>OX940879.1:16250000-17500000 GCA_954870665.1 Stratiomys singularior
TTGTCCTTCATAACAACAGTCAAAGCAAACAGACCGATAGAGACTTTTATCTCTATTACATTGCTTAATTTTTGTTGGCTTTGAATATTCTGATATGTTTGTTGTTTTAGTATTATATCTGTTCTAGTCAATCTTACTACTTCATTCAGTACATCTTGAATAAAGAGCACTTCGAAACAACTCCGAATTCAACTTCAGGATATGAATTCTGCAGCGCTGATTGTGTCCACCACTGCTGCCTCAAACACGATTCTTCTTATATCGATACTTCACAATTTCTGGACTATTCTCTACTTTTCGATACTTTACAATTGGAGATTATTCTCTCTTGCTCAACATTTTACTCTCTTTATTATAGCTATATGTTCACAACAAACAAGTGAATCAAATTGACCGAAAATGTTTAACAAAAGCGTTTTTCCTTGACCTTCTATGTGAGACTTTTTTTCTAAGCCTTGTTTTGAAGGTCACCTACACAATAGATAAGCTCTTATAGAATAATAATGATACGGTGTTCTGTTTCAGAGACGATGAACATAGTTTTGAAGAGCGCCTACAAGTGCCTACCTTTTGTTTGACTGGCAAAGTGGCTCTGCCAAATGTATCCTGAACGGCAACTTTCGGTTTATAGCTGTAATACATAACTTTTGCTCCAATCCAATGTTAATTAGCGTTTTCGCCATCAAAATTGGCATGCATGTACGTGACCAATTTTCTTAGAATTTTTGTGTGTACAGGCTTCTTTGCTTCCTTTCGCTGGCGTCACCAAATACTTCGTTATGAAAAGGAAATGCTTTTGCAGTTCATACACGACCTTCTTTTTGTCTTTCTTCGCATTAGCTGCATCCTTTTCTGGATTCACCAGTATATATTTAAATTCTTGTGGAGGAGGATCTGTCCTTCAATTGATCTTCAGCAATTTTAACAATGGCTTTTGAGCATTGTTTTTTTTAACGCTCTGACAGAGTTATGAATCCTTGCTGGCAAAACCTGTCGGGTCTTTCGTTTGAGGCTGGCAGTTTGCGATTCCCATATCCTGTTTAGAGTTTGTATCTTCTTTCGTGTAAGGCTCATTCTGTTGTGAAGGACCGTTTTATAATGAGTTCCCAGCTCTAGTCTTATTAGTTCAAAAAAGCATTCATTTTAGTGGAAGAACAGGCAGAAATTATTTGACCTCCTTATGTAGAATTTTTAAAAGGATGCTTGTAAAGTGATCGATTTTATTTATATTCATTTGAACGAATCATGTGATCTATACATACAGCTTGTTACAGCTATGCATAATTTACTTACAATTTACTTACTTACATACAGCTATACATAATTTGTTTTTTGGTGGAATATCCAAAAGAGTGTGTGATATAGTGAATTCCAGGCATTGTAAGCCTGAATATGTCTTTAATTCAAAACATCCCCATTTTCAGATTCTCACCCTCATTCATTAATCATTAAGCAATCGTCCTTTAATATAGTCTTCTAGATGTTCACACTTTTGACAATTTTTTTTGATAACATTTTGTCGATATCACTAACTAAAGTATCCTAGGACATTTAGCTTCTCAAGGACTTACGCTGGTAGCTCTTTAGTGTTGAATGCAGCATATTCCTTTATTTATTATTGCACTTACAGTGGAAAGATGTTAACCTTTCAGGGATAGTTTGAATTTTCGGAAACTTACAGGATAAAACATCGCGCAATTGGACGGCAGTACAAACTATCAGCTAAGTTTGAATCCATATTAGGAAAAACCCATACCAATGGAAATTTTTCAAGTAATATTATACTCTCCCTTGTATCCCAACCCACAAATGAACCATCGACCCTCAAGGTCCTTCAGAAGAAACATAGCAAATTAAACAAAACCTTGCATGAATACAAATTCTCCTTATAAGTAGTTAAACCACAATCCAAACTAAATAACGTACGGATTTATATATTCACATTTATCCGAAAAGTTTTGACCAGTTGTAATTATTTTATGAGTGCTAACCAACAAAACAGAGGGATGAACGAATCTTCTATTGAAACAACCACAAATAAAAGGACGACCCGGGGGTGTGATTTAGAGAAAGTTATTTAAATTTTATTAATTTTACATTTGCAGGGGAATTAACGTTGGGAAATTTAGTTAAAGTTATTAAATGATTTCGTAAGCTAGTTCGTCCATTCTATCTTGTTAGAGGTTGAAGGATGAAATATAGTTCAAAATGCTTATTTTAAATATTGTTAAAAACATTTGGCTCCATGGAATCCTGCAGAATGTGCTCAATTAAAAACTAAATTGACATTTCAACATGGAATAGAAGTTTTTGGTATAATGTTTTTCCTACGTTTTGACTTGTTAACCAGACACTTAGCTTCAAATATTGCTGTCTAACATTTCTTGGAGTCCTTCATAACTTCATAAATACGTTGAAAATAATATTCATTTGGTCATCTGCATTAAGTCGCTATCATTTAAAATGTGCATTGTGCAGCGAACGCTCCACTCGGTTTTGAATATTGGTGAAGTTCCACATAGCCTCAAAGAGAGCGCTGAATCAGGATCCTCTGTAAGGATTAATGACTCGCCCCCCCCCCCACTCTTCAATGTACACTTCCACGAATGATAATACAGGAAATGCTCAATTCAGTATATATTTAGCATAGTGATGCATCCTTTCACATTAATACACAGGATTGTGCTCAAGCTCAATGCGTTCAAGGAATCACTGTGTACTTTGGGATCTCGACAAGAAAATTCCTTTCCCATGTGTTGTATTTGTGTGCAAGAAAAAGAGTTAGTCAGATTTTAATTTCCGTCGAAAACATTCCATTTCAGAAAGTGTGTAGCAACGACCCTCAAGGTAGACTACAGCCAGGAACAAACGCAGCAAAGGAGCTAAGCAGGTATAATATTGCTTGTACATTCTCTCACCACTCATGTATCTGAAGTTACGAGTTTTTGAGAGCGTTTATTCACAAATAGCGTTTTCTGAACGTTTTTAAATTGCTTTTCTGGAGGTGGTAATTATACAGTCTTTTGTATGTTCAACTTGTTTGCTCAGAACTGGATTGAAGAGCTGTCCACGGAGCAGGACTAGTGCAATCTACTACCATATGTATGTTGCGGGCAGCCAATATCCGCTTTCATTTCTACAAAGCGCCAATCCTCTTTCTGCTTGTTGCTTTCGTCCCTGCAAAAGTCATTACCAGGTTTTTTACTTTTTTTTTCAAAAAACAAAAAAAAAAAACAAATACTTTTCCATTCTTTCAGATCAGGACCCGGCATGGTATTTTCCACCTTTTTAGTTACTGATGTCACTTTGATATTGAAATCTTAACACGACACACACCATCAACATGCTATTGATTTATGAATACAAAGAAGATCCGACTGCGAAGTATATCCTGAATTTGAAAATTTTATTCAGATTCAGAGATTTCCATGCAGGTACACACTCCCGTTCGTGGCTTTGAAAAGCGTGAAAATATATCCTTCATCGCTTTCGACACTTGGTCAACCACTTATGGATACGAAAGAAGGAATAAATGGGAGCAACTTTTGTTTATCTGAAGGGTTCCGAGTTGGCCGGTGAAAATTTTCCATTTTCATGTGTGGCTTTCATGTATGAAAAGGAGATGAACAGGTAAGAGTTACCAGAGGTCCTATTTTAGCTAATTGAAATTGTTTTTTCATGACAATTATTAACCATCATAGTAAACCATTAATTTTTAAGTAATTTTTCTAAAATTTGAGGACACCTTATCTGGTATGATGCATGATATTCTGGTGGTCACAGTTATCAAATTGGTATTCCAGCACAAGAATCTTTGAAAATTTCGCTTATCTCTTCGTATTTGTGTCGGTGCTTTCAGCAGTAGCCATCTGTTTTGTACAACATTTATGCAGTGACTTCAATTTCGATTGGAGTTATTTTTGTTTTTTTATATTTTATTTTTATTTTGTTTTTACTTTTTGACAATATTTCTGTGATACTCTTAGGAAAACTCATAAAATTTGCTACTAAATCTGGTGTTCAACTTCTTCTTTGATTTCTACAGTGATATTAAAGCCTAAGCGCAACTCTCCTAGGCAACTTAGCTCAAGCAGAGATAGAAAAAGCACAATGAGGTTTGTATTTGTATGGCATTCTCAAGGACTCAATCAATGAACACACCAGGACCCAAACGTTCCCAAAAAAAACTAACCATATAAGCTTGCTTCCGCTTTAATTTTTTGGTAGATGAATTTCCCTCACGACATTCCCCTACCCCTCACCACAATGAAAATAAAAATAATGTTTCGTTCTCTGATCAATTTTTATTAATTTCCTCAGTTCTGTCAGGTTTTGTCTTTATTGCGGTAAGGATTAGTTTTTGGTCAATGATGTCTTATTCAGGTCGGAGAATCATGGTTTTTAACCAGTTCCTACAACCAAAATTTAACGAACTGCCACACAACCTCCTTCGCATTTATCTAACTTCTTCGAAGGAAAAAAAGTAAAGGTCCTTTCTATAGTCAAAAATAAGACGAATAGTAAATGTACAAGGTATGTTCAAGAAGTATCACGAATTCTGAATTCTGCGGGCTATATGTGTTTCAGAATTTCACAATCACAGCTGTCAAGAAAATATAAATAATAGCAACGGGGCTCATAAGTCCTGCTCCAGGTACCAAGGAACAAATTGTAGCGACATGCCTTATTGCCAAAGCGAACACTTAGTTTCCCTTTAAGCTCACCGACTGACGAATTTCAGCCGACGGTAGTATACACCAAATTCCGAAAAAACTGTCGATCTAACGGTATTCGATTGAAATTTCCAAATTTATTTGTATTTTTCAGCGAAACTTACTTAGGTAGGACATTAAGACAAATGTGGGGGAGATACCTGTTAGTCTTTTCTTAAATTTTGGACTCGATACGTAATGACTCTTATAAATCACTGCATCGAAAAGATTATCCTATTAGCCAAAGCTATCATTCGTTAAAAGCTCGCTATGGCTTCGTAGCAAAGCTCTCTATGTCTTGGAAGCGAAGCTCTCGTTCTTTTTTTTATTTACTTATGATTATGTGAGACCATGTATAAATCAGGCAGTAGGCTTCTTTTGACATGCTATCAACTTTACCGGCTATGCTCTGGTAGCCACTGGATGGTGTAGGTTATGCTAGGATTATTCTGCAGTACTTTTAAGTCGTCGTAGACAACCCACCTTCTGTCCATAATGAGGTATGTAAGGGCCATACTGAAATCAGATAAGAACACTTCTTGATGGGAATCATTAGGGAGAGGGAGTTATTTTCTTTATTTAAGAAAATTGTGTATAGGCCTCCACTGTGTTGGTGTTGCTATGAACGATAAAAGCAGGAATCGTTCAGGTTGAGGTTGTTATGGCAGATGTGAGTATACGCTACCGGCATTTGTGTTCTCTGCTCCAATAGTTTGTGCGTACATATAAGTGAAGAAGTTTTCTGTCTGCTCTGGTATGACTAAAGAGTGTGCTGTTGGATGAAAAGGAAACTTTAAGCTTTGATGGCTAATTGCTGCTGTTTGAGGGATATATTCTGGCTAACTGATTCTTGGATTTCAATAAGATATGGCTTTAGCTGGTCGTTAGATACTCTTCTAGTTTTCATTGCTCACCTGAAGGATGTTGTTATTGACAAACTTGTCTACTTCCTTCACAGTTAGGTATTCTGGTCTCAACTTATTTGTAGGATCAGCGCCTATTTCAAGCGTAAATACTTGAAATGCTAGGTGTAAGGCCTGGAAAACATTTCAATATTTGAGTTTGAATCTTGTCTTTGTTTTGAAAGAAATATCAAAAAGAATGTGCAAAAGCAAGGATGCTGTGTTCTAGCTTCGGCTTGATGTGGAGATTACATAGGTTACGCGCATACGAAGGCTTAAAAGAGTTCAGGCTTCTTAAAATATATTTTAAGTATTGTAAGTATTTTTAAGTATAAAGGGATTGAAATGGATCCCAGTTCTTTGAAAGCACCGATTCTGCTAGTTACTCTGCCTTCATATTTGATGTTATTGCCAGTTGCCAGGGGTTTTTTTTGAGCGATCTTTTAATAGGTTTTGACCTGCTGAAGAAGTTGATCTTCTGTGATTTATAAGAGCTTATGGGTAACTTCACATCTTTACTAATTTGAACGATTTATTTTATTAATAATAATTTTTATTACTTTAGTGTGCATCAGATGTATACTAGTATCAAAGAGTCTGCAAATAACAGGATACTCGTGTTTGAGTCAGAGGCTTGTGATTTTGTAGTAACGATATTGAAGAGGAGGGAGCACTGCACCCTGTGCCATTGATGATTTTTGTTCTAGCCTTGTCTAGATATTAAACTGTTTGGCGGTATACATTCTGGAGCCTCTCCACGTAGATGCTGGGTATGTTGATTTGTAGCAAGGTTGCGACATTGAAGGACTGCGTGTTTTTGTGGATCGACTTCTGAAATAGCGTATTCAGGCAGGTTATAGTTGGTTTGTTCTTTCTGTAAGGAAAGCAATTGGGTATTGGTTCTGTATTAGCTTTTTTGTTATTTTTCTTATAAGTAATGAGCCTACTAGTGCCTAGTAGTGAGATGGGTCTAAGGCTGTCGAGATCTGTTGAGTTTGGGAATGGCTACAATCTTGATGTGTCTGGACGCTTCAGGAATCTAAAGTTTTGCTAAATTAAAGGCTTCGAGAGGACTGTCCAAATGGTGCTAGAAAAGTTTTAAATTATGTCGTGGATGTAGTTCCTCCTTCCAAATTGACAATGAAATGACAAATGTTATAAGTCAAAATGGTCAGCCGTCACTAGTTCCCAATAATCCGTTCCAAAAAGGTACACGAGTAGCCTTTTTTTGCGGTAACCCAGCGACAACCAGTAGATATTGCTAGTGAACGCTATCGATGTGAGGCGATATGGTTGTCTCTCCTTCTCTCTCTCTATTATAAATTTCCTCTACGAGTTAGCCTAGTTATCGCTTTGTATGCATGGTAAGAGTTGTCATTTCTAGGGCTACAATGGCTTACTTCCCTGGATAAGATGGGTCATTCTTAATAAGGTTAAAGGATCTTAGGAAGTTATGAGAGATGTAAAGGCGGTTATCAGCTTTGAGCTGTATGTATCGGGTCGTTAAAGTTCTGAAAATAGAAGCTGTTTCCCTCCTGGAAGTTTTTCGTACTAGTATAAGGATAAGGATTCGCCGTAAAAATCAGTTTGTTTAACTACTATCGTTGGAAGCTTGTAACTGCAAACCGTAATCCGTACGTCTCGCTGCTTCATTGAACTTATGTCGTCTTCAAAACTAATGTTTTCTATGCTTGATTTTCTCCACACTAGTATTTTGCCATCTGACCGAAAAACATCCAATTTTCTCTCATCAGAGATAAGCGTATAATTTAATATTTAAAATTTATAATAAATAAGTTGTTTGTTTGTTTTTGTTTGTTTGTTTGCTTCGTAATGCATTGCTGCATAAGTGTGCTATTCATCCCCACTTTCCCTCTACATCCCGCACGATGTACAGTGGACTCTGCAACATTTAAGGTTTAGTGGACAGTGTTTGAATGTATATATTCCTTAAATTCTTGCTCAAGGGTTTTAATTTTTCAAGGTTTCCTATAAAATCAATTACTTATATTACACTTTTTTCTTACGCGGCCTCTTATTTTGCCCGGAACTTCTTCATTTGTTATATTTTGAAAACGATTAGTGGTGTTACAATTAGAAAACCAACTTCTTTGCATTATCCTTTCGATTTCTGCGTGGGGTTTTTTACATGTACTTTAAAACTTACGTTTGCACACAAGATAATACTTTGTCAGCTGAAAAATGACTTCTGCGTTTATATTCTTTAGTCAATATACAATATATCCTTTCAAACATCTACATGTCAATTCACTCCGTTTAAATTTCCATGTGCAAATAATTTTGTCTATTTATAAACGTACACCGGATTCAAACTGATATATTCGGGTTCTCTTTATGTTAATATTTTTCTTTATATTGGTAAGTCAAATAAGTATTGACCCTTATTTTGTGATTTTTCAATTGAAAATTCATTTTATTTAAAATGAACTTTATTGAAGGACATATTGACCATTATTATCTATGACCTTTTGCCATTTTTTGGATAGAGTCATTATTACATCTGTGTAGAACTTCTGTGGTTTATCGGCGAAAAACTTGGCCAAGTGATTTTGACAGTCCCTTTTGAAGTCAATTTCTTTCCTTTAAGGAAGTTTTGCAGAGACCGAAACAATTGGTAGTATGATGGGGCAAGGTCTGGACTATACGGTGGATGCATCACAACTTCCCAGCCAAGCTCTGTCAATTTTTGCCGGGTCATCGAAGATGTGTCTGGTCTGGCATTGTCATGATGGAAGACAACGCCCTTTCTATTGATCCATTTTGACCGGTTTTTTTTTTTGGAATGTTTTGTTGCGATCTGATTAATTGCTGACAGTACAGAGCCGAATTGAGTGTGACCATGTTCTAGCACATGATACACAATTCCCTTCCAATCCCACCATACACACAGCATAACCTTATTTGGTGTCAACCCTGGCTTTGAAGTTGTTTGTGATGATTCACCTTTTTTTGACCATGATGTTTTTCGAGCGACATTCTCGTATATCCCACATTTTTCATCGCCCGTAATGATTTGCTTCAAAAATGGCTCGATTTCGATTTCAATAGCATTTCGCAAATGGAAATTCTGTCGATCCAATTTTATTCGTGTGAATTAATGCATCACCCAAACGTCGAGCTTCTTTGTGTATCCAGCCTTACGCCTGTATCACGTATGGTTTACTTCTGTTTTGTGCTGGATACTCAGTTTCTTAGCAAAATCATCGCTGTTATGTGTCGGTCTTCTTAAATTTTTTGTAAGATTGTATCGACTTTTTCAGTGATTGGTCGATCTGAGCGAGGTGCATCTTTGACATCAAAATTTCCCAAACGAAAGCGAGGCTTTTGATAAAGTATCTTGACCGTAGACACCGCAAATTTTTTTCGCGAGCCTGCCATGCATTCTCACCTTGATCGTAGTGATATTGTAAAATATAACGAATTTTTCCAGAACTTTCACTCATTTTTAAATGAAAAAAACTTTTTACAAGACTGACGAAATAAAAACTGCTCATATGAAAATTGTAGACTGGAATATAACCTTTCAAACGCATGTCAGTTTGACTCAATCTGATTAGTATTGCCCGATATATGACAACGAACACCATCTAGTGACAAAAAAGACTCAATACTTTTTAGACTATCCAATATTTTCATCAATAATGTAGACGGAGAATATGCTGGAACATTTTTCTTGAAAAACTGTTTCAAAATACAGTTCACATATTATCTGGAAGCATGTTAAGTCTTGACTGTGTCAATAATTATGTTCATTGCTGTACGCTAGTACCTACAACATAACAACAAACATTTTCAAAAAAAAACGAGTTAAAATTTTAAAATTTAAACGAAAGTAACAATTTTATTATCAAATATAGATTTTAAATTGACCTTTTACGATCCAGGAGTAAGGGATTAAAGATGGAAGGAGTAGAGTTAATGAGGAATCAAGAGAAAACACAGAAACCTTTATCTTTAATCTTCTAAATAATATTTTCAGCAATAATTAACGATGGCAACACGATGAAATCAGCAAGTGATAATTTTCCTTTCTTTTGTCATGCAGCAAATGTAGCCCAGCAGCATGCGACACGGCATAGGATAATACAAACGACACAGGACATTTCTGGGGGTGATACATAGGTGTTTAAGGGACTAAAGGGCATTTAATTAAAATTATTTATGCTTTTATCGCACCTTTCAGATCGCCGGTAACAATTTACTAAAGGAAATCACAAACCAACTCTTCCTGAATGCTTGCTTAGCGTTAAATTGACCAAAACAGTGAACAGTCCTTTTTTTTCCACACACATTAGCACATTTATGGACCTGCACATTTTTGTGTTATGATGAGAAATGTGGAGCGGCTAAGAATGTTGGATTGGGTAAATGGAGCTTCATTTTAGCAGCAGAAATTATACGAATTGACCGTGTAATATGAATCCTGCTAAGGAATGTGGTGACCGTGTCGTAGATTCAATAACTAATTTATAATATCCAGCTTGCAAAATAACTTCCTGTACGATGAAAGAAGTATTTTAGTTGATTTATCTCGATTCCATGCAGAGCTTGTTGGCTGGGCTTCCTAGGAAATTTCCATTCGTTGGATTGCGGAGTACGAGCATGTCCTCGGAATACTTTAACACACGTTTCGCTGAAAATAAATTGACCTTCATCGATGCGGCTCAGCTTTCATTTGAATTTCCACTGAATTCCATCGATTGTCATCAATATCCTTTCAAAACATTAATTACAATTCGTGGGTTTATGGTTTCGTCAATATTTTGTCTGGGACCCAGTAGAACTTAAGCATAAACATCCAAATAGCATTTTATCAATTATTTGGTGTTTTCGCATCGGCACAACGACAGCAGTTGCCTAAGTAAATTTTAATTCGCGTCTCGTGCTCACTGAAATATGCAAAATATTCAAATTAAGGAATTTTTGAATAACACCTAAGCCACAACACCATTTCTAACAAAATTACAAAGATTTAGTGAGCACGCTTGAATGCAAGATTGCTCATGGCCATGTCATAAAACTCAAATAAGGCTTAACAAGAATACAAGGAGCGACTAGGACTTGATAAAAACGGAGCACGGCGACGAGACAAAGAAGTTGTTGTAGAAGCAAATGTGGTAGTTGTAGACGAAGACGATGAAGAAGAAGAACAAGATATTTAAAGTTGAAATAATGTTCAGATGCCGTTCAACAAATACATAGAACTCCCCCGAAATTTCACCCACATCATAGCTCACACACTTGTATCTTCCCCAGATGAAATGTAATTACATTCATAACAGGGAGAGGAACCAACTTGTTTATAATTATGAACCCTTTTATTATTTCATGAGGCAATGAAGGTGCCGTCGTTGAGTTGTCGTTTCGAATCCGAACTTTTTCTGTAAGTTTACGTACGAATTGAGCTCGTCGCACTTTTCTTGGAAAATCACCATTAGCACAGTTAAATGATTTTCTGAAACATTTGAAAAGAGAAAAAAAATTATAGAAAATTTGAACGCAATTTGTTGCTTTCAGACATTTTTTTGATTTTTTTTTAATCTTTGTTTGACTTGTTTTGCCAGTGCAAAAAAGTTTCAAAAGATTTTTTTTAAAGTTTGACGCTTATTTGTTTGTTAAAGTTTGTTACGAATGCACATTTCAAAGCACTGTCCATCGCCAACCACTACATTTTCCCATATTTCTGGTAACATACGAATTCCTCGTCGAAAGAACGATTCATGTTTTGAAGCTATCCACGAATTGATCCAATTTTAGTGTTCCACAAAAAGGGGAAGTGTTGTTCCTCAAGGGCATGCGTCATCGACAAAAACAAATAGTAGGCGGAGGGGGCAATGTCCGGGCTACACGGCCGATGGGGCAGGACTTCCCATTTAAGCGTTTTAAGGTATTTTTTGACTGGCCTTGCAACATGTGGTTGAGCATTGCCATGCTGGAGTTTTTTTGCTCTTAGTACGGCCGTTTTTGTTTCTATTCTTGGCTAAACGGCATCAATCGAAGTCGGTATAGTCGCCCTGTGATGCTTTCACCTGGTTTTAACAGCTGATAGTACACCACACGTATTTGTCCCACCAAATATAGCATGATCTTGCCACTGGAACTATTCGGCTTTGCCGTCAATTTTGGCGTAAGACCGGGCGGTCCGTATGATTTTTTGTGCTTAGGGTTATCAAAATGAACCCATTTTCATCACCAGTCACAATACCATGCAAAAATATCTTTCATGTTTGCCATTGGAGCAGCTGTTCACAAGTGAAAATCGTCATCAACGTCCCTTGGCTTCAATTTATACGGCACCCAATATCCTACATTCTGGATCATTTCCATGGCATTGAAGCGAACAGATACAGCTTGTTGAGTAACTTCCAATGCTTTTGTCAGTTGTTCTTGCATTTAGCACGAATCTTAATCCAATTCGGCATCCTTAAACATTTATAGCCATTCTTCAAACTCTTTGTCATTGGTATTATAATCATCACTTCTGAAACATCGACACCAGTATTCACAAGTAGAATTCGATGGAGCATGATCTCCAAAGGCATCCTCCTGCAAACGCCAACTTTCAGCTGCAGATTTCTTCAGATGAAAGCAAAGAAGTAATCCTGGCCCCAAATTGTGTTTTGTTGATGGAAAGGGTGACATATTCGGAGCATAGAAAAATCATGATGTTTACACTTCAGAGAAATGACACATACCGAAAAAGAAAGCCTAATGATAAGGCTACAAAATGAAGTTGGTTGCAATATTGGCCGATGCGATTAGATGTCAGTGACGCGATCTCTTGGAAATTCCTTAAATCTTTTTTGTATGGGTTCTGGAGTCTGTGCAATCCTGAGTGAAAGCTCTCTCGTTCCCTTGCTTCGAAAGCTGCTTTGATGGTCTAATTATCTATTTTGTATGGGCGGCAAGGAAGCAAGGACTCTTAAACAGTAATTTCCTTGTTTTCATATGATTTCGGCCATACCAGATGGTTATCAAATTTGAATCCTAAATGTTTGGCAGTTTTGTTTGGCAACCGATTTCGTTCATTTTTGTAATTTCGATTAGATAACGAGAATTGCTTGCATTTGACCATTGTTGAGTCTTATCTGCGGGAGTATTCCAGGAAAGTATCAATAGAGCTACTGTGGAGCTGTGAATAGTAAAAACTTTCTCATAGTCGTCATCGTAACGCCCTGCTTGATCCCTTATTTGACGTCTACAATGAATTCAATCATTCCACTGCATCCTCCAAATAAATCGAGGCAGCGATTGACCATTACCGTCAATATAGTGAGTTCAAACCTTCCTGAGTTTTCCAACTGGCCTTTGTTTCTCAGCATTGCAAGTATGAATACGATCGTACGTATAACTCCTTATTTATCTGCTGCACCTGGCCACACCAATGGAACTACCATAATTTCGGAAACCAATGCTTCATAAAAATGACGTACAGCAAATTCCCCATTGATCCAGTTCGTGTTTTTTTTTCAATTGTTTCCTAGGGCCTATCTAGCCTGTTCTAGGACACAGTTTCCTGCATTTACAATGCAAAAAATGCATTTTTCATGTGATGTTTGCGTCAGAACCCATGTCTGGCAACCCTAACGTAATACTGCTCCTTTGACCACTTCGTATGTTTGGAATTTTGTTTCTCCAGTATATACGGCTGTTCTTAACAATCCGCTACGGTAATTGAGATAAACGTCGTAAATGCAAGTTTTGTTCTTCACTTTTTTCAGCAGAATTATTGCCGTCTTGCACAAGTTTTGCGCTGAAGCATACGAAATCACCTTCGTATTCAAATCTTGGACAACTCAATATTATATTAAATGATAACCGGTGGTTCATTATGAGGTTTAATTTTCAATAGGATGACAGATCACGCGTGACTCCTGTCAAACTGCAATGGAATTTGTACTCAGTATTGTTTGACAAGTCCTCATGAAAAGACTTACACCGCAACAACGTGTCCAAACTCTTCAGTTGTATTTCGAAAATCAGCGTCCTGTGAGAAATGTTTTCCGTGTTCTTTGAGCAACTTATGGTGTACATCAATGACCTACCGAAACTACTATAGCCAATAATATTCGCAAATTAGAAACTCAGCATATATTTTTGATGATAATCGACCGGTAAGACCATATGGAGTACATAGTGAAGAAAAATTAGCGGCTGTAGCTGAGCGTGCGGCTGCAGACTGTGACGAATCGATTCGGCGTCGTTTTCAACAGCTTGGTTTCTCATACGCAAGAATTTGTCGTACTTCACGCAAAGATCTTGGTTTTAAGGCATACAAAGTTTAACTCCTGCAAGAATTGAAACCGGAAGGCTCATGCTGGAGTCGTGTTTTTCGGGAATGGACTCTGAAAGAAAATCATCTGAAAGAAAATCTGCTGTCTTATGGCGAAATTTCGTTCAGTGATAAGCCATATTTTTGGTTCAATGGATACGACAGTAAACAGCATTACCTTATAGAGGCTGATGAGCAATCTGAAGAACTTCTAGCAACCACTGCGGCCACAGTTATGCACAGTTTGGTGTGATTTGTTCCTCATGCATTTGTTTTTCCCGATTTTCCTTAAACGGAGGCCATTGATGCTAAAAGCATTGAAGACTCATGGAAGATAAAAGCATTCACCAAAATTAATGGCACTACAGCCCAAATCGAGACTTCAAATCTAATACTTCCGGACGTTTCCTGCACAGAATAAAAAACGGATTCACTTTCAAGTTCTTCAAGTACTGACAGAATATGTTGACCAGGAGTACAATCAGAAGCATGAATCAAGGATAACTTAAACGTTTGGGAACACTCAAAACAACTTTTCTATACTTAATTGTATCCTTCTTAATGGTCTTTTAATTGATGAAATTCTCATTTGCTACCCCTTAATCGAAATCAAATAACCAACGATCAACTTCCTTGTATTCAAAACGAACTCTTGCTTGTAGCTTGCTACCATTAAATTTCCAATAATTCGAAATGGAATACAAATTTGCAAATTAGAAAATTCAACAAGAAGGAAGACAACGTTTCTTAGCGTTGAAAAGATGTTATCAAATGAAAATGGAGAACATAGCGACGACAATGTTAGACGACTTTGATAAATGGAAATTCGATACGTTTTCAGTGACTACGCAAATGTCCAGCTCATTATCGGAGAACTGCTTCGCTTTGCTACTACTTTCATTGGAGCTGATGGGTGTGAAGCAGAACGCACCATTCAGGATAACAGCCGCACAGGGTCCACATAAAATATTCCAGAATAGTTTATTTGAAATCTTATAGATTGAAAATATGTCAACAGTCACCTTTACTAAAGGCAATTTGCGGACTTAGTATTTGACTAAACTTTTTTGCAGTCAATTAAATTTAAAATATACCAGAAATTCTTAGGATTATCCTTTATGCTACTCGCCCGTTCATCGCACCCTGTCTATCGCTGCAAGCTTGTGGACTAAAGTTACATAAATAGCTCCCCGAGAATATCAGATAAAATTATTAATGGATGATTAATTTAAATAAAGAAAGGGGATACACAAAGATACTCCCAGTTCCTTTTCCTTGTTTCATTATATGTTCCTTATTATTATTGCTTTCATATTGACTTGCCTAGTTTGCTCTTTTCCTTTAATTTCAATTCATAAGGGAAATTACAAAGGACGCGTGAATAGATAGATGGATTGTGTCTTGCCCACCCTTATTAGGACACAAAGATGGGGTTGAATCCGAGTAATGTTAAGACAACATACTTTCTTGGTGTAATTGTTTACGTATCTTATTGCCAGCTCCTTGCTGTGCTCATCAGTGCGGAGTTGCTTTGGAGTATTTTCGAATCCATTTGAAATTCAATTCTTATTTGAATATGAATTAGAAAGTGTAATTGATTACAATACGACTGTCGAGGAAGACAAATTATTCGTTAAATTTTATTGATTTTTTGAAATATGAAACGCATCTTTCTTTTCCTATTGTACAAGGGATGGAATCATTTGGTAGCGAGTAAGAATCCTGAAAATTTACGACCATTTTCTGAGACAGACTCTTCCTTAAAATTTAGATACACTAAATAACGTGCGTTTTAAACCAGCAATGAATCATTCCAACAAATCCAAATCCTTTCAGACCATTAGCACTTACACGGCATCTTATTATTTCTAGATTTCCCAACTCAATAGTGAGATATCCAAATTAGCTACATCGACTTGTTTTTGACGAGAAGGATCCCTTCTCATTTCATTTCGCAACTCAGCGACGTATGCTATCGTCGATATCGCACCCTTTGTTGTAAATTGTTATGTCGCTCTGGAATCCAGTAAAACAATTTCCATGATTTAATTTCAAATGTTGCTCCTTCAATCTTTGATTTGTTTTTCAATGCAAACGACAGGAATTAATTTAGATAAATGATTTAAGATACTCACTCACCAGCAATATTCTTGCATACTTCGGCAACTACCCAGCCCGCCGCCAATGCCGCGAGTTTTCGCAAGTTCCCATTTGAAGATTTTCAAGAAAACATGCCAAGGATCTAATTTAAAAAGGGGTGGTAGCGATGGCAATGGTTGTGGAGTATTTGTTGGGATATGTTGTTGTATTAAGAAATTCCAGGAAATTATCGGCTTCATAGTAACAACAAATTCTCAAGCTTATTCAGTCTTATGTTCGATTTTCTTTCGATTTGTTTGCCGAAGGAATCGAATTAATCACTCGATTGCATTTAAATTTACGAAACAATTTTAATTGGAAAAAAATGTTGTGGTATTTGTTTTCAGGATGAAATAATTCCGTTTTCGAAAATCAAACCGCTTTGAATATGTTTTTAATTGTATGGATGTGAGCGATGCTGTTGCTTTCATGGAATATTGATCGATTCATTGAATCAGAGAGTTTTCGAAAAGACGAAGTTGATCCTTATTTTGAATTAAAAGAGCTTTCCGTCTTTCATATTCGCAAGTAAGTTGCGGAGGTACAGGGAACAGAATAAATCGTAGCAATTACTTAGGAGTAAGTGCACTAATGATGTGATAGAATGGCGCTCGCCTCATTGACAGGAGGCCTTGTCCTCATATTACGTCAGATGCAATGATATTTGAAAAAGAAATTTTCAAGCATGACTTTCTGTATTCGCAGCTCTTATAGATAGCTTCTGTGTAACAATAAGCACCTTACGTCCTCTTAACTCAGCCCCCACTTCGAGTTCCTCTTTCTTTGAAAAAATAAAGCTTTTTCCAGGACCAGTTTCTAAAAGGACCAGTTTCTAAAAGTCAACTGTCGTATATTGTCGTATATTGTAGAACTAGAAATACCAACATCGATGCTACTAACACCCGAGTACACAACCACCTAACAAGATAAATGTCTGGAATCTTCACATGATATGAGGAATAACTTTAGTGCTGCAAAGTATACGAATTTTCTCAACTCTATACAAAAGTCTTTTAGAAGGTTCTTGTGTTTTAGGCAAATATTGAAAAAAAGGAAATTTTGTATGAGAACTTCAAGGATCGGAAGCTAATTTATGCGAGACGATGCAAAATGGAGGTAACATCTGGCATTGCAGCTTGTTCCAATCTTATCTTCAACCTCAGGACGACGAAAAACGAAATGCAGAAGGCAAAACTAGGTGTGATGATACATCAAACTCAAAGATTCAGTTGGAGCTGATAATATAGACTAAAACATGGATTTCCTTAGTTGTTCTTATCCGAATGTTTGATAAGACCCCAAGAAAGCAGTTTCATACCTGGCCTGAATGATTGAATTATCCCGAAGGTTTTCCAATCACATTAGAGCTAGTGCGAAACTATTTCCATATCAGAAACCTCAGCATTCGGACGACTTTTTTTTGGTAAGAAGTTCAAGGCTGTTTATGTCCTGAATGACGTTCACTTCTTCCGAAAATCCATCCGGTCAACCTGGTCATCAAGCTTTGGGTCATACACAGGCTGCTGTTCAAACTTTAATTTGGTCAAGGCTTCCTGGTCGTATGCCTAGAAGCGGCTCCAGACTACAGGAGTCTCTTCTCTGGTGGGAAGGAATGGAGATAGCCGAAGTTCCCGAAAAGAGATACCTTCAACTTTAACTTCTCTTAACCCATCTATGCAAACGAATTTTTCGTTTGGTTGTTTTTTTTTTTTTGAAAGCAAGTGTGTGATTTCATTAGCGTTCATATAGTATTAAAAATTGTTGTTTTGAAAATTATTCGACAGTTCCTTTATTTATGGAAAAATGCCAAAAATGACTCATTGCAACAATTAAAAAAGGGGTTAACATGTGTCGACTACTAGACACCTCCGCTGGTGCAATTTCGAACCACCATGCATAAATAGGTTAATACGCCACTATGCGTTTCTTACGGTTAAAAAACCCCTGTCTTTATGTGCCACATGATTTCAATTTCCAACCATTCTAAGCACTTCAATTGCGATTGGAAAGACATCTCCGGTTTCGCGAAAGAGAAGATCACGCTGCTCACTCATTCTATTGCACGTGGAGAATGTATAATATACATGTGATTCACAGTCCTGTAAAAACCATGCAATTAAAAAACCCTGACTTTTCAGTATCGTTTTAATAAGACCGAAAAAAATCATGATCGGGAGAGAGCTGCGAAAAGTATAGAGAGTTTTTTTTAGAAAGAGATAGAAGTTGACAACAACTTTTCAAGTTGACAACACTTTTTAATGCTAACTATGAACGCATGACAGCTGTCACTGTCATGCGTTTGATAGTCTGTTTGATTTCTCTTTTGATCACAAATAGGTTGACGGCCGAGCAACATCTGCAAATTGTGCAGATTTATTTCGAAAAAAAAGGTTCTGTTCGAGAAACTCATAGCAAACTCGGTAAATTTTATGGCTGACATAATCGTCCATTAGAAGTGTTAATTTGATTGACCATGGGTGTTTTTCTAACAACAATCATTTTCACTGATAATTCGCATCCACCAAGAAATCTGACAACACGTAACCATAGTGGCTGTAGGACGTAGTATCAAAAAGGACTCAACTGAGTCCAATGGACATCGTGCTCCACGAATAATTTTCCGCTATAAACTTGGTTTTCGGGCTTACTATATCCAACTCGTTGAGGAATCGAAGCTGTACGATCATGGAGCACGACATGAATTCTGTGTGTGGGCCCAAAAACAAATTGATGCAGATCCCGATACTCATAACTTTGTTTGACGATGAGGCTCATATCTGTTTGGATTGTTACGTCAATAAACAAAACTGCCACACTTTGAGTGATGAGGAGCCACGGGCCAATGTCCAAACACCCTTATATCCGGACAAAGTCAATGCTTGGTGTGCTTTATGGGTCGGTAGAATCATCGGTCTATAATTGTTTAAAAATGTTGCTGGGAACAATATTATAGTCAATGATGACCACTAAAGAGCCATGATCAGTGACCTTATCGTTCGGTTTTCGCCATGCCATACAGCTCATCCAACCATCGACTTATTGAAAGAACCATATGATAAGCGCGTAAATTCTCGTTGTGGGCCTGTTGACTGACTTAGATGATGTTCTGATTTTACACTGCTAGACTTTTTGTCATGGGAATACGTTAAATCAATTGTCTACGTCTACAAACTTCTGAACATATGGGTGAGAAAATTCGCTGCGTTATTGGCGAGATACTGCCCCAATTATTGGTTAGAGTGGTCTAAAATTGGACCTTTCATTTAGCCTTTCTACGCGCCAGATATGGTTCACGCATGTCCGAAACTAGATTCAAATAAAAAAGACTGTTTTCCTATGAAACTAATTTCATAACGAAAATAATAACATTTTAAAGCTCGATTCTTCTTCAACAGACAACAGTTTAACAATCTAACAACGGGCTCGATCGAGCCACAGTTTTGGGTCAGCATTTAGGCATATAGTTCACTTGTCGTTGGAGTCACGCTAAGAAGACAATACTAAAGCATTCTCGGAATTCCTTTGTTACATCTTTCTTGTCCTCCATTTTTGCCTAGAAAAAATGCCATTTCTAAGAAAGAATTTCAGTGCTGCGTCGGGCCCTGTTTGGTTTTCTGGTATTTTGCGCTCTATTAGCACCTGTGTCAACCATTTTCAGTGTAACTCCTTGCTAAAAAAAGGGTCACCCAATCATTTGAATCATGAAGAAGGACAGTCTACCTTGCTCCTGTTACGAGGTAATTGAGTGCTGATTACGATTCCACTCGTGTTATTTCAGTTCAAACAGAATTTAATTTAGGGACTTTCTTTCAAGGCTACGATAACCACTGTCTTTTTTTTTGAGTGTCAGAGTTTATTAACGAGCAGTCACAAAATCCCTCATTTAGGACCTTAGGGTTTCTAGCTTGAGTTGGACATACAATGCACATATGACGCGTACAAAGACTAGTACAAAGCTGATAAAGCGTTACTGAATTGGCTTTCCAAGTCCTATTGATGCTTCCTAAGTGATGTTCAACAAAAGCCTTGAGTGATCCCAGGTGTACCTAATTATGCTTTGGCTACCTTCCTTTGTGAGAAGGTAGACTGGGGTCTCCCAGATGGTCCCTCAAGAGCTATGACTTGGTATGCGGGTTGACGATATCGGAGTAATTCGAGATTTTCGCTGATTTTCAACCAAAGCTAAACTCTTGCAGTGTTTTCAAATCAACAGTCCCTCAAAATAATTATAAGATATTGTGGCAATCGCAAACAATTTTCAATGCGCTTTCTAGAGATCCACCCATCTAAAGTAGTTCAATGCATTCTTGGCATCCAGAACAGTGAGTAGGACATGCAAGTTTGAATATCCTTACCCTTTTCAATATCATTCATGACGGAACGGCCCGTTTTGAAGCCTTATTGTCGTGAAGATAGCTTCGATGTAGCCTTATTTGTATCAGGGAGTCCTTCTCTGATGAGTTTCTTGAGAATTTTCCTGACCTGTTCTAGAATACATTGTGAGCGACAAGCAGAGAGCAAACCTGAATTCAACCTTCTCTTTTACTAATCAGAACGAAACTAGTCACCTAATCAGGCATGAGGACTCTAACTCGATCCTAGAAAATACGGGTAAACGAAAGGCGATTACAGTGGACTACGTTACTTTTCATTGATCTGAAACTTTTCCTTAGCAAAGACAAGACAAAACTGGTCAAAACAAATTCTTTTACACAGGAGACATGCGTATTGGATTCTAACTAACACAAAATTTGAAAATAATGGTCTTATGTCTATCCAGAGGGCTCCAGATTATGCCTGCCATACCTATCACTTACAAAAGGGAAGCGAGACGTTTTTCATAATTCGATCAAATTATAAACCAAATTTCTATATTAGAAATTAAAATAGACAAATAAATGCGGATAAAATGCTAAGTTTTAAAAATAAATGGGACAGTGTGCTTTGCTAGAGTCTGCAGATCAACTTTGTCAAAAAGGACTTCGTCTATCGGTTAAAAACGCCAAAGAACGGCAATAACCTGAATAAGGAGGTATCATTGACGGTACAACTTCTACCTTACTCGATTTTTGCTGGTATAGTGATCTTCGTGCACTGGAGCCCCAATTGCAAAAGAACTGGAGATGCGGAAATGCTGGAATTATGTTTAGTGCATCCGGGAGCAGTACGCTCAGCCCTTGCCAGACCTTCACCTTCCAGGTGACAATGGAACATTTTCGAATGTTTAAGTTTCTTCTACAATAACTTTCAAGTATCATATTGTGGACGGGAGGCTAAGGGCTGATGTTCTCTTATCGCACTTCCGTCATTGGAGTCTTATACAAAAATTACGAAAAGGATTTTCGACAGATATTATTTATAATTCCAGAAATGTTTCTACCAAAATTTCGGGTGCTTTAATCTACTAGGACGTAGGCAATGCGGTTCGAAGCCTGGAAGTTTTCAACCAGACCTAATCAAAGTTGGACGTAAAATTCGAAACAAATAAGATTTCAGAACGTCAAACATGGTTTAATGGAGCTACAAAAATGTGCGACCAGAGCCAGGTTTTATCCTTTATTAGAATTTATTTGTAAGATAATGCTTATGATTTGAGTAATTTGACTTTATGCTTCAGGTTTAGGCAACAGATGTGTCAAATTTCAGACTAAATTCTCGCACAAGTTGTCCACCAACTGGATAATTTGTTAAAAAAAACGGTTTTGAAACGACGCATATATAATAACGCTGGAACATGGTCTCTAAAGGAGTCTCTTGAAGCGTTTATAAAGGAGTCTCATGAGGAGTCTCTAGAGAAAGAGACTCTTCTGGAGACCATGCTCCAGCATCATTATGGAATGAGTCATTTCGCAATCAAGAAGTCTCTAGAGGACTCACCTAGAGACTGTGCAGCAGCATCTTTATAAAATGAGTCGTTTCACAGCTGACTTCTTTCTTCGTGCAGATGTAAGATTTAGAACCTTCAGCATGGCAGAAGTTATCTAGATGAGCTCGAGTTCCGAAAAGAAATTTGAAAACTTGATTCCCAATGAAACTCGCATGATATATTCACCATGGGCTCTAGAAAATTTGAAGTAATTTAAAGGGTATTCAGTTCAATAACTATAAAAATTAAGGTCATGTTTGACTCTTGCCTGATCACTATCTCACGTATCTTTTGTATTGGAAGGATGTGGCTCTAGCACATGAAATAACGACCTAATTCCTTTATTGCAGTGTTGTATGACAATACGATTTTGAATTTTCAGATTGCGTTGTATTGCTAGGAAGTTATTTTTGGTAGTTATTTTGGAGCACAGGCAGACTGGGATTAAGATCCCCTCTTCATTGATATGGCTATTGAAGGACAAGCAAGCCGCGGTTTATTCTATAAATTTATAATTTGAAGAAATTTTCATTTTGTATAAATTTATCATTTGCAGAAAGTCGTTCTATAATCTGCATTAAAATATCTTACGATTTTATTAAACTTTTATGTCCTATAATCGTCAGCCTGAAACCTGAAATCGTTTCAAATTATAAAAAGACCATAGAGCCATCAGGGATGAGGACTTTTAGTTAATTCTTTTAGACGTCTGCAAACATCCATCTCCTTTCCTGAGATTTATCATACAAAAAAATGTTGCATTCCTCTGTCATGTAAAAACGTGAGAAAAATAAGCTCCTAAATACCAAAACCCCAAGGACTAAACAAACTCGAATGAACTTAAATGAACTCAGTTCATTTTAGAAACAATTCATTTAAGTTCATAGAAGCAATTCATTCAAATTCAATAAATTTCCAGAACTCTACAAGACTTTGGTACTCAATTGTTTCGTAACATTCTTCAGCAGTTATTCACTGAACAACCCACTTTTCCATACTGGCTACCAGACAGCCATACGACTTCTTTGAAACGACAAGCGTTCAATTTATAATGAAACAAATACCTAGTTTCTTCCCTTAACCAGGCTTTAGGTGTCCATGCAAGTTTAAAGCAATCTCATTAACCACAATCCGACCACCGTCTTAGACTAAGTGTACTTTCCTAATGATAACATAACATTCTCTGGAAAATTATTCATTTGTCCTTGTTAAAACCGGTGAAATCGCGAACATGATGCCCTACAAGATTCGAAAAGGCTCTAGTCCTAAGGATAAGGGAAACACCAAAATGATGAGTTTATGGACCCTTTTTTTTTGTTTAAAATATCTCCCGCGTCCTCTCCAAACGCGTATCTGCAGTATATCACCTACGGTCGATTGTTTCTGACATTCTTTATATGATCAACCCAGCGTTGTGGTTCTATGACCTCTCTCAGACGTAGGCTTTCCATGTGAGAGGCCTCCAATAGCCTCGGATCATCGAGCGCGTCCTCCAGTTGAAAGACGTGAGATCAGACTCATAATCTTCATCACTTTTGACCGACCAGCTTTTCTGGGCTATATCAGAGGTCTTCGCTCTTAAATACTACGCTCTAACTTCCATTAATGTTTGCATAGTCTCATATCTGTGACTTAAAAGTGATGACTAACCACACGCAGAAGGATATTCGACAGTAGGAAGGAACTTTACTGATACATATTTTTGAAAAAATAGCGAAAATCAAAGTATTTTTATAATTTGTATAGAAAGGAAAATGTATGGATACGTGCATACCACATAATTAACTATCAGATGTAAGGAAACACTCCAGCTTTAACTGCTTTCCTTTCTCTCCTGTCACAGAAGAAAATCGAATGGTGACGGTGGAAAGTCAACTTCGAGAATTCGAATAAAAATAGTAAATGCAAAATTAAACGGAAAACTTTGTTTCGACTTTCTAGCCCAATTTTCTTCAAATTTGTCAAAACTTTCTCTTCATCGTTCCTTAGGAGACTGTTGCTTCGATTTGCCACTTTTTTTCTGACAGACACACTCGACGGACAGTTTTGACTACGCACTGTTCATGTTAGAGGATTTCAAAAACTCACCCCCAAATCGAAATTACTTTTTTATTTCAGGATGTCGATCGGACTTAGTCATCTCATTAATGAAAGCATTGACTCTTAACTATAGTAGTTCTTCTTCTTCTCTGCTATCCTTCGTACTCCCGCTGAGTTCAGTAACTAATTAATAAAAAAATATCAATATCCAAAATAAATCAAATCAGTCAGTTCACTTTGACTCGTCTCAGAGCAAATCTTTTAATGTTTCACTTCGTCTTAAATTAATGAGTCCTTATGGTGATGACAGGTTCAAATGACTTATGGAAACTACCGCAGACGAAGTCTTTCATTAATACTGCTGAAAATATTCAAAAATGTTAGCCACGTTTCGTACTTTCCATCAAGTCATTTTCAGTTCCATTCATTGCCAGTTGACAAAATTGTGAGTGGAAAACTGGCAAAATAGAGAAGCGAATCATCATCATCAGCAACAACAACAACAACCAACAATACCATGAAAATCTGTGAACCGCCAAAAAGTTAATCGATTCCATTCGAGGATGCAAATGAATCAGAATTTTGAATTTTCCCAACGGAAGTTGCCACTTGTTGACAAACAACATCGCGTTTAGACCCGAATCCACCACCTTCCCTTCCGACGGAAACCTTTTCTGTTTGGCAGGTTGCGATTTTCAAAGGCAGAACAAGGCAACAAAGGAGTATGCCATGCGAACAGTGTGGTTAGGTGACATTGCGAGGGTAGTTTTGTAGTGTTGTCGTGTTGTATGCAGAAAAAAGTGTTTTGCAGAGACACTGGTTAAAAGGTTAGGGTCCTTTTTGAAATTTTCTTACAGCTGAAATTTGCATCGTTTTCCGAGAATAAACTGAGCTTATCACGACAGTTATCACAGCTTAAAGTATTGCTTTTAAAAGGAACCTGGTATTATGGACGCAGAATTGCTTTGTCACCACTTTTTTGGATACACTTATAGTAAGATCCTGTAACCCTGACTGTCATTCGTCAATTGCACTCCCTTAAAAATAACCTGTGCACTCGGTTTTTCGTTCGTGATGTCGATGAAGGGGAGCGATATAAATTTCAACGCGATTTGTTCTTGAGATAGACGTGGCAGATAGCAAGGAAATACAAAAGTCCCTTTCAAGCCCCGTGAATGGTGGCAATAGGATTTTCGGTTTTCCGATTTGCATTGAATCTGATCCGAAAGCTATTGGTTTTATCGTATGAGTGGAATGTGAGACTAATCGCATGCATTCAGTTAATGTCATCTATGCTTTGAAACGGATAAAATGATGAGAGGGAGATGTGTGTATTCGAGAGCGTGAAAGGACAATGAAATAAGTTCAGCTTTGTTTCAAGGAAAATCTACAAGGTTGTTTATCTAGAAAGTTGATATAACTTTTGAAACCATGCGGAATGCACATTGAGTTCCAGTTTTAATTTAACTTTAAGTTTCAGTTTTTTTATTAACTTTATTGATTTTTAGGTTTTGTATTATGAATTGATTTATCTTCTCCTTCTGATAGAGAAAGAGAAAAGTTTCTGTAGTTCTGGAACGACCTGAAAAATAACTAGACTTCTGACAGAGGACCGACTTCAAATCGTAAATTTATGATAAATTATTTAGCCAGTTTAGTTTTAAGACCTTGCCGGACTACTAGCATTTTTTCCCAAGCTTTTTTTGATTTCTGTTGTCATCACAAAAAGAAAAAACGATATAAAACAGGTTGGCTGATTCTTTTAGTCATTATTTTTTATTTTATTATTTATATTTTTTATTTTCAATTTATTATTTTCAAATTCCCTTCAAGATCATTCAAAGCGGCACATTTTAATCTTCTCAGAGATTTGATTTATTGTTTATTCAGCTCCTCCTCTTGTTTATTAAGCTTCTCAAGGCTCAGTTGGTACTGTTTGAAGGAATTGATGATGTGTAGGTAAAGGAGCATAGCTCGTCGATCAGCGTAGGATATGGACGTCTTTGCCTAGAGACGAGGAAAAGAACCCACAAAATTCTACATGCACGGCCATAACCAATTTTCAAAAAAATTTGACAGACTTCACCAGGTACTATGTTTTGGAGTTAATATTGGACCGTTCTTCTGTAATATACACGAGTTGTGTGACAACAGTATTAAGACTGACTACACTGCATGCGATTTGGCAACGTTTTGTCTATCAGTCTGTACTTGACCAGTATCCCTGACCATATCCCTCCTACCTTCTCAGTCTGAGTTTGGCGACATCACTCAACTTGCGCTGTTGTTGTGTATTCCAAAAATGGAGCCTTAGAGTTCAAGGCAACG
Source organism: Stratiomys singularior (assembly GCA_954870665.1). Taxonomy (NCBI): domain Eukaryota; kingdom Metazoa; phylum Arthropoda; class Insecta; order Diptera; family Stratiomyidae; genus Stratiomys; species Stratiomys singularior. Next base: position 16,276,281 of record OX940879.1, read on the forward strand.
TAGGGAAAGACCATTTTGTGTTAAGCATGGTGAATCCTCGACTGTGGCTTCTAGAAGATGCCACGGACTTCTAAGGTACATTTGTTATTAATAGTGCAAGTTTTGCATTTTTCGAAGGCCGAGAACACGTTGAAAATCAATTACGGGACCTGCAAAATGAGAAATTTAAGAACAAGAAGTCAAGAACTGACGGAAATGTCCACCGTAGGTGGCCCTAGAGACATCAGACCGTCTTTTAACAATAGTGATGACAATCGACCCGGTAAATTTTATTACATTTATGGTACATCAGATTTTAACAGACGATTTTAGCATGCAAAATTTTTGCTCCAATATGGTGCCAAAAAACCTCACAACTGAATTTTTTCCCTCAAAACACATTGATGTTATTACTCTCCGTGTTTACCTGATTTGGGTCCTAGTGATTTCTTCTTTTCTCACAAGTTGAAACATGTCTTAAAAATATGTGTTTTTGAAACTCTGAAAAAACATTCAATTGACTATGGCCGATCAGCTGAAAGCTATAACAGTTGAAGGACTCCAGCACTCCTACCAAGAGTGGGTATGACAACTTTGCCCGCGTATAGTTGCTCATGGAAACTACATTGAAGGGGATAACATTGTTGTTGAAAAAAAATTAATAAAGAGTTTTGTAAACGAAAACTCAATTTTATTGCTCATCTCACACCCCTTGCATTTTTAGTACATAATTGTATTTTGGCTTCAAATTCTCCACTCACTTCTTATTTTATTTTGTCGTTTTGGATAGTCGAAAAAATGTTAAGCAAGCAAGTCATAAAGTTTAGCGTTCATTCATTTAATCAATCATATGCTTAGCATGTTAAAAATTAGGGACATTTGATTTAGAACGTTTCGAATCTATGAGAATATGGCTAATGAATCACGGTTACAAGTTTCTGAATATATTCCAAATAATGCTACCTTCTCCTTGAAAAGCGGGACTCATTATCACGGAGATCTCACCACAACCGTAGATGATCTTATCTTCAAAACGATGTAGGTACGCTCAGGTTCCAGGATCCAAAAAATGTAGTAGTGGTTTTCTTTAAGATGCATCCACGTTTTCCTTTCTCTGTCTCTTCACAGCTTCCTATATAGCGGCAAACCTTGTAAGTGAACCATGCGGAATACCTCCAGATATATCGTGATCTTTTGCGATAAACAACTTATAGGAAACCTCAAATTCCCACACCTATCCAAGGGCACAACCTTTATGGTATTTTTTACGACCAAGTAGTGCATTCTGCCATCTACACTCTATGATTGCAACCACCGGTTTTTCTTGAACTACGATTCAACGAGCGCTGGAAAAACTTAAAAAGCACTTCCGCTTTAATTGCAAAATTAAAAATGTTGTCCTGCTGGCTTGGCCAAAGCTCTAATTGATCAATTGGTCAATTGCTCGATGCTTTAAGTGGTCCAACCAACTCCAATTGTTGCATAATAATGCATTTAATTTGTAAGAACATCAACCCTGTGATCCTTTTGTTTCAGTGAAACCAGGTTGTAACTATAACTTCTTCTTATATGCATTAATATCACAAAACCGAATCAAATTTCTAGTAGATTAGTTGATTTCCCCACTGATTTATAAATTAAAAAAATGATGAATCGCGTCCATTCAAAAACTGATCTCAAAACTTCCAATAATGCCATATTTCATCGTACTGACATCAGAACAACGAAACCTTCAAAATATTTGGCAAGCATGGTGTGAAACGGGCAAGAACGGAGAAATAGTTTCCCGGCCAAACGATACAATTTTCATGCCTCGGACAGGTGTGCCCCAACATAAATTACAACTCATCCTCCCAAGAAAATGTCTTTCAAAATACAACACAACTGCTCTCTTATCATCCACAGTCAAAATACGACACAACTGCTCTCTGATAATGCACTGTCATGAGTCCTGCTCCATTCTGTCAGGAAGCATTCAACAACGAAGCGTGAGTTTTTTTTTAATTGAGGGTTAAATAGGTCAGCATACTGTAGTATTTATGGAAGAGCCCAGTTTTATTCATATATAAAACACAGGACCATATGTGAAAGCTAACCAGCTACTCTGGTGATCTCAGAGCATAAGGTCATAAAGAGAGAGAGATATACATATATATAGATATTTTTCAGGAGCGCACAGTGCCATTGAAATCGTTCATAACTCAGATGGTAAATAGGATAATATAAAATAAAATATTAAAAATAAAAAATAATATTTCAGAAGTTTGGGCGTGCCAATTTCACTGTATTCCCATATAGGTTGCAGTCTGTTATATTCAGGCTCCATAAAACCCGTCACCTTTTTTTTTTTTTGAGTCCATACTGCCTTCAGTTTGTTGAAAAACTTGCTGCCAAATTCGCCATGCCTTGCCGAATTTCAAAGGCACAAGATTTCGTTGATTCTGAGGAAGTTGCTAAGGAACCGAGTTTTTGACTGATGATAGCTTTGATGATCCGTATTTTGATCCAAAATAAATCTCTGATGGATCAAGCATATATGAACCTGCCCATGATGACTGTAACGAAAACACGTTCATTTATCAGCCATCCGATATGATTCCAGACCTGTCTTGACTACAACCAAGTAAGGCATTGTATCAAACCAAATCTTATTCATAAGGAATCCATGATACCGATGAAAAAAACTGATTGGATCAAAGAATACTACCATTGTCCCGTCAGTTTTATGAGAGTTATCAACTTATTCACAAACTTAGAACTAATCTGTGTTCGCCGTTGCCCATTTAACATTTACTGATAAAATATTGCATCTAATGGATTAATCGAATGTTCCTTATGGAATGAACCTCCTCAGTCGGAATTTGTGACACTCTGTCTCGTCATTGTTCAATTTCATTCGGAATACCACAAGGTTCTATCCTTTCAGATCTAATGTTCTCCGAATCAACTACGAAGGGCCTAAGCCTCGAACCTAATTCAAACAATCCAATACTCTGAAGATATAATCTTTTTGCTGCCTCTGAAAATAAATATACATCCTAAGAAAATACGTCCCTGGGTACTTTTGGCTTGAATAATGAATTTTTACACATCCGTTTAAACGGATACCAAGCAATTCCAACGTATCTCCAATTTAATCGATGAACATGGTAAAGTGCTTAAGTCCATCGCTTCATATATTATTTTGGGCATTGAAAGTGTACTTTGCAACTTTCCTTTTTAGAATGAGAATAGAAATTAGCAACAATTTATTGCTACCCAACCTTCCCCTTATCATGAAATTACTTCACATCAATCCTTTATTCTTGGAACCTGGTAGAGACAGGGGAACCTCCTAGAGCGTATACAAGAATAAAGTAATTTTCGGATCTTGTAGTCAAAACCTGGCGCATTTGTTGCTACTGATGAGTCTATGAATCTATAAATCTTTACCCCGAAAAAACTTACATAAAAATCAGCTAAATATTGAATTTTAAACATTCTATAAACTTAAAAAATGAAAAGAGAAGTTTGTACCATGCTACGATCGTGAGCCAAAAATTGCTTTTATGAAAAAGGCAGGTAGTGTCAAAGTTAACTAACGCGTAGGAATGTTAACTAACGCGTAAAAAACGTAGGATTCAAATCAGTTGAAAAAGTCATTCGTTGAAAAGACTTAAGAGAATATTTAGAATATTGAGAATATAAGAGGAAAGAATATTAAGCAGCTATATTATGCGAAATGATAAAATGAATAAATTAACTTGAAATTGCAATACTTTTAATTTGCCACGCCGTTTGAATGGAAAGGTCTTTAAGCTGCACTCGTTAGCCATTCGAAAAAATCTAACGAGATTCATCTGATTTAGATCTAGATGCAACCATAATTGCAACTAAAATTGTCTCGAAGCAAAATAAATATATGAATGTGTTAAATAATACGGACATGCACTTATCATCTCATCGCATTTCATCTCCACATAAATCATCTGATATGATCTCTTTTCTGCTGTTTTCTTCTTTATCCTTCACATCCCTTCTCTTCTCGTCTCTTCTCTTCTCTTCTATTTTCTTCTCTTCCCTTCTCTTCTCTCCTCTTCTCTGCGCTTTCTGTTCTTCCATTCTTTTCTATCCTTCTCTTCTTAGTGTGGATTCTTCTCTCTCCTCAATTCTCTACCCTTCTCTCCGCACCTGCTTTCCAATTTCATCTTCACTGCTTTTCTCCCCCCCCCCCATTCTCATTTGTTTTCTTTTCCTTTCTTTCATTCCCTTCTTATATCTTCTCCTCACTTCCCATTTAATTCCAACTCACCTCTTCCATTTATTCCTTGACCTGACATCACTTCTCTTATTTTCTTTTATCTTCTCTTCTCTTTTCATGTCTTTGCTACTCTTCTTTCCTCTTCTTTTCTTTTTCACTTCTCTACTTTTTCCTTCTGTTCGGTTCACTTCTGTTCGCTTCTCTACTCTTCACTTCTCTTCTTGACCCGTCTCTTCTCTTAACTGCATTTCACTTCTCTTTTCGTCCCGTCTCTTCTCATCTCTTCTCTTCATTTCCCACCTCACATCACCTCATCTCTCGTCTTCGGTTCTCATATCTTTTTTACTATTTTCTTCTCTCCTCTTCTGACCTCTTCTCCACTATGTTCCTTTCTTCTCCATTTTTCTCTTCTCTGCTCTTCTCTTGTCGTCCCATCTCTCATATGGCGTTCCTACAGTATATGGTTGCCCTAACATATCGCAGACCAATACTGTCGAATCTGCAGGATCAATTTCCTTAAAGTTTTTGATCATCACATATGGGACATGAGTGTAATTGTGTATTCTAGTTAATCTTTGCCTTGAATACAAAAGGTGAGATTTCGGAAGATGAGCTCAGCATATTTTATATAATTATTAATTAATAATAATAATTTTAGTATTATAAGGACATCCGAAATTGCTATTTTCTGTGCTTTTTCTTTTATAAGACAGGACAAGTAAACGAATGAATATTGATATTGAACATATTTATCAATGATTTAAGGTGACCATATGTGTAAAAAGATGCATATCATGCAATTAACAAAGCTCGCTGCATAGTACACAGAATACTTCAGTGCAAGTTGTTCTCCTCTTGATACAACTAAGCCGTTGTGGAAAACTTATTTCCATATTGCTTTTCTGCTTCCATGAAATAATTATGCCGCCACGTAGAAGCGGCAATGATGCAAGCTTACGTAATATTCGAAGTAGCAATTGCAACAACAAGTTTCCTTACTGCACGCTCTCTTTGCATCTCTCACTTACAATAACGACAACACTTGCCTTCCGAACTGCATAGTTAATGTTGAAACTGGTGCAAGTAGTTGTTACAGAAAATTCAAAAAGGATTTATGATTCCACGCGTTCCCACACTTAAATCACCGGGAAACTAGGAAATCTACGAAAGCCGGCAACCGGTCGTTATAGTTGCAGTGGCGTAGGGAATTATTTGCGATTTGAAGGATATCGCCTAAGTCTATCGGAGATCCCTCCAAACAGGCGTTTGCTAGCGTTTACAATTGGTAACGACCAACAAGAAATTTAGAAGGAAGGAACATGTGAAAATTATTTAATAATTTTGCGCTCAGATCGACGCAATGCCCTTCGAATGGAAAAACAGGCGCTTTGATTTTCATTTCTAATTTTCATTTCGACCGATCCCACCTGCACATTTCCCCACCTCCTTTGCAGGGAAACTTTAGCCGCTCGTAAATTCCTTCGCCCACGACCCTGCTAAAGGCACGAAGACATAGTAGACTGCTCAGGTTCAGGTATAAAGCGCAAGGTATCAGCTTGCTTTCTGATTATTATTCACAAACAAAGTCTACAATTTAACGCCATCAATCTTGTATGAGATTTTCATCTAAGACTTCCGCCACTACTCAAGAACAAGAACAAGAAGAAGAAGAACAAGAAGACGAAAGTTATTTCTTGAATTTACGAAAAGTTTCCACGGCATAGGGATCATGAGCGCACGAAGTAGGGTTTGAGTGCGCGTGAGTATGGAGTTGGTTATTCCTTCTTGGGCTGGTTATTTCATTTCAACAACATCATCATCGTCATCGTCCTTTGCCTTTTGCATATATTGTACGGATGGCGCAACCCTTCTCCGACTTTCATTCCTAGAACTCGGCATTTTCCTACGTACATCCGTATTCACCGGCATTTTTCATATGTGAACTTATCATAATAATAGAAGAAGTAATAAGGGCATGCATAACACATGTGAAGGCATTGAACAGGATATATATTTCATGATACTGAAATTGTAATGTTTCCAGTAACGAATATAATAATGGAAATGAAATTTGAAGCGGCGACTTGTTTTAGATTTTCTTCGGCAAATATTATTACACAATGCGAGAGAGGGTTGATAACTACTTATACAGCTGGAGGTGGTTCCTCGCTGAGAAGATGATTAGACAAGATGCGAAAGCGTGGAAGAGATTTGATATCAGCTATTTGGAATGGGCTAAAAGAAAACAATTCTGAGGAATCAGTGAAAGCTGTGGACTGGGCTCTGCCGTAACCTGATAAACTTGTTAAGAATGCCAAATGATTTTTCCGAATTATTTCAATGTTTTTTTGCATTGCCTCGAGGGAGTTTGGATTAGTGCAGAAGTTTACTACTGTAATGAACAGCATAGAACGAATTACAACTGGTTAGCAAGGAGTGTATCAGGTACACTAGCTGTTGGAATATCGATGAACAGGACTCGCAAAATATTTTTGAGCTTCGGGAAACAGTTTTATTTTGCGATTGAAAAATCAGAACTGTTCTCATAAAAAATGTGCTTATAAACAAACGAAAAGTTATCTCAAATTTTTAAATAAATGTTTTTCAAATATTGATTTTTCATTCTGTGAACATAATTTTAGCAAAAGTTTATCGAATTTCACTCGGCAAATCTGCCGGAAACACACACATAAACATTCGTCAGAAGAGATCCCAGGACAAGGCTGCAAAAGTCTACTTTCGCCTTTAAAAACGTGTTGATTTTCCCATATATGTTAAAGTTGGTCTAATTTGATAGCTCGTAGGATGGTCTCGTCTTTGTAATACCTCCAGAAATCTTTTTTGCATGGAAACTATAAGCTTCCCTGCTTCCACAGAGATTATTTTAATCTTTTCTTCCTCGAAAAGAGTTTTCAGCATTTCCTTGTTTTCATGATATGTTTACGAATTCTTGTTTCCATTATACCCCTTTCCATCAAATCGGGCTGACAGTAAGGACGTAGGCAGTTATTTCGGAACGTTGTGGAGGAACTATAGTCTCACAATTTCATCAGTACGCGTCAGGTCCTTATCTTGTAGGAAAATAAAATCTGGCTGTAGTCCAAGTTGTATTGCGCTCTGATCTAAATTGTCCTTCAATTAATTTCAGAAGTTTTGGTAGATCAATTTTTCCATTTTCACTTAGAACTTATAAGTGAATTATACCCTTGCTAAGCTAACTCAGCGAAGACTCCTGGGTGCGGTTAGCTTAGCAAGGGTATAAATCACTTATAAGTTCTAAGTGAAAATGGAAAAATTGATCTACCAAAACTGCTGAAATTGATAAAGCCAGACCAAAGGCATTTTGAAATATAGGAGAAGTTCAAAGCTGTAGAGCAACATTCATAACTAGTAAATAACCAGTCGACATCCACCTAAGCTGGTAGTGCCAATCGACGCGTCCCAGCCTGTGAGTTGGCACCTGATGAGAAGCGGCAGGGACGCGTGTTTGAAACCAGCTTGAGCTCTTTCCACATTTCTTTATAAAATTTCCTTCAATATTTTAGGGTATTCATTAGGGTGGAGTGAAAAAATTTTTTTTTTTCGGAATACCTGTAAAAAGTTGCTGTTATTGTTCACAAATATACATACAAAATTTTATTTGGCACATGATAAATTTAGAGGTGCTCCCAATATCATGAACTTTAGAGAAATTCGCAGAATTTTGTCAAAAAACACCGACATCTAATAATGTCAAATGAACGCTAAATCATATTCTGTGTGTTCCGTTGGCAACTGTTTAACTTTGAATAGTGCGTGGAAAGGTGAGGGGGGGGGGGTTGACTCGGGAGAGGTGATTTCACTGCACTTGTCAATCGTTGTCAAACGTTGTTCGAACGCCATGTAGTGCGCGCGTATTATTGTTATTCTACTTGTGAGAAACATTGACTTTAACCACTGCCGCCAAGAAAATAAGACTCATGTAAGTAATATTTTTAATTTCCTGTTCACAGATTGTCGATGACATACTATTTTCGATATAATTTATACCTATTATTTCTCTTTATTACAGTCAAATGTCGCAAGTCAAAACACAAAAAGAGACATGTTGTCCTATGTTTGGTTTACCGGAAAAGTTACCAGTGTCTCAATTACCAACTTATAATGCTGTTATGAAAAATTACTTATTTATTGAATATGAATTAAAGCTTGACAAAACAACAAAAGAGCCGATAGTTCATGATATATCCCAAAGATTGGCTACGGAAATTTTAGATATCTGGTGAAAAGCGTCGCTTCCTACTGTCAGCTTTAAGACAGTACTTCAACTTATTCGATCTGACCATGACAAATATAGAAGCTTACTAAAACCTTATCAAGGCCGTCAAACGAACAAGAAATATAAAGAGAAAATAAATGAATTTTTTACTGAGTCCCAACGGTTATTTGATGTTTGCAGTTGCAAATGCAAAGTTATCTCAGAGTGTAATTGCTCAAAAGACAGCCGTGTTCCCAAGGAAGAAGTATATTTTTTACTTGATCAAAGAACTATAAGAAAAATGATGATAGGTGGTGTAGATTTGGTTGCGACTGTAAAAATTATGAAAAAATTAAAAAGACAAGAAAAAGAATTACTGTGTAACAAAGAGATAATGGATCCTAACCAATCGTCTTGTTCTCGTTCTTTGCCTGATGACTTAACAACCGAAAGCATCAGTTCAAGCAATAATAGCGTAGCTTCTAGTCCTTATCGATCGCCAAAACAAGTAGCTGCTCCGCCACCAAAACAAAAGAGATTAAATTTACCATCATTAGCTCTCGCCTGCGATCGTACTAGAGTCTCTGACAGAGCAGTTGCTATTATAGCTTCTTCTGTGTTGAAAGATGTTGGTATTATTACATCAAAGGATCCAAGTGCTGTCATTGATCGTTCAAAGTTGCGCCGAGAAAGAACGAAAGTCAGACCAGCATTACACGATGCAGTTCACAATAAAAGTATACGCGGAATTTATTTTGATGGTAGAAAAGATAAGACTTTGGTTAGTATTCAGAAGGAAGGCAAATTTTATAGAAAAAGAGTAACAGAAAGCCATTATGTGATTTTATCAGAGCCAGGATGTGATTATTTCGGGCATATTAGGTGTGAGTTGGGAACTGCTAAAGGTATTGAAAGTACCATAAGAAAACATTTGAGAACAAATTCGGAGGAATTGGATGAAATAGTTGTTATTGGTTGCGATGGTACTGTCGTGAATACAGGTTTCAAAGGAGGTGTTATTCGTTTTATGGAAGAAGAACTTAACAAACTATTACAATGGTTTGTCTGCCCGTTACATTCGAATGAGTTACCATTGCGACATCTTTTATTGCATTTGGATGGAAAAACTACAGGGCCTAAATGCTTTTCAGGCCTTATTGGATCTGAATTCCAAAAATGTGAACCAATGCCACTTGTTCAATTTACCACCATTCCCTGCATATTACCTGAAGTCGCTAGAAATGACTTGAGCACCGACCAAAAATATCTTTACAATGTGATGACAGCTATCAGCACTGGCATTTTTTCTCCCAATCTAGCTAATATTGCACCTCGACCACTTAACCATTCTAGATGGCTTACTACAGAAAATAGAATCTTAAGATTATATGCTACTAAAACAGACCCCAAAGAAAATTTAGTGATATTAGCCACTTTCGTAATGAGAGTTTATGGTCCAATGTGGTGCACAATAAAATGTTATCCTTCATGTACAAACGGAGCTAAGCACCTGTGGCAAACAATTACCCTAACTCGATATTTGAATGCGCCTTTGAAGAAAATCCTTGATAAGGTAATCAAACGAAATGGATATTTTGACCATCCAGAAAATATTCTTATTGCTATGCTTGGAGACGACAGAGAAATCATACGTAAACTGGCGTATCAGCGAATTTTAAAAGCAAGAGCAGGGAATACTCTAGGGCTTCGAACATTTAAAGTGCCTGCTTTAAATTTCGATGCTAAAGATTATACCGACTTAATTACTTGGCAAGACTGTAATATAACTGAGCCACCTCTGATTTCCAATTTATCTGATGAAGCCTTGAAAGAGATTGTCAAAAGCGGTTTGACTACATGTCAGAATATCAAAGATTTTCTGTGCCATACCCAAGCCGTAGAGCGCTGTATCAAATTGGTACCCGACGCTTCAAGTGCAGTTTGTGGAGAGAAAAAAACGAGACGGTTTCGTAAGGGCAAGACTATTATCACGGCAGCAAATGCCTAATTTTGAAACAAAAAAACAATTTAATACCAAATAATCTACTTATTTCTACTTAACCAGGCTTTTATTTAACGTATCACAATGTAGTTTGTTTTATAAGAGACAGGAAATCTAGAAAAATACTATCATTCAAAATTAGATCAATGTTTTTAAAAATTTAGTATTTTTCTAATTTTCAATTGGGTTGGGGCACCTCATTACATCAAGACAAGTAAACAATCTTTTGTATGCTGAATTTATTCATTAAAAGGCAACATTGTATTGCTATTCCATTCAAAAATTATTTAAAAAAAATTTTTTCATACATTATCACTCCACCCTAGTATTCATACTAGGTCAAAATGGTCAATATCAATGCACTACCACACCATAGTTCCGCTGTCAACATGTTTCACAGTAGACACTAGATCAATTTTTTCGACGCTTTTCCCTTTTATTCCATACAATCTTTCTTCCTTTGATAACAAAAGTACAAAATTTACTTATTTCATCTGAAAAAATTACCCTACTCCAGAACTCAGGAGGCTTATGGAGATGTGGAGATGCTCTTTGAAAAAACCAACTCGCGTCAAACGATTGATTCTGGTTATGAAAGGGTTCCTACGCCTTTCGCACCCAACCTTTCTAGCTGCATCGGCGCAAAATTCTTTATTGTATTTCACCTTGGTCTTAACTGCTATTTGATTCGCCGTCTGTCCAGGATTTGGCTTTATCAGACAGATTATACTACGTTGTTCTCTCGATGACAGTTTTGGTGGACGGCCAGATTGATGCCCCGGTAGCAAACCTCCTGTTGATTTTTAATTTTTAATCGGAGGTTGTATATGTTCTCCCCACTAATATTCGTATTTTCCAGTAACTGTTTCTTTTTTTCCAAAGCTCCACTACGAAATTCCTCTCACTCACCTTAGTTTATTATCTGTTGTCTTCCATAATTAAATTAAAATTAATTTTAATTAATTTTTTAAGTAATTTTAAACTTATTTATTGATTAAAATACTATGTCACAGTTTTCTAAAACGACGCGAGCGACACAGCTAAAAGAACATCAAACACTGACAAAAGGATTAACTAATCTTTGAGGCTAAACTTGAAAAATTATACATGGGCGGGAATCCCCTTTTCCACAGAAGTGAACAGAGACTTTTCATGTCCGGGTTTTTCTCATTTACGTCAAAACTCTATCTAATTACTGTTGTTTTTGCAAGGTCCAAGCAAAAAAAAACTAGTAGTTTTCCTTATTTCCTTGAATTTAAAGTAGTGTTGCTTAGAAAGTGTCGCTTGTATGTACGTAACAGTTATCCGATAATTGTTTCGACTTATCCTTTTTTGTATTCTAAATAATGAAACCGATTAAACGCCGACTTTTCTGCTAAGGGCGTAAGCCAAAGACAATAGAGGAGCGAACATTACTTAAAGAATACATTGTGGAATAGGTTGTCAACTGTTTGATTGCCAGAGAATCACACTCCAAGCAAGGATCCAGAACAATTGTGAAACAATTAACTATCTGCTGTGTGCACTTGATTCCCGTTGCCAAACTGACTTGTAATGTAATGGTCCTTCGATGTCCAGCCATAACCACAACATTCTCTTCTTCAAGTTCAAGCTTGGCTGAGAAGTGGAAGGGACGGTCTGTCCGGGCTCGAAATATGCTTTTTTCCTTACGATATTTTCGTATGTAATCCATGTTGCCTTACCAGTTGTCATTCGATCCAAGAAAGGTTCGTTTTTGTACCGAGCAACCACAGATTTGCGTTGACAACTCGATCATTCAATTTTTATTCACTTAACTGATTAGGCAGTCATCTTGCTTCCAAAAATCATCGGAAATGGTATGTTGAGTTGCAGTCAGCTTCTCTGCATTCTTCGATATCTTCAAAAAGGGTCCTTACTAGATCATAGGCTTGGTAATGATATTATCGTTCGTAGATGGCCGTCGTGGCCTGGCTTATCGCTAAGGTCGGAATCACATTTTTCAAACCATATTCTGCACATTCTATCACAAGCTGCATTTTCATCAAAAACTTTCATTAAATTTCGACACGTGTAACATTGATTCCTTGTTGGGACGCGAACAAAATACAGTAGTGTAAGTGAGCTTTATCGGTACCCATGTTTTCACGATCGCCTCTCACTTAATAATGACGTCGGATATCTTTGTTTCATTTTTTTAGGAGTGTACATGTGTCTAAATGACAAAGATATATGTCTCGAAAATCAACATGTGCACATGAAGTGAAACTTGAAGTGACACTATCGGATAGAATTTTCCGGTGGACCTAATATAACAACGAATCTCGGAGCGTTACAGCATTTACTTTGTTTTCCATTGGGGTTTCCTTTTAAAAATGCTCAATCTCCCAAAATTAGACAATGTTAGCGTGATTATTCCGTGAATAACAATATTTGCCCTTTGCTAAACTATTCCTCAAGTGTTTTAATTACTTACTCTCATTGGGAAAAAAGAACGGGGACTTATGCTGAGCCAATTTGACAAAAATTCTAGAAAGATTTGGTCATTCAATCGTATTTTTAAAAGGAAGCAATTACCCCTGTTTATCTCGTTTATAATGCCAACGGTCAAGAAATTTACTCCTTAACCGTTTCGATGCGATTCGTCGACATAGCGACGAGCGCACTTGACCTTAAGAGCGCAGTTCGTCGCTATGTCGACGATTGCGTCAGTCTGCGTTAAGCGCCCGGTGGCGGAGGGTTGTTCGTGCGTTCAGTCTTGTTTTTTATCGTCAGTCAAAAATTAACGTTGTAATATGTAATAAATTAATCGGACTTTGTTACCGCAATTTTAATTAAATATAACCAAAATGCTTAGCACTGCAATGGTTTAGTACCACAAACTACAGCAAACATGTCCAAATCAACGGATTGCTTACCTCTAACCACTCAGATTTCTTTCCCGTCCAAGCATTTTCTCCTCACAAGCGGGAGATATTTCAAAATTACTGGTAAACCAAGCAAAATGTTTCTAAAGCTCCAGATATCGATGCTGCTCCCAATATCGAACGTGGGTTCTGCCATTTAAGGCGTGCCTCAAACTCGTTTACTTTTCAACAGGATGGAAACATACTAATGGTGATACTGATTCAGGTCCTGGTAAAAGGCTCGAATTTCCTAATATTTACAGACCAATCTTCGGGAACGAGTCCGCTCTCGGCGATCAACAAAGTACTTGAAAGAAAGCGTGAATAAACTTTTATGTAGCAAAATTGTTGACCAGAATTTCAGTTCACCTGCAGAACCAATCACCAAACTGAACTTCGATTCCTTCGGTTCGTTCGTTAGTTTACTAAGTTCAACGTTGACTAAGAGGCAAACTTTCTTTTGGTGTATTAAACAGCGACATAGAGACAGCCTTTGATACCTTATGGCAGGAACAACTCCCTCATAAACTTTTAACTATAGTTTCCCAGTCTACTTATTAAAAGCCATAAACACATTTCTTTTAACAAAAGATTCCATTCAGCTGCAAACTTTAATCTGGAGTTCCAGAAGGCACTTGTTTGAGTTCAAGTCTTTTCATCATCTTTACTGCCGTTTCACTCATACGGCCAATGTGGAACCTCGTATTCTGACACTTGTGGGCATACATCAGCGTTTGATTCACATGTCATACTTGAAAATTTAGAGCATATGCTTTGTTAATTCTATTAGTCATTCCACACATGGCAAATGACAATAAATATACCGAAAATCCAAGCCATTTTCTGCACAAAACGCATAGAAATACTGTTTTCTTCCTGACAGATTGCCCAACCTTTTGGATTAAAGTATTCTAAAGATAAAGGAACTGCAGTATTGGGAGCTTACATTTGACAAAAAGATACAGTTCAAAAACCACAAACAGAGCCTCTGCCTCGAATTTTTTAACAGAATTCTTGCTCTCTAAACTTTGATCACTCGGAAATAAAAAAAATTATAGCCCCTACTGATAAATATGGTACTGCAACTAATACTTTTATGTGAATCTCCCAACCGGAGTTATTGTAGTCATACTAAATCGTTCTTTGAAAATGTTTAACCAAGCCATCATACTTTATACTATACTCTTTTTACTTTTTGAATTGTGAGGATATGGCCCGCTTGACTTGCTTGCTATTATGCGGGCAAAGCATTTGAGTGTTGCGCTATGTACGGTATGATGTTCCGTTCTCGGCTGAAACTTGTCGGTGGATGAAACAAAGAAAGTGACGGGGAACGACGGAATGTTCCGAGCACAAAGAAAAACAAAAATATATTTAATTAGCTTAGTGTAGACTTGATATCATACTGACGTTTGTGACTTCCCATGTTCATTGGACTTGAGGAAATTAAATTCGAACGCATACATCTGTCAAATTGTGTGAAATTTGCGGTTGATGTTCGTGTAGATTTAACATTCCCGTTAAGTCGATTCTGCTGTATTCACGGGCAGTACAAATTTGTTGAGGGTTGCGGACTCAATCCAATGATATTTTTTTTCGTAATTTAAGTAATTTCATGACGAAATATTGTTTATGAGTATTTGAATACTCTATGTGAATCAAAACAAAACATGTGCTTGAATCATAGGAACCAGATATTGTAATGTTTGTTACCATGGTGCAGTTCACTTAATTTTTGTCAATTGATTTATACTAACTCTGTAAAATTGTATCAAAGTACAGGCGAATTTGTGTGAATGTGCGAATTTTTTATGGATTGCGGGCAAAACTAGGACATGATGGCTCTATGGAGTTACATCCGAACCAAGAAGAGACATCGAAAATTCTTATGAATGTCTGTATATGATATTGCTATATGCGGTATTCTAACATAGGGCCCATATATGGAAGGAATTTGATCACGAACGTCCACGAACTCAACAGTCAGTTGTCAACTTTACATATATGAGCATGTTCGGGAAACGTCAACCCATTAAAATGTTCCCCATGAGACACCTAAAAACCGTAAAAACGTGCTAACGTTGTGAAATTTTATTTTCAAAGAAAGTTCTAAGCTACTCTATTCCAACATGCATAAAGAAGCAAATATATAGTTCGACGAGAGCAAACAGCGTAGATGATCTGACAATAGTATTTAAATGTCAAATTAAATGATTAATCCTGTTTAAAATCAACTTAGATTAATAGTCCCATCTAGTCGGTCAATGAATGTAGTTCTTTGGCAACATTTAAAACTTATTATTGAGGTCCGCCCACATCAATGTAGAAGTGTTATTGAAGTCGTAAGATCTGAGTCTGAAAAGAAAAAAGTACGTCACATAGTCGACACGCTTAGCAGTTTAGGGCCTTTCCTGTCACTTTGTGGAAAATTTCAAAACCAACTTCAATTTTTGATTTTAAATAGACTTTAATAAAATCGCACCTAAATATCAAAAAATACAGAAAATAGATTCACCCCGAACGAGCAATGAATTTCTAACTGCGCAAATAAAGTACCTGAATTTGATTTTAAGGTATTGGTAGGTGGCATTGTCAGGCAAGTTTCAATAGTCAAATGACAAGTGTCAAAAGTGGAGAATATCATAGAGACAATATTCTCTTTGTCCATGCAGAATTTCAAGAGAGCAATATTAGCAAATTTAGAATGTCTGCATCGTGATCGAGTTAAATTAACATAAGATGGAGCCAGACAGCATACGGTCTAAAGAACTTATGAAAACATATTTTAGGAATTTTGACAGACTTGAATAGACTGACCCAGAAAGTCGCCAGATCCGAATCCGGTTGAAAATTTTGGTTCAACTGAAAGCATTCTGTATTGAGGCATCCTTCCAACAAAAACAAGCAACTACTGAGTTAGAAGTGAAGAATTCATTCCCTAAAAATGAGTTTGAACCATTTAAGTCATGGTACTGGGAAAGTTTCGGGCGAAGAGGCCGAAATTTTTAGAAATGTTCTAGAAATTTTCTTCACATGACAAGGTATTCTTCCCTCATTACGCTGAACGTTGTGTTTACGAAAAAAATGAGCCTATGCACCAATAACAACCTTTGGAAAATTAAGGCTTACACCCACGAAAAATCACTCCACCGTCATGCTAACTAAAATTTTCATCATCCAGTGTTGTAGCTTTTACTTAAATAATGAGACAAAGAAAAACGTCTAGCTGGAAGCAATTTTCATAAATTTAATTAAGGCATTCAACTGAAAAGAATGAAAATAATATTTAAAGAAGTCCTTTTCAAAGTTCAAAATTTGATCTTCTTCCGATTACGATAGGGTTAGTTCCTTCACAATGGAAATTCTCAATCGAATCGCGAATGTACCGTCTACAATTTCACTAAATCTCTCTCCCATGCATTAGGGGTTTTCCCTCTCCCGTTACGTTTGACACGTGCTCTTTTTACTTTTCCTGTTTGAGTTGAGCCGCCAGCTATTTTCCTTCCAATTTCATGATTTCCTGTTGCCGTCAGTCCAATAGCTACGCGGCGAATTCATTCACAACCTTCTGTTTGTCGACTATTCGACGTCCTGTAAATGGAAATGCAAATGGAAAACATTCAAATTGATTCGATACCATTGATAAATAATAACAATAATAATAAGGAATGTAAACGTTTGGGAGCCTTGCCTGGATGTAAGGTATAGGTTCATGTTTACGACTCGACGTTTACGAAAGGTAAACAATTAGCGAATCGTGATGTTGATGTAACGAACGACGTCCTGTCGTGGTGTTGAATTTCGTTATGCTGAATTTTAGATAGAATTGTTAGGTTTAACTCTGAATCGCTAGAAGGGATATTTTTAAAATCAGTTGCTCGCTGAATATAGATCTGAAGGGTTGTTTTTTCTAGAGGCGTTATTTTATTGTTAAAGGGCCAATGATATATTTAATTTTTCTCAAAAAATACTCGACTGAAGTTCTTCGGACAGAAAAAAATCACTTGTTCAACAAACACCACTCCAATTTTTCAAATATTTGATAAAGGGTTAATGAAATACATGTTAGGTGTATGTGTAAAACTTTCTAAGGGAAACATTACGAAAATTATATAAGTCACACGATTGATTGATAATGTGAACGTAAATGCAAGCCAAATAACCATTTCGTACCATTTCAATAGTTTCCGCGATAATAAACATAGGTTAAAGGCTCAATTTGGAGAACTACTAGCACGAATCGTTTTTCGTATGCCCATATCCTTGTTTGCAGAGCATATCTAGGTGTGACTTTCCCAAAAGAAACAAAAAAGGAAACATTAATGGGTCGGTTTGATTTTGGAATCAATGTTAAAGCTATTCAAATTGAATATCGGTATTGCAGGTTATGATTCATGTACGTGTCCTTGCAGGAGCAAGTAAGGTTGACAGGTGGTCAAATTGGTATTTGGGTAGTTTGAAACTCATTGGCAATTGTAACATATTGAAACAAACATATTCCCCCAGGATTCAAACTGAAAGTTGAAACCTTCCCCGGTTAGTTTTTTTTTTTTTTTTTGAGAGTATGACTAACGAAGGAATTTATTTGCTGTGACTGCGGCATAATTTCACATTTGAAAATATCCAAATAAAATACTGAGGATGAACTTAATCTTATCGCGTTATTCCAATTCTCAATAACACTGCTCAAAATTGGGGACATTATTGCAGATATAGTGGCCATATGTGTTGATTTCTAGTTTATCCACAGTGCAGTGAAAGGAAAATTCATCAAAACCACATTTCCAAATAAAACACACTGTAAAACACAATTTACTGTCAGTGATTAAATATTTAGTGAGTCCACGGCATTCTACCCTTCATTGTCCTTTTGAGCAGTCGGGTTTCTGCCATTCTTTCTACGTGCCTCAACCACTGCAGTTTTTGTAGCTTTACGCAAGTAGGTACAGGCGATTCGTCAAATAAGACTCATCGTTGTTGCGTACTTTCTACACAGAACTTACTCATACTGGGTCTTAGATTATCCGGAGAAATTTTCATTTGAATATGTTCACAGCCTTTCTACATATGTTTGTCGGAGTCAATGCTTCAATTTCATACAACAGCACAGCCTTGTCGAGGGATTTGGACCTGAGATTGGGGACAAAATTTGTGGACAGTGAGAGGCTTTTTTTAAAGCGTTTATAGAGAATCTAACCACGTCCTTTTTGGCACCGTCATTGATTCAGATTGGCTACAACATACCCAATGTCATCGACGTTTTAAAAGTTGTCGTTTCCCTTCGCGACGTTTTGTCGGGCTGGAATATTTATCCTCATCTTGGTTTGCTTACGATTTGGGATTCAAAAATGCTCCTTTAGCATTAGAGATTGATCGTGTCATAATATTGACATCATCATCTTTGCACTACCAATTGTATGGGCTTGAACATAATCTACCAGGAGATTCCGCTGTTGTCCTTCTAATGACGTATGACAGCTTGGTATTAAATAGAAAACGGATGTACCCCAATATCCGTCTTTTCACTAGTTCTACTCTTATTTTGACCTGTGTTGAGACCATGTGGACTTCTTTTGTTGGGACACCAAAATCAAGCATTGGAGCATTGATCAGGCAAAGCACCAGAAACCATAGTTACAAATTTTCTTTATTTTTCTGACTTGGCATGGTAGATCAGAAACATTATCATTATTTAGTTAGACCTCCTTATGATGATCGTAACTATAGCCAAACATTTTCTTTTCATTGAAGCCGAAAAAATTTTCCCATTTTAAGGTGATAAATGTCTTTGCTAGTTTGTGCTCCAGCGCAGCCCACATATTTTCAATGAGACTAACAATTTTTCAATGAGCTCAATATTTCGATGTTGGTCCGCTCGACTTATTTTTTCAACCACGAAAGCGAAAATAAAGAACAAAGATTGATTTATTCTAGGGAAATTTTGTAGAACATTTGAAATTTTAACTTCCTTTTAAGAGGTTTAAAATGCCAAAGTATGGAAACTTTCCTTTTAGCTGTAAGGAATGGAGGATTGTTCTATTGAAGAATAAGTCTGCGAGCATCGTCAAACCACTTTGAAGCAAAAGTACTCATGATGTCCAGGAGATTCTATTAAATAGCTTTTAAGGATCGAGAAAGCAAAAACGGACCGTTTCATAACAAGAAAAAGCTCTGCATATTTCACTGCTTTCGTTTTTTTGGGAGTCTTGGAATACCTTCTTTGCTGAGGCTTTCTAGGACAATTGGGCTGTCACCGATATATTACTCAAGTTTTGCAGCCTCGGAAAAAATCATTTTCTTCTACGTCTCTTGAATCCAAGCCGCTAGCTTTTCAGTTCACCATACACAATTCTTTTTGTCGTTTGAGGAGCAGTCTGCCATAGATATAGGATTAAGGTCGGGCGAACTGGTACCCATTCGCATTCTTCCCACAAAGCTCGTGGATTTTTGAAAAGAAAATTATAAAAGCTATTATTCCTCTGTACGGCATTATTTGGCGCTTACACAAATAAGAAAAGACATAGACTCAGTTGAGGATTACTGAGCAATATAAAGCTAGTCTATTAGCTTTCTTAAAAACTATTTCAAAAAAAAGCTGCGTTAAAATCATCCCCATCCTGGGCCCAATGACCAACAGCAAAGATTCTGCAAAAATTTTTCGACGAAACAAGTTTAAAAGTGAGAGTTAAAGATAAAATAAGATAGCTGAAAGTGATCTATCATACTCAGTAATAGTAACAACGTACACCTATTCCAGCAAACCGTATGATCGCGTCAACCACAAAAGCTCATTTGGAAATTGAAAAATACTACGAAAAATTGGTACAATACCAGAGTGGAGTAGAGTCGAGTTCAGATCACGGATTTTGAAAACAGAACGTCAAATTTCAAGTGCTTCTGTGCAAAAAAGAAACATTTGGTCTCGTGTACCTTAAGGAAGCCACGGTGGTCCTTTTCTTTTTAATATTTCTTTTCAGATTTTTCTGACAGACTGTCGGTCTTTCTTCATCTCTTGGATGAACCCATTACCGCAGCTTACTTCTATCGACAACATTGTAGAACTCGACGTCCTTTTGGACAAAAAATACGCTTTTATTAGCATTACAATGAACTCTTCTATCGAAGCCATGAGCTCCTTACCTTTATCTTGATCGTTAATGCAAAGAATTTGAGAATACTATATATGGGTCTTAAAAACACAATGTCCCAAACTAAATGTGCTCGCCCTACTTGGGCTCCTGCCATTGGTTTCTCTGTAAACAGATTTATGACTGTTAAGATATCGTTTGCATTTACCCAACCCCCCCCCCCCCCCAAAAAAAAAAAAACCTTACTTACTTGTTGTTAGTAAGTTGTGGTAGTGGTCCCAATCATTCTTCAGTGGTATCAACTGATCAGTTGATCAGTTGAGACTAGACCCAAACAATGACTCAGGCATCTATTCCGCATCCTATTATATTGATTATGAAACACGTTCCTTTGAACGTTTCTGGTTTCCACGGTTTTCGATACGCTGCAGGACGATGAATTTCGATTCCGAATTGTAACGATATCCTTCCCGAAAAAAAAACATGTCCTCGCAACATAAATGTAATCTTCATTAATGTCATTCGATTGATTTCTACCATCATGATCGAAATACTCTTTGACCTTTGCATCCATGGATGCAGTCACACTTTTCGACGCTCTCTCTAAAAATCATTCACAGATATTTACTTTGGTTTAAAAAAATCTTATACTTGTTCTGAATAACTTGGGTTGCTGAGATTTATAATAATATAACGAAAATAATTTTGGGCCCAGGATTTTTCACAACATTATTTGAAATTTTTCCTTTTTTTAAATTTTTAACATTTTTAGGATTTTTCACAACATTATTTGAAATTTTTACTTCATCTAGTAACAAATCCATAAAATTTTTATAGGCAAAACTAATAACATAAAACGAAGCTCCAGCGTTGTAACAAGGTAAGAGGAAATTCGTCTGTTTTATTTCAAATTCAAATATTTTTGGCAGGGAACATCAACAATTATTCCTAAAAAACTACTAGTAATGTCAGACTACAGCGTAAGTAAATACAAAAATAATACCGCGAAAATACACCCGGTCAAACCATCTATCCAAAGATATCCATCTAACAACCTACCAAAAAAATAAGCGTTGATTCATTTGGATTCGAAATTTTCTCTGAATTATATGTAAAGCAAGAATACCTCTATCAAAGTGTTATTGAAGCGTACATGCACAACCAAATACCAATCTACATGTGCTTTCGCTATCTCTGTCTTTCAGAAGTTGCCTGCAAGTGTTATCACTGTATGTGCTTGCGTTACGCCAACGCTACATACCGGCTGTAAGTGGTAATAAAGTTTCTGTATTGCCTGTTTAAAATTTCGCCCGCCCGAAATTGGGGTCCAGATATCTAAGAACAAGTTATTCGAAAAGCATTCATGTTCTTATCAGCCAGGATACAAACTTTTTCCCTGCGGATCAGATTGATCAAGCTGTAAGACAAATAAGGCTTTATCGCAGGCAATTTGTTTATTAATATCACCGTATCCTAGTTCAGTTTTATAAGAGTGACATGAACGTCTTTCTCCGCGAGAAGGACCTTCATTCCAATAGATATTAAAGGCGAGTTGAAAGCACCTTAATAAATATACTATGATCATATCCTGTAAAAATGGTTCTTACAATGACTCATAACGATCTGAGAGTAAGTGTGGAATCCAGAATTAAATAATTTGGTTCAAATATACCAAAGACTTAAGGAAGCTTCCCTGCAGTTGATAATGTTTTCTGAAATCTTTAAGTTAAACGTGCGATCTAATTTAAATTATTTCAAAATTACACAGAAGAGCACTTCCAAGCTAGGATCATTTATTTAAAATCTGGTAATCGTACGCATGTTGGATAAGGATCTAATCTGTGTACTTTGCTCATGATCTTTTAATGTGAGATGTCTTGCTCATAAAAATTGAAATTCTTCTGAGATTCTGTTCCTTTAAAAGGAAAAACCCATACCTTCAGTATTTTCGCACACATGTATCTAATTTGTAAAACAAAAACAAGAAGTCCATCCTATCAAGTTAATTCGCTGCACTAGAAAAAAAAATTAAATACTTTCCCACCTACCATGCAATCCATTATGATTTTAAATCTTACGTAATAGTCTCAAACTCATAATCCTTTCGAAATTTTCTCCATCCACCGGCTTCAACTTTATCGACTGGGAAGACTAAGAAAAACAGTAGTTAAGAAACATCTGCTGCCTTTTGCAATAATTCCAAGAGATTACCTGTCGTCTACCCTTACGCTAAAATCAATTAGAGTACTACAATGGCTTCGGTAGGACAGAGTCCTAGAAGCTTTTAGCATGTATAACTTTCATTGTCCGTATTTTCCTTATGGCCAAAACATTCTGGGAGTCTAGAAACAACTACTATGTATGGATACTATCATCTCGACAAACTATTGCTTGCGCCATCATAATTAATGCAAGGCTTCGAATAACTGCAACACCTGCGGTTTAGTTTGTTAGGCAAAAGGATACTTTGACTTAGAACTTGTTTTGAATGCGAATGATGTTTTGCAGTAGTTTCTAGAAGCGTGAATTGAAAGTTAGTTTCGAAAATGTTCATATCTACTCTGAAATTTAGAATTCATCTTAGCGGTAAGGAGGAATAATTTGTTTTCAATCTGTATCCTACCTACAATACAATAATTTCCCTCCCGAAGAGTTGCATTCCATAACTTTCAGTTTATTTCTCAATTTTTTATGATTTTTAATCCTGAATCTAAGCAAAGAGACGTTAGGGAGCACTGACGGTAATCATCCTAACGATTTTAATCTCACATCTGCAAGTCCATTTTATTTATACACATAACAACCACATGAATTTCAACAAATTTCCGGATTAACGTCTAAGGACAATTGAAGGATGCGCTATATTTTACACTTGATATCACCCTTCATATTTCATAATTTGTTCAGTTTGTTATTCTGAGATTACACCGAATGGAATTGAAATTGGCTAATTTGGGTTTCCTTTCGGAGCCCAAGAATCTCTTACTGCGTACGAAAAGGCTTTCATTACACATTCACCACATCCTTTGAAATTGCGGTCTAGCGTAATGAATTAACCCTTCGTGGTGAGTTCATGAATCAAAAATACGCTGCCAAGACTCATTTTATGTTTTGGAAACTTAAATTACATCTAGATACGATTTAGATTCTAATTATGGGCCGTACAGAATATTTATATCATTTTCGGTTGTCCTGTTGACGGTAAGCAGCAGGAAAATACGAAGCAAATTGCCATTGCAGCAAAAGTTTGCATGTGAGTTCAAAGAATTTAATAAAAACCAAAGGAACGCCTGTTAGCGGCACGAACATAATTACATGTGCTTTCATCTTATTAATTATGAACGTTATGGCGGACGTTGAGATATCCCGTGCAAAAGGATAAATTTTTCTGGGAACATGAGATAGTAATGGCGGTGGATGTAGCGGAAGAGTTAACGTCTGCGAGAAGACTAAGACACGTTTGTGTCTGAGGAAAGCGGATTCCTTGTGCTGACGCTAACCATCGTCGCCAGCATGTTAATTCACAACTCATTCCATTGTTGAATTCTTGTGTCCTGGGCGAAATTATCCAGGATGCAGTAGGGTAGTATAACCATTTCTGGGGCATATTGCTAGGCATGTTCAGAAAGAAAGTCTGTTGAATTGCTATGCATTTTTTTTTAAGAATAAGGTCCTTTGGAAAATCATGTCAGGATATCTGTTGGAGCACTCACCGGCCCCTCATCCACATAACTGGCAACGCGTTCAATGCAACAACAAGACCGAGCTGGGAACAGCAGCACAAATTTTACTTTCATATTCTCAGAAAAAAAAAACCTCTCGCCAGCTTCTACTTTCATTTTGAGGATCTCTTTCTGTTACTGCTCGTCGATGAAAAATTGTGATCCAACCATTTGATGAGGTACAAAGATATTTCTCTGAACGCGATCATACCAAGAAATACAGGAAGTAATTTCAAATATATCAATCAAACTGGTCTTATAAGATCTATGTGAATGTCTGAGTGCGACGTCTTTGTTAAACGAAGTTAAGAAGTATATTCAGGATTTTAGCTTTATCCTTTCTTATTTGATTCTCATCTTTTTGATGCGTTCATTTAGATCTGTGCTTTCAAGCTTTTCCTTGTGATTCGTACCCGTTAAGTTGTTTTTTCAGAGCCCAACAATGTCATTCTGCTTTGAAGAGGAGATCCCACCATGAGGTAGGTGCCTTCTCGATCCTAGAAAACGAACCCGATATAGTAATAATAACCCAATTATTGCTTTAGATATAGACATAAATGGAAAGATAGGGATTAATAGATAATTTTAGAGAAGTTTTGATACTCTAATTTGACCACTGTCATTTAGTCTTAGACATATAATGGGCCATCCAAGGCTCAATTTCGCCCTTTTCAACTTCAGTGCCTGTGTTATTTAACTTTTTTAAATCATTTTTAACTCTTTCTAACTATCAATTTTTAAAAAATTTTTTAAGCCTTCCGTCACTCCTGGACGAAATTCACCCACTTTTCTTGTGCTGATCTGTCAATAGTTTCAACACTGATCTTGCCCACAGTTTCCATTTTCCCAGCAAAATTCAAATTGTCACGCATAAGCGAGTATCCGCATGTTGCAGTCTTCGCAGAAATATCATCTATGGTTAATAGACGTCCTTTGACGAAGACAGTGCATCACTTCTCGGATATTCAGATTGGGGGGACCGATCGAGGCATCAAAACTGCGGAAGGTGTCGGATTGGGAGCCCAAGGGTCATGGTTATCTGCAGTGAAATGAAAAATATGCGGTCAAAATGACAGAGCCAATGATGTTTTTACCAAACTATCTGTCATGGTAGAAAGTATGTGATTTTTCATTACCTTCTGCGACCATTCTGTTACCTTCAGATACAAAGGTTTTATGACTAGCACCTTCAGGTCCGGAAAGCTTATTGGAAAATTAGAGGCAATCCGCACCCGCTCTTACCAAAGGATCCCTTCCAAACAACAAAGTAAGAAGCGTTTGATGCTGGATGTTCTTCTTTGCCTCTCTTGAGCTTCACACCAAGGGCAGTTTCCCGAAAACTAGGTGATGGAATTATTGAAAAAACTGATCCCCAAACATACTCTGTACAGTTCTTCCTTCCAAAAAAAATAAACTCCTCACAAAAAACTCAAGCTAAGTTCAAACTTCCTCACAAAAAATCATAGAAATTTGTTTTCCTAAACAAATTTGATTGCTCCTGACCTGGTTACCTAATCCTCAGCTCGCTAAAACTAAGTAGTATTCTTCTGCTGAGTGGTACCTGGGTGGTAAGGTTGATCATTATAATCCATTGTAGTGACCTCCTCTATTTCATTATCATGTTTCAGATTGTTTGACTGGGCTGTGTTTTTGATTTCCTGGTCTTCACAATGTGTCTGGCTCCTCTTTTAGATTATAAGGCAGCACTCGATTACGGTTTCGTAAGAATGGCCAACCAGTAACGACAACAAAATATCTAGTACCTGCAAACTACCTGTTTTCAGTGGCTCAACGAGTGAACTGACTACAAGAACTTTACCAATACAAGAACAAGACAAGATACAAGAACTTCCCAAGTAAGAAACAGGCTTCTCAGACTCGAAACTTCGCGGTTTCGAGTCAACAGTCACCAAGTCATAGAGCCATAAAAATGACGATATACGACTTCTTTGCCAACTCGTGCATACTCCTAGGAAGTCGGAAAACAGCAGTCAGAATTTGTCAGAACAGAATTTGAGTCAAATCAACAACAAAAAAAGTTGACTTTACAACAATCAGGATTTCTGACAGCACTCAAAAACCCTTCTTTCATTTTTAGTTCCTACATTTCTCTTATCGTTAAGGACGGTAGACGCTGCTGGCTATAAGTCCCATATCCGCCTTAGATCTCTTCAACTACGGAAAAACTTGAACGTCCTTTTACTTATTCCTTATTTAATTATTTTTTTCTTTTTTGTCTTCCCTGTACTTAACTAATCTTCAGCACAGGGTTCCAAATTATCACCAACCCAACCAAAAAAAGGAAACAAAAGGAAAACAGCCATTGGTTCGCAGGACTTTAGTTGATTTATAGTAATCGGTAGCACAAACTGCTGCCAATGCTGAGGGTGATTCCCCCCAGGATAGCATCATATATTAAGTTTTCTCAATTTTCTATCGTTTGATTTATCAGAAGCAGCAATCTTTGACAGGAAAGAATTACTGCACCTGATAGGACTTCTTCTAACTCGGTTGATGTCGTATGACACTAGTGAGTGTCTGTGCTTAGCATTTGGAACACATGAACATGTCCTTCAATTGTTATCAGTTTTTCATCGTTTATCGTCTACAGCTGGGGTTTTATCAATAGTAGCAACTTCATCAACATCATCCTCCCAAAACTTTGAAGAGCCTTATTTAAAAACGGGCCTCGTTCGTTAGGTCCAATTATTCTGAATTCAGTTTCTGGTGAATGAAGGTTTATTCATAGCGCTTCAGTTTTGGTGGCTTTCCCCAAATTTTCCAAGTTTTTTTTTTTTGTAAGAATGAATATCAAGCTTTAACTCAAGCATTGTGTGTTCTTTTTTAATTGTTTCAAATATGTTGAAATTATTAAGCAAATCTTGAAGCATTCTTTATATCACTAAGTCACATTGGTGAATGTTTCTAATATAATGTCCTCTAATGAAAGTGTCAAAAGCGGTAGTCAAAGGTAATCCAATCGTAGTCTCACATTCATAGCCTTTAAAATTTCTCACTCTCTAATCTTGAAGTTCTTGAAGGGAATCTTTTGGAATAAATAAATGAATAATAAATAACGTAGAATAAATAAATAACAAATAAAGAAATGTCTTGAATATCTTTAATCCTGATCCATCAATATAGCCCTGCACATTGTGCAAGTTGCTCATCAGATTGATTTTGACCTTCTTTTTCAGAATGTTGTTTTCTTTGACGTTAAGTATGCCAAAATAAGCTACCATTGCATTTCACAACCAGAAAGCGCATTATTAGTATAATTTCCTAAAATGTCGGTATGTTTTCCAGCTTGCTATGACGATGCCCAATCAATTATATATTGGGTCTATAACTTAATTCGTGCGGTTTGCTAAGAAATGACGTAACTTGTATATTATTACATCATTCCAATATTCCGAACCTGCGCTGGAAAGCTACTGTCATTGTACGTCTTTTCAGTGTATGTCTTTCATATGAAGCGTTAACAAAGTTAACGTTTTGCTCTAGCTGAACGAAACTGGCAAAATGTTTTGCACGATTTACGTCCTGGGCAGCCAAAAAGTTTGAAGATGAAGAACTGGAAGCATTACTCGATGAAGATTGTTGCCAAACACAAGAAGAACTCGCAGAATCTGTGGGTGTCACTCAAGCAGCCATTTCAAAACGTTTAAAAGCAGCTGAATATATTCAAAAGCAAGGAAATTGGGTTTCACATGAACTCAAGCCGAGAGACTCGAAAGGCGGTTTTGCATGTCCGAAATGCTGCTGGAACGCCACAAAAGGAAGTCATTTTTGCACCGGGTAGTTACTGGTGATGAAAAATGGATCCATTACGACAACCCCAAGCGCAAAAAATCATATGTGAAATCCGGCCAACCAGCCAAATCAACCGCAAAGCCGAATATCCATGGCACGAAGGTAATGCTCTGCATTTGGTGGGATCAGAAGGGTGTGCTGTATTATGAGCTGCTAAAACCGGGTGAAACCATCAATGGAGCACGCTACCAAACACAATTAATCCGTTTGAAGAGATCAGTAGCCGAAAAACGCCCGCAATATGCGACCAGACACGAGGCAATAATTTTCCATCATGACAACGCTCGACCCCACGTTGCTTTTCCGGTTAAGAACTATTTGGAAAACAGTGGATGGGAAGTTTTACCCCACCCGCGTTATAGCCCAGACCTTGCCCTTCCTGACTACCATTTGTTCCGATCGATGCAGAACGCCCTCACTGGAATACGGTTCACATCGGAGCAGGATATCTAAAATTGGCTTGATTCATTCTTGGCTGCCAAGCCGGCGCAGTTCTTTTGGGATGGGATCCACAAATTGCCGGAAAGATGGGAAAAGGTCATAGCTTCAGATGGGCAATACTTTGAATAATACTATTGTACATGTTTTTCTTAAATAAACGTTCAAATTTTGAAAAAAAAACCGCACGAATTAAGTTATAGACCCAATATCAGGATCAAAAGGTGCCAAAATAGATCTATGAAAAAAATACATGCTCGGTGTTTTTTGCCGCTACCGACATAGCGCCATTTGGTTAGATCTTCCTACCTTGACCACTGCCATATGAGGAATTCGTGGGCCTATTTACCAGCACCTATTTGTATGTAATAACAAATATCCTTCAAGCCTCCACCTTTGATTATAGTATTGAGTCTACTCATTACTAAAATCAAAGCTCTCCGGTTTACTCAGAGTAAACAAGAGACAATGTGATGATGTCCATGACGTGAACCAATTTTTACAATGAAAACAGTATTCTAATCATTCCCACTTTCTGTTCTACCATACTTTGCACTAGCTTCTAGCAAATCTAGGTACTCCCAGAATCAGGCAACGTACGAATTGTAAGACCACACTGACATTTCGCTCGATAGTTTAAGTGAAACATAGAGATATGTCTGAACGTTCACTTCAAAAAGTTTCCACTCACTCATTTTTCCGGTAAACAATCAACTTTTCCATGAATATCTCCGATTAAGCGTTCTCAGGTCATAGTAGACACATTTTTGGTAAAAGCAAGACAATACTGACAATATCTTAGAGACTTTTGGTTAATCAAAATTCTCTACTTTTGCGGAAATGCGAGTCAGCTTACTTACAGCCATGTATGTATGAGTGCAAGTGGGGACCTCAAGGTTTTTCATAACGTACATCCTCGCAATCGACGGTAAACCTTTTCACACGTATACGATAGGTAAGATACCAACACAATCCAAGGTATGGTATACCAAATACATGCAGATTTGCCGGGGTTTTATCAACTAATACACCTGTTTTGACTCGTCCATGCACGTAAGACCATAAGGAGGCTGATTCGTCACAGGCATAAGGCTGACAACGTTGTGCTTTTGCTTCACTTTATTTCACTCAAGTTCATGTATTAAAGGTGCTCGTATCCCTGGGCCGGTCCCGAACCGGATTGAATAAAAGGAGGTGCTCAGATAAGTTGTTAGTGGCTTTGACATTTGTGCAATAAAGATTTCTTTGTTAATACCAGATTGTCTCCCGTGCAACACAAAAAAGCCACAACTGTCATTAAAAGTAGGAGTCACGAATTTAATTATAATAGACAGCTCCGGTCCCGTGTGTAGTCATAGCAAAGCAACGATTCATCACTTTCCTGTCTAAAAAATTTTTCAGAAAACTCTCCTTTTAATCATGGTACCGCTGCTTTTTCAGGGTTTTGGTCGAGGGTGACGCATCCGCTGCATATTATTGATCTTTAAACTTGATGCGGGTCATGCGTTAAGGCAATCGAATAAAAAAGACGATCAGTGAACAGACACCGCTGTGTTTCTTGATATTCTTTGATATTCGATGATAAATACCGTGTTGTGTTGGAATAGTCTAGATTGCTCAGCAAATCATCTGGCAGATATCTGGGCGAAACATATGGCCAAACATAGTAGAACCCAACGTTCCCTGAGCAACCAAGAACGTCGTGTAGTATAAAGTAAGTTCTTTGAAGTTATTATAAAACCGCGCTCTCATAGTAAGCATTACATTATTTAGACCTAAACAGACTTTAACACTGGTGAAATGTATTATGTTAAAAAAAAGGAGCGGATCGAGATCACTTTTTCGAGAGGCCAAGTTCTTGGCGTCAAAGTTTGAATGGCTTCCGTGTGCAAGACATTCTTTGATTTAAGTTAAAAAATGGTCGATTTTTCTCCGTTGCTAGTAAAACAAAACCACATGCCTGATCCACGATCAAACGCGTCCTCTAGCGAAACTACAAGAGCTGGCAACCTTAGCTGGAGCATTCCAATTCTAGGGAATATATTCACACCTTTTTAAACTGTCCGAATCAAAGCTATTTACACTTTGGTCCAAATTCACGAAACATTAGAACTATTTACCAAGTCAGATCCTTTTGTTGAGAGAAAGTAATCATTGAAAATAGTTAATAAATGAGTGATCCTGATTTTGAAAGTTTGGCAAATAAGAGCGATCCAGTTTTCCAATTTTCAATTCTAGACTTTTACTCGTTTATTTCATCTTCAACACTTTCATTTATTTTCCATTCGAACATATATGACTTTCCGTTATTAGGCTCAACTACCCTAATCCTGTACGACTTAATGTCCCATTGCCATTCCCGAATTTAGTATGTTATTTGTCTCACATCCAACAGGAATTTCTGTAATTAATTTATTGTGCGAATACAATTTTTGATATTGCATACAATATGAGAACGTATGATACAGTTATCTAGGATATGAAGAGAAGATGTCCTTGCGATTTTAATGCCCCGCGGGAACATCAAAGGAGTGTATAGAGAAGCGTTCAGCGATACAAATGATGACGAGAGAATGCTGATGACGACGACGACAACCACGACATTGATATTTAATTATATTTAGTGGAATCAATCTTGCCTCGGGTCTGAATTCGGGCGCAAGTGCTTTTTGTTAAAATTTCAGGACATTTTGGGATAATTGTGGAATAAACGTTGCATACATACAGCCGCACGATAGTATTTCGCTAAACGATGTTTTGGAAGAATGAAATGTATCCAAAAATGTTTCGCAACTGGTATGATCACTTCTAAGGATCCTTTCAACAGAAAGAATTCCTCCAATGACCAAATGTTGTTTTTTGTCGAACCACTTAAACCGGAAATGCTAACAAAAGAGCCGATGCCAAACATAGACATACCCTCTTCCGGCGAATCCAAAATAATAGTCCAATAAAAATTTAATGAATCTATCATTTCAACACGGAATGTTAAAACAGGATTAACAATAAATATCATGGCTACAAAATCAGGGAGAACACAATTTCCCCAAGGACTTCCAACCGGCACTCATTCCCCTGGACTTGTCGAATTCTTGTAGCAAACGCAGACAAATGAAAGTTCTATCAACCCGTCATAATGCTATTACATTTCAATTTTGGAATTTTATCAAATTGAGTATTTCATTATTTTTACACATATCTACATGTCCGACATATCGGCAATAAAATTTCTCGAGGGAATAGGAGAATGAGTGAAATCATATAAAAATATGAACGCAGTGTGACCGTTGCTTGTATTCCACGAAAGTTTCGTGGAAAATGAAAATATCCTTTCTTTGCCGTAGGATGGATGGAAAAAAAATTGTTTTTAACTAGATATAGAATTTGACCCTTGACCAGCACTCGTGAGTCTTTTTTCCACATTTCTATTATGGTGAATGGAGTGAGAATAAATGTGGGGGAGCATAAAACATAATTTTCCCTTCGTCCGTGTTCAATTCTTATGAATTTTTCCGTCAATTTGCTATTAATTTCCATTTTTCTGCTCTGATGAAAATCTACAACAGGTGTTTGAGAGGGTCACTGAAGTTGTCTTTTTTTTGGTTGTGGAGACAAAGGGGAACACAGTATAATCGTTTTTATTACATTTATAAATCATTTGTAATTTTGCTTTATTTAATTGTCACACAAAAAGCCGATAAAAACTGTGAGAGCTCTAAATTTTGCAGGCATGGGTCATACGTCAGTCGGAATTTTCGAGAACTATGGGAAGATGAGGTCACAACCATCTCCATGTCTTCTAATAATTCAGTAAAATCAGTTTTTTATCATGTCAAACAATTTGTTTGATACTCAAAAGTAACTGATATTTGTTTTTATTGCTGCCAACATCCTTGGCCTCACAATTCTAATTAAACCCGCCTTTAACGCTCTTCCTTTGAAAGCTGCAACTGCAATATACAAATATATTTGATAAATATAATAAAATACAAAAAATAATCAACTCCAACTAAGACAAAATATTAATACAGTAAACAATAAAAAAGGATAAAATCGACAATAATGTTTTATTGGTTAAAAAAAATAGTACTCATCTGTCATTCCCTTTTGTCCTTCGTTCTCATTTACACGGAATCAATGAGGACATTGGAAAGCTATGCATAATTTCTGTAGAATTTTTGTATTTCCGATCATTTATGAAAACTTATAAGAAAGCAGGTCTTTGGCAAATGAGTATCGCATCTGCGTAATAGAATAATGAATTCAACGCTTCCTTATAATTTCACGAAAACAAACTATGACTCTTAACTGCATGTCCTGTTGACACAACATTTTTTTCCCAACCATTTCTCTCGTTAATCTGTCAATTTTCCTACTTTCTTTTCTGCTTACATCAACCGGGAATTTTCAAAACGCTTTATATCCAGGATGTAGTAAATTTGAATATTGTATAGTTTGAATACATTGAATTATATTTTGCAGCAGTTACTCCAACTATATAAATCAAATGATCACATCTGGAATTTTCACTTTAATTGATCGATCAACATCAAATAATCATGTCCATGGACCTGCAAGTTCAAGTTCGCTCTGTGAAAACTTGCCTCGATCGTAAATTGATCGGTGAACATCCACGAGCGGAAGTGCAGTACAGTTAATCGCAAACCAACCGCATGCGGCGATAACTGCACATTCATACAGAACGATAGTAGCAAATTTCGAAATGACAAGAGTAGGGAGTATAAGCTAAGCTGTATAATTTAAAAAATTATGAAGTTCGTTTTTGATTCAAATTTGACATTCCAAGAAAAAAGTAAGCGAAAAAAGGTTATTTTATGTTTATCTCCTCTGCACTTCGACAGTTTTAATTTGTTTTTAATTTATTTTTTAGTATCAGAAATAATTTCATTAATTTTTTGACCATATTTCTTCCACCGAGTATAACAACTCTGCTCCTATTCATGCCCTAAAAACTCCAGGTTGGAAGATGTTACAATTGAAACGTCAAAACGGTGTTAATGGCAAACGTAGCTGACTGGAATCTGTCAAGGTTGAGATTATCTTTTGTGTCATCCGGAGACTAGTAGTTGCCTGAGTAAATGGAATTTCATGGACTGCAATGAAAGATGTTTTCGGAAGAATAGTAAACGTTTTAATTAGTTATTAGATGGGTAGAAGTAGAGATTAGAAATTATAAGTCTTTAGTTGAATAATTGAACGATTTGATCATTCAAATCGTTCGGAAGTCAAACTTTATCAAAAATAAAAAACAATGCCAGAGACATTAAGAGATTCTGTTAATAACGTGAAATATCGTGTGAAAAAATCGGAAACTAAATAAACGAGACTCAAGTAAAAGTCAAAGAGGAGCATTAACTATTAAGGCCTGAATAAAAACGTCAAATAATGGTATATTGCTTGTTGACGTTGACTGGGTTATATGCAATTTGTAATCGCTTTAAGAACTTTACTTCGATTTGGTATGTTCAAAGCAGGTCAAACCCCTATTAACAAAAGTTGAACAGAGAAAAGTCCTGTAAATTTAGACACAGATCTCAGTTTGCAAGCAATAACCTCTTATTTGCAGCAAAAGAAATGAACCATTTCCTTTTTCGACTTGTTCTCAGTTTGACATTTCACTTTCCAAGAACACTTCCTGGAACCGTGATTGGCTCGTCAGTATCAGTTTTTCACATGCAATCTATGCCAGCTCTAGCACCTAACGGCTGGTGACTGACTTTTCTTAGTAAGTATAAGAACAGTAAAATAAGACTGTTCTTATACGAATTGATTGAAAATTTTGTAGTAGTTGCGCAGTCTAATGAGCGTCTGTTGGTTTCGTCATGATGCTGGTTAAATTTTATTTTAATTGGTACATTTCCTTTCTTCTTTCTATAAAAAAAAGATTTCCCCTTTCAATTTTTTCGCATAATATGCAAACATAAATTTACTAGTTGTTTTTCTATCTCTCTCTAAGATAATTCAGGCTAGAGCGTAAGCACTGTATAAAACTACGCCGTAAACGTTTTATCGTCGCCAGCAACATCTACTTTCGTATTTGCCATGGATTTAAGGATACCTTTCACACACAATGTTCTCTGGAGAGCAGGGAGAGTTTCTCGGGTGTGCATCCTTTGATATTCTTTGACATTAGTTAGAGGGAATACAAGGATTTCAATAGTGTTGAGTCAATATTTCTATGGAAATAATGCTCGACAATTTTCCACATAATTTCAGTGAAAAGATTGTCCATCAAGAGCCTGACAAAGTGTTCAAGGTGTTATACTATGATTGAGGTGGATTTTCATAGTTTTGAAATACTTGTAAATTGCCATGTAGAACTTTCATATAGGTATTGGTACCTTAAGGATAACGTGCTGATCCCTCTTACATGAATTGTGAAAATATGTTCCAATGGTTTCAAACAAATAAAGTTAAGTTATTTAGGCGATAGTCCTTAAAAGTTAAGGGCCTGCTTTTTCCAACTTTTGCCGTAAGAATATTTCGGGTTTTTTTTAGTCTCTGATTAGTGCTCACACCTGACATAGCTCTTCCAATACTGCTTGTATAAACAGCAACGCGTCCAACGCTGGTGTCTTATCTGCCTCCATTTTTCAGTTCCTCCTTCAGTTACCTCAAGAATACTGTTGCTAAACGAACCATAGAAAAAGAGTGCTGAATATAGGGTTCAGGGCTAAATAGGCACTCAAAGTGTAACAATATTCAAATATACTAGTGAACGTTTGGAAAAGACTCGGTTTCATCCCAAAAAGCCTCCCAAAATCTCAAAATCCCAACCGGACGTTTTTGATAAGAAAATACTTAAAGCCGGGCTCCATTTCTTCACAGCTATGGCGATCACGGTATCAAATCTATGTCCAATAGATTTTCTCATATTACCCATTAAGGACAAAGAATAAGCTGAAAATATCAGATCGATTTATCATTAAAGATTACTCTTCAAAGAAAATAGGGAGAAATTGTTGCCGAATCAGATGCCAGGCTCATATTTTTAAATGAAATAGCCTGTAATGATTGAATTATTTGAATTTAAACTGTTAGCTTATATATATATATATTTACTGTCCCATTCACCAACGGGTTGAGGGGATGTTCATGACAGGTTACTGTCAGCCCTCCCAGACGGTGAAGAGCCTATCCTTAACTGAAACGTGGTGGTTCGAAGGCTAGAGAGTGGGGTGAGCATTCACCAGTTGTATTCGGAAATCCAGAAAGCTTTAACTATATTCGGACCTGGAGCTGATACTAGTTTCAGATCTTGAGGGTGTGGTTGACACATTGTTTCAACCCGTCTATGGAGACCGTGAAATTAAGCCGTAAAAGCAGGTATACACGATAAAACTCTCGATTTTGTGTCTCATTCAGCATTCAGCATTTTGTGTCTCATTCAGCATGCATAAACCTTTGTGGAACAGATAATTACCTTCTCCATTTATTTCCGTGGATAATTTACCGCCACTGTTTCATTTTTATAATTGACTTATTTTCTACCCTGTCTCGTTTGAAACACGCTTTTAGGTGATTGTGAAAATTCATTCAAAGTTATTCGGGTAATCTCCTTTATTCCTGTAAGCCTTGTACTTTTCTATCATTAATCACTGCGACGTATCTAGTTGTGCAAATACATTCATTGAACTAAGAGAATTATCTGAAACATGACAATTCACTTGTTTTTGATGTACACAATCATTGCGTAATTCTTATTTCAATTAGCTTATGAGACGACAAAGTATCTTCAAATTTACTTGCATCAAGATCATAGTAGATATAGTGCTCGCCCACCTCAGTGGCTCGCAACACTCGTCTTACGGAGTATGTAATATTACTGACGCACTAAAATCACACAAAGTGTGGAGTCTTTCCGGTCGAACTCGATGCAATTAATCGAGCTCAATCAAGGTGGGAATATTCTAAAATCATATTTTTTTGGATCAAAAATATTTTGAAACATTCTGCTGGTTTCTGAATAAAAAAAAAGCGTTTAGTAGATTCATGTATGTACGCTTGGTAATTTTTCGAGCTCTAACTACTGCAGTATCTCTAAATTTTTCCTAATATTTCTGGTCCACATACAGTGTTTAGATATGTAGACCGGAAAAAGCAAGTCTTCTGACTTAGATCTGCTGTTACCGTTCCCGTGAAAATGCTTGCAGCCGTTTGGCATAGCATTTCCCAAGGACAGACTGTAGAGAGCCTCAACTTGGCTCAATTGTGGCTATATCGAACCTGTTTCAGTGGGAGGAATGAGAGAGGATGTTTCCCATATTAATTCAACAGGAAAAGCATCCAGATAAAGTGGTTTAGCGAAAGGTTCTGATTTTAAAGCTCAATGAAGAAAATAAACATGGTTTGTAGAACTGTTGGAACATGTTACTTCCGGACTCCATTTTGGATAAGTGGATGTCTCAAAACTACATCACGGAGCGGAAAAATAGGTAGATGAATGATGTCCTAGTTTATATTGATTGGTCTGGCTGATAACGTTCAAAATTTGATCCTTATAGGTCGAAGTGCTAGATTCAAATGTTGATTAAGAAAAATTCAGTTTCGATTTGTCGATGCCTCTCCATACTAATTTCAACAAAAATTGACGGTTACTCGTTCGTGCCTATCCTGGTGCTACAGGCTCTAGACAGTGCCAGAGAGCGAGTTTTGTTTTAGGGTGAAGTTTTACCGTGAAGTCACTAACATTGGCTACTTTCCCACGCTTTTAGAAATGAGTAGGTAGTTGTGTTGAGGCATTCTTTGTCCCAATCGTTAAGTTTTAATATGCTACTGCATACGTTCATCTTGATTCCGAACGGCCGTTGCGCTCTGAAATCGATAAGTTTTGTAACAATTTTTACAGAATCCTTATTCTAACTTGCCAGTTAATGAGTTGCAGATATCATTTTGGCTTTACATGTTGTTGGATTTCGTATCTTTTGCTCGATGCGATTTTATATTACCTGCTTCCTGTTTTCTGATAAGATTATCAGAGGGCAGGTTCAATATGGGCATGTTTTGGAGCCCCAATTCACATCGAGAGCCATCTAAGACTCAACTCAGGTCTGAGGCTCATGATTTGGAAGGGGTGGATTAACTCATTTTCGGTTTCTTCAGCTCAGTAGGAAATAATCAAATTTAAAGGATACAATCATCATAACAACAATGAAAATCGTAGTAATAAATCAGTGACGAGTTCGTTCCAGCCCGTATTTAATTTTTTCCCCGTTCATATCTCGGATTAAGATCTAATGCAAATAATCCTAAGCAAAACTCGACAAAGCCAATAAGCGTCACAAACGTATTTTGCATTTCTGGTGACATACAGAACGTGACTATCAGACATTTGAGATTCTTTCATCGGTTGAACCCTTCCGTGATTGCACTGTTACGTTCAGATAAGCCTCTATCCCCAGCACCCAATGCCCAATGGCCAGTACAAATGTCAACGAGCTAGAAAGGATCACATCTTCCTTGTTTGTAATGCAAACAACACTCCACTCTACTATTTGTCATATCTCCTGACTTTTCGCACAATAAAGTTTTATTGTATTGAAATTATTACACTTGCGTGGAATTTCAAATTACTTTGAATAGCCCAAATGGCAACCGAAATCATCGAAATGTGAAAATACAATTTGAATTTATTGCGGTCGCAATGATTTTGCGGGAGACGGGGTCGAGGGTTGAGCCAATGTAACTGGGGAGGCCATTCAGGCACAAACAGAAGTACCAAAAAGTCCATTTCATCTCAATATGCCGCGATTGCGATTTTCCCGACTCACTAATCCTTACCGTATGTCCCCAAATGAAACAGGGTGAGAAATGACGATTATGATGATATTATCGCATTTGAGGAAAACAGACGTTGTTGGAAGGACATTTACAACCACCCCAACCACTTTTTTTCACGCATAGCTCGCAAGGACGCAATTCATATCGTATGTGTGAATATACAAAATATCTGTATTCAAATTCTCATGCAAATTATGATTCTAATTCAAATATTTAAGTTGAAAAAATTGAATTTCAATGTATGCAAAATTTCTGTTCGAATCAGCAGAAATATTTTTCGTAGAATATAAAATCGAGAGAGCTCGACGGGACTAAGGTTGAGGATGTGAATGATGGGGACATCGCTGAAATGCTTGCATGTGAATTATGATCAGGAGTCAGAATATATGACCAGGGGAACGCGGACAAGGGCTCTTGTTTTTAAGGAATATATCGGAGAAGAGATATTTCCGACTTTGAAAACGACACTCGATAAGTTTAGGAGTGGTCTGCATTGAATGCATTGGATGAGTGTTTTTGAATTATAAATTAACGAAAATTATCGAAGTTTTTCGCTGATTCGAATTTATTTTTTTATCAAAGCAAAAGGAAGCTTTGACTGATTTTCATAAAGTTGTGGTAGTAGATGAAGAAAAATAATGTGATGCTGCTCTCTCAAGGTAAAAAATATTCAACCTTAACCTATTTTTTGTGGTTGGGAGGGTGAAGGCTATTTACGCCCTGAGTGTCGGCAACTGAACTACCGACTAAGCACCTCCCCTGTCACACCTCTTCAGTCTCGCCTAGTGGCGCCTCCGGACTAGAGAGATCCCTCCCTCAGTAGGGATGGACAGAAAGGAGAGGGATTACTGAGAGTGAGCTCTCTTTCCTCTGCGCCGATAAGCGACCGACAATGGCCTAGCCCGAACCGAACCGTAGTGTGACACACAGTTCCATTTGTCCTTAGACACCAGCATCTTTTCCACCGGGGTATCTGGAGAGATCTCCCCTATTCACTCCCTAAGATGTAAACGCTGTCTCACTCACCGTTCGCATGTGAAGGAGGGGTGGCAAGCATCACCCATAATCCCCGAGCAAAACAGGCAGTTAGGAGACCGCGACTTTCCCATTTTGTGCAGGTAAGACTGAAAACAACCGTGTCCGCTGAGAAGCTGTGTCAGGTATTAATCAGTCTCGCCATGCTTTCGGTTGAACCATGGCTCCAGGTCTCTGATTAGGCGCGCGGTCCACATACGCCGTGTTTCATTTACCCACCTTTCCTGCCACAGAGCAAAAGTCCTTCTTCTCTCCTCGCGTGAAGCAGTCTCTCTACCTTCTTCTCCCCTACACAGGTAGAGCCTCCTCCGTTCCTTAGCAAGGAGCCCAATAGGTGTCGTGCGCGCGATGACCAGCACTGCCAGCTCAGAGACAGTGTCGTATGCAGATGCAACCCGCAGAGCGCCTTGTGTTTACACCTGCGTCAGTCGCTTCCGGTCGACTCCTTACTGAGAGCTTCAGCCCAAATTTCGGAGCCGTATAGTAGCACCGACTCTACTGCACTCATCAGTAGGCGTCTCCTGGTCGCGACGAGTCCCCCAATGTTGGCCATCAGACGGCTGAGCGCCGATACTCCATCTGCGGCCTTCTCTGCTGACGCTCTGATTTGATCGAAGAAGCTTATCTTCGAGTCAGTCATCATGCCAAGGCATTTGATCGTCTTCTAAGGCTCGATGGTCTCTTCACCAAACCGAATGGGTGTAACTCTGGGGATCTGATTTTTATTCAAAATGAAATTTTCGATTTTTTCCAGCGCTAAGCTGAACCCACGGTCTGTCGTCCACTCGCTCGCCTTAAACTATTAAACATCACAGTAATTCAGTTTATAGGACAAAAGGATCAAATAGCTAGCGTCAATGGTGGGGCTGCGCATGGTACTATCTGGTACTATCTGAGTCTCCACTAATGGAGTAAATAAGAAATCCTCCGTGCACTAGTAGCAAAGCCCTTGGAGAGAAAGCAATTATTCCGTCCCTGAAAACTATAGCCACTCTCGAAATTAGGGACTTTGCCTGTCAAGGATCAGCTTGGAATAGATATAGAATTAAATATCGATTTGTGTTGAAAATAAGGTTGACTGATATAACTAATAGGACTCAAATCGGAGCAAGATTTGTTCTTACAGAGTAGGAAATCGAACTGGTAATCAGGAAGAGTAAAATTATAATAGCGTGGTTTCCTTTTGAGATCCTGGAAAGAGCAAGTCCTCTTCAGTTTTTGAAGTGGCTCTGATAAATGCAATACACTCAGGGACACCAGTAAGAGCTCATTGGGCTACAATTACATCCAGGCAAGGTATTATAGTACACCTTCCATTTATCGAAGAGGTAAACTTAGTCCTTTGCTTGGAATGTGATCAAAGATCTCTACTTAATAATGATCCGTACCGTCGGTATCGTGTAGCGTTACTGCATCAATTTGTATTCTTCAAAGTCTAGTCTGCAGTCTAGTCTAGTCTAGTCTGCATCTGCAAGTATAATTACCCAAAATGTGTCCAAAAAGTTTATGAGAGATATGATGGCCAGACTGCTGCTCAATGAACACTACCATACCAGTAATTCCCCAATATGGAATTCAGATGAATCCAAGGCAGCTGGTATCTGGGTTCGGAACAGAGCTCACTTCCGAGTGCAGAGCCATGCATAAGGAAATGTCATTTTGTAGGCGAGATGCTCGAGAAAAACATTCTTTTTTGTGCTCAGCAAATCATTTTCATCCTCATTTTCTCGCCTAAACGCTGTGGAGGACGTTGTGAAGAACATGTGGTAATTCAAGCTGACTCCAACGCCAGATCAATCAAATGGAGCGTTCTTCAATCAAAAGCTGATTTAACATCAGCTGTGACTCAAATGACAGCAAGAACTGGAAGCGTCATCTTGAAAACTGGCCACACCTCTGATTCCTGATCATGGGGCTGCGTTCAAATCAAATCTGATTTAAAGGGCCTCAGTTCCATGTGTTAATTATTGTAGAGTTCTAGAGAAATGCCTAGCTCAGTTGATTGATGATTTGCTTCCCAAAACGCAGGTTTTTGCGCACTCCGGTTGAATACTGGGTAGAATGGACTATGAGAGGGTTTGAAAATGGCTCATGGGATGATTTTCGCTGACGGAAGCTTTTCTGCGGAGCGGAGGAACTCCAGCTGAAGGTGAAGCTTACGCAAATTTAAGGACTTTTTTTCAGTCTGCAATTCTACCGTCCCCCGACCAACATATAGATTGGGAAAGCTCCAAGTGCACTAGTGGTATCATGAAATTTCTTAAAATCTAAGGAATCCAAGGAAATTTTACAAGTTCGTAAGGGAGGCCCAACGAACCCAGACCTGGATAGAAGCATGTGGGTGAGCAGAAACTAAGATACGAAAGCGTATTACAGACCAACCCCTAACTGGTGAACGACGTGAAAGATGAAGTCATCTGGTTTGGACTACAAACTATTGATGTGGAAAATTTCCGCGGACGGTTCATCACGCTGATACGAGGGAGAAGAGCTGAGAAAATTTGTGTATACCCTATCCCGTACTCACTTTAACTACATTTACGATGAAATACGAATGGGAAGATTGCTTTTCTCAATAAAGCATACAGAGGAAAGCAGTCTTGTCGGCAAAAACTGCCGAGGAAAGAACTGGAAACAGCAGTCTTTCCTACTGAGGAAAAAATGGAAGTTCCATTCAGGAACGGATGAGACTACAACTAATGTACTGCAGATAGTTTTTCAGTTTTACCATCACCTTTTTCTTAGTATATCCTAAAAGTTCCTGAAAAAAAGAATGTTCCCGGAGGGCTGAATAGAGCGGAACATATACTGGTCAGTAGGAAGAAGGAGATTCAAAGGTTAATTTCTGTACACCGCATTTTTTTTTTACTCAACCAGAGAATTTCTTGAAAACCCCATCAGGGAAAGATAGGATACATGTTGCCAGGGACTTGTCCCACTGCAGCGTGGCTTTCGAGTAGATTGCTCCCACTTTTTTTGTAATCAACTCATTCCAAAACGGGTCCAAAATGCATTTCTCTACTAAGATGAGCTTTTCTGGAAAAATCCGGGAAGAAAGCTAATAAGGTTGCAGGACCAGTAACTGTACTCACTTATTTATGGCCAATACTGGAAGGTAGGGCCAACATAATCAAGGAGATGACTCCTGATGAGCAATGTGCTTTCAGTTCTTCTCAGTAGGGCTGAGCTGAGTAAGGATGAGCTATAGCTCCTCGCAAGGAATTGTACTGAAATGCTTTGACACACGTGCAGACAATAGCGTTATTACAAGCGAGCGAGTCAAGATGAGCGTTATAAAATGCATGCGCATATTGAAAGGCCGATTGTGTTGATGATCACAGCTGTTACCCTGTCGCCTTCATTGCTAGAGAACGCAGGAACATGTAACAACATGAAAGCAAGGACAAGGAAGAGACAGACCTCTTTCAAAGATTGGCAACAGTCCTAAATGGAAGATGATAGTCCTGTTACCTTTACTATGAATGAATACTGTGATTGAATCGATTTCTGTTTGACACAGTTCTGTAGTCCACCTGGGTTGTTGCTATCCTTCCTGCACAAGATTGATAGTTTAAGGTCCCTAACTATCTAATATGTTTAGGTAAGACGAATGAGACCTGTTACGCATTGTTGTTTGTTTTTTTTTTCTTTTTTGGTAAAGAGGATAAAATAAATTCGTGATTTCCCCAGCTCTTACATAAAAAAGCGTGATCGAACAAATGCTTTGAACCCGTGACAAATGAAATGGTGTGACACATGATTCTTGGACAGTCCTCACAATTAAAAATAAAGTTATCGAGTTATCGGCAGGAGTTATCGAGGATGTAGAGATTTCTTTTCCAGCGCTCGATTTCCTTCCCTTACATTCCTCTAAAGAATGGATTTCGTGATATAAAGGAACATGAAGCCTAGCCCAAATCAATGTGTTCCGGGCTAGGTCCTCAGGCCGACGAGAGAGGAGATTAGTTGGTAGCTCTGAAGCATTACGCGTCGAGTCCTATCTACGTAAGTGTTGTTCTCCAAATGGGTGTTGAAATCATCCAATCCATAATCACGGCCTAGGGAGTTAAAGTAATCAGGGTCCTGTGGATAAAATGTATTGAAGAAATTGCGAAATTTTGTTTCCCTTTAGGGAGAACTTAAAAAATTTTATTAATAATTTCATTTTTATCAAAATTACAAATTACACTTTCCCTCTCTATCAAACTTTGAATGCCAGAAATATTGACAATATGATAAAAATATCTCCGCAGATTTAAACATCGCTACGAAATTCCTATTAGAAAGGATTAACTCTGAATATTAATTTTGCTACCTACTTCACAATATTCAAAAATAAAATAATAAAAGAAAAAAATTCGGGGAGCACACAAAACAAAGAGATTAAATTTTAATAATCATCCTTTACGACCGAAATATCATAGATAAAAGCAGGACAAGCATCAGGAACAATCGGCGGCCACTTAGCACAGTGGTGGTTGCCGACAAAGGAAGTGAATCACAAAATCACAGTTTAATAAATTTATTTCTATAGGTGGTACTGGCCCCCATCGGTGCAGTTTCAAATCATATCAAGGATAATGGCGAGGATGGTTTTGGGCTTTCTATGTACTTTTATAAACTAAACCTATCCAACAATAATCCCTGAAATTGCGTAATATTGCAATAGATCAAACGGATTCGGACAATTGCGAGTGTGGTGTATGAGTGTGTGTAAAAGTATCTAAGTATCTATGTAAGTATCTAAATCGGAAAATTTCATAAGAAAGTTTGCAATGATTGGAAGTAGTACAAGTAGCAGCAGTAAATCTGTTTACATTACCAGCACCCATTCTATTTCGCGTGGTTCTGCGATTCGTTCATTCATTCGTTCTGGATGGGAGACCGGACCTTTTGCC
Organism: Stratiomys singularior; assembly: GCA_954870665.1. Lineage (NCBI taxonomy): Eukaryota > Metazoa > Arthropoda > Insecta > Diptera > Stratiomyidae > Stratiomys > Stratiomys singularior. The sequence continues at coordinate 16,320,419 of OX940879.1, forward strand.
AAGGAATTGTTTCCAAACTCATTATGATATGGATTCGTTCGATATCGCCTTTGTTGTTAATCTGTTTGTTAGGTTTGGCCTGTGGATAATGAATACTGTTTACCAATAGATTTCTGTACGAGTATGTCCTGATTATCTCGACAGCGTTCCTATTTCATTAAAATGAAATGAATCCCACTTCATTTACTCATTTTCCTTATTTTTATCATATCGACATGCCGTTCAGCATACCTTCCCGAATAAAAAATATCTTCGGCAACATGTTAATTAATTATTCATATGGAGCAGAATTTGCAAAAAAAAATATTAAAAAAATTAAAATTTTTCAAAAGCTTTTCCTGATAGGAAGGTGAAGGCTTTCAAGGCCTCGAGGGTTCGACTGCCATGGGCGTCATAACTTTGATGCAACCACTGAAGACTCGGTCTAGGCATCATGCCTATATACCTACAGATAGAAATGGGGTTGACTTCTTGACCGTTGAGGAAGGCAGGAGAAAGGATTGGTAGGGAAGGCAACCCGTCAGCGCTGAGGGCTCCTAATGTACCAGTATTTCTTGTTTCAGTTTCAGAACTGGGTCTCAAAAGATGGGTCTAGCATAAATTATTCTCAACATGCATTTGATTGAGCTACGCGCTTAGGTTAGGGATCTGACGTACCGTCCCCTTTCAGCTTATGTCACGGTCCCAAAACTGTTGCCAAACGCTAAGGAACTGTTGTCACACTCCCCTGACGACCTCTCCCTGATTCTCGTCAATTCTGCACCGGTACAAGTTCCTGCACTCGTCGGAGAGTGACGGGTATCATCACTGTGACCACCAGCATCGTCGTCCTAGGGACTATGCGATATTCGCAAGCAATTCGTAATACTCTTTGTCTCTGCACCTGTGTAAGTCGATTTCGCTGTAACTCCTTGCTGAAATCGTGGTGTTTAACTTCGCCGCAACCGCTCCCCCCGCCTAGATTTAAGCAAAATGCATCACGCTCATACGAAATTGCCTCTTTGAGCCCCCATATGATTATAGAGACTTACTATCTGTGTACATGACAGTACCCAAGGATCTAGAGAAAAGGACTTAGCCAATTTTTCCCCTCATCAGCTGTTCAAATGTTCAGCTCGAGTCGCGCTTTAAGTAAAGCATATTTTAATGGTTTCCGAGGGAAAAGGGAACCAGCTGAATAGTGATGTTAATACGATCAACAAAGATTCGCGTGATATGAAGAAAAATTAAGGGTGCAACATCCAAACTGCTTTGAAGACGGCAATTCGAAAATTTCCTGTTGCATTCTTAAGATCAATCTGTATGGTGAAAAGTTCCCAATGAAAAAAGCAAGCGCTGTGGCATATGCAGAAGAGAATGGGCACACATGCATAAAAAAGAAAGAGAGTCTTGGAGAAAAGACTTAACCAACAAAGTTGGTAATATTTTACGTTTAAGTTACATTCAACACTCCGTTCAAGGAATGGAAAAATGCAACAAGAACAGCCCTCATCCACAAGCTTATCGTAAAATCTTTCAATCACAAGCGCTGTCCTTAGCTAAAAGTTGGTGCAAATGAAGCGAGACAGTGACTGGAACTCTGGACATTTACTATCATCATCCTAGTCTTATTGGACCGGATATTCAGTAGTATGTTCGTCCTGCATATGACAATTATTTCAGAGACGTTTAATCTGGCTGTTTCGATGATGTGCTGCCATTTTTTTTTTTTCTTAAACGGATTCAAGCACTCGACGATTGAGAGAATGACACATAGGATCCTAAAGACCAGACAGCGACAGGAGTGATCATCGTTACCAACCTATCGTGACGGTATCAGTAACACAATATAAAATGAAAATCAAACAGCATAACTCTGTGCAACTGACCGAATCTAGTAGCAAGAACAAGCTCAAAAACATTCTCAGATCAACGAAGGACAAGCGTGAAACACAAAATTTATCTGAAATTTGTAGTATCGAATGTTCCACTTACAAAAAAGTGTACAAGGGACAAACGAGACGATTCATTGGTACGAGAATTGAGGAGCGCTTCGGCGAAAAACCAACAGCAAGAAAAATAGGAAAGAATGTCAAACTTCAAGATGGTCGTATCGGGACATCTCATCACGAAAGGACATGATATAATAATGGGAGGTACAACGATCATCAAGGAAAAAAGAGATACTCGTGAATTGGATGTCATGAAAAGCCACGCCATAAGTTGGGGAAAATAAAAGCTGATGAACCAGGGTGAAGGAAACTATAGGTCATGGTTATTTCAACTTATTAGTCACATACTTTGAAAATATTGCTGTAAAATCTAATATTTTTTGTTATTAACTTTCAAAGCTTTATTAATTATCTTTGAAAATTTAATTTTACTACAAAGACTAAGCCGTTATAGACGAAGTATCTTTAGAGCTGTTAGAAATTAAGCATAAGTTGTAAAGAAAATAAATAAAACCTCAAACCTCGCTCAAGAAGACCCAACCATTAAGATCGAAAATTAATTTCGTAAATAAAAAATTCACAGAATTAAAAGGAAGCGCTCTATCTTTTTGATCATTCATAGAAAAATTCACAAAGAAGAAATTATTCTTTATTTGGACTTCGCGTAAAATGACTCTTGGAATTCAATGACATTTGCTTTTCCGTGTATGACCACCATTGCAACTAGTTAAAAAGCGCGTTTTAACAATTGAATCTTGAATCGCATACCACATGCCAGTACTCGTTGTCTTTTATCGTCAAAGGCACGTCGAATATTCTAATTTTCGTGCCAGCGAAAGTCAAGATCGTGACATACCAAATTCAATGACATTGGAGACAATTGGCTGGCCAATTAATAAAGGTGCTATTGAAATACGTGTACCACATTGCTCTACACAAATTTCGTTTTCAATAAGTTGATTTTTTCGGTCTGAACTAATTTCTAATTGATTGTTTGTTCAATCTGCTAACCAAATGGCAAGCTTATCAAATTTCGAAGCTTGTCAAACACATATTTGACAGAACCGTCAAATATGACATATATCATTCACAATCCATCTCGACTGAAAGATGACACGCTACATGGCGGCTTTGCACAAAAAAATAAATATTATTCGATTTATAATAACACATTTTTCTCGCATATCTATCACTCCGCTTACCTAGGAGACTAATTGATTCAAAAGGATGTTGGAAAAAGTTCAAAGTCTGATAACTAGAACAGAATCATGCATTTTTATTGATTTAACTAGCACATAAGATGCGGGAATCGGACTTCAGTAATATTCAATCTGGGGCATTCTCAGCATTCGCTGAATGCTTCTAACTTTGACCCATCAAAATTTTCGCTTCATGCAAGTTCTGTTGCATACCTTAGAAACAGAAAAAAGTACAACATGAGATAATTAACGGTAAATACAAATATAAAAAAAAATTGCTAGATTTATACTTTTCAATACGATCCATAGATTACAATAGATTATCAACAGGGCCGAGCCGATGCTGGCAGCCTCTTGTGGTCAAAGTGTTTGGGTATGGCACTGATCTGTGGCCTTTTTTCAGTTACTAATAAATTACCATGACATGTCGAACGATTCAGCAGCACCTTCAAATGATAAAACTTTATTGTCAAAGTGAGTCTTTGTTAGTGCAAATATTGCTCCCATTATGTGGCAGTGTCCTTTCAAAATTGTCCCTCCAACGCTTGGTGGCCGAAATTGAAACAATGGGCTTGGCAAACAAAAAGCCAATATTCGTTCCTAAAGGAATCGCTTGACCGGCAGAATAATTTTCCTGGAGCGGGAGGGGCTGAGGCAGTTAATTCCTCTTCCTGCACAGAAACTTAACCATTGGCTGACTTTCACCTTGGTGAATTTTGTGTCGGGGCTTGTACCAGCGACCGTAGAAGAACGATCTGATGGTATGTTTGAATTGGTAACTAAGGTCGTTTGACTTCAGGGCATCCTAGTCTGGCATTAGACTTTTTCATGTGGGATTTTCTGATATGATAGGACTATGGAAATAACCTGCAATCGAGCTATACCTTTCAAATGAACATAATCGTTGCCACCGCTCAGATTCTGGCGGATTGAGGCTGCAGTTATTGAAAATCGGACCACTTGGATAAGTGTCACCATGAAAAGCCGCTGCGGACATTTGAACCATAATATATTCCATACATAATGGCATACATGGCCGTGACAAAAAATAAGGAATTTCTTCAATGACTGACAAACAGCATGTTTTGTTCTACTTTTACACCAACTAGTCCTGTCGAATCAAATCCAAAACAAAATTTTTTGGCGTTTTAGAGACCATTTTGGAGACCATTTCGGAGACCGTTTCGGAGACCATTTCCCTAATTCCTTGCCACATGCAAGGAACGTTAACAAAATGAATTCGTAGCTAATTTAGACGCGGTTGGAACAGAAATCATTTTTTGAAATCATGTGAATAACTTTTTGTTTTCACTCAAAATCATTTGAGCTTAAGCCATGCTCGGGATGTAGCAACCTCTATTTGCTCACAGGATTCGTTATTACTTTCAAATCTTAAATCATATTACAGTTCAACTGCATTTACCTATGACTATAAATTATGCTCGCCGGTAGGAGGAGAATTTAATTTTACTCTGCCTGTAGGTTTTAATGCATCTTGAATATCCTTCCAACTCTCTTACTCCTATATATTTGACTGGATCATTTACTTCCAATTCCATTCTACACACCCCTATGATAAGTTCACTGAAATTTGCTCTAAATTAAATTTGAAATACGAAATTCAAATTATAATATTCGCTTTTCATGCCAGCACAGATCTATGTATATCCTTTTGCTTCCGTCAAGCCTTTGCCCGCGGCGTCTTTAAACTGCACTAAATTTACATTTTTTGATTACGAAGCCGCGTTTGCTTGATGCGTATTCATACAGCAAACGCTATCTTATCACCCTGTACCATATTTTTCTTCATTTTAAATCCCCCCCACCAACAATGGCTTGCGTTTTTCGTTCGCATACCATATCAAAGCATATTTTTATTCTACTGGAACGATTTTATGCTTTTTCAATAAACATTTATCCGATTTCATTACCCCCAAAAGATAGATCTGAGGCGAAAAAGTGAGTTTGCCAACGTCTTTTTGATAGGTTTTGATACAATTGAACGAACGGTGGCTGGTGGAAGTGAACGTTGCTCCTTTTGCATGACGGTAGCGTGACGAAGTCGGACGAAGGTTGATATTTTTCCGGGACTACGGGAATCAATGAGATGAAAAAAATGTTTTGCCGAAGAAAAAATATTTGGAATTGTTGCCTTTGGATCAATTCCTACTATTCATACATGTATATGGTTGTTGCATTTGAATGTGGCGTAGTGACGTAGATTGGAAAGGACTTCGAAATTCCCGACACAAAGATAGGATATTACTACTGCACGCGAAGAAACTTTTATTTCTTTGAAATACATGAGTGTATTAGAGAGGCTCAAAATGGATTAACAGCATTTATTTGAAACTTTTATAATGATCCTTCAACGCCATCACGACCTCTGAAACCACCCACAAACGCACCTCTTACAATCTACGCTACTGTACTGACTCGCTCACTAAATCAACATCATAAACAAAAGCCCTCAGTGAAAGTCCCATCTACCTAGGAAACACCCTCAAGGACTTTCTGTATCGCATTTTTCTCTCTTGACTTACTTCTTGTGTTTTTATTTAAAATTGCAATCGAAATATTGGATCAATTTGTGAAATGCTTCTTAGATAAGCCTCTTCCAAGGACGAGTAGAGCAGAAATTATGAGTTCACTTGGAATGGTTTACAGATCTGTTTGATATAAATGCCGAGGGGTGGGTTGATATGGGCAGAAACCCAAAGAATATAAAAAGGTATGGGGTGGGATTTAAAATGAACGTACATAGATATTGGCACCCGTTTTATTTGTGTTATTTATTTTTAATGTTTACGCGCCATAAACTTAATGCACCGTCACGGAGGCAGGTTTCGAGAAAGGTAAACGAATTATGGAATTCAAATCTTCAGGAAAGTTCAGTGATTTTGAGAGTTAAAAACTTTTGATTTGTGCTTCCTAATTTACGAGTAGTTGTCCACATTGTAACGTCTAATCAGATCACTAATTCATGTTCAGAATTTTTCAGGATTAATTTCCAATATTAGTATTGAGGGATAGTAAAGGATTCTATGAATAGTATAAAGGTAGAATAGTATTTTGATCGTGCCTTTGCTCGTAAACGGTAGCTGATAATTTCCTGTGTACATTTAATGCTTTTGCCAATTGCAGTTGAGATTGAGTTGAGTCACCATTCAATAGCTCCAGTGATTCCTCCTATTATCATTTTCATGGTCTAACCAAACGCTCAATGGTCTTTGCATTGAAATTACTACTTTTGAATTGTCCAAACCAAGTCTCACATGACCTAATTGATGGAGCGTGTCCATCATTCGTTTTTACCTGTAAACAATGAATTTTAACAGCCTTTTTCGTTTGGTTAAACAAAAAAAAAACAACACGTGTCGCTGATTCTCTTTGACACAAAATTTGTCATGATTGATGAACACGATAAAACAAACACGCTAGCTTTGGCATAGTCAACTTGTGCGGGTTTTTAGCTGAATGTCAGACAATCAAAATGGCGTTTGTGTCCAATTGATACGCTGCGTACTTTTCTCTAGCGCCACCTCTTAGTAAAACCGAAGAAGACTTATACATACACCTGGTACTTCGATAAAATTAAGACAATATCTTTTTGGACATCCCAACGGTTCATTTAACATAGTTATTTGTATAAGGACGATTTGGATTTAGGAGTAAATTGAATTTTGGATTAAAGAAGAAAGCTCACGAAAATTAAGGGAATTAAGAAGAAATTAAAGGAATTAAAGTTAATCAAATGAACGGATGACGCTCAAAACAGGAGCCAAAGTTTTGCAATGAAAATTTGATTTTTTGTTATTCGTCCATGGTCATACAGTTGCATCATTTACCCATGTTTTCTTTTCTTTTTAATTTAAAGCAGCTCTGTCAAAGAATTGTCAAAGTCAGACGTTTTTGAAAAAAAAAACAAAAAACAAAGAATTGTCAAAGTCAGACGTTTTTGAGAGTTGTTTGAAACCGGGAGTCGAAATTTTTTTTCTGAAACAATCAACAATTTCTAGTAAATTACAAATTAAAAATATTGGTTTCATTCTTCCAATCGTTGAATCCAGAAGAAAGCTGAATTTTCATGAATCGAATGGGCAGAATTTGGAACAAAAAGGATAATGATGATTTGTGGGAAAGATTCTCTTTTCTTACCTTCATTTCCTTATTAAAAGTGAATTTATCAACGTTGTGGTCATTCTATTCCAGAAGATACTCTTCAGGTTCTTGAGATACTCTGAATATTGAAGACTTTCTTCCACGACTGTGTCAAAATATTTGTTTTGTTTCCATGAATTTCCAGCACAATATGTTTTACTCTATTGTGGAGTTTCAGGAATAATTCTTTCATGGTTGATTCCAAGCGTTACGAGACGTTGATAGCATTTGCAATAATTTAGCCTGTTTTGTTTTAGCCTATTTTGTTGAAATATTGCTGAGTTGCGTGTTGACTCAAACTTTAAGGTTGTCGAAGTTGTTGTCATTTTTTTCTAGGCGGACTTATTTCGTCGAACCATTGGCTCTATCTAAACTCGAACATCGTGTCTAGAGCCTATTGGCATCCTTATTTTCTTTTATAGCGTCGTAGATTATTCATTGGATTTCCCAGTAATTTCTCCATGTGATGTAGGGTTATTCTTTGTTGTTTCAGTCAGTTTTATTATATTTGGTATTAGTTCAATGTGAAGATCTAAGGAGCTCTCTTTAATAAGACGAAAAGCGGCCATGCATAACTTCTTCACCTAATATTATTCTCCTATTGGTATTTGTCCGTTTTTGCCTGAAAACTTTCGGCAAGCCTTTTGCTGATTTGTGATTTAGCTGCCAGATTGACATCAATATTTCGTTAAACTACTTTGCTTTTAAATCCTTCAGTTTTATGGGTAATAAAAATTAAGGGTTTCTTATTGGACCAAAATGTCAAATTTCTTCATTCTTGTATTTCGATCCGAATATTCTATATTTCTGTATATCCATTCTTTAATGAATCAGCTTTTTCTTTTCCTCCAGCTCACATATCCAAAAACCTCGTCATCCACAGACTCGATTAACTTTCTCGCTTTATTGAAGATCTCATCCCTGGATCTGTTTGAAATAATCTAAGGTTTAATTGCAGCGTTTCATCCTTACTGTGTTTGGCGATACAAGATAATATTGACTAATTTCGAATTTTTTGCATCTTGACCTCGTAATTGTGCTCTTCTTTCTTCCATAAATCCTTGATATTCGTGATCTCTGTAAAGACGTTACTAGGTAATGATCGGAACTTTTACTTGCAATTCCATAGATTGAACCAAGTTTCTTGTCCCCATTTTCGAACCCATTTCTGATTGTTCCTAAAATTATTAGTATATCTGTCAATATTTTAGAGATAGACCTCTTTTGCGGATTTATAAAATTTTGAGCCTTGTTATAGGATCTTATATTCCAAGATTCAGCAGCGTAATTGTTTGTCTACTTGGAAGGTCGTTTTGGTCTTATCTATCTAGTTCGAGCCATTTCCCTCTCCTTGTAATCGCGTCACTCCGTAACCGCATCTTTAAGGACCCATTCGACTGTGTTTCCGATTTAAGGCTCAAAAAATTCGCCTCCATTCTGCTCCGTTAGTAACTTCGGACAACTTCGACGGCCATCAGAATAAGGTTGAAATTGTATAAAATTCAGGCCTCGGTAGTAAAGCAAGGCTCAATAGATGCTGATTGCAATAAATATTTTTCAAAGTTTGCCGTTTATAACTGACAAACAATCTCGTTCCAAGATTTGCGCTACCATTTTTCTGATATGGGGCTTTCAAAAGGATTGGAAACCGTTTCATCTGAATGAAAGAGGTCACTGTTTATTCAGGTTTCTATGTTTATCGAGATCTTTGCAGTATAATTCCCGGTAATCGCATCGATCTCCTTGATAACGTGGGGCACAATTTTTCATGCTTCCTTTGAACACTTTGTCCATTTCAGTGCACACAGCATCCCTAATTAATTTGGGACCTCAGTGCGACTTATTTTGAGTTGATTCGATTTTAGTTTCTGTGAAAGATCGCCTATAGGCATGCTAAGTCTCACCTGGTCCTAATTTGAATTAAGTTCTCTCTGTGAGAGGAAATGTTTCCACATTGAGTGAGCCACAAGAGTGACGCGAAGAGGCAAGGATATTCCAGGATAATAGTGGAATTTATGCCTGATTCGTTCAGGCCTACTAACGCAGCATATGGGATGAAGTTGTCGAAGAATAAACTGCTTCGTGGAAAAATTCGCACTCCGGCATAAATGATGACAAAGAATAGCGACATTTGAGCCCAGTTGATAATCAGCTGGATATGGCTATGCCGTGGACTATACAGTTTATCAGGTGGTCTGCCCATGAGGTCCGAATAGGGGTCTGACATTCAGATCACCCCTGATAATCAATTCTACATATGCCTGCCCTATGGTAGGTCTTTGGTCTAGCTTAGATGCTAAGGTGTATCTCCTTTCATATGAGATGCAGAGGTACCCGAGCAAGATTTTCCAGGCGTGGCCCTTTGGCCATAAAGGTGGAGCATAGCTAACGGACAGGATAGTGGCATGATGTGACGGCGGCTAAAAGTTCGATATTGCTGAAAATATCGTAATATGAAAAGTGTAGTTTATGGTTTTCATGAAGACATTTTTCGTTGAAGAACACTCGTTCAGCCCTATTTTTCTCTTTCGTATGCTCAAAGGCTAGTCGCTTTTCATGCTTCTGAATAGAGTTTATGTTAATGACGCGGGGCCTGAGAACTTTCTTTGCCGACCTCATTCATTTAAAAGCTAAGTAGCGTTTCTTATTTGCCCTTGTTTGAAAGTTACCTATACGTATTTCAGAATTCATTAGCATTTGTGATTAGCATCATTAAGCAAATGCCTAAATGCTTAAAAGATTCCTATGTAATCAGCCTTAGAACGTTGCCGCGCCAGGGTTGACTGGTCTTAAAGGTATCTTTAAAACTGCGGAGCCTTGCTACCCTGAAAGGAATCTGATCGTAGATGGTCGTAGGAATCTGGAGCTCACCTACGACCAGTTCTAGGTGGGCTCAATTGCTAGAAGCCATTAGGGTTCAAAATAAAGACTTTTTGCAGGGTGGCCGCTGTTCAAGTATACGATGCAAAAAGCTGAGGCCAGGGTTAAGACAAGGACAGTTGTAGCATCCTTTTTTGGATATTCCTTATTTCTTCTAGGTTTCTATTGGCCTACTTGCTCTTGTCCACAAACGACGCACCTCTAAGATTTACAGAAACATAACAAAGCAGCTGCCAAAGAAACCATTGTGTTAAGTCACCTTTTCTGGGGTTTTTCCATGTTGCCGTGAAGTTCAGTACGATTTTTAAAAATTATTTTTCGGAAGTTTTTCTCTGATATAGGTGGAACTCTACAGAGGTCAAGCCAAATGTTATTTTGCCGCGACCAGACCTTAGCGATCTTGGCGACTGATGAAGATTGATGAGGAGCTTCAGTTTTTGCTTGATAATATCCCCAAATAAATCTTTCTCTGTGAATAATAAGTTAAGTCCTTCTAGTATACCGTCCCGTCTCCTGCGTGCTGCAGGAGTGAAAGAAGTATTCTCGTGATCTACCAAATTTTTTTAGTACGAAGGAGACAGCGATTTGTTGCCAAACTTTTCATGAAGAAAGATACACTTCATAACGCGGAGAGTAGGTAGTGATGAGTCCTTCATAGATACTGATGGCAGCCATAGAGGTTTTGAGGTTCAGATATTCGTAGAGGGAGTCAAGTGGTCTACCAAACTTCTGGCTTAAATTTTTCTGCATCGTTTTCGAGCGCCGCCTGAACTTTTTTGATGTTCGGTTTTGTTCCACGCTTTCCATGTTAACGTCCTGGCGTGTAGCGCCAGCCAGCTCATAATTAAGGTGGGTCGCTGATTTAGGAATTTTCGATCTTAGTAGTATGTCAATCATTGATCTCGGGGTCACAACTTCTGTATCAGAAAGTAGTGAATCTCTACTCTCTCTACTAAATCTCTCTGCTGATTATCTCCTGTAATGGAATATTTTTCACTTGCAGCTTTTTGGATGCTCCATTTTTTCACCACCTGCTCCTTTGGAACTGTCTTGAGCGGTCCAGTGGGTATGCCATAATTTTGATTTTTATGATGGTTTTGGTTTTATGTTTTCTTCACTGGAGCAATTTCTTTCCGAGGCAAGTGGCACTCGCTTATTGCAGAGCAGGACCGGTGGACCTACAATAATTGATCGCAGGAAAAACCAAATTTTCGGAACCTGAAATATTTAGACCATCGACAATAATGTTCTCAGGAAAGGATGTAAGCTGTTTTCGGCACGGAAAATGTTATTCTGATCATTGTGTTAATTTGTGATAATTTCTGTATGATAATTGTTTGCCATTTATAAGGATCACAGATTCAAGATCTTATATGAAACTGCAATCAAAAATTTAAGTCTAATTTTAAATTGATGAAAAGTGAGAATCCACAAACCTTTCTGGCTGAGGCCGCTTTAATGTGATCGTTTCTGGTTGAGGCCTGTGCATTTGATATTTCACAAACAGGAAGACATGGTCTTTCAAATTGGATCGGAAATTATAAGAATCGATTCATTAGTTCTGCTCGTTCTTCTGCCAATCCTTGTGGTATCAAATGATTTATTAGTACGTTTCAGACTCTCGGATCAATACAATCCTCCACGTATATTGAAGTTCACTGCTCAAAGTCTTCCTGGAAATGCTTCGCCCTCTGTGATGAAGATTGAAATATCGATATCGGGGCATCAAAGTGAGCGAGGTTAACTCTCGAAATAATCAGGAGCTTGTCTTTGGAAACTCAACAAGTGCAACACAATCAATCCTACCTATACTGCCCGAAATCGTTATGCTGGCTTTATATTTTAACTTTCTTGGGAAATTACTGAAAATAAATTAAAACTTTAGATACAGACGTATCTTAATTGTGCGCCATCCATTTATCGGCTTTCAAATCAATCAAATTAACGATTCGATTGACTGGACCTCTTTTCGATTCAACTTTGAAGTCAATCAATCTATTTGCAATTTTCTTTGGCCTCGGGGCTCTCTATCGCAGCTTCTTCCTTGGATGCGTCCGTTCAATGTTGCGCGCTGGTACATCTCGCGCATGTTTTACAGTCCCAGCGGACAAATGCATTTATAAAGTTGTCTAAAGCCTATAATTTTAGTTGAGATTATATAAAATTTCGTTCCGTATGCAATCGGCACTACTCAGACCGGGCCAGTTTGCGATAGGCTCCTCCGTTTTGTAGCCATCTCTGATGCATTCACATATCAGCTAATGTCCGACTGAGGAAGCCAATGTCCCAGCTCCGCAACCCTGCGACTCACTGTTAATATGTATTTCGTTCTGTTTTTTAATCTCGGAATTAAATCAATAATTTACGTGACAGGAATAACTTAAAAGACTTTGGTCGGAGGCAATTATGCAAGCGACCAATCAGGACAATGCGAACGGCAGACTCGCGAACACCAATCATCCACATGTTTCTCCATCTTCCTGAAAGTTTCCTTTGAATATTTACGTCCAGTGCAGACTGAAGAATGAAAAGGAGCCATTCGTATATCGTTTGATAGTTCCATCTTGATTTTGATTCGACTGAGTCACTCCGACTGCGATTGGGACTGCATTTCGGGCGAATGGCATGCGATGCATTCATGTCTCCATTCCACACTCGCTCCTGCATGCATCAAGTGCAACGCATAATTTTCATAATTTCTCTCCTGCTGCAGCTCCCCCAGGTATGGCAGCCTTCAACATTCAACAAAATGGCAAATTGCCAAGCTATATAATTACATAATGTGTCACACATATTTTTTAATTTGAATTCAATTACTCGACAACGAAGGTAATAACTCAAGGAACATTTCAGTCGTTCTGGTGACTCGCTGGTGATGTATGTGACCCAACGGAGCAATGGTGGAGATAAGACGCCAGTGGAGGAATGATGGATTCTCTCGTTGTTCTATAGCACTCGCATTCAAGTTAATGTTTTATGCATAGCGAAGAAGTTGTTTCCAGCGAAAATGATACACGGAAATTTAATTGTATCCTAAACTGAAATTTGATGCATAAGGAAACATAAGGAGTGTGACCATGGAATCTTCATTACGAGGGTAATTTATTTGAACTTAATTGCTAAGGTGAGAGGAATTGGAGAGGAAGACATTTCATTTTAGCTCACAGACTCAACATTTATTTCAAGTCAATTGACTAGGACGAAATTTTTCATCCTAACTTGAGCCTCCTAAATATCGGATGAGCATGTTTTATACAATTCACCAATTATCAATACTTGGTAAAGGAAGCTCTATAAGGATATACAATGAAGTACAGATTTACAACTTGCACATTGTGGACATAAAGTGAAACTGAATTTATCTTCCACATTTCTGTGTCCAGCAAAATAAATTTCAGCATTTTTTAACATTTATTTAGTTTTTTTAAAAGAAAAGTAAGATAAAAATTAAACAGTAGTAGGCACAGCAAGCAACCTTTCTTCTTGTTATCTAACGACAGTGTAAGTATTCATATTTCCATCTAGATTGTATATTCACAGAAATTGTGTTAGCAATGAATTTTCACACCATTGCCTTGCAAATGGAAAATTCAGAATTTTTCGAGTAGTTGCTGCTCATTCCCCATAGTATAATTTATTAGTATTGCTCATAGTACAAATATTTTTCAGAGAAATTCACAGGATAAACTGTCGGCAGCTTTCTGTTTCTGTTTCTGAATTGTGCGAATTCTTCGTGATTAGGATGAGTAGGCAGGATTCAGGATCTTACAATAAAACAGCACGTTATAAACTTAAATAACTTATTATAAGCTAAACTTTATAATCCTTATAACTATTTATTTTAAATCTAGACTTTTTTTTGCGATCAGGTGCAGTCTGGCTAAAATCTAACATCTTAAAATATATCCTTCTTACACATATGTATGCAGCAATTTCTTTTAACACATGTTAAACAATGTTTCGTAATATTTCTAACAATGTGTCGTCGAATTTTTTCTTCAAATTACCATAAAATAAAATTTCTGTTCTATGATTTTCTTAGGGAAGCATCATAAAGGCCGTCGCGAGAAAGATTGGAAAAAGGTTGTTTTATGGTTTTCTTCCGTTTATCCTTCTCATAATTTCATTTCATAGGATAGTGAAGATCTTTACTGAAGCACATGACAATATATAAGAGTAAGAATTTGGACAAAAGTGTCACCACAGTGTAACTACAATTAGCATTAACACTCTCAGGTGATCCCTCTTAGACAGAGATAGAAGAAGATTTATATTTGGATTGCGTTTTTAGTCAAAAGCTATTAGAACGGTAAGAATCAGGTAGTATACGAATATAAATATAAGACATATTTAGGTCGAATAACGGAATCTACTTATTGAGGTCGAATACTATCAGATCAGGAGTTTGTTGAAACTATTAGCGCAGTTGGTTCATGCATTATTAACGTAACTATTCAAAACAGCTTATACTTTGGAGATACATTATGTAGATTGAGACACAACTACCCCAAAGCAAGCTTTTTAAGATCGAGAACTTGCAAATTAAATGACGCAAATCTGTGAAAAGCTCTCTGTGGCAAGCTTTCGGGCCTTTAATGTATGTGAAAATAATTTTTCTTCCGGAAATATAGGCCCCATAGTCATAAACTTCGATTGCGCAGTGACCTCTAGGTCATCCAGGCTTGTTACTAAGGCCCTCTGCACCCAATTTATCGGAGTTCTTACGAGGATGATGATCTCTACTCTTTCTGACCCACCTATACCTATCATCCAGGCAACTTCAACTCGTGGAAAGAAAGAGGAAGTGAAAGAGGGATATCTAGAGAAATGAAACAAAAAATTACTTAGAAATTTGTCAGTACTCGTTTGTAACGAACGTACAGAGGAAATATTGAGAAAAAAAGAGTGCGTACAAATTTCCCATAGCCTAAACTTTGTTTAGATACAAAATTGAAGAGTAAGTTGAATATTGTCGGATATTTCGGTACTTTTGTTTTTATGTTCTATGATCAACAAGTTGTATATTCAAATATCCTTTTATTTTGGTCAAATTCCCTGAGACTTGGAATTTTTTCAAAGTGTTAGCACATGTTAGTGGCTACGCAATGATCCAGAATTTCTGAGTAATTGAGAGAGAGCATGACAACGATTCATAAATTGATTTGAAATGGGGGCGTAGACGAGGCATTGCCTCATAAAGACGATAATGTCAAGAATGTATTGGGATACGCTGTACCTTTTACCGCCGTCCCGAAAAATAAACTTTATATTGAGTGATTTTGGGCCCCAAATTGGTTGATCACAAAGCGTGCAGTAATATTCCCTTTTTGTCGGCATGTATATCCTTTGGAAGCCACATGTTGTTCGCCACAAAAACACTAACATTAAGAGAAAAGGAAAATTATTTGACCAGATCACTTACAGATATTTTTGATGGACTGGAAACAATGGAACTAAATTTTTCACTTAATTACAACTGTTCACGCAGGTACACTCTACGCAGCAAATACTTCTTCCTACTATAGTCACTTATTTTTATAGATTAAGTTTTTTTTCTTCTATTTATTAGTTTCTCGTTGGAATTCTTGGTTAAAGATAATCATAGCTAAAAATTTTGCAATCTCAAAATTTTTTGACCCGAAACATCATTTTTTTTGGCGCAAATTTCGTGCAAAGTGAGATATTCATTATAGTTTTGCGCCTCAGTTCCTTAACATACAGTCAACATATTCGTGATAAGTCTTCAAAAACGGGTTCAATAACTGTTTGAACTTCGGGGCTAAAGATGACTTACTTCGGCTCTAAGACAAATTATGTTATAACACATTTGGTAAGTCCCCAAATTGCTTTCTTCATTTCTTGAACTGAATCCGCATTCTGGTGGATTGCTTACCATTAGAACTTATAGCTCATAAATGATGTTTTGAGTAAGTTTTCCTTCGCGTTTTCACCGATTGATTTATGACTTTCTTTTTTTTTGTATCATGGAGTTGCGTCCTAAGTCTTTTCTCTTCATATCCTGAACACTTATTATTTTGATACTAAGTATACTCCGTATTGCTCAGCGCCTAAAGTTTCGGCAAGAGTTTTTTCACCACAATTACTGGCATATGCTAGATATGTGACAACATGTTTACCAATTGATCTTAAACAAATTCATATGATGGCACTAACGTTTTTCTTATCAGAACTTGCAGACAGAACTTGCCATAGCGTCACATTGCCTCAGCGTAAGCAAAAACGAGAGCACGCCCAGCAAATTTCCGAGCTTTCAGGATCCAATCAAAATTAGTTTAACATTTTCTTGCATAGAAGATATTTTCGAAAAAATATATTATATCTAAGTACAATGATTTTTAAATTATTTAGAATTCCTTCTCATTATTTCGTCAATTAAGCGCTATAATAGCATCCCCTATTCGTCTATCTTAAAACACATCAATAGCACTCTAAAACACATGAGCCAATACGCACTAGAACTATTAATCGACTATGGGTTGCCCTATCTCTTTCTTCTAGAAGCATCACGGGAGTTCTCCCACTGTAAATACTTCGTTGTTAACATGCTACGGTCTAAACCCTCTGTCGGAAAGGATCTCTGCTCGTATATTACAAAGTTCACAAACCTCGATTAGACATTGCACTTCAAGTGTTGATTAAAATTTAAAAATTAAAATAAATAAAAAAATGAATAAAACTACACACGTCCATTTGGGCGATTTGAACGATAAAATAAAAAAAATCCTTCATTCGGTTTTCGGAATACTTTTGCTGCTTGTTAACGAAATATGTATTTTATGCTGAAAGTTCTCTGATTTATTTCCGGCACTATGCCTAGATGTCCTTATAGTGACTTTTGACTCTTGATTTTAATTATTTTGACTATAAATGTAAGTCAAAACAGGTGTTGTTGCTGAAATTTTTTTAGAAAAAACTGCTTCTGAAAATCATTTTAAAAACCGTAACGGTATTCAGAAAATCCCGTTATATACGAAAACGCTGACCTTAATACCAAATTATGTAGGTATACAGGTTCATCTGGGATGAGAAATCCTTGCTCGGGTGATATTTATCTAGTCTATAAACCTAATCCCGCTCTAATCCTTATATATTTTTTGACAATGACATCATCGACAATTTTGGACAGAGGACCGACATCACTACCGCTTCTGCTTTGACGCGTTCCTCTTCTAACCTCAAACCCAAGAATCTGCTTCTAAGTTCAAACTCCTATCTTCGAAAAATATCGTTATTAACGAAAACGCTAACCTCAACACTAAAGCATGTAGGCATAATTGTTCATCTGGTCGCAATTTGAGCCAAACGGCTGATATCGGAGGACGACTTCTGACATAACTCTTGCTCCAAAAATCGGCTCCTAACTATAACCACCTTTAGAAACTTTCAAACTCCGGCCTTCGAAAAGAACCAATCCGTATCAGTATGTAAATGAGCGTCATGTATAATTATTGGGTTTTTCTTGGTTTTTCTATTGGGTATTGGGTTTCTATTGGATAGTAACTTCCATCCAATTTGCACGCCTGAATCATAGAGCCCGATTCTAACCAGTCTTAAACATAAAAGAAACGAATGAGTATGTTTCCAAGGATCTTTCCTTTCTTCAAGAAGGCGCATAAGCCTATCCCCAGCCCTATAAAAAGTGCATGAAAATGCGGGTTAACCGGGATACGTTTATTGACTCAAAAAGACTTTTGAATATTTTCACTCTTTTTTCTAAAGAAAGGTCCTATATCATAGTGCTCTGTCGGAACTTCCGATCTTAGTAATTTTGCTACAGACAGGTATAATGTCCCTTGGTGCTTAAGCCAAAGAACTTGGCAAGCGAGAATGTGACCTTCCGTCTGACAACGTCTGGAAAAGAGAGGATTGACATTACTGTGACTACATATGCTGTTGTTTCCTCCAGGAGCTGCACCTAACTACGCGATCTCTGGGAATTTTTAAATCCTTGGCTTTGGAAAGAACCAGAAACCTTATCTATCTTCCCGACCCATATCAATATTCAAATGAACGCGATGTACAGTTCTTCCTTTTTCCTGTTTTTGCTTTTAGAAGTCAAAAGTCATCAATTAAACATCAAAAAAATATTTTAAACGAAATTAATCAAATAAATATTATAAATATTATAATACGTAAAATAAGAATAATATGTTAAATATTATATATATAACATAAGCTGTCAATCAATTTTACCGTGAGGGCCCTAAGTGCTGTTCAAAGTATTTTAAAAAGGTCATAGGTCAAACTATTAAGCCTATCCGTACGTTCTGAAAGGACAGCGTCGATTTATGTATCAAAATCCACCCTTTGAGCTAAAACACTGCATCAAGTAGGGAACGCAACTTGTTTCAGCATCCTACAAACCCTAATACAGATGGTATGTACGCCCATCCATTTGCCAGCCAGCAAACTTTCCAGCCTCTTTCCATGTGAGCGGATAACAGCAAAGTGTCATAGGCTCCTCTAGTTTATGGTTCAGATAAGCCTCTGATCGGATTGCCCTTTTTACGCTCCAAGAAAAACAACTTTTATCTTCAGATACAAGGCACTAATACACGTTTCCTTTACTACTACCAGATAAAGGTGCGTAAAAACTGAAGAATAAGAAGAATTGATAGCCTGCCAGAAAAGTTGACAGACATACATAACGTCAACAATAAATTAACAACATAAATGAATTATTGAACTGCACTGAAGCTGTCAAAAAGCAAATTTTCATCTGGCTTACGGTGCACTCCAGTTGAATTAGGGAATTAGTGTGTGAGCGGAGCCATATGTAATGGCCAGAAGCCACCCGAACACGCGGGGATAGTATTCAAAAAATTGTGATGTCATCAAATTAACATAGGATATTTCGAGTCAAAAATACCAGCAACGTGAGCCGGTACCTACTTCAAGTGTGATTGTCGCGATTGGTTCGCAAATGATTGAAATGAAAGTTAAGTGTTTTGTTCACGTAGCTTATGTCAAAGTTACCAGAGCATACTTTAAAAGTGCCGGAAATCGCATTTTCTAGTAATGACATTGGCACGACGGGGACTTCAGGCGCTTTCATATTATCTCCTGTTTGGAGGCCCTTACAAGAAAATTCACTTACAAGTAGGGAACAAAAAAGTTATTATCATATACGGCCTGGTGTCAAAATCAGAACGACTCTCTAAATTATCAGTTTAATGATCATGTGGAAAGATATGAGTCGGAAATGAGGCTGTGCATATAAATGTACTGGTTAATTCTACCACAATGGGAACTCCCATTCAAAATGAGTATCTAAATCAGATATTAAGACTCGAACCTCCTTTAATGTAGTGAAGCAACAAATGAGATGAAGTTGCATGCTAACAAAACGTCGATCTCGTACTTTTCAAGGATCTTTCTTGATTTACAAAATTACTTTTAATCATTTCTCTGCTTCATTAGGAGTGAAACTGAAATCAAACACCTTCAAACAATGCAACACGTCTTCGAGCATAGTCGAGGGTTGGAAGTAGTTGAAACAAACACAAACGTGTTGCATCCCCTGCCTTTTTTGTGAAATTACGCCAAACAAACTTCTGTATTTGAAATTCGCCCCGAAAATTCCCAATAACCGAAAAATATTTTTCACATTTCAAGCCTAGTATATTTCCATTCAGTTAACCTCTAACCCTTTCACAGTGCGAAAACCAAACAAAACAGTCCTTCCTGCCCCCCAAAAGGCAACTTAATTGCATTTGTTTCAGCTCTGATTTCATTAATTTTTCAGTTACTAACATCATTATTATTTCATGAGTGGAACTAATTAACAGAATAAGACAGACAGCAACGGAGTCGAATTATTTTTAATTTCAGTCTCAAATTACTTGAAAATGAGATAAGAAGAATTCCTTGGAGACCAGAAGAGCATCGTGAAGAGGAAAAAGGTTCGGACACAAAACGACTTGTCCTAAGCAATAAAAAGTCTGGTCTTATGTCTTGTCTTTGTTTTTTGAAGGAGCTGTTCAGTGGAAAAGAGTATTTTCTTTAAAGTTTGTACTTCTGAAGTGGTAACAGTGTAATTAGATGAGATCAAATTAGCAAAGGACATTCGAATCCAAATCGAAAGTGTCTTTCATTATTTTAAGTTGTAAGCAATTCACCACAAGTATTACGAATAGAAAAATTCAGAACACTCTGAAACATGTCCTTATATATTTATTTTGAAATCCTGTAATGCAATTCAACTATTCACCTCCCGGGATACTATCAGTCAATCTAATAGCAAAAGTCATACTTGCTATACTCCATCTTAGGGAGTCGATACAATTTGACTCCTGGCTTCAATTGTAACGATTTTGTGGTTTGATACTGAATCTAGGCATCAATGACTTATAAATTCCATAAACTCACGCGTTATAGAATTTGGCGATGACGGATGACATCGCTTATATCGCCGGCATTGAGGGTAAAACCAATTTATTGCTTTTTATACTTTGGATTCAATGGAAACAGGATGAAAAAGGGTCGATGATATCTCCTCTGAAAAAAGAGGTTGTCGCGGATTTGAATCATGACTGATGTATGAATGAAAGGATCTGAGCCTGTGAGGGTAATGGTTTCGAAGCAATGGTTTTGCAATAAATTCTCTGATTGATCTTCCGATAAAATGTATTTTCAGGATTCATTTGTTCTTGCTTTTCAATAGGATATGATTTGTATTAATATGTTTTCATGACAACTATTCGATTAAGAAAAGCAAATTACCTCCCAAGGGCCTAGCAATGCATATTTGGAATTTCCTTGATTTCCTGGTTCCTGCTACTTCGAATTCGTTTATTCGATCCAAAGTGAAGCCATTGCTATGTACGTTCTCGCCACATCCTTGAACAATGCTAATGGCGTGAAAAACTCCATGTCAGACTGAAAATTTCATATGGTAAGAACAATTCCGTTGGCCGTTGCTATCGAAAAGGGTTTTTATGCTAATTTTTATGAGGGATTGTTCATATGTCCTTGCGCTGGTCAAGCTTATTCATTCTTGCCATGGTGCAACTCCCACATATTTCACAGTGAGACTCAGGTGCAGCTTTCTCATATGCACTTTTATGACACTCCCATCATTGTTGCTTGTAAATATATTTCATTAAACTTCATGTCTCATGTATTTTCTTCATCCAATGGCTCTGAATCTAGTTTTGACTTTAATTTATAATAAACTTATGAAGCACTGTATAATGACTTAATGTGCAATAATCACGCAATCCCCCAGCGTAAACTTAATTATTTACATATCCAATTAACCTTATCGCTTTGAAAAAAAACAGTATGTTGAGTTTTGTTTTAAATTCGTTCTAAAATTGTATTGTATTTATATTTTGTTTTAAAATCACAAAGCTTCCGTCGGCAAGATTCACCTGGCCTTGCTTTGAAAATGCGTTTCGCATCTCCTCAGCGATCTTCAATTCGTTCAAGAGAAACGATAAACATGCAGAATAAGTATTAAAATATTGGGTTATAAAAAAAGAGGTTAATGTTCGTACCCACAAATCTGGCAGCACTAACCAGATGATGTCAAATCAACAAATGGTTTGAAGGTTGACATTTCAGTCGGTGATTCGTGCAAAGTAATTATGGCCAGTATACAGATGACATTGATTTGAAAATGATTGAAATATCTGAAGAAATACGCTGTGATTTAACGCGATAGAAAACGGCAAATACATGCCAACCGTTTTTCCGGATTACGATGAGGTTACAGTGAGTGTACGCTGGACCCAAAATTTTTTTGTTTAATCAATTTTTGAGATTACGATATTAAAGCCTTGGCTCTAACACTAACAAGGACGATACAATGTTTGACCGGATGGAGAAAGATCAGCTCGTTGCGTTCTTGCTAACTGGTGATACTAAATTTCAAATATATTACATTTTAGAACCATATAAAGAGACCAGACTGCATTAAATGCTTGATATAAGGGTATAATATACATAAACTTAACGAATTCGATGTAGTAAATTAGATTCAGATAAATGGACGTTACTGAATGGCAACAAAATTAGTTTTAAAGTGAGTCGAGTTACTACTTGCTCAAATCGTCGGAACCATTTAAAGCGACTTCAAAGCCTGGAGTAAGAGAAAACTACGTTATCTTGACGGTTTGATGGGTTTAGAAGAGCAAGTTTAAGCAGGATGTCATGAAAGATAGGTAATAATCTTTGACATCCAATGCCAGCCGGCAGCATTGTCTGATTTGAGTCCCGATTGGTTTCAATCCTACAGCTTCCAACAGAGGCCAGAATCCGTCAGTTTTGTTTCATCATGATGTCAGACAACATATTCATTTATTGAATCAGACCAAACTGATAGAGCATGGTTTGAACGTTTTAATCTACCATACAATCCGCATCACACAAGACTTTTGATTGGACTCCACAAAACTTTCTTAATATTTAATATCCGTTGACAATCACTTCGCCAAGTACTTTGCTGACAAAGATATGAATTCTTCACCGATGCGCCTATGAAGCTACCTGCAATGGTGTAATATATTGATAACAATGGGTAGTATTTACTTGCTTGCAATTGATTTTTAGTCCTATAAAAATGTGTTCAAACTTACTATAAGTGCTCATCATATACAGAACCGAGGATACTTTTTGGTATCACATATTATTATTTATTTGTTACATTTCATTGTTTCTTGTATTTGATTTGAGTTCAGTTTAGAAGAATAAAAACCGAATTATAAATCAAGCTGCCTCTTGATTTATAAATAATTTTTTGAGAGTCTCTCAAAAAATTTTAAAATCTTAAGAGCATTACAAGCCATGGTCTGTCTTTTTCTGACATTCCTATCTAATTCACCATTTTTCCATTATCCTGCATTGTATCGATTCAATATAGAGGCTAAGGTGTCTGAGCTTATAAATACGTAGCGCAATCATTCTCTCCTTCTTCCTCCCTCACTCTTGCCCTCATCCTAACCCTTTATATAAGTAATTTGCCTATTTCATAGGTGGATTTGAGTGGTCTACCTTCAAATGCCACTGAAAATTGTCAAAATTGTAATTACGTGCAAGATTTAGCAAAATCCAGGCTTTTTCTGTGATTAACGTTATCTTCATCGAGTTTTTTTCCTGATAACTGACTATGCACAACACTTTTTTTTTCCAACTATATTGCCATTATTTTCACCATTTCCAGTGCTGTAGTTGTTAGGTTTTCCTCCTCTGCCTTTATTATTTCACGTTTAACCTTTGACTGGTGACATGGTTTTTGTGTAACGTAACTGGTGACGCGCGGCCTGAGAAGCCGCTGCTGTTAAATGGTCTATAGCATCGAAAGTATTTATGCTAGCTTACCACAGTTTTTAAAAACAGTTGATTAATGTATAAAAGGATAAAATAAAACCACCCAATAGACTCTGAATGTAATTTTTAATTATTAACATGCTATTATAATGTAAGTAGGAACAAAAATCAAAAATCTAAAGATGAGATCAATAATCACACCAAAAAAAATTAAATCAACATTATTATAACAAAATTATTTTTTTTCCTTATAGTTACGATACTCTAATCAACAAAGAAAAATATTCTTTTAATCACAGGTATCATTTAAAAAAACGGGCATTGGTCAAACTTTGGTTATTTTTATTGACAGTCGGGGCATAATTGTTTGGCACATTACAAGCACACATGTTTTTTACTTGTATTACATTGGTAATTTGATTTGCGATTTAATTTAGGAGGACAACTGGCACAGGTTTTCCGTGTTTTCGGCCTATCCTCTAAGTTTTGTGGTTCAGGTGGCAAATCAGAACCCAAAATACGTGCTAAGTTGACGCGTATATCGCGTGGAATGTTAGTATTATAAACTCTGCGCTGCATGTGTGATAATACCGCGGTTCTAGCCAAAATTTTAATGAATTGTCCTCGATCAATAGCATTGACACCATTAGCTTGATATAAAACATGTGCATTCACCATACTTATGTCCAACATTCGCTAAAATATCACCATGGGCCACCTTCGCGTTCGGCGACTGCAGGTGTAGATGGAGCATTTTTTATCTATCTCGTCAACCCCTCCTTTTGTTGAATTGTAATAGGCGATAATTTCAGGTTTGCCTGTATTTTCATCAATAGACTCACAATGATGCATTGAAGAAACTAAACACACACCTTTATTTTTCTTTGGCACGTGAGAAATCAAAGTCATTTGATTGGTAAATCCATAGAGTGTCGATCCTACATCTCTTGATTTAGATGGCAACAACTCTTTGGGAATTTCTCTTTTGTTTTTTTTTTTAGAGTACCTATACATGTCAGACCTCGTTTTTTAGAGCGTCAACCAATTCAATCGATGTGAACCAATTGTCGAACGTTACATTGCGATTACTACCGTGTATAGGTTTTGTCAAACGAATCACTGCTTGTGATGGAACTAAAAACTTCTTTTCTTCGTTTGTCAACGTTTCACCATCAGATCCCTTACCACAGTAAATATAGCCATTATAAAAATAATTAGTCTTGGCATCGCACATACACAACATCTTCAAACCGTACTTCGATGGTTTATTTGGCATATACACAACAAAATAAGAGCGACCTCTGAAAGCTATCAACATTTCATCGATAGTTGCACACTCTCCAATGTTGTATAGGGATTGGCAGTTATGCACAAATATTCGGAATATGTTGGAAATTGCTGCTAGCTTATCATTCTCTTTTCTTTCTTCTTTTTTTTTCTTTTCTTTCTTTTCTTTCTACTCCATTATCCAACCGCAAGCATAACAACAAATTGATAAACCTTTTTTGTGACATTACAGATCTAAAAATGTCTCTCCCTGTCCCATCAGTTGCAAATAAGTATTCACAATTTTCGTGATTTGATTTGAACACAGCTGTATACATAAGAAGACCAAGGAATGCATGCAATTCGATCATATCTAGATCTTGTAATTCAGGACGATTGTCTCTGCTGTACTTCAATTTGAGTTCACGAATTTTCTCATTTGTCCACTTCAATATTTCTTCTAAGATATCCAGACTCATTATTTTCTGCCATAGAGAAAAAGGATTTCTTTCGTCATGTACATGTAACCTTGTCTCTGGCATTCGAGCTATAATATTATGATGGCTTGTTCGCACAGCTCTGTTTGGCGGATCGTTTGCCCACTTGAATCTATTTTTGCCAACGAAACATCTAACTAACCTTGATAAAGGTTGATCATTACTGTCGCTTCTGATTGCTGATTTTCTTGAATTGGTTCTTCATCTTCAGAAGCACTTTCTTCGCTATTCGAGTAGTGATCACTTTGCTCCGGGATGAAATTTTCGCGAACATTTTCTGCTTCCGAACCACTTGAATCTTCCTGTGCCAGACACGCTTCAATTTGAGTATTTGACAGTACATTTCCAACTCCCGACTCTCTACTCTTCTTTTTTGGAGGTGCAGAGTTACTCATTTTTAGTTATTACCGTAAAAACACGAAAAAACAATAAAGCAAAATTACGTTAAAAAGTTACGTCAGTGGTGACGTACGGTCTGAGAGACCGCTGCCGAATTTTATGTTGTTGTAATTTACCAATATAGGACAATACGACGCAACTGTCACTATCTGCGGCGTGGACGCAACTAAACTTGCAACTACTCAGACGTCGAAACAAAGGAAGCGCGGGGAAGGGGGTGAAATTACGTTTCACTGATACCGCTCGGCCTGTGAGACCGCTTGTCACCAGTTAAAGGTTAATACGCCGACTTAACTTTGGGGACCGACCACTTCTAGGCTTATTTGTCAAAAACATGTGCTTTCAGTTTCTTAATACAGTCTGCGCACTATTATTAATGCACAGTATTGTGGACAATGTGCGGCCCACATCCTACTCCGACCAATCCTGCTGCTGATCCAACTGAGCGAATGTAATATTGAGATCAATTAAAGGCTGGATTATCAAACAAAGTTCCTGAAATTTTCGCTTAATTTATGCCGATTTGTTTCCAATGCCAAATTTTTCAATTGCAGGTTTGGTTAACCTGACAATATTGTCACTGTCTTCCCCACTTTAAGCTGTCAATTAAAGTATTCGGATCTCCACTCCTTCCTCCCCCAAAAAATACCGAACAAGTACTGGAAACATTTTAATCTGGCCGTAGATCGATGCTTCAGTAATTATTGTGACAAAGTGAAATTTCCCAGGTGTATAAAACCAGTCACAATGGATTTGCGTTTAGAGATCCAGCAGATGAATTTCGAGCTACCGAAACAAAAACATCCGCAGAACGAAAACTG
Organism: Stratiomys singularior; assembly: GCA_954870665.1. Lineage (NCBI taxonomy): Eukaryota > Metazoa > Arthropoda > Insecta > Diptera > Stratiomyidae > Stratiomys > Stratiomys singularior. The sequence continues at coordinate 16,346,863 of OX940879.1, forward strand.
TATTATCACGGTTTTGTGTGATGTTCCAGTTTCAGACGCAGTTCCCGATCTGTATTGCCGACGTGAGAAATACCGAAATTTGCGTTGCACTCTTTACATTTTACATAACTGTCTGATTTATTTCCTTTTACAAGGAAATAAATCAGGAACAAGGAATAAATCGCCATTTTATTATGAGTTCAATGTTTTTTTTTTCACTGAGATCAGAAGCTGAAATTATGCATATTGAGGTTGAGTTAAATGCAAAAAGTGTTAACAGAGAATAAAGGTAGAGCATTCACGCGAATAATAGTAGATAGATAAATAGATAAATCTTTATTGAGACTCATTTCGTACATTGATAAAGCGTTAAATTGACGTCTGAGACTAATTTGACCGCCATACTCATATTAAATAACATTGATTCATGACTATGACTCGGCCATAGCCAATGCTTTTGAAATTTTAAAATATATTTCAAAATATTATTGTTGAATGAGACTATGCCATCTTCTCACATGCCTTAAAGCAAGGCCTTTTTAGGAATATGTATACTTAACTAAGAGAAAGTTCGAAATACCTAAAGTCTAATTATTAGCCTAAAAAATAAAATTAAAATTCTACTTTTAATTTTGCATTTTTTTTTAATTTTCGAAGTCAACTTTCGACCGCAATCGTTCGGTCTTCTTCAGCGACTAATTGCTGGATTTTATTTTTATTTTTTAGATTAGATATATTTTGCGAAGATGGAATCAATCTCAAAAGTCTAATTATTATCGAATTTCATGGTCTGAGTACTTATCTTAAATTTACTTATTCTTATTTAGCGACTCATTTCAATGGCTTTTTTATTATATTTTACATTTATACAAACCACATATCTAAGTATTACTTTAATTATTTTCAATAGTGCTTGTTTATTTATTTGGGAAAAAGAGAACAAACATTAACGCTATTGTGAGTTATGATAAAGGGTGGAGTTTTTGACCCGTCGGGATGTCATGGATAAAGAATTTTAATAGTGATGGGCCTAGAATGGATCCTTGAGAAACATCGGAGATTACTTGTCTACTGTCGGAGGTTTTGTTGGCTATTATAATCAGTAATGATTTTTCACTAACTAAACTCGCTAATATGCCGCTTAGTGCGATTAGGCAGTGGTGTTGCCTAAGTTAGAATAGAAACCCTCTTTTCAAAACGGATTCGAAGGGTTTATTTAAGTCTATCGAGCAGTCGACTGTTGTTTCATTCCTTCTGATAACTACTGAAATTGCGTCCTGGAGATATAGTGCGACTTGTTCTCTCGACATTTTGTGTTTGGAATCAAATTGTTAAGCCATTACAAGGTTCACAGTAAAGTCCTTTAGAAATTCAAGAAGGACTTTACTTTTCAAGAATTTTCTCTAAGTTTGGCCGGAGTAATATAGGTTTCAGTTCAGAAATTTCCCCATTCGGACCTTTCTTGACGATGGGAGTAAGGGTTGCTTATTTCTATGGTTTTGGGAAGTATCGTTTGTCAATGCATTCGTTTATTTTTGTGCAAAATGGGTTGCTCAAAGCATTACTGCATTCCCGTAGCCTGCAGTTCGGAATTCCGTCTGGCCCGTGTGATTTTTTCTGGTTAAGGACGTGTTGGAGAAATTCCACTTCATACGGTATGCCGAAAAAATGTTCTTTGTCAACTGTGATTGTCGCGCAGATCGATTAGATGCGGAGAAACTTGTTAGGTAGGACCCTCTGTACCCGTTCACATATTCGTAAACTAGAACGTTGGTGGCCTTGTCTTTGGAGGATCTGCTGCTATAGAGGGATCAGTAGAACGTTGTGTTGGCCAAAAGCATTTGTTCTTCGGTGTACAGAATGTGGTTCTCGAATTCAATAAGTTCCGAGTTCAGACTGTAGGGGGCGGTTAGATGACCGAAAAGTTTATTAATTTCCTTAGGTAGGTTAGCCGTGCGAATAAATTCAATTTGAATATAGCCGTTGGTTTTTTGAAATCGTATCCAAAGACCCAAATCCGAAACATGGCAGCCCATCTTAGGTACACGGCACATGGCCTCCTGAATTCGATACAGATGGTCACGCCATACATGAGTGAAATCAACAAGTGCGCTAGGACATCATGGGTTGCGTTTACTCAAAATTTCCGGAAAGAACAAAAAGACAGTTGATATTACGCAATTACATGTTGGCATGTTGGAATTTAAAGAAAGAATTAAAGTTTGAAAACTTTAAGCTGTAATATGAGTATCGTAATCTGGATATGATAATGAAATGGGAATGAGAAAATACAATAAGAATATGAAATTCTTCATAGTATTAACGATTGTTTCTAACATAACATTGGGGACTTCAGCGAAGAACATGGAAAACCGTTTCATAAATATATAAAAAGAAAGAAAAACAGCTTTCAGGGGAGGTGAGTCGCTCATATGTTAAGTTATGTTATGTATGCCGAATACCTTGGACTTATGCGAGGCAGCCTACAAGAACGATCCTTGAACAAGCAAATTTCGCGTTCATTTTAAGGTACTAATACACTTTACAGTTTCAAAAAATCGGATTTATTTATGGGAATTTTTTAATCGGAATTAAAAATTAAATTGCGTTGATTTTGGCGAACATGAAGCGAAGTGTTCTGCGAATTATCAAGGAAATTCCAGAGATATGGGGGTACAAGGAATTACTGAAATTTTTAAAAATACTATAAACATCCATAAGGCTAAACACGCCTATAGGTGATGGGGACTCAAAAACGTTTACCAATCTACCTGAAGCAAAGCCGTATGGAGATTTTATTATATAAAAATTGGAGTATGTTCTGTACGTCGGAAAACGGATGTTTCGTTATCTGAAAGAAGCAAAACAGTCGTTAGTCTAACTACAAAAATTTAGAAAAGCTGAAGATAAGAAGAAAGAAACACAAATGAAACAGGAAAAAGCAGAAAATAAAGTGAAATCACCGAGAATTAAACAGCCCCATAAAAAACCAAAACGGAAGATTCAGTGATTCACCACCTCCAGAAATCACGGATTTGACTGGAAAAATAATCAAAAAGATGTCAACGAAGTATTCTTTGGCCATACAACGTCATTCAGATTGTCTAATCAACATGAAAAAAGAAATATGGGCTGGTTTTTATGATTTCCACTGATGTCACGCCGCAGCCCGATTGCTGCAATCCAGACTGGCGTAGATACCTACAAGCGATACCATTTAAACAGAAACTGTTCTGATTGCGGATGTCCAGGAAAACGTCAAACCTGCCTTGGAAAAATTTACGAATGACAATCTACTGAAACGATGTTCAGGGAGAAATACTCAAAATAATAATGAGTATTACAACAAAACACTTTGAGCGATTGTCCCAAAATACACATTCGCAGGAAAATCTCTAATTGGCCATCTTCAATGAAGGACACATGAGCCTTCTGAAGATGATGGAAGTGATGGGGTGCCCTACTGGAATATCCACGTACAAATATGTGCAGTCAAAGGACGAAGAGAGATTTTTTTTGGCCGAGCAAGCTGCCAAAGCGTCCAAAGAAGATCGTGTGGCGCAAAAGGAGGTTCACCAAACGGAAGAGGAGCCTTTCTAAGACAGTGGACTTTTGCTTAATATATGTTAAGTATTAAAACTTGATTTTTTTTTTGAATATTTAATAAATAATACAAGAAAAAACTTCAAACGCGTTTTTCTCGAAATGGCTTTTTTTCAAAATGGCGGACAGTTATTCTCCGGAACAACTGAACCGATTTTAAAAACCTTCTTCCGTTTTGTTTTTTAATACATTCAGCAAGCCAACTCACTACAATCCGGAAAAATAAAAAAAAAATTATTTTATAAACCGGAAAAAATAACCAATTTTTTCGAGTTTTTTTTCAAGCACTCGCCTTTTTTTTGACGAGTTTTTGATAAATGTGGTAGATTGCCCTGTAAGAAACCTTCCTTAGTAAGAAACTATTTGATTTTTTTGTTCGAGGCTTGCTGATTCCGAGATTAACTGTCCGCCATGGACCACCTTTTTTTTCAGGCTCGACGTTGGCGCTCTCTGGATATATGTTGGTCAATGATAATTGTCAAAATGATAATTAAAAAACAAATTTTTTATGTTTTATAAATATGTAAAAATAAAATAAAAATTATTTTCACCTTAACCTAATCTATTATTGGGACTGAGAAAAAAAAACATTGAAAATATCTGTTTTTTCACCTCCTAAAGTGTACTAGTACCTTAAACGAAAGTGGTTTTTTGAAATAAAGCATGTCCTTTTTATCTCGTAAACTATTGCTGCCCCACAATGCCTGATCACGGTTTTAATGACTCTGTAATAGTCAAACTTGAAACTAGTTCTTAGATCTCCGGCAAAAAAGTACGTGTTGGTCAGTGCCATTGATTAATAATTGAATATTCATATGATTTACAAAGGAACACGTGCTGGAATCCGCAAAACATATACGGATCGCGGTCTACTTCCAACAACCAAACACTCACTATCGCCGTAATTACGTGATCAGAAAAGAAAGGAATCTGGCATTCGCCCCAGTAGAAAATCAACATAATATTCTTTGATCACTTTATGGCACATTAGCTACAAACTAATGCACACATGAGCACATTAGTGCGCTTCATCAATTTAAAAGTTGACATTTGATACAAATGAACATTATTATCTCAGTTTCAGCTAACATGAACAATATTCTTTACAAATTACCCAACATCTCATTTCAATGCCCGCAAGGTGTTGGCAGACATACTTGCACTATAAATTCAAATTTGTAAACGTACTCCTCGCTCATACATTCTCCATTCGTCCTCGTCGTCGTCGTAGTATTCGTCGTCGTTGATGTCGTCCATTCAATTTCATCCTTCGATTGTTGACGGCCTCATAAATCTTCGTCAATCCGTCAAAGCGTAACATCCTCGAAAACCATATCTTATGACGCGTACGTATGCTAAAAACCACCCATCGTATCGTCTGCGAGAGATTAAGGGTTTTTCTTCCTCGGCAGGCGGTGGTAGTTGTGTAATGCGACTCCCGAAATTGCCTTTTGTTCTAAGCAAATTGTCGTCGCACAGATGCCATGCGTCATCTATTTTTACTTCTATTTTGATTTAATAATTTCTGTTCTTGGCATATTGCTACTCTCGTTCGTCCTTCGGAACGTTCTTCGTCGGCGAAACAAACAACGTACACGAAATCATTGACGAGAATTTAATGACCACAAAGATGTTCAACTCCAGACGCGATTGAAAGATTTGTAAGGATTCGAAAGTATGCCGGGAACTTTCCTTTCTGCCATCTTATACGGCAAGGATCCGACTATGCGTCCATCAGGTATTGATCAGGTTTTATGAACTTTGTAATTGGAAAGTTTTTCAATTTTCCTACTATCGATATTATTTAACACTGTCCTTTGTCATATGCATACCCGGGTCTTTATGCAGGCTTTCTTAGATCCTGCATCTGGAATTCCATGCAGCTTTGCGGGTTTCATTAGCAAGGATTGAGTTGGCTGACCAAGCAGAAATTAATGTGCCATGTGGCTTGCCCCAGGACTCTCACAACCCAGGAAACTTCCGAATTGTGTCCATACTTTATACGGGCGCAATTCAAACTGTAAGATTTCGTCTTCGATTAATTCGTATTTTATCAGCTCGTCCTTTCAGCATGTAAGCTCATTTATATCAATACTCCAACACACTGATAAGCTTGAAACATTGAAACTTTTCCACACAAAAAAACCGAGAAAATTTTCTCTCAGTCCATTCGTAAACGCCTGGATCCCATTCATCTTTGGCCTTAATCGTCAGTCATATAGACAACAGGACATGCTTCCCAGAACCGAGCGAATAAATAGACGAACCAACTTTTAGTAGTCATTATTCCAAGAGAAAAATGCGAGTAGACAAATGAGTGAGTGGTTCTTGGGGATGATAAATAAAAAAAAAATCTGTACGGGTGTGTTTATTATTGAGCACGGCATCCGCATTGCTATCAGGAGTAGTTTTTGGAAAGCAATTTATATGCAAATATGTTGGTGAAAAGTAAAGATCAAATGTAACAAAATTTTAATGTCAAAGGGTTCAACCGACGAATGGGAGATGGAAGCACTTTTAATCAGAAATTTGCATTTCAAATAGAGTCGGAGAACAACAAATGAATACCATGACGATTTTGTTTTGAATGTATGGGTTATCGGGCTGCACGGAGTCCGAAGAGTATAAGAAACTTTTTTCATCGTAAATATTACATTTGCAAACTTAGATACTCTGAATCGGTTATGAACATGTTTCCCTCAAAACATTCCAAGCTCCATTTGTGAAACACTAAACTTCTGTCCTTCAAACCGAACTCTTCAACGGGATCCGATAACAGGAAAAAACAGATCCTTATTAAAGTCAATTTGTGAATCTTTCTAGGTTAAGTGTTGTCTTTTCCTTTTTTCGGTTACGTGCAGACAACTAAGAAAAGCAAAATCGGCAAGGGACATTTTGAGTGGCGAAAAACGTATATTTAATGGCTCATTCATAGCGGCAAGTACTTGCTCCGAGAAATAGCGAAAAAGGAAAGGATTTCTCATCGAAGAATATCCAGGGTAGGTCAAACCAACAAGGAATATATCGCGTGAACTTCCCATAAACAGAAAAACTGCCGCGGAAAACGCATGACAACTCCACGGACTGATCCTTAGGTGTGTTTTGGAAAACCGCAACGCAATCTTGAAAACTATTAAAAGATAAAAGGAGTACAGCTTCAAGATATCGGTGAGAAAGTTTCAGCGACAGTAGCACGGAAGTGACTTCAAATGTTGTCGGCCAGGATAAAAACCAAAATAGATCCCGAAGATGAAAAAAAACTCGCGTGGAAATGGTTAGAGCTCATAATTGCTATACAACAGCGAACTTGAAATACTAAATTATTTTACTTCTTTATGTTGAAACTTAAATATAAATATATAAATCAAAACTAATTGTTTAATTTATATTTTTAACATCGAATTTGAGATCTATTCCTTGCTCACACTGTCCTTCCTTTTAGGTACTTTTTAGTATCCTTCGGTTAGAAACTGTTATAGAAAGTCTTTGGTTTGTAAGAAGACTACCACATGAACAATTTAGCGAAGATTCCGTCGAAAAAACTATGAAACATCCAGCAGAAATATTGACTTTACCGTGAATTTCGGGGTGTATTGAATTTTTTTCATGAGAACTATGAACGCAAAAAAGTACCAATTACCGTACCAGTACCGTATTGAAATATGTCAGTCCTTTTTGTTCGTTGTGAAAATTGAAGAAACGTCAAAAAATTAATTTTAAAGTTGAACAATCAGTTTCGTTCCTTCAGGAAAACATACAGCAATAATACAGCCACAAAACGAGAGAACAATAAAATTCTTGTCTACGTTAATCAACATAAATGGGGATGCCCACTAACACTCAAATTGAAGTAGTCCTACCTCGATAAATAGCTGCTGTCGTGATAATAGCATGTCTCGGAGCCCACACTTACACTCAGAGAATGGGTAATGGATCCAGCAGACGCGGTCGTAGTCAAATTTTGAGAGCAACCGTCAAGGACACAGCTGCTGACTCGCCACGAAAATTCGTATGGAAGTTTAAGATCTTAAACGTTCGCGCACGGATAGTGTTAAAATAACTTTGATAATCGATACCGTCGGTTAATCGCAATTTATCATAAGAAAAGGTCAACCGATGGAGTAGGACACTTACGTGAAGAATATGGCGTCAAGATGATATAATTGTCGCAAATGTGAGTGTATAGCAAGTGAGTGAAGCAATTTTTTCATTGTCTGTTTACTTTACGCTCGTACTCATGAGCTAAACGTCAATGTTGCTATGAAATACGTGTGGCTCTTGGCACGAATAGTACCTCAAGCTTGTCCCAAGCCCAATTTGAATGAATGTCTCGGTGATGCTCAGGAAAGCGTTTTCTATTCAAAATGAATTACCGAAAATTGCGATTTTCTGCACTAATATCACCGCTATCGGGGCACCATAGACGCTATGATATGATCTTCCCTCTACAATATGTAAGCCATAACAATAGGAAGTTTATTTAGAGGCATAAAACTTTAAGTTGGCAACACTTTGTAATGATGCATATGGTCTGACAGCTGTTATGTGTTTTATAATTAGTTTGGTTTGCCATTTTATCATAAATAAGTTGACGCCTGAGCAACGTCTGCAAATTCCGCAAATTTTTTCGATTTAAACAGTTCTTCTCAACAAAAACGAGGTTATGGCCGTCATAACCGTCCATCAGAACAATTCATTCGGGTAACCTTGGAGCATTCTCGCACCAAATTTACTCTTACTCGTAATACGAATCGGTCCAGACGTCATGCAGTGCATAATGAAGAAATAATAGCAGCTGTAAAGAATAGCATCGATAAAGACCCATGTGAGTCAATTCGTCGTAATGCTCAACAATTAAACCTATACCCATCCACATTACGGAAGATTTTAAAGAAGGATCATGGGATCTTGGCCTAAACAATCTACCTCATGCAGGAATTAAAGCCGAACGACCACAGGCCATGGCATTTACTCATTCTTTTGGCCTTACCACAATTCGCTGTAGATCCTGAAATTCAATAGAAAATTTTGTTTCGTTATGCGGCCCCTTTCTGCTTAGCCAAAACAAAGAACAGAGTTCTTAGTTAGTTCTGGGGCGAGTCCATGTCAATCACCGCTGTATCACTGCTGGCCTGTTTCTTGAGGAAACCAGTCAAATCACTCGTTTATGCTGACAAGCCCCAGATGTTTCACCATTTGGAAGACGCAATTCGCCACGTTACTGAAGAGATGTGGTGCCATTTTTTGCTCAGGGTAGTCTGAAATTGGACCTCTTGATTAGACATTCTTCGCGCCAGTCCCGGCACTAGCATCCTCGAAATCATATTTAACTGAAAATGGCGGAGAATCTCTCCGATAAATCAATAATATCAATTTAATGTCCATTAAAACTATTTATCCGTATTTTATTTCATTCCAAAGTTTCAAATATTAAAAAAACACCCTTTATAAACAAAGGTAAGACATTCCAAACCTATTGCCTACGACCCGAACAAATGCTTTCAGAAGAAAAGAATGAAATGAGACGAGTAAAATGGTTAGGCGTTTTTTTGGGGAATGTCAAAATTTGACAAACATTCCAAAGAAGTAGAGTGTGGAATATAATTTTTACCACAATTGTCGAAATAAACAAACTTTTGAAGTGACGAAGAGATTCATGAAGAAAAATTTATTAAAATTTCCAAGCAAAACGTTTTGGCGATGATGAAGCGAGTTCTGCAAATGGCAAAGGGAATTGTATTCTCAATAAGGACGGCAGAGAAACTCATTCAACACAGAACATACAGGAAAGTCGCAGTACTAGTTCTGAGTTTTATTTTTAGATTAAAGGATAACTATTTACTAGAAAAATAAAGATCAATCCCTCTTTAGTCTTTAGTTTTCAACCATTTCAGCCACATTCAACAAGGTAGCAATGGTCGAGAAACACTGAAAGAGTATGCCGTATGTATCCTTTCTAGCGACGAATAAATCGGACGTCTCTAATCGAAGGTGCTTGTAATTGACGAGCGAAGGTCTCATATGGGAAGCGAAGATCAGTCCGTCGAACTCTTTCCTTTTCGGAAGGGTTCGACGTCTCTAGTGGCCATTTTTAGACAGAGTACTCAACCGGCAAGGCATCGAAGCTGGTGTCACCTTTAAATGATAGAAAGAAATAAAGTGAACAAGAGTTTATACCCAAATAGTAAATTGTTATTTCTAAGACCGTAACTGGTATTGATGAAGTTTATATAAAAATTTATAGTTTTGACTTTTTAGCTAGTCTTGATTTCAAAGGATACAGTATTACCCAAAGATAAAATTGGAGTAAGACTTCTCAATCGAATCGACTAATTCAATTCATCATTTTTCCGAGTAACTAAGAACATATATTTACGGTTTAATGTAGATAAAGGAAGCGTTCCAATGTCACCATCACAGAACTTGATAAATTGCTTACAATATTTATCTTTTTGCATGACTCTACAATTATTATGATTATTTCTTTTCCAATACCTTTAAAATGATTCAAGTCAAACACAATAATAAATTATATTTTTCCCCAACAGTCATCGTGCAAGAACCAAAAAAAAAATGCACCTCATCATACAACCAGACAATTTAGTTCACTTGCCTATGTCATCGCTTTTCAGCGGCAAAGTAGGTTTATCTTTCATATTTTTTTCCTCCTTTCTTCCTTTCATTCCTTCGTTGAGGGTAAGAAATTATGATAAATGACATTGAAAGAACAGACTACCTTTCATATCATAAAACAAATCCCACCAAGTTTTACACGAAGTCGTGCTGTTCCAACATAACCGCTCGTCCTTGCTTGCATAGTGAGTACAACCAATGTTGCATACCAATCTCGGTGTGGATTTTTACAGAAATGCCAGAGGATGGTATTGGTTGGAACTGCTCTACACATTGCCACATCCACTACAGAATACAGACAAAGTGTTTTTTATTCGAATAAAGGTCTGAGAAGATTCATTTTGACACATCTTTTTTCGCTAGCAAATGGAAAATCGTTTATCTCGCCGCCTTACATCACTTTCGGCGCTGAAAACGGAATTTTCACAACTTTTTCCATAATAATGTGTGGGGATGATGTACCACGCAGATGAATTATGTTTTCGTTTTTCATGCGAGCTCGGTTTTAAAAGTCCATTAAAAACATATATAATTTAATAGTTTATTAAAATTATGGTAAATCGCCGGCATCGTTGTAAAGTCCTTGTTTCCTTTGAATTCGATTTAAATTCGCGATGAAAAATATTTCGATTAACATAAACGATTGGGCAGCGTTTAAAGTCCTGTCTAGAAACTCGGAACCCAGGAAAATTTTTAGTATATTCAACCTGTAAGCTCTCCTAAATTACTATGAACTACTCTTTCACCCCCAACCATTCATCACCTAACATCCCCTCGCACGCAACTCACCGAAGCGAAGTAAGTAGGCCCAAGGGGAGACGGAAGGCGAAGTGCAATGCGTGAATCTCAAATATTATTGCGGAAAAACAATATAAAAAGCATTGGGAAAAAGAAAAACGATATTAGAAAAACACAATGGAAAATCGTTCGAAGATATGTTGAGGCGACGGAAACGATAGCTGGCAACAGCCTTTAACAGAAATGTTGTTTTGACATTCTGCCCTTGTAACGATGACAAACTTTTTTGACAAATGATGTGCTTAACCAACACGGTGCGATGTCAGGATACGTACATTCTTGCACTTGAATATGAGATTGACATGGTGCTACTTTTTTTAGCTTCTCAATGTGGGTGGATTGAAAAGTGAAAGTAATTAGATATGGGGATGATCCAAAATGCTTTCAGACTTCTCTCAATGCGAGTTTATTTGAAGGGTGTGCATTTGGAATGGAACCTTACTTTACTTTGTCCTTGTATTATTCACGGAGCGTCATTTGAAATCAGCAACAAACTGTGAAAACTTGTGTGGCATCATTTATCATTCTTCTATCGGGAATATATATATTTTTTGCATTATTTTCACTTAACAGGGGCTGAAGTGTTTATTGGAAGTTTTTTGAGGTTATTCAGTTTTCACCAATTTAGCATCCTTTTCAGCGCAACAGCTCACTCATATTTTTCTGAATCCTGTACAAATTAACAACCAAATAAAGTGCATAGCTCAATTAACAAAACGAAATCAAACTTAAAGTCATTTCTTGTTGTTATCTTATTTTCAAAATTAAGGACTACAAACGCTATCAAAAATATTCTTCTCCTTCTCTAACGATAGTTTCCAATTTCAGGCAGGTCATCTAGCAAAAAGGCTTTGAAGTTTTATGCTAAAAAGGAATCCGACTTCAAAGTGTTAATCGGATACATTAAATGCCTTGACACTTTGGCCTGTCCAGGCTCACTGTCAGACATTGTCCATCCTGGATGAGGTAAAATGTTACAAAAGAGTTTGTGGTGAGCTTGTGTTTGGGTTGCTAAAGAAAATTTTCAAAAGTTTATATAGCAAGAATTGTCTTGGTTTGCCTTTCGTAATTCAAAACGCTTTTGAAGATTTTGTACAATATACTTAGTCCTTAGTTCTTGTCCATAGTCCTATGTGACCTCCTCGGTTATTTTTTGTTCATCATTCAATGTAAAAGTTTGAAATTGAACTGAGTCTATGAGGTATCAGGTGGGAATTTTCGATAGTCTGGGAAACATAGTTAAAGTGCTCGAATGAAACATTAAGTGTAGACAGCGTTGGATTTTGGGGAACAGAAATTAAAAAAATCTTGAGATTTGTGATATACTCATGGCTGATATCTCATATTGATTTTAGAAAAAAAGATTTGATTGTGCTTCCGAAGATTTTTCAAGCTTTGATAGCTCTGAGGATGCACTACGGTCCCAATGAACGATCTTCCGGTGGCGTTATTGAGTTTAAGAAGAAACGTGTCCTGAAGTATAGAACTTCAAAACCGACTGACCTACGGAAACGGGCCTTCCACATAACAGTTCAGTCCACCATTGAAAACGAGCCACAACAAGCTTCTGAGATAGGTGACTAAGCTTCCTGCCGCACCCGACTAACCGATCTGATTGTAAGTCTGCGAGAAGCTCAGGGTAGAAATTGTCAGGCCACTTTTGCCAACATCAGGACATCCCCTTTGTTGTCGATACAGAAAAGCAACATTGTCATCATTAGATTGGAAACTACTTCAGGCTCTCCCAGATTAAAAAGGGGCAGTGGTTGCATCGATAAAGATTCTAAGCGCATTTAAACAGGTTATATGATACCGGAAAAAAGGAGATTTTCTTGAAGATAGCTGGCTTCTATTGAGATCTTACGATTAACGTTCTTACGGAGAAACAGTGGATTTTTGCAGTCAGAATCCAGGTCGTTTTGGAAAAAGCGATGTGAAGCACACATATTGGCTAGACTCGGGCAGCGTTTTGTTGTTCATGTCCTGTGCTGCGGACATTTTGTTGATGAGATGCAACTGCATGAATAGAATTTTATTAATAATGCTACGAAGGACAGGTTTTGTAAGAGAATAAGGGTCAGCTAACATCCTAATACTTGGAGGTATAGTGGTCATTTCTGACATTATCCTTCGGGGTATCAAGAAAGTCATTAATAAAACTATGTCCCAGATCGAAATGATATTCTATACCAGGTAGGTATCCAGGTAGTGTGAGTTAGTTGGACCCACTCAAGGTGCTTCAGCCTTAACCACGAAGCTGATAATAAAATGTTAGTAGGGAGCATCCAGTTTGCAGTTTGGCCATAGTCAAGCTCGCTGTCGAAATGAACCGCATTATCGTATCTGTTCATATTGTGGCCTACCTACGACTCATCTGATCAAATTGAATGGAGCTAACCAACAGAGTAATGCAAGAAATCAATGACAACGCGAACAATTGAACAATTGAACTGTAAGAGAGCTTCGACGGTTTTTGAATTTGTATTTATGTTTTTCTGCTTCAAGGGCTCTGTTACTTCTTTGAATTGTTAAAGTCTTCCCGTCTCGGCTACGTGTATTCACCTCGACAAAAAGGCTGCAATGTAGGGATATTTTAACTGATGAGATTGCTAAGTACTCTTCTATAGATGTCCGAAGAAATATAGTGTTTGCGTATGGGTTCAGGATGACCTTAACGAATTGTTTGTGGTAAGTCCCTCATGCCAATAGGATAATCAAATTGACATGACCTTTTTTTGTTTAATTTTTTTATCATCATATTACTCCCAGTTGCTCATGTACCAGAGCATCGAGTGGGAATGCGGTCTCCCTAATAAACTACAGCACACTTATGTGAAAGGCTACTCGTTCTAATATCTCACTTCGGAGTAAGCTGTTTCTGGTATCTTTCACAGACCACATGTTCTCAATACACCATCTGAAGGGTATTTGTTTGAAGATGCTAGGTGTATCAATTATGGTACACTTTCGTTGCCATTTTCATGGGAGATAGTACCAGGATTGCGGACTAGTTTCAGAGCTCCATTGAGATCCTTGTATGCTAAAATTTCCCGGTAAGCACTGACGCTGCAGAAAGGTCACATTTTCATCTTAGCCTGGACTCAGAGTTGGTGTTGACTTGGTGTGACAGTACAATGGGACGGGTTAGCGTATAACTTCGGAGAAATTAAACACTTGTCCTTACCAAATATGCGGTCTTTCTTTCAAAGTCAGTGATAGCATTCTCTCTGTAAACCGTTCGGGAAATTGAGGGGAGTATTGCTTAGTGTTATTGTGCGATGGCTGCTTCGGGAAAATGCTTGAAAATGCATCGCTTCATGCACAAGGAACCGTTGGTCAAAAAGAATGCAATCACAGTAAATGAGCTGCTGAGTGCCACAACCCGTGGACTCGTCCTTGAAGACACCATTTTAGGGTACGGTGGAGACAAAAAAGCAGGAGGTGACTCTTTTGCGATTAAGTAAATGAACAACTCAACCGTGTACTAACTCCTTGGAGAAATTACTTTGTGTGATTTTTCCTAATGGGGATTATGACACCTGCTATAATTTTTCAATTGAAAATCACAAGAACTTTTCCCCATTGCAACGATTCGTATTTTGCTACGATCATTAAATTAACATATTAGCTGAAGAATTCCGGGCTTCACACGTAGATGGCGCTAATTTCATTTCATTTGCAGTGCGCTCTCGACGACACGTGCGCCAAGAAAAATAATCGCGGCCAACTCCGTAACTGTACAATTGACAAGCGATCTTATTATGTGAACGATCCTTGAGTAGCACGCGCACATACGGCTCTAAGTGATTAATATTATCCCAACCATCATACGGCTCGGTGATTAATATTTGTAAATAAAGACATTCCCATGTAATCATATACTGTTATTTTTCAACCATATAACATTCACCTTCTCAATGCTGACAATGCTAAAAGTCAAAAGCCAGCTGTTAAAATTTCATGATATTCTATTCATTAGTTTGTGAGTTATCGTGATAGTTTTGTTATTTTTAAAACAATTGATCAAAAACATTTTCGTGTTTGAATTTTACATTAATGAGGAAAATGCTGATGAAGCAAAGGAATGGCTTGGAAAGTGGTATGGAGACTCCGCTCCATCAAAGCTAATAATAAAACGTTGGTTTGACGAGTTCAAACCTGATCGTAGAGACACCAATGATGCAAACTACAGTAGACGACGATATGAAGCGGTAACACCAGAAAACGTCAAAAATCCACAAAACCGTTTTGAATAATCGGAAAGAGAAGTTGCATGAGTTAGCTGGCTTCGTAAAAATACAAAGTCTTCGTGTTGGCTTTATATTGCATAAGCATTAGTCCTTGAGAAAGCTCTGTTCAAAGTGGATGCCGTGTTTGCTTACTGTTGATTGAAAAACATCATGTCGATGATTTTGAGCAGTGATTGGTCCTGTTTAAACTAACAAACGGGAATTTTGGTGTCAATATGTAACAATGGATGAAACATGAATCAATGAACTCACGCCGTAATCAAAACGGTCGTGATTTGAGTGGACAGCAACTGGTGAAACTGGTCCAATGCGCTCGAAAGCACAACAATCAGTTGGAGAGGTTAGGGCCTCGGTATTTTGAGATACGCGTAGTATAATTTTCTTCCACAGCCTTGACGAGGATAATCTCATCAACAGTGAATATTATATAGCGTTATTGGAGCGCTTAAAGGCCCAGACTGCGAAAAAATGAGCTCATCTGGCAAATAAGATTGTTTATTTCTTGAAGACATCGCACTGTGTGACAAGCCAATGAAAACAATGGCAAAACTACATGAATTGAACTTCGAATCGCTGCCGCATCCACTTTATTCTCCAAATTTTGCTCTCAGCGACTACTAGTTGTTCGCAGGCTTCAAAATATGCTTTCACATAAAAAAACTTCGGTGGAATAATCAGGCGTTGAAACTTAGACCTTATTAGAGGCGAAAGATTAATCGTCTTACAAAAGTGAAAAACAACACCACTTTTGTGGTGAGAGGGTGGTGCTGCAATTATTGTGTTGCTCTCGATGGAATCAATTATATTAGTAAATAAAGCTGATTTTTAACGAAAAGTGTTTTCTTTGTTAGGTCCGGGACTTTGCAACCTATGATTAAGCTTAAAATTACCAGTCAAATCACTCCAGACTTGCGAAATTTGTGGAAACATCTTGCAAATTGCACTAGGCTTTATGAAGAGCTTAGAATGAACATAAACAGCGAGGACACTCCAGGGTGACTTGTGGCAGAAAGAGATAGTGAAAGCAAAATTTATATTTAAATGCAAAAACTGCGGGAAAAATATCTTTGTTAAAAGTAAAAATGTAAGAAAATTTACCAATCCAAATAAAATTCCAATTATTTTGGTTGTATTTCCTTAGATAGGGAATTCGTTCGAAGTGTTGTCCCTGTTTTCATCTGAAGTTCGCTCGAGAATCATGTCCCGAGTGATTCTCTCTCCGTCGCAGTGAAGTACTGAAAGGTTATTATATTGCAGAAGTCGACGGATAAGGATTTTGGTTTTATGAATTTGTACCAGAGTGTCTTTTGTTTCTGTCACTTGGAAAAGTGCTGGAAAAAGAGATGGCCCGACAAGTTGAAGAAGGAATGCCCTGTACTATGTTGTATGTATGCTCTGTATTCGGTTGTGGTGTGGTTTTTTGACGTTTTTTACAGTGGAGCGTTGTATCTATTAGACGTGGCCTTATGTCTTTGATATTCTTCCGGGGATTGGTTACGGTGATATATTTTTGAAATCTTCATGGATTTCAAGGATTGAAGCGCCATCTGAGCTGGTCAGGAGTGCTTATCAATTAATATGTGTAGGTTGCAGGTAGCTGGGCTTTGGTGAGCCAACTTCTCTGGCAGGATTGCATCCATCGAAGATGATTGCAGCGTAAATGATTAGATAGTTTGTCTTCATCAGTGCAAGTTTCCAGATAAACAAACGAAGGTATGTCCAAGAATTTGGTATTGGAATTTGGTCGGCGCTTTCATGTCTGTTGAATGTGGGTATATGGGGATGAATTCTTACTAATTCTCAAGCATTGATTTCCACGCAAACAGTGGAGCAGGAGTCGAATCAAAAGTCTTCAAATGCGCTAAGTTGATTATTGATGATTTGATTTTGGTAAGTCTACTTCAGTCGACAAGAAAAGTTTGATGCTGCTTGAAGAGCGTTTCAGCCAGTTTATCCACCACTAGTTGGGCATGTGCTGAAACATTTTTCTTTGCAGGGTCAGTCAAGATTCTGAATTCTGTACTAACAGATAATAGGTTTTTTTTCTTCTACATTATTAGGGTCTGTTAGAGCGTCTTTATTCATCGTCCACCTTTTTGAAAAAATGGGAATGGAGAATAGACTGGAATGAATTTCATCACTTACTCAAATTATTTTCAAATCATGCCCAATTGCCTGACCAGTTTATCCACATCGGTTTCTCGCATATCCGAAAGGAAAACTACTTATAAACTCCTGGAGTGAACTCTAAAGGCCCTCAAGGTAACTTTAACCGACTCATGAGCATCTGAATTTCCGGAACAGAAAGTACCCGTCAGTCCACTGATGCTACCAAAATAGTCAATTATGAGAGGGGTAATAAATTATGATCTCGCTCAAAGCCACTGTCACTTGAAAGGATTAAAGCTACCGAAACGAGCCGTTCCACTTTCAACATGGAGCCGGTATTGTTGACATCCTCAAAGCGGTGCTCACTTTCGAGTGCAAAGTTATTAGCGAGGAGAGCAACACTTTTTACTATCTACCTGACGCCGAAGGAATCGTTGTCATATTTTCAAACTCGTCACAATGCTTTGGAGGACACTGTTTCGAGGACTGCAAGACTCGTACTCATCAGAAGCGACTTCAATGCCAAAATTATTAAATTGGGAAAGTCCTTAAACCAAATCAAATTCTCGGGACAAATGGATCATGGACATGAGAGCAAGAAATGGGCATGTCGTACTGAACACAGGCCACATCCCTACTTTTCGCCGAATTTTTTTGGGCTACGTTGTAACCATACCTGACGTGTCAAACAGATTCTTATTGCTAAGGTATGAAATTGTGATGGTGATAGAGATTTATTCTGCCAGCAATTACATTTTTTAATTTGCGATTAAAATTTCTTGTCAAGGTTCAGTGAATGCTAGCTAGGCATATCTCATTAAAACGTAAAAAGGAACGTAACTTACATCTCGTAGTGCAAACTAACATATAGTGCTGAGTTTCTGATTCCCTTCCTGACCCATAAAGTCAACTTGAACGATCTTACTCTTAAGACTGTTCTAAGCAAGTGGAACCCATTGGGGTCACACTTCGTATGAAGGAGTCTTAGAAACGATTGTTAAACAGTTTTAGCATTTGCTTCTGTATTACATGAGCGTAACAATTGGTTCGATTGATCCTTGGTGATGAGAATTGAAATTTCAATGAAAAAATGAAGGTTTGAGAAGTGTCCAACAGTTAAAATGTAGTGTATGAATGCTGTACGAAATTAGAATTGGACATTAATCGAGCATAATTGGCAGAGAACATAAAATGTTTCCAATTTTTCACTCATAATAAGGCTTAACGAATATTAAATGATTGATTGAGTCTCACTTATATACTTCCCCCTAAAAGCGTTTCAAATTTTCGATTTTTCTCCTCGAAATTTCTGAACTCAGGTCACAATTCATCCGATGACAAAAATTAATTACAAGCTAGTTTGATGCTTGCCAAAAGGATAGTTGTGGTGCACAAGTTATCTCATTTCTAATTTATAAAGTTAGCGCCATCGTAGAGTGCAAAGCTGATTAGAGAGCATCCTACGTTCCAACTCCTAAACAACTCCTCCGTATATTAACACCCACCATTCGGTGTGGATCGTTCCCATGATGTAATTACCTCGAAATGCGTTTGAGCATAAAACTAGTCTCGGAATAATCAGTTGCCATCTCATCATTTTTGTTTATCCCCATTTCTATCATACAAAATAGAAGTGAAACGAACAAGAAGGATGCCAAGTAGGCAGGCGAATCCTTTCCAATATCCATCAGTCGGGTGCCTTTCTCCATTTCTTAAGCCATGTGAATTGAGGGAGTTAAAAATGGAGAGAATAATATATATGCATGCTTTTTAGTCAATTATTCTGTTATGCTTTCATGGATTTAGATGGAAGCGCCTGATTTCGAATATGGAACCGGGGAGCGCAGGATGGATGGAATAGTGATAAAAGGTTACGATATTGAGTATCCTTGTGTGAGCATTTAATTTTCAATTTCACAGATAATCACATTCTGAGACTAAAATAATATCGTCCCCGTCCCCCCGCCCAATCCTCCTCCGCTTACGTGTCTGGGGCTTGGTTTTTGCGAAATAAAAGTTTACATTTGGTGTTGCAACGAGAGCTAAGGACTCACTCAACAATGATATTTACGTGCAAGATTAGTTGGATAAATCGACGCCGATTCTCTGGAGACATTGAAAATTGCAGACAATATATTCCTTCGGGTTGCTTAGTACATATTTACAGATAGCTTCCAAGACAACGAGCAGGCAATTTAGTTTACTACGAATCCGATTACATTGTCTTCGGATGAGGAAATTTTTGTCAGTTAATTGGTATTTATGAATTTTGTATAACATATTGAATACAATCAACAAAACCTTTTATAATATGATTTAAATTTTTAAATATAAACCAAACTGAATTTTCTTTTCATTATTTCTTAAAATAATTTTTGACTTAAAATTTCTTCGCTTCTATCATCACGTATAAGTCCTCGATCCCTTCCTTGGCATGATTGTACGAAAGCCTTTTATTGAAGACATAGGAAATCAATTGAAATAATAACATATCCGTATGATTTGTGACAATGAAAAGGACATCAAGTCCCCAAAAATCCCGACCCCTTTTTGGCCAATGTTAAATATATTTTTCCAAATCAATAACTTTAGCTTCCAAATAGCAATAGTAATGCAAGGAGTAGAAAAGTTGATTCAATGCAGGGGTGATGTTTGAGTTTTTTAGTGGTTTTATATATGTCAAGCATGATTTTCGTTTTTATTCTATTCAAAGGATCTCAAGGGAAGTAATATTTACATCATGCTAACATCATCATCGTCATCCATGTCGTCGTTATTTGATTTGATATACTTCTATATTTTATCCACCCCGTTGATTTTGTAAAGCTATTTTCCCGGTAGTACAAGCAGAAGCGAATGGCTACCAAAGGTTTTATACTTTTTTCGGACACATTTTGAGCATTAAACAGAGAGGTGAGTTGTAAGCAGCTTTAGGATATTTCAATTTTTAAATTCTATTGAAACTGAATGCATTGAAGCTGTTTCTGGAAAATCTGCAACCACAATATGTGTTATTATTTCCATATTCCTTAGCAGCTATAGCTTTGATCCAGACTATGAAGTACGACGTCTCCTTGAGTAACATAGTATTGGTATACCTTGAGTATTGAAATGTCTCTTTGAGTACCAATCATGTTTTTCGAGTTTTAGAGATTATAGTATTCCATCTTTCCTCATCTTGTCACATTATTCAGGTCTTTCTTTCCAGTGACTCATTTTCTGTACTCGATACTTACTCATGTGGTCAACGTTGCGGGCCTTCGTAGCAATGTCCTTCGCACAGTTTCAACTGGGAAAAAAATTATTACTTCTCGTTTGGTTAATTCAGGTCAGTTCCAAGTACAGGTCTCCAAAATTTCCACAAGTTCTGTGCGTTGTCAAAATTTCTACCGCATTCTTATTAAGCATCCTAAAAGATGCCAAATTCCAATTCTTCCACTCGTTAAATTGATACACTAATATCATGCGTTGATCGAACGAATCCTGGACATGCAACCACAACAGTGCTCGTGATATTGAACACAAACCACACCCCTCCGTTTTATCTGCCCCTACGGTGGCGGGGAAATCAATCCTTACGTGCCATTTGTTTAAATTTGCCCTCAGAACCTGATAAGACTTGGTCAGCAAACAGAGATCTATGGAGCCTGGGCTACAAGTTAATAATGCGGGAGTTCTCTACTATAAGCTCCCCATGCGCATACGAGGCAGAAAATATGACTCTTTTCCCTATCTATCGCGCCCCATGGAGACTGTTTCAAATTAAATGACGGTGAGAAAGCCAGTTTTCGCAAAGGTAGAACTCGAGGAAGCAGTCTTGTACAGGAATGCCACAAAGGTTCCGAGACCCGATGGATTCCAGTTGAGGTGCTGCATATGGTCAATAACCTTCACCTTGACCTGCTCCTAAGCACATTCGATGCATGCCTTCACAAAGAGTGGTTCCCAGAGTGGTGAAACGTAGCGCAACTCGTGTTGACCAATAAGAGGACTCGCAAGTCACTTTACGCATACCATCCACCTACGTAAGACACGACCAGAAAAGTTCCCGAAAAAAATTATCAACGGAATATTCGCTGACGGGATTTACGCTGCCGAGGATCCAGCTGCACGTCGGTATCGCTTCACAGCCGGCAGCTCTACCATAGATGCAATCAAAGAAGTGTTGAGTGTGGTCCAAGATAAAAAGCACACAGTATTTGCTTCTCTGGGCCTGAAAACTGCATTTTATTCTACCGGCGACTTTTTGCTTATCCAATAAAGCTCCAAAAACATTTTCAATATCAGAATAACTGATGCAAATTTTAAGAGACTTTCTGAAGGGCCGCAGCCTACTCTCTTACACAAAAGCAGTCAGCTATAGAATGATAGTTGCATGAGGTGTACCGCATGGCTCCATCTTCAGCCCAGATCTATTCTAACGCTAAACTACTCTAATGCTCGCAGCTTCAAAAACGCGCAACTCAAACAACTCTAATGTTACGAACGAGGGATCAAATCAGTGCGCGTGAGTAAGAGGAAGGCTCTGGAAAATGTGAATGCATCATCCTTACAAAAAAGCTATTGCCAAGCCCCATCAATGTTAAGGAAACGCTTGTGAAATAGAGCACAGCTGTAAAATACCTAAACACTTTGATAGAGTGATGATTTTTCGAACAAATCGCTGGCTAGGCTGAAAGATACTCATTTAACTAATGGCCAATAACATAGAAACCAGAGCCCATCTCTTCAAGAAGACGATTCCTAATGGACGCTGCGCAGTTCTGTTCTACCTTATGGGCCAAAAATATGGGACTACGCTCTGAAGGAGCTACACCAAAGATTTTGGCCCTCGGGAAAGAAAAGGAGCATTTCGAATATTTTTCCGATATTGAACGTTCTCTGGAACGGCGATGATGGTAATCGCAGGACTGATACCCATTGGTATTCTTGCTAGAAAGTATCAGAACATTAAACGAAACAGAAAAGAAGATAAAGTTAAGACATCGCAAGGGAGGAGAGACAAGTCTCTCTCAGCGAGTGATGACATTATTGGGTATGCGACACTAAGGGAACGAGGATTTCACATCTGACCCTTGACCATTGGCCGCAGGTCGGCTGAATGTATGGTTAGCCTAATTTCTTCTTCACGTAGACTAATGTATACTTCTACTTCACCCAGATTAACAGTTTACGGTTACAAATCTGTATTTTCAGCTTAAGGGAGGCAAATGACGCATTTCACAAATTTTCTGCTTGATGGAGTAAGCTGTATTGTGATTCTTTTAACGAAATCAAAGAGTTTTTCGCGCTAAATTTCTCAAAAACTCAAGAAAGGCATACTGGAGCATTAGAATATGTCTGGGAAGGAAGGTCGTCTTTGCTAACTCTCCTTTCTCTCCCTTTTTCTCGCCAGAGAAGGAGTTCCCATAATGTGAAAGTGCCTGTAGACAGAATAATATGGTGTACAGCTCGAAGTAATGTATCAAATGGTTCCAGGTCAGGTTTTCAGGCTCACAGAGGAAGTGTTTGAAAGTTTTCCAGAAAAATTCAGCATCGGGAAGTCCCACACTCAGGGAGTAAATCGCCTTCATCTCCTTAACCAAAAAGACAGACAGCGTTAACTCTCTCATAACCCCAGAATCATCACAGACTTCTTCAGTTTGAAAGTTTATTAGCAAGGCAAAGACTTTTCTAATAAATATACTTTTTCAAGTGCTTCATAATCATTATCTAAGAGTTCCATAGTTCTATAGAAAACACAAGATGTCCTTTTTTTGAAGATTTTATTTGATGTATTCAAAATCCTAAGAATCGAACTAATACTCTAAAGGTTTCGTAGAATTTTTGTAATCGAACCTTTCAACTTAAAACCTCAAACTGTAATTCTGGTTGTGCCGGATATTTAAGGATCCTGTATTATTCCTGCTTTAAGACAGGCTGAAAATGCATGAAAATTGCATGAAAACATGACGGAATCCGCATGATAAGCAGTATGTATATATTGTATAAAAGTTTGCAAATATATATTGGTTACGATAAAAAGTTTGTTCTGTATTTTTGCTAATAAAAATCCTTTATGCAGTCTGCTGCTAAGAAGAACAGTTGTTCTTATTCCAACATATTCCACAATCCCGAGATTCCATTCGTGAAAAGTATTCCTCCCTATATGTGATTCAATTACCAAGATTTCGGAAATTGGTTTAGGAATTGTACTTGTCTCAACTGAAGTCTGACTGCAAAGTCTGATACAAATAGCAATTTAGGGGCGAAATAATGTGAGTTCGGCGGATAATGCACTAATAATACTAATCCTTCCATCGTTTGTCTAATACTTTCATATTGCAAAAAAGAAATTTTGTATTTTCTAAAGAGTGATGTCTACTGCTTGCTAGATAATCTTCATCTATCCTGCCCGCGGTTTTGTTTTCACTGATAGCAAATATTGTTATCCTGCTGTAGCCACCATCGAGATGATCATGAGACAGACCGGACTGTTCGGCAAAAGAAAGTCTAGAATGAGAGTGTTGCACGTTATGCCCCTCCTTGCCCACAGCTCAGAATGTACTGTTCCTTCATGTGATTAATTGCTAACCCATTATTAGAGCCATTCTTAGAGCTTTAATCTACCTTATGATCAGAAAAGAACGGGAATTTTGAATTTCGAATTACCGCGTTTATCCAATCAGTTAAAAACAATCACAACGTTGGCAACACTTTTATTAGTGTTCTGTCAAATTTTGATGCATATCGTACGATTAGTATTCAAATGGCCGCTACACAAAGAAGTCGAAAAATTGTTGCGTATCAATTTTTATAAAGGATGGAAATTTAGAACAACGCTCGTGCCTAATTTGTGTTAGAAATGAAATTTCTCGTGAATTTCTCGAAAAATCGTGTGGGAATTCGTTTTGTATCGGTTGGAGAAAAAACATTTTAACTGATATTTTGGGCATGATACGCGTCGCTTCTCGACTAATGCGATAAAAGCTGAATTTTATTCAAAAACAACGTCGTATTGATGTGGCCAAAGAGATGATTTCTAAGCCAGACAGTGACACAAAATTCATCGTACACATCATTACTGGTGACTAAACATGGGTTTATGAATTTGATATGTCGACCGAATAACAATCGTCCGAATGGTGCTTCAAAAATGAGCTAAAACCGAAAAGAGGGCCCCAAAGTAAGCCCGCAATCAAAGTTTTGCAGACGGTTTTTTTATATATTCGTAGTGTGGTGCTCTACGAATTCCTTCCCAAGGGTCAAAAGGTCAATAAAGAATAATATTTAGGCCTTATGCGTTGTTTACGTCAAGCTATTTAGAAAAAAGGCTCGATTTGTGGAAGAACAATATATGAGTTTTACATTCTGATAATACGTTGCGGCCTTGATTATTTCGGAATAACTCCCAAAAATTCGACCAATGTCATCAGCTAAGCACAGTACGGTACAGACATGGCTTCGTGTGACTTTATTTTATCTCCCCAGCTCTAATTGCCATTGCGGGGGACGCGTTTTAAGACCATAGAGTCCATGAAAGTGAATTGGCTGCGTGAGCTGGAGGCCATTCTTTTGGCTGCCTGTAAAAAATCTATAGAAAATTGGATCAAACGTTAACATTTATGTTTTGCCGCAGGAGGAGAATATTTTGGAGGGGATGATGAGGAAATTTTGCGTTTTTTCTTAAGTTCCCGTTCTTTTTTTATCATAAGGTATTTAGAATAAAGCTAGGGATCCTTACCCAATTCTTATGCAGTATTAGCCCTCGTAGCAATGGTAGATATTTCAAACGAAAAGAAAAACATCAGTCGTGATACTAACCGCAACACCTTCTCGTGCACTTTTGGTTTTGGAAATTAGGTGGTCCTAGTACACTTCAGGGTGAAAGTTTTGTAGTGAGCTATCACGCAACAACAATAGCATCTGGTTGAAATATGACGGCATTCTGTGTGAGGGTTATTTAAGGCTCCTTTGTGAAATTTAATCTGATTATGGCATGTAATGAGAATCAAATCTGATAACAATCAAAGCGTTCAACATGAGAGAAGATTTAGAATAAAAAATTATGTTCCTCCTTTCACACACACCAAACAGCTAAAGAAAATAATAACTGAATCTACTTTTTTGTTAAATGCGAAACTTATAACTTTTTTCAAAATGGCAGTCTCTTATATTTCCGGTTTCTTTTTTTATAAGCCTAGCTCCTTGACTTAAGGTCATATTTTTGAGGCGCTTACAAAAAGAATGTAGAAAGTGACGTTTAGAAGACGATGGAGAATGTGAACATTTTTGGAAACACGATGAAAGATTGAACCTTCTACGAGCTACGAACGCATGCCAGACCCTAATTTGGAGGACCTGTGTAGTGAAGTAGTGGACAACAAAACGTTTTCGTTTTGTATCAGCTTTCTTATCTTAAATGCATACTAAAAGGGTCCTGTAAAGGCCCAAATTCTCTTCCCACTATTCTTGGAGGTGTATCCCGATAAGATTTTGTCCTGATGCAACCGAAATGCTGCACTAATGAAACTCAGGGCGATTAAACGAGAATGCAATGGCTTTTTGACCGGAAAGTTGGAGGAAAATAATAAAATTAATTCAAGTCTTAACGTTCAACTAATCAACGCGCTCCCCCTCTTAATTTACTTTCTAACTTCAAAATAACAATTTTCCCTCCCTTGAAATGAAAGACGAAAAAAGAAAATACAAAATTAAAAGAAACAAACTTTAAATGTACTACCATAGCCCAAATGTCTTGTTCTTTCTCAGCATCACCACTAGCATTCTCAGTTGGAATCCCTTTGCCAGAGCTCACTATCTACCTGCGGAGGAACCATAATGAAAAGAAATTTCCAGTGAAGTACCTATTAAGTTTGATACTTTGACCATTAAAGGTGGATTCTGGACATCTGTTACGACTGAATGCTTTTTATTACTGAATCTTTTTCATTTTGCTTCATCTTTCGAATTCATTCTTGGTGTATAGTTTGGTATTCTTCGCCAGCTTCGCTATTTGGGCTCAGCTCCAGAGCAGCAATAAAACAATTCATCGAAGGATATAAGTTCCGCACCCTAGACACCATCTCACCATCTAAACCAATTACCGCAAACTAATGGCAGGAAGGAGACACAAAAAGTAATGGAATTGTTGTGGTATGGTATGTTTCAAATGGGAATTTGATGGCTGACGCCTGTATTACCTTCAGGATATCGAAATTCAAATATAGTATTCCTTAAAATTGTGGCATAGAATACGAATTTTAAATTGTATCACAGCGAACATAATAGGATTTCCTTTAGAGAAATCAACCTCACATGATCTTCTGATTAGCACATACGTTATCAACAGCATAGCACATATCCATTGTACTGTCGATATACAACTATTACAACGAATAGTATCAAATATAGCTACTAACATGCACTATATTTAATCAGCCTTGTCCAGCCCGGCTATAAATTCGTTTTCCTTCACATCAAGGAAACCATGTGACGGGGTGGGACCGACAACAATGTTAGGACTTTGATTTGAGTTCCAGTCATTGGAGGATTGCGTGAAAGTCGTGTAGCTATAAATCTCGAATGTCTGGTAGGATATTCTATTACCTAGCAATTTCTCATTTTATTTCGACAAGTTCAGTTAATAAAATAGCTATTCGGTAATATTTTCTTTTTTTTTTGCTACTTTTGTCTCACCCCTAGAGATAATGGGGTGTTGGAAAACATTTATGTTCTTCTTTCATTTTACTTTGTTAGCTCTACGAGATCCAGATCTATACATCGTTTTTATGCTTAGGACATGACGCACTGCAATAGATATCCTTAACCTAAACTGTTTCTCAAGTCAAAGTGGACATTTGAGTTTTCGGAACAAGAACATTTCCCTGACTGCGCGCTCAACTCCACCAATGTTGTGGTACATAAGACAGACTTGGCCAATTTTGCAGTCAGGAATATTTCTAGAAAGGATGACTCAATTTACGTCACGATTTCAAAACGTTGTCCTTGCACAGTCTTAAGGACGTGAAAACCAGGCAGCGTGGCAACGAATCGTACCCCTATAGTCAGTAATTTGACCAAACGAAGACGCATCTAATTGGTGGTAGATTAGCTCTGTTCGACAAGGAATGCAGGCGTAGTTCCGCCACTAGCGGACTTTTGCTCCGGTTTCATTAATTATACAACATATTCTGTAATCGCAGAATCCAATCGATTAATATTGTTACACTGCATATTCTTCACATAGGATTTATGAGTATGTTATTGAGTGTGAGGGTTCGCTGCCCTCGGGGGAAGCTTTCACCACGCAAGGAACCCGGCGAACGCGTCTTCCAGAAATAACGTAAGTGATAAGTGAATCAAACAAGTAAAACCACTACCTTCCGTTGATCCGCGAGATAGGACTTCAATTTGTTGCTCGTTAACGAAATATACAAAGAGAAACTCGTGGAAAGTTAAATTTAAGTTATTCAGCGATTAACCGAAATATTGTAACCTTAAGGAGTAGAGTAGGAGTAACTCATAGAAGCTAAGAAGGGAATTGTGATTGAAATTAAAGAAATGAAGTAATTGTATTTATAGAATGGTAGTTAGCTTGTAAGGGTAGCAGCGAATCAACGAACTAATCATACGAGATCACTTGTTGATGGAAGCCAGCGAGCAGCGCAAGAATCCAACGACACCAACTTCAAAATAAGGAGCTACCGGAACGAAGTCGACCGGATGTATGCCGGCTAATGAAACCGAGCCACACACTGAGCCGCGAATCTGGCTTACTTTCGCGATTCGCGATCTTTGGCTGGGCGTAAGGGGCCATGGACACATCACAAAACATGTAATTACCTCGATATAACTCGCACAAATCGCTCGGAGTGTACCTCCATATCGCTTACCTCCATATGACAAACAGCCGCGGCAATGAACCATTAATGAATAAATAAACAAACACAAACTTAAACACAAATAAATAAACCAGATGTCACACGTCATCTGTCAGCCGGCAGTTGCGGCGAAGTGTGATGCGATCCAATGTGGATGGTGGAACTCGCCGTACCATAATTACAGCGATTCCGGCGAATGGATCGAAGCTCGGGTGGGTCATCGCCCGAAGGGTGAACGGCCGCAGCGGGAGGATCTCTAAGGGTGTGAAAAGGAAGTGAAAAACAACGGTGGGCCCTTTTTTTGTGTTAGACGCGAGACGGAACGTGAGTGAGAAAAGAATTAGTACCAGTGCGATTCCTTTGTTTAGAAAAAAAGGAAAACGTTAATATAGTTAGTGCGCGATAAGGAGTGTAATTTTTCTTGAGACTAAAAGTCTGAGTACTGTCGGACGCGGTGGAGTTGCGCGATCTAGTGAGAGACCGAATTGTTGACTGGATGTATTACGCAGAAGTGCGATTCCTTGAGGGACTGAAGTGTTGAGGCAGTGCAGTGCATGGTGAACGTACGGGTACCGGAAACTGGGTTCGGAACGCAGCGAAGGTGCAGGCGAAGATAATTTGAGTTGGCGGAAGTACGGAGGAGAATCGCGAGGATGGCCACCGTCGCACAAGTGATAGGGTCGTAGTGTTACAAGTTAAGCATTTGCATTTTTTTTTTTTGGAAGTTACCACTATATTAGCATAATAGAATTAGAACACATAATAGAATAAGCATATCAATAGAATACAGTCAGAAATAGAGTCTAATAAACTAATTAACACGAGTTTCTCTTCCGCTGGTGAGTCAGGAGCAACGCGGACGGTAGTTGGTCTTTTGTTTCAGGTTGTTTTTTTTTCGTTTACTTTTCCAGGATCGAACGGTTTCCGAGTGAGTGTGGAGGTTTCCTACAAGGAGAGCGGTCTCGTCGCATTCTCGCTTGCCGACGTTTCGGGGCTCGGTAAAGCAAGTGGCGCCCACGCCCGTCTCCGACGGACCTACCGGGACCGAGGGCCCCAGCCGTTACCTCTCCAACAGAAACTACCGTGGTGGTACATCGAGCCCAACACTTCCCCAGTGATTTGGGTAGAAGGCTGGGAGTTCAAGGCTCACCCACGGAATTAAGTGTAATAGTATGTTATTATGCGTATATTTCGTGCTTGCATACAGAAAAAAGGACGATTTTCGAAGACGTTTTCGCTTATTAACACTGTCGTAGGGCCCAAAAATAAATTACTTTAACGTTTAAATTGAGTAAATTGCGCTACAACAATAAATAAAACAAAAACTGTCCACTGAAAAACGAAGAGGCCGTAACTCCAAGCTGGTGTAACCATAGAGGAATAAGATAAAGACAGACCTTTATCTTTATCACAAATGTTTGTCCGGAATCCGCAAAATTAACGCATTTTAACACAAATTCACCAAAACTTAGTTAAAAACAATCAGAGCAAAAATGAGTGGGCGGAGATTTCTCGATCTGAACTACGGTCACAAATATAACAATATTTAATATTTACAAAGAAAGGTGGAAAGAGCTCAAGCTGGTTTCGAACACGCGTCCCTGCTGCTTCTCATCTGGTGCCAACTCCCAGGCTGGGACGCATTGATTGGCACTACCAGCTCAGTGGATGTCGTCTGGTTATTTTGATGTGTAATGATTGATGCTCTCAGGATGAATTTCTCCTATTTTCCGAATTGCCTTTGGTAAGCGTCATCAGTTCTAGAACTTTTAAGTCACTTATAAGTTCTAAGTGAAAATGGATAAATTGATCTACCAAAAACTTCTAGAATAACAATATTTGCGTGCTATAATTCAAGCACATGTTTATTTTTCATTCTCATTTTATTATCCAAATACTCATAAACAATATTTTGTCCCTAAATCAATAAAATTACGAAAAATATCATCACATCAAGTACCCCATCATTGTCAAATTAACAAAGAATCGACTTAACGGGAATGTTTAACTCCAAACGAACATCATTCCCCGAATAATTAAGTCCCGTTCATTTCATACAATTTTCACAGATGCTCGATTTCGGATTTAATTTGCTCGTGCCGATTGAGCATGGGGAAATTGCCATCTGAAGCTGATATCAAGACTACACTGAGCTCATCAAATATGTCCAAATCTGTAATTCCGTTGTTAATGTCATTAATAAGCAGAGAATATCAGGCTAAGTGAGAATCGGCAATGCTCAATATAAGCATTTGCACATTTTCAATTAACGTTGACTGATTGAAATGCATGATTCAGTGACCGATTTAATAATATTTTCCACGTTCAAGGGGTATATGTGACCGTTTCTTTACAGAAATTGCTTTTCTAACTGTAATGTTAACTCCGCTGCCAAATTTAAAGCCGATTTTAGCCAAATATATTACAAAATGTAAATATTGTCTTATTTTTACATTTAATGAATGAAAATATTTTCGATTTGCTAATTAAATGCTTTAATTAGTTACGTAACTTTCATGTGAAATTGTCGGTAGTAATATCGATGGGAAATTTTCAATTCCAAGGCAGATATATGCCCTCCAACAAAACACGTAAACACGTTGTGTATTTTCCAGCGATTATTAGTGATTTATGAATGTATTTTTTCGTGCTTTTGCCTATGGTTGGATAGTACATCGTGAATGCTAAGTAAATGTGCTTCTAATTGCGCGGAAAACTTTGAAATGTCGACTGAATTTCAGATATCATTCTGCATATGACACAAATGGCAGTAACGAATGGAGCCGAACATTTGAATAGCTGATGAGAGGGAAAAAAGATAAGCTTAAAACTTCGGACGCTCACGTACGCTCATGTACACGGATAGGGCCTCTCTATATCGTATACCTCTATGGGTAAAACAGTTGAGCGCCTTACACCGTGATTTCACACACGTGTCCTGTCCACTTACGTTACCTCCTGCAAGGAAATAGCCTGAGGAAGGAAAATTGGTAATTCGTTTTAATTTGGGTTTCTTTTAAACACGCATTTCTCATCATTATGTCCAAGACACTGAGTTTCAAACAAATGTCAAATGAGGAAAAAATTAAAATAGTGACGTTTGCTGAAGCGGGACTTTCATTGCGGGAGATAGCAAGGAATATGAGGCGCAATCAATTCACTGTGGTAAGAATAATAAGAAAAAACATTCTCAGGATCTGCAGAGAAAAAAAGGAACTGGATGAAAGTAAGACTGCAAGTAAAAAGTAAGACAGACAAGTGTATAAATCGCATGATGATGAGATTATCCTTAGAAAATCGCTTCAAAACTGCTAAAGAAATATCTAGAGGTCTAGCAGATAGCTAATCAGCAGAAGTAA
The DNA here is from genome assembly GCA_954870665.1 of Stratiomys singularior. NCBI lineage: Eukaryota > Metazoa > Arthropoda > Insecta > Diptera > Stratiomyidae > Stratiomys > Stratiomys singularior. The sequence goes on from OX940879.1 coordinate 16,378,456, forward strand.
GTCGAGAAACAGTTCATGGTAGAAGATTGAAAGAAAAAGGAATATGGACAATAAAACAAGCCAAACAATCATTTCTTAGCACAAAAAAAATAAACAATCTCACCTGAATTGGGCACAGAGTTTTAAAAATTGAGCAACTGATGGCTGCCGGTGTTTTCAGATGAGAGTAAATTCAACACCTTCAGCTCTGACGGTGCTCCGTATGTAAGACGTCAGCCCAACGAAAGATTTGACAAATCCTGTACTATAAAGACAGTGAAACACCAGGCAAGAGTGATGTTCTGAGGATGTTTTTACTACTTTAGAATTGGCCAAATACACTTCGTAGACGGGACAGTGAATGCAGATTAATATGAAAAATTTGGAAGGAAGATTGTTTCCCTCAAGGAATTCCCATCTTACACAATGCGGTGACATCATTTTTTGAACATTATTTATTTTTTACTTAAGTTTGAATCATTTTTCTTGGCTCATAAGAGACTTTTTTTCCTTTGTAAGACATTTGCAAATTATGAAAAGTTAAGGAGAACATTGGTCTAAGGACATTCTTCATGTTGTTGAAGTTTTGCTATTTCGATGACCACGAGTGGAAGTATCCTTTTTGTACCGTTCTCTCCCTAAAATGGTACAACTATGTTTAGTGGTGCATCTGTGAAAGTGCTTACAAGTGGGGATTTGTTACGTTCTACGACTATTGAGTTTGACTGTTGAATTCTATTGAATTCCTAGGCCCGCTCGGGTACAACAAGGATCACATAACAAAATTCAAACACCAGCCGTAAACTTTTGTTTTGCCGCTTCCTTCTCTCCGCGAACCCTGTCTATGCTAAGTCTTAGCTTTTGAAAAGTATCAAGTCCTATGGGGTAGTAAATTTTCGTCTTTATCTTATTATACTGTCAGCGAAAATATCCATGTTGTGGCAAAAAAGTCTAAATCCAAGCCATATTTATTGCAATTTTTTCGTTTTTGAAGATTTTATCAGATTTGTTTATTTTACAACTAGCACACACTTTTCACCTAATGAAAATGAATATTCATAGGAAAGGTTTGGCATATTTTTAATTATAATATTTTAATTTATTTATGTTTGACCCACCGTCGTATATCATTCCTTTTATAGGCACCGTCAGTCGACATCATATTTACATACAAACACCATATTTAAGCCTGTTTAAGCTATACAAAAATTCTAAAAAATCAGGATATAATTAGTCCATCTCTTTTCGACATATCAATATGTTTTTTCAAATGCTTTTGCGAACTGATCAACAGCCCGAAGTAATATGTCAAACGGTTCCAGGCTAGGCGCTCCGGTTGACAGAGGAGGTATTTAGTCGGTAGTCCAGTAAGTCCACTGGGAGTCCGACACTCAGGGCGTAAATAGCCTTCACCTCCCTACCCAAAAAAAAACTGTTTTCTCAATAAGTTTCATTGATTGACCCACACAAAAATTTTAAACATTTTAAACCATGGAATCTGGGTAATTTAGGTCACTTCACCAAAACATTCATATCCAAGCCCGAAGGTGATATCAAGAAAATATGTTTCGCGTATTTACTATTCGCAGTGTGCTCTTTCATTACACTCATGATAATTTTCAAAACCCCAAATTATTCTTAAGAAGTGGAAATGACAATTTCAAAAGGTGAAAGTGGGAGCCCTAAATGAGAAATAATGAAAAAACTCAAGAAAAGTTCAACCACTTTCAAACTGTAACCCTTTTTCAATTTTTGCAGAAAAGAGACTTGGGTAAACCAATTATCGCATTTAACATTTCGTCATGTATGATAAAGTCTTTTGCAGTTCAGTTACGTAGTTTACTTGCAAAGTTATCGAGACTACCAGGTCCCTTGCGTATGTACGTCACAGCATCTAACATATGTGAGGTTTTGGCATCATTGCAGGACACAATTTTGATACCGTATTTGGCTCTGACTTTCGGAATTCAAAATTTCCCTTTAAAAATCTCGCAAAATGCTAAGAGATGTTCCTCGATGGTGTAGTTCGTGGATGGCGGGTAGTATTTTTGCCACATTCCGAGAAAAATCCCACACTTCTTTTATTGGAGGTAAGCCATGCTGCAGTTCCCTTTGCAGGCGAGTAGTTTCGTAAACTACAACCAATTCGTGTATCCCACAATTCAGTGGTTGTGACTCATTTTTCTAAGAGTGCAGGCTTTTAATTCAACCAAAAGCTCGTGTAATTCAACCAAAAGCTAGCCTCACTGATTGTATCAGGAAGAACAAATGCTTCGATTGACTCCTTGATACATCGAGCATCATCCTTAGCTATCGGTAAACTGCTAAGGAAAGCCTCCCACGCATTTGAGGTTCATTCAAATACCATTTGAATTTGCTTAGACCTTCAGACACACCTTTTCTAACCCTTCCAAATATGATTGATCTTGGACGGTGTCGGTTCGATGAAGATGGTCCTTCAACTGCTCCATTGTCAGCGTCATAATTTTCAGAAAATACAACACCGCTCGAAGAGTTTCCCTCACTATTTTTTCCACGAACCAGGGTACTTTGTGCCGTTGTTTTACTGGATTAACTTCAGCCAGACTGTTCCTATTGAAATTTGCTTCATCACTTGAAAAATGTTCTTCGGCAGGCTGAAAATCTGAGCAATGTTCTTCGTCTTCAATTTCATCCTTCTCATCCTCACTTACATCATCATAGCAGACTTGAGCTGCTTCACGCAAAAGACGGTGAAGGTTTTCCTCCATTTTAATTACTTTCCAGAATATTGCTGCTGCACACAATTTTTAATTTTTTTTTTATGTAGATTACGCCCAAACATCGACTGCATCGACCCACAACATTCATAATCAATTCTCTAATACCATGTCTCCCTCATTGCGACACTAACTTCAGTAGCCTCACAAAGACCAGCTGAAGTACAAGAGCAAGTGTTACCACAACTGAGGCGGATCATAACACATCATAAACATATAAGGTCATTTTATACTTCATACCTATAAGCAACGGATTTTACATAAAAGCTATATCAGCGAAACGGACGAAAATAATTTTCCTCCAGGATTTTGATTGATTTTGTTTTGGATCTTTCAATCGAAAAATTTTCAAAGCTCCTATACAAGAAAGGAGATTTTTGTTTTCCATAATTACTATTCTATAGAATGTTTTTTAGAGGTGTTTGACTTTACGTTGGCAGCACTACTTAATGCAATGTAAGTTGTGACAGCTGTCATGCGTTTTATAATAAGTTTGGTTTGCAATGTTAATATGAATAGGTTGATGTCCAAGCAACGTCTGACTATTAGGTAGATTTATTTTAAAATAAACGATTTTGTTTGAGAAACTCAACACCCACTCCATCAATTTATTGCCACATAATCGTCGATCAGAACAATTTATTCGATAACCCAGGGATCGTTTCCGCAAATAGGTTTACTCTCACTGATAGTATAGTATAGATAGACATCTATCCAGACGTCTTATAGTACATAATAAAATATTTATTGCTGCTGTAGAGCGTAGTATCGAGTGAGTCTATTCGATATCGTGCAATTCAATTAAACTTGCGCCCATCCACGTTATGCAAGATTAAACGTAAGGATCTTGGTTTGCGAACTTACGAAATCCAATTCGTGCAGGAATTGAAGCCAAGAAACCACCGGGCATGGAGTGGATCGGATGTATGGACCCAAAAACCTATTGATACAGATCCCAAATTTCACAAGAGAATTTAATTTAGCGATGAGGCTCATTTCTGGTTATATGGCAACGTCAATAAGCAAACCTGCCACCTTTGGAATAATTTAAGAACTCAAGCGGTTGTCAAAGCTACATCTGGAGTAATCATTGATTGGTGTGCTTTATAGACTGGTGTAATTATTGGTGCATGTGTCTTCAAAAATGCTGCTGGGAATAACATTACAGTCAATGTTAACGGCTATAGAGCCATGACCAATGACTTTCTCGTTCTAAAATTGACTTGTCTTAATGCAGTAGAACTCTGATTTAAACAAGATTGCGCGACGCGCCATAGAGCTAATGCTACTATTGACGTTTTGAAAGAAGCATTTGATGAGCGCATAATTTCTCTTTTTGTACGTATAAACTGACCTGCAAGATTTTCTGATTGAAAACAACTGAATTACTTCTTATGGAAATAAGTCGAATCACCCGTCTTCGCTGACAAACTCGAGAAGTTTGACCATAAAGAAGACAAAATTTGCCGCTTTTATGGGATGAGGCCAAAACTATTAATTGGAATAGTCGAGAATTGAAGCTCTCATGTACATACCCAAAATCGTAATTTAAAAAATAGAAGCAGAGATGCCAATTTTGCGACATTAAAATAATTATTTGCATTTCATTTTAAAGTTTATAGGAAAGGAAAAACGCTTTACTTACAAGTGAAAGGTAATAAATAAGTGAAAGGTAATAAATCCGTAAACATTTTTACATAATGTTAGCATTCATTTAGGTTATATTTCTCGCTAGTAATGTAAACTGAATGAAAATATTACAAGATTTATTTGAATGCTATTAAATTCTAAGTGACGAAAATGTGTCAAATATTATATCTGCATTTCGTTCTAAATACATAGTAATATCAGAATGAATATCTTGCAGGATACTTTTCGTGCCGAATATTCTCCTTTAATTGATTGAGCATAAAAATTATAGCTTTCGAAAACACTCTGATTCTATTTTCGCCCATTTTTCGAGTATTACTGACTTCAGTTGTTAGTTGGACGTAATATTTTGATTTTTGTTGCGCTTTTGTACTTCATCCCATAAATGATCTATACGATTGACATCAGTGATGTGGGTTGGAGCTTGTAAAAGCCCGGCCAAGTTCTACATGGAAAGCTCGAACACTGTCACCAAGAGGAGTGACAGTTTGATCAATACGCACATTTCTTTGGTTTGTAAATAACTAGAATGGCGTTCATCATAAGGACGATAACGGTTGCCATCGCAGACGGACCAAAAACAAAAACGCAGACCAAAACTTGATAAACACAACTGTTCCAGAATTCTTAATTTTGGCATGTGTCATACACATTTTATTCCTATCGAAAGAAATCCTGTAATGAAAACCCCACCGGTATTGCTTTTACGCTTATTTATTTTCACGTCTTGTATAAACTAAAGTTGAGGTTGTAAGCTTTATCGTTTCAAAAAGGCTCTGACTTTCCCGCCGGTAATGTGCTCTGAGCTTGTTACTAAAAATATTCTGGAATGTTCTAGAATAGATCTCGCGATACCTGAACCAACATCTGCGGATTTTCATAACAATCAAAATGAGATTCATAGAGAAATAACTTAACGAATTTCTCAGTTGTTCAGAGTTGAATTGAAAAGAATTGTTTGTAAGATTCGGCCGTTTGCAGAAACTATTGCATTACGGCTAATCCTGAGCTCAATACTATTTTCGGATTGTATACATACCCTTTCGTATCAATCAATCTTGCAGCACAATTGTCATCTGCTGACTTAATTCGTCGTTTTTTCACAAAACCAACACTCAAAACATTTCAATTTGTCAAATGGATTCAGCAGTATTGAAAAAAAAAAATTCATTCATTTTATTCTCCTCCATGCGATACCCGAGAATAAAAGAAAAAACAAATTCTGAAGTTGAAACATTGGACTTCATCCCATTTGATTGATCCTCACAATGATTTCTCAACACCAATTACCCTTCTTAAAAACGGAACGTTGGTTGTGTGAATGTTGCTAAAATACGAGAGGAAAATTTCAGGCATGTCCTTACACTTATTTGAATTTCTCCAAGTGATGAATTATGATTGATCAGCAGCTAATTAAACAATGGGAATTGTTGAAACTGACGTCGAATCACCCCTTGTCCAGCTCCGTTGCCCAAACAACTGGATCTAAGTCGTATCTCCATAAAATAATTCCTCTGAAACAACCATATGAGGATTTCGAAGTACCACATGCATTCGTCTGAATTGCGTTTTGAAATTACTAAAAAAAAATCGTCACACTAGGGGAGATTGAAACGGAATTTAAATACGGGTTCCGAAGAAAAGTGTCAAGAGAATATTGAATATATTACCGAGGTTATTAATTTTCCATTAATTGAAAAGCGTTTTGGATTTGAAGCTGGAATCCTAGTTGAAATCGAAGTGAACAATGCTCAACTGAAAATGAGCACATCCGCTGAGATACTTCTCATCCTTCCAATCTTGACATTGTTGACTTGAATTAATGTAATTGGAATTTTTCTCCTTGCTGGAGAATTTTATGTTCCACTTATGAATATGATGACGTGGGTTATTGTTAACAATTCAAAAGGATATGGAGCGCCAGGATTTAGGGATGATAAGTACTTTCTACGTTGCTGTTCATCACGAGTATCCACGAGTTACGGCGAAAGTCAGTGTGGGGAGGGGCGGGCCTGAGGGAGAGCGAGAGAAAGAGATGGAGAGAGTTGAAAACCGAATTTCAACATATCAACTTTTATGGAAAATCATAAAGGCTGGTTTCCATAATCATAATCGCATAAATTATGCAAAAGTTGTAGAAACGTACAAAGGAGCTGAATGAATGTTCCGCCCCAACAACTTCTCATATTACTTAAATCTGTGATTACACTAGCTATCACTTGATATTCATTCGTCCTTGTCTTTCTGTGCATCTCCAACCGTTGTTCGCATGTCTTTTCGTCTGTCTGTCTGTGGGATTTCATGATTTTTCGCTGCTCAACAGAGCAATTTGCCTACTTGAATTTTTAATAAGACGCATTCACTCTCAATTTTTCCCTTTAACTCTGCTCGCTTGCTGCGGTGTTGAGAGCTTTGTATCCTTGCTAGCACATTCATTTGATTATAATTGGAGATTGTTCAAAGGAGCTGCTATACGACTTTGTCGCAAATCATACTAAATAAATAATCAGTTCACTTTTCGCGCTACTTTGAATCTAATTGAAGGATTTCACCGACAATCGTAGCCAGAACAAAGTGACGACAAAAGGACGATTAGGCTCGTCAATTTCTCACCGTAACTTCTTGGTGAGTTGAACAAACGGACGTACAATCATTTGGTTTGTTGTTCGTGAATGTGTTGGTGCTTGCAGGGATGATTTCTAGGAAAGCGGTTGGTAAATTAGTAGTTCAACAGTTAATCCTCGAGACCATAGTGTGCGAAGCAAACTGGTTTGGTTTTGCAGCAACTAAGAAGTAGGACAAAAAATTTAATAAAAGTACAGACAGTGATTTAGGAACCAAAACGAACTTCAGTGGTTTAGTACTTTGAATGAAATTGCTGCGAAACGGGTATTCTTATGGCTCCTTATTTAAGTGAACATGGGCCAGTGTTTGCCCTGACCTCCGAATATATACTGAAGTGTTTCCACTTATCCTATCTTGTCATCCTATAGACGCCTAGAAGAGCCATTAACTCAGAGATCGCTAGATGATCTAGCGCTGCTGCTTGATACCGCACCAGTAATTTCCATGGCTTCAATATTGGTGTCTTAACAGTCTCAGGAACAGAAGTTGTAAGCTCTCCGATTCCTCAACACAAGCAAGGGCCTCTTCGTCCTTTTGAGTGCATATTGCTCTTACAATTCTTCGAGAGACACAAAGGTTTTTGCTTGGTTAGGATGCAATCAAAGATTGTAGCTTACGCTGTTTGTAAATCTGACTTCACTGTTGCTTCTTGTTTTGGCTTTGATCGATTTAACTATCTCTTTCTAGTTTTTTCAGATTCCCATTTCACTGTAAACATTCGTGTACAGAGTCGTTTTTTTTCTTGTGATGAAAATGTCGAATTTCATAACGAAAAAGCGGCATTTGCAGGAAGGCTAAGTTCATTATTTCATTCTCGAAAAACGTGCTGCGAAAACTTATCGTATAGTGCTCGATGTTTACGGGGATCATGCTCCATCTGAGACGACTTGCAGAGAGTGGCATCGGTGTTTTAAAAATGATGATTTTGACGTGACTGATAAACATCGTGAAGGGGCACCGAAAAAGTTTGAAGATTTACATTTAAAGGAATTGCTGAATTGTCACAGGAGTTAAATGTTGACAGATCTACGATCGGCAAGCGCTTGCACGCTATAGGAATGATCCAAAAAGCTGGGACTTGGGTGCCGCAGCAACTGGGAGAGTAGGAAATCGAACGGCGCTGGGTGACTTGCTAGATGCTTCTCCAACGACAAAAATGAAAGGGGAAGGAAACGACAACCCTAAGTGACCAAAACATTCAGTAATGCCAGGTGAACCAAGTCCATCGACACCATATTGGAATACTCACCCTTCCAAGGTTATGTTGTGTATCTGGTGGAACCGCAGATAGATGACACTTTTACGAAGTCCTGGAACCATCTGAAACAATCACTGCGTATGGGTAACGACGACAACTCACCCGTCTGAATCGAGTTCCGAAGGAAAAACGGCCAGAATGGAATGATAATACAAGGCCACTCGTAGCCAAGCCGGTCAAAATATATTTTAAAGGTGTGAATTGGGAAATCTTGTCCCATCCGCCGTATTCCCAAGACATTGCCCCTTCGGATTTCTATTTCTTCCGCTCCATGCAATCCGCTCCTAATGGAGAACGAATTACTTCCTTTGAAGGCAGCAAAAAATGGTTCGATGACTGGACCAAATCTAAGGATGGGGATTTTTTCCGCCAAGAAATCCATCTACTACCAGAAAGATGGAAGAAGGCCATAGCTTCATACTTTGAATGACGTGACTGTATTTTTTAATGTAACCATAAACTTGAACACTTTGTCGAAAAAACGGCGGAAACTTATTCCCATACCCAATAGTTGGGAGAAGTTTTGAGTGCTTGAATGTAGTCCTGGAGAAAGCCGTGAAAATACATCGTCAAAAGCAAGTACGGTCAACCTTTACTGTCCAAAATGGGCTTATACTTTGTTGGCCTTCTCATTTCTGTGATAACTTTTATTGCAAAAATTTTCGAATGAAGCCGAGGCATAACTTGACATGAGCTATGAGTGGAAGCGGAGGTGTATTGCAACATTCAACCCGTTCAAACCTCCGCTGTGGTGTCACTCTCTTTTCGGGTTAAATCCTTCATCGTTTACCTCTCATCTATAGTTGGAAGGTTAGTTGTAAAGCATCCTTGAGCCCACTGCTGAATTGATTTTATCCATTCAACTCATGCTTTATTGGACTGTTCTCTACATGAAAAACTAGAGATTGTTCGTTTCAGGATGTTTCTAATTCCTGTCTAATAAAACGAAGCTAGATAGAATTCAACCGGTAGTGGAGACAACGATCTCATACATGACTAACATACTGACCTAAGAAGAGTAGGAAACCGTACAGAGTTTCACATCTGGAAATGAAATTGTGAAACACGCCAATGGTTAGACAACAGATAATAGGGAGAAGTGGAACCAAAAACTTCTTTGAGTATTTCTAACCGAAAAAATTGAGTTGTGTGTATCATGACTCCTCTTCCAGACCTGAATATTTCAAAGTTTCACTTTACAGATTGTGGTATGTCAACCATTGTTTTCCGATCAGATGTATTGCAATTAAAGTGGCTTTAGAAACAGCAACAAACTTGCTTTAACGGATGAAAAAAAATACTTCTGAACAGTAAGTTGGCCCTTGAGGCACTTCATTTAAGAATTAAGGCTGGTCAAAAAAGCTTCAACAAATTAAGTAAATGTAAAACTGGTACAGGTGCCATAAGCCATTAATTAAGAACATAACGAAGGATCAGATGATCTGGCATATGTTGAATTACCGGATCAAAATGGAACTAGAATAGACACAGTGAAAATGACACTGGCAATAGTATAAAGGGATTTTGAGGAATTTCTCTGCAAAGATATAGATACAACTTGAAATTACAGGAAGAACAGCAGAGCAAACCGAGCTCTTTGACCTCACCCTTATTGAGGACGAAAGTAAGGGCAGAACAAGTCCTAGAGAAAAATAGAAATAGATTGTGGATTTTTAATATTGCTTAAATATTATAAATAAAATAAATATAAATTAACTATAAATTAACAATACTAAATTCACAAACCACAATCTTGAAATCGACATGTCAAGCGCTTATCCTAGAGCCTTATTTATACAATTGGGGAAAACGGATCTAGATGACTTAAGAGTAGACCTAGAAAGGTACACGGCTCTTAAACACAAGAACAACTAAAGCATAAGCTGACCGCTTTGGATTCACTTTGGAAAACATGTTTCATGTATGAACACTAATGGTAATACCGACAGACCACAATTTTCGGGGCAAACATACCTAAACAAATGATTCAAACAGATGACACCTACAAAGCTTGGGGAGAGTTAGTAGGCAGTGCAGGAAATTTCCTTTTTTGATTGCCTGAGCCTGACCGACAAACGCCTCAGTTGGTTTTGGAGGCCTAACGTAAAAGAGTTGACACACTCAGCAACTACAGATCATCGCTTCCTCTTTGGTTCCTGAAGGGTTTTTTTCTTCAGAAGGGATCCCAGCAAATAATAATAATACTACCTTGTTTCCTAAGATGTAACGCAATCAACGGGAAATGAGCTTCACTGCTGCAAAAATTCGGGATCATTGCTTATCAAATTCAGGATCTGTAGGTATTTGATCATGCGCTAATTCACCGGGCGCAGGTTCAATTGTTCAGCACTATGTCGAACGGACGCTTTTGGATCTTCATCGATGCTTCGCTCTGCAGCTTCTATGGTTTCTTCATAACGCACTATACGGTGTCTGGATGGATGTGTTTTATCAGTGAGAGTAAACGTTGATCGTCGATCGTTTCAGCACCACGGATTAATTGTTCTGATGGATGATTATGTTGGCCATAAAATTGATGGAGTAAATAGTTTTTCGAAATAAATGAGCACAATTTAAAGTTTGTGCTCAGTCGTCAAACGATTAATGATATGCCAAAGCAAATGAATCCATGACAACTGTCACACCAAACGTTGTATTAAGAAGTGTTGCCAACGTGAATGTCTACTTCTCTAAAAACTTTTCTATTGAAAAGCCTCAGGTTTTTATTACGCATCGTATTTTCATTAATGGGATATAACCGTAGATAGTAGCCATTTGAAAATGAAGGCTCAATGCGAGGACTTGCAATATATTGTTTTCCAGTACAGAAATCAGAAATTCCAGTAAAATCAGTTATAAATCGAAAAAAAAGCAAATAAATAGTACCTACTTTGATGATTTTGATACGCCAAAAACTCGCAAAAATCCACCCCCATTCATTGCCACTTTAAAAATGTGCTTATCATTAAATCTCAGCAATATTGCAACCATTATTACCGACATAATCCACCCCTGGAAAAAATATCAGTAATAAAACTCGAAGATTTCAGGGATTTCATCGGAAAATTTCAAATTCCTTTCCACATATTCGCATAAATATAAATCAACAATAGATTCAAAGAATGATTCAATGAGCATATACCCATTTGCAAAACCCTCTCCACACGCTCGCTATACACATCCATATCCTCGCACGGGACTACGGCTTGAGTCGTTTCGCGGGTCGGAGCGAATCCTGTAGCGAGTCTCCGAAAGCCATTCGAAAAGCGATGAACGACGAAAACGAATCTATCGTCGCAGTCATAATGCAAAGAGATAAGAGGTTTTCTTATTTTAAATGACTCCCTATTTTAAAGGAATCGACTCGACTCCCAATATGAGACCATGATAAGTTGGCCATATCCCAAAATAAATTGCCCACGAACCATATTTATATCTGCTTGTAGCCATTTTAGATAAAAACACATACGCTGCCGATGATATGTGAACTTTTCGCACTTTTGCCGTGCGAAATGAATTTGGGAAAAAGTGTGTAATGGATGAGTTTTCGATATGGTTTTGAATCGTAAAACGACACATTTTTCAAGGGACCCCGGGAGCGGTATCCGAACAGGAGAGCGTTGTGATGCTATCCGTCCTTTAGGGCATTGTAATAAAAGACGGTGACGCTCCCAGCAGGTCCTCGGATTTCGAGTGTATTCGTCAGGAAAGATCTGTGTGCAATAGGCAATAAACTTCCTTTACGCCTGGCATAGTTGTGAAAGGACTTGAGATTATCATTTCACCTTTCGGCTGGCATTCAGACTATTCGCCGCAGATTATTATAAATGAATCCTGCGAATCACTTAAGACACAATCGAACTCAGCTCGGGCAATCAATATCCACTGACACCCCTTTGAATGCTCCATAATAAACCGCTTTTGGCTCAAAGGTGGTCTTGCACAATCCTCAATCCTTTGTTACGCCCACGCTCGCATGTGAGCAGCTTCGGAGCGCGGGCGTAGCGACGCTGTTGGTGGCAGTTCCAAGATGATTTTCGCGTTTTTATACTCATGCGAGCATAAGCACACGTATCCATCACAAAAGGATAATTCAAGGGATGATGATGGTATCATATTCGCATTCAATCCTCCGATATCATTTGATAAATCAATAACCGGCTGAATCGAACACGATTTTTACACACAACTCATCATCCGCGTGCTTATCCTTCTGCTTGCACCCCTTGCGCCCGGCCAACATAGCCAGTCCAACGCTCGCAGGATCGTCATTTTTTCAGCGTTTGCGAGATACTTTTGAAAGATACACGTCCGTTTGCTGGTAATATGTGGGATATGTGAGTCGACTGAGTGGGTCGATGATAACAGGATGTGCCAGCATTTTTCTGCTTGGCCCCTTTCGTTGAATAACAACGAAAAACGCGTTTGATGTGTATTCATACGCTCGGCGCGTCCCTCATATTCGTTGACGGCGTGTACGTGTGTTCCGTTCCGTTATGTCGATATTCCTATTGTAGTTTTTCAATGAAATATAAAATCCAAGAATATTGAATTTCACACAACAGTGGAAAATGAGAAAAATATGTCGGTTGGAATTTTTCTTTTGAATATTGTAGTTGAGGTTAACGAATGATAATAATAAAGCGATTGGGAGAGCGAAATGCTAGGATAACTTGGATGAGAATTTCACATTGGAATTTGGGCAAGGGAGGATTTCGTTTGAATATGACTTTCAATATAGTAGTTTGATGGAAAACGCAAAAGGAGCAAATGTTGCTAAAATGGCAAAGCATTGCGTAACACTGGGCAGTGAGAATTTGCGACGCCTAAAAGTAGGTTCCATGGTGGAGTGCAGTCATTTTCTGATTGACTAAGCCAGAAATTTGGAGTCCCGGCTAGAATTGCTCAAACCGAATTGCCACAAGTCCAATCAAATTATTTGAAATTTCAATAAAAAATCTTCACATATGTGTAAACTGGTTGCGAGAGACTCCAATCGAATTCTAAGATATTAATCATTAACATTGATGATTAACAATATTGCGCAAACACTCAAACTTGAAAATTTAATTTTGTAATTTGCAAATTTCAACTCTTATTTTCTCATTTTCGGATTTGAATGCTGATCTTTGGTGCGCTTATAAGGAATACACTTAGTCGCAAAAGTTCACGCACCCCCAAAGGATATGTAAAATTCCATTCAAAACAACAGAAAACTGTTAGTTTTTTTTTAAATATATATATTTAATAAACAAAAATTATCAATATTCTCTCAAAACATAAATATTTTTTCTAAACGCAATAAACGAATAAGAAGTCTCACAAAAGAATTACAACAAAGGGATTCAAACGTCGCAAACTCTAGATGAATCTATTAACAACCTCCACAAACCCGCATCACACAGATTTATAGATTTTACAGATGTTACAGACTTTCACTAAGCCCGGAATTTCTTTGCAAAAGACGATATCACGAAAATATGGCATAGGGTTCTTTTTTTATGGGTAAGAACTTTATATTGGCAACACTTTTTAACATGTTTGTCGCCCAGCGTGATTGGGTTAAGTTTCTTGCGGGACCCAAATCCGACTGCTGGAGCGCCAAAACGTAAACAGTGCGGTATGCGACAAGAGAAGACGCGAGCGTGGTTGGTGACATTATTTTCAAGCCTTCGATTATAAGAATAATTATAAGAATTATAAGATTATAAGAATATCGAAATGACTAGCCGGTTTAGCGGAACATCGAGAACGAAATCTTCGTTAGTTAGAGAAGTTAGAAGTTCGAAGTTAGAGAAAGTCTTGATGACTTTTCCAGAGCTCGGGAAGTCGTGATCATGTGTCAACCACTTGGTGAGATTGGATCCTCGCTGACAACGCGCGATAGGTCCTTGGCCCGAACCCTTAGAGCCTGAAGGCCTTTGGCATCCGTTGTTACACCTTCAAAATGTTCATTGGAAGGTGTAAAAATATGATTGAAAGTGAAGAGAGCAGTGATGACGAAATAGTGAGTTTTAAAAGCAAATGATAAATAGAATTTCATTGAGCATTGAGCAAAATTTAGTCTTTTGATGGGTTTACCGTCTGATATTAGCGCAAGTAAAGTGTGTTTGCTATTTTTAGACGAAAAACTAATAAGCGACTAAGAGACTAAAAGATATGCAGAGTAAAAATTGCATCAGCAGGAAATAGCTGAGCATGCTCGAACAGATGAAAACCAACGACTCCAGATCATCAGTCGAAAACTTCGAAAAAATTTATAGGACTGATGATCTGGATTGGTCTAGTGCAGACACTGCTCGTTAGATGTTGGTCAACGGACTCCTTTTACAACTTCCTCTTTCCACGCAGCAAAATGTCCCGGAACCGGTTTGAAGTACTGTTGCAAACTTGAATTTTGCAAACAACGAAACGATAGAAGAGGGTAGCAGACTTGAGTAGGTTTTACCGTTACTAAACCTACTAACGGACAATAACCAAAATGTTTTTTCACCAGGCGAAGATATTGTAGTTGACAAAAGAATGATTCGCTGGAGGGGACGATTAATATTCAAGCAATACATATCAAACAAATCGCATAAACATGGTATAAAAGTTTTCAAACTGTGCTACACCGAAGGGTATACGTGGTCCGCGAAGGTGTATTCAGGATGTGAAACCAGCAGAAGAGAGCAAGTTAGCATAGCCGAAAATGTCTGCATTGAACTTGCAGATAAATTATTAAATAAAGGACGCATCTTATTTGTTGACAACATTTACACAAGTTACGGATTGGCAGTCAAATTTTTAACAATTCAAGACGCATGTCGTTGGAAATTTGCGGTACAATGAAAAAATTTATGCCACGTTTTTTGATATCGGACCCATTGAAGAAAGTTCAAATGATTGCACGGGAAGATGATAACGGTATCGTGGTGCTAAAGTGGAGGGATGTTCGCGATGTTAGGATATTATCAACAAAACATGCACCTGTTATGATATCAAACTCCGATTCTACTCATGGCGGCCGTCCTCCAAAACAGAAACTTTTGGCGTTACTGGCATATAATAATGGAAAAACAGGAATCGACAGAAGCAATCAAATGGTGTCATATGCCTTAACGATACGGAAATTGGCACTACATTTACTGTTAGGAACAAAAATCGTAAATGCTCACATCGTAAACGAGAGAGCTATCAACAAAAAAAAATAGAAATCAGAAAATTTCGGGGACTTCTCGACACCGAAATGTTGTCCCTGGAAAATGCTGCGCCCGACAATGATAAAAATAAACTAAGGAACGTGTCCCACCATTTGTAGTTTCGTAAGAATCAGCAGGGCAAGCCTATAAACAGGATGTGCGCCCTGGGCAAACTTCCGCAAACTACCGAACGCCAAGAAGCAAAAAATGTGTAAAAAAAAACCACGACCTATTGTTCCAGTTGCCCAAAATCACCACAAATGTGCTTAGAGTGTTTTAACGAACACCATGCCACTAAGTATAATATAATATGTTATCCTAAATATAAATTAATAAAAAGTCCTATATTGTGTGTTATCTATATTTATATGTCAGTGCTTATTCCATTAAATTCCTTTTAAAAACCCAACTGAAAATCCTGTTAACTTGAACAGGGAAGCATAACCGTCACCCAGATCTGGGTGACGCGGCGACGAACATGTTAATCCTACGTATGGTGTGACACCTGTCATACGTTTTACAGTTAATTGATTTGCCATTTGATCACTAATAAGTTGATCACTGAGCGAAGTCTGCAAGTTGTGCTAGTTAACTACAAATTTCAATTGCGTCCGAGAAACACACACTCGCTACATTTTATATCAAACATAATCGTACATCAGAACAATTTATTCATCATTTCCGCAACGCGTTAATTCACACTGATAATGTGCATCCACTCAGACATCGTACAGTGCGTAATGAAGAAACTACAGCAGCTATAGAGCGTAGTATCGATGAAGACTCAAGTTAATCTATTTGACAGCCTGCTCAATAATTTTAAGTAAGAATATTGTTTTGCGAGCTTAAGAAATCCAAGAGTCTAAACAACCACGGGACGCGTCGTGGATTTGTTTTATGGGCCCAAGAACAAATTGCTGCAGTTCGTAAATTTTCAAAGGAAATGTTGTTATGCTACTTCAATAAACAAAACTTCCGCATTCGGAGTGATAAGCGAACAATGACATTAGTTAAAACACCGTTATATCTAGAGAAAGTAAATGTTTGGAATGCTTTGTGGGCCGGTGGAATCATTTGTCCATGTGTCTCGAATAATGCTGTTAGGAATAACATTACAGTCAATAGTGACCACTATAGAATCAGGATCAATGACTTTCCCGTTCCGGAATCGACTCGCCGTAATGCAGAGGACCTCTGGTTTCCACAGAATGGTATGACGTGCCAGTCAGCTTGTGTAACCATTGATTGTTGGAAAGAAGTATCTGATGAACGCAATATTTATCGTTTTGAACACTGGGAAATCTTATGATTCAACACTGCTGAACTGTTTCTTGTGGAAATACAACGAACACTTGTTAGCTTCGAAAAGCTCGAGACACTTGACCATTTGGAAAACAACTTTCGCCACGTCGTCAAATCGGACCTCTTGGTCCAATTCTTCCGTACCAGTCGAAGCACTGATATGCCCATAGTCGTATTTGAATATAAAGAGCAGAGAATTATATTTGCAATCAAAGTTTCTATTTTCATGGTTATCAAAATAATTTTTCCGAATTTTATTCCATTTCAAAGTTCTATATCTGTAGAGAACATCCTTTATTAACTCTCATGATGCCAGGACAAAATGCGTCTTGGAAATCGTGGACTGAAGAGTCAATGACCAGTGCCTGCTGTTCACTGACACCATATTTACTACTGAGATAACCCAACTATCGGTTCCAGACGATACATTGACAGAAAGAAAACGAGCAACATATATCTACAAGAATCGGGAACAGTTATTTTTTAATAATGATACATTGACACTTCTTAACTCATAAATTACAAAATCTTATGAGTGGGACCCGCCTGGTTTCCCATGGCGGAAAATTTATGCAAACCAGACACAAAAATAACTTACATACTTATATTGTCGAGCTCTTTCTCAGTATTCACCCTGGCAACGCCAAAGAACGATTTGTCTTAGCTATACATAAGTGCAATCGTCGCATTCAGTTAAATATCTGGGTAAGGTGAACTCTGCTTAGAGGGTAGCCGAGATTCTAAGACTAAATCATACTCCTCCTGGGACTCCCCATGGGAGGATTCCCACCGGAAAGCTTCATTGTAATAGTGTTAGGGTCTTTAGACCTATAGAAACAGAAGAAACCCTACGCTTTGTCTATCCTTAAAACAAAGGTTTGAACAATTCATCGGTTAGAAGCATCAAGGATATGGAGGTAAATTCTAGGGAAATCCTTATTTTATTAAAATAACGTTTTCACGTTTCTAGACTTTGTTATCTAGGTCCTTGTTCAATACGACTATTGGAACTTTAGTTTTGTCTACTCTGAAGGTAGAAAAGTTCATTCTTACAACCTCATCCACTCTATCGTTTTCATCGGTCTGTCACGTATCATTTCTAAAGCAGACCTTTTCTCATGACCTTTTTTTCACCTCTGATGACTATTTTCTCTCCTGTAACACAATTCCATGACTCTAGCGCGTATAGGTTCTATTGATTCCTTGAAGAGAACTCCAGCTTTAGTTTCCTTGTGCGGGTTGAAATCGTTTTTGGGGATTATGTTCTTATTCTTTCCTAGGAATAATGAATATTTTCCGCAGATTTACCCGGTAAGAGTTATTGAACAGTCAATAATGCAATGACAGATCAACCTACTGAACAGGACCTTCTCGTCATGGACTTATACATCCAGTGGTGACCGGTTCAAAGATGGTTATTCATCCAGTTCTTGAGTTTTAATCTGATATCAGTAACAGACTTGTATTGCTAGTACCCAGGTGTGTATTTCCAGATAATTATATTCTGGGCTAGTCTTCTAGG
The DNA here is from genome assembly GCA_954870665.1 of Stratiomys singularior. Taxonomy (NCBI): domain Eukaryota; kingdom Metazoa; phylum Arthropoda; class Insecta; order Diptera; family Stratiomyidae; genus Stratiomys; species Stratiomys singularior. The sequence continues at coordinate 16,396,732 of OX940879.1, forward strand.
AAACAGGCATGCCGTGAAAGTCAACTCTTCTTCGTCCCCATGATGAAGGTGTTTGTTTTTATAGAGCCAATTGCACCACTATTACGTGGCTAGCTTTTATCTTCATCGCAGGAGAAAAGATCCAGTTGGCGGGTTTGAGTTTTAATCCTCATGTCAAGATGTCCTTGCAGTCTTGAGTAAGAAGTGTCAGAAAGCGTGCTACTATCGCTTTTTTCGACTTATCCGACGTGTAGTAGTCTTTAATATAGGTAGCCGTTTGTCCAGGATATGTGTGTTTGCTCAGGGTTACACCAGAATATTTAACTTTTACTTTACTAACCTGCTTTATTTCTACAATGATGGGGCAGAATGTTGCTATTTGCGGGTTTTATCTGGTAGATTATTAAGTATATTTTTAGGCTTTTGTATTCAGTCCGTTTATGGTCGCGTTTTTAAGCAATCTTAAGACCACTACTTGCATCAAGCCATGGAGAATCTAAATAAGCTTTTTTCTGATTGATATTTTTTTGGGTTGGGGGGTGAAGGCAATTTACGCCCGGAGTGTGGGACTCCTAGCAGCGCATGCTACCAGACTACCCACTAAACACCCCCTCTGTCAAGAGATCCTAGCCTGGAACCGTTTGACACATTACTTCGGGCTAGGCCTCTTTTTACTTCGCCCTAGGGCGCCGTCAGTCTAGAGAAATCTCCCTCCAGCGGGAGCGACCAGATTGTCTGGAGAAAGCTCTCCCATCACCTCCCACAAGTCCTGCCGCATCCTGTTCCACCTTCTACAGTTGAAGAAGGTGTGACATGCGTCATCCCTTTCCCCTGGGCAGAAAATGCAGTCTGGGGACCGTGATTTACCAATCTTGTGCAAGTAAGACTGAAAATACCCATGCCCGCTAAGAAGCTGGGTAAGGTAATAATCAGTCTCACCGTGCCTTCGATTTAGCCACGATCCCACGTCCCCTATAAGGCGGGCAGTCTAGCGGCCATTGGAGTCGCTGATTAATATGACCACACAATTGCATGTAATTTTGACTGTGGATGTTATTGCTTGCTACTTTTCAATGCCAATGTATTCTGTTTGGAGCTCCGAGCTCGGGTAGCTTCCTTTAATGAATTATTTAATTTAAATGAAATTTGCTTGCAATTGTTTTTGATTTTTGAAAAGTTTGAATTTGAAATTTTCCTTCATTTGGAAAATAATAACCTCAACAAGAATGCACACAATTTTCATTCAAAATTCATTCAGAATAACCCTAGGACTTAAAATGCAATTAAGGCGTTTGAATTTCAAATTTCATTTAAGCGCCATCAAGCATCTGACAAACGTCAATGCATTTCGTTCCGAGGATTTTTCGATTTTCCGAATATTTCTCGCCTCACATTGACGCATCGCAATCATTGTACGATGTCGTATACGAATGCATGTTACGAAAACGCGTTGACATATGCTGTGCGACTCTCGTCGCGGTTTCGCATCGCAGTCTCGTAGTATTGTATTTCGGCCTTCAAACGCTAGAATATCGACTTATCTGATACTCTACCCCTCGCATTTAAGCCCACTGAGCGATAATAACTGCCTCAGTTGGGCAACAGAAACTATTGGGTTGTTCGATGTTCATGACGTTTTTTTTTTGTTTTCACAGATGGCGTGAAATGCATTTCGCATGCAGTAGTGATTGCGTGGCTCATATTATTATATAATGTTGTTTAAAAATAAATTTGAAAATGGACAATCAAGACACCCCACCAAACGCGTGAACACATGCGACTTTTTGCTCAATTGTAGCCAAAACTACACATTTATAAAAAGTTTCATTACGAGTGGTAAGAAGTTGATTCTTTTTGATAACATTGTCCGAGAACGATCCCCGGCAATCCAAGCAAGACGGGCTCCCGCAAACGACTTCCAAAGCCAATATCCACCTGAAAGTCATTGACACAGGTGCTTTCTCCGTGGTGGGATTGCAAGTGTATAGTCTAGTTTAAGCTGCTTCCCAGAAACCAAGCTATTGATTCGAATGTCTTCTGTCATCAACTATCGAAACTGAACAAAGAAATCGAGGAAAAATCGCCCTGAACCGGCCAATCGTAAAGGCGTGATGTTCCCACATCATAACACAAGACCCCACACCTCTTCGACAATACGTCAAAAATTAATGGAGTCCAACGAAAGAGAAAGAAGATATAGAGAGAGGGCCTCTCTATATCTTCTTTCTCTCTCATTTCGCTTTTATTATTGTCTGAAATCACAAAAAGTAACGCATATCAAAACAAATTCACCAACACTTACTTAAAATAATAGTAAAGGTGGTACACATGAATGGTTTTACGATCTAAACTATGGTCGCAAACATCACCATATTTGCTTGCTATAATTCAAGTACATGTTTTGTTTTCATACGCATTTTATCATCCGAATACTCCGAATATAAACAATATTTTGTCCTTAGATCAATAAAATTACGAAATAATATCATCACATTAAGTGCCCCATTATAAACAAATTTTTACTGCCCATGGACACAAGAGAATCGACTCAACGGGACTGTTAACTCCACACGAACATCATTAGCCGAAGAATTACGCCCCGCCCATTCCACACATTTATCAAAGATGCTCGACTTCGGATTTAATTTGCTCGAGCCGAATGAACACGGGGAAATTGCCATCTGAAGCTGATCTCAAGCCTTCACTACGCTTATCAAATGTGTTAAAATCTATCTTTTCGTTAGGAGTGTCATTAAAGAGCATATCCATATGTTACGTATGCTCAATGAGAATTAGAAATGTATAATATAAGCGTTTGCGCATTTTTAATCAACGTTGACTGATTAAAGTGAATGATTCAGCGACCGCTTTGATAATATTTTCGACATTCAAGTTGTATGTGTAACCATTCCTTTACAGAAATAGCTTTTCTAACTGCAATGTTAACTCCACTGTCAAATTTATAACTGAAGGTAGGCGAAGATTTTTAAATTAAAAATGTTTTTGATTTGCTCATTATATGCAACAATTGGTAAGTTGACTTTTCGGCAGTAATATTGATGGATAATTTTCAATGTCATGACAGATAATTGCTCTCCAACAAAACATGTTGAAGTTGTGCATTTTTCAGCGGTTATGTTTTGTTCGTATTTTTGCCTATGATTCGATAGTACATTACGAATGCTACGTAAATGTGCTTCAAATTGCGCGAAAAATCTTGAAATTTCGATACAATTTTGGATATCATGTTGCATACGGTACAAATGGCAGGAACGACCATTTGAGCAGAGGACAAAAGGGACAAAAGATAAGTTTAAAACTTCGGACGCTCCAGTACACTCATGTACACGGATAGGGCCAGTCTATATCTTATACCTTTATCAGCCCAACTGAGAACTGATGTCAAATCCACCCTATATCCCTGACTTAGCAACATCGGACTACCATTTGTTTCCCTTCCATCAAAACCATTTGAATGGTTACAATTTCGATTCCAATCAGGCTGTTAAAAATAAGTTTGACATGTTGTTTGCTTCTGAAAACCAAGGCTTCTTCGGATGTGGAGTTTTTCAACTTACCAAAAGATGATAGCGGGACAAGAAGGTCATTCAACAAAAGTATCAATACATCATTATATTAATATCTTAAATACAAAATGATTTGGTTTGTTGTTAATATCAATAAATTGACTGAAAAAAAATTAAATAAACGACATTAACTATCCAACAACCCAATAGCTTAGTTAGTTGGGTAACAACCTTTATTCATTGGTTTTGTTTTTTTGGGTAACTATCTATCATGTGATCAATCTGTCAACGTGATATTTTTAGTGAAATTCTCTAAATTTGCCAATGTCTAGTCCTTTACACAACATGTGTACGGGAATGTATGTAAAATATGATGGATTTATACGTGTTTTTGAGTGGCATAAACGTTTCAAAGAAGCACGAAAATATATCCAAGAAAATGTACATTCATCACGTTCTTTAAGTATAAAAACGGATGAAAATGTCTTGAAAAATTGGCAAATTTAGTCCTTTAAAAACATTTTTGAGTATCCGTTATTATAAGTGTAGGTATGTTATTAAAATGCACGAGGTTAAGGTGATTAACGTTGATCTTTATTATACTTAAGAACTGTTACAAGCCCGATGTTTTGCGCGTGGTGATCGCTCTTGCACTGACGCACCGTCCACTCTGTACAATGTACATACTCGTATCCCCACTCTCACACATACAGGTTGAGAATTAACACATAATGAGATGTAAGAATTAACACATAATTGGTTTAAGGACTATAACATGAATATTTTACTATTATAAAAATATGTTCTACTTCATTGCACAAAACCCGGGTGAACAAATTGACTCACGGATAAATATATTTTTTGGTCTCTTGAAAACCATCAAGAAAGATACTAAACTGTTCAGAAGAGTTCAAATCATGGTTTTATGTCTGTAACCCAGAAAGTAAAGGCCATTGATTGCACTGGAAAAGTCCGCATTCACCAAGACCGAACTAGACTTGCATCTCCAAATTAGCATTTAGGACAACAATAATTGTTTTTCTAGACAACCATTTCTTTGACTGTGGTTGTCAACGTGATTTGCATTTTCGAAGGAAAATACTGAATAAATTATATTAGTATATGGTTCTAGGCAGTCTCGGTGACCGATTCGGAAGGAACATATCAGGATTGGCAAGAATAAGTCTTAGATTCTTCTTCAGGACAACACCCCAGTTCATATCTCACTGATTATCATGTCAGTTTTGGCCACGGGATCCTCGTGTTGAAGCATTAACGCTCAGTACCAGAGCTAGCTCAAGATGACTTTTATCTATTTCCAAACGTGGAGGACGGGTTGAAATTAACTACGTTCGATAAAGTGGAAGATTTTAAGAGAAAAGCGAAGGCTCAACATTCAGAATGTCTCCATCTTCGTTAAAAATAATTTTTGGTTGATATTTTTTCAATTGAAACGAGAATCACGATAATACCATTACGTTCAACCATCTTTCCAAAAATTGAATGCATAAACCAAACTTTTGTAATGCTTTTCAAACGAAACTATAAGTGATCCAACCTAACAAATCTTTAGAGCACTTTTTCAAAATACAAGTCATATTTGCAGCTACAGGTTGACACCCAATAAACATAAAAATCTAAAAATTTATAGCCCTCAATATTATTTAATTCAATTTTAATTAATTCAATTCGAAAATTCATTTGAAATTATTTCAACTCAATTCATTCGTTTCTGTAATAAATAATTTCAATTCAACCAGCTCGGATATAAATCATTTCCGGTTAAGCATTTAAACGCTTTCATCTTTTAATTACGCAGGACAACTTCTTAGAACTTCAGCAATAAATAATCCAAAAAGGCCTCTTTGCATTATCAATGCATAATTTTCACTTTGCAATTCTAAGAAATATTGTTTAATAAGATAAAACCCCAAAAAATTGACCATCTCCCTCCGAAAATCCTCGTTCTACTATCGTTAGAAAATCAGGACGATGGTTAACCAAAAATATGTGCACAATACGCATCGTATCTCATACATCATCCGGTTGTTGTCCTACATCAGTTCAGAAAAAAAACTACCCCTTAAGCTACAAGCCGTCTGCGAACAATGGACTGCTAACAGAAAGATACGAGTACGAACCAAAAAGGACTAAAGGACAAACACGGTTAGAGCTTTTTACTACAAATAAATAAATTGCCGACAATTACTCTGTTAACAAGTTTTATTGACTCTCAAAATGTTCTACGTTTATTTATAGCGCTTAGCTGGCCAAGGGATAAAGAACAAGGATCAGGTCGTGGAAATCATTGTATAGTGAATGAATCTATAGTATCGCTTCTGTCATGAAAGCGTGGAACGTGGCAATGTTGGTCCTGACTTTAGGAAATGTCCTTTTGCCTTTGTCCTATTTTCCGCTAGATCAATCACTTCCGTTTCAGATGTCCGGAGACTGGGCCAGAGAAAAGTAGTTAGCTCGCTACCGATTTCATATCCACCTCGAATAAGCGTGGCAAACGGTGGCGGCAATGAGGCAAATTGAGATTAATGTCAGGACTCCCTGCAAATACAACGGATTTTAGGATATATACGTGCATGCTATCTATTTGGAAACGATCTAAATTTAGAACGATATTTTTCGTTAGGCATCATTTATTGTAACGTCCGTTTATTTATCGCGATAACGTTTTCACAGAAGGTGATTATAAAAATTTGCATCGCGTTCACTGAGTTTTGAGAATGGAAACATCTCAAACAAACATCACAGGCGGTACAGAGTGAAGCGAAATTAGTGGAATTAGTCTGCAAGAAATTCGGAAAAAATCAAGAATCAACAAATACGTAATCTAAGACAGCGAATTTTTCTGATATTTCCCAAACGTTTGTCCCCAATAATTCTATGAAGCTACTACAGGACTTCAGCGTGCATATAAAATTCTCTAAAATATTGCACTGCCGGGGACCATTTCTTTCTCGGCGAATTCTTTCAATGATATATCAATCATTTCAGACATTCCTAAAGCAATGAGGACCAAGGATTCTTACTGCTACTCTTCAACAATGACTTTTTTCAACGCAATATTGGTTGATTGGAGCCATGCGTCTTTTCTCAAACGTATTATCCTGGTGGTTATTTTCATAAAAGAGATGGCAAGACGCAGCCTCTGTATTAGATTTTTAATGTGAATAAATTATTCCTAGTTTTCAAATCACCTTTGAAATTAAGCTTTACAAATAGAATTTCTTGATCATTGCATGCTTTCCGATTTGTTCGTTTTCTGAACAGGAATCGTTTCATTTAGCCGATTAAATTATCAAATGTTCACCAGCAGAGCAGGTCATCTCAACAATGGTCAACCTCAATATAACCATATCAAGCCAATATCAAAAATAATAATTCTTAATACAAGCACAAGTTCTATCAACACGTTTTCTTGATAATAAGGTTCTGAAGTCGCATTCTTTGAGGAATATTATGCTTTTTAGAGTCAAACCTTGCGTGAGTAAATATTCTGTACTTCTCCACCACAAATAAAAGTCTTAGTAGCCGGATTATAAAGTAATTTGAGCGGATTTTATCCTATGCAGCAAGGCCAGGACATCAATTTTACCGGTGACATAGACAATGTCTAATGTTATAAAAATTTTACGCATCCAAAAAATGTTGCGAACCACTGAGTTGGACCAACAACAAAGCAAGGAATCATAATGAAAGTACAAGAACTAATCCGTACTTTCTCGTTTCATTAATCTGTATTTTCTCGTCTTCTAGAAGAATCTAAAGCCGAAGAAGCCAGACAAGGCAGAAAAGCAGTTAACAGACCTAAACAAAGATGAAAAAAATATAGTTCTAAGTAAAGGCTTTGAAGACGAAATGAAAGGATAAAATTAAAAAAGCTAGAATGTTTTGGGAGGAAATGAAAATAACTAGAAAGGACTTTAAGAAAGCTAAAGAAAGATAATCACTTTTTATAATTGGCACATGCTCTTCAGCGGAGACCTGAATTGTTCAAATTCATTTTCTAATCAACATTAAAATGAACCGCGAAAATATGCAGTAGCAAGCTGCGCACTAACTAACTGCGGGGCTAACTGCGGAGATTGTTCAAATTAGATATGTTGGGTCATATGAAATTACTATGTCCAATTAGATAACTTACTTTAGTTAGACCTGACTTTTCATAGTATTTTAGACAGCAGTTGAGATTCTTTAACACAGGTCCACAGTGCAGGCAATGAGGAAGCAGTTAGCACCGATGATCTCCATTTTTTGATGTTGGCAGAGAAGGAACCCAGATTTTTCTTATTACTTTAGAGACAACGCCATCCTCATGCATCATTAGCCACTACGATCTTCTCCGAAGGGCCCTACCTAATAAGCATTAATGGATGGATTCATTGTCTGGTATCTCAATATGCACCTAAGAGATAAGTTCACCAAACAAATCGAAAGCAAGTTCAAGAAGGAAATATCCAGCAAAAATTATATTTCAAAATAAGATCCTCTTTCTGTATTTGAATGCCATCCCACGGGAATGCTAACCTCTGTTGCGAATAAACTCGCTTGAACCAAATTGCTCGGCGAGAGGGTCACTGTCAAACTCGACAGGCCCCATGGATACGTTCAATACATTGTACCACAAAATTGGATTAAACCAAGAGCATTGGAGGGCATTTATGCACTGGCATTGTTATCTCAATGAAAGAACAGACCAGAAAAACGAGACAATGCAGAAACAGAGGCCTATGAGTGCGTATCAAGACGGAATACTTTTGCAAGTTCTCCAATCAGGGGAAAATTGTTCTTGAAGGACTGGCCTATAATTTATATTTTGAAGAGACTAAAAGAGTACCTTACTACCAGCCAGGGCCAGGGCTTGGATGGTCACAAAGATGATCACCAATTTCTTATATATTGTACATAATTAACAAAACTGGGTAATCCCATTAACATCACTTATTTTTTCTAGCTTCGTGGCACCATACAGGTATCAGTTCTACGTCTGATAAACGATACAGCCTTCAGGCTACCCAAAAATTTAAGAGATTATGTTCGGTGAATACCAAACTAATAAGTAGCAAACATTGGTGTACAGGCTCACCAATACAGCACTCTCTAAATCATTGCCATGCTACAGCTGTGAGACGTAACACCTTACCCATGGAAGTTTGAAAGGCAGAGCCTTAGGTTCAACAAAGGGGAGAATCCCGAAGTTAATCAATGGTTAAGAAGGTACAACCCAAGCTATAATAAGGAAAGAGAGTCATTCAAAATTGTCAATTGTGAAACCTTTAATGAGCTGTCCTCGTGCAATAAATTAACAATGGCCGTATACCTAGGAAGTTAATCCTAAGGATTAGAAGAAAAGAAAGAATTCGTAACAAGCGCATGCTCAGGCCAAGAAAGAAATCTCGATCTCTAAACTCAGGATTTCTAAGACAATCATCCACATAAGGAAAATAAAGGCAGTAAGGAAGCAAACTTACACACGTGCTTAGTCTTTAAAGGAACCTCGAGAACAAAAAGCAAAAACTGATGGAAATGGAAGCAAAGAAAAAGACCAACCTTGGAGATGTTTTGCATAAAAGTCAAAGGTATAATACCGAAAATTATCTCTGTAGAGGACACTGGAACTCTCGTTGACCAAATATTATATAACACTAAGGCCGCAATTCCAATAAGAGGTCTCTCAATTTCGATCACTATAGATGGTTGGTAGGTAAGGCTTCTTAAGCTTATGTAAGGATCCTAGATCTCTGAACTCCTCCTGCTGAAATATGAAGAGTGTTTTTATTAAAGGTATAGAACATTGAAAAATTGTTTTGATTACCATGAACTTGGTTTCATTCCGAAGATTTTGAATCGACATGGATTTCCCCATTTTTATATGAATATCATTTCAAGTATGTAAGCACCACGACTGACGCGGAGGAAGTCAAAACGAGTGATCCAATTTTTGACTACGCTAATCAATAATTGGAGCCGAGTCTCGCCAATAACGCGCCGAATAATATCCTCCAACTGGTCAAGTGTCAGGAGCTTCTCAACGTAATTTGACGTATCCCCTCAAGAAATGCTCCTGTGGTGTCAAATCACAAGATTTTGCAAGCCAGTTCACAGGTTCAAAACGAGAAGTTAAATGCTCATTAAATACTTCTTTCAATAAGTCGATGGTTGCACGAGCTAACTGGCATGTTGCACTATTCTGTTGAAACCAGAGGTCCTCTGCCGATTCCGGAACGAGAAAGTAATTTGTCATGGCTCTACAAAGGACCGCATTGATTGTGATGTTATTCCCAGCAGTATCTTTGTGGACATATGGACCAATAATTCCACTGGACCATAAAACAGACAAAACAATGACATTTTTCACATGTAATGGTATTTCCACAACCCCTTTTTGTTGCACATCACTCCAATTGTGATAGTTTTATTTATTGACGTACCCATTCAACCAGAAATGAGTCACATTGCTAATAAACATTTTCTTACGAAATTCAGGATCACCAGCAATTTGTTCCTGGACCCATGCACCGAATCGATGCCGTACCCAGTGGTCGTTTGGCTTCAATTTTTACACGGTTTGGACTTTGTCACCCCAAAAACCAAGTGCTTTCTGTAAAATCTTCTGTAATGTGTATGGGCACAGGTTTAATTGTTGAGCACGATGGTGAAATGAATCACTTGAGTTTTCATCGATACCACGCTCTGCAGCTGCTATGGTTTCTTCATTCCGCACTGTATAATGTCTGGCCGTCTAGATGGATGCGTTTTATCAGTGAGAATAAACATGATGCAGGAATTATACATGGTTAATCGAATTAATTGTTCTGATGGACTGTTATGTCGGCTATAAAATTGATGGAATGTGTAATGAATTTTTCGAAAAGAACCCTTTTTGCATAATAAAGCTGCAAAATTAGCAGACGTTACTCTGGCGTCAACCTATATGTAATAGAATGGCAAACCAAATTTACTATAAAACGCATGACAGCTGTCATACCATAGCTTGCATTAAAAAGTGCTGCCAACTTACGATTATCTCTTAAAATGAGAGGTGAAACTTACTTTAAACCATGATGAAAGAAATAAGTTAGAGAAATGCGAATCACACTCTATACTCCAGGTTTAATGGAAAAGCAGGATCAAACAATGAGCAGTGGCTGGAGCACTTAATAAGAAGGTGGATTATATGGAAGGTATAATAATACGGGGGTTCAGGCTATCAGGTTGCTGTCAATGGAGTGTTCAATGGATCAGGAGATGTAGGGTACACAAATGAAGTTCCAACTGATGGAAATATGATCAGTTTGGACACCGCGCAGCAAACAGTGAACACTATGCGTTAGTCAACACGTTATTATTAGAAAAAAATAATTTTAAATTTATGGAAGATGCAACTGATTCTATTGAAAAGTTGGACCAACGTTTAGAATTCCACGAAAAAACCCGGAGGTCCACGCGAAAACCTACAAAGCAGCAGACTGGCAGCTGACCCATTCACACAGCTTGTTGCGAAGAATAGTAAAATTCAAGGAATCACAAAATTATTATCACCAGCATACTACTGTTGATTCTTTCACTGCTCCTACCACTACCACCAAATTAAATCGGAATCCTTAATCTTTATATGGTCTTTTGAAATTAGTGATCAGCCTAAGATTCAATAGATTCATTTTATGACTGAAATTTTATGCTCACCCTGAACACAACATAAGTTAACAATTAACGTTGGATTCAAAGTAACCGTGGTATCCAGTGAAGCGTTCAAATGGTTTCCTGGCTGGTAGGTCAAAATGTTTGAAGCAATTCAGTAGGTACGAGAGATATATGAAGTGAATAGATACACAACATATGTCCCTCCAATATGAATTACATATACAAATAGCGCTTGCACTAAGTGTTACTGTTCCGTTCCATTGGTGCTTGTTTAGTTTCTAAAGTGTTCAAAGGATATGCCAGCTCCAAAAATAAGTATAACCATACAAGTTGTCCTGCTTCTGAAATGAACCTTACCTGCCTCCATCCATTTTTTCTCTTCGAGCCTCAAGCCTGCATAATTGAACCCCATCTTGGCAGCACCATCCTTTCTGTTGTTACAGTCCTACTCCACGGTCACTTCATTTCATCTATAGCTATCGTCAAAAATGGCTAAAAGTTTCAATTTGAATGAATCCCTTATAAATGTGGCAGACTTAAATTGAAATATTCAAATGGATTTCCTGAGTGAATTAGACAGCAACCTGTATGAAATCTGATGGAATTGTTTCATGTACCTTACACTCTGCACTTCCCGATTTCACACACCGACGTGGAAACGTATGCATTGAGATATAGACCACTAAACGTTTCGATAAATTTGATAGGCTCGTGCCAGGAAGTGATGGCAAACGCGTAGTCGAAAAGGACGAGACACCCCAAAGTGCAAATGTCACACAACATTCAACTGGACATAGATTAATTGCTATTACAGATTTTCGCCCTCTTAAAGTATGTTAGGATTGTGCTTCTAGTCCTAGATTCGGTTTACGATGGTAGCATAGATGGATGGATGAATCGGTAGATGAATGAAATGGATGAATATATGGACAACGGTCACTTTCTGGTGTTTGCTTCGTGCTGAGTTATTGACTTCAAATGCCGGACGTTCAATTATCATCAAATGTTGAAATATTGCACATGAAATCCCAATTGAATAGACTCGATTCATTCAAAAAGTGGTAATTATGGAGTGAAAGGATGTCCGTGGTGTACCAAACAAATTTGATCATACCATTTCGATTTAGAGGTTTACATATGGAGATACGAGGGTAAACTCGTTCAGAATGTCTTGTTTGTAATGCAGTGCTGTTTTATGGAAATCAATTAATAAACAGATCCTTTAAAAAAATTTTAATTTAAAATGTTAAAGGCATGAGTCCAGCATAGCTCTTGCTCTTCTTAGCAGCCATTTACTATTAAACAACTTATAGCAAACGTTCAGATTGATATTAAATTGGGAATTCGGAACCAATATCAGCTCTTACATTCAAAATTATTGAAAGGGAACTACAAAATTTAAGACTCATTACGAGCTTGTATATAATTCAAGCAAAATATTATTTGTATTGAATGAAAACAAGCAATCAACTAACAGAGAAAATATCCTGCAAGCAATTTGCATACGTGCTCACAAATTTTACAAGAAATTTTACTTATCAAAAAAACCGCGCACTGTGGAACTGATATCCTTAAAATTAAATCTAGGTATCCCTTCATCATATATGCATAGTTCCTCCAAACAAAACATGCTACGAGACGATTTGTTTCCTTTGTTCTATAAATTTCCCAAAAATACCAGCCCAACTCTGTCGAAAGTAACTGAAAAAGTTTCTTATCTCGAAATAAGTACGTTCTTCTAGTTTCCATTCTTCGATTGTTTCCATCGATAGGTCAACGGATTATTAATCAATTCTTATCAGCATCTCAACACACATGCAATTAGGCGTAAAGTAGTGGTCATTACTTCCTCAATCAATACAATTTCCCCCAAAATTCCATTTCGGAAGATAGTGACCCATCACAATTTGTAAACCAATTAATTAATTGTATTTCATCGTTGAATTGAGCGGGAAATTCAAAGGCATATGTGGGTTATCGCATTTAGACTGGGTCAATAAATTCTTCTTATGGCGCTTCGTGAATAATTAAAATCGAGAAAAACTCGAGTGAAAATTTGAAAATCTGGTTTGGAAATTTTTGTTGACACAAGACCTTTGATCGACCATTTTTAAGGAGTGTTTTTGGTTGCCGTTAGAAAATTGAAGAGATGTTTTTCTTTTCCATTCTGTACAAGTAGTTCATAGAGTCACAAATTCATGCCAATCCATTTAGGAATCTGAATAAATTAGTACTAATACTCCTAATCTAATAAGTTTTTGTGGTAATTTTCGTGTTCCGTTGTTGGAAACTTCAAATGTATGACTCTCAGGAAGACATTGCTTTTGGGTTACCGAGTAAGCACCGAGTAGTCCTTGATCTCTTCTCTTTTGATGCAGTCAATGCTCCATCTTTCTCTCTATCCAGGATCCTCCTCTTATGCTCTGCAATAGGGAAGACTCTTGGTTTAACTTTTGAAAGACGCTACGCCGTCAGATCACAGACGGTCCAATGTGCAAACACAATGGTCAAAGGTTACCGACAACCGCACAGGCATCACAGCTCCAGCATCCTCGTTAGTTTACTTCCTTCCTCGAACGATATCCAAGGTGAGGTCCATTAGGTAGCAGAGATACTACTACTATATACCATAGATATACATTGATACTAGATTCTATAATATAAATATACTCGATACTATAATACTCCTACTGTGACTATGTCGTCGTTGCTTTGATCGCAAAAGCTAATCATCAAGCCAAAGTATTTCAGCGTTCTCTTGGAGGAAAAGATCACATATGCAAACTGGCTCAGAATGGCACAAAAGATCCGCTCATCAGCTTCATCTAGTGCCACCCTAATGGCGCGGTTTATCATTTATTCGAACACTTGAAAACACACAATGGATTGATTAAAATCCGGTTTGAATTACGCTTTTCTAGTGATACATCTGTGAACTAAAACCTGCTTAACAGATAAAATTATCATCCATGGCCCAGCAGCCTGAGCCGGGCCTTGGCCTCAAAGATCAACCTCCTCCAATCGTCACAGATCTGCAACCTTGTTATCTAATTGATTCCAGCCAATAAAGAACAGCTTTCAGTGTTTATCGCACTTTCCTATTGAGCCCTCTGTCCTGATGCTTGGCGTTAGCCTTGCGCTCTACCCTTCAATGTCCTTTTGGGCAACTGATTTTTTCCATTCTTTCACATGGCTCGCCCATTGCAGTTTGTAAAGCTTTACACGAGTAGATACAGTTGGTTCGTAAGATACTCTCGAATCTAAACCTTCTTTCACTGGTCCTTTGATTTCTCGGAGCACTTTCCGTTCAATTATGACCGCTGCCATTACGGATTCGTTCGTCAGGGTCCATGCAGCTGCACAAGCTTGCCTAATGATATCCAGATGCGAAGCTTGTTTCCCTTTTTAGGTACAGGACACACAATTCGACACTCTTCTGGTAACTGATCCTCTGACCATATTTTACAAATCTAAGGGTGTAAAAAGGTACACAAATAGGGGCCCCTTCTCTGAAGCAGTTCTGCTGAGACTCCATTTATACCAAAAACCTTATTTTTGTCGAGGTCAATTACAGCTACCTGAACTTCGTCTCCTGCTGTTGTGGAGACTATGACCTCTTGTTCTGCATCGGCAACGGCACAGCTCCAATCTATATTTCAGGCGCTGTGAATAGCTTCGTGAAATATAGCAGCCATTTGTTTTCGATTTCGACTGCGTTACTGATCCTCGTGTACTTTTGTATCAATGAATCATTTGTCGATTGAAACCGTCTTTCATTTTTCTGATGAAAGAATAAGGACTGGTATGAGCTAATATGGATTCTAATTTTCAGATAAGAGTTGAATTTTCGCATTGGTGGTCTGCCGCTTTTTTTTCGGTATACTTTCTCTGCTTGACACCACAGGGTGTTCAAACTGTCTTCTTTGGCCTGGACTGTCCGTTAAATGTGTTCTCTGCACGCCTGGTTCCTCTTATCCACTCTCTGTCGTGCTTGTCGTTCCGAATTGCCTGTGGTCGAAGCCTAAAGGCTTCTTCTTCCGCTTTTGTAACCGTATCTATCTCTCACTGCCTTATGCTTAGTTCTATTGACATTACTATCTTTCCTCCCCTGCGAAGATGTGTTTATAAGGTTCACTATCGCTGCCATGTATGTGGATGTTACTGAGGTATCGTTTCGCTGGAGGAGCTGGTTTTTGGGGCACTCGTTCTGAAGAGATAGATAAGTTAGGGCGAATTCACTTAGGGTGCTGTTCAGCATAACTTTGCCCATTTCCTTGGCACTTATGAGCGTTCAGTTGGCAGCAATTTCTTTGCACAAACCGTCAATCGTGAAATGTACGCAAATGCAAAGAATATCTCCTAACTTTTTTCTGTTCAGCTTGCTCTAGGTCGCTTTGACAAGATTTTGCCAGAAGTGAGCCTTATTTTTATTGACCACTTCGTTAACAATGAAGAAAAAATCATTACCACACTATATCGAATTTCCTCAAAATGATATGATCCTCTAAAGGTTTGGTTTCGAAGCTTGTGTCAATGTCTGCGTTTTCAGCTATTTCGCTACTCATCAGAACATAGCACAATTGACATGTCTTATATGTCTCCAGGCAACGAAGAGAAGCAGTCAGTCATGATTATATGTACAGTCAAACTCACGCCAGGTTTAAATGCAGTTGCTTCTCACTGCGTCAAAATCCAAGGCACCAATCAACTCTACACTTCCAACTTAAACTTAATTTGAGTTTTCATATAATAAGGATTGAGAAGCATTCTTTACCAGGAAGTCTACGATGACGAGGAGTTGTGCAGAGTTATTTACTGAGAAAAAATCACCTACTACGTAAGCAGTCGATGGCCCATGTTTGCGACCTTCTGTCCTCCTCCTGAAGCTCTTTTTATACACACAGTTTGCTTAATTACGAATTCTTTTCAAAAATCAATCGGCGGAACTTTAAGAAAGCTTACTCAAATTTTCGGCCATAATAATCGTCCCCTGACAGGCTGAGCGTGCAATAGTGCAGAAGTTCGAGTCCCAAGAGTTCACTCTTTGATGTTCCAGTGCTAAAAAGACGTTGTAACGCTCGTAGCGAAGGAAATATCGCAGCCGCAAGGGCATTGATTCAACATAAGCCAAATCAGTCGATTCGACGCCATTCTCAAGAAATGTTCATCGCTTGAACGACATTGTGGCGTATTGTGCGAAAAGATCTTAGCGTACATACTCACAGGATCAAATTGTCTCAAGAACCAAAGCTAGTTGATAATTCGAAACGCCAGAACTTTTTCAATTGGGCTCCGACAAAGCTTAAAGAAAATGGAGAATTTGTTCGAAAAATCATCTCTAGCGATGAAGCCAGAAATGCTCAATAGCTTTGATAATAAGCAAAAAATGGGTTGTTGGTCAGCAACAACATGTCTCAATATGTGCTTGTTGAGACACCGTTGCATCCGCTTAAAATTACTGTTTGGTGCGATTTTCATGCCCGAGATGTGATTGGGTCGTATTTTTTCGTGGATGAAAACGACAATCATGTTATCGTCAATAGAAAGCACTATCGTGTTATGTTGGAAGATTATTTGTGGTCAGAATATAGTTTGACATGAACATATGTGCTTTTACAGGACAGTGCCACTAGCCACACAGCACGCCTCACAATCAATTTAGTAACAGGCAAATTTGGTGAACGTGTACTCTCCGGGAATAGTGCGGTCGAATGGCCGCTTCATTCATGCAATCTAACGAAATTCGTTTCCTTTTTATGGAGCTATATAAAGTCACTTTGTTTTGTGCACAAGCCAGCAAATTTAGATGAGCTCAAAGACAATATCCAATGCGAAGTTGCCATCGTTCCGGTCAAGATGTGTGAAGAGTGGTGGAAAAATTGGCCTAAGAAATCGACCACTGTAAACGGCTCACGGTAGTCATATGACAAAAATTTAATTCATAAACGTAATGCTTGCACTACGTCTAGAATAAATTTGAACTCAATACCTCAAATAATACAAATGTTTTATTATTATATAAAATTGTTATGTCCTTAATGGGATACCCTTTATATTGTTTCTGTTATTCTGCTTTGCCTCCTTCTGCAAAATTTCTTCTACTGAGCCCAGATTTCAATCAAACATAGAACTGACAATCAGTTCAGTGTCTAGAGAGTGCTGGACTTCAGTACAGCATCCGTCAGGACTTGTCCCGCTCCTGAATATTTGAATTATCTGAAACAGTATAACTGGATTGTAAAAGAAAATGTATCTCCTTACTAAAGCACTTTATTTTATTATTAATAAATTCATCTCGGGAGCTCCTTACTCTATCCCTCAATGCTTTTGTTTAGAACAGTGGCAGCAGCATCACGCATCTGTAGACTTTTGGTTGAATGCCTTACAAAATAAAATAACCAAAGTAGAAGGAGTAACCTGGTCCTTATCAGAAAAACGTGGCGCTTGATACAGGCTTGCGTAAGGTCGGTATTCCCGCAATTCAGTCTTTGAGACAGAACCTGGGGTAATTTTATCTGCGTGCAGACATTATGGTCCGAAGTCCTTGATTCCTTGATTCCGCAAAAACATGAAATTTATCAGGCACAATTTTCGAACTGAAGGCTACATGAGATCACAGTTTCCATGCATGACAAGGTATAAATCTTGAACCCTGATTTTAATTCAAACACAATTAAAATTGAAACTTGCATTAAAAAAATTTATAATATAAATATAATTAAAATGCTTTTTTTTCGTAAAATTTCCGAAAATTTTCTGTAAATTTTTGTATTTTTAAACATATGTTAATTTTTGTAATTATTGTGGTTTTCCAAAATCCCTCTGAAAAAATCGCTGACCTATTCATTTCTTCCATTCATTGTTTGTCAATTCCTCCATTCTTTTTTGAAAGAATGGTGAAAATAGTGCTGATATTTTTAAAAATCCTTTTTGTGATTAGAAGTGGAACGTATTTATGCTCTGACTGACTATGCTCTGACTTTATGCCCACTGAATGAGCCCGCTGTCACACTGTCAACCTAGACTGGCACTATTTGTCATATTCCTTGTTTAGATCTAACCGAGTGGTGCCTTCTGAAAATGCAGATTCTACCTTCAGAAGGGAGTATGGAAAGATTTACTAAAGTAAAGGTGAGTCTGAAAGTGAATGTTAGAGCGTAACCCCCGTCCTCTACCAAGTAAATGGTGTAATATCCACCTTTTGCACGTAAAAAAAAGGTTTATTAGGGAGTATTCGCGATCTCTGGGCATTGTGGACGGTAAGGTGATCACCATTTCCGAATTTAGTGTGGATAGTGCAGATAATACCCATGTCTGCTGTAAAAGTTAGGCCGCCCATGAATTAACCACGATATTTGGGCATCGCTGAGGGGATCAGACCACCCTCCACTTGTTTCATTCACTCACACTTTGTTCTGTAAGTTTTCTGTAAGATTTCTTTCAGTGAAGCAGCATGTCTTTCTTCCACCCCCTCGCCACGCTGGTAGATCTTCCTTCGTTTTTCACCAAGAAAAACTGTATTAAGCTCCGTCCAGCTTAAACAATCTGCTATAATAATAATATTTGTTTGTCATTGATAAATGAAGGCTTTTTCTGACCTAATTCTTGGATTCCCAATGGCACACAGAAGCAGGACTACCGATAAAGCATCTTTGATGTTACGCCAAGAACCCAATCTTGAACTGTTTGCTACACTCTGTGTTCAGTTGTCTCGCCTAAAGATTAGAAAGATCCTTTTGACAGAAGGAATGGATTTGAAAGGACAAAATCAATGAGAGAGAGAGAGACTACCATTGCCATAGAATCGACAACCAATGGATGTCGCCTTTCTTTGCGAAAGGAATCGCCCGATCGAAGTGCAACATCCTGTTCCCTTTTCAACTAAGTTATTTGTAGAGAACTCACCTATTCTCTCTGCAAAAGCTAAACGGTGGTTTGCACTCCTTCCACATACAAAGATGGTATGACAGGAAATTTACGATCCGCGAGCAGTCACAGAAGCATATGGGAGACCATGACTTTCCCATTTTGTGCTTATAAAACTGGAAATACCCATGCCCACTAAGAAGGTGCGTCAGTTGATAATCAATTTAGGTAGTTAGTCCACCTGCCCCGTGTTCCGTTTGTATCCCGTTTTTGGCACAGAACAAGCGTCCTTCCTCTGTCTCCTCGTGATGTAATTTCTCTACCTTCTTCGCCCTTACACAGATAAAGTAAGTATTAGTAAGAATATGATAAACGTACTTATAAAAAAAATGAGAAATGTATTGATTTTCAAACCCAAGACCCATTTATGAATTTATTTTATTCATTTGAATTCTCCTTGGAAAACTTATTAAATACTTTCAATTCACGCATTAAAATAATGAATCTCTTGACCTCCTCTTCAATCTATTAAATTTATTGTTCTCCATTTTTCTCCCCCTACAGCTTTTTCACTCAATTTATTCCGTAGGAAGTGAGTGTAATCTTAGCGTGATAAGCGTATATAAAGTTCGATTGCTCGTATCAATGCTCGCAAATCCCTATGGATAGCGCGTGAAATCCACCTCTAATGTCCTCTCTTTCTCTTGCCATTGGAATCATTGCTTTTCCAGCTCCATCATTCCGTAGTACATTTGATTCGGATTTTATTTATTAATAAAAAACATTTTACCAGGACTATTCCCAGGAGTCACATAAAAATAATATTTTCCCTCGTATTTTTCTGTTATATAGTTCCGTCATTTTTTTATTTCGGCTTCCTCCACGCCTGGGAACAAAAAATGCGGAAAATAAACAAGAAAAAACTCCCAACAATTCGATAGGGGGGCTTTCAAATCAGTGCCCCTAAGTACTGGGAATAGACCAAGATAAGCAGAATTTTATGGGATTATTGTTTTTATGGAGCAGCACAGCTCACCATTCACAATCCACCACCAAGCATACCCTACTCGTTTAAGATATGCTTTTAGTCCTTCGCTCATCTTCGCTGTGTGGTAGTGGCTGAAGTAAGCGAACACGAATGAAAGAAAAGTGAGTTGCGTATTGAAAAGCGATTTATACTTGTCAGGACTACGTCACAATCAGTTTTTGTATAAATCTTATTCGAACATACATTGTAATCTTGAAGTGCTGACTTGATCAAGGACGATGTATTGTGTGGGGCAGATGCACGGGCGGTGCGTTAAGTGGAGCTTCCAGTCATCACAGGAAGGAAAACCGATTCAAATTGAAATTTCAGATACCCAAAATTGTAATAGCCACTGGCCGGACCACCCTCTGCAAGCTGAACATGAAAATCAAATGGACAGCTTATAGCTCAATTTATTGACGTTGAATGATTTTTAAAGCTCAGAAAATAGATTAGAAAAAACACGGAATAGAATATATGAGCATATAAGCATAGATTATGCATGTGCGTCGAATAAAATTAATCAGAGATATACACATCGTTCAGTTGCCTAATAACAAATTTCAAAATTTTCAGTCAACTGAATACTATTACCTATTTGGCAACAAACATAGTTAGTTGCTAATGTACGAAATTACAAGTCTTTAATTTATTAAATAGTGTAAGCAATAATTTCGGTTCCCGTTAATAATTTAATTTTCGCCGTGGAAATTCAGGCTAAGAAAACATTTTTACTTAAATTTTCCCCTCACATCTGAATAGTCGTCCTGAACTCCAAAATGTGTTACACCTTGACCTAAACTAACCACAAGTCTTTCTCTACCATCTGGGGTAGATGTTGCGAGTACTGTGTAGAATAGACCAAGGACAAGTATGATAGGGGCATTTTTTAGGGGCAGAATAGCTCCTAATATATTCCACCAAATAGCCTCAAAGAAAAATCAATTGCATTTCGAAGTGTTGAATCCGAGAAGAAGTACGTTACAGACCCGAATAAGTAAAAACAATAATCAGTCAATGTTATCATTACTCATCCATTCTAGAAGTCGCGATTATGCCAACATTTACTATGCTTGCTTCATAGGGAGGTGACGACCCCCCAAATTTATAAGAAACTATAAGAATGATTCAATAGAATGTACAGTTTCTTAACTTTTGATGGTGTCAGAAGTGGGATTGTCATAGAAAATTCCTCAAAGTAGGCGGCAATCGTGTGATCAAAATAAGAGCCCCTAAAGAGATTGCACTAAGTTTTTGTCTTAGTTAAAGCAATAAATAAGTCGGAAAACTTTCGTCTATGGAGTCGAGAAAATGTAAAGGACTCAAAAAGAATGGGACTTGACAGTAAAGCCTGCACAGGCATTTCAATATCTGAAGTTTGACTCCAAGAACTACCGATGTGAATTGAAAGCTGCCTGTGTTTAGTGAACAGAATGAAAAGTCCATCGAGGAACAGTTTTAAATTTTTAAAATTTAAATTTTTTTATCTTAAAAGGGGTGAACAGTACCGCTAGAAAGTTTCAAAAAAATATAAGAGCAAAAAGAAGTTAGAGCCACCTCCTGGAAAACATTTTCGAGTCTTGAAATGAGATGAGAATTTCGGCCATATTTCCTCCCGTGAATTGACATTAATTCCAGGATATTTAGTGAAAGATTTCGGGATCTCAGAGAATTAAACGGAAAGCCTAGATGAAATTACTTAAACGATATGAAAACTCTAAAATGGTTATTAATTATTATTAAAATTTCAATTTTATGTTAAGCATTGTTCTACATTTAATTAAAAGCATTTGATGAATGATAGTTCAGAGTAACATTTGGAGATAATTTTCGACTCTGTCAATCCAATTTTCCTTTCTTTCTTTTAATATTTCAACTTCAACACTTTGCAAGGGTTTGAGAGTAACGTGTGATTCCAACAAGTTAGGATCACATCACACACATGTAACATATGTCTACGTCAATTCTCCGTGAGTCTTTCAATTAAAAAAAAGGTATCGGAACAATGCCCCATACGTTGACTTCCAAGTAGCTTTAATTCAAAACCATTTGAAACATCCTTGTGGAGCTGAACCAGAAATTCTCGAAGTATTCTTGAACCAAAGGAATGCAGTAACAATGCGACCTCTCGGGACCAATTGGAATGAAGTATCCCACAAGAAATGGTAACGACCATAGAGAATCCAGGCTAAACAGCTTTCCTAAGGCTAGAAAACGGCCAAAAAGGGTTCCCTTAAATGTTTCGTTTTTTGAATTTAAAGTGTAATAATCCAAGTTGACGTATAGCCTTCAAAGATGATACCTACTTTTTCAATTCCTAAATTACTTCAATTTTTTGATAATCATGTTCATATTAAGCTACAAGCCATATCATTCAGGTTAACGATACCTCAAGAGGGCACAGTGAAAGCTCTTACACAGGATATGGAAAAAATGGAAGTGTTCATCCTAACGAAGAAGAGAATCCCCAGAGTAAGGCCTATCAGTATAGGCGACGAGCTGGTTGAATCGAAATCAGCAGTAAAGTACCTGGGCGTTCTGATAGACTCGAAGATGAATTTTTCCAAACAAATCGGGGCAGCAGCTAACAAGGCTACAGCGCGTGTGATGGCACTCACCAGATTGATGGCCAACATAGGGGGGCCCACCAAATGAAGGAGACGACTCTTAATAAGTGTTGTGCAGTCCCTTTTACTCTACGGATCAGAAGTGTGGGGCGACGTTCTCAGCAAGGAATTACACCGGAAGCGGTTGGCACAGGTACAGAGACAAGGAGCATTGCGAATTTCATGCGCATATCAAATGGTCTCCGGGTTGGCAGTGCTGGTAATCGCACGGGTGATACCCACCACCCTTCTTGCGAGAGAGCGCAGAAGTATTTACTTGTGCAGAGGGGCGAAAACCGAAGAGAAGAGATCACCAGGGAAGAAAGACGTCGCTCTCTCAGCGAACGACAACAGTCCTGGGAGCAAGAATCAAGGGGAAGGTGGACTGCACGTCTGATCCCTGACCTGAGGCCGTGGTTCAGCCGAGTGCGTGGTGAGACCGATTTCTACTTGACCCAGCTCTGAAGCGGACACGGTTGTTTTCGGTCCTACCTGTACAAAATTGACAGAGCACGGTCTCCTAACTGTGAGTTTTGTGCAGGAGAATTGGATGACACCTTTCACACATTATTCTACTGTAAAAGGTTGAGCCAGCAGCGAGGGGACCTCCTCAGCAAAATTGGAGAGCTCTGTCCAGAAACTATCGTCGGAATAAAGCTGAAAACAAATGACAATTGGAATCGAGTGGCGCAATATGCTCGGGCAGTGCTGATACTAAAAAAAGGTTTATTTAAGCGCTGGAAGGCATCGGCGATGGATAGATCTCTTGTCTAGCACTTCCTTCCTCTCTCTTCCTTCCCGTTAGAGAAGAGTTTCTCATAACCCGAAGGCGCCTCTAGGCCAAGCCCGAAGTAATGTGTCAAACGGTTCCAGGCTAGGCTCTCAGGTTGACAGGGGAAGTGTTTAGTGGGTAGTCCAAAAGCATTTTGCGTCTGTGAGTCTCACACTCAGGTCGTAAACAGGTATAATTTAACATAGGAATGAGGAGTTTATGCAAAAATTATTGAGTCGAATTACTCTAAACTCAGCTCAGTTTAGAGTAATTCGAGAGTACCCTGAGCTACAGTTTTGAGATCACTCAAAACTGTAGCTCAGGGTACCCTCAGTACAACGAGGACCAGTAAACTATCTACAAACCCAAGTAAAGAGATTTTAGAGGCATGCGAAAACCCCAGTACATTAGTCGGATTCTCAACTCCTTAGTCCCTCGACATCAGAAAAGACATCTCTACTGACACACCTACAAAACAAACTATAACCCTCGTTTTTCGGTCTTGCTACAAAAAACTATCTAAACTGCCTACTAGTAATGCCTGGCACGGTAAACTACAAAAAATTTAAAATTTTCCAAAAAATTGACTTCACTCCCGCTCGACAGTGTGACTAACACCCGAACGTGATCATGCCTTTAAATTCATGAAGGAACAAAATGAATATACATATTGATACTGGTATAGAACTGTCAATAGTATTTGGAAAAAAACAGCGTTTATTGCTAGAAGACAGAAGTAGTGGTTATACGCATCTGGCCATACCGTTTTCATCAAAGTGTCAAATTCGTTGTCAAAGAACTGTCAGAATTGGTATAAGCGATTTGGCGGAAGTGAATAAATCATACTATTTTTCGCAATGAAAAAGTGGATTAAGTGCGGGACAAAACTTTTTGTTGGAGACAATGCTTTTGCTCTTTAATCAAGAGACTAATACAACTTAAAATTATTGTTTATTGCAAGGAACTTATCTTGAATATGTTTTAGCAGAAAAAAAAACCCGTCTGTGGTAATATGTATGATTTAAATTTGTATAGATTTTGATATCTGTGGCAAAGAACGTTCTAGACGGGGAGATTTACCAATGATGACCCGTGTGAAACACAAGTAGATCTTGAAGTTGAGAGTGACGCAAGCAGCTTGGTGATAAAAGGCAATTCTCGTCATCCTTGAAACTAAGTACTAGTCTAACTTCTCCTGAATATTGAAAACGTATGGGAAAACTGAATTCCTCAGCAGAAAAGAGCACAAATCTGAATCACTTGCGTGGATATTTGAATTTAATTAGAATCTCATAGCGAGTAAATCTTTGAGCACGAAAACAATACATTCGAGTGCATGTTGTACTTAATATTAAATTTCTCCAAGGGTATTAAAATAATTTGAGTATACACTTGTCTGCGACTTTCAGTTGTATCTAAAATCACCAGTTGTATATCCTCACCGCATCCAGACTGATCCATATATGATCACATAAAACATGCATGCACGTTACATAGCAAAATTATTCTCAGAATCACGATTGTAGTCTAAATTAGATACGATGAGAAAGATGTTTGGTAATGGAATACAACATGCGAACACGAAGAAGATGAAGAAAGGAAAGGTCCTTAGAATGTGTATAATGTGCGACATGCATAGTGTAGTTTTAGCTCAAACCCTTCGAAGAATATTATTTTCTTCATGTCGTGGAACGGGTAGCAGGATTTTGGGTACTGGGTATCAGGCGTCCGGGTATCGGATACCATCTTCAGGTCTCTAAGGATGAGCGAGGATTTCTTGAAACGTTTCTTGTTGCTGAATGACGGTAACTAGTAGTAGAAAATACTAAGGCACGGTCATGAGAGTTTGTTTGACTAATGGCTATTTAATAAGTTCTCAATTATAAACCCAAAGACGAACGAGAGAACGTGAGCATACATAATCGAATCATGTTTTCCACTGTAACGTTAGCAGCGCCGGCGGAGATGGCAGCAACGGAAGGAAATTGGGAAAACACACATATCTAGTTTAGGTTTAGTTACGTTACATATCCCCAATGGTATTTGGTATTTAATAAAAAGGGGTTATCGCCGGTTTCGGCAATACCAGTTCGAACAATATTTGCTCGATCCCTGTTTTACTACTTCTCCCGACATTTCCGAGATTTTCCAATTTTCTTTTCGAAATTATAAGTCTTACAAGTTTCCAAGACTATAAAGGTACACGGGCGAATGGAGAAAACGCAACGCATCCTATTAGAGAGATACGGGAATAACATGAACCCCATCGTATCCGTATCTAATTTCTATTAAGGATAGAATAGATGATATGGACATAACACTATCTGGTGAGTAACAATAGAAGGCGAACCAACAAATATACGCCACAGTTCCAATGTGTTGGTCGTATGGTCGTCGATTTTCTAGTGACTAGGGAGGCGTTAAAAAGGATAGCGGCCGTTGACGCACGGTTCATTTGCTTCATTCTGTCGTTTGTCGCTTCATTGGCCCTCGACATTGTTTCTATGTTTTAAATAAGAATACACAAGCAGAACGTTTGGTTTGCGACATAATTGAATAAAAGGATTTTATAGTGTCTCGTATAAAATTTAGTATGGTTTAAAATAGTGCGAAATATCGGAGGCTTAATTTGAAGAAGTGCGATAAGAATCTTTTGGTAGTTTTAATGAACTCCCCCATATTAAAACGGTTGCGAAGGGTGATTTATGCTAATGAAGTAAAGCTTACAAACATTTGTTTCAGTAATTTTGTAAGTGCATATTTCATTACGATTAAGGAAATATTGAAAGCAAATGTAGTTCTTTGAAAACAATGCGGCCTAGCTGAGGAAAGCTCTTTAAGTAGGTGAGGGAAGCATCTGCCATTTCTTTGAATGTTTGCAAGTACTTTGATACTGAGTAATTCACAAAATCAAGTAGGATAACTTGTAATGTCCGCTCAAATAAACTACTTTCTTTGATAACGAAAGCACAGTAAAATTTAAATCGTCCTGATAAATAAATGATTCGGACATTATCGAAACCTACTTCGCGACAAACTGTAGAAACTTAGAAAGATTTTTTTAAAAACTAACTCCTGTCATCAGGTTGAGCATTAAACCGCTTGATAGACAATCCCTAAAGGATGAATCTGCAGCGAGCAACAATTTCTAAAGAAGGAATTTGAAAATCAACAAGCTTTGAACGGACCCCTTAGAGATTCTGAAAAAAATGGGGAAAATGGGGAAAAAAGGTCCCTTCAAATTTGAAGTTTGAAGGGAGGAGAATGTTCATAACTAAGCCATAAAGTGAGACTAGTTCCCCATCAGGCAAGAGTGGCAAACGGCACAGTACTTCCACTCAGATAGTGCAACTATGATCTGCACTGTCAGCTCTAAAATGCATGCAGACTTTGGAGCCAAAATTGGTTTCTATGACTATCCACAACTCAGCCGAAATCGATGACTACACACCCTCTCTGATGGAAAGGCAGCTCTAGCCGAGCATCTTCATAGTAAGCTCATCACTAAAAGCGCGGACACTTGTATCTATAGCCATAGCGTAAATGCATACAGTGCTTACACCCTCCATGTGATGCTCTCAGACAGAGATAGAAAAAGCATAAGTTGATTTATATTTTTACTGCGACTTCATGCTAAATCTTTGAGAGTAAAATTCTTGTTTTATCCAAACATGAAGAGATATTCAAAAATCTAAACATAATTCCACTTATTTCGGTCGAATAACCTTACATCAGGAGTTTGCTGGAAAAATTGGTATGTGTACTTACGCTGAACTACAGGTGAAACTGAAACTAATATGTGTCTCTCAACACATAGTCGTCAAGGGATACGTAAGACTGGACGGAATAGCAATGGCTGGTTCAGCCGGTCAAAATAATGTAAGAGTGGAATAAATTAAAGGATCACGAGTGATAGTCAAACTGGAGAGAGACGGAACACTGCAAGAAGGGATAGGTTCAAATTGGAATAAGAAGTAGAACTGCGATATAAGCAGAGCTCATTGCCAGCACACTTACAAGACGAGAACCAAACAACTCTTAAAAAGCAACAGAAATTCTGTAAGAACTTTAGTCACATTGTTACAAAGTCAAAAACTATTGGATCAACACACCTTACAACTGGGCATCCAAATACTTTCTTCTTGATTCTTCTTGATTATCTAGCAATCTGTGGTAGAGAACTAGTGACTTTTCATAATACACATCAAAAAATTAAGCACGAGATGTGTTTATCTCCAACTTGAATCGCTCATTAAGCAATTTTTCAGGATATTCAGTTGAAATATTTAACAGAGTCTACTTTATGCTAGCGGAGAACACTAGTCAAACCCAGGAAGAATAATATGATTTGGGCATTTTATATATATAAAAGAGAGATTAAAGAGTGGTCAGGATAGGCATACTGACGGCAAGTTAGCATTTCTATATTCCTTGTCACTCATCCATTCACCTCTTCAGCTGCAAATGAGAAGGTCGTCTGTATGACACTAAACTTCCATACCCATAACTTCAAGCCTAGGCTGTGTCATAGGTTCTTGCACTCGTCTCAATCACGATATTCACAAGGTCTTTATAGCAACAGGCTTTGGTGCAGCTGAAAACTGCGTGAAGGTATTTTCTGGCAATCTTTAGTGGTTCTAACTGATTGCCTCCTACTGATCCCTCTTCTTCAGGGATTTCGCTTTTCCAGCTTTCCGTACTGGGTTAAGAATAATAGGTCTGCATGCAGAAAAGTGATACTCTTTCTTGGATTCGTCACGGACTGCAGATGGCAGTCTTTCGGTCTATCTTTTCAACTTCCCACCCGAAAGTGCAAAATCGAGTATTTTAGCGTATAAAAGCTGTATCTTTGAGCTCAAGCAAACGAACTATTGATGGTCACTGTGTGGTCCTTTAAGACTCTTTAGCAATGCACCTGTACTAGGGAAGCAAATACTGCACCTTGCATGGTTCCTACACAACGTTACCACCGGGGAAAAAAGATTTATTGCCAGTGTTGATTGTGAGAAATCCTACTCTAGCTACAGGCTCAAGGACTTCTCTACTTAAGTCTGTTTTTAAGGTATGTTCCACACTATGATCGTTGCATTGCTACCTCCCACTTTGAAAACAAACCCTTCTATTTTTGAGAGATACACAGAGGATTGAGTAAAGGAGAATGAATGCAGCTGAATATTTCGCGTCAGTTAAAAGATCTTAGAAATATCACCCTTTCTTGTCTGAACAACATACTCAGTATGCTGCAGTCTAGGATCAGCAGCATTACAGACAATGCAGTATGGTTCACCCGTACGTTCTTTTCTTTTGTGTAATTTTTCACTGCATTACAACACAAGGACCCATACGATACCTTTTGTTAGTCTGTGTAGTATTGCAGATACAACGTTACGTGGAGCGGGGCAGAGGAATTGATTTTTTGATAGTACCCAGGCACGGGCCTGTGTTTTTTTTTTTTTTTCGTTGGTCGACTTCTCTTCATTTCTGCTTAAACTTCAAAACTGTCTTATGATGACCTCCTCCACATCCATTTATCGCCAGTCGATACCTCGTTCGATGGTTCGATGGTTATCATTATTCCGAATCAGGATACTGTTGAATACTCGCCTAGGATACTCGAAATACTGAAATATTCATCTAAGACACGGCTATCCCCTAGCCCAGCCGTCATCCCAAATCTATTCAATTTCAACGTTTCGTATTCAACGTTACAAAAACGTCTCCAATACGATCCTCGCGATCTCCTGTCTTCCCTCGATTATCTTCGATCGAGTTCCGAACCAGACTTTTGGAAACATTTATCCTTGAAATTTATCGTGTTTGGATGAAACGATTTACCTTCCTTACTCAACTATCTATACTGCTTAGAAAGTCCTCTTAGACAATCTCCAGGAGACTATTATGCTGCACATGGTTTAGACATTTTTTTCGTCTTTAAAGTTAGTTGCTCCTGCTAATAACGGCCAGCAGCAATTGTATTTTCTAACCTTTTTTCTGGAGAAAGGCTTTAAATTTTCATGTTTGCACGTCCGGTGCTCTGGAATTAGAAGTTGAAAATTAAGTTTAAAATGAGGACGCCAAAGAGGACGAAGTAGTTCCAATCATTATTCCCCAATTGTTTCTTCCCGCTTCCCGCTTCCTGAACTAGCTACTAAGAATATATATTTTTCGATATTTTACATAGTGTAATTGAATAATTCCAGCTCGGCTGAGTCAAAAATGTTTACGATATTTGTATACGGCCTTGATCCTTTCGCCTGTTTTTATTTAAATCTTTAAGTCAAAGACTTGAAGGTTCTATTAGTATTGTATTTGTATTACAAACGATGTTGTAAGATTTCAAAAAAGGTTTCTAACGCTCACTGTTCACATCATATGCAGATTTAAGCTTATCCTTTTAATTTTTTAAAAACAAATGTTGTCTGATAATGTCAACTAATGTCAATATAATCAAAATCATTTACAGTCCCAAGAATTCTGCTGCAATCTATTTCACTTTCACATTTTCCAAGGATTTTATTTTATACTTACCAATTCCGTGCAGCCTCCCCACCCTCTTCCCACAAAAAGAGGTTTCGCCGGATGTTAAGTAACATTCACTTCTTTGACCCGCCTATTCATTTAGCACAACATAACAAAACAACAATCCTTACTGCTAACTGTGTGTGCTATGTTTGCAGGAAATGTGGAAGCCTATGGAAAATCGACATTTTCCTTGTCGTTTTATAACAATGTGGTATAGGCAAAGATACATTTGATGAACAATAAGAAAATCTAAATTGCCTGTGATTTACAGATGATGACGAAGACGACAACGAAGACGATATGCAAGGATAGAAAAGGATATAGCGTGAGAGACGTGGAAGATGATGGCGATGGTGTTTGTGGAGATAGTGAAAGTAGATTAGCTTTCTAAACGGAATGGGGTGTTATTATTTCGGGTTTGGAAATCTTTAGAACTCTCTGGACTCCCATTCCACGAACAGACCCGAAAAAGCCTTCATTAAATTTAAATTAAAATCACAAGGTCTGTTTGCTTAACCCTTTCTTGTAGGGATTAATAATCCGTTAATATTATTATCTGATTTCGATGAGTGGAACAGTAGAATTGGGTTCAGTTGTAAAACCTGTGTCTGAATGTGATTAACGCGTGAGTTTATGTGATTTGCAGTTGATGGAAGTTGAAATAGGTGAATAAATTCTACTGAAATGAGGGATTTATATTGTGCTTAAAGGATATTTAATGAGTTGCGAAAGATGTTTCAGAATCATATAAAATCAAGAATTTAATGGACATTGTTTTGTCAGTAGGAATCAATAAGTCTTCACTAGGAAATTGTTGAAAACTTATACAACTTTCCAAGATGTAGAGAATAGAGACTTTTAATAACCCAATAAACATTGATTAGCCAGGACAATAATTAGTGAAGGTATGCTACTCATATCAAGAAATAATAGTTGAAGGTACTTGGAAAGAGTCTCATTTTTTTTTAATATAACAAGAGAAGAAATTCATTTTAAAACTTAAAGCTTTTCATCTCATTTCAATTCATCTCATCTCTGATTCATTTATGTGGAACTATGTCAAGGATATGTCACCTTCCACTTCGCAAGCATGCGACCTCTCTGCCTATTGCTGCACATAAAGTATGTATATCCTCTTTTCACATAAAATCCCGACCTTCAATACAAATTTCCACCACGAGTCAGCCTCCTTGCTTCCTAAAATATTTTGTGCATTCAAAATAAAAGACAATCGTTGCATCGTCGTCGTTTCAGTGCGGTACCTCTCGGTGCATCCGTATATGACGGCTCAAACGTTTTTGATGCATGAAACACGTTCTCCCTTTTTGACTCCTTTCTCAGACTTACCTTTGTATACTCTTCCTGGCATCTCCTGTCTTTGATGCACTGCTCGCGACCAGCAATCGAAGCTTACCAAGTGTTATAATTTTTTTTATAACTTTTTGACCATCACCAAATAGTTCCAATCGATGCGTCCCGACCTGTGAGTTGGCACCTGACGAGAAGCGGCAGGGACGCGTGTTCGAAACCAGCTTGAGCTCTTTCCACCTTTCTCAATACATCACCAAATAATCATACAGGTCGTGGATATTTGTCTAGTTTGCCATTTATTTGAACCCCATTTTGATGCTAGCATGCGTTAAGGGCTATCAAATGCATCAACATTTTTTGCAGATTCTTGCATTATTTTCTTTTCGTGAAAATCGCTTTGTTTTTCTGAAGTCAATACGCCTGTATTTTTATGTCCTAACTCCCTTTCATGGTAGCTGGTTAACGGAATTTCTTTTGGCACATGCAGAAGATAGTGATAGGATGTTATTGTCTCGTGCATAAGCCTTTGGTTCGATGTATTATGCAGGTCACCTTTTGCAGCATTCAGACGAGTTTCCTGACCACATATTTGAAGCTCGATTAAACAGCAGTGGAGCAAGCTCTATTCCTACTTCAGTCCATGTTTTGTGTCAAAGAAATCAGTCACCTGAGTGCGGGTTCTGACTTAAGATGTTGTTGACGTTACTCTTCATTGCGTCAGACGGACTAGTTTTGCTAAGATAGATTTAATACTACATGATCCGATTGATAAGCCCCCAAGGTTACGGGAAGCCCATGAACATTTGAGGGACATCCACGTTTAAGTTCTAACAATCCTCTTGAATTTACTTGACCGTATAGAGTTATTCGCTGATCGATCTTTCAGCTCTAACGCTTGGCCGATGCCCCCAAAAAATATTATCCTTCTTGGCGCTTTTTACATTTGCGTTCAAAGTTCATGTTGGTGCCAAATTTTTCCGTGATCTTCCTCTCCCATTTATTTGATTCATTTCTAGCTTCATTAATTAGCACATCAGATACTGACAAGAATGATCGTGCACCGAGAACATTCTCTGGTATTAAAGCCAATTGTAAAAAGTGTTTTCAGAACTATAGAAGTTTACTTTGGTAGAACTTTTTAATACTACACATGGTGCGACAGCTGTCATGCGTTTTATGGTTAGTTTTGTTGGCTATTTTATCATAAACAGGTTGACGCCTGAGCAATGTCTGTAAATTGTTCAGATTTATTTCGAATTAAACGGTTCTGTTTGCGAAACTCATCGTACACACGGTTAATTTTATGGCCGACATAATCGTCCATCTGAACAATTAATTCGATTAATAATAAATCCTTTCTGCACTTTACTCTCACTGAAAACGTGCCTGCATCCAGATGTCGTACAGTACATAATGAAGAAACAACAGTAGCTGTAGAGCGAAGTAGTGATGAAGACCCTAGAGAGTCCATTCGATGTTAATCACTAGAGTTTTGCCCAACCACATTAGGGAAGATTTTGCTGGCGGATCTTAGTTTGCGGGCTTACAAAATCCAGTCAGTAGTCGCAAATCAATGAAACCTGCAGTTATATGACAAGCGTTTGTAGCTGGCCGTAAAAAATTGAGTGTGGAAGTAACTCAAAGTTCAATTGTAATTTGACAGAAGCCTAAGAGAAACCATCATAATGCGGTGAGCCTGGAAGAATAAAATACTTACTTGCAACTTTGATTAGAAGTTGCTGTAAAGCGTACAGAATGTACCATTCTGTGAATTCTTTTATTATACGATTCGTATCCACATCCGTATATGAGTAACATCGATTGATGAAAAGAATAAATTAATATATAAATGCCTCAGTACTAAATTCTTCTCTAGAATATTAATCGCCTTTTTTACCATACCACGGTTTCTTCAAACTACACTCATATTTTCAGGAAATAAATTGGTCACAATAACTGACGACAAATACTAATAATGGTGGTGACGGTGTAATTTTAGCCCTATAAATTCCTCGTAATGTTGATACACTGTGATTCACACGTGATGTTAAACATATACTGTGATGTTAAAAGTAGACACCTGCCGTTTAGGCCTGATTTCACAGTCTCCGTAGACGGTGTTCAAACAATGTGTCAACCAGAATCCTCTGATCTGGAACAAGTTTCAGTTTTGGGTCTCAGCTTTGTTCTAATCTCTGTGGAATACCGATCGTGACTGGTTCTTGCCCCATATTCGAGAGCCTTTGGAACCCAAACAAGCACGTTCAAGCCGGGATAGACTCCTCACCATGGGGGGGGGCTGACTGTTACTTGTCATGGGCGTCCACAACCCGTAGTTCAGATAAGCCTCGAATTATTCTCGAATAACTCTCGGGTTTTGCTCCATACTCACTGGACTAATTGCCCGTCCTCAAATCTCGGGTACATAGGGACGAATTCTCCAAAAGTTTTAAAATTAAATTTGGCATCACATAGTCTACAGAGTCTTTATAGTCAACATAATACTCAGTTAAGTACATTTAGTAAATCAAGTCAGCTGTCTGGCTTGCAACAGTACACAACAGATAGCAACTTTCACAGACATCATTTTCTTCTTTACTTCTTATTACTTCATTCACTTGCACATCACGTAACATCCCGTCCGTCACCTTCGGTACACCCCTAGATCCCGGCATTTTAGAAAGCTCATTGGTGACTCCATCGGTACTCACTTCAGTCCGTCTTTTCCAACTGCACTTACCATGACTTCAATCTCCAACTCTTCGTTTTTCTATTGTTCATCTCTTCGATTGATCACAAGACCAAACTACCACAAGACTGCACAACGCTGCAAATCGGCTTAAGGTCCAGCTTTCGCTTGCCTTGCTATGTTTCAGTTCGACATCGTTGGCACAAACAAACTCTTTTCCTTCCCATCCCAATTAACACAGACCTGGAGCTGTCATGATGGAGCCGTATGAACTCACAACCACACCACACCACGCCTTGGTGTGAACTCACACCAAATCGTGGTTCGAAAATTCGTACAAGCAAGCATGTATTTTTTCCCCAAAGAATGCAGTTGTAGGATCTACTTCTTTTGTCAAATGGTACATAACATATGCTAAACATCGCCCTAAGTGCATCGTGATGAGTCTAGTATACTTTTTTAAGGTGTGATCAATATAGCGGAGCCTGTGTGATAACGGGCGTAGAAACGTCAAAAAAAAGAAAAATTTCTTACACTTTTTGACGCAATCAACAATAAGAAACTTCCCGGAACATCTTCTTTTGCCCTTGAATTGGTTTGGAAGTTTCAATGTGTCGTTGATCGCCACACGAAATTCACATCTTTTTGACGTTTCATCTTAAGCAGAAGCGAAATGAAAACAAAGCATCATAAATTTTTTTATTTCAAAAATTTTTCATAAAATCCTAGATACTAGAGCATAAGCTAGGCTGGATTTGGTCTTTTGACGCGTAAAATTTCCTCAAAATATTTAGACAGCTGACACATGTGACACATGTGTAAATGGTGACTCAAAAGGTTATAACGTACACCCTAGCTTGTCATGTGTAGTTTCCTATCCGATTTAGAACCAATGAATAGAAATAGCGAGGGCAACTATCGTGATGACATCTAGGGTTTTGACATCTGGTGATTCCAAGTCCAACAATTTAGCATGGTGTGATTACATGAGTCAAAAAAGTACCAGGTCTATTTGCTTCATTGTCACTTGGGGAAACGGTAATTGCCATGATATTTCATCCTCATAAATTGTCAGGTTTACTAGATCTGCCGATCAAATCATTGTATATCCTGTCGTCAGTTTCCACAGAGTATGTCTACAACGCGTTCACGTATTTCAACACTGGTATGGTTTCACCAGTTCTAATTTAAACTCCATCCTTGCAAGATGTTTGTCATTTAATTTATGACGCATCGTGATCGGATGGAGATTGGATTTGGGTCATAAAAGCATAAATGGTGATCGATTAAGCCTTTGGAATTGCACCACAACTGTCACAATCAGCTGGGTTGACCTGGGTGGGGGTGTGATTCTAATTGACAAATTGATTTCATTTGGCTATATGAGTACAGAAATTTATCTGTGAAAAAGTTTTTATTTCAATATATTACGCAAGTACTCATATGAACATTCATTTTATCGTTAAAAAATGATTTTCTATAGCCAAAAGCCTGAGAAAGTTGAAAGGAAGGGAACCTGAAATCTCGAGTCAAAAACAGATATTTGCGTAGGGTATCAGTTGGTAAGTAAAAATGTATAATTTGAAATTGATCCGAGGTCTGAAATTATAAAATTTGAATCAACATTATCTTCCATGATTAAAAGGAGAAAAAAGGCATGAAAAGGAGAAACTTGATGCAGGACGATAATTAAGAATAGTACAAAACATGCCATTTTTAATGGCTTTTTTAGGTTTTTTTGACGCTAAGTCCCACATAAAGTCATTTTTTCACGTCCTCACAGCCGGATTGAAATTGTTCACAAAAATCAAACCCGAAACAGAGCTCTGCATTTGAAACATTTAACAGATAGTACCCAGCCCAATGTTCAAAGTGAAAAGTTACAATATACAATAATACTGTACACCCTTACATTATACTAAATACCAAACCATCTCTATCATCCTTTTAAATTAAAATATTTGCTAACGCTTCAATTTAAATTGATCCATATGTTATTTTTTGCATACATTTCAGTCAGGATAAAAGAATGTCTTAGTCATTCTAATTCTTTTCTTCTTTCTGTTTCCTTTTTTTTGGCGATGGTATTATGACACGAAGAAATACAGTCCTGATTCCCAACGAGACCGACGAATATTGGCAAGTAAAATTTGATGTTCTTATGAAATACGGATGGAACGATGTATGCATATATGTGTGGTATGTATCTGTGTGCCTTTGCATAAAATGTAAATAAATTCCAACTAATCGAATTTAGTCACCAGTTTCTGACAGCTATGATGGATGACGTATTATGCTAATGACGAATTAAATTTAAACAAATCAATAGAAAAGTGAATTGAACTGCACTGAACAAGGAACAAAAAGGCAACAGTAAGTTGAGAAATAGGGGTTGAAGAATTCGTATGGAATCATAGTGTTCTCGAATATGATGGACTGAATATGGTCACGGGTTCGTTATGGATTTTCATAATATCTGTTTGATGTGTCTGCATCACTCAAATCACTCGTGCGAAGTTATCGAATAGATCCAGGGTGGCGAAGGGTGAATTTTCTTTTTCCATTGTTTATATAAGTGATTATGCGCGATTAGACATATGAATTTAATGCTGAGCATTGGTTTCAAAACGAACAACCCTGGAATACCAATTACAGGATCACGTTTTACGGCCTTTATAAAACTGAATTTTACCGAATAAAAAATTGCTAAACTGTTCGGCTCCTTGAAAACTTATATTTTACCTTGCAGCCTTTTGTCTGATGAGCAGATATCAAGTCGGAAGGTGAACAGTACAACCAAATAAAGAAGTTGAAACCATAAGGAAAAAAACTTTACATCGTAACCGACGAGCTAACGATAGCCATGTATCATAGCCAAAGTATCTTTATGACATACGAGGTCTGTTCAAAAAGTACCCGGAATTTTCATTTTTTCAAAAAAATATTTATTTTTTCGTCTACATCAATGTGGTCCCCTTCAAAGTAGTCCCCCCCAGATATAATACACTTATGCCAGCGTTTTTTCCAATCTTCGAAGCACTTTTGATATTCACTTTTTGGTATGTCCTTGAGCACTCTCAGCGATTCGGCCTTTATTTCTTCAATCGAGG
Organism: Stratiomys singularior; assembly: GCA_954870665.1. NCBI lineage: Eukaryota > Metazoa > Arthropoda > Insecta > Diptera > Stratiomyidae > Stratiomys > Stratiomys singularior. Next base: position 16,433,800 of record OX940879.1, read on the forward strand.
AAAAACGCCGTCCTTTATGGGTCTCTTCAACTTTGGGAACAGGGAAAAGTCACACGGAGCCATATCTGGTGAATATGGAGGTTGGGGCATGACTACGGTATTGCTTTTGGCCAAAAAATTACGAACAAGCAACGACAAGTGAGCAGGTGCGTTATCGTAGTGCAAAATGCATGAATTCTTTTTCCATAAATCGGGGCGTTTTTTTCGGATTGCTTCACGCAAACGTCGCATAACTTCAAGGTAATACTCCTTATTAACCGTACGACCTTGTGGTAAGAACTCTTGATGCACTATGCCATTATAATCGAAGAAAACAGTAAGTGAAACCTTGACATTTGATCGAACTTGACGTGCTTTTTTCGCTCTTGGTGACGTTGAATGCTTCCAGGTGGACGATTGTGCTTTGGTTTCGACATCATAACCGTACACCCATGTTTCATCACCAGTTATGACCCTTTCAAGCAAACTTGGATCGTCGTTGACGTCATTTAACAGCTCCTGAGCGATGTTCATGCGACTGTTTTTTTGGTCAAAATTCAGCAGTTTTGGAATGAATTTTGCTGCCACTCGTTTCATGCCCAAAACTTTTGAAAAAATGTTACGACAGGAGCAAATTGATATGCCAACTTCATCAGCAACTTCTCTAATTGTTATTCGGCGATCATTTATAACCATTTTTTCCACTTTTTCCACATTTTCATCGATTATTGACGTGCTGGGTCCACCGGAGCGTTCGTCATCTTCAACGTCTTCGCGGCCATCTTGGAAATGCTTATACCACTCGAAAACACTTGTTTTTTTCATAGTAGACTCATCATAGGCTTTATGTAACATTTCACACACTTTGTTACACTTTATTTCATTTTTTACGCAAAATTTAATACAAATTCTTTGACTCTTCAATTCTTCCATTGTTTAAAAAAGCAAAAATCGCCGAGCTCTTAAAAACACGTTGAACCTTAGCGACTACCACAGACAAAGTAAACAGTGAATATGGCTGAAAATTTTATCATACTTTAGGGGCATGTATACCAACACAATAAAAAAAAATTTGACAATCGGACTCTCCAGACCCGCGAAATTTAAAAATTCCGGGTACTTTTTGAACAGACCTCGTATGTAAGATACAAAAGAATCAACACATGAGGCTGCTGCCGGCTCTTTTTCTTTTCAAGTACCTACGCAGCTAATGTGAAAAAATCTCCAAAGCTACCAAAATTAATGAGACATGTAGACGAGTCGCACCTATGAAGGAGGTCTTGCTGCAATACAACATCAACGCATTCGTGTCCAAAACGGCGTAGAAACGAAAATAAGTCTGCAAGAAGCTTTAGCTGCGAAACTCAGAGTACGAAACGCAAAGATTTCACCTCTTCCTGCAGACGAAAGTCACTAACAATGTTATCTTTCTCGTGCTAGTCATGCATCAGAACGACATCAGTGTACTAAGGGGCACAAACAAAAGGCTTTACTTTAACTTTAAAATATGGTGACCAAATCCTTACAACTTAAAAACATGATTTGAACTATCCGATCTAATCTGTGCCACGGCAGGCCGGGGATAATCAACTTTAAACAGTCGAGTCGATAAGGATGGCAAGTAGCACGAGTTCATATTCCTTGCAAAACAGTTTATTATTTCGCTGTACTTCGTGTTATGTCCGGCAAGGATGGAAATGTTGTTACTTTGTTCTTAGAACGAAATTCCATCGTTTCCAGTCTGTCTCTTGTAACGTTCTGAAATCTCCGTTGTGTTTATTTGTCCTGATTTTGTTGGTCTTAAGTCCCCCTATTTACAGGTCTGTTTTTAAGACAAGCAGGCAGAGGCTCTTTTATATAGTTTAAGGTCCTTTTGTGGCGACAGAAAAAACTCCGTGAATTTTCTACTTTGAGGAGATCCCTTTATACAGTCCTGCGCTTTTTTGTCTCCTGTCACTATGGAGCGGTATGGCCTTTGTTTTTTGTACAGTTTTTTTGAGCGGCTCAAAGATAATGTCCGAGGGAGAGCTTGTCTTTTCGTTTATTATTCATTTGCCCAATATTTTTTTTTTGTATATTTCCATGTCTTCGAGTACGGTCAAATGCTGTTCTTTACGTTGAGCATGCAGTAATTCCAATACACTCCCAAGGTGAATTCGTATATATTTGTTTTTAATCATGTACAGAGCAAAGTAAAATTCAGTCCTTGGGCTCAGCTTCCGTATCCTTTTGTTGTAGTCTCCTAAATATCAGTCCAACAGGTCCTCTTCGTTTGTTTTTGTGCGTAATATTTGTTTCAAACTGCTCCGTGGTTAAAGGGCTGCACTGATGGGTTTTCTAATAATTTTGAAATTTTTCTGTTGCTGTCTTGATGTATGTCAATGTTTTCCATGCTTCCTAAGCGCGTTCTTTTTCTGCTCTGTGACATTTGAACCACATTTGTGACATTTTTACTGTGTACATTTGTACATCTGTGACATTTGTACTCAGTATATCCTTCTATCGTATGTTTAAATTTTTAAGAGTTCTCATTTCCCAAAATGCTAAAACTGATCAAAAAAATAGGATGGTTCCTATTTATTTTTTTCAACGATTACGGTCGAAAAACGATTACGTAAATAAAAAATTCACAAAATTAAAAAACATCTTCTTGATCAGGGTGTATTTTGTGTTCGTCTGTAAAAGGCGCGACCTCCAGTCTTGTTTTTAGTCGTTTTATTGTGCGTTTTTATGCTATTGGACGTGTTATTTGGTATCTTCGTTACAAGTAAAGTCGTGGTTGTGATATATGTTGGTTACAAAATCAAATTGATTTTGTGATCATTGCTCAGCAATATGGAATCAGCCACAACGATATTTGGAAGAAGAACCAACGATTAAATGACTCTGACTATAACGTACTTCATTGTTGACCATCCGACGATACCAACGCCGAGATTTTCTTGTGGTTGTGGAACATACCCCGCAAGGAAGACCCATCACCCTAATACCTTTTTGTTATGGAACATAGACGAGAAAGACCGGTTTGAATCGGATGAGGTCTGAACCTACCAGACAAACTGTGAGGAAGCCTCAAGTGTAACGAAAGAGGTAAGAAACGACACACAGCTTAGCATCCTTCAACCCCCGCTTTAAGTAAACAAATATATAACACCAATTCTTATACATAAAATTCTTATACATTCATTATACATTCTTATACATAAAATGAGTTGAAGTTATTTAGCCCGCTCTAATTGCAATAGAGACACAGGATGGTACCAATGGGTTAGACATGTACGTGACCCATCAAGCCTGTTGTACTATCAGTCGATCAGGTTTTATATGATAAGAATAAGGGAGAACCCACTTGTCTGTTACTTGTGATTTTAAAAAACTGGATTGAAACGGCCTGACAGAAGCCTTTCAAAGTCATAAGGCCTGACATTCTGCGAACGAATTTTGGGGTTATAAAGTTACAGACAAAGAATTGTGCGAATTACTGTCAAGTAATTATTGTCAAGTAAGCTAATGGAAAATAGAACTGGAAGCAATAAAAAAAAACACATGAATTGCTTCTTATTTATACCTACAAAAACATATAACAAAAACGAAATAAGGACTAGCAGCATTGCCAACGAATTCTGAAAACCTTAAAATCAAAAATGAGAGGAAGAAAAGAAAACCCGAAAATATCTACCGCAGCAACATTGAGAGTGTAAACGAGACACCAATATTGGACAGGACTCTGAAGAAATAGAACCTTATACTAACACGACACCTTAAGAGAGAGCAAATCGTGGCTGAACGAAAAAAGAGAATTGCATACAATTGAAGAAAAGAATTGAATCGCATCAATGATAGCCTGGAATACTTTGAGCTTCTAATAAGCCAGGACTTTCTAAGCTCAACGGATGAAGAGATCTAATAAAGAACAATTGAGACTCGTTAACGTGGCTCGCCTCGTTGGGGAAATGTAAACGAACAAAAGATTCTACAGCCGATACATACTCTCTAACCATACAAATCACAAGAAATGCCATTAACACAGGATAGAATATGAATGAAAATGCTTCTGGAAGGTTAGATCCCAGTTTATGAGCACATATAAAGCCTCTCTATCGGAAAAATTCGTTAAAGCTGGAAGGAGGCAAAAATAGGTCTCAATCAAGGACGGCAAAAACCAGTCATGTCAGCTAACGCTTATGCGGAATACTTAGAACTGCAAATAAATTTATAAACAAAAATTCTCGCAAACATAATGGAGCTTTGAAAAGATAAGCATATATAACCTTAGGCTCAGCAGATACGATGCTGCCCAAAGCAATAACCACAAAAGAGAGAAACGCTTATGTCAAAGATTACACATAGATTGCCTTAATAGAAATTCAACGTACCTTTAAATAAGTTAAAATGAAGAAGAAAGTCGCAGCCATTCGAATATAACCAATATACACATTTTACTCGAATAGAAAAGAGGGCAGTATCCATCCAAAGAAAGATTACAGCAGAACAAAACGTTGTCATACTGAAGAAATTGACAAGCCTGGGTAAACCAAACGGTAGCATTAACCAAACCTAGCAATGATACTCACTGCTAATCATCAGTTGAATTCTTTTACAGGAAATATTTCCAGGATGATAGCGTGTTCCGCCGGTATTCTTATACTGATCAGTAGAAACTTTCAAGAAATTCTGTATGACCTGGTACAAGCTGCATTCCTAAGTAGGCCTAAGTTCGACTTTTGATTATGCCAAAAAATCGGAACTATATTATAATTTTCACAAAGAAGGAGAAACTGGAAACATTATCACCCTCTACTGTACGCAACAAACATATCAGCTCAGTAAATAAAGGGAAATACCTACGGGTGCCAAACCAAACAAACTTGAACTCATCAAAGAGGAGAAGTCAATAGGAGAGCGATGGTCACGATCTTTACTATGAAGAGATTATTAAGAAAATCATGACGTTGAAAATCCAGAATAAGCCACTGGATAACCTACACAGATGTGAGACCGATTGTCATTTACAGAGCGGTGGTATGGCGGTCGGGACCACAAAAGCCTACCTCTCAAAGCATGTTTGGGTACTAAGTAGCATTCGGACTACGACTAACAATCAAATAATAAAAATCCCTCTTATCCATTTACATCTCGATAATTTCATCACCATTGAGGCATATCTAGAGATCATCAGATTAGAATCTACAAAGGAGCTGTCCAGCCACCAGCAAACTGACAGCCTCCGCATTTCCCGCAGAAGGTATCAAAATGTATTTCAACCAGTTGATGATGTTTTTGTGGTCTGACAAACTGCTACAAAGATTTTCATTGCAATTTTCCTAGCGATTTCATAAAGTTTAGAGCCATCTCATTTTAAGACCAAAACTCGCAAACAGTTGATTCAACCATAGTTACGCTAATAGCCTTCATAGTTTCCCAAAAGGTACCAACTACCACAGCTATGTTGCCTGTTACTCTGACACTGAAGACGTAAACTCATATATGACTGAAACCAATAGGACTCGAGCCAAGTATCTACTGCTCAGAAGATGGATGCTCTAACTACAAGCCGTGAGGGGTATAATCCAACTGAAAGAGGCCTCACAAGTTCCCTACAGGGTCAGAGGTTCCTTTACAGGATGATGAAATCTGCTACTCAATTCCCAATCTTGTCGAAAGAGTGCATAGGAGAACGAAAGATTACTCACAAATAGCAACTGTGCAATGCAGATACTTGCCTCGAACTATGAGCAGGATGCTAGACAAACCCTCAGAGCCCTCAATTGGACAGAAGTAAAGCCTCGCATGAGGAGGCAAGAGTAAGTTCGCCAGATCACAATGCGGTGATCCTGGACATAATTAATCTGCTTTTAGGAGTAGGAAAAATGGAACTAGACAGTGCTGACTAGCAGCAGAAAAATGCGGATTGAGATGGCTGGAACTACTGCACATCAACTTTGAAAAATGAGGACTAAACTACTGCTTCCAAAAAAGAAGAGTTGTGAAAAATGGTGGTAGAATTGACCTCTGTTATACATGAATAAAAGTCGAAACATAAAAAAATTGCGTGATCAAGCTGAAATTCTATTAGTTGAAAACTATTCAAGGCTAACCAGAGCTTGCCTAGACTGTGCAACAACGTTCGTCATGTACTCTAATTCCAGAACCGCACAAAGAGTTGAAAATTGCAAAACTTTTCCCCACTTTCATCAACCCAACACTCTTTTGGTGTTGAATTAAACTTTTCAATCAAACAAAATGTCACCGACAAAATTCATCCTTAGCAAATGCATTAGAGCTAATGATATCCTTTTCCAATTCGTGTTTCCTTTTTTTTTCGCCAACACTCAGGCAACATTCAGTCAAAAAGAATGAAAATCAATCCGTCTTATTTTTTATCCATTTTAATAATCGATTTTATATTCGAGCGCATTTTTTCCCGAGTTATTCTTTTCTTCCTTTTAGTTTTGCTATCAGCGTCTCCGAATACAATGTCGATGTGTATGTACAATGAGTTCGTATTATACTTAAAGTGTGCTAGGGCATATGGAAAGAAAAAGAGACGGACGACCATTTATTGTATAGTCGTTGAGGTTCCTTTTAGGTTGAAAATTAATTAAAATCAAATAAGTTGGTTCTCTCTGGTTAAGTAAAATGTGTTTCCATAGAAGAAACAAAACAGAGCTGCCGATGTTGCTGCTCCTGCTGCTGCTGCTGCTGCTGCTGATGTTCCTGCTAAAGGAGCAGAGGGATGGACGTAAGTTGAGAATTGAGGAGAGGCAATCTCAGTTCCGTTAGTGCAAAATTATATTATGTTATTAAAAGAGAGAATGAGAGAAGCGACGCCTGCAAACGCTAAGATAGTACAAAATAATGCAGATATACGACAGGACAAGAGGACTTCAGTATCTATCCATTCAATACAAAATACACTTTTCACTATACAAAGCCAAGCGAATGCCTGTGCATTGCTTGGCTTGAGCCATTGAAAAGGAAATAAAGAAAACTCGATTCAAAATATCGTTTTTTTTTTTCATTGCCAGTGAAAATTTATAATTAATTTTTAGCGATAATGAAAGAGAAGCATTTGATAAGAAATGAGAAAATGATCGAAGGCGAATTTCATTTTTTTTAATATTCAATAGAAGAAGTCTTGGTTGGTATGGAAGCTTAGCAAATACTTTGTGTATCATTAATATAATGTTATTATATAGAGTAGAACCTTCTTAAGGAATTTTGTAACTTCTTTCCATTGCCTGTTTACCGCTTTACCTCTGCTGGATTTCATTGAAAGTCAGTTGAAAAGGAGCGATAGTGTACTAAGAAACTTTGGTCGAACAATGCGGACACCGCGAATTTCCGTTCCGTAAGCTACTGCATACGTTTTTGTGTTTTCTTTTTATGTAAAATGCCAGGATAAAAACTCCTTTATTACGAACAACGTTGTGGTTGTTATATACCTCCAAAACGATAAATCAAAAAATAAATATTTCAACCCATGCACCAACAATTGCAGCAATCTAACGGAAAATCAATAATAAAATATCCTTCTCGAATTTGGTTCTCTCTATACCCTGTCAGTAGAATGTGAAGACTCCAATTAAAAGTTTTCCCCATCATTTTATCAACAACAAAAGAAACCGCCAACCACGACGTGCATTGTAAGAAAATGTAAAAGAATTGAAATAATAATTTTCTCATTTAAGATAGATTTTTCCAGGAGCGTCAATTATTCGCGAAAGATCTACTTGGTGGCATGACACCAGCAAAGACACAGACCGCCCAAACACAACCAAACACCATTCCACTCATCCTTTGTCGTATCACTTGGAAGGGTGACCAGTTTTTGTGTAGGCAGCGGCCACATAATTACTTAATCTTTTTAAAACTTCATCACCCCTTTTTTCTTCCCAGGACGACTGGTGCGAGCGATTGTTAAAAGGAAAGAATACGATTTCGTAAGGGTCGTTTCTCAATTCAGTGTCTGTACAAATGAGAGGGGACAAAATGTTATTTGAACTTTCTCAACTGTGAGTTCTTAATGTTGCCTTTTTCCGTGAGTTTTACGCCTTTTAAGTAGAATGTCCAGGATATTGCCATTGTGGTTGGATTTAAATCCTATAATGGGAAAAGAAAAGCAACAATTATTTACCTTATTTCGGATTTGGTAGATTTTCACTTCGAAGAGAAGTAATTAAGAGTTTTCGCTTAAAAAGCTTTTGTAGACTACTTCCCGTGTTAATAGATTGTAATGTAATTTGATCCTTGGCCTTTGATGTTCAAGTTTCCATTTGAACAAGTGAACAGCCCTTATTGTTATTTTTCAGCATCTTATTTGAATATTCAAAATTTCAATTAATATATTGAAAACGAAATACTTTTCGAAATTATTATCCTTCAAAGTGACAGTCGGTTTACAAAATTGTTTGTAAACCGACCGAATTTTTTGTAAGTTTTATTTTTGAACACCATATATATTGTGCACGTTATTATTATTTGTCAACGTTTTACTTCTAACTAAACAAAGATTATTGCTTTTCTACAAATCATGACAAAAAGGACCTCATTGGAGTCGCTTTAATTATATTCAAACATTATCAGTTGAATGTAGTCTTCATAAAAAAAGGACAATTTTATCCTTTTTTTTTCAAATTTTTGAAATACAGGAATATCGTTTCAAGGACATATTTCGAAAATATTTTGGGAGAAACCCGTATTCACATAAACGTAAGATCATTTTGTGAAATCCCAAAACAACTGGTTGTGTTTCCCCGAGAGGGAAACGACATTCGGAGGAACAAGGATCACTTTCACTAATTTTTGAGGTTATTTTTTGCGTAGGTGAAACTCATAATTTGGCTGGAAATGGTTAATCATTTGTTCATCGTAGTTAAAGGTTTGTATGCCTACCGTAACGCTATTCTGGATGCAATGACATACATGCTACAACTATTTTTCTCATACATTTATTGATCAAGTATATCTAAAGATACGTGTCGACTATTGGACGAGCCTTTACAGACCTAGCAACCACCTATCACCAGCAATTGTAACCAGCTGGCATCGACTGTCAAAATATATCAATCAAAATATTTGAACACAGTTGATGCGGTTAACTTGTTTACATGAAAGAGATTGTGTCCAAAAATATAGGCTAAGCCCAAACCGTCCCTAACCATTAACAAGCATCCTTCTAAGAAGCAAAAGTACACGGTAAGTGATGCAGTCTTTGGAAACATACTACCATAAGCTTCCAAACAATATATCAGTAACACTACAGTATATTATTCGGACAAAGGACATGCGAGAGGCAAAGTATCAAAGAAATACGTTCCCTTGATCTATGCGCCCATTGAATTAAGTACTTCGGTCCAAAACGATCTATTTTGGTCCACTGTAGCTCTCGATCTAAATATTGGAGGGGGATTGACAGTAACATCTGCATTTCAGCATAAATGCTTGTGTTTGAAAATCCAGTTTTCGCATTAATTTTGTAAGTGCAACACTCTCAAAAAATTTGAGTATAGTTTTTAGTTTGACTATCTCTTTCGGCGAAAAGTCGTCTGGGAGTGTTCTTCTTGTTTTGTGTTTACACTATACCCTACGTATTTGACAATTGTTTTTCACATGAGTTGTTCGTTGTCTTGCGTCAATTCTGTTGTTCTTTAAAATCTTCCGCGAACGAAAATTGCTTGAATATTTTCCGAGTTTATCTTCATTTTACATCTATGGTAGTATTGAAGTAGAGCATTGATTGAACGTTGCAATTTTTCGTGACAACTTTTGTGTTTCTATCTGTCAAAATCAAATAGACGTTGGCTGATTTTGTTCTTTGTTCAGGTTCAGAGCTAGTCAGCGGAGAATAAACTACGTAGAACAAGAGATATGACAGTTTCCTTGAAAAAAAAATCTAGCTCTTGCTCGGTATAGGACTAAAGGATTGCAGTCAAGCTTATACGGAAAATATGGCCACCTAGAAATTATCCAATTATTTGAAAGGTCTTCTGTATCGATTGAGCGCATGGTTTTCAAATATGAGTTCAGACAATATACTTTGTCCAATGCTCTAGATATGTTTAACAGCTTACAGTATAACATTGTCCTGTGTGTCGTCACACTGTAGCAGGCTGGAGTTACCTACATTTTATCAATACCAATTGTTCGTTCGGAATGATATTTTTGTTCTAATTAAACTCTGTATGACGAAAGAGACGTAATTTTCTCTTTTGACAAGGAAGAAGAAGGACTTATGACTCTCCAGTTTTAGATGAACATGACGTTCCTGGTTTCGTAAAGTAAAAATTATTGCTGTCTTCTATCCTTTGAAATATTTTCGCAAATTTAAGATCACATTGATTGTATCCCGCAGAGTTTGCAGCACTTCATCTGATAGTCAGGTTATTAAAGTGTTGGAGATCGAGTCATATAAAGGCTCTTTTCTGGAGTTGAGTCAGTCTCCAAAACATTTTTTCATTGATTTGATACTGCTCATTTAATTTGTCCTGATTTTCAAAAGTCTTCCGCCTGATCGTGAATATTTACGCTGGAAACTCGTAGAAGAGTGAAATTTTAGTATTCACGAGTGACTTTCTGCGAGTGTCTGTGTGAACGTTTTCTATTCATTACTTGATCAGATTTCTTCAAAATTTCGCTTTTTCGCCAGTGCTCTTCTCTGGTTTCCACATTGTAACTATTATTTCTTTTCCAAATTACAGACCTTTTCCTCATTACATTTATACTATCAGCTATAGTACTATAAGTGTTTCCAAACTAAATAATAATAATCCAAACTAAAATACTATAAGTATTTCCAAACTAAAGTGGATGAAGCTGGTAAATAGAAGATAAGGAGCAGTATGATGCCTGCAGACACTATAAAAACGTGTGTCCATATCCAATACACAATTCAAATACATGGTTTTCTTCATCATTTCATTTTCACACTCTGCAGATTGCATCTCCTCGATTTGTATGCTGTATAGTGAATTTGCATCTCTTTCCATGAGATGCTCACAAGAGTGACAGTGCTTGTTAGTGTACCTACGATTGCCGGCACTTACTTCGGGTGTGAATCTAAATTGACTTCAGAAAAAGCATACAGACATCGCAGCACTATATTTTAAAAATATACGCCTACCATGTTGCTTGTTTTTCATACTTTTTCGCATGTCTTAGCCATACATTTTGCATGTCAGTGCTTAAATAATCATTTATTATATATTTTAAAAGCTTATACAACAAATGCAAAACTCGTTGTATTTCGTAAGGATTTTTAATGCGTGGTGAGTTTCCTTACCCCATACTGAAAGTCCAACCGAGAATAGAAAATAAATTTCAGAAGATAATTAGCTCATGTTGAAGTTGTCACGATGTTTTATAAAACTACGCCACCAATATGCCAAATCAATTGAAACTTTTAATATACCTAAGCAACTGAACCTTTTCGGGCTGAATGCATTGGAGATACTATGAAAAAATAGTTTCCTCGACTAGCTGATTTCTTTTAAATTTTATTTTTAGTAAGCAAAAAAATGGAAATTAAATGGAAATTCTAAGGAATGATTCGAAAACTCTGTGATAATTTCCGACCGCCGTTGATATACGTGAAATAATTCTCTAAAATAATAACATACTACTACATACCATTGTGAATATATTCAATTAATATTGTGAATACATTCAAATACATTCACAATCGTCAAAAAGGCCGCTAAAAGGCACCCATGATGGTGAGTTGCCGATACATTTCTCTCAAAAAATTGCAAAAAAAAGCCACTGAACAGCGAGAAATCATTCCCAGATAATAGCATTATACTATCTTTATCTGAAAACTTAAGTTTAAAATCAAGATTTTGGCACGCCTGCAAAATAAACAATGTCCTCAAATAATGCCCATCATTCCAGTAACAAAAGCGTAGCAATAATTTTCACAACTTATACTTAAATTTTTATTACAAAATTACCTGCAACGTGCCAGTATATATATGATGCACTCTAAAGTCTTTTCTACCGGAAAAGTAATGTCCTTGTACAATGCAATCTCTAGACTCTAGAAAATTTTCCATCACACATAGTTTTCAAAAGCACCAACTAACGTACTCGAACAGTATAACGATGTTGCAATAAACTTTCGGGCAAGAAAGAAAGAAAAGGTTGTACGTTTAAATTGGAGGTGACGTTGAGCGGAAAAGTTGCAAAATGCATACTCAACCAGCAAGGACGACCAGCAGAGCAACGAGGGAAAAACATCTGCATAATTTGTTTACAACGAACTGTCCGTAAGTTGGAGTTCCACCATCGTCATATAAAGGCGGGAATTTAAATTTCATACCTTGAATAATGCACTAGACCCTCTGCCACCACATATTTACATTTCTGCACTCGAGTCCTTCAAGGATCTGTTACGTCGTTAGCGATATCTACGGTTGAGCATATTCCAGTCGTTTGTTTGTAACATTGCAAAGAAGGTAAAGGCGTGGCTCCATGAAACCATGAACCTTTGTCGCAAGAAATGTATTTGTTGTCACAGCAACTTTCAACTTTTTTTGCTTTTTTGTTTTTGCTTTATACTTTTGCGTCGCTTCCCTTTCGTCCCGAACGCAGGCATTTGCTGCATAGCTCGCAAAGTCGTTTCAAAATGTAATAACTCCCAGAGAAAACATTATATACTCAGCAAAAGAAAAACGACAAATTCGGTTTCTACTAAAGGACGAAGTATAACACATTGGGTGTTTACTACCACAGAAACAGTTGAAATACATAAAATCCGCGAGTAGGTTATTCAAACTGCACCTCCAATCGAAATCGAGCCAAGGAGCTCCAGGAAGGTTCTATAAATAAGTGACATACATACTTCTGAATTCGAGAATCTTATTCACATGGTGGATTCATACTGCCACAGATTTCCATTTCCGGGAAAACCAAATGGATTGGTGTCGTTCTATTTTCTCGTTCTGTAATAGGTGTGACTATACCAATGCAACGCCCCAACAATTCTTCTTATTCGCGGCGCCAATGCCGGTGGCGCTGTGAGAATTTCTCTGTTTGTCCTTTGCTTGTGCTTTTCATGTTCTCCACCTCCATTACAATTTCAAGTTGTTTTCACATCTGCAAATGAATGTGCAATTCAATACACGTATTTCCTTTTTGCTATTGCTCGGATACCTTCACATCACGATTTATCCTGACTATTCTTTCCGTAAAAAACTCTCGATCCTTCGGCCATATATGTCTGTCCTTTTCTCAATCTTCACATATATCCCTGGAACGATATCGGCAACAGCACAATTGCAGCCTAGTCTGACTAGCAGTTGTGTTGGCTAACGTCTCACTTCTTTACAAATGTTTGCTCCCGTTCTCGCTCCTTGCAAAAAAGAATCATTTATTTTTTATTTACTTAAGTCGTCCTGTCAGTACTAAATCTGCCTCCCCGAGAAACTGTAAGGAGAAAAGCAAATTGTAAAAAGCATTATCAGGTCTTCCCTTCTCAATCTGAAAAGAAATAAAATCTTTGGGATAAAAATACTACGAAAGAGGAGCCGATGAATTCGCGGAAAGACGATGATCCATTGCTGTCTTGGAAGGGGAATCATTACTTTCTTCCGATTTCTCGCTCCTTCGTACGAAGGAGCTCGTTTTTTGGTGAACTTTCGAATGTAATAGGATGCTTTTGCAGACATCCATAGACATTTATTTTCTGGAAATGATACGGGAAGTACTGTGGAGAAATTAAGCAAAAGCTGAAAAGCTTTGCGGTTGGAGTTTTCCAGGTGAAGTTTCTTGGAAACCAACAGAAGCGAAAGCTTTCAAAACAGGAAAGTCCTATCATAACTTTCTATGCTTTTCGATGGCATGCGCTTTTACACTTGCGAACCAAACTCCTACTCTGGTCTGGGTTGGTTGAATTCACGAAGAAAAGAATAATACCTTAAAATTCGTTATTTCGATTCTTCTGTTCCTCCTTGCCATATTGTATCCTATATTATCCTTACTTAAAGTATGAGGTTTTTTTTCTTATTTCAATGCCCAATGCTTTGTATTTCTTATTTCCCTTCGATTTCCTCAATTCTCCCGAGAAACTTGTGAATAATAAGAACCTATGGTATTATACAAAATATATATACAGGCTAAAGGATTCAACAAAAACAAAAGAAGATTTGATTTTGAAGATGCAGCCGTCATTTCGATTGAACATTCGCATCAAAACGTTATGCGAAGAATTATTAAAATCAAATAAATAATCAAATATAACTATAAACTATAATTGGCTTAATTACACAACACGTTTCAATCAGCAAGGCTCAAAAAATGAATTGTTGTGCCACAACAAAAACCAGATAATTGCCTCGTCATCTTCTATCTATTCTGTTTAAGAGTGTCATTCAGCAGCCCTGGACTATAGCGTGCATGGATATATTAGCGAAAGTATCTGAAGCTAATATGTAAGGTAACACCAGGAGAATCTAATCATTGGATTCGCGAACACGTTTCTTCAAAGAGAGTTCATTTTGACGCCACAACAGGACAGGATAGCCTGAATCACGCGTGGAAGACGAATAATATGCAACGGTCAAATTATTCGAATATGATTGTATACTAAAATGAGATCGTGTCAAACTAATAAGGATACGACTCAACGTTAGATGCTGCACGTAAACAGTCAACTAATAACTTAACAGTTGAGTTTGTCTTAAGACAAACCCAACTCGGGGAAGTCTACCTATGAGTTATGTACAAGCAAACCCAGCATTACTAACTAAAGAAGAAAGTTTCAAGCAGAAGATATTACCAAGTGGTGCAAGCCTCACATATAATATCCTTGGAAACGAGTTGAAGATGAAGTATGTTCATTGCTTACCTTGCTTGCTAAAAAAACTTCCAGCACTATCGTGTGTGTAAGCTATGCAAAGAGATCTTTGATCAAAGAATGTCTCTTATAGCGCTCTGTTCAGTATATTTCAAGGTAAGCAGTAAAATAGTACCAAGGTGGATGATCATGGAAGTCATTTGACTGTAACGTTAGTTTAACAACTCTTTTTTCAGAAATTCAAAAAAAAGCTTAAAATTATTGGACACAACTCCATCCACAGGTTTTTGCAATGATTCCTCTTCTGTTTTGATTTTCTACATCTTCAAAGATTACTCCGCCAGATTGGATTCCTATAAATTTCACAAATAAGTGATTTAATTTCATTAATAAATTGTGTGTTTAATTTCAGCACTCAAAAATAACGGAAATTTTCAAAAACATGAATCGACGGAGTTGCAAAATACACGATCACAACTTTGCGAGACCCTGGACTTAATGCCTGAGACCGATGACGCCGTTTGAACTAGTTCTTGACATCTTCTTAACACATTTTAATGACGTCAAGGTCAGAAGATCGTTTGTATTTTCTGAGCGCTAGAAGGACTTCTTACATTTTCATGTCATCAAGAATTATTTCAAACGGCATGTCATTATTATTAATAGGTGTATAAATATGAAATGCGGATTTTTTCTGTTGGAAATATGCATTTATTTGAATAACAGAACGAATGAATTCAATAATCAAAGTATTGGCTATCGTTAGCTACGGCTTTTTCCCATCTTTCTGTCAATGGATGGGTTCCGTCCAGTACCACTTCTCATTTTTTGAGGCTTACTAATCGAGCCAATTTTAAACATATTTATAAGAATGGAAGTGCTGTTCCGAAAGTCCGTGCTGCATCGATCAAAACAAGTAGTAGTCAGAAGAAGCCAAGTCTGATGAAAACGGGGAAAACTTCCCAATTAATGATTCCCAAGTAGTTCTGGACAGGTATTGCAACATGCGATAGAGCATTTTCATGTTTAAAAATGACTTTATCATGTCTTTGGTGGAATTCTGGTCGTTTTTCCTTAAGTGCGCGGTTCAATCTGATCAGTTGTTGTCGGTAACGTTTGCCAGTAATAGTCTCACCAGGTTTCAGCAGTTCGTAATACAAAGGTCCCTTACTATCCCGCCAAATACACAGCAAAGTCATGAATATTTTTGAATATGAAATATTCTTTTCATGAATATTTCGGACTGGTTGTCATGTTGACGGCTGGTCTGGGTCTACCCATGATTTTTTCCGCTTGGGATTGTCAAAATAAATCCACTTTTCATCGCCACTAACAATCCGATGCAAAAAACCTTTTCTTTTCTGTATGGCAAGCAAAATTTCACAAACGGTTTTTCGCCATTTGATGTCTCTTTCTTTCAATAGATACGGCACCCATTTTCCAGTTTTTTGAATCTTTCCCATGGCTTTCAAATGTTGTGAAATGGCTGCCTGAATAACTTCCAACGCTTCTGCCAACTATTTTTCAGTTTGTATGTTGTCTTCATCCAATAATGCTTGCAAATCTGTATCTTTCTCTGTATTTTGGTGGTTTTCCACGGTCTTTGTTGCTGACATCGGAATCGCCACTTTTAAATCTTTTAAACCATCGTTCACAAGTGTTTTGGCTTGGGGCATGTTCACCATTTGCTTCCACTAACGATAAGTTTCTGTCGCCGTACTGTTCAAATGAAAGATGGTTATTAGACTTCGCCGCAAAACCTCTTTTCCTGGCACGTTATTCGACATTTTTGAAACGAAAAAAACTATGTTGTTTGTGCAATCAAAACTTACTGGATTTTGTTGACAGATGTTTACATTCAAAATGCCATATTAGTTATCCCCGACACAAACCATATGTAATGGTTATGCCATCTGCTATGTAAAATCCGCATTTCATATTTATACACCTAATATTTGAATATTTATTTATTCATAATAATTTTAATTATTTTAAAAAAAACGGACCCTTAATTTGTTAAGTGCACTACACACATGTTAGAATGTTCATAACTTCTTGTCAAGCCGTGTGCTAACTTCTCATCCGCTTTACAGAGCCATTGTGTTCTAAGAGGAATATCGTAGTGGCGCAAAAGAGATATTTGCAATGAAAATAAAAACCACCTTTGTCGTAAAAAGACATAAAAAATTAACTTGTCATTACTGAAATGGTTGTCAGGTGAACGTTCAAATTGAGGTACTAAAAATATTCTTATCGGAAAACATTTAATAGAAAATTCAATGAACTCGCTCTAATAATTCGGAAATAAATATTGAAATGCACTTGCGTGAACATGAATTCAGTCCGAGAGGAAAAAACACAATTAAACAAGATAAAGTGCATCTAAAATCCCGTGAAAGGATCAATGCAATGGACTCGATATGCTTATTAGTAGACACCCTTATTTTTTGAATTAATAAACGTTCAAAAAACAAAACAAATATAATATATCCGTTCCCCCCTTACTTCGTAAATCTCTTCTCTTCTCTCTATCTACAGATATCTGATGCCTTTGCACTCGTCCTCAACTTCACAGATCTTCTGGCAGAGCAAACAAAATGATTGATGAAAACAAGGTGATTTTCAAGAACAATCAAGAACAACAAGGAGCATCTTCTTCTAAATTTTGAAAAAAAAAAATACATCAACGACGCCATTTGCATGAGCAACACATAATACACTGAGTTTTAATGAATTTAATGTTAATTCAAGGCACTATTGTTAATATCAAGGTGGAATTTTACGCGGAAATTTATCGCTTTCCAACTGATTACTAACCCAATTTGACAAACCTTTATCAAAACGGGATAGTAAGCAACAATTGAAATGGTAGCTCTTATTTAGTACAAGTGTCACTAAAGTGTCAATTTTGACATATGTCTTACACAATTTATTCCTATTGAAAGATCTTATGCATTTGGAAATTTTCACATTGGTTGAGTTTCGGCCGAAATTCGACCGAGTTGCGAGTATTTGAATTGTGAAAGTGGTGTAACTTCAAAAATTGAACACTAACCGAATATTCATCAAATTTCAAATTCGTATTTCTTTTCCAAAATACGTTTCGCAGTAATTGAGATTTGCCCGATAACCCGCAAAGCACTTCCGAGGATGACACAAAGCATATTGATGATATAGTTGCACAACAACAAAAAAGGAAAAACAAAATCTGTTTTATTGACGTAAGACGATAGTTCTTTTTATGTTTAAAGGTCAATTTTCATACATAATAGACACGTTTTGCATATGTTTAGCTTACATGATGCCAAAGCATAGGTGAAACTTTCTAAATAACATTTTTTCCGTCCAGCAAACTTGTAGTTAAAAAAAATGTCAAGTTGTATACACCCAACAAATGTATTGGTCATTAAAATGCGCTTAAAATTGCATAAATCTTATTATATTAAATTTATGATTTTACTATTCTATTTACTATTCTACTATTACTATTCCAAAAACGCACAATAAAGCAACAAAGCACCCTTAAAAACAGGAAGCACTCGTATACATTAATTTCCATATCAAATTTTCTCTATTTTTACCATCAAAGACGCGTCTATAAACAAAGATACAATTTTTTTGGCGCGAATTAATAATTTTTTCCAAACTAACAATGACACACTAACATATGCTTATATAGATATAACATAAGAAGGACCACATTAAGAAATTTGCATGGGAAACACTAAATAAAACCCAGTTGGAGCATTGAATATCATAACCCGTTTTTTTAACCCTGTCTAAATCCAGTCACGTGAGGGGTGAACTTGAAATGCAGTTGATGGTATGCTGGGCAATGAAACGCCAATTGAGGTAGGTTCAATGAACAGAGCCTGAGCGCGTTGTGTTATTGCAAAAATTCTTGTCCGTGGCCAAATTGATACTTTCGTGGCTACGAAGGAGATGATGGTATAAGATCCTAAACAAAAAAAAAAAGAAAAAAGCAAAAGACCACAAACATACTCGCTAGCATATGTGCCCATGCGTATGTGATGATTGAAACGAAAAGTCTTTCGTCTGCAAGCCAAAGATTTATAAAATATCAAATATACAATAACAAAAAAGTGGGAGCGGCAAAGTCGGTTGAATGTTAATGCTGATTGAAATAAATTGGAAATTGGACACAATTCGTCTTCTACTTATTCAATGCTTAGAAATTCATATAAATGCTAAAATGAACAAATTAAACATAAAAAATTTTATATTTTGTATGTATGCATTTCAAATTTCACTTCCATTTCCGAATTTCACTTTGATTCGTCCTAGACCCCAAAGAATTAGGATCAAAAGAAGGCATAGGAAGGCTCGAGTATAAACTTCGATAAATTCAAAAAGATAAATATCAATTGAAAGGGAATGAAGATATTAGCTCGGTTACACATTATATCTTCATTCATATGTCTACCAAAAACGACATCGATCTTCTTCTATAACAGACCGTTGTTCAGCAAAGAAGTAAACTATGAAACATTGGATGGAAGTCACTTTAAACAATAAATGATCAGGACTTGTTCATATATTCAAGGAGCACCGAATATTGCTAAGGACTCCTCGTACAATCACACTCCCTCCTTAAATGCTTGGCATTTTCATGTTGATGCAGTCAGCAATTTTACACTACATAATATTTATACATCGTACACCATCTGTTGTACACCGGATATCCTTATTCACAGACGTAATGAATCAGCAGCAGAGCAGAGAGTGGTGATCAACTCAAAACAATAGTAACCTATAGTAACCAACTGATCTCAACATCCCTGTTTGAATGAAACAAGAATGTTTCACAAGAATCTAAATCAAATAAACTGTTTTACCACTTTTAGAAGAGCGACCATGTACGAACAGACGAACAAAATGTTCAATGATCACCTGATCGCCTTCAAACCATCCGCAAAATCCCCATTACTTCCACCATCTATACAAGAAAGTCGTCAATCGATTGAAATATAAATGCCAGTATAGAGAGAAAGGAACTGCAAGTATATCAAGCCTCCTTTCTTACAATTTTTTACCTCCGGAAACCCCATAAACTTCTTTGTATCGCCTGACCAAGTTCTTTCCACACTCAATTCGATGAACCATAAAAAGTCTGCTTGGCCAGATGACAATGATAAACCACTGCATGAATAATAATGACTTTCCTTCAGCTTGGAAAAACGTAGTTCTAATCCTCTTACCCAAAAAAAAACATTCAGACGGTGACATAAATGAATTCGAAGCAGGCCTTAGAATTTAAGGAGAATTATCGAAAAGATCATACTTTTCTCGTTCAAGCCATTTGTCTAACCCTTCTCAGCTTCCAAGCACTAAGCATTTCAAGAGAAAATATCAACGGTGCCAGCGTGAAATCAGGAGTTCCTCAGGGATCTTTTCTTGGGCCGCATTCTTTAAACTTCTTTTTCCACGATATTCTCATGACCCAACCAGCAAATATTTCATATCACTTCATGCCCTCAATCATCCCACCCCCCACTACTCTCTACGCAGACCAAATCATCGTGCCAGCCGCCCATTCTTCCCCCAAAAAGCCATAAGGATCATTATAATACACATTCGAGCCCTCCAGAACTACTTCACTAAATGAACGTTATGGACCAAAATGCTTCCGAAAATATTGACAACACTTCCATGTCGCTAGAAAACATCGGAAAATATTTAGGCGTGCTGTCTTACCACTGCTCAAATTCAACCCGCATGCCGCGTGACCATTTCAAAAGCAACTTATTACACTGCAGCGCTGGTACTCCTGCTCGCACGTACAAAACCCTGATTAGACCAATAATATCATACTGCTTCCAGGTTTGGTTGATGGTATTCTATGGATATTCGAAAGAAAGATCCTCAGGAAGTGCTTGTCCAAATACTGAAAACCTTATAAAAATCCCTGAGTTCTGATTGAAGGACTTCAGCTTGCAAAAAGTTCTCACCTGAAAATACGTTCGAGACTTATGTCCATGTCTATTAAGATTGCACACAAAATCAGATAAAAAGAGCACTGTTGGAATATCGGGAATTCCTAAATCGACACACAATTTTAACACGTATTTCTGAATATAATATTTCTGTGGGGAAGCCTAAAGCTACAAGTACCAACAGTGCTATAAGTTTTCAGAAAACCATAGTTCAACCAGTTTACAAGCTGCTAGAATAATTAAATGAAAAATACGAATTCCTGTCCAAAAACACCTTCAACAGCGATGAAACCTGTATTTCTACCATGCAAGATCCTGGAAAAGTATGTATATGTGATTTTCATGAAGAAAACAAAATTTCAGGAACAATAACACTGTTAGTTACTTGTTACTTCTTTGGTCATAAACGTTTTGAAGTATTGCTTCCAAGAACAAGGGCGAAGTAAGATTTGGAGCAAAGGGCGTTTTTCCCATAAATACCAATGTTTGTTTCAGGTGAAGGCTTTTAGACACCTGTAATCCTTCAATCAGAGTCCATTGTAGCACAATATCATGCCAATTATGTTTCAAAATCTCACAATTTTTGAACCAGTGTCTGTATCCTACTCTCACTTCGACCGAGAAATGGCATCAACATGTAGGAACTTACCAAATTACATACAATTCAACCAGATGCCTGAAAAATCTCCTAATTCTAAAAAACCAATACGCAACAATTTTGACTTTGAACAATTTGAACACCGATCAAATATCTCCAATTAAGAGAGAAAACAAAAGGAAGGCTTACCCGGAGAAAAGTCAGGAGAAGAAAGCGGTAAAGAGAAGCAAGCAAAAAAGGACAGTGCTGAGAACGCTAAAAAAATATGCTGGAATCGAATAATACTTTGGCCTCGGGCAAAACACGGATGAGTGTTTCCAGAAAGATGAAGAGGATGAGGTGTCTTGTATGGGGAGAATCGAAACATTTTAATTGGTTACAAAAGTTTCTAATTACTAACATATTAATATAAATTTATCCTTTATTTCGTTCCTGAGAAATATTCCTAAAAATTCAAAAAAGTATTCGATGTGTTTTTCTTTCAGTAGGCTCTTTGTGGAGTTTCCTGGAAGGATACAATGAATGCATAGAACACTGCAAGACTATTTATTAATGATAAATTTATAGTTATGATGAATAAATACAATAGAAAAAATAATTAATAAATTCAATTCACATTATGCTAGTTCACAGAATGTTTGCGATGCCAGTTAGCAAAAAAGGAATTGAAAGAAAGGACAACTTTTAATAACGAAGCTAATGGAGGTAAACGAGAACGAGTTAAGGACAATAAACCTATTGTGACGGAAGCTTTCAAAAAAAAAAAGGATCAGATCCTAACAAGAGGAAATTAAGAGAAACAAAGAATACAATTGGGTCCCAAAAAATGTTGAACAAACTTTTAAAAATGGATAGCCGAAAGAACCAGTTGAAAAACAAACCTGGAACAATCTGCAAATATGATGGAGCAAGGCAGAACCAAACACCCGAGCAACACAAACAAAGCAAAGAGTTCAAAAATAGTTGAGCATATTACAGGGGAGAGCTAGATGTCAAGACAGAAGACGAGAGCATCGAGATATGCCAGAATAAGAGTAAGATCTTAAGTAAGATCAGAGTAAGGATCTACGTAAAGTGGATGAAGAAGACGAGCATGCCTGATTAATTTAGTATTCATGAGTAATTATAAGCTATGGACTCGGCAGGCCTTGGCATTGTACATGCAATAACAATGCAGGAGAAGTTGTTTTTACCCTACAAACGGAGTTCCGTCGTTTCTCATCTGTTTCGTTGTATCATTCACATACACATTTCGGGAGTGTGCCATACTCGATGTGTGATTTCGTCCTGCCAAAAGGAAGCAACAAAACTGACGGGGAACGACGAAAGCAATTTGAACCTCGTTGGATCAATATTCCATCCTTACGTCATTCTCTGGAACCAACTTCTAACCCTCTCCTAGTTATCGAATCTACCGTCGTTTGGTCCTAAGCGATAATAATATGCGTCCCTCGAAACTTATTTCAAGCGCTGTCCTCACCCCACCTACCCGTTCTGATTAGAAGCAATAGCAATTTTTTGAGAAAAAAGAGTGGGGATTAGATTAGAAGAATGCCAAAACATTGTTTCAACTATACCAAGAAGATTGATATCAACTATGACAAGAAGATAAGATACGAAGAGGTCCAAACTAATATTGACTTGTCTTAATAAACATTTAAATATGAAAAACAATTTTATTTGTTATTTCCTTAATCAATATCCATACCCTTTCGGGCATGTTAGGTTTCTGGGGTGGAGCTATCCTTTTTGGTAAGGCTGCATAGGAAAAAAAAACAAACCAAAAAGGGGTTTTCAAACAACAAAAACAATAAACATGGGTTACAGTTCAGAGTATCTGCAATAAGCCCACTTGGTTTGAGATTGAAGTTTTTTTTTGTGTGCAATTATTTGATTATTTAATTGATTATTGAAGATTATTTGCTTTTTTTCGTTAAATCTTTGAAATAAAATCGATATGTTGAGTGGCTTCATCGTGTTTTGTGCTTTGATTTTTATTCAGGTTAAAAATTTGTTTAGTTTTTCAATTTTTTAATTTTTTCTTTGATTAATTATTCAGGACCAATTTTTGGAAAATATATTTTCACGTTGAAACATTGATTCGTTTTTCCATTTATTTCATGATTTGTTAAAATTTAATGCTGCTTTGGTTTTTTAATGTCGAAATAAATTATATAATAAATTTAATATAAGATTTTGGTTTGAATTGTAGTGTTTTTATATACTTTATACGCAGAATTATCAAGTTACGAATGCAATTATGACAATATTCGCATCACAGTCGCAGTGGCGAAAATTATTGAAATTTTTATTGATTGTTCCGAATCTGGTTACCGAATCGACACATCCCCTTAAATTTTTCGATCCATAAAAGATGGACATAGAAAATGATCCAAATAGAATGCATGAATTAAAGTGTTGAATAATGAAGAAATAAATGAAATACAAGGAGACAGAAAAAGAAATAAATGCATCGAAGCACAACTGTTAGGACTTCAGTATGACCCATTTTGCATATTAGAACGTATGTTAGAGTTTAACTAGACGCTTAGACAAAACGCTACAAGCGCGTTATTTATTGCTAATGCCAACATACGACAAAAATTGTCAACAAAAGAAACCCAACACGCGTTCGTATGTTAATTGTTCGCGGGCCTTACTTGAAGCTTTTTACTTTGGATGAATCTTTAGATTTTCTTTACAAATGTTCTCTAATCTAAAGATCACAGTTTTGTATCTGGCGCATGTATGCACAAACAGTGTAACATGCATGCTAGCGGTAGCGGCATATATGCCCGCTGACTTATGAATATGTAGCAAACAGACAAACGAATGTAAAATGCTTACTGGCCGTATCAACTGTAACAAAATAAACCAAAAATCAGCCCGGCGTATATGTATAGCCCTCCGGGAGAAATGAAAAGGCCGAAAACTTTTTCGGGGGGACACAAAAAAAAAGTCAAACTCAAAATGTGACTCTTTCACCCAGCAGAACCACATGATATATATATACGTACATGCATGTTCATACGTAAAGTTCTGGACCTTGAATTTAAGCTGAGAACAGATACAAAAAAGTTTCATTTATATAACGCCGATCACATTTCGATTAACTCATACTTGGGCCTGCAGGAAGTAGCGCGATCATCATCTTTTGTGCTGAAGTGACTTTAAAACGACCACGAAATCCAATCGTTGCATCAGTCCAAGTTCAAGAACTCCTGAGTGTTAGAATTAAGCAAGTGATAGATCGATTAAGTGAATCCTGCGATGAATGCTCCGGTCTCCTTGTACTATCGTTCGAACGACGTTCAACGCAAGGATGCTCGCGATGTTCTTGACGAGTATGCTAGAGTCATAAACTGGCGCGAGGATGGTCAAGATACATTGTTGGATATCGGATGTGGAAGTGGTGATGTGATGATTGATCTTATCCAACCGATCATGCCCAAGAATTTCAAGCGCTTGGTCGGTGTGGATATTGCTGAAGATATGGTGCGTCATGCTAGGATACTTTATCAGCGGCCCAACGTGTCCTTCGAGAAGTGCAACATTGCAGGTGACATTAAATCAATAATGATTGATTACCCGGAAGGATTCGATCATATCACCTCATTTTATTGCTTGCACTGGGAGTGGGACCAAAAGTAAGTGATGCCTTACCTTATTTCCAATTCAAAGCCTAAGTCCTTTTCACACGTCTGTCAGTGAGTTTCACCTGTTCCATAATTCCACCGCGTTATAAGCTCCTTTGCAAAAATTTGGTTATTTAAGTCAATTCAAAACGCTCATTAATAATTCCACTCAAGCCTCTGGTCGAAAACAAAAAAAAAAGCTTCGAAAACCATCTAAACATAATGTGCCAGTTGAAAACATAATTTTTAGTCATTAACTTAAAAAAAACCTACTAACGGAACTCTAATTCATACCAACATATCTTTCTATCGCAGAACAGCCGCAAAAAATATCTTCAATTTACTCAAGAGCCATGGCGACTGCCTATTAGTATTTCTAGCAAATCATCCCATTTTCGATGTGTACAAGGAACTCTCGCAAAACAATAAGTGGCGTCCATTTATGCAAAACGTCGATCGTTTTATGTCACCGTACCACAATCGTGAAGATCCTGCGGCCGATTTCAACGAATTGTTACACTCAACAGGTTTCGCGACATGTGATGTTAAGGTCGTCGAAAAGACATATGTGTACGGTGGATTGAACACACTCAAACGTACGTCGAATTGTTACAGCGATACATTAAGTGTAACTTTGATTATAATTATCGTATTACAGGCAATGTTTCCGCAATCAACCCATTCCTCGTGAATATGACACCAAAGGAGCGCGAAGAATTTTTCGAAGACTACATCAAAACGATTATTCGGATGAAGATTGGTCAGAAACAAGATGGCGAAGATGACTATCGATTTGTCACGACCTACAAACTAATGATAGCATATGCCAGAAAGTAGTTTTTGTAGGATTCGATTGTGTGATGCTGTTAACTATAATGGACAAATTAGTGATTTAGTTGTTGTGTTTTCTTTTTTTGTTCTCGAATTATTCGACCAACTTAATTTGTGAAAGGTAAAATAAATGCTTTGGAAAAACGACACAGGAAATTTAAGTTCGCATTTGCAAATGCTTGCGGTGTGTTTTCAAACTAACCAGTCATTATTCAGAGTTGCGTCATGTGAGGGTGAACTTCGTCACGCACTACTATACTCCTTAAACCGAGAAAGTTAAAATCACAAAATTATAAAGCCAACTCAAAAACTCATTGTAAAAGCAGTGCAAGAAATAAAGTTCTTTTTTTTTTCATAGCGTAATCGCTACAAGAACTAAGACTTTGGAGAGGCATCACAAAGGAACACATAGCAGACATTTAACAAAGCAGTTGAGCTTTGCAAGATAGAGAGCTTTTAAACTAAACGACGTAGATAATTGAAAATCTGTGATGAGTAGCTTTGTGAACTACAATGTATGTAAATATAATTTTCCCGCTCTAATAACATATGTGCGTCATATGTGCCTTAAAAATGTCGTTTTTGAGGGAAGAGGGTGTACGTCAAATTTGCCTCAAAAATGTGGTTATTTTAGGGGGGAGGTGGTGTTGTGGTAGTCTTGCACCTTCTGATAATCAATGTCTGTATAAATTATAAATAATTTCAGAAATGTATTCCTCAAATATCAATCTGATTTGCGCGAAATTCTCAGTTTTATTGGGTAGTTTAGTTTGCGTTCCTCCAAACTGTAGCTCTGACAGCTACGGACTTTCAGTACGCCAAAGCACAGCTGATGTGCGTACTGAGTTTAGAGTTCATTTACTTGATTTTCTAGTCCGTTTCGAATAGCAAGTGGCTATACAAGTACCTGATAATATCTTCAAAAAACACGAGCATCATTTGCTAACAGAAAGTTGAATAGTTTGCTTGTTTCAGTGATTCAATACTTTTGCAAACATCTATTTTGTTTAATAATGCCGCAAAAAATTTAAGGATTGGAGAGATGGTCGAAGTAATTGCAGAACTTGTTTGTGCAGATCAAAAAGAAGGACTAATCCATGTTAGGCAATAAAAGATGCAACTAGTACGTCACGTTAGATACCAGTGCGAGCTTTTTAACATTTTATGATAAAGATTACAAAATTGTAGATCTTTCACTTGCTCTCCCGACAATTGCAACGATACTGAAAGGTTTACACTTCAGTTTAAATGTTGCCAAAAACGACATCCTGATCGTTAAATTCAGTTAAAATGTGCTAAATATTATCTACGCTATAAATTGTCGAGTGACAAAACTAGTCACAGTATGAAATCAACACTTGGGTCAAGCATGCTATCATAATTTCTGCGGTCTCATGGGTATAGAAAGTCATTTGGTATCAATCTAATTTTACATGGAGAAAATGAAAATAATACGCTGCAGCGTAAAAATACTGCTGAAATTTTTCTCTTTTGAATGGGAAACGATGAAACGCAGAAAACATGTCAAAACTCGGAGCCTTATATTTTGACTCTTTCTTGCGGTCGCACCTGATAGAAATATGGCTATAGCTCTTCCTTTAGCCTCACCTCGTTCATTGGTTATTGAAATTATTGGAGACCCATATATTGATAAGCACTTTGCATTGTCAATTTTGCAAATCAGAGAGGAAAAATGGAGACTCATAAATTTGGCGAGTCGTGATCACAACCCTTTGCTTCTGATGTATGTCATTCTCATACTGGACCATCAGGTAACCTAGATAAAGTGGCAATAATTGAAAGATTCTGCCACTCAGAAGAAAATTCTGAAACAAAAATTAGTAATTATATCGGAGATAGCTACAGCACAACTTCCAGCAATTTATTGCAAGTGAAAACTTATACTTAAAGCTTCACTTTAAATGAAAAAAAAAATGTGTAGCATATCAGCATATGATTCTCATATGTGCATAAGCAATGAGCTTCCGTAGTGTCCTTTTCAAATAGCTCTCACCAAAACAGGAGTGGAGAACCTCCAGAACAATCTGGGCCGTCTTAAACTAGGCTGGGGCCCTGGGGCACACAAGAATTTGGGGCCATTTTGGAAAGTAAAAAAGCGAATTATATTAACATTTTTTTACTAATAAGTATGAGTATGACCATTTATTATAGGTAATCAAATATAGTATGATATAATATGTCCTTAATGATATTGGAATGCTGCTGGTTTTTTGGTGACGATTACGATAACGGTTTCTTTCGGAATTTCTGTTGAGCAAAATCTTCTATTATATCCTTAAAGTCAATTTTTTGAAGGATATCACTTTCTATGCACATAATTGACAGATTACTCAGTCGTTCTTGTAACTTTGTTGTTCAGTCTTGATTCTGAAATGAATAAGAAATTCGGTCTATGCATGTTCAAGTATTCCAGGACAGAGTTCCTTTTGAAACGTGGAGCTAGCGAACAAATGTTGACGATAGAGAGCTTAATGGAGCTCATCGTGACAGCAAATTTTGAAGGCGAAATCTAAGTACACCGTCTTTTCTCCCTCAGATTATTAAGTTATTTGTATTGTGGAATGAATGAGTCCACTTTACGGATGAGAGTGAACAATTCACACGCAAAAATTGATTGCAGTCGTTATCATGACAGAATTTTTGTATTTTGCTGCTATTGACTACTATTCACTTTAGCTTGCCGTACAAGCTGTGTTGCAGTTGGCTTCGCTGCACCCATTTCGAATGTGTTTTTTAAGGAAGCATTGATTAAGTCCCTGCGTTCCTTGTTTTTTGTTTGGGAGATTACGTCTCCTCTCGCCTCTCCAGCCTCTGAAACTCGCGGAGTGGCCTTTACTGTTGCAATTTACAAAGAAAATTGCATCTTTTCTGTCTTCCTTTTCAATGGGACAGCCTTTGACTGGTCGTGTTTGTCACACGAGGTTCCATAACCACAATTTGAAGCTACATGTCCAAATCTTTGATAATTGAAAAACTGCGAGATGTTTAAAATTTTGGGACATCGAGCTTAATTGGATTCAACCATATCAGTAGAATTTTATTTGTGCGGATACCCATTTTTTTCATTATTGCGTTTGAAAAGAATAGCACTCTCAAAACGCTTGAGTGAAAACGAAATACAACTATAAATATCCAATTGCTAGATCTATCTCTTTCTGTCAGCAGCCACTCGCGAGTGTTATAGCTGTTCCATGCCTACACCACAGCAGTGCTTCATACGGCGCAAACACTCTCGGGTGACTTCTCTCAGACAGAGATAGAAAAAACACAAGTAGATTTATGTTTGTATTTTGTTTTCAAGCTTTCAGAGCGTTATTCTTGTTCTACACAAAAGTCTTATGAAATGTCCGAATCCAAAAAAAATTTCACATTTTTTTAATCAATCCAAATATAATACGGGGCTATTTTGTTCTAATATATGAATATTAAGCCACCTGTTTTTTTGAAGTGTACTTTCAAGTTAACAACGATAGTTCAAAAAAATTTGGGCAGCCTTACAGTAAGACTGCTAGTGAAAAGCGGGGTACACAACCAGCGACAATTTACCAGGAACGCTCTCACAGAAATGAGAGTCAGTCAAAATATTTAATTAGGCACTGACATGCATGCTCTACAAGTTTCAATATACAATCTCTATTATTTTAAAAACTAAATGGGCTAATACTCGAACACCCAAAATACAAAATCAACGATATTTGCCAAAAAATTTGAGTCGAAATTGATATCCTTAGCACGGAGGATGAGTAGTCGAACCACAAAACGATTTGAAGTACTTGCAGTACGATACACGTCAATAAATAATCCTGAAAAGGCCAACAATTGCCGGAGATGGTGTGAGACTGCTTACATGCCGAAATACTGAGTCGCTCCTAAAATATCAAGCAGATTTGGGGTGAGAAATTTAGGTTTAAGAAGAAAAGGGTGCGCACACTGGAAAGGCCTGTATGAGATGTGTAACCAGTGATAGATCTGGAGCCTGGAAATCAGATCGTGATCGGAGAAGAGTGGACCGGTGATGAGCAAAAGTCTGCTATGTCTAGACCTTGCCCAATGGTCATCCGATCGACTTACACTCGATCTCAGATGCCGAAAGGGAATCCCTTACTCCGAATTAAGAAGCCAGAAAGTAGGATTGTTAATGATCATTGCCAGTGAAATCGTTAGTAGCCGATAGTGGTTTTTTTCTGATTTTGACTTAAAGTCTGAAATTATCATGAAAGGATTAAAATAGCATGTAATGTACAGAAGACCAGTAATGAGAACGTTTGCAATGTAATCCCGGAGCTAGAAGTATCTTTAGACCCTATTGATGACTAAATCGCAATTAGCTGAATGTGATCGAGAATATACCAATGATACGTATTGCGAAAATGGTCGCTAGAAACTATTTGAAGGTAATTGATAAAAAGGAATCAAACCATCTGGTAGACCCTGAAACGACGTTCTGCTAGTGAAAAAAAAATCAATCACAGATTCTATGCAGAGGTGGTTCCAGACATGAGGGAAGTCGAATTGCATTCAAACAGGAATCCAGGAAACTGCAAGCCAAACCCGATCACGTCAGCCTTGCTTGTGAACCAGGATCTCAAGTAGATCACAAACGAATAAATATCCCGCGATTGAATCATGGACAAAAAAAGTAACAAAAGACTTGCTGTAGTACTCTTAACTTGTTTTTTTACTCTCAAAGTTCAGAATGTTTATTAATTTATGAACAATGTCTAGAAAAAGAGGCCATAACTCCATACCCCAAAGGATAAAATACGAACAACGCGTACTTATCATCAGGTTCCCTGACAAAAAAAACTGAATTCATCATGAATTCAAAATTGCCATAGGTAAATGGATCCGCAGGAAGCAATGAATTTTCTCCGCTAGTTCAAGTATATCGCTTCATCCCGTTCAGAGCTGGAAAGGATCTGATACGATCCCATTGTTTTATTTTTGAAGTTAAACTGGAAACAATGAAAGATCCTATGAACAAGTATGCTGTATCCTGGGAGCGGTGCTGATCCAAAGAACTTGACAATATGAAGCATATCTTAAAAATAGGAGGAGACCTGGGTTTTGCAAAAATGACAAGCCAATGTAAAAAGATTTCAACATTTGACGTCTAGATTGGCAACCTCTTTGTGAAGCTATCTAGATTACCTGATAGCTCCTTCCACTCCTTCAGCTTTCACAAATGCTTTCAGCTTTCAAAATATTCTTCCTTTTTATATTGTGCTATGACACTAAACAAATTAAATTCATTTTGAATTATCTATCTTTGGCTAAAATCTCTTGATCCGGCCTTGGCTCCCTAAATGACAAATTTTTATTTTTAATGTTATTTTTCAGGTATTTTTTTGGCGTTTTTCAGACGCGTTGTTTGTTTGTTGGCTGTTTTAAAATGTGGGAAAAATATATTTCTTGTCACAAAAAATACAAGAGCAAATAAAAATTACTCGGTTTTTGACACGATTTTTTGAGTAAAATCAAGAGTAAAGCACTTGAATAATTGTTAAATCAATGTCTCTACCGTCAGATGTTAAAATATGTGCCAATTAGCTTCAGTGCTGGTTGATTCAGACCATTCTTTTTCATCTTTTAATGGAATTCTGCTGCGGAGTGGGTCGTCTTTATCTTGGTGGTTATCTTGATTATATAATAACTATGAAGATTTTTAACTCCACCTAGAATTTTCATGACTTCTTATCTTACTTACAGAATAATTACCCAGTCCTTATTCTGTTTCTGCATAAAGAGATGCGAAAATCTATTTTTGTGTCCCGAATATTAAAGCTTCTATATCTCGAAGTGTTTCTGTGGCATGAGCTCTCAAATTTATACTAATCTTATGCATACATAGCGATTGCTCCTCGCTCCTTAGGATGGAATGTGTGTGTTTTTCCAGGGCGTTACTGACTTTAGGAGCAGCTGACTTCTGATATGGCTGACACAACTTGACATACAGATCACAAGCAGATTGTTTGATATCTAGCTCATATAGGAACTTCGGTGTACACTTTCATTTGTTGTAGAAGGATTTCGAATTCGGACAGATTCTCCCTTTCAGCGTCGCATGCTACTTGTTCATTTGATTCTCTTATATTTCGCCTCATAAAATTTCATACATATCTACAGTCTAACAACGAACAGATGTTTGATTTGATTGTGTTGTAAATTCGGTGGTAGCTTGAACGCTCGTCTTCAATTCATCACGCCCTACGTTCAAGCACCCAAAACATATGTGTTTTTGATTGACTTATTCGATTGCAATAGGTACGATTGGATAATGAATGAATTTCTAACGTGATTCTGATCAAATCATCTTCTTCTGGTCCAATATGTGCTTCATCACGAGGTGGTTCAATATATTTTGAGGCTCAAAGACCCAATGTGTGTGGCCCATTACCTGTATTACTGGCATACATGTGGAAGAATTAACATGCTCGCATTCTTTTTCTCACCTTTTTCTCTCATACCCTATATCCTATATACATTTTCTGTCCTTGGACAGTTTTTTTCAAACCAGGTTCTAAGACTAAACGTGTTCTTTTTATTTAGATTAAATTTTAATGAATGAGTAATTTGTATTAAGACTTACGATGTTATTGCATTCAATCAATTAATAACTTCATATCTATTTAAGTTAACGAACTGATCAAGGACGTTTCTTGCGCGATCAGGACGACGATGAAATTGGTTTTATTTGTTTTGGTTTGGACCGTAAACGACTACAATCCGCAAGTGCATATGCTCAAATGTGATGTTCACTAGAGATATTTAATTAGAGTCTAAATTCATAGATATTCGCAGGGCAAAAATTAACACTATTGAAATTCATCATTTCCAGAAACCTCAAGTTTTTGTTCTTTTGCTTATAAATCTCTGCACGCGCCAACAATTTCGAAGACATTCACTGCTGTACCTTTTCGGGGGTATATAAGCAAAGAACCACAATCACACCAAATCTTTGTCTCAACATCGTAGTCGTGTTCAGTTCATCGTAGTCAAAGTGCATTAACGATTAGTCTTTAACTAACTAAGCTTTAACTAATGGATGTTCGTGCAACTTGCTATTATGGAGCAAACAATGTTCAACGTCAGGACTCAGAAGATATTTTGCGAAAATTTTCCAAGTTGATACAATGGCGGAGTGACGGAAAGGACTCGGCCCTCGACATTGGTTGCGGCACAGGAGATGTTACTGTTGATTTTATTCTACCGATCCTTCCATCTGGATACAGCAAGCTGATAGGGGTTGACATTGCAGATGATATGATTAAGCAAGCAAACCTGGCCTTCTCAAATCCAAGAGTGTCCTTTGAAAAATGGGATATGGGCGGTGATGTGAAACAACTTCTACGGAAACATCCGCAAGGATTCGATCATATTTTCTCGTTTTATGCCTTGCACTGGCACGAAAATCAAAGGTAAGTTAGGAAAATTTGTGATTTGTGACAAACAGTTTTAGGAAATATTTGTGACTAATACGAGTGTCCCACAACAACATATCACATACTTCTAGAAAGTGACAAGAATATTTTCTGTTACACATTATCTTAAAGTGCTCCTTGCTCGAAGGTTCATGCTATTGAAACGATTACCGCTTTCCAAGCCAAAAGTTTTCTACCGGAAGTGTCCAATACACTAAAGAAACCCAGAAACCATCCATCCGTATTTTGTGGGTCAATCATCAAAGACTGCTCCTAAGATTTTCTGGAATTTGGTTTCAAATTATTTCGGGCCTAAATATCGACCGTTCTTAATGAGGGTGAAAGATTGTGAATTATTTTACAATGTGACGCAAATGCATACAGGAGGTATTTGGATCTATATATCTCAATGTCTGAAGGATGCCAGAAACCAGAAAAATCAAATCCAGAAGAGCAGCAAGGTATATCGCCAACAACTGTTTTTTTTTAGTCTAAAACTATATGCCCTCGATATTTTCTCAAGGTACTTGGAATGCTTCCTTACAATATAAGCTCACAATTCGACTAGGTGAACTGTTTAGGCATTACTCACTGGTGAAAGCAGAGACTTAGTATGTGACGTTCATTCCATTCGCAACATAGATTCGGCTACGCATTCACAGTCTCGACCAAAAATAGCGACGGGGGCATATGCAAATTGGAATATGTTTCTCAATTACTTTTTTTTATTACAGAATTTTTAAACACATAGCCAGGAACAGATTCAAACATTTACATAATATATAAACATATCCATGCAGGATTTTCTATTTGTTCGCCCATAGCAACCTGAATCTGACTTTAATGATCTTAATGATCACGCAGCTTTTTTTTGCAAACATTTTTCCAATCATCAAGTAAAAAAAATCATTTGATTAATATTTATATTTCAGAAAAGTCGTCCAAAACATATATGACCTACTCACTCCTAACGGTGATTGTTTATTGGCTTTCCTTGGGAAACATGATATGTTGGATGTTATATCTGCTGTTGCTTCAATGCCAAAATGGTCCACTATTACCACTAACCCCAATCCAATAACTATGCCCTATCGTTATAAAGAAGACCGTGTCAATATATTTCGTGGACATCTTCAGTCAGCAGGATTCAAAAAGTACTCAGTTGAAGGCAGCAAAAGAACATTTACGTACAATAATTTGGAAGAAATCAAAAGTAAGTATTTTCCTGATGATCTTAAGTAGAATTCCTTAAACTTTCATTTGCTTTTTCCATTCAGGAAACGTTTCAGCAGTCAATTCAAATGTAAGCACTCTGACACCAACACAAAGAGAGGAATATTTTAATGACTTTATCGACACTTTATTTGACATGGGAATGGGAGAATATACAGACAGTGGAAACGATTGTCGTTATACTACGACATACACACTGATGATTGCGTATGCTCAAAAATAGATCTAAGAAGAAAAAGACAACAGATACTAACTACCGTTCACCTTTTCAAGAAAAACTTCTAAACGCAGTGTAGCTACATGTAGCGCTAACACTCTCGGGCGGCTTCCCGCAGACAGAGATAGAAAGAGAACAAGCAGATTTTAGTAGAAAAAAAGGAAAGAGAACAAGCAGATATTTGTGTAGTGATTTTACGCAAAAGCTTGGGGGGAGGGGTTATCTTGTTTTAACCAAAAATGAGGCGCCATGCACGAATAGCTTAAGATCGGAAATTTGTGCGAAGTGTTAGCGCTTCATGTATTTATAACATGGTTCATATAATATATCACACATATCACTTAAGCATCACGTGGCGGTTGTAGTAGTCGTAACTAACCGATTGGTCCTAAAAATTTGACAGACTACTATTAATCTTCTAAAATGAGAAAAATTAAGCTTGTGTGCATTTGTACACATTTTTGGCATTTAAATAGTTTATATTTGAAAAACCTCCCAAGAAAGATAAAATGATAAAAGGTAAAATAATGTTTTTGAGTTGTCAATTTACAGCAGCTTAAAGAGGTTTTTACTTTGCTAAGAATTTCGAATTTTCATTGAATTTAATGACTAGAATTTTTCAATGTACTATTTAAAGTTGAATAAAATCATTGTATATTTAATTTCAATCTTGTTGAAATTCTTTTGTGATTTTTTTTTGTGTTATAAAATTAAATTAGCTATGTATTTACCACAAAAAACCAAACAGAAGCAAAATTTCTTAAGAATCATTTAGAGGAGAAACTTAGAAAATGGGAATTTGCGGTTTTCTCACAACGCAAAACAAAATTCAAAAATTAATCTTCATTCATTTGTCTATAGATGTTTTTTCACTTGAATTCTACTGAGCTCTTGCAACCGATTTGAACGTCCGTCGATTGTGTCTTGGCAGATACATTTATGTGTTTGTAAAAACCTCTTGAAAAACAAAAAAAAATTACTTCGACAAGCTACTTTGGAGGTTCATTAACCTTTAAATATTGAAACTTTAAAAAACTTAAATTTATTGGTGAAAAAACTAGGTGTTTTTATTAAAAGTTTTTATATCAAACTCTCATTGCTCTTTAAAAACTAAAAGCAAAAATAAACTTTACAAAGGCCAAACCTTTAGTGAACACGTGTACGAGGTTGAATTACTTCATGCAGCACCAACACCAGTGCAAACAATTGTGTACAATATTAGGCGTCTAAGAGGAGGGGCAAAACATATCTTTGAAGGTTTGGGAAGGACATGGATGCCAATTCAATTTCATTGCAACCTGTTAGAAAGTGTGCAAAAACTCGGGGATTAACAAGCTACGACTGTCCAAGACTATCCATACTATACATTCATACATATCCATACAACTACATTGTCTGCAACATTATACGAGTATCGTGACCATTAGAAAGCACTAACACTCTGGATAGCATTACGAAGAAAGAGATGAGACTACCTCATAGGAATACATAAAGCTATAGGACTGCAACAGACTAGATACAGAAACACTCTATAAAATATTTTCATGTAACGGAACTCTATCAAAAAATATGTAATATTTATTGCTTATTTATAATTATTGCTTATTTATACAATATTGCTCTTCTTCTTGGAAACAATTCTCAAAACGTTCGAATAAAACACAATCGAATTACAAATATATTACTATTTGCTCTTTCTCTTATTTTGCTCTTCTCTTTTCTTTTTTTTTTCTCTTTTTTCTTTGTCGCATCTTCATGATCACGCCCCACCCAAAATAGTTTTATTTACAAGTACTACTTCTGCAAATACGTCGATTGAATCCCGTAAGCAATTCTTTCGCAATGATAGTTCTGGTTACTTATTGCGTTGTTATGTGACACCAACCAAAATGTTTTTTTTTTTTTGAAGTATAAGACTTTGAAATTAAATAAAATACAAATAAATTGTTGTGATTGCCATCAAATTTGTTTTATTGGAAAGATAATTCTCTGCCAGAAATGGCCACATCACCAAACAAAATTTTTTTATGAAATTCGGGATCTGCATCGATTTTTTCTTGGGTCCATACACTGAATCTATGCCGTGCCCCGGTAGTCGTTGGGCTTCAATTCCTCCACAAATCGGATTTTGCAAGCACAAACACCAAAATTCTTCCGTAAAATCTTCCATAATGTGGTTGCGTACAGGTTTAATAGTTGAGTAATATGTCGAATGGGCTCACTTGGACCTTCATTGATACTACGCTCTACAACTGCTTTCGTTTCTGCATTACGGATTTTCTTCATCTGGTTGGATATTCACTGTGAGTGAGAATGGAAACGATCCATGGTTAATCGAATTAATTCTTCTGATGAACGATTATGTCAGCCATAAAATTGATGCAGTGCGCGATGAGTTTCTTGAAAAGAAATGTTTTTTTTTTTAAGAAATAAATATGCAAAATTTGCAAGCATTGTTTAGGGATCAACCTCTTTGTGATCAAATGGCAAACCAAACAGACTACAAAACGCATGACGGCTATCATACCATAAATAGCATTAAAAAGGGTTGCCAATTTAATATTCTATGTCACCTAAAAAAATATATCCTATTTTATTACGTTACTATTACGCATGTACATCTGGCGAGTTTCGAACTATAAGCGCTGGTTTGTTATCACGCTGTTAGTTATTAACACTTGTCTTCATAATAACATCAATGCCAGAAGAAAGTTTTATATTTTCAGAACCTTAACGTCGTTATGACATCTAATACGAGTTGAAACGATTTCGTCTGTCCAAATCATTAGGGACCCGAATGAATCGAAACACTTGACGTCACCATACGGTTGTGGAGATATTTTAAGCAGAGATTATTATTACCAATAAAAATATCTAAGTCTAGTTTATCAGTTGCAAAGGAGACTTTATTTGATGAAATTCACATATACCGCCGTCTTTCCCAACTTTGAATAAATCTCTTTGGGGGAATTTTCAATTTACCCTTAAGAACTCTCAACGAGAACTTCTTTATGTTCTAAACCGAATAAAACGGATTATTTTTACAACAATAATACACAATTTTTAACAATTATAGTCTAAGTGCATTTCCCTTGTGGGAAATCAAGGGAGCTGTAAGACCCGATGACACTCAGACTGCCATCAGAACCGTCCGACCAACCAAATCTGGTGGCCTCCTTTTAGAATTTGGACCTGTTACAACAAATAACGACTCATTCCGGGATGTAGTCAAAAAGGCTCTGGGGGAAAAGGCAACAGTAGCTTCGCTTGAACAAATGGCCACCCTCGAAATCAGGGACATTGACTGCGTTACGGACAAGACGGAGGTGGAAGAGTGCCTCAAAAGGGTTTCACCCGAGTTAACTGGGATCAAATTACGACTAACCCCTGAAAATAATAGAGGGCAGTGCATGGCCATAGTCGACTTAACCGAAAAACAAAGCAGTTCCTCTCCTCTGTTTCAAATTCCTAAGCTACGGTCATACAGCACAAGGCTGCAAAGGGCCTGATAGGAGCTCCTTGTGCTATAAATGCGGCAACGCAGGACATAAAAGAACAGAATGCACAGGAGAGGCGTACTGTATCCTCTGCGAGAACGCTGATCCCAGACCTGATGACCTGAGACATATTCCAGGGACAGGGAAGTGCCGGGTATTCAAAGAAGCCCTAACCAAAGCCAAAGCAGTTCTGCAATGACCCGTGTCCTACAGATAAACTTCCATCGGAGCTCAAACGCCCAAGACCTGCTTGACCAATTCGCGAGCGATATAAAAGCCGATTTATTGCTGCTTAGCGAACAACACCGAGATAAAAATTCATCGACATGGTACCCTGATGAATGTGGTACTTGTGCCATATGGGTTCGAAACAGCACATAACTGAGAGTTCGGAGCCATGGGCGAAAAGATGATTTCGTGTGGGTCCGTTGCCCAGGAATAACATTCTTTAGTGTGTACTTGACACCGAACGAACCAATAAAATCTTTCCAGGCGAAGCTCAAAACTTTGGAGGACACCGTCTTGAGCACAGAAGGTCATGTTCTTATCGGGGGAAAGTTTAACGTCAAGGCCATTGAATGGGGCATGCCTAAGACAGATCCCAGGCGGAATCGAATTCTGGAGATAGCAGCCAGAGTAGGGCTAGCCGTGGTGAACACTGGTAACACTTCCACTTTCCGCCGCTTGGGCTGCGTGAGCACCATCCCGGACGTGACATTCGGGAAGGCGTTTTCCCTGAGCTTTGGAAGACGGCAAGACTCGTGCTGATCAGCAAGGGGAAGGGAAATCTCGAGTCGCCGTCAGCATACCAACCGTTATGCATGCTAGACACGGCCGGGGAAGTGCTCGGGAAACTGATAAAGAGAAGACTCGCTAACGTTATCCACCCCACTGGAGATCTTTCTCCAAGGCAGTATGGTTTCAGAACGGGACGTTCCACTATAGATGCAATCGCGGAAGTGGTAAGTGCGGTCCAACAGGCGGAGGCACGCAGTCGATCCAACCGTCGGGTAGTCCTTCTAGTGACACTGGACATAAAGAATGCTTTCAGCTCCGCTAGATGGACGGATATTCATGAAGCCCTGGAAAGCTCTTTCCAAGTTCCAGAATATCTAATGCGGATAGTCCGAAATAACCTGAAGGATCGCAGCCTGGTCTGCGACATGGCGCAAGGTCGACGGAGTATGCTAGTCACATCAGGTGTGGCCCAAGGCTCTATCCTCGGTCCGGACTTGTGGAATGTCCCACACCACGGACTGCTCAGACTTGAACTGCCGGAAGAGTCGCGATTGATCGGCTATGCAGATGACGTTGCGGCACTAGTGGCCGGGTCGATCAAGCGCAATTAAGGCTGAATGTACTAATGCGCCAGGTGGGGAGCTGGATGACCACTCACGGATTTAACGTAGCGTTAGAGAAAACCTAACCTAGAATGGTCAGAGTAAGAATGGTCCGAATCGGAGACGCATTAGTAGAGTCGAAACTATCAGTCAAGTATCTGGGCTTGCTGAAAGACTCTAAACTGAGTTTCTCGGAGCAAATTAAGGCAACGACAAACAAGGCCACAGCAGGGATCTCGGCAATTAGTGTGGCCATGATGACTAATGGCCAATCATGGGGGACTAAGTCCAACAAAAAGGCGTCTGCTAATGAGTGTAGTGCAATCTACCCTTCTTTATGGAGATATGGAGTGAAGCTCTCAACAAGGAACTGCACCGAACGGCTGGCACAGGTGCAGAGACGAGGAGCACTCCGGATTGCATCAGCATACCGTAAAGTCTCTGAACCAGCGGTGTTGGTAGATGCAGGGGTGATACCAATCACCCTCCTTGCTAGAGAGCGCAATAAAGTCTACCTCTGAAGGCACGAGGGTAATAAAGAAAAAGTTGCTCGCGATGAAAGACGATGCACTCTAAACGAATGGCAACAATCATGGGAACGTGAGCTAAAAGGAAGATGAACCGCTCGGCTCATCAAAGACTTGAGATTGTGGCTTAGTCGAACCCATGGTGAGACTGATTTCTACCTGACCCAGCACTGAACGGACACGGTTGTTTTCAGTCTTACCTGCACAAGATAGGTAAGTCATGGTCTCCAGATTGCATATTCTGCATTGGTGTGAAGGATGACGCCTGTCATACTTTCTTTTCATGCAGAAGATGGGACAAACAGTGATCTTGCCGAAAAAGTGGGAGAGCTCCATCCAGATAGCCTAATCGAAGAGATGCTGAAATCATTTGACAAATGAAATCAAGTGGCACATTACGCTCGGGTAATCGTAGTTATAAAAAAAGGCATACTTGATCGGCTGGAGGCGTCCAGGGTGGAGGGTTTCCTTCTCTAGCAATCCTCCTCTTTTTTTCAATCCAACTGGAGAAGGAATCCCTGTAACCCGAAGGCGCCAAAAGGCGTAAAATGTGGAGGCCGAAGTAATGTGTCAAACGGTTCTAGGCTAGGCGCTCCGGATGACAGGGGAGGTGTTTAGTCGGTAGTCCAGTAGGTCCACTGGGAGTCCGACACTCAGGGCGTAAATAGCCTTCCCCTCCCTACCCACAAAAAAAAGCAATTCTGCCGAGTTCAAATCTGGAGTGATCAGTAGATGCTAGCTAGTATGTATTGCATATTCAGCTTCGATTTCGGTCATATTGTTGGGTCTATGCAATGGCGCATTATCGTCGTGCAAAATTTAAAAAACTTCAATCTTCAAACTGAAAGTATTCTTTATTAACTGCCTGTCCTTGTGGAACGAGGTGTGCCTAGCCTTGGCATACTTCATATGATTGGATTTCCGGGCACATTTTGGATTATGTGCGGTTCTATTTCGGCAACGGTTGTTTCAATATTGGCTTTCAAACAATCAATTCTTTGTGAATTGTGGTTTGCATTATACTTATTCTTTATGGCACCCCACAAATAAAAATCCAAAACTCATTCCAAATTGCCGGCTCATTCACGTCATCATTTCAACTGATAATGCAGTTATCGAATTTTCGATACTTTGGCTACTGTAACGCTCGATGTGTGGGCATCCGAATCAATATTTTCAAGACCACGAAAGAGGCCACAAAAAATCTCCGCTCGCTTCATCATCGGACTGTGTTCCCAGAATCCCATGGACAAATAAATCAAGGGTATTTCGTATACCCAGAACGTTTACCAAGAAATATTTACAATATTTTCAATACTTTTTATAGCTATTACCTTCGTATTTGAAAAGAATCACTTCCAAGTTAACACTGGTCCCTTGTAGAACACAGAATTGGAAGTTGACGTTGAAGAGTCGAAGTTTAAAAATCACGCTTACGGAGTAAAGTTGCCTTCATGTAGCACTTCGGTGAGTCAATAAACAGACGTCAATTGAAACAACTCAGCGGACTGTTCGGGAAAATTCTGAGCTCTCAGTAAACCATTTTTCTCTTGCTGAGAGTAAAGTTTTAGTATAGAAGCAACGGCTTAGTCCGAAGGAGAGTCATTGTTTTCATCAAGTTGTACTTTGTCATCTGTTGAGTCCAATATACCCTCCAATAGAGCAGGAAGCTTGACTGTGCGTGTCCCAGAATTATTAGTATGAAGGCGAATAGCAGAGGAGAGATTTGGATATAGAATAAAAGAAATGTTTTGACTTTGAATTGAACTCTTTGAGCCGAGGTAACAATCACCACAAAAGAGTTCTTCGCTTTCAAAGAATGAATTTTAACAGGTGTTTTATCTTAAAGAAAGGGTTATTTTATATTGTTATTTTGATTTTAGTTGATGTATATTTTTCGGAATTCGATTGCTCGCTTCCTGAGTGTCAATTGTTTTCATCAAGAACAAATATGCAGTATCTCACCTACCTGGTATTTGTTGAAGATACGATAAAAAACCACGATACTCTTGAAATTTAGCAGAGAAATCTCTAGTATAGCGTGGTTTAATTGTGGCTGCGTCATTGGCTAGTTGTTTCAACAGGACAATGACCCCAAACATACTGCTGCAATTATGAGGGAGTGGTTAGTCTTCAGGATTCCCCGGCAACTAGGACATCGTCCATCCTCACCGGACCTCAATCCCATAGGAAATATAAGGGATCATCTAGACTGAAAAAATTCGCAAATCTAAGATTACAACCAACACTGATATTAAACAAGGATCGCTCCTGGAATGGGAGAAACATCTCATGCGAATTAACTAAAAAGCTCGTTGAATCTATGCCAGGGAGATTGAATGCTTAAAGCAAATGGAGGCCCAACAAAATATTAAAGGAAGATTTAATCGATTTTTTAACTTCATGTTGACGCATGTTGATTGACTTTGCTTTGATTTGTTAACTATCACGTTGGAATTGGTTAAACTTTATATCGATGATTTGGGCAGAAGCCATTCAACGAGTGGTCCTAGAAATACTGTTGTTAACTCTTCATCGATGCTCGCTGTACATCAAACGGTAAGGTCATGGTCGCACCTTTCAAAGACTCATAGGGTGCTATATCATACCACCACTTACAAAATTGAGAGACTGTTACAGAAGAGTACTATGCCGCATTCAAAGATCGCTTTTATACCACATTAATTTTGCCTTAGCGTTAAGGATAATGCCTTTTCACCACAACATGACATAAGCTCACATGAGTGTAGTTGCAAGGATCAGATTATTTCATTGATGCGGTCAAATACTTCCTTATGCACCTTCTTTCCCCACTTTGGCCCCTTCGTATTGGTTTTGTTTACTAACAAGAAAACTTGGGTTTTAGGTGAGAAATTTTCATCGAACGAACAAATGATTGCTGTCACGAAACATTATTTCAAATATTTTCGTTAAAATTCTTTTAAGGGAGCTGCACTGTGTTGAGAAAAAAAAATTGTAATTTTTGATGTCTGGAGTTTTTTTATTAAGAGCATAATGTCTTTCAATAGAGATAAATGTTTATGACATAAGTCAAAATTGACAATTCTGTAATATTTATATGCAATAGGTCTTGCCACTTTATCTATTGTTCCGTATTTACCGTTTTGACTGCGATTTACAACATCGGACTAACAATTACTTAGAAATTGATCCAGATTAGATCGAGATTGTTCTCTCTAGAATAAGCAATACCTTGAAACTTCAGTACTGCGTTTAAGTTGTACGGTAAAAAGTGAACGTTAATCATAACATCGGATAATACTTAATGAATGCTGCTTTCCAATAGTCTACAAAATTTCCACAATATTTTCAATTAAAATATTCTCAGCTCATAGTATTAAGTGATCATGTTGATCGTTTCACGATCATGTTGTATCTCTAGGATCGAATGCCTAAGCAATAAATGTGCTTTAATTCAAAGAATTATGTGTTAATGAGTTAATAGAATTAATGGGTTTGCTTTCACATGCGGTCTAGCTGTACCGAACTTGACCGGCTGTGGCAGCGACAAGCTTACCGAAACCGAAAAGGATTTCCATAGTCCTTAATGTGTACTCTATACGAGAGCCACTGCGCAGGTGAAGAACAATGTTCTCCACTTCGGAGGCCGTATAAAAGTTACGGCCTCCTTTTAATTACTTCCCTTTGAAGCCAATTGAATTTTTATTTTGTACTTTAATGATGATATTGGTTTTTCAACGTTAAGAATGAAGTATTTTATGTTAAAACAATTACTTTGAAAATGGAAGCCAAAATGTCTTGTCTTGAAAGTCAAGCCGCATTGTTAAAATTGCCACTATTACTGTCATTACTTCTGATTCAACTTAGTGAAAGATTTAATCTACCAGCTCCCACATTTTTCGTACTTGTATTTATTCATTTAATAAAAAACTATGAAAAACTCGTTACTATAGCAAACTAGTAAGCCACACGTTCCTAACAATGTAACAATAATAGAACTGTTGC
The DNA here is from genome assembly GCA_954870665.1 of Stratiomys singularior. NCBI lineage: Eukaryota > Metazoa > Arthropoda > Insecta > Diptera > Stratiomyidae > Stratiomys > Stratiomys singularior. The sequence goes on from OX940879.1 coordinate 16,477,831, forward strand.
ATGACTGTATGGTCCCGTGGTTATACAGAGACAGCTTATGTGAAGCAACTATTCGCTTCAGCTAATAGGAAACTAGTCTATCGAACAACTTCCAATCATTCACCGCTTCTTAATTTGTTAGACATAGAATTTAAGCAAAGATTTACGTTCGATGGACAAAAACAACAATTACCAGCTACGATTTTTCCGTAACGTGTACGCAAACCCAGCTACAAAAGCCTGAAATTGCGATAGACCCAACCTAGTTTCGATAGACTCGTCCAGGGTGAACAACGTATACAATATATATCTAATGGATGTGCCTGTTCAGTGTTATTGTCAAGGCAATGATATCCAGCGACACGATTGCAAGGAAATTTTGAAGGAATATGGGAATCTGATCCAGTGGCGAAGTGATGGCGAAGATACTATTCTGGACATTGGATCAGGACCAGGAGATGTCACAACTGACTTTATATTACCAATGCTCCCGAAAGGCTTCAGGAAACTCATTGGCGTGGATATCTCCGATGATATGGTTATCCATTCCAATTCAATTTACTCAACCTCGAAAGTATCGTTCGAACAATGGGACATGGCTGGTGATCCGAAGCTGTTACTCAAAAGACATCCCGAAGGGTTCGATCATGTTTTCTCATTTTACACTCTACATTGGCATCGCGATCAGAGGTAAGTTGACAAGGAATAGAAAGTTTTTATGTTTCCTTCTTTCGAAATTCGTTTGTGAACCAGTGATGTACATAGACCGGATATTAGAGCGGATCTTAGTAGAGTGCTCCGTAACCAGAAGTGAAATTTGAAAATGAAATCCTAGTATCAGTCGTATCCTAGTATCGTAGACATCAATATTTTATTATGATCCGCATAGTCCAAATCATCAGTTCAAGGTTGGAATCCCGCGGGAACCTTACAAAAATAGAGGGAGTTATTTTGAAGTTTTCGCGAATCACGTGCATGCGAGTTTCATCGCGAACTATAAACATACACGGTATTCGCGAGACAATATGGCTCAGTCCATGAAATGGCACAAATATCATTAGTTAAAATTTCTATTCCCTGCACTTCTCGGTAATTTAATGCTTATAAATACTAATTTGAGCGCTCTTTTCTTGCTTGAGAACGGCTTTGGCCAGATTAATGTGCTTTTAGTTCCTTTCAATTCAGATATTTCACGGTGACTTTGGCAACTTGCTCATGAGTAGGAACAAAACGTAAACAAATGACTAAACTTTCACTTTGAACACTTGCCACTCACTCATTGTTATGACAATCACTTCAATTTCTGAAATTTAAGCATGGTGCAAATGTCTTACACGTAGACGATATTCCGATATTATCGTCGATATTCTCGAGTACGGTCAACGTGTGTCCCTGCAAAATCACGATCTTCAATATGATTTTCCACCACGCGTCATTCTACTTTTAGACTTGTGTTGATGGGTAGGCGGAAACTTCGAACGCCACCACTAAATACGGCTCCACAAAGTGTGTCATCGTTGTACGTGACTGTATGTGAGCGTCTGCAAAAAAATGTTCAACTTATTTTTCCTCGCATCAGCTGTTCATGTGTTCGGCTCCATTCGTTTTTGTTCATATTCGGCCATATTCGTATTTTAAATTGACAACCCTATGACTCCAATTAACACGGAATTATCAATTTTTCAATTCGACTTTGAAAATTTTAATAATATGTCGTGTCAAGTAAACATTACAGTTATGACTATTTTCCAGTACCCATAGACAAATTTTCAAAAATTCATTCCTGTTTCAGATCCATTGTACAAAATATTTATGATCTACTCAACATCAACGGAGATTGTTTGCTGATTTTCTTGGCTGATTCCGATGTGCTAGATGTCGTTTCAGAAGTTGTTAACCAGCCAAAATGGTCTGGACTAATTGAAAATTCGAACATGTGTTGCATGCCATGGCGACACAGGAAGGATCGTGTTGATGTATTTCAGAAATTGCTACATTCAGCAGGATTTCGCAGGATTACGGTCCATGCCGTTGACAAAACCTTTACGTACAAAACCATGGAGAAAATTAAGCGTAAGTAGATGAAATTTCCGTAGATCTCTTTGACATTTGCAGGTGTTAGTCTATAATTTTTCAATTTCAGTATTAGTTATTAATTAAATAAATAAATTTTCAATTTCCTTTTCTGATTTCAAGGTAATATCACAGCCATTAATTCATCATTAAAAAACTTAACGCTTGCCCAGAAGGAAGAGTATTTTCAAGACTTTATTGACGCTGCTATTAAATTAAACCTATGTGAAAGTACACAGGAAGGTAATGACTGTTGTTATCATAACAAATATACACTAATGGTGGCTTACGCTCAAAAGTGAGTTCAACAATAATTGATAAGAAACATTTGACAATAAATAAGGCTTAATGCCAACCTTGATAAGACTTAATTAAGAATATGACAATCAAATGACTAAAACACTAATTCTGACTTGACTTTCATCAAACATCAAACAAACAAATTAAGTTGTCAATTATGTCTTTTTTTGTTTTCACCAAAATCATATTTAATTTTAAATTATTTGTAAATTCAAATTTATGTGTGTAATATGTAAATATGGCCACAGGAAATACTTTAAGCTATTCTCTGAAGACTAAAAATCTTAGATCGCAAATCATTTTACCTCCTCCTGTGTCTACTTGTTTCAAACATATATGTCAAAAATAATAAAATTCATTTTAACTGTAAACATTGAATTATTTTACTTCTGGCCATCAGTTGCTGCACTACCCTACGATATCATATAAAAAACGTCAACTGTCATCTGTCATTGTGATCGAATTGCCAATGAACACGTCCTAGGGTAAATATAAAAATATTAAACGGGTAAATTACAGTTCTTAAAAAACATTTTAAGGACAATTAAAAACTTTGTATATTATTTACTGAAATTCCAAGAAAATTCAAACTCTGAGTTTACTGTTGTCATACTCGCGTATCCAACAAGTATGCGAATAAGTTTTCGCCGTTTTTTCGACAAAGTTTTAAGTTTATTTCAAATTAAAATATGCAGTCACGTCATTCAAAGCTTGCACCATTTTGCACAAGAAGCATCTCGCACGTCACCAACTTTACCGACGGTAGATCTGTCAAAATTTAACTCCTGCGACATTTCTTCTAGGCTTCGTCTTGAATATTCATCCAACAAGTCCTGTAGTTGTGAATCTTCAAAGTTTTTCTTCAAAATCACCATTTTTAAAACACCGAAACCACTCTCTGCCCGCAATCACCGTAAACATCTTGCATTATACGATAAGTTTCCGCAGCACATTTCTTAAGAATGAAATAATGAACTAAGACTTCCCGCATATGCAGCTTTTTCGGTATGAAAGTCGACATTCTCAACACGAAAAAAACCGTGTTCACGCTTTGAAGGAATGGCAACTACTGCATTCGTGAGCGTACGCATGCAACTTCCTATTCCAAGAACACTACCACGGTGGACACTAAAATAGTATCTGTAAGGACATCTGTCTACCAACGGCGGAAACTTATTCGCACACCCAATAATTCCAGCTTGAGACCCTTCGTTAGCTGGACAAAAGAAACGTCACTAATCCATACACTGATATCCTAAAATACATTTTTCGGCAATATCTCGATGCCTAATAAATTAAAACACATTTGATCTAGTTACCTTAGCCATGTATTCATCAGTGGGGTAAATTTATATATTTTAGCTGCATTTTTACATTTCTTATGTTAAGTATAAACTTTCATAGTTACACAGATCGCATCCATCTAACTATTGTATTCAGACAAAACCCATGAAAAGCTATATAGGGATTGTTTGTACAACGAACCTCCTTTTATGGATTTATTGCAGATGACAAAAGCTGAAGTTTTCTCTTCTAACATCTACTTTTTGGACTCGTTCCTTTAATATCTTCTGCGAAACGATTCTTTTATTTTATTTTATATTTTATTATGTCACTGTCCTGAGGTACTTACGGTACACCTTTCCTACTTCACTGTTAGATATGTTAACATATCGTAACTACTAACAAGCGTTAACGATTCCGAAAAATCACAATCTACCGGTCTTCGTTTGAAATTTTCTAGATGGATCAGTATTTATATTTTTAAGTAAAACATATTAAAGATATCATTAAGGCTAAGATGTGAAGAGATGAGATATGAATTGTGAAGAGTAAAAGAAAAAATGAAAAAATGGATACGATCTCATCTAACAAATAAAATGAGCTTTGCAAGATAGAGAGCTTTACTAATTAAATACAATAAAACGATTAAACTAATTAAACGACGCAGGTGATTGGAGAGATTGCAATGACTAGCTTTTGTGACTAAATACATGTAAGAATAATTTTGGGGGGTAATTGTAAATGTGGACCATTGTGTTTGAGTACAAAACTTAAGAGGATGTTAATACATACTTCTCCTTCCCTTGACCTTCCTTTCTTATTTCCAAAAAGCTTGGATTAAAATCGACAATACATCTAGAAAATTGGACTCGAATACCGTTCGATTAAGAGCTTGATTGAGAGGTTGTAGTTACATAATGCTACTACACTAGAGAACTTATTCCCACCAAGTTCAGAAAGCTAAGCTAATGGTTCCATTCTGTTACGTTGTTTTATTTATAAGCTCTTTATTTTCCAAAGCTCGCCTGATTCGCTACATTGGGTATTCTTATCACTTTCTTTCTGATACTCCTCCAAAATGTGCGTGATTTTCAAAAGTTTCGCTATGGTTAAGCTGTGGTAGGGCCATGAATGATGAAGCTGAAGAGTTCTACATTTACATATATAGTGTTTTGTGTATGTGAAATTTGGCGGTTCATTATTACCGAAGCCTTTTTAAAGGCCCTTTTTGAGTTTTGGTATATTTTTTTTTTATTTTTCAGCAATTAGTTTTCTTTTGATATTTTTCTGTTTTTGTGATGTAAATAAGGCAGATTAACTTAAAAAGGTTCTAATGTAGTCCTTTGTCTGATTTTTTCGGTATGATTTTGTTTGTTTCTTTTATTTATTATGGTTTTTTTAATTAACTTGCTTTCTTGTCTGTTCATGTCTTGAATCTCTTTTTTCTATAATCCGTTCATATTTTTGTCTGGTCTAATGGACTGGTCTGTTTTTCCTATGCAACCACTAATTTTGCAGATTCTACATTCTCAATTGTTTCTAGGATGTCTTACCTTTGGTTGTGGCAATGCAAATCACTCCTGCCTTTCAATTTGGATTTTCACTAAATTGACTTCTAACTAACCCTGCTTTTTGCTTGTTCAACTATTTTATTTTTTCTACTTTGTCGAATATTTTTCTTAGCTCAATGTTTTTTTTTTTATTTCATGGTCTTTGCAATATTTCCATTATGAAATTGTTATAGATTCTAATAACCGTAGTCAGGTCTCCATCAGTCATGAGTTTCTGCTTTCTTCCTTGGTGAGTAAAGCTAACTAGATAAAGCTTTTATCTGGTTTTCTATATTTTGCTCTTCTACCCTCTGTCTTGTTGTTGCGGGTGTTTAAGTTTTCTATGTAGTCTTATAAAAATATATTTATATCTTACATACGTCTTAGATGTGTACTCAAAATATTTCAAATTCTTTCAATTTGATAACACTCCGATGGTTTCAAGATAATTAGCGTAAAAGACACTGGCTGTTTCGTTTTCCATAGCTTCACTAATAAAGTTTCATCATCCCTCGTAAGTTTTGTCTACAGACGCAGTATACCATGTTCTGGGTGCTGTTTCAACTATAGTAAGCTGTTGTTGTTTCATCTGTGTTATCGTTTCAAAAATCTTTCAATTACAATTCAAACAACTTTTCATTTGCATAACAACCCTTTGACATATCACGGTATAAGGTTGCTGCATATGAAATGGCCGATTCAGTAATACACAGTAACAGTTGTAACTTTTCATAAAGACAATTTATTTAAACATAATAGGTACCGATAGATGCAGCACACTATTTTCAACGAGATACAAGTACATTTATTCCACTTTTATAGAAGTCCGAGTTTCTAGTTCGAAGAAACTCCTCAAAGGCATTTTTGACAGTAGCTTCATTATTAAATCTTTTTCCTGTCAAAAAGTGATCCAAATGTTTATAGAAATGGTAATCTGTTGGTGAGAGGTCTGATGAATATGCAGAGTGAGGAAGAGTCTCATAGGACAGCTCGTTTAATTTATGGACTGTTGTTCTCGATACATGAAGGCGTGCGTTATCATGAAGCAGTATCCCTCCGTCCCTGTTGGCAAGTCTAGGTCGTTGGACTATCGATTTCTGATAAATTTCATCCAGTTGAGGAAAGTATTTCTCAGCACTGATGGTTTCACCAGGAATAAGGATAAGTGGATAACCCCAAGTACAGACCACCAAACAGCTATCATTAGTTTCTTTGGATGAAGGCTTGGTTTCGGCATGCGGCGTTTATCGTACAAAATCCACTTTTCATAGCAAGTCACAGTTCGGGGCAAGGACGGTTCCTTTTTGTTGCGGCAGCGAAGAGAACTTGAAATCTCCATTCGACATGTCATGTTTTGCTCGGTAAGATCATGCTTGACCTATTTGTCAAACTTGTTCACTTTTCCAAGTTGTTGCAAGTGGCGGACAACTGTCAAATTGGGAACGCCTAATTTCTCGGCAAGATCCCTTATGGTTGGTTGGGGGTCCGACTCCACTAATGCACGCAGCTCGTCGTTATCGATCGATTGTCCTGGGTATCCACGTGGCTCACTTCCAAGGTCCATATCTCCGGATCGAAATTTTTGGAACCACCGCCGAGTGGCTCGTTCGCTACATCATCAGGCCGAAAAGTGCAGTAAAAATTCCTCGTTTCTTCCGTTGCGTTGTGCTCTTATTTAAATTCGCATACTAAAATTAGCCGTTTCTGATTCACTTCCATGTTCACTTTCTCTTTTTTTGATTACGATCGCTATGAAGTGCAAAACAGAAATGGCTAAATAGACCAAGGTAGCACTATTTATACTTCAGTATGTCATATCATTTGCGCCGCCTTGTGTCAACTTATACACTACAATTGCAGCCAACTTTATGTCATTACTAAATCGGCCATTTCATCTGCAGTAACCTAACATTTTGAAGTATCCAGAAGTCCTTCGAGGAATCCTAAAAGTATCGAGTCCTACAGGTATTTTTCAAGAAACAGCACGAGCATGTACTAATTCAATAGAGCAATACCTTGCACACTTAACCTCATTATATTACATAAACATCTACTAGAATAATCGAATTTCTGTGATCGGGCATCCACCATCTTGCAAACCAGATCAACTTACTATTAAAGCGGAATTTTCAATAAATTGCATGAAAATCGTATGGCTGTATAACCAACTAGGTTAGTCGGTGCTGCTTGTTTTTTATTTTTCTTCGACAAACCTCAGCTGAATGAGTCCTATTTTATATTTTTATAGATCAACTAAAGCTCGTCACCAATATCTCTTGCGGAAATGTATCTATTTCTTTCAAGAGCGATAAATTGAACATAATTTCCACCTTAACTTTTTATAAATTCTCCAGGATAGTAGTAATATTCAAGTTTTTCATTCACTAGGTCCTTTCTAATTAGATTATATACTTATCCTTGCAAATTGGTGGCCACCACACAGTCGCTACATAGGTGTAATTTGGTTTCAACACGATACTTTATATTGAACTGAGTTGTAAACTCCATCAGTATGATCCGTATGATAAATCTGAAGGATGGTTTATCGAAGGACGTAGTTGAACGATTGAGAGAATTCAGTCGACTATATTTTTAATTGATTCAGACAATTTGAGGAAATTGTGAGAGGTGCTGAGGACCGATATCGAATTAAGAGTCTAGGTTAGTTTGCAGTCCAAATTTATTGTTTACTAGTCCTCATTGGACAACATGACTTATATCATATCAAGCATTCCCTCAAGGAACTTTTCACCAATGAGCATCAGGATTTTATCAGCAGAGGTTCTTCAGTTCCTTCTGTCGTTGTGAAGTCTTTGGTTATCAGAATAAATGCATAGCTAGGAGTGAAAAAATGCCAGGTCATACTTCTTTCCCCTTCGGGAACTTTTCGGTCTATTCACTATTTTTAAACTATCATATAACATTTCGCTTTTGGGTTATTGATACTTCAATGTCATTCAGATAGATCAGGATGTAAGCTAACTTCCATTTAAGATGCGACCCGGCGGCACGTTTCAGAAAATCCTATGCACTCAATAAAGCATTTTTCTCTTCCTGAGAATAAAGTTTAGTGTTAAAAGTTTCAAGTTTACAAAAGAAACTGCTAAGTCCAGACGCGAGTCATGGTTTTCTTCATGACGTACTTTGCAATTTGTTGAGTCCGATATATCCTCCAATAGAGCAGGTAGCTTGAGTGTAGGTGTCTCAGAATTATGAGGATGAAGGCGAATAGCACAGGAGTGATTTGGATATAAAATCAAATGTTTTGAATCACCACAAAGGGTTCTCCGCTTTCAAAGAATAAATTTTAACAGGTGTTTTTATAATCTTAAAATAAGGGCTATTTATATTGTTATTTTGATTATTTTGTTAGTATATATTTTTCGGGAGTAAGTTGCTCCCTCCCACAGTGTCATTTTTTTCATGCAACACAAGCATGTAGTAGCTCACCTACCTGGTATTTGTTGAAATTACGATAAACATAAGACAATACCCTTAAAATTTTGCATAGAAATCTGCAATTTAGCATGGATAAATTGGAGCTTCGTCATTGGCTGGTTGTTTCAACAGGACAATGACGTCAAACATACTGCCAAAATGTTGAAGAAGTATTGACTCTATAGAGTTCCTCAGCAAATAGAATATCATACAAATCAAACCCATACAAATCATCATCAAGACAGTAAAATTCACAAATCTTATATTACACTCAAAAATGATCTTAAAAAAGGATTGCTCCTTAAATGGGAGAAACATCTCATGAACACCTACAAAAATGCTCGTTGAATCGGCCAGGGATATTGGATGCAGTGATGAAAGCACATGAAGACCCAACAAAATATTCAAGCAGGATTTTCGAATTCAGGACTTTTTTTGCTTTGATTTGTTAAGAATAACTTTGGAATTGATTAAACTTCATATCAATGAATTGGGCAGAAGCTTTTCAACGAGTGGTGCTAGAAGTGCTGGTGTTAGTTCATTGGCTCATTGATGCTCACTGCACATCAGTCGGTAAGATCATGGTCGCACCTTTCAAGGACTCATAGGACAAAACTGAGAAACTATTACAGGCGAGTATTATGCCCCATTCTAAGATCGATTTTATGCCACATTAAAGGTAAACCAGCCCGATTTAGCGGGTGACTTAGCTATTGACTTTCCATCACAACATTGCATAAGCTCACATGAGTGCAGTTGAGAGAACCAGATTATTTAATTTAACTTTCTTTTTAGAATGAAGAAGAATTAGGATCTTCCTCCCATTCTTATTAGTTTTGTTTACTGACGGGAAAACTTTGCTTGTAAGTGAAATTTTTTTATCGAACGCACAAATCATTGCTGTGACCAAAGGTTATTTTGAATATTTTGGTTAGAATTCTTTTCAGAAAGTAGCATAATTTCCGCAATAATAAATGTAAACATTTAAATAAGACAATGTAGAGAAAAATTTTATGTCTGCATTTTATTTATTTGTCAATAAATAATTTTGGTGTCTGAAATTTTCAATTAAGAGCAAAGAGTCTTTCAATAGAGATAAATGTTTATGACAAATGTCAAAATTGACAATCTGATAATATTTATATTCAATAAAACTTGCCACTTTAACTATTCGCACATCGCACTGATAATTAATTGAAAGTTGATACAGATTGCATCGAGAGAGAACAATCCAAAGTTCTACCTTGAAGCTTCATTCCTTAGTCAAGTTGACTGCGTACTGTCGTGTACGAGCTAGTCGAATCATCGGTCCAAACTGCGTTTAAATTTCAGAAACAATTGCCAGTACGGTAAAAAGTAAATACGGTACGGTAAAAGTAATTCTACAGAATTCCTATAATAATCTCAAGAGAAATGTTCTTAGCTCATAGTATGAAGTGATCATAGTGATCGTTTTACTAACATGTTGATCGTTTTCCGATAATGTTGATCGTTTCACGATCATGTTGTATCTGTAGGTAAAATAATGTCTGTAAAATAATTTAAAAAATTTTGCTTTACTGAGTTAATACAATTAATGGGTTTGCTTTGACCTGCAGTCTAGCTGCCTTGAGCTTGACAGGTGGTGGCAGTATCAAGCTCGCTAAAACTGAGTAAGACTTCCATTGTCCTTAATGTGTACTCCATACGAGAGCCACTGCGCAGGTGAAGAACGATGTGCTACACTTTGAAGGCCGCATAAAAGTTAAGGGCTCCATTTTATTACTTGCTTTTGAAGCCATTTGATGGTTCAAATACGTATGTTTTTATTTTATACTGGTAACTTGTAAATGGTAACATGAATCTCTTGTTTTGAAAGTAAAGTCACAATGTTAGAATTTTCACCATTATTGACGTTTATTTCAACCAATTAATATCCCGTCAATTGGTTTATGATTCCCAGTGAAATAACTTATCAACCTAACTTATCTTATCTACCTAACGTTTCTTAACTTATCTAAATTTCAATAAATTTTTACCTCAATTTGTGCAATAAATAAAAAACTGTGAAAATCTTTTTGCTATAGCAACGAGTGCGAGTGAAGTTTTACCTAGTAACTTACTGATTCCTAGCTATCTAACAAAATTAGAATTGTTGCATCACTGTTTGTTCCCGTGGTTATACATAAACTGCTTACACTGATGTCATTGGACTAGTCGTCTTGTGGGAGGCAACTATTTACTTCAGTTACTAGGCAACCGGTAGGAAAAGAAATTTTATCAGAAAACTTTCAATTATTCACCTCTTCTTAATTTGTTAGGCATAGAATGTACGCAAACCCAGCTACAAAAGCCTGAAATTGCGATAGACCCAACCTAGTTTCGAAAGACTCGTTCAGGGTGAACGATAAACGATATATATCTAATGGATGTGCCTGTTCAGTGTTATTGTCAAGCCAATGATGCCCAGCGACACGATTGCAAGGAAATTTTGAAGGAATATGGGAACCTTATCCAATGGCGAAGTGATTGCGAAGATACTATTCTGGACATTGGATCAGGACCAGGAGATGTCACAACTGACTTTATATTACCAATGCTCCCGAAAGGCTTCAGGAAACTCATTGGCGTGGATATCTCCGATGATATGGTTATCCATTCCAATTCAATTTACTCAACCTCGAAAGTATCGTTCGAACAATGGGACATGGCTGGTGATCCGAAGCTGTTACTCAAAAGACATCCCGAAGGGTTCGATCATGTTTTCTCATTTTACACTCTACATTGGCATCGCGATCAGAGGTAAGTTGACAAGGAATAGGAAGTTTATATGTTTCCTTCTTTCGAATTTCGTTTGTGGACCAGTGATGTACATAGATCGGATATTAGAACGGATCTTAGTAGAGTGCTCCGTAACCAGAAGTGAAATTTGCAAATAAAATTGAATATTCAATAGGAAGTCCTAGTATCTCATAAACGTGAATATTTTATTTTGGTATGCATAGTCCCGCATAGTCCCACTCCCACATCAGTTGTAGATTGGAATCTCGCCTGCACCGTAGATGAAAAAGAGGGATTTTTAAAATGTTCTTCTGTCAATACCATTCCCAAAATAACAAATGAAATTTTTTCCATGATAATTTACTACTATTTTGATATCATTATTCTATATCTACATGATAACGATGTTACGCAATTATAGAGCCGACCACCCCTCCCGTAGATAGCAGTTGTGACCCACGCATGGTATACACGAGACATTATCGCAGAGCCCATGAAAAGACACAAATGACACGATGGTACAAATATACCAGGCAAAGTTTTCAGGCATAAGTTTTTTCCGGTTGTTTTGGTTATTTTCTATGTGAAAAACTTTTGTTTTTCAAAATACTGGCCATCGGTTTCTAAACATTTCCGCCATTATTCAGGTAATTTATGAATACAACGCCAGGAAATTGCATGCTTTCGCGGCAAACCAATCGTCGAGCCACTTTCCAACTTCCTCGAAATCGCTGAAGTGCTGTTCTGCGAGCGCAGGCGATAATCAGATGGCGCCTAATCAGGGGAGAATGGCGGTTGCAGAAGGATCCACCTAAACGACCCAAGCGATTTCACTGTATTTTTCACAGGTTTTGCTGTGTGCCATGGCGCGTTCTCGTGTAACAAAATCACTGTGCTATGTCTTCTAGTCCATCGCGGTTGTTTTCCGATTAATGTGTGGTTCAAATTTACCGTTTGTTACCGATTGCGTTGTGTATTTACGGTTTTGCCGCGCTTCGAGAGTTCATAAGACACAATACCACGCTGGTACTTGGAGATTTGGCCTTGATGTTGAAGCACCGGCTTCGTTAAGTGTAAGCTACCATTTTCCCTCTTCGGGTTTTCAATATAAATATACTTTTGTCATCTTACACAACTTGATGCAAAAATGATTTCTTTTCGTGGCGCCGAAGCAACATTTCACAAGTGTTTGCGATTTTCCATTTGATGTTCCTTCATATCGTGTGAAACTCATTTAACGAGTTTATTGATCTAACCCATTACTCGTAAACGTCTGCTAATTGTTGCCTGTGACACATTTAATGCTTCTGCTAATTACTGTTGATTTTGAGCTGCATCACCATCCTATAACTACTGCAATTCCCCTTCTTCGCATTTTTATGATCTACCAGAGCGCTCACTGTCTTTCACATTGAAATAACCAGTTTTGAATTGTCGAAACCATTTCTCATATGTTCTTATTAATGGAGCGTGTGCACCCTGTGTTTTAACTAGGCTCTCAAGAGGCTTTCTCTTTTGGTGCAACAAAAAAGCACTACATGCCGTACATGCTCATACTTAGGCACAAAATTTGCCATGATTGAATAACACGATAAAATAAACACACTCGTTCTGGATTGAACTTGTATTGATTTGTACCTAAATGTCAAACAATCAAAATGGCATATGTGTCAAATAAATACGCTGCATAGTTTTCACTGGCGTCATCTCTTAGAAAACCACAAAAAGCTTATGCACACAATGAAAACTTCGATTTCCTCCACTTTTCGACAATTTTAAACTTAGAAATACTAACCTGAGCGCTCTTTCCTTGCTTGGAACGGACTTTCGGCAAATTAATGTGCTTTCAGTTCCTGTCAACTTGTATATTTCACGATGACTTTAATCTTTTCTTCATGAGTCAACTGAAACGCAAACAAATGATTAAACTTTTACTTTAAAGTTTAGTCATTTATTCTGTACTTAAGCGTCTGAAATCAGTCATCAGTTATTAGAGTAGTTAGTTCGCAGTTAGTTGTAAGTAACGTAGTATGGAATAAAATGGCCGAAATTGTATCGAAATCTAAATGAATCACTTGTAAGTAGACATACACTGATTACTGATTGAAATCGATAATGTTTATTATATACTGTCTAATAAAGATTTAGAGTTACTTTATTTAATATAATCTTTTTAATTATTTAAAATTGATAGGCAACAAGAAAAAGAACATTCATATATATCGGAACAATGCTAAAAATATGTAAAATTTCAATGTTATGATCGAAAGCATATAACTACGTAACAATTGGAAATGATCAATGAAAATCAGTTCACAAATTCCCATTTGTAATTCCTTCCCTAATTGTAATTCCTAATTGTAAATCCTGATAAGTTTTAACAACCTGCAGTCTACTTTTCGTTTTATTTTAAAAGGAAATTAAAGATGTAAAGGTGTCGTTATGTATAGGTGACATAAAATCTACGTGTCGACTTAGCTTAGGTAAAATGGGTACCAAAATTGACATCTTTTTGAAAATCAAAGAAATCAGGAATCTGCCACCCTCCCGACTAAACTTACCTATAAATCAATCTTTTGTATGGTGTCATTTGACATACATGAGCACACAATCGCAATCTCCACTTTTCTTTGTATTGTCACCTGTTTTCAGACACAGTTGCCTATTGGCTCTCGATAATGCAGATGAACTAAACTATTTCATTTTTAACAATATTTTAACAGCTCTTATTTTCTTTTATTTTTTTTTTAAATTTAATCCTGTTTTAGGACCATCGTACAAAATATTTATGATCTTCTCAACACCAATGGAGATTGTTTGCTGATTTTCTTGGCCGATATCGACGGGCTAGATGTCGTTTCAGAAGTTGTCAATCAGCCAAAATGGTCTGGACTAATTGAAAATTCGAATATGAGTTGCATGCCATGGCGACACAAGAAGGATCGTATTGAGTTATTTCATAAATTGTTGGATTCGGCAGGATTTCGCAGGATTACGGTCCATGCCGTTGACAAAACCTTTACGTACAAAAGCATGGAGAAAGTTAAACGTAAGTAGATGAAGTTACCGTAGATTTCTTTAACATTTCCAGGTCTAAGTCTTTCTTTTCAAATTGAGTACTAAGTATAGATTATATTAATATTATCAATTTTCTTTTGTGATTTCAAGGTAATATGACAGCTATTAATTCATCATTAAAAAACTTAACGCTTGCCCAGAAGGAAGAGTATTTTCAAGACTTTATTGACGCTGCTATTAAATTAAATGTATGTACACATGATGGAAATGATTATTTTTACCATTCCAAATATACACTAATGGTGGCTTACGCTCAAAAGTGAGTTCAACAATAATTGATAAGAACTAATTGTAATATAAAAATAAATAAGGCTTTATGCCTACGTTGATAAGACTTAATTTGGAATAAGGCAATCAAATGACAAAATCACTAATTCTATACACTTTAAGCTTTAAGAAATATTTTAAGCTAATATCTGAAGACTAATATTCTTAGATTGCAAACGGTTTTAAGTCCTCTTGTGTCCACTTGTTTCAAATATATAACGTCAAAAAATAATAAAATTAATTTTAACTGGGTACCCTGAATTTTTTTTCCTCCTGACCATCAGTTGCTTGACTACAAAATTATTTTAATTCTTTCCATCAGTTGCTACACTACCCTACAATATGATATAAAAATGTCAATTGACATCTGTCAATCTGATCGAAATGTAAACAAACATGCCCTCGGGTAAGTATAAAACTATTTAACGGGTAAATTACAGTTCTAAAATATTGTAGACATTTGACGACTTTGTGTATCATTCACTAAACTTCAATCTGATAAATAGTGAATCTGATAAACCTTAACCGTGAAATGAGTAACCGTCGTCATGAGTGAGTAATAGTCAAGTAAAAAGTAATTTGAATGAGAAATTGTTGAGAAATCGACAATCCAGAAGTACTTTCGGATTATGGTAAGATGACGATCCATCGACAAGATGAAAATACTTCTCGTGGACAGGGATTGACCTAAACCCGCAAAGTCCGCTATCATTATCTTTTCGATAAATTACTTTTACAAATAACACTGACAATAGAGATAGTTGTGTCCATCGCAGGCTAGAGTCCATTTTATGAGTCCTATATATGAACTTCGGCACTGACCGAATCAATTAAGACTAAGAATAAAGCTTTTATTAGGGGAAAATAGGATAAAATCTTGAATCAAATCCCAAAAAGTGGTACGACAATGAAGGCCCACTTTCCTTCTGCTTCTTGACCTGCTTCCGTTACCACTAAAGAAGACATTTCTGTAACCTGAAGAAGGTCTTGCCCAAAGTAATGTTCATTTTTCATGAAGGTAAGGATTCAGGGCTTTTGCCACCCCCCCCCCCCTTTACAAATAAACACAATTAAAATATGCGTAGGAATTCAAAGGACTAGCACTAGTCAGAATAGTACACATATTTTTTAGTTGATGTAGTTACAAAAATCTTAAAGTTAGAAGTCATCCAAAAACGATAAGTAAATTCCTACAAAACTTCCGCAAGTATCGTGCAACAAACAATTTATAGGATTCATTATAGCCTCAAAGGATTATCAGTCATGAGAGTTTTGTTATTCCAACTTTAGACCCTTCGATGGCTGGACAAAGGAAAAAAACGTTGCTAATCCATACACTGAAATATTAAAATATATTTTTCGGCCATATTTCGAAACCTTTAAATGAATTAAAACACTATTGATATATAGTACTCCTAGCTATATATTCATCGTTGGGGTAAATTCATATATTTTAAGTTGCATTTATATATTTTTATTTGGTCACTAAATTTCAGATACTGATGATGAAACGCTGATGAAGACCGAACGATCACGGTCGAAAATCGATTCCGCAAGGTAAATAAATACATAAAATTAAAAGGAAGGTTTTTCTTTATTTTTAAGCAAAATGATTTTATGAAGAAGGAAGCAATTACAAATAATCAGATACTCATTTTGACATTGATGTTTACATTGCTGTGTTGAAAAATATTTCAAAATTTACTGAGTCCCGGAAACAGTGCCTTAAAACGTCAGATCACTTGCACTTGGTCATCATCAACTCATTATTTACATATGTTTTAAATAGTTAAAACAGAATTTCGCAACGATTTTAATTGATATATAAACAACAAAAGTGTATTGGGATACTTTTGTATTTCCGAATCAAATATTAAATTGATATCAACTTAAAAACTATCAAAATTTAAAAAATAATGATCAACTATGGTGTTAGGTAAGGCATGATAATCAACGTTTCTTTTTAAAATTGTGCTTTAATTCAATCGGGTTTGCATACCCGCCTGGTAACTCCTGTGGTACTTACGTTTCACCTTTTTTACTTCACTGTTAGGTATGGTAACATATCGTAACTGCTAACAAGCGTTAACGCTTCCGAAAAATCCCAATCTAACGGTCTTCGTTTGAAATTTTCTAGATGCATCAGTATTTATATTTTTAAGTAAAACATATTGATGATATCATTAAGACTAAGATGCGACGAGATGGGAGATGAATTGCGAAGAGAATTCGCTTTTTTTAACAATGCACAATATCTCGTACGCTCTATTATCACTGCTTAGCCCCTAAAAAGAGCTTACAGGAAGTTATCTCGAAAAATGGATACGATCTTATCTAACAAATAAAGTGAGCTTTGCAAGATAGAGAGTTTACAAATTAAACGACGTAGGTGATTGGAGGTACTGCAATCGCTAGCTTTTGTGTCTTAAATATGTGAAAATAATTTTCCGGTATAACTGAATAAGTGGACCATTGTGTTTGAGTACAAGACTTACGATAATGTTAATACAAACTCCTTCTTCCCTCAGTCTTCCTTTCTTACCTCCAAAAACCTTAGATTAATCCACCTAGAAAATCGGAGGCGAATACCGTTCGATTGAGAGCTTGATTGAGAGGTGGTAATTACATAATATCACTACACCAGAGAAATTATTCCCACCAAATTCAAAAATCTTAGCTAATGTCTCCATTCTGCTAGGTTGTTCAATTTATAAGCTCTCTATATTCCAAAGCTCGTTTTAGTAGCTACTCATCACTTAATTTGCGATAATCTTCCAAAATTTTAGCGCTTTTCAGAAGCTACGCTATAGTTACGCTGGTGAAGAATGGTGAAGCTGAAGAGTTCTGCATTTACATATACATTGTCAGTGTATGTGACATTTCGAGGTCCATTATTCTCGAGACCTTATATATGTCCTTTTTGAGTTTTGTTATATTTTCGTTGGTGGGATTTTTTTGCATTTCGTTTTCTATAAAGAGGTGAATAAAATACATTTACATAAAAAGACTATAATGTAGACCTGTGTCTGACTTTGTTATTATGATTTTTTTGTTTTTGTTAGTTTTTTTTTTTTTTGAGCCTTATCTCTTTTTCCTATAGTGTTCTATATAGTCCTTTTCGACGTTCTATCTTGTTGTGGTATTTTTGGATTCTATTCGGCCTAATACATGCGATATGAGACTTTGTTTATTGAACAAAATGTTTGCTTCTGGAATGTATACTCAAAATAGTCTTCGCTTGCAATTTGTTTACAGTTCGACCGTTTCGAAATAACAAGCGGAACAGATACTGTCTCTTTCGCTTCGTTCAATAGTTTTTAAGAAAGATTTAATTTTTGATTAGAGTTTAATAATTTCGTCACTTCTTGTCGCTTTCGTTTTGTCTATCGCTTAGCTTAAAGTTATTTGTTATTTAAAAATAATATCAGATCATGCGCCAACACTTTTATGGGGGAGTATCAAGGTGGCTTTAGAGCTTGAAGAAACACCAATTGTTTACTGTCAAGCACGTGACATAGTCCAACATAGACGTTCAACATAGACGTTTGCCAGATTTTTATTTAAGATTTTTATTTATATCTATTTAAGTATACGACAGTATTGATCGTAACTTACTGTATATATATAATGCTTCACTTCAACATCCCAGCCAAATTGTTCCGTCTCACCAAAATGGCAATGACATCAACAACCTCCCAGGTCGGTATCAATAACTAACTCACCGACACAAATACCGGACTAAATTGGGGGATGGGCTGCTCTTTTATTTTGCTCTAGAATATGTCATTAAAAAGCTACTTGCCCAAACAAGTGGCACATTCTTATGCAAGTCAAGCCAAATTGTTCCCTATGGGAAAAGACATCAATATTTTGTTACGGTCGGTTAGAACCGCCAAAGAACTTTTAATGAAACTCGATCGCGAATCAAAACTAGTAGGGCTACAAATCAATAAGAAGAAAACAAAGCTCATGACTCAGAGAAAAAACCTCAAATGTCTAAAATATCACAGCCGGCGAATATATTATTGAAAATGTAGGCAAATTTGTGTATACAGGCGTCAAAATAACAAGAACGGTCAATGATAGAGACGAAATACGCCGAAGAGTACAGCTTAGAAATAAAACGTTGTATCCAGTCCTGCCGAATATGAAGACTAACTGCATATGCAGGAAAACAAAGTTCCTAGTTTACAAATATGTAATAAGACCTGTGCTATGCTGTGAGTGTGAACATCGACCCTATTCCGAACATGAACTGTATGAAATTTTTGACGAGCTGGAGGCCTCAACGATTGTAAGGATACAGAAGCTGAAATAGGGGTTCGTATGGACAAACAACGGATACCCAAAAAGGTATACGTTGGTAGAACTGAATGGCGGTGACGAGTGGGGAAACAGCTCATCACTGCTCTGATTTCAAAATTGAAAGATGCTGTCAATGGACCGAGACATTTAGAAGCGCCCGAGAGTGGCTGTAATTCTAAGAAGAAGAAGAAGAAGTTATTATTAAACGCATGGATTCGTTTCAAAAACCATTCAATTAAAATCCAAAAACTTTTTCTTTGGCATAACAACCTATTGGCATACCATGGTATTTTGAGATACCGAGAAATCAATAGAATGGTCGTCTAATAAAACTCTCAACTAGACCCGCAGGTCCTTCACATATTTTTCGCGAAACTGCTCGAGTATTTACTAATTCCATAATGCAGTAACTTACCTCATTATATTACATAAGGACGCTTAACCTCCTTATATAACATAAGGATCAACTAGAATAATAAAATTTCTCTGGTCGGACATCCATTATTACAAACTAGATGAACTCACTTTTCAAACATGATCGGACATTGACTCATCCATAAATTTTTTCAAATAAATACATCAAATCTCGATACGTAACTTACTTCCTACAAAAAAATGAAAAAAAAAACAATAAAGTATTCACACGTCACATTACTTTCAAAACTTGACAAAAACTTAAGATGCTTGATCTGTTCGCATAAAACACTATTTAATAAGTTTGTCTGTTTGCAGGAACAAAAAAGTCTGAACTACCAGCTCACCCAAGCAATTAGCTGCTAACAAAGTAGTCACGAGGCATCACATTCAACAAAAAATTATTTAAGTTGGTTACATACATATCCCAATTAAACAATTCCAGAGTCATTTGCCTATGTATGAGTAACACCGCATGAACAAAAAACTTATAACACTTTTAACTTTTATTATAACACTATATAACTTATATAAACTTATATTAAACTTATATTAACTTATAACACTATATAAACTTTTAACTTAAATTTAAGAAATTGATTCGAAACCGTTTGGAAGATGGAATTTCTCCTTTCTTCAAAAAGTTTAATATCTCGCATAACTAGAATTAAACGGCTACAATAAGATTATTAACTATTACTTAATAATTATCAAGTCACATTTATTTTTAAAATTCTATCGTATCCGTTCTATCATCCGAACCAGACACGCATATTATTCTTTTATACTGACTGTTATACCGCAGCAGTTGCTCTTACCTGAGATGAATGATTTATTTTTTATAAACTATAACCAACGACGTCAGCAAATCGTTTCAACTTGTCGAAAACGCAGAAAAAACTAATTTCGACCTTAGTATTGTGAGCAAGTTACATTGTATCTTTTTTTATAAACAATTTTTCTTTTAGTTCTTACAGCGATTAATCATGAACATTTTTTTTTCGAATAGATTCCCACCTGATGCGAGTTCGTATGTGACGCGGTCAAATTTGTAGGAAAATAAGCAAGCGCGAAACAGTGATAGAGAAAACTTTCGAAACATCCAGTAAATTGATTAAGAATAGTTTCATTATTCGTTCTACAACTTGGCTGGAAAAATAAGCAATAATACGACGGGACCCGGGCACCAGTCTTGACCCAAGCTTTGCTATTATGTTGAGACTTTCCTTATTATCGTAATCCGGTGTTCGTTTTTCACCAATTGGTAGTTCAGCAAAACATTCAATTTTACTGCAAACTCTACTTAAATTTGGCATGGATTTTCATCGAATAATACTTGCAATTATTCATCTTTTAACGCGCTCTCCAAAACAAAAAATTCAGTTATAACGAACCTAAGGAACAATAAACAAATGTTAGGCGTTCCTTAAATTAAGTGAACTATTTGTTCCACAAATAAATCATTTGCCTGCTAGGAAATAATGAATTTTCGTACATTATGAATTCACTACGAAACATTTGTCATTAAAAAACACTGACTACTTGTTGCGAAATTGGCGAAAACTGAATGTTACTATTCCAAATACCTGAGAACGATAATCTTTCTTGACGTTGACATTGGAAACTGTCATCATATCCGTTAATCTCGTCTGGATGCATGACACTACCTCGTGGGGGATAAGATACACAAAATTTCAAATGCTTTCTTCATGCATCAAATCAACATGAACTATCGTATATGGTTCATGCTGGTATGAACCGTGGCATATGGTTCATGCAGAGCTGAGATAGCACTCAAAGTATATTGTTTTCATTCAAATATTCATTTTTAAGTTTTCGTTTTCGGGAAGGAGGATTTTTTAATAAAACACAAGAAAATGTTATTGCTGTTATTGTTATTTGAAATTTAATCAGGTGCTAATTCATATACTGTCCCACACAACCAGGTTAGTTGATGCTGCTGATTTTTTTATGTTAACAACCTCAGCTGATTTTATATCTCGACTTTATAACTCTTTATTTTACATATCTTTGCGCTAGCGAGCAAGGGTCAATCTACAATAACGGAAGGGGTATATATTTTTTTTTTTCGACTTTGTACATCATTTTCATCGTAACTATTGTCATAGTCTCTAGGATACAAGTAATTTTCAAATATTTCATTACTAAATCCTCCCTAACTACATTATAGCCTTGTGAATTGGTAGCCATCAGACAGTCGCTACATAGGTTACTGGTTTCAACACGGTACTTTATATTCAACACTGAGCATTAACTCAATCTGTAAGACCTGTTTGATGTATCTACAGGATAATTTATCGGAGGACATTGTTGAACGATTCAAATGATGCAATTAAGTATATTTTTAATTCATTGAGACAATTGAGAAAATTATAAGAGATGCTGAGGACCGATATAGAACTAGGAGTCTGGGTTAGTTTGGAGTCTAGATTCATTGCTAACTATTCCACATTGGGAACACATGACTTATATCATAGCAGGCATTCTCTCCAGGAACTTTTCACCAATGGGCATCATGATTTTATCGGCAGTGGTTCTAAGCTCCTTATGTCGTTATACTGTCTTTGGTACTCTGAATAAATGCAAAGAGCACAGCTAGCAGTGAATAAATGCCAGGTCATACTTCTTTCCCCTTCGGGAACTTTTCGCTCTTTTCATTATTTCTATACTATTCTTAAACATATCGCTTTTGGAATATTGAAAGATTCTTGGATTTCCTTCAAATGGATCACGATGTCGACTAAATACTTCCCTTTCCAGCTTCTCCTTCCTTTTTGATGGTTTTGAAGTACAAGTCTACAGACAGACAATGAGTCGATTAAAGCTGTTAAAACATGCATTCAACAGTCGGAAAATCACTGGAATCAATTTTGCCCTTTGTATTTTAACGCAGGATACTATCCACTGTTCAAAATTGTGGAGCATATTGACGTAAATATATGGCAAAGTGCTCTGAATTTCGTGGTCGACTGCAGCAGCAAGATGCTGTACGGCTTATGCTTATGCTGAGACAAGGCTTACCAATGAAGGAATTAAAAGGAACATATTGAAAGAAAAACAGAGAAAGTGGAGAAGATGTAGTTTTAGAAGAAAAGGTTACCTACTGTCACTCAGCTATGCAAATCAATGGCAAAATTAAAATTTTTTTAGGCACGTGACATGATTTCGATAAGGAAATAATTATTGCGTCCTTCTCGAAATATTCTTTTTCGATGAACGTCATAAGATTGTTATCCGTCCGGTTCAAATTACAGTTTTCAGACATTTCTGTCAAATATTTAACTAGTGAAACAACCTTTTATTAGGGTAAACTTAGAGATTGCGAAATTATTTTGTCACCAAGAAATCGTCAAAAGGATCGTCAAAAAAATCGTCAAACAATTGTCAAAATATAATCCAAAGTAGATAAAATCTTTACTTTATTGCAAAAATTGAAAGAATTGTTTTAGCACGTATGTGTGGATATTTTATCTAGGATACTAGGAGGTGCTTTTGGATTTTTAACCTTTGGGCCACGAGCGAACTACACTATACCCACTATCCAAAACATATATGATCTATTCAATCGCAACGATGATTGCATAATAGCTTTCTTGGGCAAGCTTGAAAAAGTGAAGGTCCTAGCAACAATGCCTCAATGGTCTAATATCAAACCAGAGTATCGTACAATTCCCATACTTTTTCAATATGGCGAAAATTTTAAGATTTTGACAATTTTTTGACAAGATTTTTTTGACAAGGAATTGTAAGAAATGTTCGATAATTACTTAAAGCAGCTGATCACAAATCATAGGCTATTGCATTCAGTGATAGGACATTCTCATCTGGGAAATTGCATGAAATTGAAATTAAGAGTGCCTCGAAAATGAAAATTTTTTATAAAATTCAAAAAATTGCATATTTCCAAGAAATGCCCATGGTGATGTTGGTTGTAATACCTAACACTATAGCAAGAGAATAGATAATTTTGTGACTTTGTCAAAAAAATTTGAAAGCGGACGTATCAGATTACGCAGACCACAACCGGCGATAGACTATACAATATTGATAATGATTTAGATATTAATGACATTCAATTAAACGAAATTACAAGTGGACAGCATTTAAGTCCACTGATTTTTGCAAGTAAATTAAACATTTTTCTAAAGCATATCCAAAAATTCACAGGATAGAATAAAGTTGCAGGTTCAGTTACTCCTGGTTTCCGTGTGACTTTATCTCATATTTCCCGCCCTATCCGGAAAATGAAAAACTTAATTTTATATTTATTTTTTAGAGATAATGTGAACCCATTAATTTTTATTATTGTTGGCAAGACACTGATATTACTAACACTTATGGCTGTCAAATATTTTTGTTTCGTATGCGTGCGTATGTCAGTGCTTCGCGTAAAAGGTTTTATACAAAAGAAATAAATTTAAAAATAAATTTAGATAAAATTTAGAAAAAATAAATTTATTAAGAAATAAATTTAAAAAATTAAATAACGTTTGGTTTATTGATTACTATTATTAAGTAACCATTATATTTACTTTTGTAATCCATGTTTGTATACCATGTTTTTGTATACCATACCAAAATACCATATTTGTCAAGATATGAAACGTATCCCGGTGAAAATAAATTGGATGTGGGGAGAATATAAATTGTCTAATTTTTCAAGTATTAGGACAATGTGCCTGTCTCCTGTATAATATTATACTTGTGTAATGACTTTTATTTTGATATTCAGTTGATTTTATTTCGGTTGATATAACAGATTAAAAGATTTAAATGTAATGGAAAGACAAAAGGAGGGACATTTGAAAAATATGCCAGTTTAATGTCTGAACGAATGAGTGAAGTCGTTAGTTAAATTGGTAACTACATTATTATGTTTTCTCGTCCTAAAGTATGGAGTATCAACAGTAGGAAATGGCGCACAGTACTTAGATAAACTTTTCTTTGATTGCAGAACACCAAAAGTACTTCGACATACTCGGGTATACAATGAATCTATTATAAAGTTAGGCTGGCATTTATAGTTTACATCCAAATGCTAGATACTACTGAGTCTTACTTAGCCAAAGTGCAGGTACTAGTGCTAGGTTAGTCATTCACAAGAAATATGATGTCATCGTACTTTCTTATAAAATAAATCTTAAATAACAAAGTAAGGATTAGGAGTCTAACTCTTAGGATTCTAACTCTAAATTATGTTTCTTCATTATTCAACTTTTCTGAAAAATGTCTTCTTCAACGTTTCTTCTGCTGATCTTCAAGATTTGCTTTCTTAAAGTTTTTTCGATTATGAAAATCGAAATAAATAAAGTGAAGATCGTACCTCGAAGATTAAATTTGTTTTGAAAGCAGCATTTATATTAACTTATTCCTCGACAAAGGATTTTTTTCTTTGATTCAGTTTTCTATCAGTCACAAATTCATAATGGGCTATAAACAAAATGGAGATTTTTAGTACTCTGTCGAAAATTACGGCCAAAGTAGCATATCAACGGATTTTTACACATCCATTCACATGAGATAAACTACACGAACACCGTCAAGAGACATCCTTTAAGGAGTATGATGTCGAAAAAATCCAAAATCTATTATTAGCAGATCAAAGATTCCTCATGACCTCATGACCATCATCCTCAAAGACCTCATGATTAGTTGAACTGTCTCTTAGCTGTTTTAATATGAACTTCAAAAAGAAGCATGCAACGAATCTTTACTAATAATTCGCGTATGTGAATTAATCCACCCGTTGGGTTCCGGGAATTTTGGCCATGAAGCATCATAAGGCATAATATTACATTTCAGCTGTAAACCGTGATAATAGTACCAAAGTGACAAAGGACATATTTGGCCCTATTTGTCACGGTCGATAAAACATGAATACATTATTTTGACTCTAGAACCGAACAATAATCGATAGCTTGAAACGGCCATCTCGAACGTTTTTGGAAAAGTCAAGCTCTAGGAATTTTGTTAGAGGACCCACTATTATACGCGTTTAGTCATTGTCATGGGTGAAAAATAGTGGGTCGGGACGACAATGAGACTCGATCAGCCATCTCGGACCATAACCTTCCGAAAGTCTTCATTGTATTCATATTTCTTGGGCTTGTGATCGTTCGATGTCGATTCAAACATCTTCGAGCTGTCTTTTATTCAGGACATGGAGGAACCAGCCCAACACTTTAAATATTAATCTTCTTGAATTAATGTTTACGTTACTTCAATATTATTGAATATCTGCGGTTTTCAACGTCATTCTGCGTACACAGCAAGCGGCTAACGCACTGGAGTTTCCGCAGCTTTATTATTTAGTACGCGTCAAATGTTTCAAACGATTTAGTTAATCTGTTTCTGCTGATCTGCATCTAGGACTCTCCTCAGGGCTGTGCCATTTTTCAAATACTAACATTAAGGTTAAGTTTTGGACCATAATATAATGTATGTGG
Source organism: Stratiomys singularior (assembly GCA_954870665.1). Classification (NCBI taxonomy): domain Eukaryota; kingdom Metazoa; phylum Arthropoda; class Insecta; order Diptera; family Stratiomyidae; genus Stratiomys; species Stratiomys singularior. Next base: position 16,503,746 of record OX940879.1, read on the forward strand.
TATAATAGAGTTGCAAAAACGGAGATTAGTTTTCCTGTGATTGCAGCTGAATTTCGGAATTATCAGCACCAAACAAATCCTCATTTCCGCGTGCTAGATATATAGTTCAAAACAGGCTTGAAAACAAAGCAAAGCAGAGTTAGTAAACTAACTAACAGGGCTTGGGTCCTTTAAGCGGGTTAGATCCGCCTTATTTTAAAAAAACAAATAAATAAAGATAAACGAGCACGTGATTTGGTCTTTAAAACTTATTTTTAAAAATCTACTGATGAAGTTTCCTTTCTCAATTTAATTAAATGTGCTTTTTGAATTAATACTACGCGATAAGAACTAGTATCAAGGACACTCGAAATGAAGTGCTGACAGCTGAAAACTCTCGTTATGCGAACCTCATCCGAAAAATACGTTAGAAGACAAATTGATTAAGCTGCGATCAAAAGTCATGAAACTACCAACGTTGCCAAATACAAAGCTGAAGCTGCGATAACAGATGTCTGAGACGCAAAATTTCCTGTTCTTCAGATTCATTTTCCAGAAAATATTATCTATTTCCTTGGGGCAAAAAGAAGCTCACGTTGAAAACGAGCACTCTAGTTTTGATTGAAGATTTCTGTATTGGAAATTTAGACTTTTAGAAAAAAAAGTCTTTCGATCAATCACGACCTCTGAGCTTTCATTTATCGCAATAGCAAAACTTATCAGAAAGTCAAACCATAGCGTAACAACAAACAGCGATAACACTCCGACCATCGACCAATCTAACGGATTTTGCAGAATTGTATGAGTGTTAGTAAAAATATTTATTTTTTGCTCGTTTTGTTTACAAGCACAATGTAAACAGATAGACAAAATAGAGAAAAATAAACATTTTTACGAACACCAATGCAATTCTCCAGAATTTTTTGAATACCGTTAGATCGGTCGTTTGTTCGGAGTGTTAGCGCTGTTTGTTGTTACGCTATGGTCAAACTCTAAACTCGGCCGCTGTGCTGCGTACCGTTTTGTAAGTGATCGTGTGATTGGAACTTTATTAGGATTGATCAGTTATCTCTCATTTTTGCATCAGTTAGAAAAAATACGTTCAAAAGCCAAAACAAATATTAATCTGCTTGTGCTTTTTCTATCGCTTTCTGAGAAACGCCACTCGAGAGTTTTTTCGAATGAAAATTCTGTCGTTCCCCGTCTTATGTGTTACATTTACGTGCGCATCTCGATGGTTTGACATCTACAGTGTGTGGTTCGTTCTCACGTTGTTTTGTATCGTTCCCGTTTGGTTCGTTTTAGTTTAGAACGAAGCCACACGCTGAAAATGGCACGTCGTCGAAACGCGTCTGTCAGCGCCATCAAAACACACCGGAAATTATGAAAAAAAACACAAGAAACAATGAAAAACATTAACCCCTTCGGACCCGGCGTCCATTTCAATGGACACGATTTATTATTGCGTGTAATATGAAACAGAATAATAAAAATGCTAGTGTAAATATTTAACTCTACCCGCGACTTACCTAGAAACGTTACAATAAACAAAACACTATCGGATTTTTTTGTGGGTAGTATGAAATCATTAGTCAAGTGTTGACGTTCGCCATGGATACGCACAAAGCAAGTAAGTCTTTAGTTTTATTTTATTTACTATATAATGGCTTGATCGATTGTTTAGATATTTTTTATTCCGTATAGTGATCATATTTATTAAGATGTTCGTTTACAAAGAATACAAAATATGTGGTTGTTGTTATAAAATATTGCAGATGAAGTTATGTCCATTTCAGTGGACATAGGGTCACAATAGTTGTAGAGCGTTCGTATTTATGTTAAAATTGTATACTGAATTATACATATCATTTTTATTTCTTTTTAGGTTTTGATTTATCCAAAAGCCAAGATGTGAATAATTTACTCAATTTATTAGAAAACGGCACAATATCGGATCTCGACGAAGAAAGTGACGATGAAATTGTACAGGCAATACCAGAAAACAATGTTCGTGTGGGTAGTAATATAACGCTATCAACCGAAAGAGTGATACTTGGTCACTCTGAAGATGAGGAAGATATAGTAGAAGAAGAAGACTTAAAGGAGGAAGAACCAAGCCGGAAAACCGGATCAAGTAGTAAGCCTAAAAGTGAAATAATTTGGAGAAAACATTTACAGTTTGAATCACCACAATTCATTTGGTCAGCTCCACCACCTTCAGAAATAGATTCACCTCGTGCTCCCATCGATTATTTTTCTAAATACATATCAGAGTCCCTAATTGAAGATTTTACGTTCAATACAAATTTGTATGCAGTGAGAAATGAAGTCCGTAATTTCAAGCCATGTACTTCAACAGAAATGAAAATATTTTTGGGTCTTCATATCATAATGGGTAACCTGAAGTTTCCTCGTGTTCGTCTGTATTGGGATTCTAGTTTAGATATGAAAATATTTTTAGAGAATATGGTCAGAGATAGATTTCTTCAGATGAGAAACAATTTGCACATAATTGATAACAATTCCATTCCAAAAAATAACACTGACCGTTTTATCAAAGTTCGACCTTTATATGAATCAGTTAGAAAACGATGTCTAGAACTAAAGTTAGAGCAAATATTGAGCGTTGATGAACAGATTGTACCTTTTCGAGGAAAACTGGAAGTCAAACAATATGTTAAAGGAAAACCACAGCCATGGGGTGTAAAGATATTCATGATTTCCGGTAAGAGTGGATTAGTTTACGATTTTATAATTTATCAAGGCGCAACTACAAATCTAGATAAAAATGACGTTTTGAAATATGGCACTTCTGCTGCTTATGTAAATGCCTTGTCAAAAAGAATAAATGGGTCTGGTCATTACCTCTTTTTTGACAATTATTTTTCCAATTATGTTTTGCTGAAGGATCTTCGCGAGAGGGAAGTTTATGCAGGAGGAACGATCAGAATAAATCGTTTTGGAAAACTGCCACTCATAACCGACAAGGAAGGATCCAAAAAAGATAGGGGATATACTGATCAAGTTACGAATAATACTAAAGATGTGGTTGTTATCAAGTGGATGGACGTTAAAGGTGTAGTTCTTGCATCAAATTTTGTTGGAATAGGAAACCAAGATGAAGTTCGACGCTGGGATAAAACATCTAAAAAATACGTAACTATACCGCGTCCTGAACTTGTGCAATTATATAACAATGGTATGGGAGGTGTAGATAAAACTGATCATCTGATTAGTTTATATCGTATCTTCATTAGGTCCAAAAAATGGACTTTGCGTATGATATTTCACGCCATTGACCTAGCCCTAACTAATAGCTGGCTAGAATACCAAGAAGATTGCAAAACCTGTAATATACCAAGTACAGATGTTTTAGATCTGTTGCACTTTCGGCAGCGTGTTGCAGAGGCTCTAATAAAAATGGGGCATCCAATTGCTAGCAGAAAAAGAGGACGGCCTGCATCTAGTGGTAGCAGTCCAGTAAATTTACCAGTTACACCAATACGACACCGTTTCAGACCTGAAATAAGACCAGCGAGCGAAATTCAGTATGACACTGTCGACCATCTGCCAGAATATGATAAGAAAAAAGAAGCTACACGATGTAAAAATCCAGGATGTAAAGGAAAGACACATGTTTACTGCCTGAAATGTGAAATACATCTATGTTTTACTAGTGAGCGAAATTGCTTTCGAAAGTTTCATCAAAAATAAAAATAATCCTAACCGTGTAAAATATTAAATAATAAATAAACCATTATAATAATATGATTAAAGTTTTGCTTACTTATTTCAAAACAGTACTACAAATCATTCATTTATTAAATACGTATTAATACAACAATCTAGACCGGTTGTCCACTCAAGTGGACATCAAAATTTTCAAAAATCTAAAAACAATAAATCGCATACTGATACAAAAATCCTTTAACTATACTACTAACTTACAGAAAAACTTTAAAAATATTTTTATTGATGCTTTATATAAATTCAGGTCCGAGGGGGTTAATTGAACTTCAAGCAAGAAAATTATTATTTATTTATTATATATAACTAGGTCACATTTCTGATCTGAAAATATTGTCAGTGAGTATTCGTACTAGCAGTTATTTGTGCTTACTATCTGTCCTGTCTTTATTTCGCTTGTGAATCTCACTTGTCCCAAAACATTTTACAGACAATATAGTTTGGGATGTTAATAAAGCGATACTATTAAGATCACCTGGGTGCTATTCTTCTTCTTCATACGTTTTGTTTTGTTTATTTTTTGCCCGCAGAATTCAGCCGCGAAAAAAAGCCAAGCAAGTAGAACAACTTGGGTATATAAGACTTTGGTAATCCAAATGGTCTTTTTATTCATATTGGTGTTTTCTGTGCGTGTATTTCGAAGCATATCATTGTTACAATTAAATATGGATGTTCATGCTAAGAGCTATCAAGACGCGAACACCGTGCAACGTCGGGATGCGTACTATGTAATCAATAAATATTTAAATCGAATCCAGTGGCGAAATGATGGCAAGGACTCGGTTCTAGATATTGGATCGGCTACGGGAGATGTAACAAACGATTACATTTTACCAATCCTACCAAAAGGATTTAAAAAGTTAGTTGGAGTGGATATAGCAGAGGACATGATCGGAATTGCTAACAAGCGTTATGCCAACTCAAAAGTGTCCTTTGAAAAGTGGGATATGGACGGTGATGTGAAAGAACTGCTACAAAGGCATCCAGATGGATTCGATCATATATTTTGCATGTACTCGTTGCATTGGAGCTACAACTTGGAGTGAGTGATTAAATACTATTGAATCTGCGAGTGAACTAGTTTAAAACACCCCGAGGTCTTATCCTGCAAAAAACGTTGGTGCAATATTTTGATTTTTAATTTAAAGTCTTTCGTCGTTGGTGATAATTTTCAACGATCCTTAAATGCATACTGTGCAAAGCCGTACGAACACTGGTCCCTTTCTTGGATGGAGTTGGTTGAACAAAAAGGAGTTAGGCAAAATATAATTTTTATTTATGTTGGGCAGAGATTATTGTATTATTTGTTTACAGATAGTTTATTTGTTTATACTTGATTTAATTTTAGCCGAATATTTTGAGATAAACTGAATTACAGACTGGATCTCTGCAGGATTTTTGATGTTATAAGGAAAATCAACAAAGCACTTGTAAGTTCATAAGAGGATGTTCTACTGTGTAAGTATAAGTCAGTGAATCTTCCACGTTTTTCACTTACAAATCCTTGATCATGTCTACTTAAGCATAGATCAAAAGAAATTAACCAGCTCAGATGACAATGATGACCAAAACATATTTATGGCTCCGAAATTACTATTTTGTAATGACTTGCAATGCATCTTAATGGAGATCCAGCTGATTTCCTTATTTAATCTCGTGAGCGTTAGTTTAGTGCTGATGTGGTATATTCATTTTTTTGCTAAAATGATAATTTGTCTTCAAACGTGATAAACTTTCTTTAACTTACTTCTAAATAATGATTTGTTTCTGATTAAGTTCTTTTTTTTTAAATTTAGACAAGCTGTTCGGAACATATATGATCTGCTCAGACCCGACGGTAATTGTGTAATAGGTTTTCTGGGACAACATGACTATCTGGATGTCGTTGATTCGATCGTTGAAATGCCTAAATGGTCTAATTTCAAATCGAAATATCTAAAAATGCCAATGCCTTATCGATATGTCGATGATTGTGAGAATAATTTTCGCCAATTACTCAAATCCACTGGTTTCAAGACATACTCAGTCGAAGTCAGCATCAGGACCTTCTCGTATGATACATTGGATGAAATTAGAAGTGTGTTTTTCTAATGGTAAATATTTAATCTTTTTACACTCAACTGAATATTCAAAGGAAATATTGGTGCTGTGAATTCGTGCTTGAAACGTCTGACGCCCGAACAAGGGGATGAATACTTTCGTGACTTTGTTGACAAAATTTTCGAAATGGGAATGGCAGAGCGAATTGAAAATACGGACGAGATCCGATACAACACCACATATACGCACATAGAAGCTTATGCTCAGAAGTAAGAACAACCAAATATAAGTCATTTTTGGGCGTAAATGTGACCCAGCTAGCTCAACTATGATAAATAAAATTTAAGCAGTCCATTTAAAAACTAATTTGAAATAAAGTTCAAAAGGAAACTATCCTAATGCCGCACAAAATAAGTTGTGATTTTATTAATCTATTGAATAAAAAATTCAAAAATTTATATAAGGAAGCAGCAAACTGAGTTCTAGGTGTAGTATAAGAACATCCTTTTTACCGCAACAGCACCACAGTCCGTCAAAGGATTTGATTTCCCGCAAAAAATACTAATATCTACGTGTACACAGTCTTCCAACTGCAAAATATTGCCGTCAGCAAGTCAATTTCCCCACGTGAGTAGAACAAGTCCTCCGTGAAAGTTTCCACCAATCTTCATCCTTTAACTTTTCTAGAAAATATCATCAGCAACATTTCTCCGCTTACATGTTCGAATCGAAACTTCGGCGCGAACAGATGGGGTTTGATAGTTTCGCCCCTTCTATATTTGTCATCGTGTTAGTTCGCTTTATAAAATAAAAGTTTGTCGTTAATTAAATGCAATGAAATGAGGGAAAACGGTTAATCCTGGTCAGAGTAGGTAAAGAAGTCGAGAATCTTCCCCGATTGGACCACTTCTCAGGAACCAAAAGTTTTCAGCCATTAGCAAACCTTGAAAATAGTAACGACATAGGTCAACACTCCAGCAATCGAAGTTGAGAGTTCCCCTGATAGATAGTTCCCATAGTAGTCATCCTCAAAGGGCTTAAATTTGAAAAAAAAATTACAATTAAATTATCTGCTTGCCCTCGGAACGTTCTGTCGTTCCATGTCACTTGTCTCGTTTTATCCGCGTTTCGGCGGTGCGCTATCTTCAGTGTATTGTTCCGTTCTGAGTTAAAAATTCAGCGAAGCAATTAAATTGCCGAATGGCCGGAAAAGGAAGATATAAATCCAAATAAAAGTGAAAAGAACGGCTTAAGGTAATTTTAGAAAGTTTGCTGTAATTTTGGTTGACAACTCAAGACTTGCCGCGGCACTAATTTTTGCTTCCGACGCAAAAAATGTCTCGAGACGTTTCGAGTTGCCACACGTATGAGGACTATGATATTGACTATGAATAGCATGTAAAGGGCAAAAACGTGATTTTTGCACTTTGGCAGCAGACAAAAATAAACCTATTCTAACAGGACTCCATGATATGTCCCCTGAAATATTGAATATAATCGTTAAAAGCAATCTCAGGGTTAGCCCAATCTAAATAAAAACGTTCACCCACTAACAAGAAGAAAGTGATAGTACATATACTATATATAATATTGTGTATATGTTTTCAAAATATATACAATATGCAAAAAATCGGCTGGTCTTAGGCAAGTCAAGACTATTTTTTACACAAAAGTACGCTGCAACTACTAATGCAACAATCGTAAAGGCCCGTCACAGTTTCGAAATTACCAAATGTATGAGTATGACTCCTCACATTGGCACTTACCCACTGAATGTGACATACCTAGCGGCCCTCACGAACACTCAAAATGTACCTTGCGAAAAAAGCATAGTGTCACCACCTCATTAACAAATACTGTTTGCGATATTATTTTCTAAACGATCTCTCTGCTAATGTAATCAAAATCATCTTCTGATTTTTTTGATTAATTGGCCAAAGATGCGAAATAGTTTAATATAAACAATAATATCAAGTATAAAAAGGAAATGTAAACGAGGAATAAAAGAAGTCGTGGATTCATCATTGGTTAGGCAGATAGTACCTACAAGTTGTATGAATTCCTACAAACCGGATAAAATAATAAAGTGTTATATCGAAATATCGGACATGCATAATCATTACTATAGAAACAAAGTAGTACGTAGCAATAAGCCCACACCTTTACAATTATCCTTATAATGCAAAACCAGAACAGAATATATTTCACTCAAAGAAACTAGAACAAAATATATTGCACTCAAAGAAAATTACATTTGCCTTTTCGGACAGAAATTTCCTAAGTCTAACCAAAAATCCAGCTAAGACACCAACCACTATTGGAAGTATTCTAAACTTGCCGACAAACTCAGGAAGTGCAACGAATTCAATGAGTATCGAAACCTCAGCCTGGACTGTGCTACAATGCCATGACCGAAAATATTCAAAGTTTACTTGTCATGCTGGTATTGCGGAACCACCACCATAGAATCTCACACGAACTCATAAGGAATTTATCTAAATGAAACGATAAACAAAAACAATTTCTATAACAGTTATTATCTTAGTTAAATTTCTATATGGCTAAATTAATGAAAAACTTTCATCTGTAATGAGCAAAGCGTTAAGAATAAGAAAATTTATTTTTTATTTTTCTTTTGTAGATAAAATTAATATGGATGCTGTCATTGTTACAAAAACTTGATTAATAATCAGAATCAAAACTCACTCAAGGTCAGAAAATTGTATTAAGGATACTCTAGAATCATCCCACCAATATCTATTCGCAAGTATTGCCAATATTTGATAATATCACAAGACTTTTGTTGAATGAAATAAAAAGAACAAATGAAATACTGAAAACTGAAGACTCTGATTATGTTACCCTTCTAGGAAAATTACGTTATAGAATATAGAAAACACGTGCGTTAATCTGCGACCAGAAGTCATGAATCAACTAACAAACGTAGCCGAATACAAAGCTGAAACTGCGGTTGATAACTTCTTAACTGATAACTTGATGGTTGATAACTTGTCCTCTCGCGATAAAAAATTCTAAGATAACTGCTCTAAGTTTGATGATTTTTTTAATGGATATTCAGGCTTTTAGAAGAAAAGTATACCAATAACGACGTCAGAACTATAGTCTATCGCAATGGCAACACGTATCAAAAGTCAAACTTAAATTTCGACCGCTTTGCTGAGTACCGTTTAGTCAGTGCTCATTTAATTAGAACTTTATTAGGATTGAGTAGTTTCAAACAAACATACCCCTCCAAAATCGTATGCATAAAAACGCAATCAAAATATGAATCAACTTGTGCTTTTTCTATCTATCTGAGAGAAGACACCCGAGAGTATAAGCGTTTTATGTAGTTACGCTATGGTTATGTGATATAGTATCCCTGTATATGTGATCACGGTATATGTGATATCGTTATACTGATAAGTGGAAAGTTCCCGGAAACCATGTCGGAATTGATGCAGACCGCACTCTCACATCTTTCTGAGTGGGTGAAGCTACGCGAACTGCGCATCAATGCCGACAAAACTGAGCTTATGTTTTACGCAAAGCGCCGTAAACCGGAGACATTTACACCCCCGACCATTGACGGAAAACATATCAGTTTAGTAAACAAGGTGAAATACTTAGGAGTAACCTTGGATGGTAAGCTAAAGTGGACTCCACACACAGGAGAAGTCAGACGGAGAGCTACAGCGGCGCTCTTCACAATGAAAATACTAGTGGGTTAAACCTGGGGAATAAAACCCAAAATTGCCCACTGGATCTACACAACAGTAGTGAGGCCTATAACCACCAACGGGGCATTGTTTTGGTGGCAGGCACTACAAAAGAAAACCATTGCAAATGAGCTAGAGAAAATCCAGCGAATGACCTGCCTTGACATCACAGGTGCCATTAGGACTACGCCAACTGCTGCAATGGAGATAATGTTTAATCTCATGCCACTTGACAAATTCATCTTCAGAGAGGCATCACTTGCGAGCATCAGATTAACATCCACATATGGGTTATCTAACCATACTTGAACAGGGCACGTATGCATTTTGATAAAAATGGAGAGAATGGCCCCGTCAAGTAAAAGGAAGCTGGATAGAATCAACATTCCGACCAGAGAAGCGTGGAAAACGGTGCAGGATTTCACATCTGGAAGTGAGATCATGATCTACACCGATGGTTCCAAAATGGATGAGGGAAGCGGCGCTGGAATCTTTTTCCCAGATTACCCGCAACCCAACCGAAGTTATAAACTGGAGAGCCACACCACAGTTTTCCAGTCGGAAGTGTTTGCAATAAAAGCGGCTATAGAAGCGGCAACAAACAACCTTGATGGAAGTATACAAATACTCTCGGACAGTAATTCGGCACTGCAGGTGCTTGCCTCTAACCGCATAGTTTCATAACTGGTGCAGGATTGTAGGCAGGCTCTCAAAACTGCAACAATCCGAGTAAATGTAAAACTGACATGGGTCCCTGGACACAGTGGTGTAGAGGGAAACGAAAGAGCGGATGAGCAAGCGAGAGCTGGATCAGCCGACCAAAACGCCACTAGAATAGACACAATTAAAGTGCCACTAGCAACGGTAAAAAGGGAACTAGACGAAATCCTCTGGAAACAGACAGATACGGCTTGGAATGACAGGAACGACTGCAGGATAAGCCGAGCTCTTTGGCCTCCCCCTGATCAAATGAGGACAAAACAACTCCTAGGGAAAAACCGAAATGGCGTTAGAACATTGGTGGCAGTATTAACGGGCCATAATCTTCTAGGTCAACACGCTAAACGAATAGGAATCCAAACGGATGACACCTGCCGAGGTTGCTGCGAGGAGGAAGAAAGTACGGAACACTTTCTCCTAGACTGCCCGAGTCTGGCCGACAAACGCGTTAACAGAGCTGGGGGAACTCCTTGGCTTCTGTGGGACGACAGGATGGACCATCTGTAAACAATAGTACTACAGATGGGGAGCTAGGGCCGAGTTCTGGCCTATGCTAAATTCCAGCAAGTGGACCCCAGTACAAAAATAATAATAATAATAATAATAATAATAATAATAATATGTGATATTGTAGCTGTTCCAAAACTGCCACTTATTTTAGTCGAATACCGTTAGATTCACGCTGTGATTTGGGTTGGAGAAAAATTTCTCGCCTAAATATACAAGTAAATCATCATGTACGGATACGTTATCGTGATTAAAAGTCTGGATCTCACTCTACCACGGTGTTTGCAGGACATAAGATTATTTCCAATCACATAGTGATGAATTTTGTATTTAAAATTTCATTTGAAGATTGATAGAATTAGACGATAAAACTCAGATCTACGACTACGGTTTGAGAAGCACTTTTGCAAATACGGCCAAAGTAAAGGCATTGAGCTGATAAAGACTCTCAGAAGACTTACAAAGTGCTGCCCTCTGTTCAGAAAATCACTGTGCTCATGAAATGTGTGAACTCATGAAATGGTCGGAAATACTTGTTTTTGAGATGAAAATCAAGTAACTGTAAATTACAAATGCAACAGGAATTTACTAAAAGGATATTTCCCGCCAAAAGTGGAAATTTTTGACATAAACAATTTTTTCTTCTAGCAAGACGGTACGACTTGTTACATAAGATATGTAAAAAGACAATTGATATGACACATGGAAAAATTCCCAAGGCAAGTTAAGTTGTTTCAAGACATGGTAATAACATCTGACCATCTAGATTGGAGATTTGACATCCTAGACTTTCAGATAGACTTTTTCCTATCGAGGTTTTTCATGTCCTTTGCAGAAAAGGGGCAAGAACGAATTGCAATCTTAAACGGAAGGACCCATCATAAAGTTGAAAGTTTACTATGCGATATAAACGAGAATTTTTTGAAAAATTTATTATCAGGGCTACATTCAGCCCAACAAAGCCGGAGAGGACAACTAAAGAGTATCATTTTCAGACTAATGTCTTTAATTATTCTTTAGGAATAGTAAAATAATTACATGACTATCGTTTATACGTCTGGCACAGGTGCAGAGGCAAGGAGTGCTGGTTATCTCCATGGTGTTTCTTATTATACTTCTTACAGAAGACCGGAAACGTATGTACATACGTAGGGGGAGTCGGCGAGAGAAGCCGTCAGCCGATAGGAAAGGAGAAGGACCCTAACTTTGTGGCAGCAATCATGGGTAAGCGAAACGCGAGGCAGGCGGACCGCGCGGCTTATCAGTGACTTGGAACCGTGGTTTTACAGAATGCATTGTTAGACTGACTATTACCTGACGCAACTACTCACTTTTCAAGGGTATTTTCAGTCTTATCTGTATAAGATGGGAAAGTCACCATGCCCAGCTTGCTTGTTCTGCTCGGAGATGACAGATGACGTCTGCCACACGTTCTTTACGTGTGAAAGATGGACAAGACTTCGTTCGCGTTTCTCGGAGAAAATAAGCGGGCTCTCTCCAGAAAGTGTAACGGGAAAAATGAAGCAATCAAAATACAATTGGAGCTACGTGCCGCATTTCGTACAACGTTGGTCGTGGATCGCTTCGCGGCGCAGACGGAAAGGGGATCTCACTGACTGCAATCCTCTTCCTTCCCATCCCTTCAGCATCCGTGCTGAAAAAAGGATTTCCTGTAACCAAAAGGCGCCGCTAGACGATGATTAGTGAGACCTAGTCCGAAGTTATGTGACAAACAGTTCCAGGCTAGGTTCTCAGGGTGGCAGGAGAGGTGTTTAGTTAGTAGTCCGGTAGCGACTGGTCCAACACCCCAATCCAACATTCAGAGCGTAAATAGCGTTCACCTCCCAATCATAAAAAAATTATTTTTATTATTATTATTACATTCACATACACCGAATGCGCATTTAACAAAACGTATGAAAGAATTCTCAAATATTCTCAACGAAAGAGAACAAAACGAGAACGAAACACGAATGTAACATCATGGAAAACAGACCGGAAATGATGAACTGAAGTTGTGAAAATGAACAAACAGAATCAGTAGAACTGAAAATTTTTAGATTATCTTTAAATATGAAAACAAAACGTCCATTATTTGTCAAAATGTTGAATTAACATTCACATATGAACAATGCGGCATTTCTGATCGTATTCTTATCAGTATCCTTACACTAGTAAGTATTTATATTATAGTTAATTGCGCTTGCATTCTGCCCTGTCTCTATTTCGCTTGTGAATTTCACTTGTCCCAAAACATTTTACCGTCAATATAGTTTGGGATTTTAATAAAAAGATACTATAATATAAAGATTCATCTGGGGGCTATTTTTCTACACACGTTTTTTTTACTTTTAAAGACTACAGAGTTCAGCCTCGAAAAAAAAGGTGCTAAGCCAGTACAACCAGCTCAAAAGGGTATATAAGACTTTGGTTACCGATATATTTCATTAATTCATATCAGTGTATTCCGTGTGTGTATTTCGAAGCATATTATTGTTACAATTAAACATGGATGTTCACGCTAAGAGCTATCAAGACGCAAACACCGTGCAACGTCGGGATGCGTACTATGTAATCAATAAATATTTAAATCGAATCCAGTGGCGAAATGATGGCAAGGACTCGGTTCTAGATATTGGATCGGCTACGGGAGATGTAACAAACGATTACATTTTACCAATCCTGCCAAAAGGATTTAAAAAGTTAGTTGGAGTGGATATAGCAGAGGATATGATCGAAATTGCTAACAAGCGTTATGCCAACTCAAAAGTGTCCTTTGAAAAGTGGGATATGGACGGTGATGTGAAAGAACTGCTACAAAGGCATCCAGATGGATTCGATCATATATTTTGCATGTACTCGTTGCATTGGAGCTACAACTTGGAGTGAGTGATTAAATACTATTGAATCTGCGAGTGAACTAGTTTAAAACACCCCGAGGTCTTATCCTGCAAAAAACGTTGGTGCAATATTTTGATTTTTAATTTAAAGTCTTTCGTCGTTGGTGATAATTTTCAACGATCCTTAAATGCATACTGTGCAAAGCCGTACGAACACTGGTCCCTTTCTTGGATGGAGTTGGTTGAACAAAAAGGAGTTAGGCAAAATATAATTTTTATTTATGTTGGGCAGAGATTATTGTATTATTTGTTTACAGATAGTTTATTTGTTTATACTTGATTTAATTTTAGCCGAATATTTTGAGATAAACTGAATTACAGACTGCATCTCTGCAGGATTTTTGATGTTATAAGGCAAATCAATAAAGCACTTGTAAGTTCATAAGAGGATGTTCTACTGTGTAAGTATAAGTCAGTGAATCTTCCACGTTTTTCACTTACAAATTGTTGATCATGTCTACTTAAGCATAGATCAAAAGAAATTAACCAGCTCAGATGACAACGATGACCAAAACATATTTATGGCTCCGAAATTACTATTTTGCAATGACTTGCAATGCATCTCAATGGAAATCCACCTGATTTCCTTATTTAATCTCGTGAGCGTTAGTTTAGTGCTGATGTGGTATATTCATTTTTTTGCTAAAATGATAATTTGTCTTCAAACGTGATAAACTTTCTTTAACTTACTTCTAAATAATGATTTGTGTCTGATTAAGTTCTTTTTTTTTTAAATTTAGACAAGCTGTTCGGAACATATATGATCTGCTCAGACCCGACGGTAATTGTGTAATAGGTTTTCTGGGACAACATGACTATCTGGATGTCGTTGATTCGATCGTTGAAATGCCTAAATGGTCTAATTTCAAATCGAAATATCTAAAAATGCCAATGCCTTATCGATATGTCGATGATTGTGAGAATAATTTTCGCCAATTACTCAAATCCACTGGTTTCAAGACATACTCAGTTGAAGTCAGCATCAGGACCTTCTCGTATGATACATTGGATGAAATTAGAAGTGTGTTTTTCTAATGGTAAATATTTAATCTTTTTACACTCAACTGAATATTCAAAGGAAATATTGGTGCTGTGAATTCATGCTTGAAACGTCTGACGCCCGAACAAGGGGATGAATACTTTCGTGACTTTGTTGACAAAATTTTCGAAATGGGAATGGCAGAGCGAATTGAAAATACGGACGAGATCCGATACAACACGACATATACGCACATAGAAGCTTATGCTCAGAAGTAAGAACAACCAAATATAAGTCATTTTTGGGCGTAAATGTGACCCAGCTAGCTCAACTATGATAAATAAAATTTAAGCAGTCCATTTAAAAACTAATTTGAAATAAAGTTCAAAAGGAAACTATCCTAATGCCGCACAAAATAAGTTGTGATTTTATTAATCTATTGAATAAAAAATTCAAAAATTTATATAAGGAAGCAGCAAACTGAGTTCTAGGTGTAGTATAAGAACATCCTTTTTACCGCAACAGCACCACAGTCCGTCAAAGGATTTGATTTCCCGCAAAAAATACTAATATCTACGTGTACACAGTCTTCCAACTGCAAAATATTGCCGTCAGCAAGTCAATTTCCCCACGTGAGTAGAACAAGTCCTCCGTGAAAGTTTCCACCAATCTTCATCCTTTAACTTTTCTAGAAAATATCATCAGCAACATTTCTCCGCTTACATGTTCGAATCGAAACTTCGGCGCGAACAGATGGGGTTTGATAGTTTCGCCCCTTCTATATTTGTCATCGTGTTAGTTCGCTTTATAAAATAAAAGTTTGTCGTTAATTAAATGCAATGAAATGAGGGAAAACGGTTAATCCTGGTCAGAGTAGGTAAAGAAGTCGAGAATCTTCCCCGATTGGACCACTTCTCAGGAACCAAAAGTTTTCAGCCATTAGCAAACCTTGAAAATAGTAACGACATAGGTCAACACTCCAGCAATCGAAGTTGAGAGTTCCCCTGATAGATAGTTCCCATAGTAGTCATCCTCAAAGGGCTTAAATTTGAAAAAAAAATTACAATTAAATTATCTGCTTGCCCTCGGAACGTTCTGTCGTTCCATGTCACTTGTCTCGTTTTATCCGCGTTTCGGCGGTGCGCTATCTTCAGTGTATTGTTCCGTTCTGAGTTAAAAATTCAGCGAAGCAATTAAATTGCCGAATGGCCGGAAAAGGAAGATATAAATCCAAATAAAAGTGAAAAGAACGGCTTAAGGTAATTTTAGAAAGTTTGCTGTAATTTTGGTTGACAACTCAAGACTTGCCGCGGCACTAATTTTTGCTTCCGACGCAAAAAATGTCTCGAGACGTTTCGAGTTGCCACACGTATGAGGACTATGATATTGACTATGAATAGCTTGTAAAGGGCAAAAACGTGATTTTTGCACTTTGGCAGCAGACAAAAATAAACCTATTCTAACAGGACTCCATGATATGTCCCCTGAAATATTGAATATAATCGTTAAAAGCAATCTCAGGGTTAGCCCAATCTAAATAAAAACGTTCACCCACTAACAAGAAGAAAGTGATAGTACATATACTATATATAATATTGTGTATATGTTTTCAAAATATATACAATATGCAAAAAATCGGCAGGTCTTAGGCAAGTCAAGACTATTTTTTACACAAAAGTACGCTGCAACTACTAATGCAACAATCGTAAAGGCCCGTCACAGTTTCGAAATTACCAAATGTATGAGTATGACTCCTCACATTGGCACTTACCCACTGAATGTGACATACCTAGCGGCCCTCACGAACACTCAAAATGTACCTTGCGAAAAAAGCATAGTGTCACCACCTCATTAACAAATACTGTTTGCGATATTATTTTCTAAACGATCTCTCTGCTAATGTAATCAAAATCATCTTCTGATTTTTTTGATTAATTGGCCAAAGATGCGAAATAGTTTAATATAAACAATAATATCAAGTATAAAAAGGAAATGTAAACGAGGAATAAAAGAAGTCGTGGATTCATCATTGGTTAGGCAGATAGTACCTACAAGTTGTATGAATTCCTACAAACCGGATAAAATAATAAAGTGTTATATCGAAATATCGGACATGCATAATCATTACTATAGAAACAAAGTAGTACGTAGCAATAAGCCCACACCTTTACAATTATCCTTATAATGCAAAACCAGAACAGAATATATTTCACTCAAAGAAACTAGAACAAAATATATTGCACTCAAAGAAAATTACATTTGCCTTTTCGGACAGAAATTTCCTAAGTCTAACCAAAAATCCAGCTAAGACACCAACCACTATTGGAAGTATTCTAAACTTGCCGACAAACTCAGGAAGTGCAACGAATTCAATGAGTATCGAAACCTCAGCCTGGACTGTGCTACAATGCCATGACCGAAAATATTCAAAGTTTACTTGTCATGCTGGTATTGCGGAACCACCACCATAGAATCTCACACGAACTCATAAGGAATTTATCTAAATGAAACGATAAACAAAAACAATTTCTATAACAGTTATTATCTTAGTTAAATTTCTATATGGCTAAATTAATGAAAAACTTTCATCTGTAATGAGCAAAGCGTTAAGAATAAGAAAATTTATTTTTTATTTTTCTTTTGTAGATAAAATTAATATGGATGCTGTCATTGTTACAAAAACTTGATTAATAATCAGAATCAAAACTCACTCAAGGTCAGAAAATTGTATTAAGGATACTCTAGAATCATCCCACCAATATCTATTCGCAAGTATTGCCAATATTTGATAATATCACAAGACTTTTGTTGAATGAAATAAAAAGAACAAATGAAATACTGAAAACTGAAGACTCTGATTATGTTACCCTTCTAGGAAAATTACGTTATAGAATATAGAAAACACGTGCGTTAATCTGCGACCAGAAGTCATGAATCAACTAACAAACGTAGCCGAATACAAAGCTGAAACTGCGGTTGATAACTTCTTAACTGATAACTTGATGGTTGATAACTTGTCCTCTCGCGATAAAAAATTCTAAGATAACTGCTCTAAGTTTGATGATTTTTTTAATGGATATTCAGGCTTTTAGAAGAAAAGTATACCAATAACGACGTCAGAACTATAGTCTATCGCAATGGCAACACGTATCAAAAGTCAAACTTAAATTTCGACCGCTTTGCTGAGTACCGTTTAGTCAGTGCTCATTTAATTAGAACTTTATTAGGATTGAGTAGTTTCAAACAAACATATGTCTCCAAAATCGTATGCATAAAAACGCAATCAAAATATGAATCAACTTGTGCTTTTTCTATCTATCTGAGAGAAGACACCCGAGAGTATAAGCGTTTTATGTAGTTACGCTATGGTTATGTGATATAGTATCCCTGTATATGTGATCACGGTATATGTGATATCGTTATACTGATAAGTGGAAAGTTCCCGGAAACCATGTCGGAATTGATGCAGACCGCACTCTCACATCTTTCTGAGTGGGTGAAGCTAAGCGAACTGCGCATCAATGCCGACAAAACTGAGCTTATGTTTTACGCAAAGCGCCGTAAACCGGAGACATTTACACCCCCGACCATTGACGGAAAACATATCAGTTTAGTAAACAAGGTGAAATACTTAGGAGTAACCTTGGATGGTAAGCTAAAGTGGACTCCACACACAGGAGAAGTCAGACGGAGAGCTACAGCGGCGCTCTTCACAATGAAAATACTAGTGGGTTAAACCTGGGGAATAAAACCCAAAATTGCCCACTGGATCTACACAACAGTAGTGAGGCCTATAACCACCTACGGGGCATTGTTTTGGTGGCAGGCACTACAAAAGAAAACCATTGCAAATGAGCTAGAGAAAATCCAGCGAATGACCTGCCTTGACATCACAGGTGCCATTAGGACTACGCCAACTGCTGCAATGGAGATAATGTTTAATCTCATGCCACTTGACAAATTCATCTTCAGAGAGGCATCACTTGCGAGCATCAGATTAACATCCACATATGGGTTATCTAACCATACTTGAACAGGGCACGTATGCATTTTGATAAAAATGGAGAGAATGGCCCCGTCAAGTAAAAGGAAGCTGGATAGAATCAACATTCCGACCAGAGAAGCGTGGAAAACGGTGCAGGATTTCACATCTGGAAGTGAGATCATGATCTACACCGATGGTTCCAAAATCGATGAGGGAAGCGGCGCTGGAATCTTTTTCCCAGATTACCCGCAACCCAACCGAAGTTATAAACTGGAGAGCCACACCACAGTTTTCCAGTCGGAAGTGTTTGCAATAAAAGCGGCTATAGAAGCGGCAACAAACAACCTTGATGGAAGTATACAAATACTCTCGGACAGTAATTCGGCACTGCAGGTGCTTGCCTCTAACCGCATAGTTTCATAACTGGTGCAGGATTGTAGGCAGGCTCTCAAAACTGCAACAATCCGAGTAAATGTAAAACTGACATGGGTCCCTGGACACAGTGGTGTAGAGGGAAACGAAAGAGCGGATGAGCAAGCGAGAGCTGGATCAGCCGACCAAAACGCCACTAGAATAGACACAATTAAAGTGCCACTAGCAACGGTAAAAAGGGAACTAGACGAAATCCTCTGGAAACAGACAGATACGGCTTGGAATGACAGGAACGACTGCAGGGTAAGCCGAGCTCTTTGGCCTTCCCCTAATCAAATGAGGACAAAACAACTCCTAGGGAAAAACCGAAATGGCGTTAGAACATTGGTGGCAGTATTAACGGGCCATAATCTTCTAGGTCAACACGCCAAACGAATAAGAATCCAAACGGATGACACCTGCCGGGGTTGCTGCGAGGAGGAAGAAAGTACAGAACACTTTCTCCTAGACTGCCCGAGTCTGGCCGACAAACGCGATAACAGAGCTGGGGGAACTCCTTGGCTTCTGTAGGACGACAGGATGGACCATCTGTAAACAATAGTACTACAGATGGGGAGCTAGGGCCGAGTTCTGGCCTATGCTAAATTCCAGCAAGTGGACCCCAGTACAAAAATAATAATAATAATAATAATAATAATAATAATAATAATAATAATAATATGTGATATTGTAGCTGTTCCAAAACTGCCACTTATTTTGGTCGAATACCGTTAGATTCACGCTGTGATTTGGGTTGGGGAAAAATTTCTCGCCTAAATGTACAAGTAAATCATCATGTACGGATACGTTATCGCGATTAAAAGTCTGGATCTCACTCTTCCACGGTGTTTGCAGGACATAAGATTATCTCCAATCACATAGTGATGAATTCTGTATTTAAAATTTCATTTGAAGATTGATAGAATTAGACGATAAAACTCAGATCTACGACTACGGTTTGAGAAGCACTTTTGCAAATACGGCCAAAGTAAAGGCATTGAGCTGATAAAGACTCTCAGAAGACTTACAAAGTGCTGCCCTCTGTTCAGAAAATCACTGTGCTCATGAAATGTGTGAACTCATGGAATGGTCGGAAATACTTATTTTTGA
Organism: Stratiomys singularior; assembly: GCA_954870665.1. Classification (NCBI taxonomy): domain Eukaryota; kingdom Metazoa; phylum Arthropoda; class Insecta; order Diptera; family Stratiomyidae; genus Stratiomys; species Stratiomys singularior. Next base: position 16,523,843 of record OX940879.1, read on the forward strand.
GATGAAAATCAAGTAACTGTAAATTACAAATGCAACAGGAATTTACTAGAAGGACATTTCCCGCCAAAAGTGGAAATTTTTGACATAAACAATTTTTTCTTCTAGCAAGACGGTACCACTTCTTACATAAGATATGTACAAAGACAATTGATATGACACATGGAAAAATTTCCAAGGCAAGTTAAGTTCTTTCAAGACATGGTAATAACATCTGACCATCTAGATTGGAGATTTGACATCCTAGACTTTCAGATAGACTTTTTCCTATCGAGGTTTTTCATGGCCTTTGTAGAAAAGGGACAAGAACGAATTGCAATCTTAAACGGAAGGACCCATCATAAAGTTGAAAGTTTACTATGCGATATATACGAGAATTTTTTGAAAAATTTATTATCAGGGCTACATTCAGCCCAACAAAGCCGGGGAGGACAACTAAAGAGTATCATTTTCAGACTAATGTCTTTAATTATTCTTTAGTAATAGTAAAATAATCACATGACTATCGTTTATACGTCTGGCACAGGTGCAGAGGCAAGGAGCGCTGGTTATCTCCATGGTGTTTCTTATTATACTTCTTACACAAGACCGGAAACGTATGTACATACGTAGGGGGAGTCGGCGAGAGAAGCCGTCAGCCGATAGGAAAGGAGAAGGACCCTAACTTTGTGGCAGCAATAATGGGTAAGCGAAACGCGAGGCAGGCGGACCGCGCGGCTTATCAGTGACTTGGAACCGTGGTTTTACAGAATGCATTGTTAGACTGACTATTACCTGACGCAACTACTCACTTTTCAAGGGTATTTTCAGTCTTATCTGTATAAGATGGGAAAGTCACCATGCCCAGCTTGCTTGTTCTGCTCGGAGATGACAGATGACGTCTGCCACACGTCCTTTACGTGTGAAAGATGGACAAGACTTCGTTCGCGTTTCTCGGAGAAAATAAGCGGGCTCTCTCCAGAAAGTGTAACGGGAAAAATGAAGCAATCAAAATACAATTGGAGCTACGTGCCGCATTTCGTACAACGTTGGTCGTGGATCGCTTCGCGGCGCAGACGGAAAGGGGATCTCACTGACAGCAATCCTCTCCCTTCCCATCCCTTCAGCATCCGTGCTGAAAAAAGGATTTCCTGTAACCAAAAGGCGCCGCTAGACGATGATTAGTGAGACCTAGTCCGAAGTTATGTGACAAACAGTTCCAGGCTAGGTTCTCAGGGTGACAGGAGAGGTGTTTAGTTAGTAGTCCGGTAGCGACTGGTCCAACACTCCAATCCAACATTCAGAGCGTAAATAGCGTTCACCTCCCAATCATAAAAAAATTATTTTTATTATTATTATTACATTCACATACACCAAATGCGCATTTAACAAAACGTATGAAAAGATTCTCAAAATTCTCAAATATTCTCAACGAAAGAGAACAAAACACGAATGTAACATCATGAAAAAACAGACCGGAAATGATGAAATTAAGTTGCGAAAATGAACAAACAGAATCAGTAGTACTGAAAATTTTTAGATTATCTTTAAATATGAAAACAAAACGTCCATTATTTGTCAAAATGTTGAATTAACATTCACATATGAACAATGCGGCATTTCTGATTGTATCCTTATCAGTATCCTTACACTAGTAAGTATTTATATTATAGTTAATTGCGCTTGCATTCTGCCCTGTCTCTATTTCGCTTGTGAATTTCACTTGTCCCAAAACATTTTACCGTCAATATAGTTTGGGATTTTAATAAAAAGATACTATAATATAAAGATTCATCTGGGGGCTATTTTTCTACACACGTTTTTTTTACTTTTAAAAACTACAGAGTTCAGCCTCGAAAAAAAGGTGCTAAGCCAGTACAACCAGCTCAAAAGGGTATATAAGACTTTGGTTACCGAAATATTTCATTAATTCATATCAGTGTATTCCGTGTGTGTATTTCGAAGCATATTATTGTTACAATTAAACATGGATGTTCACGCTAAGAGCTATGTAGGTGGAAATAACGTGCAACGTCGGGATGCGGATTATATCATTAATAAATATTTAAATCGAATCCGATGGCGAAGTGATGGCTATGACTCGGTTCTAGATATTGGATCGGCTACGGGAGATGTAACAAACGATTACATTTTACCAATCCTGCCAAAAGGATTTAAAAAGTTAGTTGGAGTGGATATAGCAGAGGACATGATCGGAATTGCTAACAAGCGTTATGCCAACTCAAAAGTGTCCTTTGAAAAGTGGGATATGGACGGTGATGTGAAAGAACTGCTACAAAGGCATCCAGATGGATTCGATCATATATTTTGCATGTATTCGTTGCATTGGAGCTACAACTTGGAGTGAGTGATTAAATACTATTGAATCTGCGAGTGAACTAGTTTAAAACACCCCGAGGTCTTATCCTGCAAAAAACGTTGGTGCAATATTTTGATTTTTAATTTAAAGTCTTTCGTCGTTGGTGATAATTTTCAACGATCCTTAAATGCATACTGTGCAAAGCCGTACGAACACTGGTCCCTTTCTTGGATGGAGTTGGTTGAACAAAAAGGAGTTAGGCAAAATATAATTTTTATTTATGTTGGGCAGAGATTATTGTATTATTTGTTTACAGATAGTTTATTTGTTTATACTTGATTTAATTTTAGCCGAATATTTTGAGATAAACTGAATTACAGACTGCATCTCTGCAGGATTTTTGATGTTATAAGGCAAATCAATAAAGCACTTGTAAGTTCATAAGAGGATGTTCTACTGTGTAAGTATAAGTCAGTGAATCTTCCACGTTTTTCACTTACAAATTGTTGATCATGTCTACTAAAGCATAGATCAAAAGAAATTAACCAGCTCAGATGACAACGATGACCAAAACATATTTATGGCTCCGAAATTACTATTTTGCAATGACTTGCAATGCATCTCAATGGAAATCCACCTGATTTCCTTATTTAATCTCGTGAGCGTTAGTTTAGTGCTGATGTGGTATATTCATTTTTTTGCTAAAATGATAATTTGTCTTCAAACGTGATAAACTTTCTTTAACTTACTTCTAAATAATGATTTGTTTCTGATTAAGTTCTTTTTTTTTTAAATTTAGACAAGCTGTTCGGAACATATATGATCTGCTCAGACCCGACGGTAATTGTGTAATAGGTTTTCTGGGACAACATGACTATCTGGATGTCGTTGATTCGATCGTTGAAATGCCTAAATGGTCTAATTTCAAATCGAAATATCTAAAAATGCCAATGCCTTATCGATATGTCGATGATTGTGAGAATAATTTTCGCCAATTACTCAAATCCACTGGTTTCAAGACATACTCAGTTGAAGTCAGCATCAGGACCTTCTCGTATGATACATTGGATGAAATTAGAAGTGTGTTTTTCTAATGGTAAATATTTAATCTTTTTACACTCAACTGAATATTCAAAGGAAATATTGGTGCTGTGAATTCGTGCTTGAAACGTCTGACGCCCGAACAAGGGGATGAATACTTTCGTGACTTTGTTGACAAAATTTTCGAAATGGGAATGGCAGAGCGAATTGAAAATACGGACGAGATCCGATACAACACGACATATACGCACATAGAAGCTTATGCTCAGAAGTAAGAACAACCAAATATAAGTCATTTTTGGGCGTAAATGTGACCCAGCTAGCTCAACTATGATAAATAAAATTTAAGCAGTCCATTTAAAAACTAATTTGAAATAAAGTTCAAAAGGAAACTATCCTAATGCCGCACAAAATAAGTTGTGATTTTATTAATCTATTGAATAAAAAATTCAAAAATTTATATAAGGAAGCAGCAAACTGAGTTCTAGGTGTAGTATCAGAACATCCTTTTTACCGCAACAGCACCACAGTCCGTCAAAGGATTTGATTTCCCGCAAAAAATACTAATATCTACGTGTACACAGTCTTCCAACTGCAAAATATTGCCGTCAGCAAGTCAATTTCCCCACGTGAGTAGAACAAGTCCTCCGTGAAAGTTTCCACCAATCTTCATCCTTTAACTTTTCTAGAAAATATCATCAGCAACATTTCTCCGCTTACATGTTCGAATCGAAACTTCGGCGCGAACAGATGGGGTTTGATAGTTTCGCCCCTTCTATATTTGTCATCGTGTTAGTTCGCTTTATAAAATAAAAGTTTGTCGTTAATTAAATGCAATGAAATGAGGGAAAACGGTTAATCCTGGTCAGAGTAGGTAAAGAAGTCGAGAATCTTCCCCGATTGGACCACTTCTCAGGAACCAAAAGTTTTCAGCCATTAGCAAACCTTGAAAATAGTAACGACATAGGTCAACACTCCAGCAATCGAAGTTGAGAGTTCCCCTGATAGATAGTTCCCATAGTAGTCATCCTCAAAGGGCTTAAATTTGAAAAAAAAATTACAATTAAATTATCTGCTTGCCCTCGGAACGTTCTGTCGTTCCATGTCACTTGTCTCGTTTTATCCGCGTTTCGGCGGTGCGCTATCTTCAGTGTATTGTTCCGTTCTGAGTTAAAAATTCAGCGAAGCAATTAAATTGCCGAATGGCCGGAAAAGGAAGATATAAATCCAAATAAAAGTGAAAAGAACGGCTTAAGGTAATTTTAGAAAGTTTGCTGTAATTTTGGTTGACAACTCAAGACTTGCCGCGGCACTAATTTTTGCTTCCGACGCAAAAAATGTCTCGAGACGTTTCGAGTTGCCACACGTATGAGGACTATGATATTGACTATGAATAGCTTGTAAAGGGCAAAAACGTGATTTTTGCACTTTGGCAGCAGACAAAAATAAACCTATTCTAACAGGACTCCATGATATGTCCCCTGAAATATTGAATATAATCGTTAAAAGCAATCTCAGGGTTAGCCCAATCTAAATAAAAACGTTCACCCACTAACAAGAAGAAAGTGATAGTACATATACTATATATAATATTGTGTATATGTTTTCAAAATATATACAATATGCAAAAAATCGGCAGGTCTTAGGCAAGTCAAGACTATTTTTTACACAAAAGTACGCTGCAACTACTAATGCAACAATCGTAAAGGCCCGTCACAGTTTCGAAATTACCAAATGTATGAGTATGACTCCTCACATTGGCACTTACCCACTGAATGTGACATACCTAGCGGCCCTCACGAACACTCAAAATGTACCTTGCGAAAAAAGCATAGTGTCACCACCTCATTAACAAATACTGTTTGCGATATTATTTTCTAAACGATCTCTCTGCTAATGTAATCAAAATCATCTTCTGATTTTTTTGATTAATTGGCCAAAGATGCGAAATAGTTTAATATAAACAATAATATCAAGTATAAAAAGGAAATGTAAACGAGGAATAAAAGAAGTCGTGGATTCATCATTGGTTAGGCAGATAGTACCTACAAGTTGTATGAATTCCTACAAACCGGATAAAATAATAAAGTGTTATATCGAAATATCGGACATGCATAATCATTACTATAGAAACAAAGTAGTACGTAGCAATAAGCCCACACCTTTACAATTATCCTTATAATGCAAAACCAGAACAGAATATATTTCACTCAAAGAAACTAGAACAAAATATATTGCACTCAAAGAAAATTACATTTGCCTTTTCGGACAGAAATTTCCTAAGTCTAACCAAAAGTCCAGCTAAGACACCAACCACTATTGGAAGTATTCTAAACTTGCCGACAAACTCAGGAAGTGCAACGAATTCAATGAGTATCGAAACCTCAGCCTGGACTGTGCTACAATGCCATGACCGAAAATATTCAAAGTTTACTTGTCATGCTGGTATTGCGGAACCACCACCATAGAATCTCACACGAACTCATAAGGAATTTATCTAAATGAAACGATAAACAAAAACAATTTCTATAACAGTTATTATCTTAGTTAAATTTCTATATGGCTAAATTAATGAAAAACTTTCATCTGTAATGAGCAAAGCGTTAAGAATAAGAAAATTTATTTTTTATTTTTCTTTTGTAGATAAAATTAATATGGATGCTGTCATTGTTACAAAAACTTGATTAATAATCAGAATCAAAACTCACTCAAGGTCAGAAAATTGTATTAAGGATACTCTAGAATCATCCCACCAATATCTATTCGCAAGTATTGCCAATATTTGATAATATCACAAGACTTTTGTTGAATGAAATAAAAAGAACAAATGAAATACTGAAAACTGAAGACTCTGATTATGTTACCCTTCTAGGAAAATTACGTTATAGAATATAGAAAACACGTGCGTTAATCTGCGACCAGAAGTCATGAATCAACTAACAAACGTAGCCGAATACAAAGCTGAAACTGCGGTTGATAACTTCTTAACTGATAACTTGATGGTTGATAACTTGTCCTCTCGCGATAAAAAATTCTAAGATAACTGCTCTAAGTTTGATGATTTTTTTAATGGATATTCAGGCTTTTAGAAGAAAAGTATACCAATAACGACGTCAGAACTATAGTCTATCGCAATGGCAACACGTATCAAAAGTCAAACTTAAATTTCGACCGCTTTGCTGAGTACCGTTTAGTCAGTGCTCATTTAATTAGAACTTTATTAGGATTGAGTAGTTTCAAACAAACATACCCCTCCAAAATCGTATGCATAAAAACGCAATCAAAATATGAATCAACTTGTGCTTTTTCTATCTATCTGAGAGAAGACACCCGAGAGTATAAGCGTTTTATGTAGTTACGCTATGGTTATGTGATATAGTATCCCTGTATATGTGATCACGGTATATGTGATATCGTTATACTGATAAGTGGAAAGTTCCCGGAAACCATGTCGGAATTGATGCAGACCGCACTCTCACATCTTTCTGAGTGGGTGAAGCTAAGCGAACTGCGCATCAATGCCGACAAAACTGAGCTTATGTTTTACGCAAAGCGCCGTAAACCGGAGACATTTACACCCCCGACCATTGACGGAAAACATATCAGTTTAGTAAACAAGGTGAAATACTTAGGAGTAACCTTGGATGGTAAGCTAAAGTGGACTCCACACACAGGAGAAGTCAGACGGAGAGCTACAGCGGCGCTCTTCACAATGAAAATACTAGTGGGTTAAACCTGGGGAATAAAACCCAAAATTGCCCACTGGATCTACACAACAGTAGTGAGGCCTATAACCACCTACGGGGCATTGTTTTGGTGGCAGGCACTACAAAAGAAAACCATTGCAAATGAGCTAGAGAAAATCCAGCGAATGACCTGCCTTGACATCACAGGTGCCATTAGGACTACGCCAACTGCTGCAATGGAGATAATGTTTAATCTCATGCCACTTGACAAATTCATCTTCAGAGAGGCATCACTTGCGAGCATCAGATTAACATCCACATATGGGTTATCTAACCATACTTGAACAGGGCACGTATGCATTTTGATAAAAATGGAGAGAATGGCCCCGTCAAGTAAAAGGAAGCTGGATAGAATCAACATTCCGACCAGAGAAGCGTGGAAAACGGTGCAGGATTTCACATCTGGAAGTGAGATCATGATCTACACCGATGGTTCCAAAATCGATGAGGGAAGCGGCGCTGGAATCTTTTTCCCAGATTACCCGCAACCCAACCGAAGTTATAAACTGGAGAGCCACACCACAGTTTTCCAGTCGGAAGTGTTTGCAATAAAAGCGGCTATAGAAGCGGCAACAAACAACCTTGATGGAAGTATACAAATACTCTCGGACAGTAATTCGGCACTGCAGGTGCTTGCCTCTAACCGCATAGTTTCATAACTGGTGCAGGATTGTAGGCAGGCTCTCAAAACTGCAACAATCCGAGTAAATGTAAAACTGACATGGGTCCCTGGACACAGTGGTGTAGAGGGAAACGAAAGAGCGGATGAGCAAGCGAGAGCTGGATCAGCCGACCAAAACGCCACTAGAATAGACACAATTAAAGTGCCACTAGCAACGGTAAAAAGGGAACTAGACGAAATCCTCTGGAAACAGACAGATACGGCTTGGAATGACAGGAACGACTGCAGGGTAAGCCGAGCTCTTTGGCCTTCCCCTAATCAAATGAGGACAAAACAACTCCTAGGGAAAAACCGAAATGGCGTTAGAACATTGGTGGCAGTATTAACGGGCCATAATCTTCTAGGTCAACACGCCAAACGAATAAGAATCCAAACGGATGACACCTGCCGGGGTTGCTGCGAGGAGGAAGAAAGTACAGAACACTTTCTCCTAGACTGCCCGAGTCTGGCCGACAAACGCGATAACAGAGCTGGGGGAACTCCTTGGCTTCTGTAGGACGACAGGATGGACCATCTGTAAACAATAGTACTACAGATGGGGAGCTAGGGCCGAGTTCTGGCCTATGCTAAATTCCAGCAAGTGGACCCCAGTACAAAAATAATAATAATAATAATAATAATAATAATAATAATAATATGTGATATTGTAGCTGTTCCAAAACTGCCACTTATTTTGGTCGAATACCGTTAGATTCACGCTGTGATTTGGGTTGGGGAAAAATTTCTCGCCTAAATGTACAAGTAAATCATCATGTACGGATACGTTATCGCGATTAAAAGTCTGGATCTCACTCTTCCACGGTGTTTGCAGGACATAAGATTATCTCCAATCACATAGTGATGAATTCTGTATTTAAAATTTCATTTGAAGATTGATAGAATTAGACGATAAAACTCAGATCTACGACTACGGTTTGAGAAGCACTTTTGCAAATACGGCCAAAGTAAAGGCATTGAGCTGATAAAGACTCTCAGAAGACTTACAAAGTGCTGCCCTCTGTTCAGAAAATCACTGTGCTCATGAAATGTGTGAACTCATGGAATGGTCGGAAATACTTATTTTTGAGATGAAAATCAAGTAACTGTAAATTACAAATGCAACAGGAATTTACTAGAAGGACATTTCCCGCCAAAAGTGGAAATTTTTGACATAAACAATTTTTTCTTCTAGCAAGACGGTACCACTTCTTACATAAGATATGTACAAAGACAATTGATATGACACATGGAAAAATTTCCAAGGCAAGTTAAGTTCTTTCAAGACATGGTAATAACATCTGACCATCTAGATTGGAGATTTGACATCCTAGACTTTCAGATAGACTTTTTCCTATCGAGGTTTTTCATGGCCTTTGTAGAAAAGGGACAAGAACGAATTGCAATCTTAAACGGAAGGACCCATCATAAAGTTGAAAGTTTACTATGCGATATATACGAGAATTTTTTGAAAAATTTATTATCAGGGCTACATTCAGCCCAACAAAGCCGGGGAGGACAACTAAAGAGTATCATTTTCAGACTAATGTCTTTAATTATTCTTTAGTAATAGTAAAATAATCACATGACTATCGTTTATACGTCTGGCACAGGTGCAGAGGCAAGGAGCGCTGGTTATCTCCATGGTGTTTCTTATTATACTTCTTACAGAAGACCGGAAACGTATGTACATACGTAGGGGGAGTCGGCGAGAGAAGCCGTCAGCCGATAGGAAAGGAGAAGGACCCTAACTTTGTGGCAGCAATAATGGGTAAGCGAAACGCGAGGCAGGCGGACCGCGCGGCTTATCAGTGACTTGGAACCGTGGTTTTACAGAATGCATTGTTAGACTGACTATTACCTGACGCAACTACTCACTTTTCAAGGGTATTTTCAGTCTTATCTGTATAAGATGGGAAAGTCACCATGCCCAGCTTGCTTGTTCTGCTCGGAGATGACAGATGACGTCTGCCACACGTCCTTTACGTGTGAAAGATGGACAAGACTTCGTTCGCGTTTCTCGGAGAAAATAAGCGGGCTCTCTCCAGAAAGTGTAACGGGAAAAATGAAGCAATCAAAATACAATTGGAGCTACGTGCCGCATTTCGTACAACGTTGGTCGTGGATCGCTTCGCGGCGCAGACGGAAAGGGGATCTCACTGACAGCAATCCTCTCCCTTCCCATCCCTTCAGCATCCGTGCTGAAAAAAGGATTTCCTGTAACCAAAAGGCGCCGCTAGACGATGATTAGTGAGACCTAGTCCGAAGTTATGTGACAAACAGTTCCAGGCTAGGTTCTCAGGGTGACAGGAGAGGTGTTTAGTTAGTAGTCCGGTAGCGACTGGTCCAACACTCCAATCCAACATTCAGAGCGTAAATAGCGTTCACCTCCCAATCATAAAAAAATTATTTTTATTATTATTATTACATTCACATACACCAAATGCGCATTTAACAAAACGTATGAAAAGATTCTCAAAATTCTCAAATATTCTCAACGAAAGAGAACAAAACACGAATGTAACATCATGAAAAAACAGACCGGAAATGATGAAATTAAGTTGCGAAAATGAACAAACAGAATCAGTAGTACTGAAAATTTTTAGATTATCTTTAAATATGAAAACAAAACGTCCATTATTTGTCAAAATGTTGAATTAACATTCACATATGAACAATGCGGCATTTCTGATTGTATCCTTATCAGTATCCTTACACTAGTAAGTATTTATATTATAGTTAATTGCGCTTGCATTCTGCCCTGTCTCTATTTCGCTTGTGAATTTCACTTGTCCCAAAACATTTTACCGTCAATATAGTTTGGGATTTTAATAAAAAGATACTATAATATAAAGATTCATCTGGGGGCTATTTTTCTACACACGTTTTTTTTACTTTTAAAAACTACAGAGTTCAGCCTCGAAAAAAAGGTGCTAAGCCAGTACAACCAGCTCAAAAGGGTATATAAGACTTTGGTTACCGAAATATTTCATTAATTCATATCAGTGTATTCCGTGTGTGTATTTCGAAGCATATTATTGTTACAATTAAACATGGATGTTCACGCTAAGAGCTATGTAGGTGGAAATAACGTGCAACGTCGGGATGCGGATTATATCATTAATAAATATTTAAATCGAATCCGATGGCGAAGTGATGGCTATGACTCGGTTCTAGATATTGGATCGGCTACGGGAGATGTAACAAACGATTACATTTTACCAATCCTGCCAAAAGGATTTAAAAAGTTAGTTGGAGTGGATATAGCAGAGGACATGATCGGAATTGCTAACAAGCGTTATGCCAACTCAAAAGTGTCCTTTGAAAAGTGGGATATGGACGGTGATGTGAAAGAACTGCTACAAAGGCATCCAGATGGATTCGATCATATATTTTGCATGTATTCGTTGCATTGGAGCTACAACTTGGAGTGAGTGATTAAATACTATTGAATCTGCGAGTGAACTAGTTTAAAACACCCCGAGGTCTTATCCTGCAAAAAACGTTGGTGCAATATTTTGATTTTTAATTTAAAGTCTTTCGTCGTTGGTGATAATTTTCAACGATCCTTAAATGCATACTGTGCAAAGCCGTACGAACACTGGTCCCTTTCTTGGATGGAGTTGGTTGAACAAAAAGGAGTTAGGCAAAATATAATTTTTATTTATGTTGGGCAGAGATTATTGTATTATTTGTTTACAGATAGTTTATTTGTTTATACTTGATTTAATTTTAGCCGAATATTTTGAGATAAACTGAATTACAGACTGCATCTCTGCAGGATTTTTGATGTTATAAGGCAAATCAATAAAGCACTTGTAAGTTCATAAGAGGATGTTCTACTGTGTAAGTATAAGTCAGTGAATCTTCCACGTTTTTCACTTACAAATTGTTGATCATGTCTACTAAAGCATAGATCAAAAGAAATTAACCAGCTCAGATGACAACGATGACCAAAACATATTTATGGCTCCGAAATTACTATTTTGCAATGACTTGCAATGCATCTCAATGGAAATCCACCTGATTTCCTTATTTAATCTCGTGAGCGTTAGTTTAGTGCTGATGTGGTATATTCATTTTTTTGCTAAAATGATAATTTGTCTTCAAACGTGATAAACTTTCTTTAACTTACTTCTAAATAATGATTTGTTTCTGATTAAGTTCTTTTTTTTTTAAATTTAGACAAGCTGTTCGGAACATATATGATCTGCTCAGACCCGACGGTAATTGTGTAATAGGTTTTCTGGGACAACATGACTATCTGGATGTCGTTGATTCGATCGTTGAAATGCCTAAATGGTCTAATTTCAAATCGAAATATCTAAAAATGCCAATGCCTTATCGATATGTCGATGATTGTGAGAATAATTTTCGCCAATTACTCAAATCCACTGGTTTCAAGACATACTCAGTTGAAGTCAGCATCAGGACCTTCTCGTATGATACATTGGATGAAATTAGAAGTGTGTTTTTCTAATGGTAAATATTTAATCTTTTTACACTCAACTGAATATTCAAAGGAAATATTGGTGCTGTGAATTCGTGCTTGAAACGTCTGACGCCCGAACAAGGGGATGAATACTTTCGTGACTTTGTTGACAAAATTTTCGAAATGGGAATGGCAGAGCGAATTGAAAATACGGACGAGATCCGATACAACACGACATATACGCACATAGAAGCTTATGCTCAGAAGTAAGAACAACCAAATATAAGTCATTTTTGGGCGTAAATGTGACCCAGCTAGCTCAACTATGATAAATAAAATTTAAGCAGTCCATTTAAAAACTAATTTGAAATAAAGTTCAAAAGGAAACTATCCTAATGCCGCACAAAATAAGTTGTGATTTTATTAATCTATTGAATAAAAAATTCAAAAATTTATATAAGGAAGCAGCAAACTGAGTTCTAGGTGTAGTATCAGAACATCCTTTTTACCGCAACAGCACCACAGTCCGTCAAAGAATTTGATTTCCCGCAAAAAATACTAATATCTACGTGTACACAGTCTTCCAACTGCAAAATATTGCCGTCAGCAAGTCAATTTCCCCACGTGAGTAGAACAAGTCCTCCGTGAAAATTTCCACCAATCTTCATCCTTTAACTTTTCTAGAAAATATCATCAGCAACATTTCTCCGCTTACATGTTCGAATCGAAACTTCGGCGCGAACAGATGGGGTTTGATAGTTTCGCCCCTTCTATATTTGTCATCGTGTTAGTTCGCTTTATAAAATAAAAGTTTGTCGTTAATTAAATGTACAGAAATGAGGGAAAACGGTTAATCCTGGTCAGAGTAGGTAAAGAAGTCGAGAATCTTCCCCGATTGGACCACTTCTCAGGAACCAATTCAAAATTGCGCGAATCTCATCATAGACGTCTGAATCCAAAAGTTTTCAGCCATTAGCAAACCTTGAAAATAGTAACGACATAGGTCAACACTCCAGCAATCGAAGTTGAGAGTTCCCCTGATAGATAGTTCCCATAGTAGTCATCCTAAAAGGGCTTAAAATTGAAAAAAAATTACAATTAAATTATCTGCTTGCCCTCGGAACGTTCTGTCGTTCCATGTCACTTGTCTCGTTTTATCCGCGTTTCGGCGGTGCGCTATCTTCAGTGTATTGTTCCGTTCTGAGTTAAAATTCAGCGAAGCAATTAAATTGCCGAATGACCGAAAAAGGAAGATGTAAATCCAAATAAAAGTGAAAAGAACGGCTTAAGGTAATTTTAGAAAGTTTGCTGTAATTTTGGTTGACAACTCAAGACTAGCCGCGGCACCAATTTTTGCTTCCGACGCTAAAAATGTCTCGAGACGTTTCGAGTTGCCACACGTATGAGGACTATGATATTGACTATGAATAGCATGTAAAGGGCAAAAACGTGCTTTTTTTCAATTCGGCAGCAGACAAAAATAAAGCCTATTCTAACAGGACTCCATGATATGTCCCCTGAAATATTGAATATAATCGTTAAAAGCAATCTCAGGGTTAGCCCAATCTAAATAAAAACGTTCACCCACTAACAAGAAGAAAGTGATAGTACATATACTATATATAATATTGTGTATATGTTTTCAAAATATATACAATATGCAAAAAATCGGCAGGTCTTAGGCAAGTCAAGACTATTTTTTACACAAAAGTACGCTGCAACTACTAATGCAACAATCGTAAAGGCCCGTCACAGTTTCGAAATTACCAAATGTATGAGTATGACTCCTCACATTGGCACTTACCCACTGAATGTGACATACCTAGCGGCCCTCACGAACACTCAAAATGTACCTTGCGAAAAAAGCATAGTGTCACCACCTCATTAACAAATACTGTTTGCGATATTATTTTCTAAACGATCTCTCTGCTAATGTAATCAAAATCATCTTCTGATTTTTTTGATTAATTGGCCAAAGATGCGAAATAGTTTAATATAAACAATAATATCAAGTATAAAAAGGAAATGTAAACGAGGAATAAAAGAAGTCGTGGATTCATCATTGGTTAGGCAGATAGTACCTACAAGTTGTATGAATTCCTACAAACCGGATAAAATAATAAAGTGTTATATCGAAATATCGGACATTTTATTTTAAATTGTCAACAAACACGCATAATCATTCCTATAGAAACAAAGTAGTACGTAGCAATAAGCCCACACCTTTCCAATTATCCTTATAATGCAAAACTAGAACAGAATATATTTCACTCAAAGAAACTAGAACAAAATATATTGCACTCAAAGAAAATTACATTTGCCTTTTCGGACAGAAATTTCCTAAGTCTAACCAAAAATCCAGCTAAGACACCAACCACAATTGGAAGTATTCTAAACTTGCCGACAAACTCAGCAAGTGCAACGAATTCAATGGGTATCGAAACCTCAGCCTGGACTGTGCTACAATGCCATGACCGAAAATATTCAAAGTTTACTTGTCATGCTGGTATTGCGGAACCACCACCATAGGATCTCACACGAACTCATAAGGAATTTATCTAAATGAAACGATAAACAAAAACAATTTCTATAACAGTTATTATCTTAGTTAAATTTCTATATGGCTAAATTAATGAAAAACTTTCATCTGTAATGAGCAAAGCGTTAAGAATAAGAAAATTTATTTTTTATTTTTCTTTTGCAGATAAAATTAATATGGATGCTGTCATTGTTACAAAAACTTGATTAATAATCAGAATCAAAACTCACTCAAGGTCAGAAAATTGTATTAAGGATACTCTAGAATCATCCCACCAACATCTATTCGCAAGTATTGCCAATATTTGATAATATCACAAGACTTTTGTTGAATGAAATAAAAAGAACAAATGAAATACTGAAAACTGAAGACTCTGATTATGTTACCCTTCTAGGAAAATTACGTTATAGAATATAGAAAACACGTGCGTTAATCTGCGACCAGAAGTCATGAATCAACTAACAAACGTAGCCGAATACAAAGCTGAAACTGCGGTTGATAACTTCTTAACTGATAACTTGATGGTTGATAACTTGTCCTCTCGCGATAAAAAATTCTAAGATAACTGCTCTAAGTTTGATGATTTTTTTAATGGATATTCAGGCTTTTAGAAGAAAAGTATACCAATAACGACGTCAGAACTATAGTCTATCGCAATGGCAACACGTATCAAAAGTCAAACTTAAATTTCGACCGCTTTGCTGAGTACCGTTTAGTCAGTGCTCATTTAATTAGAACTTTATTAGGATTGAGTAGTTTCCGCTCATTTACGCATCAAGCAAACATTCCCCCTGCAAAATCGTATGCGTAAAAACGCAATCAAAATATGAATCAACTTGTGCTTTTTCTATCTGTCTGAGAGAAGACACCCGAGAGTATAAGTGTTGTATGTAGTTACGCTATGGTTATGTGATATTGTACCACTGTATATGTGATCACGGTATATGTGATATCGTTATAGGGATAAGTGCAAAGTTCCCGGAAACCATGCCGGAATTGATGCAGACCGCACTCTCACATCTTTCTGAGTGGGCGAAGCTAAACGGACTGCGCATCAATGCCGACAAAACGGAGCTTATGTTTTACACAAAGCGCCGTAAACCAGAGACATTTACACCCCCGACCATTTACGGAAAACATATTAGTTTAGTAAACAAGGTGAAATACTTAGGAGTAACCTTGGATAGTAAGTTAACTTGGACTCCACACATAGGAGCAGTCAGACGGAGAGCTACAGCGGCGCTCTTCACAATGAAAATACTAGTGGGTTAAACCTGGGGAATAAAACCCAAAATTGCCCACTGGATCTACACAACAGTAGTGAGGCCTATAACCACCTACGGGGCATTGTTTTGGTGGCAGGCACTACAAAAGAAAACCATTGCAAATGAGCTAGAGAAAATCCAGCGAATGACCTGCCTTGACATCACAGGTGCCATTAGGACTACGCCAACTGCTGCAATGGAGATAATGCTTAATCTCATGCCACTTGACAAATTCATCTTCAGAGAGGCATCACTTGCGAGCATCAGATTAACATCCACATATGGGTTATCTAACCATACTTGAACAGGGCACGTATGCATTTTGATAAAAATGGAGAGAATGGCCCCGTCAAGTAAAAGGAAGCTGGATAGAATCAACATTCCGACCAGAAAAGCGTGGAAAACGGTACAGGATTTCACATCTGGAAGTGAGATCATGCTCTACACCGATGGTTCCAAAATGGATGAGGGAAGCGGCGCTGGAATCTTTTTCCCAGATCACCCGCAACTCAACCGAAGTTATAAACTGGAGAGCCACACCACAGTTTTCCAGTCGGCAGTGTTTGCAATAAAAGCGGCTATAGAAGCGGCAACAAACAACCTTGATGGAAGTATACAAATACTCTCGGACAGTAATTCGGCACTGCAGGTGCTTGCCTCTAACCGCATAGTTTCATAACTGGTGCAGGATTGTAGGCAGGCTCTCAAAACTGCAACAATCCGAGTAAATGTAAAACTGACATGGGTCCCTGGACACAGTGGTGTAGAGGGAAACGAAAGAGCGGATGAGCAAGCGAGAGCTGGATCAGCCGACCAAAACGCCACTAGAATAGACACAATTAAAGTGCCACTAGCAACGGTAAAAAGGGAACTAGACGAAATCCTCTGGAAACAGACAGATACGGCTTGAAATGACAGGAACGACTGCAGGATAAGCCGAGCTCTTTGGCCTCCCCCTGATCAAATGAGGACAAAACAACTCCTAGGGAAAAACCGAAATGGCGTTAGAACATTGGTGGCAGTATTAACGGGCCATAATCTTCTAGGTCAACACGCTAAACGAATAGGAATCCAAACGGATGACACCTGCCGAGGTTGCTGCGAGGAGGAAGAAAGTACGGAACACTTTCTCCTAGACTGCCCGAGTCTGGCCGACAAACGCGTTAACAGAGCTGGGGGAACTCCTTGGCTTCTGTAGGACGACAGGATGGACCATCTATAAACAATAGTACTACAGATGGGGAGCCAAGGCCGAGTTCTGGCCTATGCTAAATTCCAGCAAGTGGACCCCAGTACAATAATAATAATAATAATAACATGTGATATCGTAGCTGTTCCAAAACAACCACTTATTTTAGTCGAATACCGTTAGATCCACGCTGTGATTTGGGTTGGAGAAAAATGTCTCGCGTAAATGTACAAGTAAATCATCATGTACGGATACGTTATCGCGATTAAAAGTCTGGATCTCACTCTTCCACGGTGTTTGCAGGACATAAGATTATCTCCAATCACATAGTGATGAATTTTGTATTTAAAATTTCATTTGAAGATTGATAGAATTAGACGATAAAGCTCAGATCTACGACTACGGTTTGAGGAGAACTTTTGCAAATACGGCCAAAGTAAAAGGGGCAAGAACGAATTGCAATCTTACACGGAAGGACCCATCATAAAGTTGAAAGTTAACTATGCGATATATACGAGAATTTTTTGAAAAATTTATTATCAGGGCTACATTCAGCCCAACAAAGCCGGGGAGGACAACTAAAGAGTATCATTTTCAGACTAATGTCTTTAATTATTCTTTAGGAATAGTAAAATGATGAATCACATGACTATCGTTTATACGTCTGGCACAGGTGCAGAGGCAAGGAGTGCTGGTTATCTCCATGGTGTTTCTTATTATACTTCTTACAGAAGACCGGAAACGTATGTACATACGTAGGGAGAGTCGACGAGAGAAGCCGTCAGCCAATAGGAAAGGAGAAGGACCCTAACTTTGTGGCAGCAATCATGGGTAAGCGAAACGCGAGGCAGGCGGACCGCGCGGCTTATCAGTGACTTGGAACCGTGGTTTTACAGAATGCATTGTGAGACTGACTATTACCTGACGCAACTACTCACTTGTCAAGGGTATTTTCAGTCTTATCTGTATAAGATGGGAAAGTCACCATGCCCAGCTTGCTTGTTCTGCTCGGAGATGACAGATGACGTCTGCCACACGTTCTTTACGTGTGAAAGATGGACAAGACTTCGTTCGCGTTTCTCGGAGAAAATAAGCGGGCTCTCTCCAGAAAGTGTAACGGGAAAAATGAAGCAATCAAAATACAATTGGAGCTACGTGCCGCATTTCGTACAACGTTGGTCGTGGATCGCTTCGCGGCGCAGACGGAAAGGGGATCTCACTGACTGCAATCCTCTTCCTTCCCATCCCTTCAGCATCCGTGCTGAAAAAAGGATTTCCTGTAACCAAAAGGCGCCGCTAGACGATGATTAGTGAGACCTAGTCCGAAGTTATGTGACAAACAGTTCCAGGCTAGGTTCTCAGGGTGACAGGAGAGGTGTTTAGTTAGTAGTCCGGTAGCGACTGGTCCAACACTCCAATCCAACATTCAGAGCGTAAATAGCCTTCACCTCCCAATCATAAAAAAAATATTTTTATTATTATTATTACATTCACATACACCGAATGCGCATTTAACAAAACGTATGAAAGAATTCTCAAATATTCTCAACGAAAGAGAACAAAACGAGAACGAAACACGAATGTAACATCATGGAAAACAGACCGGAAATGATGAAATGAAGTTGTGAAAATGAACAAACAGAATCAGTAGAACTGAAAATTTTTAGATTATCTTTAAATATGAAAACAAAACGTCCATTATTTGTCAAAATGTTGAATTAACATTCACATATGAACAATGCGGCATTTCTGATTGCATCCTTATCAGTATCCTTACACTAGTAAGTATTTAGATTATAGTTAATTGCGCTTACATTCTGCCCTGTCTCTATTTCGCTTGTGAATTTCACTTGTCCCAAAACATTTTACCGTCAATATAGTTTGGGATTTTAATAAAAAGATACTATAATATAAAGATTCATCTGGGGGCTATTTTTCTACACACGTTTTTTTTACTTTTAAAGACTACAGAGTTCAGCCTCGAAAAAAAGGTGCTAAGCCAGTACAACCAGCTCAAAAGGGTATATAAGACTTTGGTTACCGAAATATTTCATTAATTCATATCAGTGTATTCCGTGTGTGTATTTCGAAGCATATTATTGTTACAATTAAACATGGATGTTCACGCTAAGAGCTATCTAGGTGGAAATAACGTGCAACGTCGGGATGCGGATTATATCATTAATAAATATTTAAATCGAATCCGATGGCGAAGTGATGGCTATGACTCGATTCTAGATATTGGATCGGCTACGGGAGATGTAACAAACGATTACATCTTACCAATTCTGCCAAAAGGATTTAAAAAGTTAGTTGGAGTGGATATAGCAGAGGATATGATCGAAATTGCTAACAAGCGTTATGTCAACTCAAAAGTGTCCTTTCAGAAGTTAAATATGGATGGTGACATGCAAAAAATGCTGCATAGGCATCAAGATGGATTCGATCATATATTTTGCATGTATTCGTTGCATTGGAGCCGCAATTTAGAGTAAGTGAATAAATATTGCAGAATCTGCCTGTGAACTAGCTTAAGGCAACCCAAGGTCGTATCCTGCAATAAACTGTGCTTTAATAGTTCAATTATTCAACTGAGAATGTTTCGTCATAGGTGATAATTTTCAAGGATCCTTAAATGCATACTGTGCAAAGTCGCACTGGTCCCTTTCTTCGATGGAATTGGTTGACTAAATAAGAAGTTAGGCAAAATATAATTATTATTCGTATTCAACAGCAGGGACCGAGATTATTTGTTTAAACTTTTTATTATATTATTTTGAGATAAACTGAATTGCAGGTTGCATCTCGACAGGATTATTGGAAAATACTGGAAAAAGGCAGCCTTGATGTTATAAGGCTAATCAACAATGTCCGTGTAAGTTCAGAAGAAGATGCTCTGCTGTACTTGAAAGTATGAAAAGCAGTGAAAGCATCCACGTTCTGCACATACAAATCCTTGGTCATGCTAAGTGGGAATAGATCATAGATCAAAGGGATCTTCACAGCCTAGGTCAAACGAAATTAACCAGCTCCGGAGCCAACGATGATCCAAACATATTTATAGCTCCGATATTATTACATTTTTGCAATAACCTGCAATATTTAATCTTGTTGAAGTTCTTGCTGGTTTCCCAATTTAAAAATTTTGAACGTTAGTTTAGTGCTGTATATTCATTCTACTAGTAAAAATGATAATTTGCCCTCATACACGATACACTTTCTTTAACTTAAATCCAAATAATTGCTTGTTTCTGATTGAGTAATTTTTTTTTCCATTCAGGCTAGCTATTCAAAACATATATGATCTGCTCAGACCCAACGGTGATTGTGTAATGAGTTTTTTGGGCAAACATGACTATTTTGATGTCATTGATTCGATCGCTGAAATGCCTAAATGGTCTAATATCAAATCAGAATGTGTTAAAGTTCCACTACCTTATAGATATGTCGTTGATTGTGAGAATAATTTTCGTCAATTACTCAAATCTACTGGTTTCAAGACATACTCAGTTGAAGTCAGCACCAGGACCTTCTCGTATAATACGTTGGATGAAATTAAAAGTATGTCTGTATAATGGTAACTATTTGATATTTTTACACTCAACTGAATATTCAAAGGAAATGTTGGTGCTGTGAATTCGGGCTTGAAACGTTTAACATCAGAGCGGAGAGATGAATACTTTCGTGACTTTATTGACAAAATTTTGGAAATGGGAATGGCAGAGCGAATTGAACATACAGACGAAATCCGATATAACACCACATATACGCTCGTAGAAGCTTATGCTCAGAAGTAAAAACAGCCAAATGAAAGTCTTATCTGGACGTAAGTTAATGAAAGAATGCTTCACCACCAAATGGGAGCCAGCTGGCGTGATTATAATGAATAGAATTTAAGCTCTATATTTGCTTTTATAAACTTAATTGAAATAAAGTTAAAAAGGAAACTATCCTAATGCTACACTTAATAAGCTGTGTTGTTATTGATCTATTAAATTCAAATTAAAAACTCACAAATTTATAAGAGGGAACACTAAAATATGTTCTAGTGTTCGATCAGAACATCGTTTTCTATCGCAACAGCACCACAGCCCGTCCTAGGACTTGATTTCCTGCCAAAAATACCAATATCTACGTATACACTATCCTTCAAGTACAAATATGGCCGCCAAGCTAACTTTCCCACCTGAGTCGGACAAGTGCTCCATGGAAGTTTCCACCAATTTTTGTCCTTTAGCTTTTCTAGAAAATAGCATCATCAAAATACCATCCACTTGTTCATGTCAATGATTGTAGACATAACTAACTCGGATTCTTGCCTCGAAGATTCTTATGCTGTGCATGTTGGATATATAATGTAAATGGGAAAGTTGTTCGTCATAAAATTATCTACAATTTTTGTCTTAACAATTTTTCTGTAAAACTTACCGTTAACGAGCTGTAGGCGAAAAGATGCAGTGCAGCATAGCTAACGGTTCCTTTCACTTTCGCCGGGCCGGTCGGCATAGTTTGGACAAAGGACCGGTTTCTAACATCTGCCTAAACCCTCACTGGCGTACATTTTTCAGTTGCCACGTGAGTTTTGAAGAGTAAAGGCATCTAAACTTTGCTCTCTCAAAATGGAAGTGTGTTTCGTTTATGAGAAAAGTGTTGATGTGAATGATAAGAGCACCGTGGGGCCAAAAGCTCGAAAGACGCTGATAAAAGCAAGCAAAATCAGAGGTGATTCTGACATCCAAAAAAACTATGCTGCACTGCATCTTTTCGCCTACAGCTCGTTAACGGTAAGTTTTACAGAAAAATTGTTTAGACAAAAATTGTAGATAATTTTATGACGAACAACTTTTCCATTTACATTATTATAAAAAAATAATTTTTTTTATTGAAAATGCCAAAAAACCACTTTTTTGATACTTTAGTGCCACCTACTTTTTGTATTTTAAGTCGGACGACTTTGCTCCAATGAGATAAAATGTAGATAACAGTGTCCTCAACATTTTTTGTTAAATAAACTTTTCTCTAAAACCCATAGATCCCGAGAAAAACGCGTTTCAAAATGTTTTTGGATTTTCTCAAAAACAGGGGGGGGATCACTTCGGAAATCTGACATTAAGTTTATTTCATGCCCCCCTATCGATTTATCAAGTCAAATCCGAGTAGGTCATTTTTCGGACGGTAAATGCTATATTTACTGAATTGAATAATGAACAAAATGTAACGTCATATAATTAGTGGCGCTTCATAGAATAGTTTCACAAATTGGTTTGATATTATAAAAACCAAATGTTTCGTCATTGAAATAGTGGCGCAGTGAAAATGATGAATAAAAGAATTTAAATACTGAATTTAAATGCTATATTTACTGTACTAAGAGTTCGTTTGGCGATCGTCTCTCAGCTTCCTATTTAGTTATTTACCCTGAATGGCTTTAGATTGAAAGCTTCAAATGATCACCACCAAATTTCTCGACCTTTACATGATATACATGTGTTCATATCAAGCTCAAAAATTGTTCGTAGTAAGTGACGATCCTATTTTCTATATCAGCAATCCTGAGACGAAATAACCCATACTTGCCTCACATTCCAATCCTTCTTCACGCTCTCCCGCATTGCTTCGTCTTACTCTCGCATTCAAGGCTACTTAGGTCGCAATTAAGCGTCACCCACGATATTTACAATTTGATTTACGCTCGACGCTGCTATTCAAGCCAGCTGTCCGAACAAACGCGTCGTATGTTGTTCAAGTATCCTTTTCTTTTTGTGCATATTTGCAACTCTGACACTTATCAACTGTAGAAATAAAGTCATGGACTTATAAAAGTGTTTTTCATTAATGAGACTTATCATAAAAATAAGTCTGACAATTGACCATTCATTCAGCCAGTAAAGAGTAACGATAACAGCTTTTTATGTACAATATGTTGTGGAGAAATAAGTCCTGCACAACAAGGAAAGGGTGATGTTACTCGTCACTTAGAAGGAGCTATGCACACCAAATTCACTAAATAAATAAGGGGTTA
The DNA here is from genome assembly GCA_954870665.1 of Stratiomys singularior. Classification (NCBI taxonomy): domain Eukaryota; kingdom Metazoa; phylum Arthropoda; class Insecta; order Diptera; family Stratiomyidae; genus Stratiomys; species Stratiomys singularior. Next base: position 16,547,031 of record OX940879.1, read on the forward strand.
TACCTATGTGAAGGCTAAAAAACAAACCTTTTTTCAGGATTTTTTTTTCAAGGATTTTGAAAAAAAAGCTTTTAAAAATAATATATCAATATAAAGAGCAACTTTTCGGAAGTTCAAAAAAAATTTTTATTTTAAATTCAATACAAAATGGCGGCTGTAGAGCACGTCAAAGTCACTAGTATTTACAAAAGACATTCCGCGGCCGGACAAGTTTCTCAGCCCCATCTGCATCTGGAACAATAAAAAAAAATTTTCTTAAGTTTCATGAGTTTTTCTAGTGAAGTACACAAGATAATAGTTTAATATCGATTTTTCGCAAAATGGCGACCATTTAACAAAAAAATTCCATTTTCGACCCGAAAAAATGACTTCAATTGCTTATAACTTTTTTTAAACAAAACCAATCGCTAAAATCATGTGTACTTCACTAGATAATCATATCAAGAAGCTACAGTTATAACGGCAAGTCAATCGGATGAAAACTGAAAGAGTTTCGTTTCCGGCAAATTTCAATAATACACTTTCGAGATAAACGCGTTTAAAGTTTCAAAACCTTATAAAGTTGTGAATTTTCAAAATGTTACTACATACAAATTTTTTTATCTTTACTCTGCTATTCCATACTCGTCCTTTCTTGATGCTAAAAGGCCGCGTCTCGCCTCTTTTACAACGTCGGAAATTGAGCACTCAGCAGCCTTTATTCGCTCGGCGTCTGTTTCTAAGCAGAAATGGTAAAAATTAGGTCCTGCAGTCAATCTTAATGAGTCGTAGATGGCGAGAAGGCCCGACAGTCCATCATTAAATAAAATAACTGCAATATCCGTCGCGATATCGAGCACCGTCTTGCCGCTCGACACATGTTTTGAACGATTTACTATAGTACTTTAACCTCAAATGCAGCGTGTAGTCGATCAAGTAAACAGAAGCTCTCCTAGCGTCGTTTACGAAGGAACGTGCCCTCTACAGTGTATATTAATTACGATATAGTATAAAGCGAGCAAATTTTACGTTTTTCGAGCATTGAAGTTGCTTTAGAAAATTGATTCTCAAAAATTTTCGGAAGTATATTAGTATTTGGACCTTTTTGGTTTCAATTCTAGGGATGTGTTAGCATCTTTTAAGCAAATAAAAAAAAATCCAAAGTAAATAAAAAATTCACATAGGTATAACCCCTTAATAAGAATACGAGATTCCACAATTTTGTCGAAACATCTTCAAAAGTCGATAAAACAATGAAATCTGAAGTAAATTTTACTCATTCGTTTGTAAACAACAACATGTCGATAGTATTTGCTGATGACCTGTGCTATGCAATCAAAAGTAATTAGCGTAATCACACAAAATTATTTTCGTAGAAGTACAAAAACCACGTGCATCTTCGGAATTTTTTAAAGAAACTTTAGCATCCCGCAGGAGAAAGTATCCATTTTCGCTATCGATTGATGGTGCAAATGATATCGATTTAAATCCACTTACGAGGTGTTTATACGATGTAAAAAGATCTTTTTTCGTAATCGAATTTTTATACATGTGAGACGACTGGTCCTGATGCAGCGAAGGCAAGCGCTTTATTTGAAACAATTGATTCTTGTTTGAGTAACAATGAAAATTCCTTGGAGCAATTGCCAACGTTTCTTTCCTGAAAACACCAATGTAAATTTAAGCTCACGGAGTTCTATTCAGTCTAGAACTCTAGTAAAGAATGACAATATTTTTTTTATTGGTTATCCATGCCACATTTGACACTACACTGCTTCAAAAGTCGCGGGTGAATGTGTTTTGAAAAAGTATGGTTTTGATATTGAAAAATTTTGTACAAACACATTTTTTTGGTTCAACAAAAGTTCCAAAATGATACACACAAATTAAACAGCTCGGTGATAATCAGTGCAGAAAATTTTTAAAATACATTTGTATTCGTTGGCTTTCTTTGGTGGCTGTGAGGATATTTAAGCGTTGCGAATCTGTAAAATGTTATTTTCTTGAAACTAATGAACAAGCAGCTAGATTTATTAGGTTGAAAAAAAAAACAGTTTCTGAGCCAATGACAGAAATTTATCTGTGATTTTTCCATCTAATTTCACTTAATATAATTCCTACAATCAGACAAACCGTGTTTATATCTTGTCCATCATAGTGCAAGAAATCTCCAACTTACGGATACAATTAATTGCATTAATTGCAACACTAACAGCTAAATTCGAAATTTTAATTAGTTTTTCTACATCCTCAGTTGACTTCACATTTTAGTTGATTTAATTCATCATTAATTCAGTCATGAACATACTCATATGATGATGATATTTTGCTTTAGAATCAGTGTTCTTGCAATAAATTCTATTCTAATCGCATGCAAAATATAAATCAAGCTTATTAAAATTTCAAAAAAAAATTGTTTTTTTTTTCTTTCTAAACATAAATTCAAATTTCCCGCATTTCTCTCGCATTTCGAAATTTCTACGAATCCCGCGCATTTCTCGCGCACTTTGACTTCTCCTCATCTCGCGCGCATTTGAATCTTTCACTTCCCGCGAGAGAATTTTTAAAAGTTGGCAAGTATGAATAAAGTAACACTTACTGTAGATTTCGAACGTTTATTCCCAAGTACTTAATTTCGAAACCAATCTAGTTTCCAGGAGTCGTGAATCATTGATACCATTCCCAGAACTACTTCAGAAAAATTTGGATCGTTAGGTGCTAGTCCAACCATTAAGCATGTGCCAACCATCACTGGTTAGCATATGTCACTTCTACAAGTTCAATGTAACACTGCATTCGTTCGTCCTTCAATACTAGCACGCGTTCTAACATTTTAACTTGATGCATCATCCTAAAGGCAAAGTGAAGATCTGAAATATTATATTGAGCTCTATAAAAACCGATTCATAGAAAACTAAACATACAAAATCCAAGGCTATTCGGAGTATACCCCAAAATTCTAAGCTGTTCGCTTTATGCACACTTTCCAGTACTCATGAACTGCACTTCTTCGGAAAAAAGGCCAATTATGACTGAGCTTCTAGGTAAAACTTCAAATAGAAAAACCAGCATAAGATTTGGTGCGGAGTTATTTCTTTTCTATTCGAAAGAATCGGTTTTTACATTCCATGGCAGGCGGACATCTATGAATTAAGGTACATATGATTTGGTATACAGTCCGCGACAATACTATAGGACAAAGAACAAATTTTAATGGTTAGAAGGCAAACCAAATATGTTAAGAAAAAACTGAGTATGAAGTTCATAAGGATTGACGTAAACTGTGAAATATGATTGACCAGCGGTAATTAATTTTTAATATCCCTGCACATTTTGTGATGTGGCGTCATAGACGCGTCAAAACTATGACACATTAACTTTTTGTGAAAATGATATTAGTTTATATGAAAGTTTTTGCAACATAACTTTAGTGAGAGGATCTGATAGCAAATTAACTCATGTTAATGTTAAATGTTAACGTTTGAAAACTTTTTTTTAAGAAAATTAATTTTTTTTATGTTAAAAATAATAAAAAATATGCCGGGGGCAGAAAATTAAATTAAACCGCAGCAAAGCTAGTGACCAAACTAAAAAAGGAAAAAAACTATTCAGGAAATGGCGGGTATACCTAAGAAATTGTTGTTTAAAGGAAATTGTTTAAAGGATCCCAAATATAATGAAAATCATGGAGGTCGATCGCCAGTTGTTACTCTACGCGAATGGCAACGAGTCAAGTGGAATCAATGGCAACGACACGAATAGATCAGCGTACAGGTGGGTTTACACGACAATTTACAAAATGTTAAGCGTATTTTGCAGCAAGCTGAACATTTACAGCGGAAAAAGTTGAAAGGTAAGCCATGGCTAATTTAGACACATAAGGACGCTCGATTACAATTTGCAACAATTTCTCCAACTCAATTTCTACAATATCTCTTTCGTTCTGATGAAAAGCAGTTCAATTTACACGGCCCCGGTGGTCTGCGGTATTATTTCACGATTTTGGGAAGCAGCCTCTGAATTTAATAAAACGACAAATGGTTTGAAAAGCGCACATGTGAATCGAATACTATTCCCAAGTATCCAATGTTATTGATGACGTCTTCATGGCTCCTGTCCTTCTACGATACTCTCGATATGGCCCTCAGATGAATATCAGTTCGGATTTCGTCGTGTTGATGCTGAGTCCCCATCGTCGGTAGTAATCATGCAGTCGGGATACGTAACGTTGCAGTTTTAAAGTTATTGAATTTGAATTGAATAAAGCTTTATTGATAGTAATAAGTTTGTGTTATAACATACATGTCACTTAATTTAGAGTTCTGAAAATTCATTTATTCATTTCTTCTACGGTAATTGTTTCAGCTGTGCTGGTATTAATTTTTTCACGGTTGGTTTTGCAATTTGAAGGAAAAAATGAACAAAAAACCTTGGCTGGGCCTAATAATACCTAAAACTAAATAAAACCTATATCCTATACTTATGTACTATTTATATTCTAATTTTAAAGTTAATGTACTCATACAATTTTCTGAGCATTAAGAATTTATCAATAACAGAAGACATTGTTAAGGCAATACGTACACTATAGGAAAGTGCCTTCAATTGTTAAGAGAAGCTATAAGAGGGTTAGATGAGTTACTGACTGAAGCCATTAATTTAAGTTGCCGCGAGTCCGCGAGCTGTTTTACAGGATCAACTCCAGTAAGTTCATGTAATTTCCGAGTAGAGAAATAGAAAGGTTTGTCAAACGCCATTTTCAGGAATCTTTTTTGGGTGGCTTGAAGCTTGGCTTTTAAGTATTTGGCACATTGATTCCAAGTTGGAGCTCCATAAAGCATGATTGGTTGTAGCACCATTTTGACGATGACAGTCTTGTTTTTTAAGTTAAGGTTGGACTTCCGATTTAGTAGTGGATATAATGCTATGACGGAATGTAATGTCTTATTGCGTATGTGTTCGATGTGGTTTCGAAACGTTAATTTTGGATCTAGCACCAAACCGAGATAGGATAATTCGTTGTCCCAAGGTATGCATTGGCCCAAAAAGTTTAAGCATCTGCCAGGAAGCATAGTGGGTTTTCCCTTCTTACTGAAGTAAATTGCTCTCGTTTTGCCCACATTGATTTTAACTTTCCATCTGTGGAAATATTGGTATGAGCTCTCTAGTCCTTGTTCTAAGCTATTTATTATAGTCTCCGGTTCTGTTCCTATTGCGTAAAGGCAAGTATCATCTGCAAAGGTCGCTATTTGGCAATTAATGTTTGTTGGGAAGTCCGAAGTATAAATGTTGTAGAGAGTGGGGCTTAAGCAAGAGCCTTGCGGGACACCCGATGGAATGTTTTTTATTGAGGAGAGTCTGCCTCGTATTTTAACTTGATATTTCCTTTCGTGTAAAAAGGAAGCTATGAGGCTTGTCAAGTATTGCGGAAAGTTAAATTGTTTGAGTTTATAGAGTAGCCCTTCATGCCAAACAGTATCAAAGGCTTTCTCTATGTCTAACACCACCATGCCAACTGATTTCTTTTCCTTTAAGGCTGCCTTAATTTCTTTGGTTACTCGAAATAATTGATGCTCTGTGGAATATCCTCGCCTGAAGCCAAATTGGAAGTTAGGAAGGATCATTTTATCATCGACGTTTTCGGCGATTCTTTTTAGGATAAATTTTTCGAATAATTTTCCCAAAGCTGGCAATAAGCTTATTGGTCTGTAGCTCGCAGGTACATGTGGGTCTTTACCTGGTTTCAATATTGGGATCACAGTAGCATGTTTCCAAGATAAGGGAAAGTAGCTTGATCTAAGACATGCGTTAAATACATGGCAAGTGAGAACTATTGCTTTCTTTGGTAGATTTTTCAATACGATGTTGGGTATTCCATCAATACCTGATGCTTTATTGTTACTCAATTTTTTCAGTGCAGCAGTTATCTCTTCGGTGAGAATAAAGTCTTTATGTGGTATACTTGAAGAGCTCATCTCCTTTTCAAATGATTTTTTGACCATCATATCGGTGATGGAATTATGACTGGATTGTGCTAAAGAATGAAAGGTGAGAAACTTATCGGCAAGGATTTCAGCTTTTTCCTTATTGGAATGTGCCTGATATCCTTTATCATCTATTAGTGGATAGGGCAAACTGTGTTGCTTTCGTTTGAATATTTTATTTAGTTTCCATACTTTCCGCGAGTTGAAGTCTAAATGTTCTAACATATTGTTCCATTGGCGATTGCGTAGCAAAGAGATTTTCTTTCGAATTGCAGTAGTAAGGCTGTTAACACCATTTTTCGTAGAAGCAAGTCGTGTTCTTTGCCATTCCCGTCGGAGCGAGTTTCTTGTCCTAATGAGTTTGTAAGTTTCGTTATCAAGCTCTAGCCACTGGAGTTTACTCTTGAATTTTGGGACACTGCATTCGATAGCTTCCCAGATAGTCTTTTTAAGAGAATCAACGGTTTCCTCGATATCTGAGGCTGAGTGCAGCTTTTCGATCGTAAACCGATTTATGGTTAATTTTTGGTTGATGTAACTGCGAAACTTGGGCCACTCAGCTTTTTTAAAAAGAAAGAACTGATTTGGCTGCTCAATGGAGCGTTCTGCAGTTCCAATTGTAAAATATACAGGCAAATGTGGAGAGGAAAGGGCTTGCATTACACTAAGCTCAGACAAATTAACATTTTCGTCGCTCAACACTATATCGAGGGTTGAGCCGATTCCTTTTGCCGAGTAGTATGTGGGTTCATCTGGCGAGTGTATACAAATGTTGTTATACTCTATAAGCTTATAGAGTGCGCGTCCTGTAAGATTGGAGTGAGTGCAGTTCCATTGTTGATGCCGAGCATTCAAATCACCACAAAGTAGGTATCTATGGTTTTGTTTGCAAAATCTCTCTATATCTCTCACGAAGTGATTTACTTTATCCTTAGTGTTTTTGGTACCCGGAAAATAGACGCTGTAAATTTTTAAATTCAGCTCTTCAATAAATATTCCGACATTTTCTATAATGGACGAATTCATTTCTGGCATGAGAGAGTGACGGATTGACTTTTTTATGGCAATCGCTACTCCTCCACCGATTTTATTTACTCGGTCTTTCCTATAAATGTTGTATAAGGGCTGTTTTAATTTATCTTTTTGCCCTAACCATGTCTCTGTTATTACGAAAATATCTATGTTATAATTAATTATAAAATTAAATGTTTCTAAACTTTTGTTCCTTATGCTCTGAGCATTCCAAATTAATATTTTGATTAATTCAACCCGTATAAGAACTTAATTGAAAGATTCACTATGACATTGAATTGTTCGTTTCTAGATTTACACGATGCTAAATTTTTAATTAGTTCCTGGGATATCTCCAGTAGCACTGCTGGTGGAAAGAGATTGCAGTTAGTGGAATTAGGTGCTGTTGCAGAGCTCTGGTGACTTATTGAGCAATATGTTGCGCGCGGAGAGTTATGTGTAGAAATTGTCGTCTCTGCTGATTTGGTTGGAAGCTTTGGGAAATCCGTTTCCGAAAAATTGAATTGCTTTTTCCTCCGATATGTAGTTTTTGTCTTGTTATTTTGTTTTAATACTTTGCCTTTTATTTCTATGTACTCTTTCTTGCTCTGGCACTCAGGAGCGTTAGAATAGTGTGGACTGTTGCAGTTGCAACACAAGATTTTGTCGTTTTGTTTGTCCGTGAGTGTGCATTGCGATAGTTGATGGGGGCCACTACATATAGCACATCTTGGTGGAAGATGGCAATGACTCGAGCCATGGCCAAAACGCTGGCAGTTTCTACACTGCGTGGGCCCTTTGCGTCGGCTAGAGTAATAATCCCATCGTACAATTGTGTGCATGATTGTGTGAATGCTTCGCAGCTCTTGCATTTTGACATCTCGTTGCAGATAAAGAAGATAGAATACATTCTCGCGTGCGTCTTTGTTGGAATTAAACTTTTTGATATCATTCACGCTTAGGTTGTGATCTGCTTTCAGAATCTTTTTTAGGTCTTCACAGGGCATATCATGCAGCCCTGATAATGTTACTTTTAATGGGCGGAGATCTGGCCGTTGGAAAGTAAAAAAATTTACTTTTTTATTTGTCAAATGTTCTTCCAACTTCGTGTAGTCTTCATTTGATGTCAGGAACACTTGTTTGCCAATGGACATCAATTTGATTGAATACTTTTCGATTTTCAATTCTTTGAGAGTTGCATCGATGGTGTCACGGGGAAGATCAATAAAAGTAATCGGCGGAACTCTTACCTTGGCTTTAGATTCGGTGTATGCTTTACCACTGCTATCATCACCATTCGGGAGATCGGCAAGGGGTAGAAATCGGTTGGCTGGTGATAAAGTTGTAGTATTTCGCGGCATTTTAAAGTGATCCCTAAGTAGGGAACTTGCCGGCGAAGAGTCCCGGCTTCTTTTCCTGTTTTCCACAGGAGTAAAGTTATCCGATGGCTTCACACTCAACTTAAATATTACTTCAATGACTAGTCTTTTTAAAGAATATAACGTTCAAAATAATTGAAAGTAACGGAGAAAAATTAATGTCACTATGAATCACACTGGAAGAAAATAGAAACACGTTTGCACCGCTCAACTGTCGATGTTATCATGGTTTTAAAGTTATAAATCGCGGGTTATGCTCGGAATGATAAACAATTAAGTCATCGGTATAGAAATTAACCTTAGGGCTGCTTGCTGTATTTCGGATATCAGGGATATCAGCAGTGAAAAGGTTGAATAGAGTTGGGCCCAGTATGGAACCCTGTGGGACGCCAGAGTTCAACGGAAATTTCACGGAGTTTGCCCCCTTTATTCAAAGTAGTCACGGCTCTCTCTTAAAGAACTCGATAGAATTTTCACCAGATGATTGGGTATTTCAAGTTGGATGTGTTTATAAACAAACCCATCAATCCATACAGAGTCAACGGCTTCCCTTAAATCAATCATGCACATCTCCAATACTTGGTTTAAGCTGAGGCTTTCTTGTGCTGGCGCGTGTACTGCTGACAGAGCATCTACCGTTGAGTGTTTGGCTTTGAACCCAAACTATCTTGTCGGAAATTAATTCTTTTCTTCAATGATTAAGGAGAGTTTAGCTTGAATAATGTTTTCAAGGAGCTTTCCGACATTGGAGAGAAGTGAGATTGGTCTTGAGTTGCTGATTTCACGTTGCCTAAAGGTTTTGGGAATCGGAATCAGTTTTGCTATTTTCCACGAACTGGGAAAATTACCTAAATTCTAGCAATTCTTTATTATTATTGCTAATAAGTTAAAGAAGGAAAGTGGCACACTTTGAAGGATGAAGTTTGAGATCTAATCCTCTCCAGCTTAGATTTTGGGGACAGAAGTAGTTGCAAGCAATTTGACTGGGTCCGTATATACAAAGAAATTGTGCTAAACGCTGTTTCCAGCAGGATTGATATGGTTGAAGTTTGTTAGGCTGCCTTCAGTGACCTGGTTTTCAAATTGCAACATAGCTCTGCTGACCTGATCACTAAAACAAGCATCATAACTTTGTTTTTAATTTCGAAAGGATTCAGAGAATACTTCTGCGGCAGCGTCTGTGGTTACTTGGGTATCTACAAAAGGAATCCCGTTTGACGTATAGTTTCCAGGGCAGCGCTTTCGACCCATTTATTTCTTTGAACATATCCGCTCCAGGTGTAATTCGCATTGACCGTTCTTCGAATTTACCGTTCATGTATGATAATATATATATATATGATATAAGCGTATGATAATATATATATATATATATGATATATGCGTGTAAGTCTCTTTCTCAGCGCTTTACGCTTTTGTCGTAAAGCGATAATTTCTTGGGGAACGTCTCTGTAGGCAAAGTTGCGAGATGTTTTACGGATAGAAACAGTGTCAATCTAAAAAGATATTATGCTGTTCAGTGCCTCTATGCTATTATCAATCTCGGGGGTAGTAAGATTACGGTGGTTTTCTAAGTGAAGACTAGCCAAGTTTCCACCGACTTCTGGTGCAAAGCGTTCCCAGTTTACCTCCTTATATGGAATAAAGTATTCTGGATCGGACTCCAAAAATCGAAGGCCATTTGGTTTTGCAAGCGTAGATGTCCAAGTTGATGATCAGATTCAGCTTCAAAAACCTCACATGAATAGAATCCGTAACTGGAGAGAGGACTCAGCAGAACCGGTGAAACTATAAAGAAGTTAATGAAGGATCCGGATGTACGAAACGTTGGCTCGTTGGAAGTAATAACCTTCAGATTTAAGGATTTATTGATAAGCCAGTTGTACAGAGCAATGCCATATGTATTCCATTGAGAATCACCCCAAGCTTAATGTCGCCAGTTGAAGTCCCCTCCAATTATTAAAATGCTCAAAATGCGGTCAAATGCGAAAGAGATTCTGAGAATGAGTTCAAGATCATGGATGATGTCGGATACTGGATGGTTGTGATTTATGTTTACATCTACAAATACAAAAGTTTCTCCGTTGATGGAGGCACTGACGCACATTGCTACGATAGCGCGCAGTCCAAAGATGAAGTGACGTTGAATTTTTATCCATTCTTCCGTCATGATAGCGACTCCCAAAGTACTGTCTGATGCGTCTTCCCGAAAGATTTTGTAGTGATCCATGACCACTTGATGATGGGACTTAAGCTTTGTTTCACTTAAAAACAAAAGGTCAGGTATTTCAGTTTTTAGAAAGTCCTGAATAGAATTCCGTTTGTAAGTTGACACAATCGAACATGAATTCAATATAGCAATTTTAATTTAACGCAATGCTACCACAAAGTTTGAATGCTAGCGAAGTGTATGCATCCCGTTTTTTGCGTGGGTTTTCTAGAGACTCAAAAAATGGAACGAAATCTTTAACGTGTTTCACTAGAGTGAAGAGATCACACCCGATAATTTTTTGACACTCTCCATATAGCACTGAGTCTAGCGCAAATGACTTCTTGGAATTTAGAATTGGAGCTTGGAGGGCAGACGGAGCACACTTAACAGTGATAGATTTTGGCTGATTGAAGTGGCTTGCATATGATATGCCAGCTCGTACCATATTATTAATAGCTACTGAAACTAGTTCTTTTTTTGTTTTGTACGCAGCTTGTGTTTCTCTTCCAGTTCGTTGGCTGCAGGGCAGCCTTGGTAACTAGCCGGATGGCCGTAATTTTTGCAATTTACGCAAAAGACTGTGTCTATTTCTTTTGAAGCGGTGCATTGGTGACCTGCATTTAGCTTGTCACATTTGACACAACGTGAACCAAGTGCTCCGTTAGATGCCACGTGTCCGAACCTCTGGCGGTTAAAACACTGTGTAACGTTTCGTTTCTGCAGCTTGTCCCAGAATATTTTGTGGTTCAATATTTAGAACCTCTTTTCATTCAACACCGGACGCTAATTGAACTATAAATATATTCAGTTTTCGCTCCTCCTTTCGGGAGGTAGGGTTGATCACCCGTTTTACTGAAGCTACTTTCTTTCCTAGAAGTTGGGTGAGCTCAGAAAGTACATCTTGCTCATCGTATGAACTACGAACTGCTTTTAGCAGCACTACGTCACGCTTGTTTGCAGAATCGAGAAAGCTTTCTTTTTGCTTTCCTCGCAAATAAATCCTCTCCTTTGCGAGTTCAGCATCAAAATCAGCATTCTCTTGCTCACTCTGCTACTCACTGTCTGCCCCTTACTGTTATCACTGTTTTCTTTTTTTTTGCCTACTGATCTCGTTGAGGTGTGCACTCTTTAACGACTCACATGCAATTCCGCATGATCGGTTCCACGTAGCAACTCCATACATGAAGGCCTATTTTCACGAGTAAAACTTATATCGGAACTAATGATTTTTGGGCATGAGATATCATGACGGAAGAAGAAAGCCTTGAGGAACCCAAAGCGAATGAGAACAGGCTTTGAAATGTGCTCTCTGAATTTCATCAGTGCGGTTCAAGAACAGATTTTCGAATGGAGTTCAGGGAGATTCAGGGAAGTTCTTGGAAGATTTCCCAATACTGTCGTTTTTTATTCGATTTGCAAAATTATGTGTCGCTGGAATGAGTAACAAAAAATTTTTGGAGCACTGAGGATTCAAAAGATTGTAGAATAACGTTTAAAAACATCTTAATACGTTTTTGCCTCTGTAGCTCTTTTAATAAGTTGCTTAATTCCGAGGCTTATGTTCATTTCTGCCAAGTACACAATTAGGACTCGAACATCATTTGGAGACACATAGCGCCGTACTAGATTGATCCTGTTAGAAAAGTTATCCTGTTATCCTGTTAGTCCGAAAAATATGATGCAAACATTGTGTAATTTAAGAAGAGCATTTTTGAGTCCTTCCCAGATGACAGTAATTTGCTATAAGTGGAGGTTCATTTTATTTGCTCACAACTACGATATGTCGGCAAACCTTTAGAAAACAATTCAGGTAATCGGCTTCAATATCCTCGTGGACAGAATCATCCAGAATATTTGATACTACGTTTTTTAACACTATTACACAAGCTTTACACACACTCAAAACTGAATACCCTCATTCAAAGTATAGCGCTTACATTTTACACACATTATATGTATTGCATATTTATTGTATGCGCGCATACGATAATAATTCATATAACACAATAAATATAACTTTCTCAGGTTACCAGCGGAATATTTTAGAAGGAATTTTCTTTCGAAAGCCCACAACTTGCATCAAACTGTTACTCTGGCTAGAAATGATACGACAAAGTCTTGCAGCAGACGATTTTCACCATTTGATCAATATATTCGGAATGAAAGAATCATGAAAAGGCGTATACGCCTTGTGAGCTTCACTGCACTGGTTTCAAAATGTTCATTATAGTACAGATACTGATCCTGGTGAATACTGTGGTGCCTTATACCTAGGACAAACGACGGTGTTTCAACTGGTAGAACAAGAACATCAGTAGAACTTTTCATATTTTCTGAATTTTGACGTCATTGTAACGGGAACAACTAGTTCAAACAGCGTCGACTGTCCCAGGCATTACGCAGGTTTAATGCGAAAGCCATTCAGAATTTTATTCGCCCACCTTAATAAGGAAATTTCTTCAATTTCGTTTTTGTTCTTCTCCGGTCCAGCAACAGTGATCGAAACTAAATTATCTCGCAGTTTTGTGCAGTTATTGTCATATAATAAACTTTCATTTAGGATTGTTTGTCGTCAATCATTTTGAAGATTCTCTTGAAGTACCGAAGCTTGTCGATCAAGCTCAAGTTACATACTTCAAGTGTGTCGAGATAATTTCATAAGTTCATCCACTAAATGTCCGTGTAGAACTGTACGTTCTTGAAAATGTTAAAAGATTCCCTTGAAACACTGAAGCTTCTTGATCTTTCGCATAGATAATCAGATCGATTGCAAACGCTACTCGTAATCGAACACATTGAAATCAAAGCTATTCAATAGATTACAAATCAATCACTGCCAATGTGAAAGCCATGCTCGAGTAATTTGACCTTAGCCGAGATTCAGAAATTCTACTAATATGGTATCCCCTTTGATTACCGTCTGCAGATGTTCCCGTTCTATGATAAGACCTCGGCCGCTTCAACGTGCGCTGCGAAAATAAAGGAGCAATATACCGTTATGGTTCCCGATTTATTTGTGTTCGGTTTTTTATATATATAGTTCATGGGTATTTTTCGTAACACATACCCCCTCCGCTCTTGTCGGTTGAATAAGCGACTCCCTTAACCGGAGGTACGATCTGGACAATCTTTTACGATAAAATGTGACAAACGGTTTCAAACTTGGTTCACAGAGTGATAGGAGTAGTGTTCGGAAGGTACACTAGCTCTTCAGCTGCTGAAAGTCCTCCCAGGAGTCCTTTCTCTAGCCTTAACCAAAACAGCACATAATTTATTGGTATTTTGATTGTTATAAAACAGAACGTAAAGGGGATTACGAGAAGGCTTTCCATTTCACCACTACATTTTCATTTCACTAAATTTTAACTTAACATAAATGCTTATTAGGTGGGCACCAATATTATGGCATTCATGTAAGTTGTCATGTCGATAATTTAATTTCATAACCGCCTTAACGATTTGAACGAAATTAGTTTGAATACCCGCGTACAGAGCGCCTTTTGCGGAAACGTCAAGCAACATGATTACGTCGACCAATCAGAAGAGTCCACGAGCATTGCGCGATCCATTCAAAAACAAACTTCATTCAATAGAAGTGACACATTTAACATATAGAAATAGGCTGGAGTCGTTGTCGCTGTTTGTTTCACTTGAGTCAAATACGAGTGAGTGTGTGGTACGTAATACAACTAGATCCAATCTTCAAAGATAAAATCGTCTAGATATAAATCCTAAAATTTCTTGTTCTTCAGGTTTCTGTAAGAAATTGAACCGAGAACGTTCACCTGCGATTCTGGAAGTTTTCCTACCGGCAATTTCACATACGTCATCTAAATGGCGATTCTTTTAGGTAAGTGAATGTACAGTTTCATTAAAGAATATTATTCATTTCGACTTTGTTCGTTTAGTTTTTGCCGCCCTTTTGGGCTGCACAATGGCCATGTATCCTTCGTCCAGTGAAGTCGTTGACCTAACGCCCACGAACTTCGATGCGAGAGTGTTGCAAAGCAATGAAATTTGGGTTGTCGAATTCTATGCCCCGTGGTGCGGGCATTGTAAAGCACTTACACCGGAATATATAAAAGTCGCAAAAGCACTAAAAGGTGTTATCAAAGTTGGCGCCGTCAATGCCGACGAACATAAGGATTTAGGCCAAAAATACAATGTGCGTGGATTCCCAACAATAAAGATCTTCGGAAGCAACAAAAAGTCACCGATTGATTATTCAGGTCAGAGAACAGCATCGGCAATTGCGGAAGCAGCACTAGCACAAGCCAAAAAACAAGTAAGTTCATACTCAATAGCCAAGAAATTTCCTTATTGTTGTGAGTTTCTTTCGATCAAAATCGATCGGACCATCATAAATTCATAATCGCTTTTACGATAACCAATAAGCCGAGTTTTATCTTATCACGTCAAATGATAAAAGCATTTTCTAGAACTACATCTCGCACGTTTGTAAAGATAAAACAAGAATGCATAGGAAACTGCTGTTACCCCTGTATGCAAAGTAATAGCAGTGTCGCGGGAATTTGATTAAATTTTCGTAATAAGCAGTTTGTTTATAAGGAATATTCCAAACTATTCACATATAGAATTTCATGGTTTGAAATCATGCCTGAAATGAGCACTGCAAAAATTTGCTGTATTCAGATGTCAAACAAATAACGAGGCAAATGTAAAAAGTTTATTCAAAAAGGAATCATTTTAAAATAGGTCATAGGTAATTGTATAGACGCTATTGATTTTTAGTTTACAGCAACTTCGCGATATTGGATCTAGTAATGATTGAAATTGTTCTAATGTCCTCGATTGTCGAACGTAATCACCTTTGCTTCGTGAACAGCCTGTTTGCCATCAGGCCATCAACTCTCGAGAAGAGGGAATCACCTTACAGACCATAGCTGAAAATGTAACAGTTGACATTCCAGACTTGGGTGAACGACTGGAACGATACAGATTATTATGTTGCATCTGAACCCATTCCAAAAGCTTAATTTATGCCGGGTAACCAAAAATTGTATTTTTCCAATATATCCATAGCGTATAACGCAAGATGGACTTCAATTGAGTTATTGGATCCTGGGACTTAAATGAAAATGAGCTGCAAGTATTAATTTCTGTTATGCCAAATTTAAATTTCTTGTAAAACGGGGATCATGCGCAGTTCTTGTATTGCTCTCCCCTAACGCATTGCCTCCTGCACGGCTTTACGTATGGCCTTCATCAGTCCAAGAAATCTTCCTAAATTTGGAAGGAAATTAAGCCTGCCCTTTACTAAAATTGTTTGTTTTATGGGCAATGATGATTTCATCGGGCTTCTACAATTTAATTTAGAATTACTCAGAGCTCTTATTGTTGTAAAGTTTGATTAAGATTTTATTCGAGTTCCTGTTTAACGTTCATTGTCCAGCCCAGTTTAATAGTCTAACAACATCTTTCATATTTCCCTCATGCTAAGTTTCGATATTCTTTCTCGAGTTTCACATTCACTTCTTCACATTGTCGCTTCTAGACATTTGAAATAATTTATCAGATATGCTTTGTTGTTTCCTGAATTGCTCTCTGATGTCGAAAGCACTTTTTGTTGTCTTTTTGTAACTACAATAAATATTGCGACTAATTAGCCCTAAAAGAAAAACGAGCGCGTATAAAAGTTGCTGTAAGTTAATGGTTATAGAGCTCCCATGAAAATTACTCGATGTCAAAGGATCAATGATGTAAAGCAAATAAGCTGAGTTTATTGCACCCAAAATATGATTTAAGTCAGCAGATGTAACAAATCAGGCAAGATAAGGTGAGAAATTTAGAACGCAACAAATTTACACAAATTTCGTGCTCGGATATGTTATTACTGGAGATGTAACCCTTTATATCTCGTTAGAAAAAGTAAAAGGGACCTCATCTTGGCGGGATTAAGGTCCTCCAAGTCTTAAGACTAACAACCACAGATGAGAATGACCCCAGAAAATTCTTACCAGCACTCCATATGACATTCTCTGATCATTCACAAGTTCGCTCTGACTCCAGTAAAATTTCTTATCAGGCAGGTAAACTTTTTCCGTTCAGAGGAATACTGCAAAGATAAAACCAAATGAAGTCTTAAATGTGGCATTAAAGTTGCGATATAAAATGTACATAAGTTCTGAGTAAGACCACGTGGCTATATATCAAAGATGCCCCAAATGAAAAACATGTATGTAGGAAGAAGAAAGAAGTAAATTCAATTATTATAAACACCGTAAACAGAGAAGCCAGTTTACGCATCAGCATAAATAAATACAGAGGACTTAACTTGGAGTGAAAGATCTAGGGAATACAGGCCTCCAAAGTCTCACGACCACAAACAAAAGTAGCCTGAGAAATCTTATGAAGAACATGTAATACCTCCTTCTCAGAAACACATGCAATAATTACAGCATTAAACAGAGGCAAAAGTCCACCGAGGTTTGAAGGCAGAACTCCACAGAGGAGGTCCCAAAAACAAACAACACTATTTTCCCCTCAAGTGAATACAACAGTGTAGTATCAAACCCATTACTATATAAGGCGAATTAGTTTGTTGACATGCCAGTACACAAAAAAAATGACTTCATCGCTGAATAAAGTCTTACATCGGAAATCTGCATAAATTTCAAATTGATCATAAGGCCAATCTGTCTAGGCGACTGTCTAGCTTCACATGTAGAACTGGATGAAATTCTTTTCCAAATATGAAATGAAACCATGGTTAACTGATGTATTTGGAAGGAAACACTAAATCTCAAACATGATTATAGAGCCTTGTAACAGAACAGGAAAATTCCACCGAATTGTATCAAAATCATTTACAGATTGCTGACTCACAGACACCACAACAACCTTCGCTTCTTCTAGTTCGAGAAGGCTAGCTGTGACAAATGCAAGTTCTGCAACATCACAAACACCATGGAACCAGAAGTTTCATTGTGCCAAATAAAACATTAGCAGAGATAGCTCCGTTTTTTCCTACACATACAGTAATGTACGGGACGCAATATTCAAAACCAGGATTTAGCTCAAGAAATATGTTTGTACCCTTCTTGGGGCAACAAAGATTGTCATTTATATTTCTCACTAGATCCAACACAGACAATCTCTTCCCCCCAAGATTCAAAAAATTCAACATGAGATACTACTGTGGGCAAAAAATATTAATTTAAATTTTGTGCAGAAACCCATTCGTCGAAATATTTTTTTTTTCTAGATTGGGTATGACTGTCAGCGACATCTGTGCTAAACGTCACATCAAAATAATCATTAATATTTAGTATACGCTTGCCGTTCTGAAGTAAAAATAGTGCATTCGGCGATTTTTACAATGAGTGAGTCTATTCAACAAAAAAGTGCGATTAAATTTCTGGTACCGAAACATGCAAAAGGTCTTCGATGATAATTGTATGTCGCGAGCAAGTGTTTTTAATTGGTTCAAATTGTTCAAAGAGGGTCGAGAACGCGTTGACGACGAACCACGTCCACGACAGCCATCAACATCAACTGATGATCAAAACGTCGATAAAATCAAGGACTTTGTGCTCGGGAATCGACGATTAACAGTCAGAGACCTTACTGGCATCGTTGGAATATCGGAAGGACCAGTGTAAACCATTTTAAAACAACATTTGCGCCTAAGCAAAGTGAAAGCACGATTGTGCCAAAATCACACAATTTTCTTGACAAACAGCGTCACGTTGACGTCTATGAAATAATAGTTTCTGACTGACTACCATGATGAAATGAAACGTATAATAACTGAGTCTTGGATCTATGCTTACAACGCGAAAACAGACGATCAATCGGCCGAATATCGGTGAGCCGAAACCGAAAAAAACACGTCAACGCAAGTTAAAAATCAAGGTCTGGTCGAGAGTTTTCTTCGATTATCGAGGTGTGGTGCACTTCGAATTCCTTTCGACCAAACTGTCAACAAGGACTACTATTTGAGAGTGATGCGTCGTTTGCGCGAAGCTATTTATAAAAAGGGGCCAGAATTAGAGGTCAACAACAGTTTTGCACAATAGTGCAACAATAGTTTTTGCACCACTTTAATGCACCGTCGCATACTGTATTGATTCTTTTTGAGTTTTTCGCCAAAAATTCAAGCAAATCGTTCCACAACCACCGCATTCGCCTGATTTAGCACCGTGTGACTTCTGGCTGCACAGCAAACTCAAACGACCCCTCCGGGGAAACCGTTTTGAGTCAATTGAAGACGTTAAACTATTAAAGGCTATTCCAGAAATTAACTAACTAACCTAACTAACAACTGTTTCGAGGATTGGAAAAATCGTTGATACAAAAGTTTTGTGGCCGGAGGTTGGGGGATTATTTTGAGGGGGACGAAATAGATTTGAAAGAATAAATAAAGAATTTTAAAATTATGAACAAAGTCTTACTATTTTTTGCCCACAGTAGTAAACTAAAAGTGACAGTAAATCAAACATTCCGACTAGAATCAAGCAAGGTTGTGGGAAGCCAACTTGATATGGAAAGAGAAAGAATAACTTGTGAAAATAGGGAAAAAGAAGATCTGTGAAAATATATTCAATGAAATTAACCAAAACCCGAACAACAAAGATTTCTGGAGACTTATCAATAACGGTAATTCAAACACCGTAATGATAGCAAGAACACAATGAGCCTCCAGCAACAGCTCCAAATCGCTAGAAATCATCAAAAACCAACAGAATGCAACAATTGATCAAAAGACTTTACAGTACAGGAAATAAAATATTGTGAATAATAAAATATATGCTCGATAAAATACTCAGAACAGATACGTGGCCATAACCTGTGATATTTTGAATGCATAAGAGAAGGTGGACATCAAAATAAATAAACCAACCCCTCCAAAATTTCAACATGAAACCATCCTGCAATACCTGGGTACGAAATTTCTCAAAAAGAGAATCCTCACTTTGAAAAAGTTCAATTTAAACAAAAAATGGACTTCTACAAGGGGGATGTATCAGGTCCTATAGTTTTCAACACATGCACTCGCAAATTACATAACACCATCACCGAAAAGACAACACTAGTACAGTATACTGATGACTTCATGTTAACCAGTAAAGGGCGAAACTTTTCAGGAACTTTACTCAACTTAAATGAAAATTTTACCAAATTCCAAAGCATATTCAAAGAACCTTACCTGGAGCTAATTCACAATAAAAACTCAGCTAACCAATTTTAATCCAATAATCAACGTCAACACCACTTCTACCCCAATGGCACTAACGACAAATGGGTGAACAACTTCACCTTCTTGGTCAGAAACCAATTTTCGACTACTCAAACTAAATCTCAAATCTACAGTAAAATCATTAACAAATTATCAAACCTTAAAACACGGCCTAAGCTCGCCTATGAAAATTAATACCTTCAGAGTAGTAATAAGACACAGCCTGACTCCAATTCAGCTGACATGGCACATGTGCCGCAATACCTGCTCAAAAAAATTGACTCTAACAAAGGAGCCACACTGAAAAGGTGTCATGGAGTCCGCCAAACTGCTTCAAATTCAATCTGATTAGCCCAGGCCAAGAAATCGTCATCCATACTAAGAGCCTGCTAAAGAAATATTCAAGAACCTTCACGACTCTCAAGAGCATTGAGATCGAAATACACATCTAATGTGCACGGCACCACAGGACAAAAAATGACTAGAATCATACCAGATCGTGTAACGCTTGCCGGTGCCAGAGTGCTGATTTCTCTGGTCCCAGGACTAACATATGAATTTTTGAAAGTCAAAGGTCTCATGTATATAGCTCGTGGAAAAGAACCGTTTACCCCAATCGTTCCTTTACCGTGTTATCGATGGCTGAATTAATTAATTATCCTTTGTTATTGAATTTATGACTTATCTTTGTTTCCTCGCGTTGGGCTCAAGGCGGGTTGCTTGGACCAACCCCTGGTGCTAGTGCTAGGTGGTATGCTGGTAAACTAAAGTACAAGTTCGTTTTTTGTACATCAAAATATAAAATTAAAGAAAACGAATGAATATTTGGTGATGCCAGTGGTAGTCATTATTTAGCGACACTGGTATTAATAGGGCCGATGCTTTTCAAGAAGAAGTTTGTTTGAATTCTATAAATATTATGGTCTGCCGTAGCAATAAAGAAATTGGTGGGTTCCTAGAACATTTTGATGATATGATAGGACCTAATATTATCTATCGTCTTAAATAGTCCGGATTTAATTATTTGGCTGCCTTGATATTTAACACGGTAGATCCTGTTTACATTAACAAAAAATTGATTGAAGTTTATAGTTTTTTTTTAAATTCTAGCTTGTACTTTTAAATATTTATAAAAATTGCGTTACGCCTTTTACACCTAGGAATATAACGTAACTTTTTGTAATTTTACAGGTCAAAGAAGCACTTGGCGAAGGTGGTTCTAAGTCGGATTCAGATTCGGATGATGTTATCGAGCTTACCGACTCAAACTTTGAAAAACTTGTCTTTGGAAGCGATGATATCTGGCTTGTAGAATTCTTTGCACCGTGGTGTGGCCATTGCAAAAATCTGGCACCACATTGGGCGAAAGCAGCGACAGCTCTCAAAGGAAAAGTGAAATTGGGTGCACTCGACGCAACTACTCATCAACGCGTTGCTAGCATGTTTGGCATTCAAGGATATCCTACAATTAAATTCTTCCCGAAAGGAAGTAGCGGCACATCAGATGCCGTCGAATACGATGGCGGGCGAACAGCACAGGACATTATCAACTGGGCGGAAGAACGTTACTCGGACAATATTCCATCTCCCGAAGTAAAACAATTGACTGAAGAAAGTGTCTTAACTGACACGTGTGAAGGCAAACCGTTATGCGTTGTTTCAGTTCTTCCACATATCCTAGACTGTGATGCGAAATGTCGTAATGGTTATATTGATATTCTTAAGGAAATGGGTGAGAAGTATAAGAAGAAACAATGGGGATGGATTTGGAGTGAAGGCGGTGCGCAGAGCGCTCTCGAAGAATCTCTTGAAATTGGTGGATTTGGTTATCCGGCAATGGCCGTTGTCAACTTCAAGAAAATGAAATATTCACTACTAAAGGGTTCCTTCTCAAAGGACGGTATTAATGAGTTCCTTCGTGATATCTCGTTCGGTCGAGGACATACAGCTCCAGTACGTGGCGCGCAAGTACCAAAAATCAATAAAATTGAACCATGGGATGGCAAGGATGGTCAATTACCCGAAGAAGACGATATCGATTTGTCCGATGTCGATTTGGATGAGAAAGATGAACTGTAGGTTTCGAAAAAAAAAGACTGTTCAAAGAAAATGTCAAGCATTTGCTTCCGATATACCACGATTGCCCAACGGGCTCACAAATGCACTAATTATAAGTAATTTTCTATATTTTGTTTCTTTATATTTTTTAAATGAAACAAATATGTAAATTAACTAATTGTAACGATATACTCTAATAGCAAATTTGTATGAAGTTAAATAATAAATTAATATTAATCGTATTGTGAGCAGTTTCCAGTTGTATTTTAATATAATGTAAAAAGTAAGAGAATCAAAATAAAAAATATAATTAGAAATTTTGGTAACTTTCGACCTTAGATTAATGGCTGACACTTCCTCGCTTTCTGCACCCTGTAGTAAAACGAATTTCGCATTATTGTGTCGCTCTTTCATTACATTCTCCTCATATGTCGTCCTACTCGTCAGTAGTTTTCGTAGATATCTCTTTTTGTATCCTCCCCGGTTTTCTATCCACAAAATTTGTATACGTATGACATTTTCTCTCTAACGTATTCTGGTATTCACTACCAAACCAATCATTTCAATCCAATCCACGTCTTTGATTTTTGACTTGATTTCATATTTTTTTACAGATCTTTCCACTATCATCGTCTCGAATGCGGGCCCGATCAGTTTTCATTCTTCTCAAGCTCTTTACCAACTAACAATATTTGAAGCTTATCAACATCGATCTATTGTAAAATGGTTTTTTTTATTCGTAACAATTGTTGTTACAGTCGACAAGTGAATTTGCCCAAATAGTTGGACGA
Organism: Stratiomys singularior; assembly: GCA_954870665.1. Lineage (NCBI taxonomy): Eukaryota > Metazoa > Arthropoda > Insecta > Diptera > Stratiomyidae > Stratiomys > Stratiomys singularior. The sequence continues at coordinate 16,569,644 of OX940879.1, forward strand.
GTTGCAGTTCGTTCTTGGAAACATACGTTCGCCAAAAATGATCACGGCCAATTATTGCTGGAAGGTAATCTGATGATGCACACATTTTTGTGAATACCTCGGATGCGGCAAAATGCATGACAAATTAGCTTATGAATTTGTTCAGGTGCATACAAAGCGAATTAGGTGTTGGCTGATGTCTGGCGTTGGTATACCACACATTAAAAATCTATAGCATAGCTGGTTTTAGTGCAGTTCGCTCGATTATTGGTTTGAAAATGGTAAAGTGCTATGTTAGGGTAGAAGGGACTCGAAATTCACATCTGCAACTAGAACCCGCACTTTTGAATAACGTCTTTGATACCAGGTTATTAATTACACTGGGATTGCATTCCGTTTCAACGATCAGCACAGCACATTAAGTTTGTTTCGTCGGCTTGTGTTAATCATAGTTTAACAGCACTAGGTTTATTAAGTGGTCTGCCATTCTAGGACCCAATTGCATAGTCAGTATTCTGTTTGCAGGGTCGTTTCGTATGGCACATATCCGAGACATCTTGATGGTCCCCAGAACCCGCAACCCCATTGATGCATAGCAGTTCTACACATAAGATATGCGTCTTTAATTGGAAAAATAATTTCATGTTTCTCCTTGTAAGTATCAAATAATGGATCACTAACTTTCGGAAACCATTTTTAATAATTTCTTCATAAAGAAATATTCTTCCCATTCAGTAAAGTGTTCGCTTGAGTTCGACAGCTCTATTTTTGCTTTATATACAGCAAATAACACAAAATTGCCAAGTTATATGTTTAAACAACTGCAGGAGACTGTTGAGAGGATTACACCGCAAGGAGTTCAGCCCCTTGACTTGACTGCAAAAACCGACACGGAGAAGCGTCAACCAGCCGATATGACCGATTCCATAATTTCACTATCATCCACTTCTAAACCTAACTAACGTTAAGTGCGGCTGATTGGCCAAAGTGCTGAACAGGCATGCAATTTCAACATCATTTTTCGCTTTCAAAAAAGAATCGTGTGTCATTTTTACATACGTCGAATCAATTGTGCGGATGTTGACCGATTTGTGTCGAAGCAACTCACAATCCGTCGCCTTGTTTGTAATAAAAAGGACATTATGCTGCATAGTGTGGATTAAAAACCTAGATGAGCGGCTTAAAACTACAAAATAAAAAAAAAATCAAAAATACTTATGCCCAATACCGGCGCCAACGATGCATTTGCAAAGCATGTATGATATTTTTAGCCGTTCAATTCCACAATTCGCCATTTTCATAATATTTCAATGCGAATTCTGTTCCAATGTGTACTGTTTTTCAAAATGTTATTTAGTGGAAACACGCCAGCCTTGTTAGCTTTACGTATAAATTTAAATATGTTGGCAACGTCTTTGTATTGATTTTAAACCGATATATCCATGCATTTAACTGGCGCCAAAAAAACCTAATTAATTCATTCACACACATCACATCGCAATTTTATAGCACTCAACAAGCTGACAAATCAAAACCGGTTGCGTACAATGCTCTCATTTCAAATATTGCTGATCCGGCGTTTCTTTCTGCCTACTACCAAGACGTAATCTAAAAACTTCAACTGTTAGCAACATTCCGACTTGATTTCCATGTGAAACAATCAGCGACCGCCACTCACTGTTTCAATCTTAAATCCATTCAGAAGTAATTGTCCTCCAAATATTTTGCGTGCGATTTTATGAGTCAGCCGAACTCAGCAGCGTCTTTCCCGTTTAGTTATTTTCTTTTTACATTTCTCGCTTCAGTGACCGGCATGCCGGTTCCAATGATTCACTTACAATGAATGGAAATGAGCGTTTGTTACAAATATTTGAATTTTATTATAAAAAAATATCTTATAAATTATTCGAGCACTTGATGAAATCCCTTCTTATACTAGTTACAATAGTAAAACTTCTAGAAAAAACATTGCATATAAAAATAATGGAAAGATTCGACGTATTGGCATGGAAGCAAGTCCTTGGATTATTTTAATGAAAAAAACTAATACTAGCAATGTAAATGGCCTATAGCCATGCATGCAGGAAAATTCGATATTTCTCTTGTTGTTCAGTCTTTTTCCCGGTCTATGTGTCGCACATGCATGTATATAATAGTAGACAACATTCCACCAATCGTTTATGACTTAATTAAACGTCCATCTCGCTACACGGAGTGGAATTGAACACAGCGACACGCAAACCGAGGGGTTTCATACTTGACATAATTCAGAGTACCCCTTTCTGATCGTGTTGGAAGTTTTCTATAGATTGAATGGAGCGCGATGTGGCTCCGGTTAGCGTCGATGATGCATCCATGAATTGATATGACCGCTCGCTTTTACAGAAAAACGGATAACAAATAATGCCATAGTACGCACCGAACCCAAGCAGAATTACACTAGTAATGATCATGATCAAACCCCAAGCCGATAATCCGCTGGACCTAGAGGTCCGCGCTGCTCCACTTTTCTGCTTGGCTGCTTGCGGAGATTGTTCGCCACCATCATAGGACGAGCCCATATATCTTTTCCCGGTGGACGAGGATCGACTCAAACTGCCGCCACCACTTCGGCCATAAACTCCACATTCCGAGACATGAATATCTACAAGAAAGCAATTAGGAACGCTGTTGCACAACTCTACTTTCAACTTACAAACGAATAGTACACAAAAAATAAATACAGCACGCGTCATTGCTCTTAGAAGTTAATTTGTATATGGTCACTGGCAAGATAAAAACAAGAATTCGATGGACGAATGGCTCGCGTTCCCCCCACGTCGTCGTGTTTGCTTTTGTTCGGAATGTTTGTTCGTATGTCAACAGGAGCGAAGTGAGTTGCAATCAAGGAAAGTGAAAGTGTCATCGCCAAGGCGGAAATACGTTTTTGACTTTTAACGACATTCGTGTTCGTGAAATTTTAATACTTTGCAATATTCTCTCGTCCATTCCGTTGTAAGCATTTGAATCTATCTTATAACACACAGGAACGAAGGATGGACGTGTAGCAAGTTTTACCAATAATAAAAAAGTTAATAAATGAAATGGGATCCATAGTATAGATTTTTGATAATGACTCTTTGACTACTTTGTTTCCCTTAGTCAAGAAATGTGATCCAGTTATACAGTTGTTTTTAACCGAATTACGGATATAGGATATAGTTAAATGTTCTGAAGAAAAAACAGGGATCCTGCTACTCCAATCCACACAACTGGTCTAGTCCAAAATCCTAGTTCAAAATTCATTTAAACTTCATTTCCTCGCAAATTAAGGACATTTTGCGTATGTGTATGCTCGCAGCAAATAAGAAATTTTATATCTCTTATTTTTCTAGCGAGAGTGGGCTTCTCTTATTTCCGTTGGTAAATTAATGTTATTTTCGGAATATCAATGTATAAATGTGCTTCATTTATTGAATCACTTAAAATCAATTCTTCCCGGTATTATTCAAAATAAGGAGAAAAAACATGTTCAGTGTATGAACTCAAAAGGAAAACTAAAACGATTACGACCAACAGAGTATCCCGAACTTGAAAAGTGTATCTCGATAAACTATCTCATTTACCTGCCGATACAACAAGCTAATTAAAGCCAATAGCTCATGATATCATCAACAATGGTAAAGCTTCCTACAGAAAAGATGTCGTAGAATACGTTCTTAAATCTATAAAAGAGAATAATATTCCTAATATTAACATCCTCCAGGCTATGAATTTTGCGAGAAAAAACTTGGTTTTGCGTGAGCAATACCGCCATTAGTAATTATTTCAATAAAAAGTTGGAATAAAACTGACAGATGCACTGGAACCAGTGAAGAGAACTTTGCAATACTTGCAGAATGGTACCAAATAATTGCCACTTGTAGAAGCAACGAAAAAGGTTATCAGCCCTCTTTTCAAATTATCCGTGTGGATGATGATGATGATACATTATTAACTCACTGACGATGACATTATTGCTTAGTTCATAAAGCTACAACAATACATAACTTAGTCCGTTATTTGTTTTTTTTTTTTGTTCCAATTTGATTTTTATTTCTGTTGGAATACCTTGAATGATCTGAGCCGAAGCTAAAGATTTCTGGCTTCTGCAGTTTTTTTAATTCACAGAACATGTTTTTCTTCAATCAAGATGTGCAATATCTTAAGAGGAGCTGTTTCTGTTACGAGTTATGGGAAGGATAGGAGAAAATTAATATGAAATACGTATTTATTACACCATAAACAAATCACTGCTCCGTCAGCCAACTGCGAGTTTATAATTTCCCTTGTTTAGAAAAATATTATGAAAAAATTTCATAATATTAAAATATAACCAATGACTCGCATTGAATATTTATTGTAATATTCCCTTAAATTTAGTTCAATCTCATTCAACTTTGTATTGAGTACGAATCGATTGTAAGTTATACATTTACTTTTCCCCTTCCTAAGTCCATAAATTAAATTTTTTAGAGCTGATGTTTACAAATAGTTTAACTTCGACCCTATCTATGAGTGTACTGTACGTCCATCATACACCTGTACATGTTCACCGTCGTAAGGTTACTTATTATAAATATGTGCCCCTTTTATATCCACTCGAAACTTTTCCTTGATCCTTTACTCTTTTATAAGAAATAAATAAGATTTTGTCGGCTGGCTCCGTAGATAGTAAACGGCTCATCATCAATTGTATAGATTTGTTTCAATGCTTTGTCACGTATATATTTATCAACAGTTTACAATCCCAGATGTTTGTAAATGTTTGCATTCCTAAAACACTATAGTCCAAGAAGATTATCCTTTTTCCTGAAATAATATCCATTGACGAACACCTTCTTGAATTCTCCCTTAGTTACAACAAATCAAGAAAGAGCTTGCTGCTTGATTTTGAAATGTCAATTTTAACAGTAATAAGACGACCTCTTACAGCACTTTTATCAAATCGTTTAAATTGACAACTAAGACGTTTCACCGTTTGGTTTTCAATTCGTATCCTATGAGTAAATGGATATAAGTCCTTGAAAAGTGATTTTTAAATAATTTCATTAATGTTGCTAAGTGAATAATGAGTATATCTATTGAAGCACGTGAAGTTCTAACTCATTTAAATGCATTGGGTTACCGAAACATATCCGCAGAACAGTTAAAGGAATTTATCAAAGGTAATCGTAATCCCGCCAAAAATTTTGCCGTAGATTTCACTCTCTCTTTATTCATACAGATTTAAAGAAATTAATAAAGTATGAAAGCAAAATTGGGGCAATATCATCGTCTCGTCAAACTCATCAATTTAAAACCAATCAAGAACCAGATGTTTTTGAGAAACTTCATCAAAATAAAACAACGAGCATCAAAGCAAAGTATGGTACAAGTGAAAATAAAAATCCAGCAAAAACTTTATCGCCATGCCGTATACGTACGCCGAAGAAAGTTTTGAAGGATAAAAACACTTTAGACTTGCCCATAGTGGAAAAAGAAATTCATACTAGACCACAATCAGCCAATACCGAAACAGTATCAACATGGGACGGAAGAAAATCTGCACAGGAGTCTGCACGACGTCCAAAAACACCTAAATCTTCGAGGAAATCAAAGTCTGAAGCTACTTCGCTTGATCGAAAATCAAAAGAAAATCGAATGTGTAAGTAATATCGTATAATTATATTAAACGAATACTAAAGCCTGTTCTTTTTCCCAAAGGGATTCGGCCAAAAGCATCCCAACCCACAGTAACGAAAACGAAGGATCCGGTTCAACTCTATCAATTTTATAAAAAGGAATGGGAAAGATTCAGACAACGTCTACCTGGTGAGAATGATCACTCGGAACTAAGATGGCAAATTAGACATAAATTGTTAGGCGGCGGCAGCGGAACTTGAATAATGTTTTCTAGCTAATCATTGATGAAATATTGTGATCATAATCTAAGTAAATCATGAATATAGTTATTGGTTTAAAGTGATGTTATCTTTAGACGCCTTATAAAAATAGATTACGTTATGAAATGCAACTTTGTTTTGATTTGCTTTAAACACTTCTTTCTTTCAAATCAGACCTTCAAGAGATTTCAAAACCAGACAAAAATTTGAATGCAGGACAGTGTATGCGGAAAATATTCTAAAAATGGCCTGTTTGCCTTTGTAAACGCACTGCTGTGTGCCGTTTGAAGTTATTGGGAGAATTACAATTGGTAACTAAACGTTGGCGAGTTTTTTAGCTGGGCGGCAAAGCAAGAAATAAACTGCTCTTAGGGAAGAAAATTAAAAGGGAGAGAAACCTGGACGAACTGGTAACAGAACGCCGTCTTATGGGTTAAATGTCAGACGAAAAGGCGTGGAAACGAATAGCGTTTGCTGAGCATGTGATGGGTTGAAAGATAGGTTGGTTTGAAAAGCAACCAAATAGACTATCTGTACAAACTAAACTGTACGCAGACCATCGTGATAGCGAAATCATAATTATCAATATGGACTTATGCTGAATTTAACAGTAAAACCCGAAGAATCATGATTATAGGCGTGCAAAACGAATTTTGTACGCTTATATTTAATATACCAATGTAACCTTTTATTTCAAAGGCAAATTCAACAAAAACTGGTGTAGAGGATAAAAGGATTCATTAGAATCACTGGCTGAACAGTCGTGACAAGTGCATACCAATTGTTGTTGTTGAAGCAATTCGACGAATAATATCCATGTAATTTATATGCCTAATTCGAAAACATTCTGCTTAGGTTTTGCCGTTGTGATTTCTGCAGCTTGGCGCTACTAAAACAAAGCCATTATGGACTAATTTCTGGCCTGTTTGCTTGAAAAGTCCGCTTGTGACATTCTATTACCTACATAATCACCAGATATGACTATCATCAACTTTTTTGTTGGATATATTAAGCGGAAAGCATTGGCGAATATTTCAAGGAATATCTCCCGGCTAAAGAGAATATTCGTCATGAAAAGTGAGGATTCATTGTAAGCAAAGATATCGTCAATTTGTGTTACGAAATGAAACACACCTGGAAGTTATATTCCCTAAAAATCCACGTTGCCAGTACTTAATTTCCAAGAAAACTCCCTGACGATATTATGTGTTTCAAACCTTTAATCCTCATAACTTCACTTACTTCATTTTGTTTTTATGATGTTCTTATACCAACATTTAAATGCTTCAACTTCCATGTGATATTAATTTTTCAAAAGTTATTTAGTTTCAAAATTTCCCGCCAGACCTGTTACTATGACAACGAAAACAATAGGTTTCCAAATAAACAAAAACCTGAAGCGTTGAGACCTTCTACTGGAGCTTGAAGTCAAAATATTTTTGCACAGCACCAAATCACATCAACATGGACTGGGCCGAGGATTTGAAGATTTCAATAAGAAAGGTTTGAAGAATACTTTGTCAGCAAATTGTATTGCAAATGTGTCCTTACATAAATAGACCACAGCCAAAATGGGACGTCGTGCCGGTCAAAAGCATTTGAGCTCTCAAACGAGCTCTGAACGCGAAGAGTCATTAGATATTGACTTCGATCCGAACTCAGAAGGTGGTGCAGGTAGTAGCACCTCTACATTGAGAACTCCCCCAAAAAGCAAGAAGTCCGGCGGATGGGCAGAAGCTATGCCGAAATCTGGAAAGTAAGTTTGCTTTTGCTTAGTCAAATAATCAATTATGTTGTCTTTCTCACTATCCTTTACATTATTCGCTCTAGGAACCGCTCAAATAAAAACCTCATTGAAGAGTGAGTAGAGAAAACTGAATATAATTAATGAGTTTTATTGTAATATCGACAAACTTTCAGGGAACGGTTCAGCTCTACAACAAACATCACTGAAGATTTTCTCGATGATATTCCGGTCATTCCGGATTTGGATGATCTGCAGGACGAATTTCTGATGTCATCTGTGGTAGAACCACCTTCGTGTGTATCATTCAATCTTTTTATTTCTAATCAAAAATTTATAAGGGATTGTATTGCAGTGTATCGGCTAATCGAACTGTTACTCTTAAGGAGTTAAATTCAGATCTACTAAAGCAAAGTGCATTTTCAACTCTCGAAGATATTGATCTATCAATTCTGACCAAATGCTTGCAATCTCAAGCGCAACTTGAAGAGCCAGATGAACCGTGGGAATGGGAAAAATTGTTCACAGAAGTTTCAGCCGACATACATATTGACAATAATAAAATGTTAAAAAATGATTCAGGCGAAGATGTGCAAACACCGTTTGTGGCTTAAAATTATTTTCATTTAGATTTAGGCTGACATTATTTTCAAGTAAGTTATCTTAAGTTCTTATTCCGTCCAGTGACAATTGAAGAGAAGTAGCATTTTCATTTAATTGCCTTCATTCTAATTTCATTGAAATTAAAAACGATTTCTTAAATCGCAAAGATTAGCATTAAGTGAATAATAAATCACATGAATAGAAGCGTTTAAATTGGTTTAATATATCCTCTGTCTTGTTTGTTAGCCTTGAAACGATAATGCACGTTGAACCATGACCCCGGTATCGATCTACCTACCCAAATGTTATTGCATGGTAGCTTTAAATATAATTGTCTCCGTAAATTAAATCTGCCAATCGGTTAAATGGCATTTCTACAATTGCAGATATTGTTATAATACATTTGCATTTCATAGGAATAATTATGCAACGTTTTTCTCAGGAGTAATTTATCGTTACTTATGAGTATTTGATTTATTACGGTATGTCTAAGTTTATATGTTAGATGTTAATATTTTCCAACGCAAATCTTGACAAACGCTGCATAAATATTACAATAAACTGGCTTTAAACAATATAATTAATAATTTCTTCAAATACTTCAAAATTATGCTAATTGGATGCAACAAGAAGTATAACTGTATCAACAGAATTTGTATTATAAATTTTTTTAAAAATAATCTCCCATTCTGGTGTCAGTGTTGGTAATGGGAACAACACTTTAAGTTCGAAAGATATTTTAACTCACATAGGAATGAAAAATCCATCGATAAATCGTAATAAAAAGCTGAAAAATGTGTTGTTCTGCAATCAATCATAAATGTTAACTGGTGTTGACGGTATTTTACTTTCACTCAAGTGTGCATCCTGGTTGGTTTTTAGAGGTCCCAAGGAGATTTCCGTTCCATTAGAAGATGTGTTGGTCGTAAGAGCGTTAAACAATAAAATAGTAATTTCGTTTCCATCAAATTATTCGATTTTCACAAAAGTTTAAGTAATTAATACAATAAGCCATAATAAGTATCATATACACCAGTACCATAATCATATAAAGTAAGTACCATACCATACCAGTAAGTACCATAATCATATAAAACCGGGTAATTAAGTATATAAATTCTCTTGAAAGATGAAACGTGCGTTTTGAATCAAATGTAATACACTCCCTCACCTCAATAGATTTGCCTGTAGGGGATCTTAGTAGAACTTTAGAACTTGGACAAATCAGCTGAGTAATTATTTTCATTTGTATGTTATCAATTCAAATTATGTTCTCCCTCACATTGGTTTTAAATTTCGGTTTATATGTTAGGTTTAATATGGTCGATTGGTCTTGTAACAACAAATTTTTTTTTAATTCTTAACTAAATTTATCCGGCCAATGATTTTTAAATGCATTCATTGCAAATTTATGCGGGCAAGATGCCATTCCTTGGGTTTTAAAGATTGTTTTCCCGTATCCGTTGATATATATAAGTTCAAGTACTAACGGGGGCTGATATTCAATTATATTTTGTCATTCAAAGGAAAAAATATCTAATATTACAGAGGGTTGATTTTCTTCTTTTCAGTCTTGATTAAGCGGACATGTACGTGAAATTTCCCAAAATAAGACTTTATTTCTACCTGTTATACCTCAGCATATATCTGCAATTGTGTTTTAAAACTAAGCATACAGTAAACGGAAGGAAAAAAGATAACATACACGGTTGTAGTTTAAAATTAAATTGATTTTTTTTTATTCTTCAAAAACTAATAAAATATTAAATAAAACATTTTAAATGCGGATTTTCGGTAGCAACTACACGGAAACTGCTGCAGCTATTACCTCAAATTGAATTATGTACCAGAAACACATAAATTGTAATCTCAAACTTTAAAAAAACTATTTTTAACAAATAAAAAATTATTCTTTGCGAAAAAAAACAAGAAAAAGGGTAGTTTTGTAACATGAAAAGGACTGTTACGGAGATATTTTTAAGGCTAGGGTAATAGAAACTGAGTTCGAAATAGATTTTGATACTCAAAACTATCCTGGAAAATTCTGTTGATATATCTTGAACGGTTTGGATTTAAGAGGTACCTGAATGTGGAAGAATTGAGGTTGCGGGAAAAGAAGCTCAAAGGTGGGTGTAGGTGTTGAATTTACCATGGGCCGCATCATGCAAAACTCCAAATTTTGGCTGTAAAATTCGTCAGAAATATGTCAACCCTTGCATTTTCATAATCAGGAAAGTGCGGGCTTTCAAATGAGCCAAAAATCAAAAAAGTCGATTTTTAAGCTAATTTTTACGTGATTGTCCTCTTAACAAACACAATAAATGAACCAATGATATAAACAGTAGACTATGAGATACGATTTAACTAGTTTCAGGAATACTACCCTTGAATTTACACTTTTGTGAATATGTTGTTGGTGGTGGTAAATGCTAGTGGACTTGGCAAAATTCAGGACAGAAAAGTTATTTACTGTCTGCTCTATTACTTTTTAACTTGTATTTTCTTGTATGGCTTTAGTGTTTGTTAGAAACTATACAATGTGAAATAGTGTGTACTATAAAATTCGGGAATTCTCCATGCTTTATAGTCATGCATGGCAAATGGCTAATAAAGGAAGGCCTAAAAAAATGTTTTAGCAAATACACCTCACCACATGTGTTTGTTTTTTAATTTTTCATTGCACTTTATACGATCCAAATTGCGGTGCGGATTACATACACATACTCAAAAAGATCTGCGTACACTTGCTTATCGTAGCAAAGATATCAATGTAAAATTCTTTGCCATTCGTTTATAACATAAACATTTTTCTTTATTACTTTCATTAAACTATATGGTAGGTAAATATATAACTGATTATTCGTACGCTGTTTAAAATAACCAAAATAAAAAAGTTTCTTCCAACAAGTCATGAAAATCCATCCAAAAAAGTCAGCTTACACCTGAAAAAATTTATACATTTTATTTGGGAAGCACTATATTAGCTTATCAGAATACGAACCTTAATATCCAGTAGCAGAGCCTTTCCTATGAATGACTGCATTTAGCCTTTTTTCCAAGGATTGAACAAGTTTTAAGGTTTCTTTGGTCGTTATTTTGTTCCACTCGTTCAAAATAACATTTTTTAATAACTCTTTGCTTGTTATGGCATGGTCTCGAATTTTTCTTTCTAGTAAATCCCACAATTGTTCAATTGGGTTTAAATCTGGTGATTGAGGAGGTGAACCTAAGAGTTTTGATACGTTGTGAGCCAACCAAAGCCTATTTATTTTATCAGTATGATTGGGGTTATTATCGTGCTGAAAGAAAAATATGTTTCACAGCCACAATTTCTCGGCACTTTGCTTAATATTATTTTTTTCTTAAATATTGTGGTGCCCGTATTTATCCATTGTGGATTCTATGCAAACTAGCTCCCCCACTCAACTGTCTGCCATACAACACCAAACCATCGCTCAGTCGCCACTATGCTTTACAGTGGGAATCAAATTTTCTCTATTGAATTCTGTCGGGCTCCATACTAATTTGCGCCCTTTTATCCCAAATATACCAAACTTTCTTTCGTCCGAAAAAGGAACGCTTTTCCAAAATACTTTTGGAATAACCTCACAAGTTTTGGAGAATTCCATTCTCTTTCGGCGATTTCGTTCCGATGTGAACGGCTTTTAACGTGCGACTTTACCGTGGTAACCGCCTTCTCAGAGAACTGTTGCGCACTATCTCTTCGCTTATTGTTTTATTATATTTCTCTTTTATGTCCTGTGCAATTTGGAACGCGGTTAATCGGTTAAACTCCTACGTTCACGTGCTGTAAGTTTAGGAGGATGTGCTGATCGATGCCGTGAAGTAATTAGCAATAACCCGTTGGACCGAGGAATGATTTCTCCCAACTAATTTTTCGATTTCACGAAAATTGTTCCCGTTTTCACGAAAGTTTCTTATCACTTTACGCTCACAATCACTGATTTACTTATTTTTAACTTCCATATTAAAGAAAAGTCTTTTATTTACGCAAAACCGCAACAATTTCCCAATAAAGTATCGTCGCGCAGATGAATGAAACACTGTAGGCAATCCCCAAATTTTGTGATGTGTACGCCGACTTTTTTGGGACCGCTCACAGACTTCTAAGTATTGAAACTTCTATATCTTTGTTAGTTTTGCGATTTTTTTATAATCAAATCTGCTTCAACACGTTTCTTGTGGTTTAGGCTTTTTTATCTAAATGATTAAGTCAAGATCACATTATTGTTTCACCCGTTCTAACACTCTTCAGTATATACTTATGAGATGTACGCAAACATTTTAGGGTATTTGTATGTAAGGGATGCAATGGAAATTTTTGTTTTTCATTCTATTCGGATTAGTAAGTGTTCTCGATTGTAGAGAATTTCGGGCTGTGTTTTCTCCGAGTATGAGAATAATTCCTGAAGTATAAGTTTCAAAAGGAAGTAGATGAAATCAGTATTGGTTGCTTTAAAAATTCAAACGTATTTTCTAATTGAGAATTGAATACAATATGGATAATATTTTAAAAAAGGTAGATGCGTTTTAGAGTTCTGTCTTAAAACTAATTTACAAATTTTCCTCTGAAAATTAGTTTAAAAAATTTTTAAGAATAGGAATGGGAGGTTGATTTGTTTTTCTCTTTGGCTTATGTTATTTTATTAAGGATATTGTTGATTAGGGAGGTGTGATAGGGAAAGACAATGTGACTGCGTATGTTATAGAGCTGACAATCACTTTTTATGATAGGGACCGCCTACCGTGGAGGATTAAGTATCACAACATTTCCAAACTCTACGTTGGGTGTTTGGAAATTCCATGATTAAAATTTTATTCAAAGTGACTAAACAATGAAGTTAATATTAAATAAATAAACAAAAGTTGAAATTATACTTGAAATAAATACTCAATGAAACAGACACGGATTCCGAAGTGCTACTAAAAATTAATTTCGTGCACATTGAAGACATGAATACAAACAATATATTGAAATAATTTTCAAAAAGGATAGTTGTATTTACAGCTAGCTATTAGACAATTTGCTTAGTACAAAAATTTTTTTAAAAAAGAAAGAAAAAATAATGACTTAGCATTCAAAGTATCAATTTTATTAATAGAATTGCACGACGCGTTTCGCTGAACTGGTCAGCATTATCAAGTGCAGTGAATTTGCTTAGTAATTAGCACCATATCCGCAAAAGTCAGTCTCATTTATCTTTGATTATATTTTAACCTTATGAAATCGATTTTCGAACGTCATCGCTCGTTCTGCATTAGCTTAGCTATACGAAATTTTTCCTATCAATCCTAATAATATCGTATGATAATATTGAAAATGCCATCCCCATAGCCATCATACCCATGTACATTAAAAAGAGGCTTTGATGAAACAGCTTTGGTCGGTGCTGTAGTAATCGGCACCAGTAGTAGAAAAATTGTTACATGCATATTAAATTATATGCTTCGCAAAACTACTGTTCCATGGCAGACAAAGTGTCCATCTTGAAGTTTAGCCATGTTTAAAGTGCACTTAACACCTTTTGAGAAAAATTTGTTACGCATAACGCCCAATAACAAAGTTGGCGCAATTTATTCAAGACAAATGAGCTCTAATTAATTTTCACAAAATAATTTGTACCATTGAAATTTATTTACTAAATTATTTGTATCTCGTGGAAATACGTGGAAATACTAGGAAAAAAGTACAGTACATAAAATCAAAATAACACATCTTTTTAACGTTAATATGGAGTGCTGTCTTCTTTTGCTCGCCATGGAACTAATTCCACTAAGTTTATCGTTATTTCCTGGGGAATATTTTTCTATATTTCAATTTAACCGTTCAAGGCAGCTTATTCCGATTTTCCAATTTCATGTTTGATTCATTGTTATCATCGCTATCACGTTCAAATCCGGACTCTGAGGACGCCAAGGTAGAAATTTTGGTTGATTATTGTGGTAAACTTTGAACATGCACATTTGAACTTCAAGAAAGACTCCTTTTCCCTTTGTTCAATTCAATTTTTTGAAGCATTGCATATGTGAATTATAAAAAAAATTTCACACGAAATTAAAATGATATGACTTGAAGACCAATGAACTACAACGAGTAGAGTACGTTGTGTTTTTCCTAATATATGCCAATTGCTCGATTTGTTCAATAGCGCGACAAGCTTGCTGCACGATTTCTGCAAAGCTACATCTAACATTCGTAGACAAGAACCAGTGTAGCAACGGAAGAAACCTATTTTACAGATACTTTTCATATAAACAATCCGCAGATACATTTCTTCTTACGAGTCGTATATAACCAAAATTTTATGTTCGATAAGACGGAGGTGTGTGTCTTCTGTTTGTGATGGCACGTAACTGGACATTGATCGCTTTAAACCGTTCTTAGTGTTTGCAGATCTGCTCAGTGGCATCCGTCACACTCTAATAGCTCCTTGGCAGATTACGCGTGGAGCATGGGCGTGGACTCCCGCTGCACGGCGACGGGTCGGACGCACGGTTCTGTTACCACTTTCACTGGTGACCGAGGCCACGCACTGCTCCAGGTCTGCCGCCTTTCCAAATTTCATAGTTAAGTAAATTCAAGTAGCTTAGCTTCGGATTTCGTAACTTTAGATTGTTCAGAACACTTCCATAAACGTGGCACTGCCGAGCAGTATGCCCATTCTTTTGTTTTTCCTTTCTATGCTAACTGTTGTTTTGCTATATTGGTTGCGTCCAAGAGTTAGCAAAATTTTTTGATTGCGGGCGAGAAATATCTATCAAAGAAATATTAAATATCAATAAAAAAATAATTTACATCACTTTTTGCCAACGTAAAGACTCGGAAAATTTGTTAGGTTTTCTTTTAAATAATTTGCTTCGATTGATCGTTGGAAAACTGTGAACTGTTCAACTAGAGCAAATTAAGTGAACGTACAGTGGTGGACAAAACTGGATATACATGTAGAACTAAACATTTTTCGTAAATTTTTTATAACATTTTTTTTATCACTGCTATCAAAGTAATTGCTTTTGTTTCGAATTTTCTAAGCCCTTATCTTCGATTATTTCACACACAAAACTAAAAAAAAATACACAAAATAGAAAATCCACTCTAATATCTTCTGGAGCTGCATGTATCCAGTTTTGTCCACATTGAATTCCCTTGAATGCAGGTCGATTTGCAGCTGCATTTGGTACATGTGCCGGTTGTTATAGTATTTCCATCAGTTCCACACTGTTAGCATTCAAGTGAAACTCAGTTAGTTGTGAAATATTTGTGTAAATTTGAGTGTGAAATATTATTGATAACTAAACCAAAATGAAAAAAGTATCTCGTGAAATCGAAAATGAAATAATATTTTTAAGTCGGAATGGATATTCTTGTCGGAAAATAGCGGCAAAACTTAAAATATGTCACCGAACATTAAGTTGTGTTCGAAAACGCCGAAATTTTATAGACTCCAGAAATCTTGGTGGTCGGCCAAGGCTGTTATCTGATGGCGATGCTCGCTTCGTGGAACGGTTAATGGTTACAAACGGTGTTAGAACACCTAAACTTGCTGCAGAGGCACTGAATAAAAATTTAAGCGATCGTACAGTAAGGAGAGCCTTGCACAGAATAGGTTTAGTGTCCGCAGTAAAGCATAAGAAACCTGCGTTATCGGAAAAAAAAATATAAAAGCAAGGTTAAAGTTTTGCAAAGAGCATAGACTCTGGACTCTTGAAGACTGGAAACGCGTTTTTTGGTCCGATGAAACTAAAATCAATCGTTTTCAGTCAGATGGGAAGGAGTATTATTGGCACCGACCCAATGAGAGGATTTAAAAGTACCAAGTCAAACAAACAGTAAAGCACGGTGGTGGACATTTGATGGTGTGGGGCTGCTTTACATGGTGGAACCTTGGCCCATTAGTGAAGATCAACGGAATTATGAAAAAGGAAGACTACCTTAGCATTTTGCATGAAAATCTACCCGATGTCGTTGAAGAATGCGCCTATCCAGCAGATGAGATAGTTTTCCAACAGGACGGAGACCCAAAGCACACTGCAATTATTGTCAAAAAATGGCTTGCTGAGCACCCATTTAAGACAATGCAGTGGCCCGCACAAAGCCCGGATTCAAATCCTATTGAAAATGTATGGGCGATTGTGAAAAGGATGCTGTCACATTACGGACGTGCTCCCACAACATTGGCCGAATTCTGGGAAAGAGTACAGATTGAATGGACCAAAACTCCTGATCAAACGATTCAGAACCTGGTAGAGAGTATGCCAAAACGGATCGAAAGTGTTTTAGCAAGTAAAGGACTTTGGACTAAGTACTAATTTATCAAAACAATCAATTTGGACAAAACTGGATACATGCTATTTATGAAGACATTTGAAATTTTCTTAAGTTTTTTATATGAATATTGTTAGTTTTTATTTATGTAAATATAAAAAGACAAAACAAAGTATTAGATGTAAAAACAATTTTTAATTTACCTGCAATAAAAGAAAATTTAAATCAAATTTACTTAGAATTTTGATTTATGTATCCAGTTTTGTCCACCACTTTAGTTCTCCGGAGTGTGCTCCGTTGGAGTAACACCGCTGCGCGGGCCACCGTGCCGCCGATAAAGCGGCACTGTACGGAGTACTAAACTGAAAAGTGTGTATCGCGCATAGCAAAACTGGAACTTACATCGTTCGGTGCATCTTCGTCTTACTCTTGACCATACGGTTCTTTAACCCCTTAACCTACGATTTAGAATCGAAAATGTTGGGTCGAAATCGTATACAAGCTCGCGCAGCGTTCGGGTAATTCGCAAGACTTGTATAATGCCGCCTGTACACTCTCGTCGAGGCACAGCGAAGCATGACGAGTGTGAGAGTGTACATGGTTCCCTCGCTTTGTCTCGTTATGTCTCGCCTCGCCTCGCCTCGACAGCTCTCCATTCCGAGTCGGTAAATTGTGCGAAAGCCCTCGCGCGAGGGATGGCGAGGCACTCGCGCGAGAGTGTACAGGCGCCATAACACGCTGATCGGGCCAATCGTAAACATGACGGGCATCGCCCGCGATAGGACGATCGCGGTTTGTAGATAGCACAGACAAGGCTCGTGATGTATTTCTGTTATCTCTTCGGATCGTGATCAGTGTCAAGTTGTTCTTGGTTACATTCGCTCGTCGAAATTGACGTTCGTAAATTCTAGAAAAGCAACCCCAGAAAATGTTCTCAAGAAAGAGATTTCGTGATGAGAGCAGTGAGAATTGTGCTGATAATTTTGCTAATGAAAGTGTTAGTAGTGATTATATATGTCGAGTTCGAAGTAGGTGTAGCCGATTAGTTATTGATGATACATCCGATGACGATCAACTACCAGAGTCCTGGCCATGGAAGAAAATAATAAATAGTCCAAAAATCTGGGACTATACGATGACTATAAGGCCTTACAGAGGGAGCCTTATGTCAATTAGGAGGAAGTGAAGGAGGATTAGATACATTTAATCTAATATTTGATGACATATTTTGGAACAATATTGTGACCGAAAATATCCAGTATGCATATCAAGACGAGAAAATCCACATAAAACACATGAAATCGACGACACTGGGTTTCCTGTAGACTCTACCGAAATGAAAAGATATTTCGCCTTGACCATTATAATGTCACAGGTAAAAAAGCCAAGATTCCAAATGAATTGCTCGAAGAGGGCTGTTATCGAAACGCCCAAATTTAGAAACTCAATGCCTTTAAAGAGATATCTACAAATTACAAGCTTTTTGTATTTCTCAAACAATAATCTGGTTGCCAATACCGATAAAATGAGCAAAATTAAACCTGTTATTAATTTTTTGAACCAAAAATTTAAAGAAGTGTATATAATGAAAAAAGACACTTCTATTGATGAATCGCTTATGAAATTCAGGGGGCGTGTATCGTATAAGCAATTCAATCCATCGAAAAGGGCAAGGTTTGGCATCAAAATTTATAAATTATGAGTCTGAGTCAGGCTATTGTTATCAATTTAAATTATATACCGGCAACGATAAAATAAACTGTGATGACAGCGCTTCGGAATGTGTTGTCAAAGAGCTTGCTGAGTCAGTGCTGCACAGGGGTCACACTTTATACATTGACAATTGGTATTCTTCCCCAAAACTATATATGACGTTATCACATAAATATAAAACAAATGTAATTAGCACAGTACGTTTGAATAGGAAGAATATGCCAAAAGATTTGTGCAGTGTAAAATTAAAAAGGAGGGAAAACGTAATAAGAAGCTGTAACCGAATACTTGCTATAAAATGGAAAGATAAGCGAGATGCATATATGATGTCGACAAAACATGAAACAGTCGAAATTATTTCACAGGGATCCAACCACACCCTAAAACCGAGTTGTATTGCAGAGTACAACGACATCATGAACGGAATTGATCTCCAAGATCAAATATTGGCATGCTTGCCAGTAATGCGAAATTACATGAAAGGATACAAAAAAATTTTTTTTATCTATTTGATATTGGTCTTTATAACTCCTATATTTCATGGAAAAACCTGAATGATGGAAAGAAACAATGCTATGTCGACTATAGGATCAATATAGCCGAATCTCTATTGAAGAATGTGCTAAAACCGATTTATAGAGAACGAGGCGTATCATCTGTCGGAGATGCGCCAGACAGACTGTACGTGAAGGACTGGGCTCATTTTCCAAAGCACATTGATCCAACAGCCGCTAAATCAAGACCGTCAAAACGTTGTACAGTTTATTACAAAAATAAAAAACGTAAGGAAACAACATGGGAGTGTAAAAATTGTAAAGTTGCGTACCAGAATGCTTTGAAATATATCATACCGTTACAGATTAATAATGTTGTATTTTTGTATAAATAAAAATTTTGTAATAAACAATTTGTTATAAACAATGATTGCATCAGGCTGTAATTGCATATCAAATATTCCACGTAATATTCACTTCTGGCCCGACCATCGTACGCGGGCTATGCCCGTCATTGTAGGTTAAGGGGATAAGTATTATGCAAAAGCACATGGAGATATTTCAATTGTTAACAATAAAAATGTACTTATAAATTAAAAATTACGGCCAGTGTCAACCGTTTGCGGATGTTATCTATTAGCGACACTCGTACACACAGATCGTCGCGTAGATGCCGTCTATAGACGACGCTCATAGCGAAAGGGTTAAGAAAGTTGCATGGCGAAAGAAAATACTGTAGACCCTCCGTTAAAAAATCAATCAAAAAGATAAAATGCTTCCTTTTAATGTAGAGAATCATTTACGAAATCGATTCTCGAGCGTAATCTCTCGGTAATCACTTGATTTATTTTCTTTACAATTCATGCTTAAGTGCTATCAGGTCTAAACCTTATTAATCTTTTACGGCTTAATCTACAATATAAGGCATAATTTTCAAAGGTAATTAAAAAAATTACAAAAAAATAATTCCAAAAGTAGTTGATTTTTTAACAATACTTTTTAATGGAAAGCAATTCATTAGTTGGAATAACTATGACCTACAGTTTCCTTCATCTTGGTTCATTAACTTTTTCTTTACCCGGGTATTGCGAGGCTTTCCAGGACATCCAATTCAATAGTATTTCTCAAAGAGTATCGTGATCTGAGTATCATATTTACCACTAGAGTGTCTTTAGTTTCCTTGATGCTGGTTGCATCCCCAACTGTCTCATGTCCTTTCATGATGATAAGTTTGAAATTTTTCCCTTCTTATTCAAATTCCCTCTTGTCAAAGATTACCACTGTATTGCCTTTATATGCTTAGACCGCTTTTTGCTTCATCCCCGCAACTTCGCTTGCTTCTTTGCTGTGTGCTTCCTCTTTCCCCTTTCCCGAGTATTCTATTTATGGAAACGTTAGGGTACATAAAAGAGTGAATTTTACTTGCAATGCTTTGTATGGCGTTTAATTATTTCTTATTTATTATTTCATATTTCAAATAATTGATTAAATATTATTTTATTATTTTTGGCACTGCTTGCAAATTTGTTGGAATTGAGATACAACAATGTCATTGAATACGTTGCCCGTTGGGACACCGCTTGATTCGGATGATATTTTTGAACAAATGAGCTATGAGCTAACAAATGATACTTTTGAACTCCCGCTTTGAGCATCTTTTTTATAGCACTCGATAGTTGCTCCTCTTCGGTAGCTACTTCGTCACATTATGAATCTTCTTCTATAGCATATTGTAACATTGGGAGTTCTTAAGCCGCCAGTTCTTCACTGTGCCCTGCTACAAGCTCATTGATGTCCTGTTTATTGACCTCGAGCTCCATCTGACTTGCCAAAGATATTATTTCATCATCATCATGTATTTTTGTACTTCATTTTTTGCGATTGTACTTGTATTTCAATGTCACATTCGGAAAAGCGTTCGGGCCAAATTTCCTCGAGAAGGATTCCAGGGCTCTTTTTGTTACATCATGGCCGGCTTTTACAATATGGAAGTAATTTTTCCATAACTTAGTTAAAGATAGATTACTTCCTTCTTAAAATAACTTTCCTTCATAAACTACTTCCTTCTTCCTTCCTTCTGAAGGCTTTACTTCCTTCTTCTTCTTCTGAAGAAGAAAGCAATGGTTAAAGAGTTCTTTAATGTATATTTCTTTGAAAGTCACGATTACTATCTTGTCCATAGGTTGCAGTAAAAGAGTAGTGTTCGGAGGCATTAATTTTATTTTTATAAATTTCATCTCTTGTTTTAAGTCATTTCCTAGATTCGGACGAAGCGAAGGAGATTTGTTCATAATAAGCAAGACGCAGAGTAGCATGTTCAAATATTTTTTGACGGAGGGTCCAAAAACTTCTCTTATCTATATGATGCTTTCTGTAGGCACGGAGATTCTTCGAATGATAAACGAGTAGAATCATTACTTTCAGACCGCTGCTGGCATTGGTACAAAAAATCAAAGTAAGACTTGATTGTCCACGAATTTTTTCAATTCACCAATAAATGCCTCTGCCTCTGCCTCTGCCTCTGCTAAATAAATCAAGATGCAATGAATATCCGCTGTTTTTTTTTGAATTTTTCAAACCATCCTTTGCTGGCTTTAAACTCTTTTATTACGGTTGATGGCGGCCCTAGAGTACTCGGAGCAATATCAGCGAAGATGTTTTTCGCCTTCTCACAAATTAAATTTATAATTAAATATATTGATTAACTATGATTATGCGAATATGTTCCACAAGTGGTGCATCAATGTGAATTATACGATGAATGAAAATAAAATTTGATGCAAATTAGACGAATTGTCAATGAAAATTATACGATCAGATAATTTAGTATTTCCCGATTTTCGGTTAGTCGTTATGCGAAACTTCATTCGTTAACCATGTTTTTATTTAAAAAAATTTTTTGTTCGTAATACGAAATGTTTGTTATGCGAGGCGTTTGTTAATCAAGGGTTCACTGTATATAACAGAGATTGAGGCGTGCAATTGGCAACATTATTTAGGACCCTGAAAATTATGACAAGAAGTAGTCAAAAAAAATCACTAATAGCTGTGTCTTCGGTCTAAACAGCGAATTTTTCGGTTAGGTTCTAGTTCTACACTAACTGCGCGGAAACAAGGCGAGCGTTCAAGATCAGAAATCTTCGAAACATTTTCGCACGTGCAAAGATTCTCAAGCGCTGGAAATAACAAAGAAAATCGTCGAAAAATTCATGTAGGATTATTGTAAGACACTCAGTCGTCACCTTTTATTTATATATAGATATATATAAATTCCTTACTTTCCATAATCGTTTAGCAACTTTATTGCTTATTGATGTGAATGTAGTAGTACGGTGTAGTATAGGATTGTTTATTCAACACTATCCATATTACGTATTTAGCGTTTTTGAGATGTATCCGAAGGGCATTCTATTATCTTATAAGAAAATGGTCTATATAAATTAAGAAGATAGTCGGAATCCAAAATATATCGCCCCCGATGTTATGTCTGAAATTCTTTTCCCAAGAAACTAATTACAACGAAACCCATGACGAGATGTCGAATCTATCCAGTGCGCAATAAAGAAAACTCGCAATAAAAGAAAAAAGAATTACTTGTAATTTGTCTCAAATAAAAACGTTTCGGCACCAAAGCGAAGAAACATCTCAAAAACTCCTGACGTAATAAGAAGAAGGACATGACTGGTGATTTCAACAATGATTCAGTAATTATTGTGAAAAAAAGTAAAAAAATCAAGTTTAAAAAATAAGTAATTATTATAATATTTATTATTTATGATAAATACTTTTAATAATTATATAGTCCAACCGAAATTATACCTCGCAACCTAAATGTTATGTCTAAACCAGGATATCATCACGCAGTATTTCAACATATAATTTCAACAAACCAGTCAGCTAATTCCCCCATTGCGTGAATTCCGAAGACACTCTAGCACCTTGTCGATGGTTCGTTTTTACAAGAGAAATATAATCAATCATGCGTGCCAGTAGGTGGAAACGGCTGCGAAATCGGGGGATGTTCTCTAATAGTTGCAAAATTCAAGATGTGATGTCGAACTAGCCCATTGATGAAATTATCGTCTCTCGTTCCTTGGGGTAATTTTTTCAGCTTTTCAGTACAAAAATTATATGCACAACAGCATATCCTTTTAAAGACGCATTTCTAACACTTTGGTTATATTAGATCTGATATTCAATAGTCAAGATGGGTGTAGCCATAGCAATGTCGCATTTAACTTTGACGATTTAATCAAAGTCGATGTCTCATTAATTAATGTATTAATCAATCTTTGTGTTTTTATATTCATCTTTTCGTTAGCAACCTACTCAGAACAATTTTCTGCTTTATCGGCAACACACGTTTTTCCAGCTAAGACTTGCTCTCTTTAAATGGAGTTATGACTGACAGGACGGACGCCTGAAAAATGACCCACAGTCTCTATACCATGAGGCATTTATCGATGAGGGGTCCAGACCATTAATAGTGTTGACCTAAATATCGGATCTCATTCGTAATCAAAAATTTGTTTGGCCGGAAATATTGTCAATTTTTAGCTTCAAAACCGCCTTGATATTCTTTAAAAACGCAGGTTGGTGAGGACTTTTTAATACTAATATATATAATAATTTAATACTTATATAATAATATATAATACTTTTTTTAAATAGTTTGTAGGAAGCTTTGTAGTTGTAACTTCTTGCTCCCATTCCTTGTGACCAGAACATGAAAACACCGCCCACCTGTAGGCATCCTTTCAATACCTCATTTGTTATTGGAATTCCGCCACTGACCTTTCGAACTTCATGGGATGTTGCCAGGCTTGAGGTACGGTGGACACCGTAATCGTGTCGATAAGTAAGAATTCGCGATGTGTTGATACATTTACATTCTGTATGTCAGTATTTTATGTCTAATTGGTGCGCATTTCATTTCTTCACCAATTCTGAGCCCGCATTGACGCCAAAACTCATGATGTTTTGCATCAATACTTTATATGTCTGGAGTCAGTAAACTCTATAACCTTAATCCATTATTATATGCATTCAGGTTATAGAGATTACTGACTGAGGACTGCAACCTGAAGGCGTGTCTATTACCTGAATGAATACCTATCACCTGAATGCATTATTATAATTTCAATTCAATTCTGAATGGATATTGGATTCAAATTGACTATAGGTTGTGTAAGAAGTGAAAGTGAGAACAATTCAATATGGAACAGGAACAAATCAGCTATGAGTGATAGACATAACATTCGTGTGTAGACATATATTCCGAAAAATTGTCATCATAGAATCATTTAAATTATTTAGTAGAAAAAATTAACAAAAAAAAACTTTGAAATCAAATTGAAACTACTATATTACAATTAATATTGAACGTTGTTTCAATCATTTTGTAACAATACATCTGCATCGTCTACAACTACACTGCCAGTATATCCTCCACTTTTTCTGATGTCACTCTTTGTATTAGTATCCGCTTCACTATCTTTATCGGTCGAAATACTTTCAGACTTCTTAATTTCACTGTTGACACTTCTACTTATCGCATCTTCTTGTTGTAATTTACTAGCAAAACGATTGATATCAAGTATGAGTCCATCCTCATCAACATCCTTAAGTATATCACAAATTAATTTGGATTCAATTGTAAGAACATATTTGCATATTTCCGGCTCCAATAAAAACATTGAAAGTGCTGATGAACTTAGCGAATTGGATCCACCACATTTCAACTTGACTTCGGCCTGTCGTTTTTCACCTGTTTTATCGCATATTGTTCCATCGCTATAGAAGTGTGTTACAAAAGTACGCTCATCTTTTGGTTGCGGCCGCTTTTGTGGATGTTGATTTAGCCACTGACGATGAACGTTTTCATGAAAGTATCCCAAAATCAACGATTTCTTATCGAACGTTTTGTCATGGAATTGACGAATGTACTTGCCATAGCAAAATTCATATTGCCACCATCCTGACCCCTAAAAAATAGAATCGTTAGAATAATTACAAAATTTTGTTAAGCTGTGAGTGTGATCAAGTCATTATTGAAGTAATAATTTAACTGAAACACTGTAACACTGAAAATCAAATACTTTTGCAAAGTAATTTGTTGAAACAATCAAAAGTCAACAATTGTTTCCTTACTCCTGTTAAACAGTTGTCTCCTCGTAAAAATGACAGCACTGGATTCAGATCTCGAGGTGGAAGTAGTGGAGCAGATGGGGTAGGAGATGATGGTGGAATACCACCTTCGTTGCCCGTGTTTAAATCGTTTGCTGGTGTAATTTCTTCATCCGATTCTTTCACTTCAGGATTAATCAATTTCTCATCTTGTTTGGGGCTGATTATATCAACGCGTAGTGTACCATCCTGTAGAAGCAGAAAAAAAAAACAAAACAGCTATTATTAGCAAATTCGTTTTTATTGTAAACAGAAATGCATTGATTGGAATTTCTGTTTATTCATTGAAGAAATACAACGTAACAAACCTTGGTGTTTACTTTAATAATAGCAATTTCGTCCTTAGGTTTCACAGCATCCTAATAAGTGTAAAATTATAAATTAAAAAAGAAAGCGAATTCTGAATAACGAACTCATTCTAGCAGCAAGACTTATCACTAATTCAGTGTCTAAAACTATAATAACATTTTGTAGCTTTAGTGAAATCAGTGAAATCATATGGACCTAATGGGTATGACCATGGATTATCATGAGTATGAATTCATTGTCGCAACTTTCAATTATTGTTCTATAAGTTAAATATAAAACTAATAAGTGAACATTGGGATAGTACAAAGCGGGGAAACGTTATTGTTAATAGACATTGCTGATGTGGGCTGAAAATAAAACTTAATTAGCTCTAACAATTTTCCAAAGCAAAAGCCGTAGCATGAGTCCTCAAAGGTCAATTGTTAATTATAGCCGCAAACTATAAAAATAAACTGAGGCAGTACTGCAGTTATGTAAACTATATCACACCAATATCCTAACTTTTCAGAAAAAAATCCAATTGAGTAGGACCACAAATCCAGGAATGTGGTCTTCCAGTTCCAGTTTGAAATCGTGTTAGAAATAATCATGATAATCACGCTCTGCGGGAAGGATAGATTTGAAGAAAATCTATTACCCGGCAGTTACAAGGCATAGAATGTCATGTTAATGTTCAAAACAAAAACTGCTTTCCAATTTAGTCTAAACATTTGAACAGAGCATTCTCATCGGATACGTTGTATGTACATGGTCAAAGATTTCCAATTTAAATGTCGCAGACGCAGCAAGTTCAGGAATCAAGAAACTGCGTGTTATTCAACTAAGGAAAAGTACACAGTTGAAAACAAAACCGTCTAATTACAATATTTCTACAATTCGGCCTTAGGTGAGAATATCGAAGATAACCTCAGCTACGAAGATAGAAGCTAGGAGAAAACGCACTCAATTTTGAACCCAAATTTCAAGAAAAAAGGGATTCTAAACAATCGAGACAAAAGATTACGCGACCTCATAAGACAATATTTCGGCCACACACTATTGTTTAATTCACTTCAACTTGTTAAATTCACTGATATACTCCTGTAAAACCCAGATTGATTGAAATTGAAGAAAATTCATCTATTCTTGTGTGGACTCCAATTTTTCCATATTGAACATGCTTCTATCAAGAAGTTAATAAGAACCCTTTTGATGGTTGTAAGAACGTTGCAGCTCGAAATCAAGTTGAAAGTTAACCAAATGACTAAATTCAAATTTGGCTTTAACTGTAAATGACTAGAAACAAGTAAAAGATTTCTATAAACAACAACAATTTTTTAACGAGTTTCACCACGTTCTTGACAAAATCTATAGACACTGCTGCCACTAACAATAAACCGACAACTGAAATCTTTTTTCCAAATATGTACATTACTTCTCCATAGAAACGCTCTGAGTACGCTCCTTTCCATGCGCGCTGAAATGTATTGTATAAATTGGTATGTGGAACGAGTCCAAGAAGTATAAATGTTTTTTGTTCGGCTCACCGAGTGTACTCACAGATCTGTAACAGTTCAACCACCAGGTGGATCGGTTCCAATATGGATAAAATAAGAAAATAATAGATACATTTTGAAATTCTTTTCAGGATATGGGATAAACGCATCGCAAGCGATCAACCATTCGTATAATTTACAGCGATAATGTGGTGTCACAGAGAAAAGCCTGAATTATTGAAGATACCAAAGATGCACTTCGTGCTGTTAACCGAATCGCGTCGATGCGCTCATGCCAATTGTTGAAATTTGCCAAAGAAAGGAAAACCGGCATACTTCATACACAATACTTCGTAAAGTTTCTGTAGCGATGTGTGTTCACAGGCACGAAATAGAGAAGCTCAAGGAGAAGCTCGTTATTTCGATGCAACACGAGTCAAGTGTGAATCTTTTTTTAATTGAATAATTAAAATATAAAATTCACAAAATATTTTCAAGAAATTCGGGGGATAAAATTGTCTATAACGGTTTGAAGTGCGCTTTCTTATCGTCTCTGCCATGATACCCCGCACCTGCTCGCATCCAAGCGTCGTGTATCGTGTTAATCTCCAGTGTAATTCACAACTATACTCGCACCCCAGTTTGAGAAGCCTAACATGTAAAAGGAAATACATCGCATAATGCAATTTAGTATGAGCTAGTTATGACCAATGCTAATACCCAAAACGCGTTCTCACGAAAAATGCATCATAGATCGACGGACTACTATAATCTTGGTTTGCGATAACAACGAAAGACATTTTAATTATATATTTATTTGCAATGTCTACGGGCTGTCATGAAACCAAATACGCTCATTACATTGGCGATAGTGATTTTAAGGCCTTCACAAATCTAGAATCTTCATGATGTGGAAAATTGCAAATTGATACGCAAAATTAAGTGAACGGATCAGCAAAAAAATTAATGCAGACAACATCACATTGACGCTAAAATTAAGAAACCAAAGAATTCCGATGAGACTACACCGTAACCTTTAGAAGCTTTTATTAAAACTATGTATGTGCCGAGTATTTATGTTTTGAATGATTTGGTAGCGCAAGGATATGGAGATGATTCGATTGAATTGAAGTAGTGAATGCCATCCCTATTAGATCACTTGACTGCACCCGATTAGGGACATCAAAATCAGAATTGCAGTACACGCTGGGATACGGACTTGTAAGCACGGGAATTTATTAATTGATTGATTTGTTCTCGGGGGTACGTCAACCGTTACAGGTTTATTGTGCCCCCGCTTCCGGGTCGCCTAGAACGCCTCAGACAGATCGATTTTTCTGAGAATGTCAATGATCTGCTTCGGCCTCAGGCGTCGCAATTCCTCCTCGACATGGAAGCAGCTTCCTAAATTGCCACTTCTCCTGCGGGACAGTGCCTCACAGTGTGCCAGCAGATGCACTGGTGTATCCTCCGCAAGATTACAAAACCTGCACTCATAATTCGCTGCCAAGTCCATCATTTTGAGATGCCCTCCGAGTGTGCAGTGCCCCGTGAAGATCCCAGTCAGGACCCTTAGCTTTCTTTTATTTATTTCGATGCACGTTCGAAACTTGTTCTCGCCATAAACGTCGAGGAATAGCTTCGACATTCGAAGCTCTGGAAGTCCATTTCAGAGCCTATTGCATTCTCTATCCGCAGTTTACTTTAGGGCCCTGTGAATGAAATTCACTTCAGTTGCGCTGAAGGGTTGAGGACCGATAAATGCTGTCCATGCTCCTTTTCTCGTCAGTTGGTTCGCCTGCGGAAGGGATTAGGTACCTAAGTAGGCAAAGCAGATAATGAAGTTTTCAAACGCAAACAAGCTCCAAGTTTAGTGGTACAGGAGAGGATTGTTTTACACGCTAATGGGAAAGAGAGAGAAGACAAACAAATGGAAAATGATGCGCTGATTGATGGTGGTTTACTTTTATATGCTTAATGGATTGCAGAAATATTATA
The DNA here is from genome assembly GCA_954870665.1 of Stratiomys singularior. Classification (NCBI taxonomy): domain Eukaryota; kingdom Metazoa; phylum Arthropoda; class Insecta; order Diptera; family Stratiomyidae; genus Stratiomys; species Stratiomys singularior. The sequence goes on from OX940879.1 coordinate 16,598,332, forward strand.
CAAATATTGGCATAAGAATTCGAATATTCAAAATTAATACAACAAATAAGTCTTAAAATTTTGAACGTGTGTCTCTGGAAATTATATTTTTTCATATGACTGACGAATCGATTCGCTGAATCGATTGGAAAAGGCAGTATGATTTGTAGCTTATTCGTCTGAAACCACGTAACAATGTGGCAAAAAAGACACAAAAAAACTAAAGCAAGCATAAAATGAAGTAGCATTAAATGTAGATTTTTTTCACTTTTCTTAAGTGTCCACCATTTTCGGTTTTAATGTTTTTCTTCTCTCTTCAAACGACAATGGGATTCTAAGTGAGAAATCTTTCCTTTTAAGATCATATTCCATTGTCTCTAGGGGCTCCAACACTGAGATTTATGATCCACGATCCAGTTATTTATTTTGGGAGCCTCAATCTTGACGCCCCCTAAGAAGGAATCGGAGACAGAAAATACACTGTAAAATTGTCTTTGTATTCTCGGAACCTTTCATATTTGTATTTAAAATGTTCTATATTCATATTTATTAAAGGAACTGAAAAAAAGTTCTTCGAAATGTACTTATTTTGGCCTCCCACAGTATGTTAGTACCTTTATAAAATATATAATACCCGTAAGTAAAGGTTCTATCTGAACTCCCATTTCGAAATGAATGAAACCTTAAAATACGCTCACAAGAAATGATAATTGTTCGATAAGCGAATCGATAAATTATTATATAGTTTATTTTCCAAAGCAATAATTAGACCAAGCAAAATTAAAGTAAACTTATAATTTACGTACTGCGTGATGTCCAATTTTAGTGTGTTTGAAAACGGTGCCCAAAGTTTGTTTCTAAATCTTTAGTTGACTATTTCATTTATAAAAGCAAAGTTATTGCAAACCATTTAAGTACCCAAGCTAGTAAAGTTCAAATATTAAACATGCAAAAATTCTTCATGTGCAAAATTGACGAACAAAGTGAATGTGATAAAAATTTAAAAAAAAGATTCTAATAATCGCATTTAATCAAATACTTCAAGCACTATGAAAAACTCAAACGACAAGCTCTTGTTTAAAAGTTTCAAAAAACTACCTTGTGTTCCATACAGAATTAGCACTACCAAAAACTAATCAAAGATTAATTCATACGTTACCGAACCATGTTTATATCGCATTTCTAAATCATCCACTTTATTTCTCAGCCAGCCGAGTGGCTTCTCGGGAGCTTTATCCAACGGAATGCAATTGATATCACTTTCGATCGATGTTTCCGGTAGGAATGCCGGCAACATACACAAAACCGATGTCAATACAATCATTTCATAGTTGCACGTCGACGTTTCTTTAAACGAAAATATCTCATTTTTACCTTGCGGATAGCAGATGTATCGAACGCGTGTAACACGCGGTTGATTTATCAAATCACAATTGGTTCCATCGGACATTTCTATTTCAAAGTACGGATACTTAACGTTATCGATTTTAGTTGTTTTGAATGGCTTTTCTTTTTCTATGTCCTTCTGGACTTGTTGCTCTAACGCTTTCATTTTAGTTTCATCCCACATACCCAGAAAGTACTCTTGGACTTTAATGTTTTTGCCTACTGAGAAAAGTCTATATTAGTTTTACAAAGATTCAATGAAGCCTAAACTGTTTTTTATACCATCGCGTTCTTCGTGGTATTGTTTGATGTGGCTACCGTGGCAAAGCTCATATGACCAATAATTTTCAAAGCGATACGAGCAAATTTTCGATTGAAAAAGGGGACTAAGTGCCTTAAGAGGAGCTGAAATAGTAATTAGATGAGTTCATAGTCTAAACGTGGAACTTTACTTACACAAATTTAGAATATCTGAGTCCTTTCGAGTTTTCTCCGCAGGCGGAGGTGGAATTAAGCATCGGTAATTCTCCATATCTTCGGTTGTGACTATCATTGACTCATAGCCTTCCTTTTCCTGCTCGAAGATCATTTGAAAAAGTTGATATCAGAAATAAATTTTAAACATTTATGACGTATATTTATGAAATAAACTTAATATGCAAAAACGCTGCTCATTGCTGACGAATATTTTCATTGTTTTCTATATTTCTGACCGCCAAGATTTACAACAAAAATTCAATACAAACGAAAGGATTCTTAAAGGGTTGATTGGGATATTATTGCAGAACCATCCTTATATTTTGGTATATTTTCTTTATACTTTACAGTACGGACCGGGCTCCCGCAGTTCTTTTATTTCTATAATTCACCTGAAGCGTTAAGGTAAGATGGAAGAACAAGCAAACGTTTCGTATTTCCAATGCTGTTTACTCACATAGTCTTCAATTGATTTCGTCAATGAACCTGGCCACTCGACGTTATACAGAACTGGACTTTCGAAATCCTTTATATCGACGGCTTGACCACAAGCCAGAAGACCAATATAAAAAATGATTTTCAAGTTGAATCCCATTTTTAAGCAGTTGAAATTTCTAAATCATTTTATTCTGCTACTTAATTCACTGATGAGTTGGTGCAAACTTATTGGTCTGCAATTTAGTATCGGCGATGTTTGTGCTGACTTGCCGTAAGAAAAGTCAAGTTTGAAGTCACTTTTGACATGTGAATATTCATATGTCAACATCATATGTTATATCTGCAAAGAAACACATTTATTGCCGCTAGGTAGTGCTGATATTTGTTATATAATCGAAATTGTTCTGTATGTTGCTTGCTGTCCACAATTTTGGGACGTTAAGTTTGGCTTTCCTTCCAATATCAAATAATAATAATGAGTAGCAACAAATAAAACTCAAAAATAAGTAAAGACTGTTAGAGATAAGCAATTTGAAGAAGTACTGTTGTTAGAATTAAGTCAAATTTTGTACGAAAGCCAATAATAAAATGTTGTTTTCGTTACGTTGCTACTCCATCAACGTTTGCCAGCTTGGTGAAGCACAAACCGCTTTGTCGTTACCGAATAACCACAAAATGAAGTCTAAATTGCCCTAATAGAGGTGAGGAAAGTTGTGTTAACAGTATACACTGAAGGAGGGGGAGAGTTACTCCCGGAACATATATATGGATAGAAATATAATAACTTCAGTCGATACGGAATTGCTGCATTACCTACCACAAAGAATTGTTGAAGTAGACTAAAGAAAAAGAGCTGAATCGACATTAATTGAATCTGGTTACTAAGTATTAGTCAGCGTTCAAGACGTTCTTTACGCTAAAGCAAACTATGTCTAGTATCAAGCAAGATATTAATTTCAGAAGTTTTTGGTAGATCAATTTTTCCATTTTCACTTACAACTTATAAGTGATTTATACCCTTGCTAAGCTAACTCAGCGAAGACTCATGGGTGCGGAAGTTCTGATCAAATGTTTCGAGTACCTCGATAGTGAATTTAATATTTATAAAGAATTGTGGAAAGAGCTCAAGCTGGTTTCGAACACGCGTCCCTGCCGCTTCTCATCAGGTGCCAACTCACAGGCTGGGACGCGTCGATTGGCACTACCAGCTTAGGTGGATGTCGACTGGTTATTTACTAGTTATTAATATTGCTCTACAGCTTTGAACTTTTTCCTATATTCCAAATTGCCTTTGGTCTGGCTTTATCAATTTCAGAAGTTTTTGGTAGATCAATTTTTCCATTTTCACTTACAACTTATAAGTGATTTATACCCTTGCTAAGCTAACCAGCTTGAGCTCTTTCCACAATTCTTTATAAATATTAAATTCACTGTCGAGGTACTCGAAACATTTGATCAGAACTTCCGCACCCATGAGTCTTCGCTGAGTTAGCTTAGCAAGGGTATAAATCACTTATAAGTTGTAAGTGAAAATGGAAAAATTGATCTACCAAAAACTTCTGAAATTGATAAAGCCAGACCAAAGGCAATTTGGAATATAGGAAAAAGTTCAAAGCTGTAGAGCAATATTAATAACTAGTAAATAACCAGTCGACATCCACCTAAGCTGGTAGTGCCAATCGACGCGTCCCAGCCCTGATGAGAAGCGGCAGGGACGCGTGTTCGAAACCAGCTTGAGCTCTTTCCACAATTCTTTATAAATATTAAGATATTAATCTTATGCACTTCACTGTCCCCTGTTTGGGGATATTAAATTTATAAGTTAAAATTTCAGGGAATTAAGTAATTTCAGCCCACGTTTTGACAAAGGCGTGTTTCTTTGATGTTTTCTGGAATGGCCAAGACATAAAATCTTACTATAGTAAAATGCTTGTTATAGTTATATGAAAGGAATATAAAAGAAGTGTGCTCACGACTGTTTCAGCACTTCTGGCAGCCAATTGAAAATGCCGATAAGGGTACTTAAAGTGGCGCTACGTAGCTTATTATCAACGTCCAAAATGGTTCGAAAGCAAATTGTTAAGTTCCTGAAAAGCTTTTTAAAAGTTAAGATTTCATCTAAATGCCATAGGGTACATCTATGATGATCTCTCCCGATGGCGAAAAAAAACCAAAAAAAAAAAAAATAAGAAAAGAAAAAAATTTGATAAATGAGGCACTAAATGTATAAAAAGCACATGAACCAGGATATCTCTCTCACATGAAAGTGGACATAGAAGCTGCAGATCAACACGACAATATAGAAATTATGATACATAGAATAGCTAGCGAATATGAGCGCGAAAAAGAAAGATGTTAGATAAGAAATTGGCAGAGGTAATAATGCAAGAAATGGCATTGGAGTTGAAAGTTTTTTGATTGATAGAAATATATAGAAAAACCGATGACCAATAAACCTCCATGACAACAAATTCGCTGTGCAAAATTATTACATAAAATTATTAGATATTGCACCCGAATTCGCAAATAAAAATGAATTTTCAATCGACAAAACATTTGTTTGATTCGAAGGGCGGGCTGATAACGCTTGGGCTGTTCAATGAGCCACATTTGAAAAACTTTGCGGATTATGTTGCAATTCCAGTAGATGTACGCACAGCCATACGTGCATCGAGCATGGGATTGGCTTCCCAGAAAAAGCTGGGCTTAAATTAATGGTTTTCTGAGCAAATAAGCGCCACAAATGATATGTTTAAAGCGTGGAATGTGACATTCAACAGATGGCATACGCAGATTGGTCCATTTTATCTAGGAGATGACTCTTGACAAGCGCCGTGTTTCGTCATAGCTATAGGATTACGATCACAGCAAGGATTTGCATCGAAAGCAAATCCTTGCCACTGGTGCAGAGATAAGGAGAGTTGTGAATGACATTGGACAGTTGCCAGATAAGCATCGTTGGTGATCGCAGAAATAATACTTATCCAACATTCTGTTAGAGAAAGCAGGTATATCTCTCCCTCCAGGTAGAAGAGAATTTTCTCTCTCTGGGATTTGCACCAGTTATACAAGTCATAAATCCATACAACCGGGGATAGCCCGCATGTTTGATCTTTGATATGAGGCTGGGTCTACATCGAAAGCATGAACAGACTCATTTGAAATTGACCCAGCTCTTAAGCGGGTATGGATATTTTCAGTATTATCTGCACAATTAATTAGGTCATGGTTTTCTTAATGTGTGTTTTACATAGGAGAGAAGGGTACAACCTGTAACACATTTATTGCCTGCAAAAGATGGAAATAGTAACGTGATACCATCTTCAGTGAAATTGAAGAGCTCTCCTCGGGGAGTGTGATTGAAATATACGTAGAGCGTTGAAAAATGAATCCACGTGACACATTATGCTTGGGAAGTCCGGCTAGCGAAAAAAGCTATGCAGCATGGGCAGTGAGTATTGACGGTAGTGCAATCTTTTTTGGCGCTCCATTTTTCTCCCTTTCTTTAGGCTTGATATGATACAACTTAATATGATAAATTACAAGACTTTAGCCGAAGGAAAAGAATGCACGACTTTAAACCATTTTGTTTAATGGTTTCAGGCAAGGCTCTAAGATTGACATATGAGGTGTTAGGTGGGTAGTAACAGCACCGATTAGGAGAGGTGATGAATGAAAATTGCAAAAGAAGGCTCAGTTGGCTCGAACTATTTTTTTAAGTTTCAGAATGATATAAAGAATATTTCGATTTCAACAAGAACACTGTCAAAAGCGAGTAGAAATTATTCTTCACACTTAGAGGATAACATTTTACAAGAGCTTATACCATCAAGTAGGAAACCGAAAAAAGTGAGAAAACAGTATGTTTAAATCATTTGCGTTTTCACTTTTTCCTTGGTTTATGAGAGCCATTTTCCCTTTCAAAGAGCCAGAAATTTTGGTTACCAAAGAACACATCTAACCGTCTTAGACACAAACATGACAGTTTGGTCACTTTACTATGTGACCATTGATGAATTCTTTCACGCAGGTGGCTGAAGATATGTTAGCCAAATTGAACAATGAACGTTCCTTTGGTCATGATCCACTGACTTCTAGTGGGACGATAAGTTGGAGACTATGCTCGGTCGCATCCATTTAACAAGCATCTCCCGTATAAGCAGACTATGAAAATGAACATGGTTTCACCGAAACACGTTATATGAATATTAAAAGAAATAAATACGCGATAATTGAAAATGAAAGCATTTTTTCTCGTAACTAGTTTATTTTTATTCTAATTTAACGAACTAACTAGTTGATTTATTATTCCTAATTTCTAGATTAGCCCAGGTGCTCTGGTGTAGAGCTAATGACTTCAATCTTTTTCTACCATGAATAAAATAAATCACTTTATTACTTTTGTTCGACTTTGTTAATCGTCAATGAAGCTTTGCCGTCATATTGATCAGGAAACTTCAGGAAACCAAAAAAATAATGCACCATTGGTTGTGCTTCGAAAATGGCTCAGAAAAAACAAACTGTTCATCATAAATGCATTCGTTCATCAAGGCTGAGTTTCGTTTTTAATAGAATAATTTACTTTTACTAACTTTTTACATTAACTTACTTTTATTTAAACAATAAATCTTCCAACTGAAAGTAATGGCGATTTTCGAGAGTTCCCACAATTTTCACCCTACCATCACAATTTTGGTATCATTCCTCGGGAAATTTTCTTTTTCGAAAAAAAAACCATTTATTTTCGCTGAACTTCCACTCCTAAGGGGGGAAAACCACATTCGAAAATTTACACTTTTCCAATATCTACCAACACGGGTCAACAATCCCACAATTTTCGTCCTACGATCATAATTTTCGTGCCATCAAGTAACCTTGCATTGTTTCGACCTTAGTTGTCAGTGCCATGAACTGCATTGACAATATGCCATAAAGCTTCCCTACCTGTCAGACAAACAACGAATATAGGATGTATTAACTCGTGGTTGCTCGTATGATTCCCTGGAAAATCATTCATTTCATGCTTCATAAGGGCATTTTGCGCGGGATCAAATTTTGGCGCGCCCTCATGTCCTCCTCAATTTTCACTGGAATTTGGAATTCTGGATCTATGACGTGTCTCCTTGCTGGTGCGATTCTTCATACCTATGAGGCGTTGAATGTTTATGCAGATGGTTGGCAAATGGATAGCTTCCAAATAGTAGGAATGCGTGTTAATTTCATAGTTTGTCGTATTGTTGTAAAAGACTAGATAACAATCTAATATGCTTGCTTATGCGATAAGTACAAACGTATAGTGTTTACCTTTCCCAGCATTGTTGCTTTTATATCCTAAACTAATAAAAAATCGCATGAAAGATAGTGTATCTGTGTAAATAATAGTAGGACCCTTGGGCATGTATACATGCAAATGTAAGAATCGATAGAAGGCTAGTCTTGATCGAACGGCTGCTTAACAAGTTGACTAGATCGCGCCGTGTTTAAAATCAAATATTCTTTTTTTATACGATAGAAAGATGTATTTTCTTTCTTACCGTTAATTCTAGATTAACTTCGTCGAGATAGTGCCTGCATTTATCAATAAAATCAATAAAATGCCTTACGTTGTTTTGTTCTAAACAATCCGCTGAGCAATAAATAATGAAAATCTTTATAAGTAAACAATCACGGTCAATAATTTAAAACCATATAAAAGACAATTTAACATCAAAAACATTTGTTAAACAAAGATACGACATGCATCAACGTAAATACAATTAACGTTAACAATTAAAAACATTTCTGTCGAAACAGATTTGCTGATAAGCGGAAGTGAATTTTCCGCCAGGGAGAAAACTTTCGAAATGTGTTTGAACAGGTATTTCGTCTTCAGCTGCTTTCAAAGCAGCTTACATGTAAATTGAAAAGCCCAACGTCGCTATAATTATGTTACACGACAATTGGGTGTAATCGAATCAAGTAAAAGCATCGCACAGTGTGCAAGTTCCCACATGTGGGCGATATGAGTATCATCCGTATAGGTATGAAGAGAGTGCTCCAGCTGTCTAAGAGCTTAATCGACACCAAGGTTTCCTCACATGTTCCGTTCATTCATGCGCTTCTTCGAAAAGTTTCAAGTAGGCAAGCAAAAGCTATGATCAGTCTGCGCGAGTCGGATCGGACTGTTGTTTGATTGAGATCGCGCGATACGCGGGTTGACAAAGTGCATTCATTTGACCCTTATAGAAATGTTCAACAATAGTGTCTCGTGGTAGATCTCAGCATTTAAGTGATCCTCGAGTGATCCGTGTCTCGATAGCGATCTTCTTTGATCGTCCTTTGTTAGTTCTGGGGTGAGAATCCGCGACCGGAAGTACGATTTGCAACCCATCCGATCGGATCAACTAACCCCACAATTGAGTTAGATCACGCTGAAATCTATCCGTACCTGTGCGTGTGTGCCTGACCAGCTTTGAATGATTATAGTGCTCCAGCAGATACACATGCCTGCAAGCAAAACGATGAATAAGCAGTTGGTTCTTTTTTGCACCATTCAAGTTTTGTGTTCCACCATAGTACTGGCAACGCAAACAAATAATCAACCCCTCGCGTTATCACTTACGATCAGCGCGCAAACTAGATGTTTAGAGGTCGCATGGCGTCATGCGCCACTGGAATTGGGAGATCTCGTTCTTATCACTAACGAGGAACCTTTGAAATTCCACACAAAACCCAGTGATCCCAGCGCAAATGCCAATGATGAAACTCAATCAAGAGCCACTGGTGAAGTCCCAGATTCTACTTTATATGATGCGAACAAGGAATGGCATTGCAACAACAGGGCATCGTGCATAGTCCATCAACTAGTTCCAAGAAATGCAAATGAGTGGATTACCACGAAAATACCTTTCGACTTTGCGCTTTCTCAACTGATAACCGTGGATACTAAGTGCTATGGTTTCTGGGCCAGTTATGTCAACTTCAATGGGACTATCCTTGCTACCGATTGTATAAGTGCACATGCCAAATGGATGAATGAGCTGCGATCGCATATTGGCGAATTCCGTTTGCGCGACCTCTTCATACCTGGAACCCACGATTCCGGCTCTTATCGGTATCAATTTGATCCTCTCGTGAATGAAACGTTGGTGACAAAGTATTCGTTGACGCAGGATGATGATGTAAGAGGACAACTTATGCACGGAATCAGGTATTTAGATATCCGAGTAGGCTACTATCGATCTTCGAATCATTTGTTTTGGGCTAATCATGGAATATCGAGACAACGACCCTTAAGGGAAATCATGGAACAAGTGTTGGACTTTGTTGATGAAACCAATGAAATTGTGATTTTCGACGTACAAGAATTTCCTGTCGGTAAGTGTTTTCTCATTTTTATTCTTTGCGGATAGGATACTTTTTCTCAGAAAAATTGTCGAAAATTGATTATAATGAAGCAATGAATGTACAGTCGAACGTCTGGTTATATAACTAATTTGACAGTTGCGTGAAAAAATATTCGAAACATAGACATATTGTGTTGCATAAATATTATTATATTTAAAAAAATTACAGTGTTTATAATTTTAATTTGTTTTCGTTCAAAATTTATTTGAAAAATACATAAATGAACTTAGATCTTTTCAATTCATTTTTAACATACTGTTTGGTTTGCCAAAGCAAATGTGTGTGAAAAATATTCTTACGTCAAACATAGCAAATCTGCTTTCATTTTTGCGAATAGTAACTTCGTTTTCCATTTTGGCGTTACTAGAATTCCTCTCATATGATTTTTTTATTAGTACTAACCTTCAAACGATACGTGCATAAATTTGACAGAATGCTTTTAATTCGTGAGTTATAGCATTTGGTGTGAAGCAACTTTTGTTATTGAAAAAAATGGAAACAAGTGAATTTCATGTTTTGATAAAACATTGCTTTTTGATGAAAAACAATACAGCGGAAACCAAGAAATGGCTTGATAAGCATTATCCGGACTCTGCTCAATCGCGACAAATGGTAGAGACGTGGATGACTGAATTTAATCGTGGTCGTACCAGAACAAATGATGCAGAGCGCAGTGGACGCCCAAATGAGGCTGTTATTATAGAAAGCATCAAAAAAAATCCACAAAATGGTTATGAACGATCGCAAATTGAGGGTGCACGAGCTAGCTGACATTGTAAAGATATCAAATGGTAGTGTTTTTACCATTTTAAACGAACATTTGGGTATGCGAAAGCTCTGTGTAAAGTGGGTGCCGCGTGAGCACACAGTCGATCAAAAACAACGCATTGATGCTTCAGAGGAATGTTTGCCGCTGTTACACCGCAATAAAATCGAATTCTATCGTTGATATATGACAGGTGATGAAACATGGCTTCACTATTCCACATCAGAATCCAAAAGACAGTCAGCTGAGTGGGCAGCAGTGAACGAACAGTAATGTGTAAGGTGCTGACGTCTGCATTTTGGGATGCGAACGGAATAACATTCGTCAACTATCTCCAAAAAGGAACCACCATCAACAGCGACTATTACTGTGCACTTTTACATGGCTTGAAGGCTGAAATCGCAAAGAAATGGCCGCAAAAGAAAAAAGTGTTGTTTCTCCAAGACAATCCAGCGTGTCACAAATCAATGAAAATGATGGTAAAATTGACTGGATTGGGCTTCGAATTGCTTCCCCACCCACCGTATTTTCCAGATTTAGCCCCAAGCGACTTTTTCCTGTTTTCAGATCTCAAGAGAAAGCTTGCTGGAAAGAGATTTAAGTCCAATGATGAAGTAATCGCTGAAACTAAGGCTTATTTTGATGAGAAATAGAAATCGTACTATAAAAGTGGTATCGAAAAGTTGGAAAATCGCTATAATCGTTGTATGGCCCTCGAAGGCAACTATGTTGAATAATAAAATCGACTTTTGTCAAAATTTTGTTTTTTTTTTTCTTACTTATCCTACGGACTTATTGAATGTCCTGTTATCAGCTTCGTTGATGTGCGTATCTAGTTTTCGCGGGTCGCTTGGCTTGTCCAACGTATTTTTTCTGGCATCTGCAACAGATGATTGTATAAATTCTAGATTTTTCTTCCTTCTGCTTCCTATCTTTGGGTGTACTTAGCATGCTTACCATTTTAAACTTCTGGCTCGTGGGTATAGCTTTTATATCGGCTTTGTTCATAATCTTGGTAAAGACCTACAAATATGTTACCGCTGCTCTTCGATTCTGTTTAATGCCCTTGTTCTTCGGAGAGTGGTTAAGGATTCCGCTTTGAGTCTTCTCTCCACTTTTTTGGTGTTAATAGTATTCCATCTTCGCTGTAGCCATTCATTTTCGCCGTCTCCAATATAAAGGTCTTCTTTTGCTCGTATCGTTGTCTCGTTAGCGGAGTGGTCAGCATACTGTTTCATTTTATATCCTTTATATCCTGTTGTAGCCGTTTAATATTGGTATCTTTGTTCAATGCGAGTGGTGAAATGTCGCAGGTATTGTCCTCTGTGAGTCCGTGGGTTTTCTGAAGAATTTTTTAATTATAATATATTATTTCTGATTATTTTTAAGGTCTTAAAACTATATTTCATTCCATTTTCCTTTCTATTTTCGCTCCTCTCTATTCCATTGTCAAGATGGTATTCTTGTGATAGTGTTTATCTTCATTAGAGTCTCTTCCACTCTTTTTTTTTACTATGGCGAACACGTCATCTACATATCGTATCCACACCCTTGAAAGAACGTGCTCCTCTGCAATCTGTTTTTCCACCCATCCCATGAAAATTTCACTTAAAAGGGGAGACAGTGGATTCCACATAGCTACATCAGATTGTTGTTTCAAGAACGTTCCTCTGAAAGTGAAGTAGGTTTCAGACATACAGAGAGCCGCCAATTTATAAAATGATTGAATCCGTTTCCGTTGTTACGTGTTTGAGCTCTGGCTTGTCAGCAACTCCACAAGCAAGGCCAATGTATATTTTACTAGAACGCTTGGAGTTTATATAGTTAAATAAAATAAATTTTATCAGCTTTAATATCATTTTCTGTCCTGTTCTTTACTGATTCTGTCCTGTTCTTTACTGAGTTCTTGTTTGGAAGTGTATGATGCTATTACCATTCTTCCACCAGCCATTTCGCAGTCTTACTTGTTTGGGTTATAACTTCATGCATTGTCTGTTTTGTGAATTTTTGGAAGATACTTGTTACGTGGACGTAACTCATTCACCCTTGATGCGATTTTTGTTGGGATTGCTTCTTGAAAGTGACTCACGACCATCACCACACTTTTAGTAGTATCCGATTAAGGGACCTTCCTAGTTCGTGGTACCTTCGATTATTTAGTTTCTCGAACGCCAACTTCTAATGTTTTTTTATATATAATTGCGAAAAGTAATCTCTAAGGTTTTTTAGTTGACAATTGTTTTTCGAGACAGTTGGAATTTTTATTCTTTTTTATCAAGTTGAAAACATCCTGAGGAAACCAGGAGGAGGTTTCAAGCCATCCTGCATAGTTCAGAATACTCGCATCACTTGTTTACTTGACGCTTGTTCAATTAAATCCTTGATATCAGCGTCAGTCGTTAGATCAGGAATTGGTTTGAAGATTTAGCGCATGTTGCAGCTACGCTGCGTTAATCTTCATCCAAGCCTGAAAGATCACTGTCTTACCCCGATGACGCGTATTATCGCCAAGTTTTTCGCGCAAACGATCCTCCTTATGAAGATGTTGAATGCCTATTCTACTATCATTATTCGCTCTGGTGTTTCGCAAGGATAATGCTCATCTCTCGTCAACTTCCTTCTTCACGAAGTTCAAACAATATATTGCGTTTCCCTCGAAGCAATTCCATCAAATCCCTCTCCTTTGACACAATCCTATACGCGGAAGTCATTCTAAATCTCGATAGTTACATGCTACATGTCGCCTCTAGTAGAAATTTTTGTGGAACAAGCTTTGAATTTTTTACGCAAAAATGAGAAAAAATCCAAATATACTTCCACTTATTTTGGTCGAATACTATTATATACATATTTATACTATGACATATTTATACCATGACAAATGTATATCTCAAAATTGGTAAAAATCTTCAAGAAGAAGATATTGAGGAGCTTTCATTCCAAATATAGAAGGCTATTTCGGAGTACGGAATAACCTGTGCCCATCCTGCAGTATATGATCCAGATTGTGCAATGTATGATCTAGATGCGCCTTGCTTGAAACGTTTAAACCAATGGGTACCTCAACTCGAAATTATAATGAGGCAATAATGTTTCCGAAAATATCGATAAAACACCGCTTCCCCATCCTTCTTGGCCATTAAGCTTAGCTCTAACTCTTACACAATATGCAAGAACTGGCTAACTAACTTGCACCACCAAAAAGCGAACTTCAACATCGAACCAACGATCTAGATCAAGAGACTACTTGGAATCCTGAACTCCCTTGATATCGCTTTATCGCTTGGTAGTCCTCGGCGAAAATCGCTAATAACTCGAATATAAGCCCCGAATGTAACACCTGAATGTAGTGGAGCATAGTTCTGGTTCGTGCCTCTTCCTTGTTCTAAATTCTATCAACTAACATAAATGTTTGATACTGCCTTAATTTTCGGTAGTTCACAACAAAAATATAAAGAAACCTGGGGTTGATTCAAACAATTTTTTAACCAACGTTTGCCAATAAAACCATTTCAATTCTGGACATTATCCAATAATGAGTTTATCTAAACAAAATTATAGCTCTATAATTGCAATGGTCAATGGAGGTTGGCTGTCTTGGCAAGGACACTTAATAAGAGAAATACACGAGCCGCATTCGACTACGGACTTTGGTTGCGAGTCCGTGTTTTTGTCGTTGTCGAATCACAAAATGAGACTAAACATCGACCAACGATATTCGAAAAAAGTTCGTTTCAAACACGGAACATCAGCAAGCGAGACCCTGCTAATCGTTAAATAGGCTTAAACAAAAGAGGAATTCTGCAATAAGCCACTATAGTGTTGTTGAACACTGACGCAAGTTGTTTAAAAAGGAGTAAGGAGCTTATTGGAGAAGATCATCATACCGGGCGATCGTCGACCGTTCGAATCGGACGACAATGTGGTTAAAGTGAGAACTGATGAACCTGCTCGAACCAGTGCTAACCCGTCTGTGAGATGGATTGAGTCATGGTGCGCTGGTCGTTAGTCTACTATTACCCGGATTCGGGCAAAGGCGTTGCCATACCCCTCCTACAGTCTTTATCTGGGTCCACCCGACTTTTTGATCCCAAAGAATGAAGACAGTTGAGAGAACAACAGTGTCGCCATAGCTGACTCCCAGAAACCGGTCAGCGAATGGCACTAGCGTTATTCTAAGTGTGTAGCTACCCATGGCTCCTACTTCGTAGAATACTATGGAATTCCAAACACTCCTTCAACAAAATTTTTGAAAAAAAATTAGTCCTAGTAATTGTGGTATGGCCCTGGACCTCTTCTTCTTCTCATTTGCAATTACCTGAAGCGATTTGAAAGAAGATGTTACAGAAAAATGCTGGAAATGCTGCATATCTGTAAAAGTGAAGATCATGGAAATGGGTGGACATGGATGACAAGAATGATACAATACCTTTTAGATTAACAGGAGATATATCGTGAGAACAGAAGAAGATGCATTACAAATTCACTCAAAATTGCCAGAGAAATACATAAGAGCAATCATCACAAACTATATTCTACCATTTTCAGACAACACATCCGGCAGGAGGCGTTCAGTATCACGATCTGTAGAATGAGTCTTATTTCAAGTTTCCTAAGTATCACACACCTGTTTCGTCTGAAGTTTGATTTCATTGCCTTCCCATTTCAAATTTACAATCCCACCCACGTTAAAATAGATTTACGGTTCCTATTGTTTCACTGAAATGCAGTGAGATGACTATACGAAATCCGGAGAACTTCTTGCTTAACTCGGAACGACAGAAAGTGCATCCAGCTTTCCAAGTCCTTTTTGCACATGGTTTTGACCTAAATTTTTTGTGTTTTATGAATACATAATTTAGGGGAAAATAGAATATATTTTGTTTTTTTCCAGTATGAACAGAAATCTCTTGCCAATTTCAAATAAAATTATGATGAACCGCTGAGCCTCAGTACTTCTCAGAATATCCGAAATGCATCTCAGGATATATTTATTTAACTATTTTTCTACTTTATATGAGAATAAGATGTTGGACATAAATTATTAAGCATTTTAAATTATTACTTCCAGGCTTTGGTCGCAACCTCGACATACATCGGAAACTAGTTAACTTTATCAAGTCTGTTTTCGGTGAGAATATTGTAGATCCAAGTTTATCATGGCAAGCGACACTGAAAGAAATATGGCAACGGAAGCATAACATAATTGTTTGTTACGATAATTATGAAGTTGTCGATGAATATCCCACAATTTTGTTTCAAGCAATCGAGCAACGATGGGGGAACGTACAAAATTTAAACGACCTCGAGCGTTTCTTAACTCGGAAAAATCAATTAGTTTTATCGTAAGTACGAAACTTTATACTTAAATGGAGTAATGAGAGTGTTGATGATAAATTTATTTTGTTTCCCATCCAGAATTAGTAGCCGACCGGTCGCCGACATGGCTGAATTAACACCGGATACCTGGGGTGTTCTCACTGATAGCTTTGGCGGCTTACGTTTCCTAGCCGATCACGTCAATCGGTACGTTTCAAAATGGTATGAGGATCGATTCGGAATGAATGCTAACATTGTTGCTGTTGATTTTTATCGTGGTACAACCATTGTTGAAACGGCTATTGCGTGGAATTCAAAGAGAATTGTGTGACTTAAATGAATTGTTGAGGCTTTAAATAGAATTTAGTTTATGCACTAAAAATATGAGCAAAAAACGTTCGGTTTATTTAAAATTACTGTTGAAGATAAAAATATTCACTTTGCTCAAATCCTAACAGTCAAAAGACAACCAAAAAATAATTTAAGACTCGCATCGTTTATCTTGGTCCGTACAAAAAATTTATTTATATAAATTATCTTATAAAAAGCATAACGAGTTTCATTTTTCTTCATTTTTTCCCTTGTAAATTAATATTAAATCGAATATCCTAACTGTTCACATGTTAATAATATTATATAATATTGAGAAAAGCGTTTCCTTGTTTCAGCGTGTACATGTAAAATGAAATATCATTTGCATGCTGTTCCCGTACGTTTAACTTGATAATACTTTCTTATTTTGATTCGGAACTTTGCACCAATACTGTGTTGAACATAACTTGACAAAATTGTTCAAGGCCTCTTGATATTTTTCCTAAAACTTGTGGTTTATCCTTCCATTGAATGCATACATAGTAGAACGGAACGCCGGCTAATGTGATTACGACACCTATCACCAAATTCATTGGTTGACTCAATGTTGGAAGCATCACGAGTGTGACACAACATATTATGAAAATGATTGGTAATGAGATATGCACTTTGATGGGTCGGGGCATGTCGGGTCTGAAAAATAAAAAATCAAATTGTCAGCTAAGTCTATTCGTTAACTAGGAGCACATGAGAGTAAAAAAATATTAGAAAGCCACATATTAACATCCATAGACATTATTAACATCCGTATTTTTATCACATTTATTTTGGTCTAATTAAGAAATATAATTATATTAGTTTATTACATAGTCACTAATATTATCTATCATCTCCCATCTTCCTTGCAGTGTATTCATAGCTTCCTGGGATAGGAGTGAAAGTCTTTTCGAAAAATTGCATGTATTGCAATTGCAATTGAACTTGCCTTTCCGAGTTTCCTAGTCAAGGCATAGCAAATTACGGGTTTTCGCTTCAAAATGTTTTGTGAGGGGCCGAAAAGTAGGTAGTCTATCGGGGCGAGGTCCAAGGAATAAGGTGGATGTGGTAAAACACACCCTCCAAGCTCAAGATGTTTTTTTTTTGCATCAACCTTACTATATTTAGTCGTGGATTGTCGTATGAATGAATGACGGTTTTACTATTGACGAGTGCACGCAGTTTCCCTAGCACTGTTTGCAACCGTTGAACGTATCTTTTGACAGTTATCGTTAAATTTGCCCCCAGCTTGTGCTGAACTATTCCTTGATAATCCCATCAAACAACAATAAAGTCTTTTTACATGGAATGATTACGGATCTGGTAGTGGCAGTTGGTCCTTGTCAAGTTACTGCCTTTGGTGCGCTAGTCTAGAATGTCAAAGGCAACTCATGGTGAATTTCTTTCTTGACGATCCCACCATACACAGAGCTAGATATGTATGCTTTCGGATCTAAAAGGGCTGGTTTATCTTCATAAAGCCACTGTTTTTTGTGGTCTATATTGGTAGGTGTAACACATTTTTCATCGCTTGTTATAACTCTGTTTTTTTACCCCAATCAAGGCTTAATTTTTACGCATTGGAGCAGACTTTTAGCGATTGACTTTATCTTACTCAATTTTTATCTTACTTAAATCTTCATTATTTCGTGATCTGAGATTAGGATGTATCTATACTCTTTTTGGCATTCCCTATTATCACGAGGAGGCGGTTAACAGTTGATTGTGATGTATTCTACCTATGTGGAATGCTTCTTGTTTATTGAAGTGGGGTTTGCCTCAATATAATGTTAAAATCTTATCGTCAAAATCAGAAGGACATCCCAGCCTTGGTTCATCCGCAGGACACAATATTATAAACTAATTCATAACTGCCCGATCTTTGCTGATTCTTTGTCCTTCACCTTGTACACTGTGTATTTTTTCAGTTGTCGCCTTAGCAATATTGCCTTGGTTAAATAACCAAAACATTACATTATGAACTTTTTGACTCTCCATTTCAGAGATTAACGTAGTGTGTATCACTCATAACAGTTGACAAAAGACTCTGAAGACTCGTCAAAGTAATGTTTTTCCTATATATGTAGTTTTCACTATAAACGGAATGTCC
The DNA here is from genome assembly GCA_954870665.1 of Stratiomys singularior. Lineage (NCBI taxonomy): Eukaryota > Metazoa > Arthropoda > Insecta > Diptera > Stratiomyidae > Stratiomys > Stratiomys singularior. The sequence goes on from OX940879.1 coordinate 16,616,541, forward strand.
TTAAAACGAACAATAGGTTGCATTTAGCTGCATCGGAAGTTAATGTCGCTCGACGTAACAAATGCGGGCTGTATCAATGATCAAGCCAAAAGTGAACTGAAATAGTTGTTAAGACTAGACAGCGAAATAATCGAATCAAGTCCTGTGTATTACTCGTTATCAATTAAAATTCCAGTTCTCAATTATTTAAATCTCCACAAAAGCAAACCGAAACTGAACGATATTAATACCTTTCTTTCTCCCAGCAATGCGACTATCGCTACGTCCTGTTGTTGATACCTGCATATGTTGGCTCTTAATATTGCAGTTAGGGAAATCCCTTAGATTGGTTTGAATATGATATCAATAATCCTGAAGAAGTGTAACCATTCAAAAACTAGATCACTGCCCACTCCAGGCTAGATTTCAACATATAGGATCCAACGATGATCGCCATTCTATTATGCTGCCAAAACGTTTGACTGGAGTGGGTCTCTAACAAAGTCCAAACATCTCCATATTTGTTCTTCTACTTCCATTTCTTCGTTTAATAGTGAAGATATGGAGGTAAGGGTGCTTGAATTTTCAATGTTCCTGGTCACTTTTGGCCCTTATTTTAATTTCGCCTGCTACGAGCTTTCCTCCTTCTCTCAGGACTAATATTTTTGTAGAATATCTATGTCAGCACGCTATTTTGTTTGGTTATGGTACTTGTTAGTTCCATATTGTGGAACTATATTTAAATTGTGTAAGTGACGTTTGGAAGCATCGATAGACCGTTTCTTGGTTTCAGCCAATCATTCACTTTTCATTCGTTGATTTTTAAAAGCATTATCGAATTATCGATTTTTAAAGCATTATCGTGTGAGTATTGACGGGTATCATTATTGCTTTTTAATAATATTTTTAATTATTAAAAAATATTATTAAAAAGTATATTTATGTAATATTATTAAAAAATATTTTTAATAATATTTTTTAATAATATTACCAACCTAGTATGGGGTTAATGTGTTTTCTTGAATATATTGGCGGAAAAATTTATTTTTGAAGAACTGGATGATTCTCCAATTTTTCGTAAAAGTTATTTATATCATGGTGGGACAGTTTATCACAGAACTTAGGCCTTGAGGCGACTTCAAGCTAGCTCATTTCACTAAATTCTAAGGTGGGGTTAGAATGTATATTTCCAAATATATCCTAGCCTTTTAAATACGTTTGCAGCGATTATTTCATCTTCGTTGCTGGCGAAAATATTTGGGCTACACAATAACCAAAATATAATGAATTGTCGACATGAAATATTTAGTAAATTTTTGGATTACGCCGGAAATGGTGAATAGGAAATGTAAAGTAAGGGGAATCACGCGGTAATGGAGTGAATGGAATGAAAATGACATCAACAGCATATGTTGCTATGTAAGACAAGAAATCACTAAAGAACGTGGATTCTTCACATATATCAGTAGAGAAACCAATGATATGGAAACTGCCCAAATATACGTTCTAGCTGTTATAAACTCGAAACGATATTAAGATAAAGCGTGATACGAAAGAATTTCAAGCTTCGTTCGTGGAAATTGAGAGCGATGGCTAGCTTAGCTCTAGGGTTAGATCAACGTTTTTAAGTCTACATATTAGTAACAGACGAACGGGGTTTACTTAGTATATCTTTTTTTGTATATCGCAATTCTGGAGTTACTTACACCGTTATTCAGTGTAAGGCTTTCCTGAGAACAACCATTAGCAACTCTATTTCTTAGTCTTATAACTAGCTTCATAATACAAACACTTTCCAAAAGATAAGGTTTACTTTTTCAACAGCATACCAGTAAATGCTTATGCTCTTACTTAATTCGTCATAACCTACGACCACAAAATTAGCACCAATTTTTCGTTTGTTTCTTTTTTAACGATTGGATTTCACAGCGACGTTATTTCTCTGGTGGTTTTAAAATTAATAGTACGAACTTACTAGTGAAATAAATCAATGAAAACCTACTCTATTTCGGGAAATTTGTGTTGAAATCTATATCATTACAATAAACAAAACAAATGAACTGGATTAAAGTCAGGTGGGTAAAAGGTATTCTCAGTCCAAAAAAGCTGTACGCGAGAGAATATCTATCATTATAAATGAATTGCACTTGATACGAAAAACGTTTATAATTTCAAGTAAATACTACGAGTTTCATACTTAAATAGATTAAAGTGTTTTTTCTCGTACCATGGACTATACAATAAAAACTGGGCAGGTTCATAATCTTTACTTTCACCTCCATCACTAGAAACTTACTTCGTTTTCCTCAGCCACAATAGCCCTGCAATACTGGCGGCAACGGAAAGCCATAATATCTGACTGAAGTAGTTGATGAGCATGTAAACATCTGCGGTTAACAACATTGCCAACGAAACTATACACTGAAAGGATTATCATATAACATTTTTGCTTGAACTAAATCAGCCAAAGTGCTAGTAACTTACTGTAAATATCAATGATGGAATTGGTGTTTGTCTCTGAACGTGAAACAATGTGAAAAACGATGGTAAATGACCCTCCTGGGCTCCGGTCGCAAATAATCGAGCTGACGTGAAAAGGACACCATTCACGCCACCGAATGTGCTTAAGGCTACGAAAATAGGAACGATCCATGCAAGACCACCAAACATGTGATTGCCAAATGTAACAGCCACTGCTAACGAACTTAACATTTCCGTTCGTGATACAACAGCAAAGTATGCTAAATTCACCAGGACATAGATTCCAGTGACTAAAGGTAATGCAATCCATATCGCGCGAGGTAAATTCCTGGAACCCAAAAAACGGAGAATGAATCACATAACCGTATCGAATAAACAAATATTCCGAAAATTACTTGTACGGATCTTGAAGCTCTTCTGTTACGAAATTCAGATAATTCCATCCACCAAATGCAAATAGACCGCTGTAAAATGCAAATCCGATATTTGCCAAATCGTATTCACCCTCCCACATGTTTTCGAAATTGTCAACATGGCCAGTGAGCATCCAATAAACACCGGCGAGAATAATTAGAACCAATGCTGCTAATTTGGCAGCCGTGAAAATATCTTGAACTCGCATTGATAATTTTGTTGATATACAATTAATTGCTGTAAGAAGACCTGGCAAATAATAAAGTAATTAATTAAAGGTGATTAATCAAATTTTAAAAATGCTTACATAAACATCCTGCCGCAAGCAGTTTGACCGCACTTTCCGGTGGAGAGCATTCTTCGAAAAACGGTTTGGCTGCATACTGGGCAAATGTTAGTGCCACTATTGTCTGAAAAGAAAAAATTGAATTTTCAAATACAAAATACGAGTCTAATTCATCATTTTAATGAAAAAACATTGATAGTACGAAAAATTTATTAAAGCTATATGTTTTGAATAGGTCTTCATAGTATTGGGAACAACTGAAATTCCTGGAATGCTCTGTTTGTAGCTACGAGCACTCTAGGAACTGAAAATTTTTTGATTTATAGCTGGACACTTCCGATGTATGAAATACATAAGATCCTGGAGATATATATGAACTTATAATGGGCTTTATATATTTTCGATAACAAAATTTCGAAATTTCGAAAATCAAAGACTATTCGAGGAACAATGGATTGCATAAAAAGTTACCCGTTTGCTGCGCCACGTGAAGCTAAAATTTTAGGTTAATTCGATGTGATATAGTTTAATAAACGAGGATTCCAGTTGGTATAACCCACGGCAACGAGAATTATATAAATTGGCGACTGTGACTGATCACTATATGTTTATGTTTTTGCTGTGAGGTGTGGAATAGCTGCTTTATTTCACCGAAGATACAGAGAAAGGTTAAATGTCAAAACGAGCAGTATATATATTCAACTATGCAATTCCTACCGAACTACGAAACTACGAAAAAATACTAAAACTAAACGTTATGTGAAACTGTTGAAAACAAGTTCTTTCAAATAGTTCCCGAATAAAGGATGCACAAAGCTCGTTAAAAGCTTTCATTTTGCAACACAATGAGGCAATAAGCAAATTGACATAGTGCATATTGGAGATAAAGACACAGTGGGAAACTGGGTTTAATGAAGTTAACTTATCACACTGCAGTCTAAAGAATGTACGTAGTTATCACTTTTTAAGAAAAAAATTAAAGGGACTTTGTGGACGAAGATTCTTGGACAATGAATAACTGGATCATTTCTGATCGATATACCAGCCTTTTTCAAAAGTATAACCGAAATAAGGCGATTTTTATTTGGTTAATTTTCCGTCTCTGCGTAATAAAATATACCCACATCAACAAGAATATGTACATCTATTTGTACGTTTTCTATCTCTGTCTATAAATAGTCGCTCGAGAATGTTAGTGCTGTGTGTACTTATGCTATGGAGGTGTCAGATAGTCTCTTCAGATAAGAGTGGAAATTTGTTGACAAGCGCCCCCAAATTTCTTCGTAATCAGGAAATCCTCCAGCAAAGAAAGAAAGAAAAATTGAGGGGACTAAGTGGAAGCTGATAGCCAATCCCATATACAAATATATCTAATAAAATAAATGACAAAGATACGAATCGAGTCGATAATAGTTGAAGCATATCGGCGATTTGGACTTGTGTACCATCGGGGACAATAATTTCTCGTAGAATTATAGTCATAAACCCTGGAAAATTTTAAAATCAAACCCTCAAGTTCACTTTTCAACAATAATATTCTCTCAGCAAGATATCGTTTACCGGTTCATTAATTAGATTTGCAAGTTATGAAAGACGATATTGCAAACTAATTGTATGGTCAGGAAACAATTAAAACTTGATCCTGAAATCGTTTAATCTTTTTATCAGATGATAAGAACAGATATTTCATTTTCGTATGCAATTTGCTTTCGGCTATCTCAAATTCGCTTGAAAAGATAGAAAGCCATCCGCATTTCAATATTCCGCAATCATAACACTTTTTCTATTTGATTTAACATTGACTATCGATTGAACGATAAAGTTAGATTGCTATACTTTTAAGCACTCTGTCCTTGCTTATTATTTTATGCATGCATATCACGTCTGTACGGTTTTTACCCGAAAAAAGTAATTGTTCTGCGAATTTCCACTTTGCACATCCAAGCAAAAAACCCAATGCAAATGTCCTTGTATGCACTTGTCCATTCTAATTAAATGATTAATTGCGACTTAACCTGACATTCTTTGCAGAATCAATTAATTGTAATTGCACACTCATTTTATTTCATCGTCTCTGGCTTCATCGCAATTAATTCATTTACTACAATATTACTTCTAAGAAGCCAACTAAGTGAAATAATATCTTCTGGAATAATCTCCTTGTTCTTCTTCCTCGTTTTCGTCTTCTACGCACATATATAATACATATGGGGGTATGAATGTGTGAACTGTCTGATATCTATTGATTGGATACATTAATGGGAATCAATTTACTTTTTAATCGTCCGAAGAATGTATACATCACGCATAAAAATTAATTTACATACACACTGGTTGTAATCTTTCTTGTATAACATAAACAGAATATTGAATTCTGTTTACAAGTCAGCTTAATTTATGTAAACTAATATCGTGACAATCTCTGATATAATATTTCTAATTTAATCCTTTACGTTAATTTACGAATGCTAACTTGAATGACATTTACATGGTATGACAATACTGAACACTTGTTCATTTTTACAATGTGATAAGGAATACATTCGGATTTGTTTCAGATCCAATATTTATCAGATCAAAGAACCCAATAGGTTATTTTTTGTGTGATTGGCAAATGTTTCATGTAAAACGATCGAACTTGATACTTTAAACATTTTATTTTGGAAAGAGCGATATTAAACACAAGCTAATAGTTGATTGTTAAAACTTAACTCATGAAAGTTACAGGATAATTTTAAGACTACTTCCAAAAGCAATACAGAGCTCGCTCTAGCGGCCGTCACATGTAACCTAGAAAGTGGACTGAAATGTCAGTGTGCAGATTGGAGTTGCAGTGTGGAGATTGGATTGCAGTTAACTGTGATTGACGAGTATACTCGTTATGGAGAAGCGACACGATTTTTTGTGTTGAAGAGTATACTCATCAAGCGTATGAAGCAGACCATTGGCTATTTAATTCAAGCGACGCCACAGTTAACTGGTTAATAACACGTTGGGGTCATATAGGATGGAATTTGGTGTAGGAAAAATACCAATTCGAAAATACAAAGAGAACAGTCAATCGAGTTGGATTTCAGCAATAGTTCGCGTATATTCGCATCGAAACACTGCCCAAAATTCATTCCAAGTTGAAAGAAACACGAAAAAGTAAAGCTGATTACATTGGTGATGCACCAATTTTCAAAGAAATAAGAAAAGCATTAAAGTTTCGCACGCGAAACGGATCTATCTGCGACATCTGTCAACAAAAACGCCGCAATCATTGCGATGTGGATCAACGAAAAGCAGAAAACTACTGTAAAATTGGCAATTTAGCTCTTCTTTTAGAATCGAACGTGAAATCTTCCTTAATCACTTAGCCGAAATTGATGAAACTTTTATACCTAACTAAATTATTGGAGAATTTTCTATGTCATTCGAAAATGTGTTTTTTAAAATGACAATTTTTATTTGCTCTTTGTCGGAAATACTGTGTTTCCGAATACTATAGTCCGAATGCATCGATATATTTTCAATCACATTCAGATCTGGGCTCTGTGCCATCGGGGAGAACTTCACGGCAGTGGAAAATCAGAATTTTTGACTTAAGTTTGGGATCGTTGGGATCATGGTTGAAACGAAATGTGTTAGTATTTCAAGATTTGCAGCTATCTGAAGCTTTTCTGTCAAAACGTTGAAGGTACGACATGAGCCGAAAAGTCTTTGATCTGTTAATGAAAAAATTAAGTTTCTAGTGCAAAAATGCCAAAATCTCCGAAGCAGTAGGGGATGGACATGAAATAGTCGCGGGATGGGTGGACGGATAATGGTAAAAAAAGACGAATACTATGGGTGAAAAATGAGGATGGTTAGACTTGAGTTCGTTTTCCAATCGATCTAATGATTTCGGCTACCGTTGACCTTTTTAGAAATGACTTATCTCCAAATAGTGATTTTGCCGGACGATTGTCGTCCCTTTTTTGAGTAGGAAAATGGTGAAAAAACTAACAAAGCTGATTAAAACTTTTTATAATTGAATAAGAACACATGAACTTAACTCTAATACAATGATCCAAATTCATATGTAAGGAGAAAACCAAAATCTCTAATCCAAATCATACTCATCACTAATTTTATCGCTTATCATCAATGACACAAACACAACAAACTGCAGAACACTGTCATGCTGAAGTGAAACGAAAAGAAATACTGCTCGGACTTTCAGCTGCAATACTTAGATCTCAGCAGCTCTCATCGATCAATTAAAACCATCCAACAGAATATCCTTTTAGCCAATGATCAACGCACGCAACAAATTCGAAAGAAATTTTATCTTCTTACCGATCGAAAGAATCAATATCCTTCCTTTTTTTGTTATCGAAAAAAAAACCGGCCCTGTCCAAATGAAATAAATCTAAACGCCCATACGTATTCTAATTCGAAGGGAATATTATACGGAGCGCCTACTTGGAGCCAATGCGCAAAATATTTTAAATCAAAGCTTCAAGTCACTCAAAACAGGTACTTAAAAATGGCGCTAAAAGCCTTTTTCTTATTCTTATTTCTCATCACGCAAATTACATGAGCTTGCTAATATTAGCCCTATCAACAAACTCGCGCTCTCACGCAGAGATAATCTACTAGCTAAGGTAGAACACGCTTCGAATCCATACATTCAAGCACTCAGGACTTAAATTAATAGATTAACCTTAGATATCATGCGTCCTCAACCGAGTATCCATAGTTATTACTAAAGTCTAAAATAGTATGTAAATAGGTTTTAACATAGGTAGTAGTAGTTTAAGTTAGAGTTGGGTTTAAAAGAGGTTTTTTGTTGTATTTTCCTCTACTATTATAAATATATCATATGAATAAGAAACATTTGTGGTACAAACAGAAAAAATACTGCAGATGCAATGAATACCAAATTCAGAACTCTCACTTTAAGTATTAGCTTAGTCCTGTAAATTTTTAGAAACAATAAAGAACTTATTAAATAAAAATAATTCGAAGGGTATTTTATCTTCTAATCGGTAGTCCATTTACATAGATGGTATACAGTCAGGATACCATCAGAGTCAAAAACAAAACGATTCCTGTCCACACGAATGCTTTTGGAGGTATGAAGCCAGTGGTGAGATAATCTCAATCTATCGGTCTTTATAGTGCAATAAACTAAAGATTTTGGCTCACAGTCAGAGTTCATTTTAGAGCTCTGTTTAGTTTTTACGATAAAGTGTTCTCGAGTTTACAAAACGCACTGTATAAAATAACCTGTATGCTATGAGAGACTCCTTCGGTCTTGATGCTCCATCAATCGCGTCTCCAAATAGAAACTCAGAGAATTGGATCATTGTGCTCGTCAGTACACTCAGATCAGTTTCCAATGACTCATGCAATGACTATCACGGCCGAATTTTCCATCCGCGCTGGAAAATGCAAGCTTTCTGTTTTATATCGCCTTACCTACAAATAACATCTAACTCATAGATATCCACTAGCTGTTCATCCGCTTTAGATGGTCAGAACGTCGCAAATATTCGGATGAGTTCCTGTCATGAGTCGGCTTAACCGCACAATCTTCGTTGAATTTAGTTAAAAATCGATAACGTCAGACTCTTGTTGACTTATCTAACGAAAATGGCTCCAAGCATTTTTCACGTTACAAAGGAAGCGCTACCGCTACGCCCTAGAAGTCGCCACGATATCAGCCCGAAGCGGCGTGGCCAATAAAGTGATCTCGGATAGGGGCTCATCAGCTATGCATCATATCTCAATATACCTACTTCTGTTTGCATAATGAGTCGTAATAGCCCCTCCTAAGGATGTGTTCAGCAAGTTCGGCTATTATGTTTCGAAAAAAGATCCTCGTTCTAGTACACTGATACCTCCGATTTCGGACACCTGCAAAAGGCGGACTCCTCCCATATCCGGGCTTTACACACGCTTTTGGGTTGGTTTTTGAAACAAATTGACATCTAACAAGCGGACTCTCCAATGGACGGACGCGGACACCATATTTCTGTACATTTGTTACAAAAAACCCCTCTCGAGCAGACAAAAAATGTTTTTTTACCAAATACCACTACGAAAATTGAAATCAAATCGGGGATTCCCCTTACAAGAACATTATTGTTGAATGTTTGGGGAATATGTTTGACGTTGGCTGGAATGTAAAACAGGACTCCCAGTTTTAGAAAATAAATTGTTTTGTGTAGTTGTTCTTCGATATTCTGGTTTGATTCTATATGCTTCAGCAAAGTTCACGTGTATTTTATTCTGTTTTATGTGCAGATACCAGTATGGCTACGCGGAACGTTATTTGTTTGAATGAAAAAATTAGATAATTAACGCATTTGAAAAAGAAAAGCTGTCAGTTTGAGAATAAGCATGGAGATGATTTTTGGTTATTAAGGTAAGTGAAGAAGACTGTTTTTTTCTTTTTTTAACGGTTTGGTATTGGGAAAACTCAAGCGACAAATATTATCAAAAATCGAAATGCCATTCGATCCAAATGGAATTCTGGTATTAACATCCATCAAAAGAAAAGCTTTCTCAAGACGAGAGATTCAAAATACACCAAATCTGTATTGATTGGTTTGCCAAGGCTAGAAGCCAGGATATTCAAATTTATTATTAGGGCCAATTATTAAAGCGAAAGCAAAACAAATAGTCCACCAATTGAGATATTGTGAATTTTAGAAAAATGGGTATACAATATAACATTCAATTGCATAACTGGCGAAGTTTCAGATGTTGATCAATTGGACGTTGATCAATTTAGGGCAAAATTACCAAATATGTTGCCTGGGATGTTTATCATGCTGATGAGAGTTGCCTGCTTTTCGTGCTTTACCCGATAATACTTTCACCTTGCAATACGAAAAATGTACTGGTAGCGAACCGCGAAAAAAAGGCTGACAGTTTTATTTTGTGTGAATATGGCAGGGGAGAAGGAGATGCTATAAGTGATAGGCAAAGCAGCCCGTCCTCGTGCATTCTAAAATCTTAGCTTGCAAGATTAACCTGTCAATTTAAAGTTAAACTAAAAAGCGTGAATGACGCTAGATACAGGACTGCAATTGCACAGGAAAATGAAAATTCAAAACAGTAAAGTATTTTTGTTTTTGAATAATGCGACATCTCATACCAGAGATTTGAAATTCAGTCAGAATCACTACATTAGTCTGTCAACCCTTGGATCAAGGGATTATACAAAATTTCAAGGTTAATTATAGAGGATTGATTTTCGAACACATTCTTTCGGAAATTGACAGAACTAAGTCAGCATCAGAACTCACAAAAACATTAAATGTTCTTAACGCTTTATACTTCATCAAAGCCTCCTGCGATAAAGTTGATGAAGTGACGATCAAAAATTGTTTTAGAAAAGCAGCATTCGAACAACTCAAAATTTTTTTAGAACATGATGCCGAAGACGAACTGCCCTTATCAAGGTTTATAAATTTACTAAAATTTTTTGTCAATTTTAAGAACCAAAATTTGGAAGAATTCTTAAACATTGATAAGTCAGTTCATACTGAAAATAAAGATATTGAGATTCGACTTGAAAATCAAAATGACACTGTGGACGAAAATGATTCCGATGACGAGGTAACCTTTCAAGCTATTGCTCCAATAAAGTCATATGATGAGGCCCTGAAACAAATTGTTCATTTGAAGCAATTCGCAAAAGATGAATATGTAGCATTTCAATACTTGAAAAGCGCCGAGAATCAATTTTAGAAACAACAGCTCAAATAGAAACAAACTAAACTTCAGCCATCGAAAATGATGATTTTTTTCATTCGATTATTTCTCCGCATACTACGTAACACATATATAATCTATTTATTACTGTAAAAACAAGTAAAATGCATGTATGAATATAAGTTCACATTCAAGTTATAAATATAAGTATATATAATTTTCACTAAGCCTCTAATGCCTCCAGGTTCACTAGAAACAGAATTTAAACTCAGAATTTAGGGAAAAAACGTCTATGAGACATATCTGTCTGCACTGATGTTGCTGCCAAATTTTTGTAATTTCTCCAGTATGTTAATCTCGAAGACCTGTGAGTCTTCTGTTCACACTGTCGTTGTACCTTATTTTCCATTGATTTAATCCTTGCTCTAACGTGTGTTAAGGCCCGAATGAACTTATTTTGTTTGCGGATATGTACATGAGGTCCAACGTCTCAAAATTGCAGCATATCAATAACCATATATAAGCTTTGTATATGATGAAGGTACATATATAACCGACTGGTGTCATGATTCGGCGAAACTCAAAAAAACGTGTGAACTGTATTCATTCATTTAATTTGTCTGATTCATTGTTCTTTTTTACAATTTTTTTCACAAAAGTCCATAAAATGGTTGACGTTAGCTTAGCCAGCTTTCCCTCGTTTTCCTTGTTTGAACAACGCAGAATAAATATTTTCCCTAACTTAATTAGCGTATACAATCGTATGCTATTGCCTGATGTGTATCATATTTTTCAAGTTATTGCAAAAATTATTTTTTTAGATTTTAATTTCTTAACAGGTTAATTATTTATATCCATTATTAGGTGAGCATTCCATATTATACTGACTCTTTGCTCCGAGGTTATCATGTGCTTCACGCACTGCACTATTTGTGATTGCTTCTAGTATTGAGTCGTGCATGAAATCAAAATGACGTGATAAACTGTCTTCAATGTAAACATTATCAATTATAGATTTTAGTATATAAGGTCATTCCATTTTTTTTCTTGCATAATTTAACTTTGATTATGTTCGAAACACACAAACTTACTCAAGGGTATATTGTGGTCGACTTACAAATGCAACTTTTTAGACGCACAGGCTTTGTGCTTGGTTAACATCGCAAAAAACGACCTTACTGGTAACTAACAACATGTTTTTTGCATAATTGGTCAACCAGGTTCCAAAGACTCTTAATGCATTTTCACCTGCAAAAATCTACTAATGGTACGGGCCGTAGACATTGGTATGGATTACTAATAAAATCTCTCAATCAAATATATCTTATAAAGATTTAAAATCAGTGACTGCAAATAAAAAGGAAAGACTTCTGGAAATATAAAACTCATTGGTTAACTCATACTAACATGGTTTCCTGTTCGCTACAACGACAATTTACTTAGAATATTCGAACAAAAAAGGGAAGAAAACTAAACTTGAGATAACTTTAAGATTGCTTCCACGAATCTGGATAAGTAGTTTAACCAGAATCAAAAATTTGATGTTCTACTGTAAAAACAAGTAAGCAATTAATGCTTATCATCGTTTATTTCTGAGACGAAAATATTTATAGACTGTATGTGTATGAGTTTCCTTTAACTACAATTTATTTAACGGAAACTATGCAATAACGTTGCACCTTGTGACATTTTTCAATTCAATGCACACGTGATAACGAACATAAACATATACGAAAACATTTTGTTGCAAACTTCTTCTAAACAACTTCTACGTTTTACATTATTGGACTTTTATTCAGCTTGCAATTCTCCGACCTTGTGAATGCAAGGCCGAGCAATCGGTAATGCACTGGTTGTGCATTCTGTTGCAACAAAAAGTGACTAGAAACTCTTACATATAGCATCATAGCATAGTAAATGCTGATAGAAGAAATTGCATCATACTCGTACCTGGGTTGTTGGCCTGATTATTAACAACGCTATCCATAGACGTAAAAAGGCAACAAGTGGTCCGAATGCTACGAACAAATATGCATAGTCTCCTCCTGATCTTGTGATGCATGTGCCAAGTTCTGCATAGCAAAGAGCTCCAATTGTTGATAATAATCCGCAGATAGTCCAAATGGCAAGCGAAGTACCAACAGATCTGGAATGAGAAGACAGTGACGTAATGAGCGCCAGTAAGTAAATGGAATAGATTCCGTCACGTCCTTGAATGAAATGGCAATCTAAAGGACAAAAGGAATCAGATGTATTCGTTCATGATAATTTAAAGTGTACCAATAATGTCTTCGTACAGCAGCTATTTGAAAATCAAGTGATAGAACACAAAAAAATTGCTGCAAGAAATTTGAAAAAGTTTTAATGCAAGTTTATTCATTAAAAATTTGTATTAAATTTAGAAACAATAATGAATCCATTTAGATTATTCTATACCAAGTTATTAACTGAAAATAAAAAAGTCGACAATTTGCCTCCAATAATGTCTTCATACATTTAAGTTTTTGCTTGCCCTTCGATCTCTTTGCTTATAGTTATCGACCATAATCACATATTTTCCACTCATAACGGTTCTAGTAACGTAAACAGAGGGACACAAATGTGAACTTTGAGTTTCGCTGAGTCTGATTCCAAATATTGCCTGGTAAATACTTCTCGTAGGAAGAGCGTAAGCTCATAGTCAGTTTACACATGAAGGAATAGAAATCATACGCAGAAATAGTCAAACTACTGTCCCGGAGCAGTTCTACTATCCAGTCTGTGATCTGTCGCTTATTAAACATAAAGGCCGGGTAGAAAATAAGCCCAAATCAGGATGCCCTGCAATTCTCGCTGATCAAGATCGGTTACAAATCAAACGTATTATTGCCAAGGATTCGTTCATAAGTGCACCAAAAATTAGTGTGCAGCTCCTTAAATTCAGCCAAAAAGAAGCCCACCCAGAAACAGTACGAAAAAACGTCATTGATGACGGATTTAAGTCTCGTACACCTCGCAGGAAGCAACTGGTAAGTGAAGTAAATCGAAAAAAAAAAACGTTTGGACTTCGCTCGGCAATACGAAAATGAATCTCTCGAGTTCTGGTGCAATGTCATATTCTCTGATGAGTCAAAATACAAAATTTTTGGGTCTGGTAGGAGACTTGGAGTATGGAAAATCCAAGAGAAGCTTATAACCCAAAACACACCATCAAAACTGTAAAGCACGGCGGTGCCGGCGTAATGGTATGGGGCTGTATGGCTGCCAGCGGAGTTGGACAGTTGAAATTTATTGAAGTAATTATGGACCATAGTACATATATCGAAGTCCTTAAAAAAATTTAGAGCCAAGTGTAAAAAAATTGGGGGTGTCAGAGGATTATTATTTTCAAAAAGACAATGACCCCAAGCACATGGCTCATAATACTAGGATGTTCTTGGTATATAAAACTCCACATTTTCTGAAAACACCACCACAAAGTCCGGACCTCAATACCATTGAGGACATGTGGAATATGCTCGAAAAAAGGATCAAAACTTATCATATTAGTTCCAAATCAAAGTTGAAGCAGGCTCTTCAGGAAGAATGGGCGAAAATAGAGCCTAGCTACACAAAAAAAATAATAGAATCTATGACACGCCGCCTTAAAGCAGTGATGAAAAATAAAGGCTCACCAACTAAATATTAACAAAAATGTACACCTATGTATCTTTAGTTTTTAAGATTCTTTATAAATTGTTCCGTCAGTGTACGGAGACATTATTGGAGGCAAATTGTCGACATTGTTTTATTAATAATTAATTAGTTTGTAATAAATAATTGAAATGGATTAGTTTTTGTGTCTGAATTAAATAAAACTGTTTAATGGATAAACCTGCATTGAAACTTTTTCAATTTTCTTGCAACAATTTGTTGTTTTTATCATTTGATTTTCAAATAGCTGCTGTACGAAGACATTATTAGTACACTGTATGCGTTTGCATTTGTTTGTCTCACAGGATTTCAATTGATTGCATTGCGTATGCTTGACATATTCAGATATTTAAGGACTACAAAAGGAAAATGGAATGATTAATGTGAATTCTCATGTTCTGAACGTTTTTTTTTTGTTAAAATAAAATAACCCATACTACAAGAAACCCTCAATCTTTTATGCTAAACCAGTTTTACTCCGCCAAAAAACACGATTGGACAAAAATTATGCTGAAGAACATCTCGAACATGCATGTGATCCTGTCGTGCTTTTCATAAACGTGTGTGTGCTATAAGAATCGAACTTGAATTTTAAAATGGCAACAGCACACTTTTCAAAGTTCTTTTCGCAATACAATGGGTTCCCATCCTATAAAACAAGCAAAACATTCGCTTGCTTGTTATACTGCTCCTCCAAGGAGATGAATACTATTGTATTGAATGAAGTATATATATATATGGAATATATGGAAATTTATTGTGAAGCAGAATCGATGGAGGGTAGAATGCATTTCTTAGAATTTTTTTAATGTTTTTTGTTGTAATTATTAATGAGTTGTTTGAATTGCGTAAAGAGCACGGAGGCGACATAAAGGATAGTTTAAGTTGAAACTTCCATATGGAAAATGCAACGAAAAAAGGGTAAATGGAGGATTATCTTATTTTCAAGTTTAAGCAATTCTGCATAAATTAACCGAATAATAAATAATAATAAAAGGTTTTAGGAATATATCCAAGTTCGGTTAAACATTAATTGATAAAATCATTAAGCAAAACTGGGTGGTTTGGATAGTACATGAAATGCATTATTGCGAACGATAAAAAATAACTTGCCGATTGAAGTATTGAATTGATTAATTTTATCAAATTAATTAGCTTATTATGGGTAATTATTAATAATCAATGATTCGCTTAGAATATTCTGCGGCGGATAGGAATTCATTTCCATAAGGGGTAAAGCTAGTTGTATTGCGAATACTACAAAGAATGTAGTTTTATTCGTGTCCTGTAGTAAAATGGTGACAAATATACCCGTAGAGAATAATATTGGTCATTGTACCGTGGAGTTATTATTTTCCAAGTTCCCAACTCCCTAGTTCCAAGCTCCCGACATGAAGAATGTTTCTGAAATTCGCATCGTTACATGCGCGACGGTCTCTAATTTTTTCTGAAACTGAAATGAAACTAAAAACAAAACATATAAACGGCAAGTCATAGTCATAATTTCGAAATAAATATTCAGAACATTTCAGTCAGACTATCCAAGAATAATTAAAAAAAAAAAACATTAATAAATTTAACTAAAATCCGATGTATCGTTTCATCTGTTTTGCATGTAACGTCCTGACAGACTTCAGTCCTGTTGCTTCATTGGAACAGGCCGAAGGTGTTTCACGCTTTCATATACAGTGAGCGTCAAAAGAAAGTAAACACCAACTTTTCACCTTTAAATTGTTACATTACAAAGCTATTATTGACTTACGATAAAAAGTAATGTTAAAGAGTTTACTACTAAACCATTTAGAGATTGATTACTATTAAACATGAAATCAACACAAGTGGGAACATTGCACAAATCTCACCAAAGTGGAAATGCATCAGATTTTACGCATCAAAAAAAAGTAAACAGTGGTAACACTTACTTCGCTTCTTTTATATTTCGGGGAAGAACCTTAACTTTTGGTGACAAATTTGTGCTGTTCGCGTGCTTTACTTTACCTTTAATTAATATTAAAAATAAAATCCTAAAAGAAAATAGTTTCACTGTGGAAAAGCGAACATCGCCTGATACTCGGAAAATTATAATAGACTTAAAAGAAAAAGGTAAATCCTTGCGTGAAATTGGCGAAATCGTGGGCAGAAACCACTGCACATTAAAAAAATTATTGATAAGTATGCCAAATATCATCTCGTTGAAGATTTACCGAGATCTGGACGCCCAAAGCGGCTTAGTGGTACTGAAGTTATAGCTGTAGTAAGAGACGTAAGGGCATATCCAGCCTCAAGTGCAGTTAAATTGTCAGAAGACATAACGCAGGCATCAGGCAAACCAGTAAGTGCGAGTACAGTCAGGAGAGCGCTTCATAAAAATGGTCTACATGAAAGAATACCACGGAAAAAGCCATACATATCCAAGGCGAATCAGATCAAGCGTATAGACTTCGCTAAAAAATGCAAAAACGAGGGAAATCCTTTTGGGAAAAAGTATTACATACAGATGAGAGCAAATTCGAAATTTTCGACGCGAAAAAGCCCCCAAAAATATGGCGTGCTAAGAATGAAGCCTTCAAAGAGAAGTGTGTTACTAACACTGTTAAGCACGGTGGCGGTCCAGTTATGGTATGGGGGTGTATTACGGCAACTGGTGTTGGTAATCTTGTTTTTATTGACTCCAAAATGGACTAAATGGATTATTTCGCCATTTTGAGGGACAATGTTGCCCCTATCGTCGAAAAATTAGGCTTGCCTGGAAATTGGATCTTTCAACAGGACAACGATCCAAAGCATACGTCCAAAATTGTGAAAGAGTGGCTACTGTACCGGACTCCTAAGACACTTGATCATCCGCCGCAGTCTCCAGATCTTAACCCGATCGAGCATTTGTGCGAACACCTTGACAGAAAAGTGATACAAAGGGTCATTTCAAGCAAAGCCGACTTATAAAGGAAGAATGGAGCCAAATCTCTCCCCATGTTACAAAAAAAACTTGTCGCGTCGATGCCTAGAAGACTAAATGAGGTGCTTAAGTCCAAAGGAAAACAAACGAAATATTGAAAAATTAAAAAAAATCGACTTTTTCTATAGAAGTTCTGTTATGTTTTGTTTGCTGTTTACTTTTTTTGACGCGTGAAATTTGGTCTTTTTTTGATTAAAGTGAATTTATTTTTGTTTTGTATTACTTTTGTTTAATTTTTATGTTGTGTTCAGTTTTTATTAAATAATTCTTTAATTCCTTATACTTATTTTTGATTTTGTGTTAATTACTTTGTTTTAATGAAATTCTTAATACAAGTATCTAAGTTTACTTTCTTTTGGCGTTCACAGTAGAAAAACATGTAGAATATATTTTTCATACATACATACAGAAGAATGAGTTCTCTCTGATGATATAAAGCGTTTCAAGGAGTAGCTTTCTGCAATTGATGCAGCATTTTCAACCCATATAGCAAGAATTTCACTTCTTCAGATGGAGATTGCATCGCGTGTTACCCTGGGATCTATCCTTAGTCCGGACTTATGGAACGTGTCTTACGACGGACTGCCAGATGGGTTGCACTTGATCGACTACGCGGATGATTTTGGTGACCGCAGATTACCACTCGCGGGTTAAGTTTAACGATGGAGACAACTGAAGTGGTCATCTTGACAAAGAAAATAACCCCTATCGAAAACAGCGGTGAAGTACCTAGCGCTACTGACCGACTCTAATATGAGTTTCTCTGAGCAAATCAAGGCAACGGTAGAGAAAGCTGCATCGAGCGTATGTTGTGAGTTGACTTATGACCTAGGTAGTTGGGTTCAACACATCAAGGAGACGCCTCTTGATGAGTACTGTAGAGTAAGTACTCCTGAATAGAGCAGAAATTTGGGGGAAATCTTCTACTTCTTCTTGTGTGGAGAAAGAAAACGTACCGAAAGTTCCTGGCGCAGGTGTAGAAAAGAGGAGCTCTGAGGATTGTACTATCATATCAGACAGTCTCTGATTCAGCAGAGAGTCATTGCAGGTGTGATGCCTATTGTCTTCTTTTATTGGGAGCGCGGGGCATTTACCTGCGTAGAAACGAAGGTTCGAAGGAGACATTTGCTCGCGATGGAGAGATTAAGCTCACTCAACGATTGGTATTAGTCTTGGGTGGGTTGCAGGAAGGGATGCTGGACTGCGCGGTTCTCCTTGGATCTGACGCTGTGGCTATATTGTGAAGACGAGGGCTGAACAGGAGAGCTGATAATCTTTTCACTGAGATGCCCGGCTCGGTTGACATATGGAAGCATGTGATACATTATGTTCGGGCAGTCCTGAAATATAAAATCGATTCGCGGCAGCCGAGGACGTCGGGGTTGGGAGATCACTTCTTTAGTAATCCCTCTCTGTCTCTCTTTCTGGCTTCTCGCTGGAGTAGTGAATCCCCCGCTTGAAGGCGCCTGACGGCGTGGCAAAGCGAGACTAGGCCTGAAGTAGTGTTTAAAACCATACCAGGCTAGTTTCTTAGGTTGACCGCGGAGGTATTTATTGGGTAGTCCAGTCACTTGTAACTATGGGAACTCCATACGCTGTGCGTAAATGCTTTCAATGCAGTGAGAATGTAGCCCAACATCGACATTCCGTTGTTGTAGTTAAGACAAGCAGTTCTGCCTCCTTTATAAAGCGATCGTTTCAAACGCAGCGTTCTATAAATTTTGAAATTTTGGGTTGAAATAAAAAACTAGTAGAGTGCACTAGAAAATTAAAATATTGAAAGAAAGATTTTTTTTACAAACTAGTACAGTCCAATTATCTGAAAAAAATCAATAATTGCATAATTTCGCGTTGCGCAACGATGCAATCTTCAGAAACCATGGGAATAAAGAAAATTTTACTCGATAGAAATGACGTAACAAGAAGTGCAATGATGATTCCGGCCCTAATAAAGCGAAGTCGACACAAGAAAAAGTTAAAAAATTTGCATCAGAAAATTTAGCACATTATTCAACTTCTTGCATTTGAGTGAGTTTGTCTACTCAACACTCTAATAACATTTAACAAAAGTACTGGCTTATATTAGTTATATATGTATATGTGTTAGTTATATATGAGTGTAAACGAAAGAATACCACCCATAGTGTCTAATGGTCTAGGGCTGCATGACTTGTTCTGAACTTGGGTAATTGATTGGTTGGTCTACTTTTGTCTTATTTTAGACATATTCTGCCGATATGGAAATGGACGGCAAATATATTCCTCAGGAAAATGTCACCAATTTTCTTTTGAAAAACTTTTCATGGCATGATTTTGAGAAACAAAATCGATCTTCTGGACTGACTAGTACAATCTGGGATGTTCCAAAGAACTGCGCTTTGCAGAGATTTACAAAGCACTAAATCTGTTGCCGCATAATCAAAAGCAAACAAGAATACGAGGAATTTGCATATGTCTCAAATGAAACGTGGTTTTTAGATTTTATAATCTCTATAAATGTGATATCCATCAAGAATTTTGCAATATGGACCAAAAAAATTGTTTTCTTTTAGATATTCCAATTTCACAAAAATCTTATGAATAAAATGGGCGCTAAGTCATTTTAGCCAATCGTTGCATTCTATTTTCCGTAGTCTCATGCAAAATTTCATGTTGTTATTATCGTTCTGGTTTATAGCTCCAAACATCATTTATTTACCCGATTGTGGTCTAAACAATTCTAACCAATAATGAGCAACATTTGTATTCATTTTTGAATATATGATAAAAATAATATTGTCTAAAATCGCATTTCGGTTCGATTCCAGACGAAACAACAAATGTAGAAAAACAAACACTGTTTTGTTTGCAGCAAGGCAGACTTTAACTAGGAAAACGTCGGGCAAAGTATCTAAGTTTTGAATGCAGCCTTACTTTTGCGTATCTTTTTTAACACTACTTTTTTATTTTCTATAACGAAAGAAGCAAACTCTTGACTTGTCTATAAAAGGGTAAATCAAGATGTCTGAAATTCCCATCGTTGTAAACCCAACATTTTTTTATCTGGACTTTTGCACCATTTTGAATTTCTTTTTAGGTTTTTTTTTTGTGAATTTTGTGTTGTTTTTGGATTTTTTTGTCTTAAAATTTTGGTAGATTTTATTCGTATATCTGAATACTTTGCACTCTACTAAGGTTTTCATTTCAGTTTGATCATCACCTCACAAGAAATAGTGAAAAAATATGACAGGATTGCGTTTGCAACAATGCAAACTTCGGGATGCATAAAGTTGCCTACGAGGGTTACCCCGAAACGGAAAACCCAAATATAAAAACAATTTAAATCGTCTTTACGAGCCAAGAGATTAAAAGTTAATTAAAAGGATTACATCAACTACGTTTTACATATTACATTGACAATATTGCAACAATTCAATTTAGCTTAGTGACCACAAAAATTAAATTTCCGATGATAAAGTCTTTGAGCGTCATATACTTAGCGTGCCGAACGTACCTTTAGTTTGCATCGATGACAACGCAAGGGTTAGGAATTTTTCAAGTTTTTTGGGTTTTCGATTTTGAGAATTGTGTTCGATTTTAAGGAATGTGCAAAAAAGTAGAATGGTGAAGATTATTGAAGTTCGCATCGTTGCAAACGCAACGGTCTCAAATTTTTTCACTTTTTCTAATTTTTCGACTATTTAACTCAAGTGAAAAACGAAAACACTGTCAGTAGAGTGAAAATCACGAAATGAAATTTTGATATTATTCTAATCTGCAAAAACAAATATGGAAAAAAATCGAGAACATAGCGTTTGCAACGATGCAATCTTGAGACACCTTATTGTGGAGCGTATAAATAGAAGCTAGTTCTCCAATTAAATCTTACATAAAAAAAAAAATGACGAAAGAAGCACTGTTACGCCCGAAAATATATTTATATATATTTATGTTTATTTAAACAAAATAGATTTGTGGTTTATTAAAGAAAATTATTAAATGAAAAACGATGTTGTAAACACGCAAAAACACCGATGAAATGAATATATAAATATTAGAGATGTAGGGACTAGAGAAATACTTGCATGTTCTTTTAAAATCTTTGAAATATGACAACAAAATCACTAGGGATCATGATTTTCTAATAATTTTAAATTTTGTCTGGCTAATTCCTAAACCATATACATTTCCTGTCATCTTAGAAAGTTGCGCTTTCTTTCACACCTTTATTTTCCTTAAGAGCCAATAATTATCTAGATATGGTATTGGCTATCAAGCCAGACTGGGAGCTATCATTACACTAGATTGGTATTGTTTTCGATGTTCCTCGTAGTTTTCATTTATTAAAATACTCAAACTGGTTAAATTCCTGCAGCGACCAAGTCGCTGAAGAGGACCGAACAATTTCGGTCGAAAATCGATTTCGAAAATTAAGGAATCACACAATTAAAAGGAAATAAGTAATGTCTTTGGCCAGATTGATTTGAGATTTGAGTCACTACCGGATCAATAGCACATAGTACAATTCATATATGAAGAATAAGATTTCGTGCATTTACGTTGTAAAAGTCCTAAAATAATGTAGAGAATGAAAGGGAAGAAGACAAAATAACGTGTATAAAGCTTGCTGCGTTGCAAACGCAACTATCTCAAATTATTTCACCCTTTTTGATTTTCCTCGAAATTTTCTTTTCGGCTGAAATGAAAAACTAGTCGTATGCAAATAATTCAAAATAGCGAAAAGATCTAAAATTTCTGCCCAAATTTCCAAAAACAAATTCGAAGCGAGATACATTTAGACCATCCCGTCCACAACGACTCTTAACTTTTAATACCAAAGAAAGGTTCTTTTTCATGGTAGAGACGTGTTGCTAGGCAATGTTTCTTCTGTTTCTCATTATTCATGAATTTTACGAGTGATCGTAAGGACATAATACTTCAATTTGCATTCCTTTATGAACTCATTTCATACGCACTGGCATGGTATTCTGGAGAAGAAACCTCAACTCAGATTTTTTTCAGTAATTGGTAGTTTTTTGGATGGAATTCTGGGAAGAGTATCTTTTAAACAAAATTAAAAAATTTATGGCAAGTTGTTTCAACAGAACTTTTGAAACTATTTCGTTATTCAAATTTTTAGGAGTTTTATGGGTTTTTTATTTTACCATTGTCAAAACGAATATAAAACTGACAAAATGGCTAAATGAAGAAAAACGGTTTTGTTGGGAATTCACAGATTTTTGTTGGGAATTCAGATCATTCGAACCATTCTTAAAAAACAGGTGAGTAAGTAAAATTCACTTGCTGTAACACTGATTTCCACTTACTCGGTGTAAAAGAAAACCCCCGTCGGTGAGATGAATATACCAGATCCAATGATTGTTCCTACAATAATGCCAACTCCGTTCATTAGCGTTATTTTCCGCTTCAGGACAATCCCGTCGCCATCATCGCCTTTTCCGTTTTCACTATCCAATGTAGCACCTTTCATATTAGAGTCATCATTAAGTATGCACTCACTACCCCCATTACCATCCCTTGATATCACTTTCAAGTTTTTAACATTTTTCGAAGGCATTTTATCGCGAGCTCTTGATATCCCAAAACAGTTAAAATCTTTTGTTAAAACTTTCAGGAAAATTTGTTAAAAACTGATAAAACATTGAACACTTAAAACATTCACATGATAAGGCGAAGCGACCGATAGCTATTGAACGGTTGAATCGAATGCAAATTACAATCCCTTCCGTCAGCAGTTACTGGAACCACTGAAGGTGTCGAATTAATCACGTTTCCGAAAGCTGCACTGGTCGACTATCGAGGTAGGAAACTTGCCGCGTGCGAAAAAGATAACTGAAACACAGCGCACAATCCGCAAAACTCAATGCCGGCATTCACAAAAGAATAAAACCGACTGAGTGCAACATGTGTCACAAAAAAGAAATAATTAAATTCCTAAAATGATTTCCCGTGCGGATCGCGTTTCCATAGGTGTACAGCCGCGACTCCAATACTACGAACTACACACGACGCGGGGTCCACGTTTTCGAATGAGTTAACTTCATCGGAAAATTGCCTCAGGAATTATTAGCCAGGCGGGCGCAATCAATCGTTAGCTTTTCCACAATCCGCGGACTGAGTCACAGCACCGCGGAGATACTTCACTATTCAAAGCAGCTTTTACTGCTGCTACGACATCCAACACATTTTGCTCTATCTGTGCATGACTGATGAAGTAGACAAAAGTTAGAAAGCTACCCCAGCAAGGTACGCTGGATCGCAAACGTTCCACACAGCACTTCCATTTGTTTCGATGGCCGCGGCGAATGGGGTGAACCAGTGCGCAAGATATGTTGAGGACCACTTCCGCACACAACACGATGACGCAACCGAGAACGCTGAAATGTAGGTTCAAGCTTGCGAATCAAGTTCGTGGCAGAGGAGGTGTGTACAAGACGTTGCTCTGACGTCATGAACATGTCGTCGAGTCGGTAATGGCCTTGCAAAGATCTAACTGCTTTCTTAACACTTTGCGCGCGAACAATAAGCTACAATTTCAATTCTAAGCAAACATTTCGAGGAATTCGTTTGGTCGAGAGAATTTTCTTCCTGAAATTAATCTTAGTGGATGAAGATGAAGCAAAGTTTCACTCACACTCTGAATAAATATTTCTTTTCTCTTTGTTTTGTTTGTATTTGAAGGTTCAAATAACTTGAAAATTCGATATTAAAAAATATTAAGTTGAAGGATATCGAGGTACAAGGTGGTTGACTATGGTAATTACCATGTCTGACGGGGACTAATACACTATGGCGACTTCTTTAGATATAAAGGTGCAGGCTCTTACTTGCGAAAATCTTAAAAACATGTAACAAAACAAAACAAAAAACATTTTGGGACGCCATAGGCCAACCAAAGCTCATTTATATAATAAGCATGTTTGGGGTTATTTTCGTGCTGAAAGAAAGATGCGTTCCCCAGCCACAGTTTCTCGGCACATTGCTTAATTTTAATTTTTTAAATATTATGGTACCCATATTATTTATCCATTGTGGATTCTATGCAAACTAGTTGCCCCACTCCATTGTCTGCAAGACACCCCTAAACCATCGCACAATCGCCACTATGTCTGTCGAGCGTTTTCTTCATCTTTTGCGTCCTTTTATCTCATATATACAAAAACAAAACACAAAAGCAACAAAAACGCTTTCCCAAAATTCTTTTGGCATATTTACATAAGTTCCGGCGAACTCCATTCTCTTTCGGCGATTTCGTTCCGATATGAACTGCTTTTTACGTGAGACCCGACCATGGTTGCCTTTTCTGAAAATTAACTGCACTGTTTCATCGCTTCTTGTTTAATTATATTTCTATTTTATGTCCTGCGTAATTCGGAACGCGGTTAATCGGGGATTTTTTATACAGCATTAATAGTACTCCTACGTTCATGTGCTGTAAGTTTACGAGGACGTTCTGATGGATGCCACGAAATGATCAAACCGGTTTCTTCGTAATAAGCAACAACCCTTTGGACCGAGGAATGGGTTCTCCCAACTAATTTTGCGCTTTCGCGAAAACTTTTTCCGTTTTAACGCAAATTTATTATCGCTTTATGCTCACTAACACTGATTTCCTTGTTTCGAACTTCCATATTACAGTATAGTCTTTTATCGACACGAAACACACAAAAAGTTTTCCAAAGAAGCATCGACACGCAGATCAATGAAAAAGTGTCAACATTACCACTGCACGTTTCGGAGAATCCCCAAATTTTGTGATGAGTACGAAGACATTTTTGGGACCGCTCACAGACTTCAAAATATTGAAATTACTATATCATCGTTAGTTTTGGGACTGTTTTAATCAAACCTGCTCCAATACATTTCTTGCAGTTTAGGCTTTTTAATCGAAATGATTAAATCAATATCACATAACCGTTTCATATGATTCTAACATCATGCAGTATTTACTAATGAGATGTGCGAAGACTTTTTGTGTATTTCCTTTGCATGGTCAAACTGTTTGAACTGGAGTACGTTTTGTGCTACATTTGCAGCATCTTCTAGCTGTGCCTCGTGTGGACTGATGGCGGCTAGTTTCTAAGCGGATATTTGTAGAAACTGACAGCTAGTGCGGATCGATCATTACTGGTCTTGGAGACGTGCGGTTACTGGCCAGCGATTCAGATCTAGGCTTCTTGGCACGGAGCGACAAAAGTCCTTCAAAGTGAGACGATCTAAATCCAGCCGAGAAGTAGACTAAAGTTCTTTATAACCAAAGCAGCTGAGCAGCCGAGAAAATGAAAAAAATCGATGCCAACATTTATGAGATTTCCTATCAATTTCGTTGATACTTTGGCCGTATTTGTCGACCTGAATTCATATGCGACCTGAATGTAATCATTCACCACTTCTTGACACAAAATTTCAACATTTTCGCCAGTGCGTTCACCGCGACTTACATAGATTGCCTACGTTTTAAGGATAATAAAAGTTGGATAGCATATAAACTGATCTGTTGCCTTTCCATTTCACAATGCTGACATAAGTGTTGTTTACGCGATAGCCATTTTGTCCTCTCTGGAAACATTTGTCTTCCTTAAGTTTCGACAGAAACTATTAGAGTTGATTGTTGCACAAGCTTGTGTTAGATACTTTCGTAAAACTACTTGAAACAGATAGCTATCGAAGCAGTATTCGAAATAAACTTGATGGCTTTTGCCTTTGAGGTTCTGGGAACATTTTCTTCCATCTTTCTCGCCAAGATCAGCCTCGATGGTCGTTCCTTCTTTATGGTATAAATTTCAAAGTTTAGAGTATATCCCGATTGTGAACACATCATGCAAACTTTGTAGCCACGCTTTATAGACTTTTTTTTGGCATGTAATGTTTTAGGAAATTTCTACCTTTAAATTTAATAATGCTCTCGTAGCAGGATTTAATTTAAAGGGAGAAATTTCAATTGAGTAACAATAGAAGATAGATATAGATATAGATAGATATAGATAGGTATATATAGCAATAGCAATTTTCTCAGATGCTTTACAGTTTCTCTGAATTTTTTTCGGATTATGCGGGCCAGTGTTCGGATTTTAAATATTTCATCGTAACTTAGCCTATTCCTAGCGGGTGTCAGATTCTTGTCATTTAGAGGTAGATGTTATTAATTTGGTCCAGCTTAAACTGTTCAGTACCATGAAAGTAGGTATATAACCATCATTTGAATCTGTAGATGATGACCATAGCTTGATGATACTTATATATCTATTCCTCTGAGAGTAGTGTAAGCAAAAGGTTTCCTAGATAGCGTAGCATAAAAATTACGTTTTGTAAACTAAAAGTAATGTTTTGCAAGTGGTTATAATGTTTTGGTTTATTATGACCTTACGCTATTTTGGGAAAACGGAGGAAGAACAATATTGTTCGGTGAAGCGATCCTTGTTTTTGGATGGAAAATCGCTCAACAAAATAGAAAAAGCGCTTGGAAGCTGTGTACGGTGACTCTGCTCAATTGATTGCAACCGTTAAAAAATTGGTTTAACGAGTTCATGGTCCGACGTTGGTTTTTGGTGAGCCACGCCATGGTGCTCCGGTAGCGGCTACCACGGAGGATAACGTGATGACGTGGAAATCCATGATCTCATAAGGGCAGATCGACGATTGAAAGTACACGGGAAAGATGAAACACAAGGCATCTTAAAAAACCACTTGGGTCATATCTTGCATGTAATTTGGGTTTTGACGCATTTGCTCACTCTGGACAACAAGCGTAACTATGATACCACTTCTGGGCAGTGTTTAATACTGTTAAAGCGCAATCGGAAGGAGTTTCAGCGTCGTTCCGCGACCGTCAACGAAACATGTGTCAACTGGTACACATCGTTGGCCAGGAACAGTCAAAACAGTGGAGTTAACCCAGCAAACGTACTCCAAAGAAGGCGAAGACTGTTTTATCGGCCGGAAAGGAGATGGCCACCGTATTTTGGGACTTACAATGTATAATCTGCATCGACTACCGTCGGAAGAATAAAATGTTCACAGGACTCTACTATGCCGGTTTATTGGGCCGATTCGACGCCGAAGTACAGAAAAAAGGCTCCATTTGGGGAAGAAAAAATTGCTCATCCTCCACGACACAGTGTCAGGTTACATTTCCACTGTCGACACCACCAACTTGGTCAAAGGACTAAGAACTGCTACCTCATCCACCGTACTTTCCAGATTTGGCACCATGGAACTTCTTTTAGTTTACAAAGTTGAAAAGTTACTCGCCGGGCAGAAAATTGAGTCGAATGAGGAGGTCATTGCCGTCACGGAAGCATACTCTGCAGACCTTGAGGAACTATATTTTTTTCAGATGAGGTAAAGAAGTTGGAGCATCGCTGGGGTAAATTTATCGAGCGTTGTGGGGACTATTTTGAGAAATAAATCACTTCTTTCCCAAAATTTCCTTTTGTCTGTTCAAGGCTAGTACTTGTCGAACCACATTCGTACATACAGTGGTGATAGCGGGTGATATGTCACAGTGGCGGCGAACGTCTTTTGGTGACAGGTATAAAAAGCACCTTAATTTGTTCAAATCAGTTTTTCTAAAAGATGCTGGCTTTAAAAAATACTCCAGTTTCGCTGATGACGTTCTCCACTGGTATTTCCATATTGTTCTCACATATAAAGTAGCCCTCTAACACAACCAAAAAAGTGCCTTTGAAGGTCCTTCGTCATGTTTGATTCGCTAAAGAAGTAAAGGAAGAATAAGTGCTTAAAATTCTGCATCTCCAGCCACAGTGGAACCTGAAATTGATAAGAAAGTAGAATATTTTCAATTACCAGTGAATATTCTGTGTAACAGATGCACGGTTCGAGGATGAATTTGTGTTTCTGGTATGGTAGTATCAGTCTACCTAACAATGACAGATCTCTTCAGAGAAATTAACAAGGCCGAGCGTGATTTTGACCAGGTTATTTCTTTTGTCTTAACTTACACTTTTTGTTTTAAAATGAGAAGGACTCGAATTCGTCTTAAGACCCACGTTCTGTGGGTCATTATTGGTTCAAAACAAATTTTTGTAATGATGCCCGTTCATTATTAGACTGTTTTTGAATTAACTCTTCTGTACCTTTTTGACACGATTC
This sequence comes from Stratiomys singularior, assembly GCA_954870665.1. NCBI lineage: Eukaryota > Metazoa > Arthropoda > Insecta > Diptera > Stratiomyidae > Stratiomys > Stratiomys singularior. Next base: position 16,645,130 of record OX940879.1, read on the forward strand.
ATTTCTCAAAACCCTAAATAGTTCCTGGAAAATTTTGAAGAAAATAAAAGTACATCGAAATTGTTTATTTTTCGAAGGTTATAGCGTTACTAGTGTTAAATTGCCAGTTCCCAAAAGAGTTTTGGGTTCTCACACAACACAAAAGCGGTTCGGTCCAATATTTTGCAACCCTCAACATCTTACACCAAGCCTTGGAGACTAAATAATCATTTAATTCAGAGCCACTGCATTTCAGAAGAAGCATATACAAATGAGTAACAAAAAGAATGCCGTCAACCTCTCATATGTACATATTAGATGAACTAATTATTATTAATTCAAATTAATCTTGATTATCATTTTTTTGAAGTTTAATATCCCTTTATTAGTACTTCAGCAGCATCATACTAATAATGCTTTTACATGTATCGTGTTGGCTATCGAATTTCTTGCATACCTATCGTATAAGAACTCATAGAAACATTCACAGATGTATCGAAATCTTCAGAGAAAGTAGTTAAAATAGATAGGCTTAGTTTTTCCATTCAAAAAAATAAACATGTATGATTTCAACACCAACCTTCGCATGTTTATATTAAATTTTAAGGAAATATAATTAGAAGAAACTTCCTTTTTATGGTCTAAAGGATAAAAAAACCCAGAAAATAGTCTTCCCCCGCTTATTACAACTAATGAGGGATGTACAAAAATTTGTGGAATTTAATTGGCATTAAGCTGCTTTGAACTAATTCAATGAGCATATACTTTCGCTAAGAAAATTCCTATTTGGTTGGTTTACTTATTTTCAACTCACTCATTATGTTTTTCCTTATGGAGCATGCGCATATTTAAAAGAAAAGCTTTAGTGATTGTTTTTGTGGGATGAAAACTGTTGATGATGATAGCAATACACGTCAGATGTTCATCTAATTAAGATACATAAAGCTTGTGAGCTAGAATTAACTTAACTTCATGTAAATCTGCAAACGCATTTTTAGCTAAAGAAGAAAATAGAATCGTTAAAGCCGATAAGCAACACAAGACTCAATTTAGATTTTTCAATGATAATTCTTTGCTGCTCTTTGCTTTGTAAATAATTTTTATAGTTTTTCAGTGCAAACTAAATTGGTTTAATAATTAGGCCCAGATATCAAAGAAAAATTAAATGTTTGAATTGCCCATGGTTATTCTATTTACGGCTCTTCAAATTAAAAAAAAAATAATGTGATGGCTTATAAAACGACCCAAAATAAAGTTTCATTTATTTTGGTTCAATGCTTTTCGATTGGGAGCTACTTTGTTCCAGGGAGTTATCCATCAAATCAAGTTTTGGCTGATAATATGTACGTCCTACATGAATGTTTTACATGAAACTCAAAGAAAGTCATTGTTTTGTTAGTCTCATATGCATTGTGCTTCAAACACTTAGAATATCGTTGCCGTTCCTAAATTCACATCCTTTCAAATATCTCCTGTTGTAAGTGAAGCACTAAGTTCAATTTTTTCTTCAATTTATCAAAATTCTAGGTAAAAACCCGAATCCTTATTGTCACTTTTTGAATTCAATATCGTCTTTTTATCATAAACTGACCACCACGTCTATCCTGCATTAACTTTTGCGTTTGAATTCGTCTGTGTACCACTATTCACTTACTATCAACATATGGTAACATTTTCGTGCAGCATCAAAGCAGTGAGAACACTCCCGAGCGTCTTCTAGCAGAAAGAGATAGCGAAAGTAGATAAATATTTATATTGCGTATTCAAAAGCTAGAAGAATGTTAATCTTGCCCAATTAAACAATGAGAAAAAAAATTTACTAACACAAATAAAGTGCTACTTATTTGGTTGAACACTGCATTAAGGGGTTTTTCAACTTGTTTTTGTTGAATCCTTTTAGATCGGGAGTTCGTTGGCATATTTTTCGCTGTTTCATCCTTTCACATTTACATTTCATTTGTATATTAAAATGTCTGTCGACTGATTCGCACTAATTGATTGACTGTAGCTCCGCCCCATTGCTGCTTAAGTTTTGGCTCCAGCAATTGACCACCTTTTCATTAAGCCATACAACATTGCTTTCGAAATCTCGAATATATAATATCTTATTGACTTCTTTATATTTACTCATGAAAATTGTTGATCGGTCGAGGAAAAGCCACCAGAAACTTTCGATGGGATTGTATTCATGTCATCATTGCCTATTTCTATTGTTTATTTGATTATGAGACTTCGATTATTAATCTTGACGACTCAATATTTTTAAATTTAAATAAATTTATGGACTGTGTAAAAACATTAACTTTTAATACTATATGCAGGAAAGTCAATCGGATACAATAAAACAATGAATGCAATTCTTATAAAAATAATGAGTGAATACATTACACTGCGATGTAAATTGCAGAGCCTACTTAATACTTTGCATCAAATATTCATCAGCTGTCGTCTTCCAAATATAATTTGCCCGTTCCACATCGTGCCATATTTTTTCTAAAATCTCCCAACCAGCCTTCTGTGTAACTAACAAATATTCGTTATCCGGATCCAAGGTATGCGTATAAGCACCCAGAACTAAACTCTGGCACAAGCGAGCAGCAACGCAATACATAAGAATCTGTTGCTCTTTTTCTGGAACTAATCGTACCGCATTGTATCCTGCCAAAACCAGACCGCCAACGGAAAGATCTTTAGCTTGAAGTATCATATAAGTCATTGCTATCGCCAATTCGAATACAAGAGGAGAATAGCTCGTATCTCCGAAATCCAATATGCCACAAATTACCCATTCATCTCGTCCTTTCGGCTTGTTAACAATAATATTTTGTTCGTTAAAATCACCATGAATAATTCCTTTTTCTAATTTATCCATTTTTGATAAAACATAGGTTTCAAAAGCGTCAATTACTTGTTCCACTATTTCAGCACGTTCAGGATCGGTGATGACATGGATGAACTCCTTTAGCCTTGGAACAGATTCAAGCATCCAGACCGTCTTATGCGTATCATATGCATCGTGTTTGAAACCCTTCAATGAAATTTCAAATTTGACTATTGGATTGAAAAAGAAAATGAAATACTACTGTCAGAAAATTACCTTCAATGATCGATCGAATTTCGCTATATATTCGCCAGCTTGGTAGAAAATATTCTTAGTATGAGGCACTTCGTTGAATATTTTGCCAGGAATGAATTCTAATAGTCGAACAATGTGTTTTTGATTGTTTATAATTTCGATTGAATAGAATTTGCCGTAGACATTTTTTACTGGCTTCGGACACAAAATACCTTCCTGCCCTGAAACGCAATTTTTGAAACAAAGATTAAAAATAAAATTAAAAATGCGTTTAAAAAACTTACTCATGTGTACCATCAACTGCGATTGAGCATCTATGAATTCTTGCTTCTTCGAATCGTGAGAATTTAAAACTTTAAAAACGTATCCATCAGGACAATTATCCGTAATCAGAGGATTTTTTATATTCCTAAAAAAGAATGACGATATTCAGTTTCTAGTATTGATTCATATAGGCTGCAAATATATTCAAAACTGCGTATCTGCTAAGCTAAAATACGAAGATTGAAAGCTAATGCACAACGCGCTCTTGCGGACGTTGTACTAACGTAGACAGCTGAGCGAAGTGTCATAGTGCCTATTGAAGTCTTAATAGGACTTTCAGCAATGAAATAACGTGTGTACATTTGTTTCAAAGCGGTGCGTGGTAAAAAACGCCCAAAAATTCGTGCAATGTTGAAAGAAGATTGTGGAAGATTTACTGTGAAACGTAACACAGCAAGGAGGTACTGTGGATAGCAGAAAATACTGTAGCCACGTGGAATAGTGCATTAGATGAAAATTTAACTCTTTTCTCAATGAAATGGTACTCGTAGAAAACAAGCGAATCCCAGTTAGAAAACGGCTGCAGGATCAAATCATTGAGTTTAAATCTCGGAAAAAACACGTCTCTTGTTTTAAAAAAGATGGTATATGCATAAATAAAAGTTAATAACTTGGTAGATTCTGCAATTGAAGTCAGAGAGCAACGTGGTGTAAGCGTTGTAAGCGTTTGTCCTAGAAGTTTGAAAATTTTAAAATTTTGAAAACTACATTTCAAATTTGCTAAAGAATGCTGTGATATTATAAATTAAATGAAATGTTAAAATATTAGTAATGAAAATCTACTCAATTGGACATTTATACATACTTATACAACAACAAATGAATAAAGATTAAATAGAATGTAGATAAAAAAAAAGGAAGAATATTTGCGAGAAATTACACACAGATACACTGTATAGACTTTTGGCATGAAGGTGAATTTGATTAAGTTAATTTTATTTTACTTAACTTTAGGTTTTCATGTGAGTGTCTTATTAGAGGACATTATTGTATATTTGAAGATCCATCTATTTAAAGTAAAAATAATACAATTTGATATTTTTTGTACATTTTAAATCTATCGCGTTCTAAAAATATGCACACGGAGCTCCAATAAAGCTCTAATAAATATGGCACGAGAAAATTGTTTATTCATAAATGAAATAGCGATGAAGAAATTCTAGAAATGATCTAATTTATTCAAATAAATTCCATCAGATCATTAGTGATGAAGATGTGCTAATTGTATAAACTTCATATCATCGTAATAGAATATATGTGTTAAATGTTTAAATAATAAATAAACGGCCTATTTTGTGCATATTTTCTGCAGCAGTATTTTTATAAGTAATAAATAATAATCATAAATGGACCTGCCTAAATCAAAAGCTAACAAGTGAAGTCTTTGCAGAGGGATGTCAATGAAGACAATTTAAGTGGGTTTCACGATACGTTTGAAAATGTCGTCCACTCATTTTATAACTCCCATGAGAAGATAAAAATACTAATGATAACAATGTTGCTAAGTTTGTGGAAGGCTGGTGGCTTTAGGTGAGGAAGATATCTAGTTTTGCTGGGATGAATGGAAGAGAAAGAGATAGAGAGACATACTATTACAAGAGTCGTTCCCTTTCCTTTACGCAGGCAAGAGGCTGACGATTCCCTCCATTGAGAAACAAATCCGGCCACATGTGATATAGTAAATTGAACTGCCTACATCATATCCACTAAACTTTCTGGTAAGAGCCCGTTTATTCTTTCTGAAGGATTCAATTGGACCATGGATCTATGGATGGACCATTGATCTATGAACAAAAGAAACATTCAGGGGAGTGCGATTTTTAGATCATTTGCAGTTAAGACTTGAAATACTACCTCCCGTTAAGTAGATGCATCTGGTAATAATTCTTTCTTGAAACCATGGTCTCATATCTGTTATGAGCTCTAAAGTCTTATTGTTAACTAAAAATATCCACTACGGCTTGGGGTTCCTCTTCAAATCTCTATTGATGAGGTTTTCCAGCACTTTACAAGTGGCGTTGAGCATGCACAACATGCGAAAGCAGCTTCAGGTTTCTCTTTTTCTTGTTGACAAGCATAAGCCACACCTTCTTCCCAGGCAAAAAGCGTTTAATTTGCATGTCAGGACAAAGCTGCAGCACTTACGAATGCTGTCCGGTTCCACAAACTTTCACATTTGCAATGACTACATAGCCGGTGACTGCAAAGCGTAAGTACGTGTAGCTCTAACACTTCGAACAACCCCGCGAACTAACGGTATAAACGGAAACACAAGAATACCCACCTCAAAGTATGTCGTAAAAAGATAATCAGAATATAAATTTTGTTGTATTTATTCTATCTCTGTCTGAAAGAGGCCGTCCTTCAAAGTTTTGTCCAGCTCATCAGAACTGAAAAGCAGGCAGTTTACCAGACTTTTCTCACACGAAGCATCAAATCGAAGATGTAGAAGAAAGAGTGCCCGAATAATCTATTCCAAACCGGTCATCCGTGAGGTTACTAGATACTAGTAAATCTTATGCCTCACCAATTAAATCATCGATAAGGTATCATCGATCAGCTTACCAAGGAGTTCCCTAGCAAATTTGTATACCATCATTCTAATGTACCTCGAATGTGACTCAACCAGATCGCTTGAACCCTTTGCATTAAAGCCTGCGATATACTCATTGCTTTTCAACAATTCCTGTTGAACGCCAGTGCATGGTAGACTTATCAATCTCAACTCGACGTTGACTCATCTTGATGATCATGATCTTCATGATAACGTCTTCAGATGAAGCTCTTTTGGTTCCCAATATATCGTGATCCCAATGATGGTTTCACTCCGCACAAATACTCTGGTGAGCTGCTCCTTTTCCCCCATGACGTTATAACTTTGTCACCTATGGGTGGAGGCCGGGTTGTCGCGAGTCAAGGAGCATGTTTCTGGATTCCAACTGCTTTGTTTTGGTGAGTAGTCCATCAGGATCCTGCAATTCTAGATTATGGGCACAAAAGATTCCGAAGTGAAGATAAAATCTGGTAAGGTTCTCTCGTAGCCCAAAAATTTGATATGTTACCTACATCGTTATAAATATGGAGTCCAGTCCTGGCCATCATTTTTGCGATTCGTTTCTCGCTGGAACCGGGATGCGCCATTCCCCACTCCCTTAGCATTTATATCATCTCCAACATAGATCCGCTCTTCAGACAACATATCCAGTTTGTTGAGCACGATTTTAAAAGATGACATTGGCTTGTTTGACGTGAAATCAAGACACTTAATAACGAGTAAGACCACTCTTATTAATATGAAAACTTTCTCTACATCCAAAGTTTGTTCTCTTGTTGCTGTTAATTCTTTTCTAGTCTAGTATTCACTCCTGGTTGCTGGAGAGAAGCACACATAAGGTCGCAGATCCTTGACATGTCGGAGTATGTATCCCCTCCACTATGCACCCATCGGGTTCTTTACCACCGGCTTGAAAATTCAACATGCTCGCACCTCGTCAAAATAGTAACATAGGAGGACGTAATTTTATTTTTACCAACAATAATAATAACAATAATTATAAAATATGATGATAATAAAAGAAATAACTTCAGCTCACTATTGGCGCCTAGTTCTTCAAACGTGATAATCGATTAACCAGAAGAACGTTGAAAGTCAAAGACTCGAATAGATATCATACCGACCCAAAGAAGATAGAACCGTGAGTTGGGCGAATACGGAATGTTGTCTTTTGGATACAATAACTACACCCCAAAGCTTAAGACGCCTGAAATTATGAAAGCTAACATAATTGATAACGCGAAAGTGTAAGCCGGTCTCGAACTTCCGCATGAAAACCATTCATAAATTTAAGGCTCGTTGAATCTAACAAAATAATTCAAATTGAACTTCCTGATAAATACAAAGTATGCTACTATCATTGGAAACACATTATAATTTTTCCTTGTAAAGAAGAACCCTGATATTGAAACAAAATAGACTAAACCCACTACTGGCTCCCAATTAATAATATGAAAACATTTTTTGCGGTATCTCTATTAATATTAACTTACACACATGTATCAAGTGTAGAAGCAAAATTAAATTATATTATTCAATAGTTCTCGCGTACATATGTCCGCGCATATAGCGTGTATCACTTTGTATCCAAATACTCACTTCCAAGACATATAAATTACATTCATCTTCAAAGTTTGACGTGATAATAAAATAATTCAATTTGAATCAAGAATCGCCTTCTGTACTCAGACAGTTTTTTATTGAATTCAATTATGTTTTGGAATATGTAAAGGTTGATGTTAAGTTTGGTATCGCATGCTAGTCAAACCAACTTTTAATAGAAATGTCTTAAAAACTAGCCTCCGAATGGAGACATTTTCTAAATTCCATTTTTTTCTACTTTAATGATGCTTTTAACGCGTGGTCTTCCTAGATTTAAGAGTAAAATAACGAAGGATATCATAACATTTATTCTAGTACTATACAAAAATAAGTATTATTTCAAGTAAGAAGAATGAAAAAATAAATACATCAAAAATGAAAAAAATAAATTAAAATAGTTAAGCCAAATAAAGTAACAATATATTTTTTAGAGTGATTCTTCACCAGCTTCACCAGTAACTTCAGTCATGTAATTAATTCATAAACAATGAATCTTGTTCGTAGAAGTATTATCGTTTAAGATTAACGATTCATAGACTTAAGAACATGCACTTATGCTCCCCAGCGAATTGTGGGTATGCGAATAAGTTTCCGCCGTTGGTAAGCAGATGTCCTTACAGACACAATTTTAATGTCTGTTGTGGTAGTGTTCTTGGAATTTGAATTTGTATGCGTCGGCTCTCGAACGCAGTAGTCGACATTCATTCAAAATGTGAACACCGTTGTTATCTTCTCGTGTTGAAAATGTCGACTTTCATACCGAAAAGCTGCATTTACGGAAAGTCTTAGTTCATTATTCCTTTCCAAGAAAAGTGCTGCGAAAACTTATGGTAACAGAACGGATTGACAGACATGACAAGCTGATTTTGCTGCATGACAATGCAAGGCCACACGTAGCCAAGCCGGTCAAAAAATATTTAGAAGATGTGAATTCAATTGAATTGACTTGCTCCTTCGGATTTCCATTTGTTCCGCTCCATGCAATCGGCCCTCACTGGAGAACAATTTACTTCTTATGAAGGCATCAGAAAATGGCTCAATGACTGGATCGAATAGAAGGATGGAGACTTTTGCCGCCGAGGAATCTATCTACTACCAAAAAGATGGAGGAGGTCATAACTTCAAATGGTGCTTACTTAGAATTACGTGACTGTATTTTTTAATGTTGAAATAAAATAAAAACTTTGTTAAAAAAAACGGCGGAAACTTATTCCTATACCCAATAATTAAAATAATCCTTAATTCTAATCTAAAAAGGGTTAACATATATGATTACAACAAGAGATTTTATAATGCCCTTATCTGAATTTGGTGAATTTATTATTTAAATTCTCATTAAATTATAATTTGGTTTAAAAGTAAGTTTTGAGTAACATACAAAAAATAGCATAACTACTATTTAGTTGCAGGAGACAATATTTTAACCTCACCTGTGCTAGATCGCATTACTTCCCTCTGCAAACTAGTATGTGTTATTTCTTTCGCTATTTTCACATTTTTGTCTGACAAAAATGTTTTTGTTCTACAAACGAAGATACCCCCGTCTGTTTCCTTCGCAGGACGAAACCACGCATTGCCGGAACTTGAATGTGCACGATGTAAGGAAACAGGCGGAGACCGACGAGATGTCGTTTGTAACAGCAGTATGTGTCACTTCTCAGAAATCTAAAAACTCATTTTTGCTGACATTTCATTTGTCATTTCTATCTTGGCAACTTTTTTCAAACCAACCTTAGTAGAAAAAACCAGTAAATTAGATTCCTCATCAACCCAAGCCAAAACGCGCCGAAAATGGTTATTTACGTTAGAAACAAGTTCCAATTTGAAGGGACGTTTCTCATCAAATCGTGTAGAAGAATGCTAAGTTGATCTACTGCGATGGCTTCAAATGCAAGAAGAAAATATTGTGCACCTGACGAGTTGAGCTCCAAGAGATCAGAGCTATACCTAAAGAAGCAATTACTGAAGACCACCACCAAAAATTGTTGATTTAATCGGCTCAAACATCATAGCTGATGCATAAGTGGCTTGCTCAAGACATGACAAAATTATATCCCAGCGCAAATAAATAGGTCACATGTTGTAAGCCACGTCAAGGATAATTTTGAGACGGTTCAAGAGATGCCCCTTTCCCATCCGTCATATTCACTAAGCTTTGGTCCTTCTGACTGCCTATTGTTCCGATCTTTTGACCGAGCAATATTTTATTGTTTAATTCCACACAGGTGCCAGATTTTCACATATCGAAAAATTGGTCCTTGCTGATATTTAAAATCATGAGACCTTAATTTTTGACAATGTGACTGGAGTAGTATAAAAGGTATAAGAAGCGTAGCGTAAAATTTTTACTATTGAACTTTAAAATTGCAGCAAAGCAAATATGAAGAAGTTCAATCGAATAGAATCATTTCCCCAAACAGAACGACGAAAAGGATAAAAGTCGTCATCAGAACCAATGATACCTACAAAAAGGCTTCGAAAACCCAATCGATATAAACTTCTGCTCAACATTGGGACCTCCATCAACACGTTAAAATTCCGCAAATCTTAATGTAAAAACGACCAGTGCAAGAAAAATCCGCTTTTTCAATTTTTCAATATGAACAGTAACGCAAGGAACACATCTATGGAAAGATTAAGCATAAACAAAGATTAGGTTACAAGTGGGGGTTTCAAGCGGAAATGAAGAATTTAGGGCCATACGTACAACAGGATTCTAGTTACTTTCCAAAAAAAAACCGATCAGAGACATACTTAAGGAAATACCCGAAGAAACAGAACCAGTTTCAAACCCGATCGCATTCGCAAATTATTAGAATAGCAAAAGAAATATGGTCAAATTGTGAGCGGCTGTACCATTGTGAAATTGTAGATAAATGCAACATTGTCGATGCACAATCCCATTTCGCTATACTGCACGGCATTCAAATGTGAACAGTCTTTCCCGAATACACCTTGGTCCTCGCCTGGACTGCGACAACTGCGGGGAACCATATTATACCAAATCGAAAATATCCTTTATTTTAAAATTGTAGATTTCCCTAGCAACGTGAAAGTCAATGCCAAACTATTGAAACGGGACCGTCCACACTTACTTTCATCGTCTTCATTCAGGAGGGAAAGTTCAAAAGGTTGCCTTTCTCAGACAATAAATAATTGTCTTATTGTCGCAAAAGAATGAGTTTTACTACTACTATGAGTGCTAATTTTCTGCTTTCAACAGAAAATTTACAAGGTTGCTTCGGGTGCACAGAGCAATCACCCGATAAAATTCGTATCTCGGAAGTATTGCCGATAGGTATCACAAAAGTTAGCGAAAGCCCAAAGCACATAATGTCCTTTTTCAGCTTCATATCAACGATTATCAAATATACTAGGTAGTCAAAATATTTAGTGAGATGCGTTCCTGTAATTACGCAAGACATTTTCAAAGGCTATGTCGTTGCGAATGGTGATGTGAAACCAACGTTTTCATTTTTTTATTGGACTGGTCTAATATAGGCATGACCCAGGCGTTGTCTTTTTGCGATTTAGGCAATTTAATACAACTGGTCACTATTTTTTTCAAGATTTTTAATTTTTCCGAAATCAAGTTTTTTGCTCTTAAAGTATTTTTTTTTTAGAATTTGGCAGTTAGTTGCTCTCTATGTCAAGATTGATTGTTTTCATTAGTTATAACAAAATTTGAAAAAAAAAAATCAGATAAAAGGACCCAATTCGCATCGGAAACTTTGAAATATTTTTTCGAAAACTACTCAATTCGGCCGATAAGATAAGTACCTTTCAACTTTTAAGGACCAATAATCTAGTAAGACAATAAGAAGAACGAAAGTACTACCTTTTTGGTAGTTAGCATGGGAAATCGTTTCTTTAGCCGACTTTGGGAGAAGAAGAGTTGAAGAAATGGTAAGCCAGCTGATACTCTGTGTGTTTTCCCGCGTTTAGCAATTCCGAACTATCCTTCATTTGTTGATTTTCCATTAAAAATATTATTTTCTTTATAATTTGTCTTATTTTACTATTAATAATTATTATATTATTTTAAATTTGCTATATTTTGTTTCCTTTCGACAAATAATTATTTTGGGAGTGAGTTGCTCCCTTCTTCAGTGTCAACAATTTTCTGATATTACAAGGCATTTCTTCAGCGATATTCATACGAAGCTTTTACCTTTAATTAGAATTTTTATTTATTTTTATTACCTGTGTGCATATCTTAGTGTTATTTGACTTATTTTTAATTACTTCTTATTTATTCATTTATTTGGGAAAAGAAGAGACAAACATCGTTAGTGCTATTTTACTCTGTCCAGCCTCGTTTCAGTTGGCTGCCTCAAAATCCACAATGATTCATATACGTCTAGTTTTCACATGTTTCTTACTTCCTTCACTACCTCTAGACCATTCCATTCTATATGATGTCCTTCGCAAATATGTTTTGCTTATGAAGATTTAATTTTGCTCACGTTTCCTCGCCAAATCGCTAATTGTGCCTCCTTTGTGTGCGCCTCGCATCTTATTTTGACAGTTCCTCTTGTTTGTTCGATATATGCTTTGTCACAGTGTTCGAATTTAATTTTGTAGATTCCGCACTTCTATTCTTTCTTTTTCCTGTTCTTTGTTAAAACGGGGCACTGCATGAGATTAGCTGGATGTTGACTTGTTTGAGTAATCTGTTTAAGACTCCTGTTAGATCTGAGTTTACGACCACTGCTCTTTGTTGCTCTCCTTGCCGTAGCCTTTTCCTATGAGTGTAGAGCGTAGTAAAGGTGTCTCGTGTTCGTCTTGCTTCGATTTTCTCTATCATTTCTGAGATCGTCTTTGGTTCATATCCGTTTATTTCTTTCATTCGGTTTTCCTTGCTCTAGGAAACAGACAGCATCCTATGTATCTGAAAGTGCAAACTAACCCAACGGATCGATTGGGTTCGCACTCTCACCGACAAGTTAATACGATTTAATTGAAGAGACCTACCATTCGAATTTAGTTTTGATGGCGATGTTCACGGCGAGTCGACGCAGTGCAGGACAAGGAAGGGCAAAGATTAGATGGGAGTGTTGGGAGATTTAGAAGAGCAGAGATGGTAGGATCGCAATTAAATTGCTTGAGATGTGAACAATGCAGCCATGTAATCGAAATTTTGCACTTGTGCTGCCGGTTATGCTGCTTTCAACACGAAATTTTTAGTGCTTTTCAACGAGATGATACAAAGATGATCAGCGGTGGATTGATAGCTGCTGTAGACTTTTCTGTACTTTCTTGAAACACGTTATTCACTTCTCCAGGACTCGACAATTTGAATCCTGACAGATGAAAATGAACTTCCGAATCTCAAAAAAGACACAAGGCGATTGACGTCTCACTAGACAGAAGTCAGTATGAGAAACAAAACAAGGGCGCGATCGAAAAAGTCACGCCATAACAGTATCGCTACTTGCAATAACTCGCGCCTTAAGAATATTGCTTCTTGCAATAACATAACAACATCCATCCAAAAAGCAATCTTTTATCTAAAAGCCGATTAAGGAAATAAAGTGATTATAATGGAAAAAGCAAAGTATGAATACCTCGTTTTTGAAAAACTGAAAAACGGGGAATTCTTTGAACTATAGAAGAATATACTCCCTGGAAGTGTCAAACGAGTGGAAAGAGCCTGAGAGGAATGCAAGGACTTATTCGGTGAAAAGAGTTTGAGAGTTACCAACGCCGTGCTTCCGAAAATGAGATGTCAAAATACAAAATATAGCATTTTTAACGAAAAATCAACAAATGGATTAAGATTTTTGATATTTGGGAGCAGAATTACAGCAAAAACATTCGACAAGCTGACTAAGCTTTTATTTTTCACTGTACACATAAGTGCTCAATAAACCCTTAATATAAATTGTTTATGCCATTTTACCTCATAAAACAATTCGTAAAAAACACCTTTTTTGGGTCTTACAAAATGTGACCCTTTTCAAATGATTTGAGGGAAAGATATCATATTTTATCAAATGCATGGAATTTGCTTTTCTAAAAGATAATAAAAAAGGAGCTTGGACTACACCTGTTTGAAGTTTTGAATAAACCAGTCAGAGCATCAGCATGAAACAGCGAAGAACTTCATAGAGATGTATTCTGTCCAAGAAACATAGACAACGCAGCTTTGAATGATTGATTCTGGCGCCTTTTCACCATCATTTTTTTATCAATAATAGTAACAAAATAAATAGATTTGACCGCGTTCCTTTTAAATATACACAAAATGCAATGTCTTTTGGGACAAACTTTAAATTTTTATGGATGAGGATCTATTTTCACGTAGTATGCCGAAGGTTGCTTTATTGTTCATAAAACTTCATAGCGACAGTTTAAATCCCACAAGTAAAACAAAAATCGCAATCTTTCATACTAACTGCTTCAATAAAAGTTCTACTAATCAATAAATGAAGTCATAAAAATTACTTCACATTGAGTTTTTTTTTTTGCTGGGGATTATCAACAAATTGAAAGAAACAAATATTATTGATAACGCTATAAATAATCCAATCAGCCTTTCATTTAGCCCGTTTTAACGTATAAATAAAATTACTTTGAGTGCATAATTGCTATTGAACACGGATGCCTCATAAGACCAAGCATTATTGAGGAAGATACCGATGCAATCAGCGATCTTTCGTTTGGCTAGAAGTTAGCAATCTTAATCAATATTTAATTGCAACAACGACTGCAAATATTCCATTGTTATCTTTGATGAGAACGATGGGAAAACGTTTCAAAACGACTCTCCGCTGACAAATATAGTATTGTATAATTGATAAATACAGCAGAAATGCACTAGTACGTGCCGATGTTTGATAAAACCTCAATACGTACTAACCGCAAAGCAAACAAATCTAATTTTCATCAATTCCAATGCATGGAATTTTCTAAGCTAAACATTGATTTTTTATTATTATTATTTATAACAGACTTGAAACGAAATTAACACCACTAGAAAAAAAATATCACACTCACGTGATTGACAAGCTAACAGACGTAAATATGAGTTTCGCAAGATAAAAATCTTTGTATCTAGATTTAGAACTCTTAAGAAATTGCGGAGTAGGATATGTTAAGCGTTTTTTAAACAGAAAATCTCCAAAATGAAATCATTATCCAATGGTACTCGACAGATACGACTGAGCTACCTTATCATCTCAGATTTATTTTTGAATACACACTGATAAAAAGTATTTACCTGTCTTCTTGGATTAAGAAATTGCGATCATCATATGAAACCAACTCCTTAATCGTGTTCACGGTTATTCCGTACAGGCGTTGTGCCAATTTTTCGACCTCGTCTTCCGAAATGTCCGGACGAATTTTCTCGCCCGGCTGCAAGATCTGCCCACATCCTTTTAGCTTCACCGGTTGTGGCGGTTGTTCTTGTTGTTCAATTTCAACTATCTCATCCGCTTTCTCCTCAGGACTGTTCGCTTTTATTTTCGACATTTCCATTGTATTGGCCAGCGAGAAAAAAATTTTTAAAATTGCATTAAAACTTTAGTCACTCGTCACAAAAAATAGCTCCTTGTCGTAGTAGCACTCTATTTTCGAGTTTTACGCACAAAATCTTTTTAAACGATTCTGCAGAACCAATAAATCACTTTGTGGAGAACTCCCAACGAAATTATTATTAGAGCCACTGGTACCGATTCCAACAAAAGCTTCACAATGAATAGTAATTTAAGCTCGTTGTTAACTCGCTGACAACTGATTAGATACTGTATAAAAGGAGCAAGTTGTACATTTAACACACTACCGAATTGATGTGTGATAATTCATATTTTCAATTTCTTCTTCTTCTTCTTCTTCTTATTCTTGTCGTGATTATTTGAAAGATAAATAAAATGCCGACCAACATTCGACGGAAAGCAATGGAGCCTGGTTGATTGTTCAAAGTTTTGGGCAAAGGGCATGCGTTTCTTGGTAGATACGAATACACGTTTTTCCAACATCTTTTAATGAATCGTAATTATGAAAGTTGTAAGGATGTCATGTCACCAGTTTATTAACAGTTTTAACGAATAATATTGGGAAGCAAACTAACACAAGAACGACCTTTCTTAACTGGCTTCTTCTCAGAAAGGTTTTTGGAGGGAATCCCACTGAACGTTTTGTTGAATCAATAGATAGTCTGTATGGATGATTGATTTTCACTTATTATAGCACCTTAGATACAGCTCACAAGTTTAGCTTTCTGCTGTAATTTTGTCACTACAGCTTACAATCTGACCATTTAACACCCCACGTCCTTGCATTCTTCCTTTTAGATATCACTTGAGTTCTTAATACTTGAAATAAGTTTGGAAAGAAGTGAAATGAAGGAAATTATTCATCTACGGGAATAATAGAGATTAGTTCGTATTAAGATTCACAATTTGGGATGAATTTACCACAAAACTCTCAAATCGTCAATCTATCTTGAGATAGATATTCTCCTTCGTCAAAACGTGAAGAACTAGAGAGGAATAAATATCCCGAATTCGACATAACACATCGGTAAGAGTTAATGTTCTGCTGTTCAATAACTTTTTGTAATCAAAGTGATTAAATTTCAACTTTCCTGCATAGTAAATCAGTAGTATAGATGTATTAATTCCAGCTAAATCGGTAGTATAGTCGTTATGGGTGTGATATTGTACCACGTCTGCATGGGTTCATCTTCCGTGATTATTAACGCACAAAGTTACTCAATTTCTATATTTAGCGAAATTTTTTCGAGCCTGATTTTCCCACAAGGGTCCCACTAGGGGCCCGTGCTCCGTTTATTGCCCGTCAAACTTGTCAATGGCCTTTGTGGCAAACTTGTCAATTGCTTGTTCACGCTGTTGCAAAGTTCGTTGGTTCCAAATATCGTTTCCTGCATAACCTTCTTCTGAATAATCTTTTGATGATTCAGATACGGATTGAATAAAAACATTGTGTTCACCTGACGAAGCATCGTAGCCAATATTGTCATACCCTTCCAACAAAACGGCGTGAACCAGCAAATTATAACGCATTGTGCAAGAAATACAAACTCTTATACAATCCAATTTTTGGCTTGCTTTCTGGCCGTAATAATTTTATTGCTAAAAAACTTATTTTTTCAATAACCCTGCGCTTTATATAAACGAGATTCAATTTGAACGAAATTTGTTTTCAAATGCTTCTTCATGATGGCTGACGACTCAGCATAATGCCCAAATGGATAAAATCTATAATTGAGACATAGAATTATATAAGGGACCCTAAAGGCCAGTCTTTTGTTAAACTACCTGAAGACTACATGTAATAACAATTGAGGTTTAGGGTCAAATTCACCACTTGTTTTTTCAAAGGGTATTTGAAATTGAGTCGATTGTAACATTGAACTCTGTATCTGGGCTACTCTGATACTGGATAAGAAGCACATTGTAGTAAAAAGAAGCACAATAGAAAAAATTACCAATAAGAGAACGTGTCTAACATATATAAAATTTCATTGGCAACATATAGAGAAATCTGTCATGCGTTTGTTTTTTTTTCCCTTAAAATATTATTTTATTATTTTTTTTTAATAAGAAGATTTTTCCAATACTCTCAGAGAACAAAATCATCCTTTTTCGGATCTTTAGAAAATTTAATCAGACGAGGAGATGCAGTTACGGAGGTGGTGACTGAGGTCCAACAGACAGAGGCACGCTGTCGGTCCAACCGGTAAGTACTCCTCCAGGTGATGCTGGATCAGGAATGTGTTTAACTATGCTAATTAGAAGGATATTCAGGATACATAGTAAAACACATTCGAAGTATCAGAATATCTGATCTGTACTATCCGGAAATGAAGGATCGCAGTCCGATCAATAGAGGATGCTATTCACATCAGGTGTGAATAGCATCCAAGGCTCCATACTCGTTCCAGACTTGTATAATATCTTCTACAACGGACTACTCAGACTCGAATTGCTAAAGGAGTCGCGGCTGATCAGCTATGCGGATCATGTTGCAGCACCAATAGCACCAAACGCACAGTTGGTCAAGTACAATCGAGGCGGAATGCGATAATGCACCGTGTAACCACTCACGGCTGGGTAACCACTCACGTATTTAGTCTAGCGCTAGAAAAATCTGAAGTGGTGATCCTGAAAAAAAGAGGATCCATAGAGTAAGAACGATCTGTATTGGAGATACATAAGTAGATACGAAACTATCAGTTAATTATCTGGGCTTGCTGATAGACTCTAAGCTGAGTTCTCGGAGAAAATCTGGGCAACGGTATATAAGACCGCAGCAGGAGACTCGACAACCAGTCTACTTATGGCCAATGTTAGTGGACCAATTCCAACAAAAAAAATCTCTTGATGAGTGTCGTACAATCTTCGCTTCTATATGGAGCTGATAATGAGAAAAAAATTGGGCATATATGAAATTTCCCTTCCATACAACGAATATAGTCAGAAGACTGTTACATACCAATCTTCTGCAGACGACTGAAATACTACTGAAAACATCCTTGAGTAATTTTAGCCGAAACCACTTCGATTCAATACATTGGCTGAAATCAAGGGACGGGAGAGATACCATGTCAGAACTTCAAAGATTTCTCCTGAAGAAGTCAATACTACCTGAACACCTTAATCTTTAAACAGAAAAATTTGCACATCCTGCAAATTACAGCAATTACAGCAGACTCGAACGGATGCTCCTTATTGAGAGGAGCTGCACAAGCGAGGTGTAAAGACGATGAAATCTGTTGATTTTGTCAGCATATCCGATAGAATCTTCGTCAGCGGTGTTGGTAATCACTGAGTTGATATCCTTTGCCCTTCTTGCCAGAGAGTTTAAAAGAATCTGCCTCCGAAAATACGAGGGTAACAAAGAATCAATCGCAAGAGATGAAAGACAACGTACTCTTGACGAATAGCAACAATCATGAGAGCGTGAGACAAAAGGAAGGTGGACCACGTGACTCATCAACGATATGAGATCATGGATCAGTTAAAAACAAGGTGAGTTTAAGTTCTGCCTGACACGCTTATTATTTCAATTTCAACCTGCTTAAGATTGAAAAAAAGATGAAGAAGATCTAAGTGAGAATATGCAATCTGCAGACTCTTACTTCTCCAGATTGCATATTCTGCATTGGAGAATAAATTATGCCAGCCATACTTTCTTTTCATGGGACAGAGTGAACCATGTTCTTACCAAAATATGTAGGAGAGCTCCATCCGAAAACCCTACACGAAGAACCGGATGATAAAATCGGCTGGTAAAACGAACCAGGTGGTACGGTTCGCTCATACTATTCTATCAACAAAAAAGGCATAATTGATTAGCTCGAGGCTTCGAGGTCAGAAGGATCCCTTCTTAAGCAATCCTCTTCTTCCTTCCTCTCCTAATATGAAAGGGATTTTGGTAATTCGGAGAGGCATAAGGCATACAATAGGGAGGCCTAGCCCTAAGTCATGTGTCAAAGGGCTCCGGGCTAGATAGTCCGGTTGACAGGAGAGTTGTTTGATTGATAATCCAGTAGTTTGGTTGATAATCCAGTAGGTCTGCCATTCAGAGTCCGTTTAGGACTCTAAGGCGAAAACTAAAACGCTAAACGTTTAGGAAATAACAGCTCCCTACCAACGAAAGCTGTAAGGAATTTCTGTTTTCCTTTTGTGTTATGTTCTTTTACTTTCCTTTCCTAAACTTTTCGTTTTTCCTTTTCAGGATTTATTTGACGATTTCATTATTAATCAATGTATCAGTTGGAATGCAGTCTATTCCTCGCTTTCTGTCACGATTTCATTGTAGTCTCGATTCACCTTTTGAATAAGCTCAACATCCTTTAGGGGTTACTAGAGTTTCATTTTAGGTAGATTGAAATGTTTATAACAAACAGTAGACTTTATGTAAAAGCTAATGCTTCTGTAGGTCGGAAATCCTTTGAAAACATTCGTTTTTTAGAAATGCTGGAATTCACGATGCTCTACGGAAGAGGCTAGCATCTGAACTATCGAAGATGCACGTAGTCTAGCCTCATAACAGCAGTAATCCTGAGGAGTAGGAGGATCCTGAGGAGTAACTTGATCCGGTAGTACTATCACAATCAACCTCTAAAGAATCCTTCTGAAAGCTAAAGCGTTGACTTGAACTGAGGGCATATGAAGAAGGGGTTTGCTAGTCTTCAAAGAGCTGGCCTCACCCGAGGACATAAAAATGGTCTACTTGTGAGTGATTCATCACTTCATTTGACATTTAATCATCCTCAAGGAAAATACTGACGACTATGCATCGATTATGAATATCTAGTGCAAGTCCCAAGTACTCCCATTCCTGTTCCCTCAAAAGTTTTGGAGCTATCACCTATATATATCACCTTGCCGTATTCCTTTTTATAAGAGGCTGATTGACTTAACGCCCATTCCCTCTTGTCACTCAGCAATAGACAAGATTTGTTGTGAATGCTGAAAACTCACGTTATGCAAAGCGACGGTGCAGATATGAATAGAAACATCCTGATGAATTTTATTTGGCCTTTGTGCCCAATTCGGAAATAAATTTTTCATTCTTCGTGGTAGATTCTTGCAATTGTCGATGTCCCTTTTGTTCCTACTACTAAATAAAGCCGCGATAAGTTTAAAATTGTTTCGAAGGCTGCTGTAGGACTTAAGGCTCCAACATAATAAATAAACATGCAAACATTTGAACTCAATTCAGTTCAAGCCTCGCCTTGTCTTTACAATTTACTGCTGAACAAGTCTAAGACGATTTTCTTTCAGAAAGTCTTTACTTCTTCTTCTTCTTCTTCTTGCGTCTACGCTTGCACTCTAGTAAATTCGAATAGATCATATATATAACTGCTGGTCTGACCAATATTTTGCTGAAAATCAATTTTCAGCTGCGGTCAACAGGTTACTGAGAGGAAATCCTTTCTAGAGCACATCGACTGCTGGTGTGTAGCACGGATGCTGGTTAAGATCCAGGTATTTCTAATCCATCAAGTGGAGCTTTCATTCGAAACTGCTTTCATTCGCAAGAATGTGCAATTTTTTCCATATGAAGATTAAGAAATCCATGTCCTTTTTAAGGAGAAATCTTTGAAAACATTATAAATCGCGTGATATCTTTGAACTGTTTGTTGAACGATTTCTGAGATGCCATCTCGCCCGTCACTTGATTTCGGCTAATGTATTGACACGAAGTGGTGTCGGCCAAAATTAGGCATGGATGTTACCAGTCGTATCCGCAAAATAATGGAAAGTCACGATCTCTTGACTATATATATTTTACTGGAGGGAAAGTCTATGCATGCCCTACGGCCTTCTCATGCAATAAATGGATAAGACAACAATGGTGATCATCTAAAGGTAATAGAAAAGGCCTCTATCGACAGACCCATGTAGCACATAACGATAGATCACTCCTTCTTGCTCGAAATTATTATTTGATCGCAGTATGGTGACTAAAATATGAAAGTTCTCTTTTCTATTTAGCCTTCTTCTCTTTATATCCTCTAAAAGAGGGATCCATGTGGTTTAATGACACTTCAGTCTGAGGTCATATAGTTTCAGCCTGTGTAGGTATTGGTTCTCCCACAATCCTTGTGCTTTAAGTAGCCTTCGCGTCTCTGAAATAAACTCTAATGTATAATATAATAAATAAGATTGTCCCAAATGCTAGAATATGCACAAAATTTCGCATAAGCCAAGAAGTAGTAAGGATAGTAAGTAACAGCACCTGAGGCTTGTCAACATATGTAAATAATATGAATTTACACATCCAACGAAAAACAATTTCAATTTATTCGGAATAAATTGAAAGAATCAAATTAAAATGGTCTTTACGAAAGAAAAGACCAAAGGACTGTATTGTAAGGGTAGTCAGGATTTTATCAAATGATTTTAATTTGCCAGTATTAGTTGCCGTTTTCAATCAACAAAATATTTATTACATGTACACTTGGCAATTGGTTCAAGGGACACATGTATTCTCATAAAAGTACTCTACAATTAACGTCGTTATCTACATGAATCAGGTAATCTTTTTCACATGTGATTATCCAAACGATAATGCCCCCAATACTTTTTTTCTCTAATTCTTATTTTCAAGTGTTAAAAAAATTTTTAACATGCGTTTGTTGATTTGATACCACGACGAATATTACTTCAGTCAACAATAAGTTACTTAGCCCCAAATAAATCATGTGGCTAGCAGATAAAACGTTAAAATATTGTTTTCATCGTCGTAGGTTTTCCAAAGTCTATTTCCCATAACAGCACACGGACATCTTCTTGTGCTGTAAACAAGTAAGAATGGATCCAAATCGTGAGGTCATCATATCTTTTTATGGTTCGAAATTCTAACATATAAATAAAATAAACATTTAATGCAATGAAAATAGTGTCCTTCACCCAGTGCATAAATGAAGTTATGCTATACAGGATGAGAAGATTGATTTAGTTACCTTTACCTTACTTTTCCAAACTTTTATTTATTACCTGGATCTCAATGTTTATCATTTTGGTTAGATTTCTCTGTAATCCACCGACTCCACGATATGTGACTGCATATGAGACATTCTTTACATGTTTTATGGTATTACAATTTGTATAAGTGTTGTCTGATTGAGACATGCCCTTTCACATTGCATGTGATAAATATTGCATATTGGAGGCACTGAACCACTAAAAAAAACTGCTTCAGAAAAGCAATCGGCTGAAGAGATGTCTAATGATTCTATTGGGAAAGAATAACTCTCAGCAGGCTCTAACGCAAGTGAGATATGTGAAATTTTCGTGATGGCCCCATCTAATGATATAGCTGCAATTCGCACTGTGCAGCATAGTCCCTATAATTATGAGGGGACTTTCAGTTCAACGTAATAGACTTTGTTGCAATGCAACATACAATTCACACCCCTTGAAAAAACAATGTACAAAGTACAAAACAAAATGAACAACAATTCAAATAAAAAACAATGCGGATACGATCAGAAATAAAAAAGGACTGGAGCCGTTGGCAATCGTCGATTTGTATTGGAAACCATCCTCAATATTTTGTAAGATACAAGCTTACTACCCAGAGGATAGTGTCAGGATCATAGAGTACTCGTATCATAAGTAAGACAGTGCGTGGTTACTTTAAAAAACGGGTATAAGAACTAAAATAGAAAATGAATGTATGGGAATAATTTATTGGGTATGGGAATAAGTTTCCGCCATTTTTTCGAAAAAGTTTTTAGTTTGATTTCAACATTAAACAATACAGTCACGTCATTCAAAGTATGCACCATTTCAAGCTATGACCTTTTCCCGACTTTCTGGTAGTAGATTGACTGCTCTGCGGAAAAATCCCCACCGTTCGATTCAATCCATTGAACCATTTTTTGATGCCTTCATAAGAAGTAAACCGTTCTCCAGTAAGGGCAGATTCCATGGAGCGGAACAAATGGAAATCCGAAGGAGTAATGTCTGGGGAATACGGCGGGCGGAGCAAGATTTCCCAATTCACACCTTCCAAATATTTTTGACCGGTTTTCTTTCAGAACTCGATTCAGACGGATGAGTTGCCGTCGGTACACATCCCCAGTGACTGTTCCAGATGGTTTCAGGAATTCGAATGACACCACAGTGGTCCCACCAGACGTACAACATGAACTTGGAAGCGTGAATATTCCGTTTTGGTGTCGATGTGAACAAAGTCCATCTACCTACCAAATTATTTGGTATTACCCAATGTTTTGGTCGCTTAGAGTTGTCGGTGTCTCATCCCTTGTCACAATTCGATGCATGAAACCCTTTACTTTTTATCGGTAAAGAAGCATTTCTCTCACAAACGCCGTTCGATGTTCCTCTCTTTCAGTAGATGCGGCACCCAAGTCCCGCATACCGATGATAGATCTGTCAACATTTAACTCTTGCGACAATTCTTCTAGGCTTCGACTTGAATCTTAATCCAACAATTCACGTAGTTGTCAGGCTTCAAAATTGTTCAGTGCCCCTTCATGATCTTTATCAGTAACGTCAAAATCACCATTTTTGAAACGTCGAAACTACTCTCTGTAGTTCTCTAAATCGTCTCAGATGAAGCATGAAGTTGAAGCACCCTAAACACCGAGCATTATACGATAAGTTTCCGCAGTACTTTTCTTGAGAGTGAAATAAGAATTTCCGCAAATGTAGTTTTTTCGCTATGGAAGTCAACATTTTCAAGACGAGAAAAAAAACGGTGAACTTACGCTTTGAAGAAATGTCAAATACTGCGTTGTTGAGCCGACGCATACAACTTTCAATTGAAAGAACACTACCACAGCAGACACTAAAATAGAATCTGTAAGGACATCTGTCTACCAAAGGCGGAAACTTATTCCCATACCCAATATCTGGTTGTGCGAGCATCCTTCGTTTAATTTTAAGCAGTGTGAATGTTTGGTAAGAGGAAAAGGATCGTTTTTCTCCCTTTCAGCATTAAGAGGAATAAATGACATTAGAGAACCGTTATTTTCATAGTAAGGTAAGCCTTGTTTTCACTTGGCAGTTTATTTGGAGTCTGGGGTACAACGGTGTGGGATGAACCGCCTTGTGATAGTCGGACTAGGTCCAAAGATCACGGCCGCTAGAAGGCTGCAAAAAGCAAAATAGCACCCAACATCAATGCAGTGTGTCAAGTAGAGGCACATCGTGCATGTAACAATACCGGTAAACAACGACTTTCGGGGCACACTGTAACTGGTTTCAAAGCAAAGGTGCCGAAGGGAAAGTAAACTCGTTGTTTAAAACCACGTCCGAAATTCACGCAGAGCAAAGATAGGAACTCGAAATTAGTTTGGAAGAGCGGGATATCGGAAATGCACGTCGCTGTTTCCTTCGGACAGCATGTAGTCTAGACGGATGCGAGGGATAACAAGTGCGATGACAAGGAGCACTGCGAATTACCCACGACATCCACTGGATTTGGTGGCAACGGCGATTCAAATAGAGTTTCTCGCACATCCGGGAGAGATAAAATTGATAATAGCGCGGCAATGACTTACAATGAAACGGATTTTGAAATTGTGGCATAAACGCTACACCGCAAGTGATTCCGGTCGCAGGAAGACTGAACAAATTGCGTTTCTTGAATCAAGGACTGGTCGCAAAACTTCGCCAGCCGGATAAATCCAACTTTTTC
This sequence comes from Stratiomys singularior, assembly GCA_954870665.1. Classification (NCBI taxonomy): domain Eukaryota; kingdom Metazoa; phylum Arthropoda; class Insecta; order Diptera; family Stratiomyidae; genus Stratiomys; species Stratiomys singularior. The sequence continues at coordinate 16,669,813 of OX940879.1, forward strand.
AGTTTGAAAACATTGGACATAAGCCACCTTTGGAGAAACAAAAAACAAACCAAATGATTGAATACAAACACTGTTACCACACTTTTAAATTTCCAATATAATTTTTTTTTATTTTCAATGTACATTCATTTTAAATGTCATCTCTAATTTAATTTACAGGTTGAAGCGTACATGACATAAATTATCAGCCAGAAACAGAAATTATAAACTACAATAGTATTTAGATCATATTTTCATTTGTATATGTAGTGATTTGCACCTCAAAAAATTCGTGCATTTTAGGGGGGGAAACCTAATTATTCGTAGAAAATGAATTTACACTAGGATATTCGTAAAAAAAAGTTCCCGTTTGAACTAGCTTTCGAAATATGTGTAACACAACGATAATTTTGTTTTTATAAATACAAAGACCACATTTCCCGCCGAATTTCGTAAATGATAATTCAAAATAAAATGGTTCACTTTTTCTTTTTTTGTTAAGTTTACAAAGGGTAATCTACTTACACAATCTACGTATAAAAAATAAATCATTTTATTTTAATCTTAAAACTAATAAATATTTGTTTTATTTCACATTTTTGTTGACTTGTCTGCATCATGTTCGCAGAGAAACAGTTTGATCCAAACGATCGCAACAGCATTAGCAAACATAAATTTAAGTTGTTATATATGAGCTTTTGTATTCATTGCCACACTAAAGTTATCCATAATTGAATATCGAATATAAACCAAGTTTTTCGATTTAGCTGACTTAAGAGTTTGATTCTAGCTGGAATCATTCTACTTAGGGACTGTTTCATTATTCGGGGATAGACAGTATTGAGGCCTATTACGTTTGCATGGCGAAAAGGCGATGGAACAAAAAGCATAGTAAATTACTAGATTATAGACTTCTTTGACAAACTACTAGTAGCGAGGATAATTTACGACTTACAAATAAAATCAAAACGACTCTAGAAGCGGCACAAATAACCTTAAAAAAATTCCGAGGACTATTGTACATAAGAAGGCGATCAAAAACGACGACTACGACCGTTAGGAACGTTTTTCTAGCTCATGATCTCCTGTGAAATGGTTTCAAATATATCGATTACCAAAATTAATACCCTTACTCTATATATAGTCACATTAAGATTTAGTTTCTCATCACATTTTTCCTGCTTGATCGTCTCGAAATCGACCCGGTAGTCGAGTACTGGCGACGTCTCCTTTTGATAATCGTCCATGATGTAGTGGGACCGAAATTGGAGAAGTTTGATCTTCTTGTGCTACATTCGCCAGTGGATGATGACGCAGCAGCTGATGTAGATGGTGATGCGGATGAATTGGCTGATGGTGCACCGGGGGAATTAGATTCAAACCATGGCAATTCAAAGTCCTCGGGTTTCAATCGCGGAATGATTTCACCAAAAGCATTTACAGGAATTTCGTCTGTGATTTGTATGAATTTTATCTGATCCGGGCTGGGGAAAAATGAGCTTAGCGAATCGCTTTCCTCAGGCTCTGTAGCAACCTCTTCTTTACAGTGTCGACGTTTCAGACGTTCTATCGTACGTTGCTCGCGAATTCTTTGCACATCCCACTTTTTACGTCGTTTTTCGTCGATCTCCAATTTGTTGTGACGCTTGAGAAAAACATCATCAGAAAGATCTTCGGTACCTAAAATGAGGAGTCGGCGTTTAGAATAGTTTACAATATTCCATATTGAATAAATTATAATTTTAACTGATCCCGGTTTGACTAAATCGAGGTTTCTGAAGTTAAACAAAATATATGATATTTGGTGGCTATCTTACGTTCCCAAATAATATAAACAAGAAGCACCAGATATGGCTTAAACATTTTTAAAGTATTTTTGTTTGCCTGTGTCGTAATGTTCTTAGGATATCAAATAAAATCCCATACCTTCAATAGTATACAATCCATGAAACTCTTTTACGGTCCATTTAGGGATTTCCAGATTCGGATTTTCCGCCTTCAAAGCCTCTGATTCTTCTTTGTTGAGATCCTCGTTCACAGACTCATCTTCCCACTCGCGCGAGCAATACAAGCGTTTTGTTGTTAGGTTACCGTAGCGAATTGGCCGCTTGCGACGAAGTTTGTTATAAACAGATTCCTGCTCTGTCCCCGATCCACAGCTAAAGTTGTCCCGATCGTCCCCTCTTTCACTGTTGCTCGCGGTTACTGTGTCCTCGTCCTTCAGCTGGACTTGATGGTGAGACCCAGCCAAAGATCGAGTTGGCGACCCAAGTGAAGTTTCTGTTCCCTTTGCCGACTGTTTGTCATCCTCGAGCCGCGGCGACTTGCATCCAGGTGGCGATTGCACTCTTTGCAGAACGATTTTCGTTATGTATTTACCATTGTTCTCGCCAATTACATTGTTATCGGTATTGCAGTTGTCATCGCAGATTTTGTATTTACTTTCCGACTTCACAGCGACAGTGTGATCCGCCGAACTTGAGGTTGGGACGGGACTAGCTTTCGTTGACGACGGAGAACGTTGAGTTGTGGTAGAGGCCTCGCCATTCAGAACCTTAACTTTAGGGGTGATTTCACTTTTGACAGATGCCGAACTGGCAGCTGCTAGCACAGACTCTTTTTGCTCGGCGACTCGATTCTTTTGCAAGCGCTTGTCCAATCGCTCCAACCGCAGCTTCAACGACTCATTTTCCTCGCGGAGACTAGATAGAAGCTTATCTTTGGCCATCAGCTGATCGCTCTGCTCTTGAATCAGGTCAAGATGCAGCAAAAGCATGGCTTTGAGTTGCTTGTTTTCTTTCAATATTGTCAGCACTTCGGTCGAGCCGCTATTAGTGCGAATGAAATTGCCGTCGTTGGGATGACAGTAGACATGATCCAAGTTGAACTTCGCCTTGCAATTCGAATCCATGATTGTGACAAGCGAGACTCCCGGCAAATCGGGGCCCGGTAGGCGCCAATGTTTTTAAATCAAACTATTTCACCACGTAAACAATTACGACGGCAACACATTTGCACTGCGCCGCACAAGAACTCCCCTCGCAGTAAGCTACCCAATTCCACCACGAAAATGCTGATGCGAAAATGGTTTTCTACAGCGCAGCGTCCGAACACGAAGAAAATCCCGTTGACGGTCGAGCACTTTTACTTGCTGAGTACCCCAAACGTTTGACAAACAATATACTTATTACTTTGCGCCACGTAACGACTTAAATATCCCGGAAAATCGCTTTAACAACAAGCACGCACGGTCTTTTTGACACATTCGAATTCACCTCTCAAACAAACTCTTGGATGAATGCGTAGTTTTCTTGGGCATGTAGTTGGTAACAGTGCTTTGCAGAAATCGTCTCGTTTCTAATATTTTAACATCTCTGTACAGAACATAATTCATCGAAATAAATCGGCGGATTCAATATTCGTACTGGAATCAGCAATATTGAATTCTTCTCTACTAGATACTTTGAATCAGACTTTGATTTTGCTAGAATATTTACTGAAAATCACTGTTCAAAAATTAATAATGTTCATATTAGATTGAAAACATTTAAGGCAGCCATTGAAGAGAAAATGAAAATTCTTTTTAATTTATCAAAAGTACTAATGAAGAACATACTATTATCAAAATAACACAAAATTCATAAAAAACATTTAAAATAAATTTGTGTAAAATTATAAAGGTAAATTAGTGACAGGAAGCATACAAGATTGAATAGTTATCTTGAATTATTTTGATGACCTGCAAGGATGGTACTTGGTATTGATTGTTGGCCTTCTCTGGCTAGCGCAGAACAACTGCAGATATAATTAACAATTGCTTAGTCTATGCTTACATCCTTACAACTTGGTTAAAAACTTGTTTCGAAATCCATTTAGGCTGCATCGTATCTAATTAGCTTTGTGGTAGTACTAACTAAGAAGTTTGTCTGTTCTGGGGCTGAAGACTTGCCCATATCTTTTGATGCAGCACTGATGGTAAGGCTTCTCTGGAGCTTTCTGTAGAAATCTATGTCTCACTCGGAGAAACACATACATCTGTGAGTGAGAGAAATGCCTCACTCACTTAGGAGAACTCCCAACGGCAAGAAGCAAGAAACGAGCTCACAAAAGAAGCATCAAGGGTTCTTTCAGCTCGTTCATTTCGAATCAAAATTCCTATTCTTTCCCATTCCTAGTAGATTCTTCAATAGACCGTAAGCAGCTTAAAACGGCAGTAACATTGATAATGAAATGACAAATTTCGAGACATTTAATGCCTCGAATAAAAACTCCCACCCAAATACCACACTCATTTGTTTGCCATCAATAAAGATTAGTCTGTCTTACCTAAGCAATACCTTGAGTCTGGTCTTGGTGGAATGTATTAGACAAAATACTGGCTACAACTTCAGGGATCGTCTAGTCTAGTCTCTAGGGATTGAAATCACTTTCTTTCGTTAAAACTAAAACAGAACTATATTTTGGCAGCATCCTAACCTCTTCAACCTGGTTTCCTCAGCCAGAACGCACTTTGTCAGTTGACGTAATTAAGGTAAATATCAATAAGAAGGCACTAAGAAAGCACCTGTAACCCTGTAATCTTCAATTTTGTGAAGTTTTTTGGTATGTAGCATATTCCAACAGTATTACACCTGATTGTGTGCAAAAATTGCATTTTTTATACTTTTTTTCTGCTTTTCACCTTCGATGTAGTTCCAGTTTTAGACTATAAATAAGAGAGATACTTGGCCCTGGAAAATTACCAAAGTTTATGGTTATTAGCTTGGTTGGTCATCTTAAAAAAATATTATTTCTGCTTTCTCCGTGTTTAAATCAAATCAGAAATTAAATAAGATATAAAAAACTTATTTTTAATTAAAAGAATTGTCAATGAAAATTGATGTTATTGCGGTTTTTGTCATCGCTGGCTAAGATCTTTGCTTTTATAATTGATTTTTTTCACTTAATATAAATTAGATAATTATACTAATTTTACCACACTCACCACAACATCTGGCTTATCATGCAACCGGTGCATCTTTCCTCTTTCACAAAATTACGAAGTTGTTCTAGTTGTGCAGTGTAAGCTTTGCAGTTACAGTGACTCCCTTTTCTTTATACTACATAAGAAATCATTCTCTCTGTATTCCAGAAAACAAAACTCATATGTTTTTTTTATCCGATGGATATATTTTAAGCTATTTCGGAGGTTGTGTACCCTTTAGAGCATCGAGTACTGTTAAGATTCTTTAGTTTCATTTCCATCTCCAGGCAAAATCCGACTGTCAACTGCGTCCTTACTTTCACCAAGAAGGACTAAAAACTCTCAATTTCAACCAAATATCTACCGTGTTTGGTAGGATGTGAGCGTGCATTTATTTTGAACGTTTTTCCTCTTTGACATGCTTATCATGGCAAATGATCATGTAAATTTTAGATGATACTGTAATAATGTCAGCAAGCTTTTTGGTCTTCTTCAAACGAATATCCTTTGATATGAATTTCACGAGAAAACCGCGCTCTCCTCGCCAAGCCTTTGATCATTTTTAACCATGACCTGTACTGTTTACGAAGTTGTGTCAAAAGTACCTCACTCTTGATTTTACGACGAAAAAAGTGCTCATAAAGAAAAAACAGTTCTCATAAAATAATCTGAGAAGGTTTCCTTGTTTCGGAAAGAAATTTGATGCCTACACAAAACTCTATTTGCTTCGTATCAAAAATTTACTTCCAAAGTGGCTTGTTCCTCAAACTCTAACTGAAAATTTACCTGTTATTTTTGGTACCCTTAATAAGTATCATATTATTTTCAGATAAGATTGTGGATTTTTCCATACTAAATGGTAATTTTATTCAAATAACAAACGCGAATACATGTAATTTATCCACTAATAATTGTATAATTAAATAATTTCAAGAATGAATCAGTACAAGTTTATATTCCCAGTTAACTAATACTTTTTTTGGTGTCTATTCACTATTCGAAGTGATTCCGCCCAACTTAATTTAGTAGTCATCATTATGATTCATATTTAGTGCTTTATTTTGACAAAAACTGTGATTCAGGTTGGTTTAATTCCATTTCATTTCATTGTGCGGGAACAATTGGTGATCTGTCATGTGTTGGGCGGTTAAGAATGACATTTACTAAACAGTGGAGTGTGTGGCGCGAACGTTGATAATAAATTAAAAATGTCTGTTTTCGATGACGATGGCATGAGCGGCTTGCTGCATGATGATTTGAATGAAAATTTAATGGGCAATGAGTTGCCAAGTGGCAGCGAAGATGATAACGACAAAGAGGATGCTGATGGTGAGAAGGTTGCCATCAAAGTCGAGCCGAAAAAACGTTCAGTTCGCAATCCTAGGCCCCGTTTAACTATTGACTTGCTGAAAGGACCAAGAGGCATTCATACCATAGAGAATTATTTCAAGGACATAAAATTCGCCGGTAAGGGACACGAGAACCGGGACTTGAATGAAATAATGAAGCGTCTGCAACATTGGGCCCATCGAATGTATCCCAACTATAACTTCGATGATGTCTTGCTGAACATCGAAAGATTGAGTAAGAAAAAGACACTTCAAATGCATATGAACAGCTACAGGCAGGGTCTGTTGAAGCCCCAAGAAACGGATGCTCGGTTGGACAGTGACAACGAAGATGCAAACAGGGAAACAGAGGAGCCATTTGATGAGTTCGATGCACTGATTGGTGAACAAATTGCAATATCCAAGTTGGCAGCCACTACACCCCGAACACCGTACAGTGTTCGTTCATCTGACTATTCGGTCAACACAAATGCCTTTACAACGCCCAAACTTGTGCAAGGAAACGCGGCATCGTCGACACCATACCAGTTCGACACACCACAACATGCTAGTCCTAGAGCAGTTGAAACTCCAGAACCTCGCATGCTGTCTGATGTGGGTGGAAGGGCTGTGGGAGGCGATTCCGAACCTGAACAGGCTAATGTTGCCAAACCAAAACTCTCAAGCGAACAGCTTGCAATCATTGCTGAAAACCGTAGGAAAGCGCAAGATCGCATGCGAGAGCGAGCAGCCGCCAGGGCACAAAATGTACTCAACTAGATCAACACGACTTGATTTCCTGCGTAGTCTAGATATTTATTTAAGTTTATTACATTCAATAAAGTTTACATAGTTTTCTAATATATCAACTGTCTTCTTTGATGGCTCTTTCAAAATATCCTTAGGCATTTCAACGTAACGTCTGTAAATTTCTTGGCTTTTTTCGTCGACTTTAGGTTCTTGCACGCATTCGTGAGAATCGTCATTGAAGTTACTTAGAGTCAGGAACTTCATTCTTCGTATGTTTTTATTCATAATTTGTTGTCCGGTTTCAACGGATGGCGGTGACGCGAGTTTGCCCATTTGCACGTATCGCTTATATTGCATCAGGTTGGGTGTTGATGGGCTGGAGATATTCGTTCCATACACATCTTCCATTTTGGGCAGAAGATCGTCGAATGAAAACGATTTACGTGTCTGTGAAGTTGACGTGGCTGTGAGCGTTTCGTTTTGATACTCTTCATCGCTTGTCGTATCTTCTCCGCCGCTACTAGAACTAAAAATGCATAAAATACGGTAAAAGTCTGTTCACTTATTAAATCTTTTCCTTCGCCAACTAGTTTATGCAAACTGCACAAAGCAATTCCCTTTCAGATCAATCTATTTAAGTGCAAAACACTCACCTTGTAGAGCCTGAACCATCCAATGGTGGATTTTTTATTTGAGTGTCTCGCTTCCGACCTGGATGAAACGGACTGAAATGGGTTCGGTATGTTGGTAGATAGGTTTTAGCTAAATGGCTAATTTGGTATGCAATATGTTCTTCAAAGGATGTCAACTTAAACGGTGTATAAAAATTTGAAAACGAATCAATCATTTCCATATCTGTACTATGCACGCGAATCAATTCGGCAACAACTTTATTTACATCACTACACGAGAACGGCAAGAAGTGGCGTACTATGAGCAAATACCATTCGGTCAAGGACCTTGGAAAAGGATTCTCCAGTGGTCGAAAGTTATGAAGATGGTAGTCCGTTTGCAGCTCCCAGATTGGTGGATTCGCTGAAATAATTTTTAGTTTTTAGTTGAACTTCTTTCCTTAAATACATCTAAGCCTAAACTCACGTTTAACATCATCCCGACTTGGTACATATAATCCCAGAAATAAATTTATGCTGTGTTGTTTCTCTGCGTCACTGAAAGTGTTGCTGTAATATCTGCTGAGTGTTTGCATAATATCATTGCCCTGTGATGCCCATGCCGCAGTCTTGCGATAAGTCTTGATCCTATGCACAAGCTGAGACCCACCATATTGCAAAGCCAGAGTATCTCCATGATCTTCGTAAAGCTGTTCAAGCATAGTCACACAGTCCGAGTCGAATTCCAATTTCGGAGGATTAATGAACCCTAATTCGTGGAGTTGATGCGCTAAAAAACATTTTCCTATAGCAAACTGTGCGGTGTTGGTTCTATCCAAGCAATCAACACAATTTACTCGTACTATTCCGGTTTGAATTGTTATCTTATATTGATCTGAAACAAAATTATCCGCCTTGAGATATAAATCTTGAGGCAGGACCAAAACAAACCTTTAAAGAACATTCCAGTGTGATTATAAATTTCCTCGGATATCTTTGCCAGACATTCCATCACATTTTGGTTGCCTCTATTTTTGCGTGCCATATCGAAATGAATGTATTTGATACGGCAATACGGTTCCAAGAAGATATTTAAATACTTCACAGCGTCACGAAATTCTTTTTCCAATATGCTTTCATGTTTTCGCTTTTCCCGCTTTTTCACCAAGTTCAAGCAAACTATTGGTGCGCCAAAATGGAACAAGAGTCTCTCAAAATGTCGAGCGGCTGTTTCAGCGAACGGATCTGATAAATCCAAAGCGATTTGCGGTTTGGGTACCATTTTGCTGACATCCTGCGACCAATGAGACGGTATTGACCCACGCATTTGTGTAAAACTGCAAAGACGCGGACCATCCATGACGATTTGCTCTGTTTCAACTTCATTAGCTACATCGCCCCAAAAGTTAGCTCCTCGCTTAAGAAATCGGGTTCCCGCAAAACGGATGCTACGCCGTGCTATCAGGCAAACGAAAACCGGACGCCCAAATATACTTATATTTGATTGATTAACAAACCCATGAATTATGGGTAGTAACCAGTCTTTATGATTGATGCCCTGCATTGGTTCTTGTAAATACTGATTCCATATAAACCTTGCTAGAGGCATGCTTCGATAGGCATAGTCGACACGCTCTCCTTGAGTGTCCAATTGGTTCCAATCGGGCAATGGCTCGTCAACATCAATATTCGCATCCTGCCCAACGAACATTGGCGCCGATAAATTGTGTTGCAATGTTCGGGTCAGATCGTAGCTGTAGCTGAAATAAAAGTTACTGCTAAGGTCTACATTTTGAAACATTCGAAGGTAGCGTTGCTCGTTTGGCGGCGCACTTTTCGATGGTGTGTCATTGACTTTTACCATCACCGTATCTTTGATGGTGTAGATTAAATGTCGACCAATGTAAGCGCATGGTGTTCTTTTCGTGATCAAAATTAGGTAGTAGCCTTCGAGAAAACGCACAAATCCGATTACACCATATGCGCTTGTTACTTTCGACGGTCCCAAACAATTGACAAATTTGCGAATGTCTTTGGCCGATATCTCATTAGGGTCTTCTTCAATTTTTAGGTGATTTTTGATGGTCCGATCAATTGCCAGGACACGAAATCGAGTTTCACGTACATTGCTTCCAACCAGGTACAGACGCTGAAACAGAGTCATTTTATTATGTCAAAAGAGAGAAATAATTATTCGTTAAAAGAGAGCAAAATCACATTTTACACTAAATAAATCTAATCTAAAGCGGATGAGGATATTGCAGCCGGAATTTATTTTTTCGCCAGGAGACCGATGTTGCCCAAACGAAAAATCAACTGTCGGTTCTCAAGGATCTCGCACAATCGGACGGATAGTTCCCTGGTTTTAACGCCCCGATTTGTTAATAAAAAGAAGATTAAACAGTTCCAGGGAAAGGACAGAAATGGCAATGTACTTTAGAGGCACAGTCTACAGGCCAGAATTGTCTGAGAGTCAATGAGTCAGACTACTGAGATAAAGAAGGAAAAAGCGAAGAATACTATCTTCTGTACTGTCTGAATTCATTCACAGTCGAATCATGCAGCTGAATAGGACCACCTAGTGACTATGGATTTGGCGCTGTTTATGGTTTCTGCAGTTTGAAGGAAGGAAATGTCTGCAAAAAACTGATCTAGTGCCAATTTGAGCAAGCTCACACCGTTTAATAACATAAATTATAATTTTCCTGTTTCTCAGCTTGAAAAATTAAGGCTATTCACGTTCTATGTGTCGCCTTTATATGCATCAGCAGTTACAACTGAGTCCTATTAGTTAGTCATTTGAGGTAACTGAATATTACTGGAAATTTATATTACAATAAACATTGAAACAATTTTTTAAAATAAGAATACAATGTTTTCGGATATATACTCTCCTTGTAGATTTTTTATTCAGGTGGTCTTATACGGACAGCATCATTCAGTTCAGTGAAGTTGCATGCATGTGTGAACGTACATTTCCTACGCATTGCATTTAGGCTTAGCTATATATGAAATGGAAGTATGTTGTGTAAGTACACCTGGCAGGATTTCATCTAACTTTACTTACACTCTGTTAGAGTAGTCAACTAAGTCACCCTGATGAGGATACCAAAACGCAATCCTTTAGCTTTCATTTCCCCCCTTCATAGCAACATCAAAACCACGTTTCCGTCGAAATAAACTTCTTACCAGCTACGAAGTAACACCTACGGTATGAACTTTTTAATCACCTATCGACTTCCGTTGCCAATTGTATAGATCAAACCGATACGCAGATTTTTATTTTCCCACTGTTCGACGGGAACATCCAATTGACCATTCATGCTACCTGGGCCTGGTTTCAGTGTGAAAATTAATGTGTGTAAGATCTCTAAGTGTATTATTTCTTATTGTAGTTTATGTTCTCATTAAAATTACGCTTTGGCAATTCGGTATTTTATTCAATCAATTTATTGAAACAAATTCGCCCACTTATGTACTTAGGCCGTAATTTTTTTTGTTTCTCATAAGAAATCGATTTTAGGTTTTCTGATTCTATGGATCCTGGAGATGTCGTCTTGGTTCAACTCAAAATTCTATTCATATAATCTCGCCAAATACAGCTCGAAACAGCATTTTGTACAATTGGTTAGTTCATATACAGCTGTCTTGCTCCAAATACTTTATTGAATTCCATTCGCAAGTACTATCCAAGTTAATCGGGATCGTATGGCGTTTGCGACCGTCACTTGGACGATACATAACATCGTAATTAGTGCTATTAAAGTAGTTTTTCCATCGTCGTTGATGATAAATATGTGGATCCTTTCTAACTTATGCTAAGCTGGCCGTCAATTCTCGTTGATAATTAGTTCGCTTCTTGCAAATTTCATACAGACTTCATACAGAAATTCTGCCACGTTAACAACTTTGGTTGCCCAAAACATAATTACACAAAAATTTGCACGCTTGTCCTTTTTATTACATTTTCCCCCTTTATTTACTTATTTGCTGTACTTATTTGGTGTGTTTGAATGTAGACATTTTTGATTTCCTACCTTGGATTCGGGTCACTTTGTGTTTTACTGAAATTTTGGTAGTTTGTTACCGCTCTTTGTGGAGCTATATATGGGATTTCGTAAGAATTCTTCTAGGCATTCTTTATATTGTAGTGGTCAGGGGAAGTGAGCTTAGATGTATGCAACTCGCCTTTTGCTTCCTTTAGAAACTTTCACGGTCGCGAGAAATGATTTTTTTCGCAGGTGTAAACATGCCGTCTAGATTGTATATTACTATTAACGTCGAAAATATTGATCTTACCATATAAAAATTGCATGACAATTATGATACCAACTACAGCAGTTGGACAAGGTGATATTGGCGTTTTCTGGCTTGCTTTTGATGCAGGTAAATATTCCGTTTATTTGATTGGTTATTTTGCTTTCCAATTCCATTTTTTCTAGCCATCATTTCTTGTCAAAGATAAATTATAAATAAATAAATAAGGACGAGGTTTGAAATTGACAGTTGTGATGGGATTTAACCACAACAATCTCTAATGTACTTTTAATAGGATTAGTTCGTTTTTAACATCCTATCCTCTTCGTCATTTTTTGTTATTGGGTCAGTACGGTCCAGTTGCACGACTAATGAATTCAATGCATGCAATATAAAGTGATTGTTTTGTATCGGAGCTTCTTAAGTTGGAGTTTTTCCAGTTTACATGGGATGTATGTGGAGTTTTAGTTGTGGCATATTTTCTGCATACAGCGTTGCCGGCGTTCTGGTACAGGAGCCGGTGTAGGCAGTGATGTGTTTGGGGAGTTGGGAACGAGTTTTGTTAAAACAAGTTACGTGGCCATTATTTTTGCGATTTACTGCTTGGATGAGATGTGTTAATGCAACTTTGTTAAGAAGATAAATGGTGTGGGCACTTGTTAGGAGTGTGTCATTTTTACTTTTATATAATGAGAGAGCATTCTGAGTGCTAAGTAAGTTTGATACATTTTTTCGAGTATTTCCAATCCAAACTTATGTTTGTTGATACCTATCAGTAGTGATTGACATTTGGTCGTTTTTCTTTTCAATATAAACCATTTTGTAGAGTGGTATCTGAACAATTTTTAAAGATCTTTGAATTTGCATGTGAGGCGTTTGATATATGGTAGTTTCAATACAACACATTATGAAACGCGTTATACACGATAGCGGCAGTAAGGGAACAGTACAATTATTTACAAAAAAGTATCAGTAAAGCCTTATTAATGTTTGCAAAATGTGAAATTTATTATTCAGATAGTTCGAATGAAGTCTCCAATACTCACAGTTTTTGTTTCATAGAGGGCAACCTTCTGTATGGAGCTTATTATAGGATGGAAATGAATATTTTCATTTTTATTATTCATAGTTTCACTATACTATTGTCGCATTTATTTAAACCAAGCTATGGCAAACATGATAATTTTTTCCAGCAAATGTTTAGCAACACCGAAAATTTTCAGTTTGTTATGACAAATCAAAGATGTCAAGTTGACGTATGACCCACCCTCCCTATAGACGATGAATCAAAACGAACAAATCTCTTGAAACGTATTTATTGTATTTCAAATAAGTGCTAAATATCTACTAACATTAAATCTATTCATCAAAACCATCATCGCCGGCATCTGCATCACTTCTATCGTTCGCGTTTCGGAAATTCTGTTGCAGTCCAGCGGTGTTGATTCGTTCCAGAAATGATTTCAATAAATGCCGATTAATTCGATCTGTTTGCGTTAGTTCTCGCACGGTTGGCTGCTGTTCTGAATCAAGTGGTTGTTCAACTGACGAATCACATTGCGACATTGTGGGTTTTGGAATATCCTCAAGTCCAGGCATCGCAACTTTCAACAACAAACCTTCGCTATATCCTGTAGCTGACACTTTATCTGATGACACACGACCAGTAGAGTATAGTTTAGTAAAGTCGGTCGTTGCACAGCTGAGAAAAGATCGCAAGAAAATTTACATTTCAAAACATAGAAGTTTATCAGTGGCTCATTTTTGTGCCAAACGTTGGCTATGAGGAAGTAGTATTAATGATATTGGTAGTAAATGCACAATAATATTCAAAATGCGTCAATAAGACAATTATACATTGATTCTGTTATAGAAACTTATTTGGTAGATCAACTTATCCATTTTCACTTATAAGTTGTAAGTGATTTATACCATTGCTCTGCTTATTTTAGCGAAGACTCAGAGGTGTGGAAGTTTATTTGTCATTGGAAGTCATTGATTCGTTATTTTTGATAACCATTTTGTGGAGGCAGAAGTATAGAATAGTACAAAATAGTACAATATTTTGTACAATGGTAAAAAAACAACATAAAATTGTGGGAATATTTATTCCTTGAATACGGTGGCTCTGCATATTTTAGCTAGATTTGTATGGTTCGAAGGATTTATGGTGCGAATTACTTTTTCTTCGCTTACTGATAGCTCACGAATTTTTCAAGGGGGAAGGGGGTATGTTAATGAGTCGTGTTGTTAACCTGTTCGATTTGTTATCAGTTGAGGTTGTGATTTAGTTAGAGAAAAAGAGGTGTTCTTTAAATAGGAGATCGATACTTTCTCCGCTGTTTATTGTTCTGTTCTGTGTTCTACCATCTTTGCTCTACTTATTCAGTGGTCATAGATGGAGGAATTTCGTGGAAACTATTATAAGATATACTTTCGATGCTTGTTCTTCGCTTGTTTTTAAATTTTTCTCGAATTAATAATGGATTTGTATAGTGTGAATCTATATTACATTTTTCATTAATTGTTGGGTCGTTTCAGTCGGTTTTTTTCTAGAGCAGTGATAGACAAATGGTACCTACTCGTGTCAATTGAAACGTGATCCATTGGTGATTAAACAAGTCAGCAAAGTCTGATACTCTCTAGTCGTGGAAGCCCTTCAATACTATCGTTACGCCTAGAACATGTAAATCTTCTGCTGACTGTTTTTACATTCGCAACAATTTTTCAGTATATTCGGATGTAAAGAATATATAAAATTATTTTTAAAAAATTTTACGTTATCACCTATACTACCGCCAAGTTTAAGTGTAGAATGGAAATTGAATTTTTGTAATAGTTTCCATTCCACAAAATGCTCAAACTGGTCAAGGAGATAATATACTGCCTATTAATTTAGTGATTCTTTTATTTTCGAAATCGATTTTCGACCGTAATCGTTTGGGTTTCTTCAGCAACTTAACTCATTTTCCTTATAATTTCTGCTGAAGTTCTAACATGTATAAAGATACTTAATCTATAACATGCAATCAAACATAATTTTCAAAGGTAATTACTGAAGCTATAAAAGTAAATTACAAAAAGTATTAGATTTTATCTTATTAGACTGAATATTGATGATTTTATTAGACTAAATTAGTTGGAAGGACCATGACCTACAGTTTTCTTGATCCTGGTTCATCAGCGAATTCTTTTTCCGGCTTGTCGCGAAGCTTTCCATGACATCCAATTCACGAGTATCACCGTAATCATCGTCACAAGGAGTCTCCTCGTTTGTCCTATGTTCACATCTTCACAAGTAGAACATTCAATATGATAAATGCCACATTTTTGTGTGTTATATTTCTTGTGTCGAAAATAAATCGTGTTCGAAAATAAAAGAAACAAAAAATTAAAGGAGGAATTTTATTGCTTTTACCAGTGGAAAATGGAACTTTAAAATAAATACTATGACGTGTATGGATACATGGGCAAACAGTTTCCCTGTATCGGTCCCGAGGTTCGTTCTAAAAACAACTAGAAATAATATATGCATTTGGGTATTTCTTATGAATAGCTCATAATTCTTTATAAACCTTAATGTAATAGAATTCGTAGTTTACCAAGAGACATTCAATTTTCAAGCATTCGCGGAAAAAAAGAATATGAATCAATTATCTAATTAAATCTATTATGATTACAACAACTTTGCAAGACGTTTGCGCTCATAATGTTCGGTAGAAAAAAATATTATTATCAATATCATTGAATTTTATTAATTTTTCTTGAATTATTGAGTCCATATTTACAAATGAGAAGAATAGTTAGTAAAAGGCGAAACATGTGATTCGGACTCTGTTTCAAATTTTACAAACGTATTACGTTTTCTGAACGCATCCTAAATAAAATTCATACTTTCGCCCTAAAACATAACGAAAGCGATTGCATTTAATTGGCAAATGTCAATTCCAGCTGTTCCTGTCGTTATTGGCCGTCTGCCTATTGTGCCATTTTCGTGATGCCAATCCACATTGATCCTTAACTTAGTAGCTTGATGATTTTTCGTGGAGGTACACGCTTTTAAGTAGGGACGTACGATTTCAGGCGATTCGGTTTTTTGTTGGCAGAGGAAAAGTTTTGTATTAAAAACGTGTAACATAAGATGGGAGACACAAGTTTGTACGATCTATTAGGTGTCGATAAAAATGCATCGAGTAGCGAAATCAAGAAGGTAAGTGAGTTTTGTAGTGGAAAGTTCGGAATGATTTTGTTGACGGGCGAACCGACTGGCGATTCGTGTGCCGTGACTGCAAGATGAATTGCGAACCCATACCGGTACCCGGAACCAGATGGTTTTCGTTTAAACCTATTACCCATTGCATTTATGGTTGACTGGATACATTGATTGATTCCAAAATGATTTGAATCGACCAGAATTATATAATTTTAGGCGACTTCACCAGAATACTGACGTATTTTTGTGTTTAAAGTTGGCAAAATGGCGTCGGGTGAAGCGAAATGTCTGTCATGGATCAAATTATGATTTCACCACGTTTTCGCTAAGTTGTTGCTTTAATATTTATGACACGGGAAATATGGAAGGGCAGGTGAAACAAGTTC
Organism: Stratiomys singularior; assembly: GCA_954870665.1. Taxonomy (NCBI): domain Eukaryota; kingdom Metazoa; phylum Arthropoda; class Insecta; order Diptera; family Stratiomyidae; genus Stratiomys; species Stratiomys singularior. The sequence goes on from OX940879.1 coordinate 16,686,300, forward strand.
AAGCTAATTTTCAGTGAATCGTTTAATGTAGGGACGGTTTGGTCAAGGTTGAGTTTGTCGGACAAGAAGCGCCTAACAATAATTTACTGAAATTTCCGAATTTTATTTCCAGACGCATTTCCATGGAGCCTTAATTTGTTGATTATTTGATAGTTGCGATAGTAGAACTTGGTCGGGGGCAATGAGGAGTATTTTATCGACAAAGCATCGTTTACAGCCACGTCCCTCATTGAAAATTCGCTTACTATAACCTCATTAATTCATTCGACAAGTATTCTGCCCCGAATCGTACGCAAACGCTGTGACTTAGCACAGTTAAATATTTACATGTTCACATAACCTATCCCAAAATGTGCTTAAATTTAATAAATGTGAAACAATGATTCACTTTTAACAGGTGAAGAACTTCGATATTGTATCATAAATAAATGGAAATCTTATCGGTCCTTTGTTCATGCGAAATCATCCCCGCTTAATTATTGAATTACTGGTCAATTATCAAATTTTCACTATTTCGATCTGAATGCCCGGATTAAAAAGTTAAATTGGCATTCCATGGGGGATATTGCATTTCTTTGTATCTCTTTTGTATGAGGCGTTTATCATCGTTGCTTAGAATTTGCAGTTCGCAATCCCTTATGTCTGGAGCATAGAACAAATGAAAGGTCTGATCAAATGATTACCTTGAAATGATTGAAATATTTTGCATAGTTTTGTTCTGACGCCTTCCCGGTAATGGGGACCAGTAAATAAAAATCTTTGGATCAGAACAAAGATTTTCTTTAGTCGGAATATGCATATGATTTTTTTGAGAATTTGTCAGGGGATGTTAATATGCATTCGAAAATACATCTACAAATTCTGTTCAGGTTCAAGCATAAAACATTTGATGAATATACATTTTTCACTAAATATTACAGCGGCAAAGACTTATTGTTCGAAAGAATGGACACGATTGCCACTAGATGTCATTTATTTTCCATTTATTTTGGAATGACATACGGAAAAGGTGTCATTTTGCGGAACAGCTGAACCTGTAGCATCCCCGCTATACGAAGTCTGTTCAAAAGTATCTCGAAGTATGTTTTCTCAAAATTCTTTATTTGTTCATCAATATCTATTTTGCTCCCTGCAGAGTGATCTTCATCAAATACACACTTGGGCCAACGTTTTTTTTCTAATCCTCCAAGCCAATTCTCCTTCGAAAAATCATTTTTTGTGATCATGTTCAGTTCCTCCTTCAATGCTGTTTTTATCTCCTCAACTGTGACGTAGCGTAGTCCTTTCATGGGTCTTTTCAGATTCGGGAACAAGAAAGAGGGCCAGGTCTGGTCAATACGGTGGTTGCGACATCATTAGTATGTGGTTTTTTCGCTAAAATTTTTCGCAATAGCAACAATATGCGACCATAGGCAGCATCATGGTGCAAACGCCAATTTTTATCCTTTCTCATATACAGGCGTTGCTGTCGCATTGCTTCGTTCAAATTGTAACGTTACTTGCATGTAATATTTCTTATTGAGCGTTCTACTAGAACTCAGCCATGATGCCAGAACTCATGATGCACCACGTCCTTGAATTCGACGAAAACTGTAAGCAGAACCATCGCTTGCGACTGAACTTGGAATGCTATTTTCGGCCTTTGCTCACACGGCAGCTACCACATAGATATTGAGCTTTGGTGTCCGTCATAATCGTAAATCCCATGATTTGTCACGTGTTATGACCCTCAAACAGCTAGAGTCGAACAGCTCTTTGGAATGTTAATGCAAGGCTGTCTTTGGTCGAAGTTGGGCAATTTTAGTACGAATTTCGCAGCGACCCGTCTCAAGCTCACGAGATGGCACGAATGGTACGAGACAATCAATATATTGAGGTCCTCACCAACGGCTCTAACGATGATTCGACGATTGGCCAATAATATTTTCTTTACTTTCTCAATGTTTTCGTCAGTTGGTGGCGTTCTCGAGAGTCCGGAATATGCTGTTCGTCGTTCACATCTTCGCGGCCCTTTGAGAACATTTTATAGCATCGATAAACATTGCTTTATTTCAAGGAAGTTTCATCATAGGCGACAGTCAACATTCGGAATGTGTCCGCGCACTTGAGATTGTTTTTCACACAAAATTTGATACGAATTCGTTGATGCCTTTTTTGTTGGAATAGACAAAAGTCGGAGACTCGACAGAAGTCGAAGACAAGCCAAGCGTAATATGTAATATAAAATTGACTGAAAGATTTACAATTCCTGAAAATGCCAGCATAAGTGTGGTGGGACATGAGTATTAACATAACGCCACAAAAATATCGAAAATCTAATACACGCATCACGCGTAAATTCAAATTTGCGGTACTTTTTGAACAAACCTCGTTCGTGCCGACTGTTCTGCGTCCACAATAAGAATAGTTCATTAGCTATTTAACTATAGTTAAAACAAAATGCTTAAAATGGAAATATTTTTATAGTATTCATTATTCCTTCGCACTCCATGATTTTTTGCGTTCCAATTTTCGAGTTTTACGTAAATGATTTGATTTTTGTTTAGTTCTTTTGTGGTTATCGATACACTTCGAAGGTAAGCACGGCGCAGGAGGGGCGCTATATCTGCTAAAAAGTGTCATGCAAGTCATGATATGTGCAACAGGAAAGAATTTGACCTACATGAACAACATGTCGTTACTAGCCTCAAACAAACGCGCTCGAGTTTAACTAATATGCAGTAGGAGTGCCTAAATTTTAGGAGACTCATCAACAAACAAATTAAACTGGTCCATATTGGAACAGAAAAAATCAGTCACAAGTCTTTGAACTACGGGAGATTGGCATGGAAAAGTGGACATTAATAATAGTATTAAATTAATTTAATAGAAACACGATATCGAGAAGAGATCGGCAAAAGCAATGATTGCTTTCTACTATTGAAAGAATTACTTGAGAAATGCATCTGACGTTAACCTGAGGCTCATAATGGTATTTATGGCGCTGACCAATTACGAAAAGGTAATAGAGCTGATAGGCTTTGATATGATAATTGCACTGAACAGTACCTCTGAAAACTAAATGTTGTGTTGGCGTTGTTTTTGATAGAACTGAAAGCACAATGCAAATACATGCCGAATGTGGCTAAGCCCTGCTTTAAGGCTTGGTCCTTCATCTGTTCGTACGAGTATTCCGATTTTGATTGAAGACTAAACTGACACAGATTCTATGAGTTGGATAGAATCTCTATAGGATTAACTCGGCTACAATTCCAAGTGACTGGTCGGAAATCGGAGGGAAATTTACAAGGGACAATAACTGTGTACACAGACGGCTCAAAAATTAAAATCTTTGTGTTCGTAGCAGTTTACCTGCCTGAGCTGTTGATTAAAACAAGTTGCAGATAGCCTGGCGCTCTTCACAGTTTCCGTAGATTTTCCCATGCAAATGACAGAGGGACATGCAAAATAGAGATATTCAACAAAAAGATGACGACATACATATTGATATTCTCAGAACAAATATGGTACGAAATTGTCCGCCGTGTGTGACACTCTTGTCTATGCGAAAAGAGAAGAATAGAAACGAGCTGATCAGATTCAAGAACATCATCGGATACTCTACCCTGCGAAGAGGATAGATTTCCGATCCAAGGATATCCATGAATCATGGGGCATGAACAAGGTGATGAGATTGCAAGATATATCTTTAAAAGATATATCGAAACCTTAGGACATTATGATTGTCAACTTAAACAACAAGCTTATTGTTCCATCATTTCGAAGAGTTTGACTTCAGTATATTGTTTTCAACGGTTTTTGTCATTCTTTTTCAATACTTTTTTTTTGCAAAAACGTTTCGAGAACGTATTCATCATATTCAAGGTGCAGAATTATTTATGTTTTTACGCGCACAAGGGAAGCGACGTTTTCTCTAATTTAGTTTCTATCTTGTTTAGCGAAAAACGAAGTTGGGCAACTCGAATAATTTATTTTATAAAACTTTACACAAAATTTATACCTTTCTATGTCATGTTATCACATAAATTCGCCACCGTCGCTGACCGAAAAATTAATTACTGATCTTTTGTTTATGACTGATTAATGCCACTTTCGATTTCAACTGATCTACTTAGTAACGCTAGCCGAATCATTGATCGTCTTGCTATCGTTTTCACTAAACACTACTGCGCCTCTTGTCGCTACTTATTTCCTCTGGTAACTGAAAATCTTGACACACAATAATTCGTCCACGTTTCCGTAATGTTTTTAATGTTCTAAATGGATTATGTCAATGTGGACCATATTTGCTTACTTCTACTATTTGCTAGTCGATGAGATGAGAAACTACTGGAAGGTAATTGCACTTCCATCGTCATTTTGGTTGTTAGCTCACTCCAGCAGCTGGCAACATTTTCCGGTAGTGTAAAAATATTGGGTTCGTCGGAGATGTGAGTAGATAACGGTAACCTTAAAAGAAGGTTCATTGCGTAGGGTCTTTTTATGTCAATAAAAAATATTTTAGTGACTTTATTTGTATGGGGTTCTATGATTTGGATCCATGATCCATCCTCTGCCGTTTATTGTGCCACAGCGTCAGGTTCGCTTAGAACACATTAAGCCAATGTGTCTAGTAAAAAAATACGATTTGTTCGATTTGTTCGGGTATAGGCGTCCTAATTCTGACCTCAACAAGGATGTAGCTTCTTAGGATGTCTCTTTCTCCTGTTAATGCACTGATGTATCTTTAATCCATATCTTTCTAATATCCTTTGATTGTCCAATGCTCCGTCAGTGTACCAGTAAAGAGCCATTCGATACAAGGTCTGCAATTCGTCATAGACATCAGATAGACGTGAGAGACTTCGATAAATGAATCCCTGAATACATTTTTCAGAGCCTATTTCTGTTGATGCCAAGATAATTGAATGCTGTCGAAGCTCACTTTTTGGGTAATTGATCCGTCACGTTCGTCTTTTAACGGGGAACAACGCAAAATCGTTCCGAAATGTAGGAAATGTTTATTTAATCATCGAGCTAAGGTAGATTCTTCCTTACACTTTGACACTTTCTTAAAATTTAAATTGAATTTTTTTTAATGTAAATGTTTTGTAAATCGTTATCTTTATAGAATTACCGAAAATTGGCTAAAGAATATCATCCCGACAAAAATCCGGAAGAGGGTCATCGATTCAAAGAAATCTCGTTTGCTTATGAAGTGTTATCGGATCCTGCCAAACGACAAACTTACGATCGTCATGGGCTGAAAGGTTTGCAAGAAGGCGCCGATATGGGCGGTGCTGAGGATATATTTGCACATTTGTTTGGAGGCTTTGGTGGAATGGGAGGACGCAGTGAACGTGAGAAACGAATTCCTGAAATTGTGTTAAGAGTTTCGGTGACATTGGAGGATTTGTACAATGGCAACAAAACAATTCCAACGGAATATAATCGAAATCAATTGTGCGGAACTTGTGATGGACGAGGTGGCATGACAGGTGCTGCCGAAACATGTAGAACATGTGACGGAAAAGGTGTACAAGTTGTACTGCAGCCAATTGCGATGAATATTTTGGGCCAGGTGAGTGTTGATGTTTTATTTGTCTTTTATTCTTCCTGTCCCTGCCACGTATTTTTGATGACGAAACTTACACCACTGGACGAAATTTGACTTGAGAATTTATTTAGTTTTAATTTATTTGGTTGCAGGTTCGACGGCAATGTAGTAGTTGCAGCGGTCGAGGTATCATTGTTAGTGAAAGTGATTTATGTACTAACTGCAAAGGAGCTCGCATAATGGATCAAAAACACAAAATAGATGTTCCTATCGAGAAGGGTATGCATCACATGCAGAAAATCATGTTCCACGGCGAAGGTAACCAGAATAATAAGGGACAAAAGGGTGATGTTGTTGTGTTACTCGCTCAAACGGAACATCCAGTCTTTCAAAGACGAGGTGACGATTTATACATACGCGAAGTAGAAATAAGTCTTTCACAAGCCCTTTGTGGCTTTGAATATGTTTTCAAGCATTTGGATGGCCGTGATATAGTTGTAAGCAATAAGAAAGGCGAAGTCATTAAGCCAGGCGATGTGAAGGGCATCGTTGGTGAAGGTATGCCAATTCACAAGAATCCATTTGAAAAGGGTAATTTATATATTGGATTTGTTGTTCAATTTCCAAATAATAATTTCGCTACGTCTGAACAAATGCAAAAATTGGAAACGCTTTTACCACCGCGAGCTCCATTTGTCATGCCAATTGGAGAACAAGTCGAAGAAGTGGATATCGTTGATTTGGAGCCCCGATCATCGTCAGATTCTTATGGTGGCAGTAGCGGAACGTATTATGATACTGATTTCGACGGTGATTCGCATCATGGTCACGGTCCTAGCGTTCAATGCCAAGCTCAATAAATTAACAAGAATAATTAATACAAAGACAGAAAAAGAAACCCAATACTATATCTAAAAACGGAATTATGGCTGAAATCCATAATTTTTAATAAAAACAGGCATATAAGATATCAAAACGTAACTTAAAAAAAGGAAAGGTTGATGATATATTGAATTCCGAAGAACAATTTGAAAAATCTGACAAACATATTTAGTGTTAAAAACTTTACAAAAATCGATGTCTATTCAGTATTTTGCCTTTCGTTTTGCATCAGTTGGTCGTAATAACTGTTCCTTAATTTTTTTCTAACCTCAACCATCTCGAACGTTCACATTAAATTATAGCTTATGTTAGTGTATATTTTTGAATTAGAATTTTAAAATCTAAATGAAATTTAATAGCTGAGAAATAAACGGCCTGTGGCTGATATAAATTAACAGAAATTTTTTGAATCGTGTCATTATTCGCAATGAATTTTGTTTAATGCAGAAAGTGCCGTACTGTAGCAAGTTTTCAGGGATGGGTTTAAGTTTTTGATTCATACATTGAATGTTTCACGAATTGAAATTTTGACAAAATTTCAAAGAATTTGAGTTCAGATCTGCGGAGTGTATTCACACATTTCTCGAAGTTAGAATTTTCAAATAGACCAGAAAGAAAGACTTCCAACAATATAAATGACGATCTTGTCTGTTGTTGTTTTCTTCCCAAGAGTAAAAATTTGCAACAACATATTCAAAGTAACATCTTGCGTTGTACTTGTCAATAATGATAGTCAAATTAATAATCAATTAATTTGACTTTCGTCGAACTGGAGCGTACCAACAAGGTACCGTGTGATTGTTCTATTTTTGACTCCAGGCGTGAAGTGCCAAGAGTCAACCTTGCGTTAAATTATCACCAATTGCTTAAAAATTATTCTGAACTAGTTTACGACTGAAAAACAGGCTGTTGTCGAAAAGTCACTTAAAAACAAATGATGTTTGAAAAGAAATAGGAAGGCGTGTCTTTGTTTGTAAATTTCCAAGACTCGTCACCAAGGCGTGTCTTTCGCCTGTTGTAAATTTATCCAAAATGGTGTTTCCTTCTTTGTAGGTGTCCTTTTGTATTAAAGTTGATTGTAATCTATTAATTGGTTTGAGTTCGTTTGACAGCTCAATTTTTTCAGTTTTGAATTTGCTAAAAATCGGTTGTGGCTTGATGGAATATATATATAGTGTAGTAAGTGTAATTAGAATAATTATTTGGCACGAAATATTCCTATTTCTAAATAGGAATATCACCTTTTACTTTACTAAAGAAAGAATTTACACAAGCCTGAAATAAAATTGGGTATTATATTTCTAACTTGTATAAAAAGGCTTAGTAAGTATAACGCTTTCCTTGTCGCCTCTGCCAAACTAACATATTCTGTCTTAGTTGACGACAAGGCTACAGTCTTTCGTTGCTGCACTTTCCATGGAGCACCGCTCAACACAAACACATCTTCCGTGTACGGACTACGGTTTACCGAACTATTGTATCCATCAAAGTCTATGTTTTGACAACTATGAGTTTCGTCGTTTCCAAATCAGGCAAATTATCTCAACTCTCTATGGCACACCGAATGTCTTCCAAGGCTGAAGGAAGACTGTATAGCCTGTATATAGTGTAGTAATTTTTGAAGCATCAGCCCTTTCACTAGAGGCGCCTTTCCAGTGGGACCTTTCGACCCATACATTAACTCTAATTTCGAACAGACTTCGCGTGATATATCATGCCTCTGGACTTGCTTATGTTCCGATCGGTGGCTTGAAAGAATTATGTTTGCTTTGACTTCCATGATTAGCTTTGAATCAATTTGAATGGCGTTTCTTGAAGGACATCCATCGCTACTGCAGCCTTGTGAGCTGATTAGTTACCTTGGTGACATAGCACAACAACTCGAAGTTTGTCGGGTATTTCTTGCATAGCGGCATATCGCAATCTTTCATTGGCTGCATAGTAAGCACTCACATATTAATGGCATCCATTTCAAAATGTTCTACGATAATTTTTACTTCAGATTCCCTGAAAATGGAGACCATATCCTTTCTCGCTGAACATAACACTTTGATTTTCTTCGATATCTGTGAGGAGGAATTGCCCTTCCAAGTCATTTATGGTTGTCTGATTTTAAGATGGAAATGGTGACTTCAGGTCTCGTCCTCAATGTTGAGGGAACGTGACAAATTTTTGACCTGATCTGCTTGATCATTTTTTTTCTATTCGTAGGTAGGTATTCGCGGTACTCAACGTGCAGAGACTTATATGTAATGCGTTCCCACGTATTTTTTGGACGCTACCATATGAGATCTCTGTGACCTTAACTAAGTTTCTGATAGTTACTTTTTAATTTGCCAGTACAACATCTACAACTTTATGTTATACTGGGCAGGGGGTGTCGATTAGCATCCTTCGCGATGGTAGTTTTTGGTGGATGTTCTGCTTAGCTTAAACTTTCTGGCCTTGCGTGCAACTGTGGAATATGGAGGCGTAAAGTCCCCCGTTGTTATAATCAGGGCACTGTGTATGCTTTCGGTACTTTTTGTCAAACTTAATGACTTTGACTTATGACTTAATAAATTACTTGATGACAGCTAAATTTTGCTGTTTTATATGCTATATCTTCGGACGTTTGCATGAAATCCAACAACCTTGCAGGATTTGTTGTCGCATTGTATGATTTATATCGATTTATGTTCGGATTGGTATACATTAAGAAATTGTGCGTGCTTTTTTCGAGCAACTTTTCATTAACAATTTCACGCACAAGTGCCTACTTTTAATGATTTGAACGCCAATCTGCCTTAATATGTATTCTGCATTGCATATTATACAATTATAATTATTGATACTATTCATTCTTTCTAATCTAGGTGGGTTAAACACATATGGGAGTTTTCCGCTCTACAGATTGCACGAAATGTCGTATAAGAATGCGGAGATAATCATTTCTTATAGTCGTTTATTAACACTTTCCATGTACCTCAAAACGCTGCAAATTTGTTGTCATTTATTGTCGATGAACGTGTATTTTATTTATCATCGAATTCCAGGCTGATGACTGGAAACTCAAATCAACCTAAAGACCTGCAGACTTTGAAGCGAGAACTGTATGATGCATCGAATGATAGTTTTAAGGGTTGATGTTAAAAAGTAAACATCACAAGTAACAGCCTATTCATTGCTTTTAATGCCTTCAGTATTGGTCGTTGTACTTGTATTTTGAGCGAAAGTTGACTTTAGCACGATTTCTTGGTTGGTATATTTGAGCACTTCTTACAGTATTTCATCGCTACGAAATTAAGGAAACATCTCACATGGCTCCACGATGTTTCGCGCTTTACCTTGAATCCTCTCAACAAAACATATTGTTGCGCGTTGAGCAGGTGCGCGACCTGTTTGCTATTCGCAAATATTGCTAATAGTGAAATAAAACACTCGCGAACTATTTTAAAATTAATTCTTAAAATTTTATTAAGTTTCTTCTACACTTTACAATTAATTTAGTAAAATCACTAATCATTTTAATGAATTAAATTAATTAATTAGCACTTATTCAACGTAATTAAACACTAATTCACTTATTTAACACTTTTCTCACTTTTCTTATTTCGAACTTTTCTGGCGCGCACTGTCGCGTACTATCGCGTTTTTCATTCACAACTGCTTGTCTCGTCGCTCGCCGTAGTCGCTTATATACCACTACCAACCACCCCAGAACCTTCCATACAGATTGTTCTCGCGTGTACGCGTCGAGTCGCTTGCACCGGGATCTGTTGTACTTGATGCGTGTGACGTGTTTATGCTTGCGCACACGAGCACAATCGATGTGTTGGTAGCAGATAGTCGTAAACATGTTTACGACTTTTTGTTTACGTCGACTACAGTTCGCGTGACCTGAACACGTCACAATATGATTTAGGAAGTAGCTCGCCTTCCAAGCTGTTAAGATTCGTGGCCCCTTTTGCGCCTCGACTGGTCCACGTCCCGATCCGCATGGATCCTTTTCCGTTGTCCCTTGACTGGGTTGAAGAATTTTATTGAGCAAAGAATTTGCAGAGTGCGAAACATTTGCATTCTAAACGCCGGTGGTTCTAAATTCTGTCTTCATGTATCGCTTTGAATTGTTTTTTTTTACAGTTTGAACGCCCTTAACTCGCTAACAATTTAAATTCACTTTTACACGATTTATTGCGACATTTAATGCACGCGCACTGTTGTTTCTTGATAATTACTGATGTGCGTCTCCGCCTGGTGTAGCCTCTTACATACTTGTGCTTTAACAATCCGGAAGCTTCTCAGACTTTCCATGCAGATCATTCGATTGAGTTCACGATCTAAATCACTTGCATTTGCTTCGTTGTTGTTGCAATTCTCAATACAGTTAATTGCTTTTCTCCCTTCGAGAATGCTCAACGTGGTAGTTGATGTATTTTTCGTGAAGGCAAAGTTGTTCGGCATCAAGTTATTTATCCGTAATGTATTATTGATTCTGTTTTTTATTAGACAGTTTATGATCTTGATTGGGACACTGAGGAGAGATTGTAGTTAGTATTGGTCTATAGTTATTGATATCTTCCTTGCTTTTGACTGGTTTCAGTATGGGTTCTACTCTTATCTGCCTCGCTTAGGCAGGTTTCTGGCAGTTGTTGAGTGCTTGATTGTTGGCTTCTAGAAATATGACCGGGTGGTGTTCTTGGACTATTCTTATAGTATCCAAGATTATCTTATAAAGACCTGATGAAGTGGATTTTTTATGTCCTAAGAATACCTCTCCGAGATCGTTATGCTTAAATGTAATTTGTTCTTCTAAAGGGGGGATTTTTAAAGGTTCTAGGGTACTTGTGGGGTGTTGCCTTTTTTGTGTTAATTCCAGGAAATGCTTGTATGTTGTTGAAGGGTGAATGTTCATTATTCATGTTGGGTAATTTGCAGCGGTTAATGAAATTCCATAGTTCTCTGGTATTATTATAGTTGCACGGTTCCTTGATTTTCCTTTGCCAGCTCATCTTTTTAGCTTTCTGTACTCTCCCTTTTTGTTTTCTGTACTCTCCTTTTTTCTTTTGTTACTTAGCTCGTAACGTTCTGACCAACTTATTATGCTCTTGATTCCCACTTCTTCCAGAGTGTTTTAAGTGTATTTGACCGCCATCAGTTTGGGGGGATATTTAAATTTTATGTTGGTTGTGTTATTATTAATTATCTCCTGCCGTTTGTTGCAAATGTCCTGAAGGTTGTTTGTTTTGATTTCCTGTTTGCTGTTAATGATGTATAAGAAAATTAAGTGTTAATCACATTCACCTTCCCCAAACTCGAGTTATCGTTATCGTTTGAGCGTTGCTGACGTTTGTTACTTAATCTTTTAATTCCTGGTTCATTAATTGAATCTTGCGCCGATTTTATCCTTCATACTTTCAACCAGTAAACGAACGCGTACGCCCTTTCGACTTTAAGTCGTTGTGTTTACGGCAGTGACGTGCAGTCACATTAAGCGATTCCAAACTGCTTGCCTTGCGAGATCTACACCTAAAATATCTTATTTTATTTTAATAAAAATTTTGCTTTTCTAAATACAAACTATAATACTTTTGATACAAACTATACTTTCCATTGCTTTATTCTTCATTAAAATATGAATTTAGACTTTAGATTGTATTGCATATCTACAGGCCTATAGATTGTATTGTGTATCTGCAAGCGAATACACACTCCTAGCAAAGATTTGCCTCAACATATTTGCTTGTTGTTTCTTTGAATTTAGCCATACATTGGCTGGAATTTTTTTTCCTCTTTGTTCTGAATTTTATATGGGCACGGCAAGCAAAGTTGAACCCGCTTTTGAAGCTGATTGTTTCTTGCCATGTAGAATGTTGCTTGTAGTATTTGGGCATTTTATATGCATTTCAGTTTTTCGAACAGCAATATGTTGCAAGGAAATGTAAACTTTTAATTTGATTAGCTTTTCTTTTCTTTAAATGTTTTTGAGGCTGTAATCATTCTAATATTCAGTCTATTAATATTTATTTCAAATGGATTGCTTGCCTATCAATAATTTTCAATGCCCATCACTGGTTTACGGTTACTTGTTTTTGTTTTTCGATATAATAAAAATTTCGAAGTCAAATTACTTTTTTTTGAACACTACAAACAAGTAAAAAGAGAATCAATTGTGACCCCGGCCAAAAGCAGCAGGTGGCTCGCTTGGTTGCCCTCTTAGTACGGGAAATTCGAAACAAACGGTAATTCTATCAATCAGGAACTTGAGTCTTCGGCATTGATAGCCAGCCGATATATTGTTGTTAAATGTAGTCCACGAATAGTTTAAATATTTTCGAAAGTAGATGCATTTGCCCGGCTGAATGAGTATTCGCCGATGATACGATGACTCTGGATGTTGTAGTTTAGGTACTCACCTGCAGTGCAGCAAATGTTTTGTATGGTGACAGTGATATTTGAATTTGTGTTTCTGGTGTCGGAGTATCAGCCCACTTAGTTGTGACAGGCACCGCCGGGAAAATTATCAAGGTAAAGCGTGATTCTAACCAGATTACATACTCGTGTCCGACTTTTGGTCTTGAAATGAGGTGTCTCTAACACGCTTCTAGGCCCAAGTTCTGTTGTTTCACGATTAAATAAGCAACAAGCCATTCTGCATAGTGGGCGTGTGCAAAAAAAATTTCCAGTTTCGAATCAAATTGACACATTAGATAATAAAACTTAATTTTCTAGCGAATCCACGCACTAAGTCAATACACAAGAAGTTTTGCTTTAAATGAAAGTAACTTTATTGTTCTAGACTTAGCTCACGAATCGTTCGCTCCCGAATATTCTCTAACTGACTTATTTTTCTTGTCTCCAAATATTTTGCAATTTTTTATTGCTGTCCAATACAAATACAAATCCGAAAATATTCGTAAGTAAATATTGAAAACCAATATTACTCAACAAAAACAACGTCAGCAATTCAACCAGAAATACTTAATTGATTCAGAATTTTAAACACAATTAAAATTCCATTCAAAATCGCTTCTTATCAATTGGTGGGTCAGTACTTTGGGGCTTAAGTTTCGATATGACACGCCATCTTATATATTATTATCATTATTGTCTATGGCATTCAATATTTTGGAGATGCAGTGGAACCTGCATCACCTTGATGCATCATGGGGCTCCCTGCCATCATGCTGAGCACGTGCGAAATAATGGGTCCAAACAATTTTTCGGTTTCGAGTTAAATCATTTATTTTTTAATCACTGATTTATATTTAAATTTAATATGCAATCACCATTAATAACGTTGACTTGTCTCCAATGTTCTGGAAGTTGCTCTATACCTCTCCTGCAGAGATCTTCCCCCTTACCTTCGAAAAAGTTTGCTAGTCCTGTACGAAAATCCTCTTTAGGGTTGTTTTCCCTGCTCTGCTAGTAGTTGTCTAGGGACCGAAACAAGTGATAATCCGTTGGTGCAAGATTGCGAAAATATGGTGGGTGCGATAACAGCCGCGCGCTGTAGCATTTTCGTGGCGAAAGATTACGCCGGAACTAATTAAAAATGTAGGACGATTATCAACCATTGCTTGTTGAAGCCGCTCCTATTGCTGGCAGCATAAATCCGCATTTAACGTTTGATTTCATTCCAGAAGCTCCCAATAAATGACTCCTGGAGAATCCCCGACAAACAGACAATAAGAACTTCCGTGGATGCAAGTCTGGTTTTGAATCTGTTGTTGGTTACCGACTTTTTGTAAATAGATCAGCTATCTGATTAGATCTAAACGGCGCCGTTTGCCGTTATTGTAGAGGACGGACTTTCATCTTCGGTAACAATCCGTCGGAGAAATTCTTCATGGGTTTGACGAGCAAGATGGAAAACACAGCCGGCCATTCGATCGGAATTGTTTCTTTGCGAAAGTTCATGGGGTACCCAAGCATCAAACTTCACCACATTTCCTAGCGCATGGATTCTTCTCTCTATAGTGGTTCTGTGGACCTCTGATAATTCTGTGATGGCCATCGTTCCAACTCTTTGTATGCCTTCCAATAGGTCACCGTCTGTCACCTCCTTGGGACGCCAAGATCGTGACTGGCTTTTAAACTGTTGTTCTCCATTACGAAAGCGCTGAAACCACTGTTGACATTCTCGTTCTGTTAGCACGTTTTCTCCATAAGTTCTGCTTATATTCTCATGAGCCCCAGCTGCGCGGTGTCCAAGATCAAACTCGTATAGTAAACAATGCCTAATATGCACTTTATCAGCTTCCATGTTTATCTTACCACTTTTGCTTGAAAACCGAAGTGCAAATGAAGCGGCGATTTCTTTTTATCTTTTATTGCGATAATGGGATTTCAAAATGCTACCGGTTGCCAACATGGGATCAAGGCTTTTTGGTCTATAATTAAAAGAAAAATCATATGGAAAATCTTACGAAGAGGCACTAATTAAATTGAACAAACTTTCACTCCTAAAATGATCGGTTAAATACTTAAAGTTTCTCGATAATCTTTGCGAAAATCCTTGACTTGGTATATGTAAATGAACAATTTATTTTCCAAATTCCATTCCACTGCAATTCCTTGTATCATTATCAAACTATATCTGTTTGAATGAAACCATAACCAATTTGAAACAGTTTTCATTCATTTGTTGTACACCCTGAAACTTGCTACAGAATAATGTGAACATCACCATGCGAAAAGCTTGAGAATAATATTTAAATGTCCCCCATATCTAGTTGAAAATACGACATACATGTAAACACAATAATATTCAATGTTTTGAAAATTCAGGATCGTAATAATTACCAACATTTTATCAGCCATGAACGAAGTTAAGTATTTTACAATGAAAACTATTTCAATAAAATTACTAGACAATTTTGTAGGAATTTTTTTTGTCCTGATTCGATCTATTTGTTTTATTCATACACAATTGCTGTAATCCTTTCTGTTTTTCTATTTACAAATCTATTTATTGCAATTACTTATGATTAATCGATATTGTTCTAGTAGCAAAATATGAACATATTTTTTTTTATAAATAAATAAGGATACATACATTCATACTTACATACACATAACCTTCACAATAGAAATGAATTCCGAAATTCTCTCTCCTATTAGTACGTAGTCACTTTTAAAGTATATGGTACATGTTTTTAAACAATAAATTCCCTTATCTAGGATGTTAAACGAATCGCTGTCTGGTTAGTTTGTTTCCTATCTATCGATTCATATTTATAAAGAAAATTTTGTAGGTGTTTAGTAGACATTGAACCGAATTGCTATTGAAATATCGAGATATAAACATGATTTGTGGCACGTGTGAAGCTTTCTTTAGTGAACAAATCGATAGATTGGCATTTTAACTTTCTGTGAATGTGGGCATACATAATGGCGTGCATCCTATCCACGAAAATTATCTTGGCTACCATATATTTATTTATATACAACGTATAGAATTCAACATATAAATGAACAAATGAATATACAATAAATGCAAGGAGCAAATTTATCACTTTCATAAATGTAAAGTTAAGTCAGTGAGTAAGCAAGCAATGGTGATCATACGAATTAAGAAGAAAATTGGGACTTAAAATGGGAGATGAGTAAGAAAGAATTAGAAACATGAAAATTACGTTTTTGATATTTTGTATTATGTAAAGCGCGTTTTTAAGTTAATATTAAACAAAACTAAGAAATTATAACAATGGGATGATAACTATATAGTATAAATAATAGTTATACCGAGAAAAAGCATAATAAACAATTTAGTAACGTCAAATAAATTGAAATAGTTCTAGATGATGCAGCAAATACATTGCATTATTTTATAATCTAATCTTGAATTTGTGAGTCAAAGAAGATTGCTAATAGTAGGATGTTGAAGGATTAATAAAAGAATACTGTTTTTTAATTTACGTATGAATTCAAACGTTTTTAATGATCCTTCGTCACTGTTAATTTTATAGGAGTTGTGAAAAATTGAAAAGGATAAAAGTTGTACACAATTAAATAAGAGACTATCTGTAAACATTCAGTTTTTCCTTCATTTGGCTACAAGTGTTTTGAGTATTTACAAGAATTCATTCTATTATTTTCAATACTAATTTTCAGGATATTGTGGTTTACTCATTCTTTTGTTTGATATGCGACGTGAGGGCATGGTGTGATGTATTCTATTCACACAAATCTAACAACAGCTATTAATAAAAGGTCGTCTTAGGCATTGTAGCAGAAGATACAAAATGGGGGAAACGACATAATGGAGTGTTCGCCAAATACGCCAGGATACCAGTGGAAAATTTCAATACTGCTAAATAAATACTCGAAGTTATTCCACTGAAAAGTGCATCTCAAGTATGGCAGTCTTTTATCTTTTTCATGAAATGAAACAGTTCTCGAAACATAAAAGGAGAAACAGAAACGAATGGAGTATAGTTTTTCATTTGTTAATGCAACGACAGGTTTAACTACCATTGCTTCTTGGAATATAACCAAGTATTGTATTCATAGAAAATTTATTTATCATTATTTTTATAATTATATTACAAACATTTACGCTACATTTAGTATTCTGAATTGTCTTTCATTGCGATTGTAGTACTAATTTCGGTTGAACTGACTTATATTGATTCTTCTAGGACATGATTTTTGTTTTTGTGACCTAAATTGTCAAAAAATACATAACTTAAATGACAAAATTACGAAAGAATTTAAGCACGATATCCTAAACTACTTAAATATATCAGATAAGTCTCGATTATGAAACTTTCATTAGAAGATGACAGTGACGTGCAGTGAAAATTATTGATAGGCAAGCAATCCATTTGAAATAAATATTAATAGACTGAATATTAGAATGATTACAGCCTCAAAAACATTTAATTCAAGCGGCTTTGCGCCTCATAGAAGAAACCAGACAAGTGAATAAAATATATTTGCGGATAGACTTACAATACAAATACAAAAAAATTGATAACTTAAGCAGATCCATCGAAATATAAAACAAAAATTAACTTCAATAATGTATTGTTTTAAACGAATACAAATTTTTATTTATATTCTAAGTCTATTCGCCTTTCCTTACGTAAAAACTCTTTAATAATATTATCAAAAAAATCGTTTTCTCTTCGCATTTGTATCAGAAGTTCTTTCTCGACAGCAATTAAAACGAGTTCAGAAAGTCGATCTTGAGACTGGCGATTTCTTAAAAATGTATGCAAACGTTTCAATGTTGAAAATGACCTCTCTGCAGTTGCTACTGATACTGGAATCGTAGCTATTAATTTAGCTAAAGTGCATATTTGTTGAAAGCCTGTAGCGACATATGGGCGACTTAGAAAATATGCAAGAATTTTATTCGCGTTTGCGTCTTTAAACTCATCGGATGAATAGATTACCTTCAGCTGATTTCTTAATTGGGTGTTATCGAAAAACTCTCCATAATATTCTATAAGTGAATGAAAACTCTTTTCTGGAAAATTTTGTTTGAATTGAGAAAAGTAGCTAGGTTCGAGCAATTCTAAAAATAATAATTGTCTAAAGTTCTGAAATCTTTGACGAATTTGTTGAAGAACAATGTCTATGATTTCCCTGAAGATTCTTCGAAGGTTTTGCAAAGGGTCTAGTGCATTTGTGCTTTTTTTTCTCGGTGGTTGATACTCTGACGTGGTAGCTAAATAAAAATCATCAAATTTAAGAGAAAAGTCATTTTCAACCCAGTTTTCAAATTCTATAATTTTTTGACTAGCATATGCAATATTTACTACTTTACTTTGAATAAGATTGAATAACACATCAGTTCTTGAAAAAAGTTCGGAAAAAATTAAAAGATAAAGTTGAAAATCAGAGTCGCAAAATTTTACAGAATAAATATCGGAAAAAGTTAAGGAATCGCCATCCCAATGGGTCGATTCGTTTGAAATTGTATCGAAAACCTCGGCTATTTCATTTCGATTTTCAAAAATAACATTTATTATTCGCGAATGATAGTGCCATCGAGTGCTAGAAACGGAAGGCAAACGGCGTTTAACTATTTTAGCAAAAAGGTTCGATCTTTTGGTGGAGTTATTAAAAAATGTTGCAATTTTGCTTATGTGTGCAAAAAATACTTTTATTTCTGGAATGAATTCAACCGCTTTAGACAAAACAAGATTTAGTGAGTGCGCATAGCATGGAACAAATAACGCTGATTTATGCTTCTCCCGAATTAAAGTTTGAACGCCTCGAATTTGTGAGCTCATAACTGCAGCGCCATCGTAACATTGTGCAATTAATTTATTTTCAATATTAAAATTATTCATCCGTTGCAAAATTAAGGAAGTAAGCACTGCAGCTGTGCGGCTATCACTGACATCTAAAAATTCAATGAATCTCTCTTTGATTCCGTCAATTGACGTATATCTTAAAATGATCGATAATTGCTCACGGTGGCTAATATCCGGAGTTTCGTCGACCATAATTGCAATGAATGGAGCTTTCGTTATTTCTAAATTGATTCTAGTTTTAACTACTGTGGCTATTGCGCTTATTATATCATTTTGAATTCTGTTTGATAGACCAGAAAAAGCTGCATTGGTCGTAAGAGATGCTATCAAAGGATCGTATAAACTTAAAAAATTTACTGTTTCAATAAAATTTCCACGATTATTAGAAGTCGATTCTTCATTGTTTCCTCTAAATGGAAGTTCTTGTTTCGCCAGAAAGAAAACGGAATCTATTAGACGTTTCAAAATGTTACGGTTGCGCTCCACTTTTTCATTATGCAAACGAAAAGAAGATGCTGCTTGGTCATTTAGCATAAACTCTATTCGTTGCGATCCAAACGTATCTAATTTAATCAACGATTGCAAATGCTTCTCCGTACTAGAATGCCTTGCAGCTGATCCCGTAAAATTATTTAAGTCACTAAACCCTGCATTGTTCCAAACCGATCGTTCACTAGCAAAAAGGAGGCACGGCCAACAAAATAACTTGTTGACTTTGCAGCTCCCCGTCAACCAAACGTACTTTTCATAATATTCTAAGTGAAACTTCCGTGTGAAATTTTTTGTTTTAAACTCAAAATTTAACTTTGGTTTCGGCCTATCGGAATTAACAATTTCTTTTTTCTTCGTGAAAGAAAGAGTTGAAAATGCCGAACTTAATAAAAAATCAGTCGCGCAACAAAATTCCGACATAATGCGAAAAGAAAACTTTCCAATTCTTAAAAACTGCCACTAAAATGAGCACTTAAACACAACGCGAGTTATATATCTATAATCGCTCTATTTACGGTTGAATAGTTGAAAACTATCGAAAATTACACTAGTACTCTCGTATGATTTCTTTTCAGAATGCAGAAAGTAACAATTTCAGTTAAAAGTGTTCTAATGGAAAAAACCTTCATGCTCCAAGCTTCCCCACTTTTCTTTTTAATATTTTTCCTTATTCAAATATGAATATTTTCATTCATAAAGTGCAAAGAAAAGCTCATCAAATTAAAAGTTTACATTTCCTTGCAACATATTGCTGTTCGAAAAACTGAAATGCATATAAAATGCCCAAATACTACAAGCAACATTCTACAAGGCAAGAAACAATCAGCTTCAAAAGCTGGTTCAACTTTGCTTGCCGTGCCCATATAAAATTCAGAACAAAGAGGAAAAAAAATTCCAGCCAATGTATGGCTAAATTCAAAGAAACATTTTTAATGGAATCCTCGCTAGCAACAAGCAAATATGTTGAGGCAAATCTTTGCTAGGAGTGTGTATTGGCTTGCAGATACACAATACAATCTATAGGCCTGTAGATATGCAATACAATCTACAGTCTAAATTCATATTTTAATGAAGAATAAAGCAATGGAAAGTATAGTTTGTATCAAAAGTATTATAGTTTGTATTTAGAAAAGCAAAATTTTTATTAAAATAAAATAAGATATTTTAGGTGTAGATCTCGCAAGGCAAGCAGTTTGGAATCGCTTAATGTGACTGCACGTCACTGGAAGATGAACAGGACAAAAAATAGAAAAGATTCTTATTATACGTACGTACTAAGGAAAAAACGCCACTATAGGCGAATTTGACGAGGTAATAGCTTTATTAAATAGTTTTTTTACTCTCGATCGAGCGCTTTATTATAGTTTTAACTTTACCCAGTTCATGCAGCCTCCGTGTACAGGAATAAAAGGGTTTAACAAGCTCTATTCCGGGCAATATGGAGCATAAATTTGAAATAGTCGGCACACTGATTCCATGTGAAGGTACAGTGCAGGATTTAGAGGTTTCATCGCTATTTTGACAATAAGGGCTTCTTTTTTTACTGTCTAGTCAAGACTTTCTATCATGTAGTGGATAAAGTGTGAGTACACAACGCAATGTCTTGTAGCATATATGTTCAATATGATTGCGAAATGTATGCTTTTTGTTCAATAAAAACCAGGGGTATGTAAGCTCTTCACTGCATGGGATCGCCAACTTGGCCAACCTAAGGTATATAATAGCTGGAAAGATTTCAGTTATTGGCTGTAAAACATTGATTCGGGCTTGATGATGTTTATTTCAATATGCCATTTGTGGAAAGATTGATAAATTTTCTTGAGCGTCATTTCTGTGCTCTTGATATTAGTTTTTCGGGCATATAGGTCATAGGGTCATAGTTTTTGTGCGATAGGTTGTAGCTCTCGCGACCTTTGAACATGTGTCATCTGCAAATGTTGCAATTCTGCAGGCATGTAGAAATTCCAGGAAGGCGTGAGGCTCAGACACGAATTTTGTGAGTTACCTGGACTTTATATGTTTGTGTTGTGGATGAAATTCTTCCAATTCTTGACGAGATATTTTCTTTCACGCAAGAAAGAAATTATAAGTAACACCAAGATCTCTTTTAAACAGGAAAAAAGTTATAAGTATCACAAAAAAGGTGGAATCTTATTTTTTTCATAAGCTTATATAGGAGCCCTTCATCCCAAACGGTCATCATGAGGCTTCATAAGTTCACACTAAATATCTGTCATCTCAACTTGAGAACCCAGCTGGGAACAGTTGACCAGATTGCGTCAAATACGGCGTTGTTTTCCTTTGCCCCTAGACAAGGGGCGAAGGAAACAAACCTAGGCAATTGATAGAATAAGTTAAGGAGAAAGGCTGAAAAATGTTTGGAAATGGTTCATGAACGTTGCGGTGTTCTTGCACGGAAACGACAAAATCATCGCGAATTTCCAAAACGAAAGAACAGCTCCTGTGTGACCTTCGCAGATTCAGAATGCCTGATTGGAAGTGTAGACAAGATCAAGTTTTATCCAATGAACAAAAATGTGCTCCGCATATTCAACAGGACTAGAAGGATTGGTTGATTGCATTGAAGACAAAATTGGACAAAAATATGATCCAAAGATCCAATTGGAGTAGAAGAATTAGTAGGGTGACTGTAGTTAGCCTAATATCTGACGGTGAGTAGAAACGATTTTTGTCTCATATTCAATGCTGTTGTCAAAGATGAGAGAAAATGCGTAAGCATCGTTCGGAGAAAAGGATTGATGATTGAATTTTCAATGGCTTGTGATGTATTTTCAAAAATATAGAATATAAATAAAGAATAATAAAATAAATATTGTAGCAACCGATACGTCGCACCTGCAGCGAAAAAAAAGAACAAGGTTAAATAGACTGGATTATTTGAAAATACAAAGGCCGCATATTGGCGGCCGAATGAAGTTACTTTTAAAAGACTAGCTCACCGCGCGGGTGTGGGGGTTTTAGGACGTTATTTAAGCCCTGATCCTTCGATGCCATATACACACGAACACACACAGAAAGAGCTTTCATATTAGACAAAATAAATAAATAAATAGAAATAATCAAATGAAAGTAAGTAAATATAAAATATTCAATTTACATGAACTGAATGTTGCGCTGATTCTGACCACCTCTGATTTCTCCAACACGAATCTCCACCTCAGCTTGGTTTCGGGACATCAATGAATTCCGCTGCGTTATCTCTGACCACCTCTGCTGCCTGCTTATTATCTTCCTGGCATCGATCTTAATCAAAATGTTCTCTTGGGTTGTAATTCAAAGATTACAGAGGACTCGTGGTCTTATGGGGCTGAACACTTCACACAGCTGTTAATACTTCTTGATTCACTTTATTATCCTCAATACTTTAGAATTCTGGGTGCTTATCCTCAATACTTGGTACTGGATTATTATCCTCAACACTTGGTACTGGATTAGTATCCTACAAAACTTGACACACGATTAATGTCCTCAATACTTTATTCACAATTTCTATATCTACTCAACATTTTAATATCCTTCTTATAGCTCCTTCTTATAGATCCTGTCGAATCATATTGAATGAAAAAAATTTGTTTTTATTTTTTCGCCCGAGAATTTTTTTTGAGACACTTTTTCTGACACTTTTTTTATACTGAGACTTTTTTAATTTGTTTTTGGTTTGTTTTTATGTCGCCTACAAATCGGAATACTTAAAAGACTCAGTGATGCTGGTCTGAATTTGTTCAAAACTATCAATAAACTTGCAGTGCAGCGCTTGGTTAGGTTTGGGCCGAGAATCTTAAGGGGTCTGTCTAGTAGCTCACGCCGAAAAAAACGCGATTTTCGTGATTATTTCTTGGGATACTGGATAAAGGTAATGATATAAAAGTTATAAGGCTTAGTAAATACACTCTTGAAATACATAAAAAAAATTTTTTCTTTTATTTTATACATGTATTATGACCAAAAACGTCAGCCAAACGCAACACCTCGAAAAGTAGGTAGGTCCGCCTTGTTGATAAAATCACGGAGCTGTGTTGTCTGAAACAAAAAAATCAAAGTGCTTTAGGTTTGGTATGACAATGGCTATGTCCCCTATGAATTTTATTCAATTATTTTAAAAAATAAAAAAATGGTGAAGAAAAAACAAAAATTTTTCAAAAAACAAAATTTTTTCAAAAAACCGGTTTTTTTTTCGCCGATTTTTGAAAAAAAAATATAGTAAAATTCAAAATTTTTGAAAAAAATTTATAGGGGACATAGCGATAGGTTTCAAAAATATGTGGTTCATAAGGATCGGTCGAGTAGTTTCGAAAATTTCATCAACAAGGCGAGTAAAAATGTTGTTTCGAGAAAACCGCGTTTAAATTTTTTTTTTACATGAAATTCTTAAAAAAAAATTACTTACACCTAGTCCGCGATGCCTGGATCGTACAAAATTCCTTCAGATTGTTCGAAGAGTTGACTTTCTTCCAATCTTTTCTGTCTCAGCACTGTTTTGCCCTCTTTGGAAGCTTCCGATGAACGGCGGTTGCCTACTTGGATACGCTGGCGGTCGCGCGTCGCGGCATATGCGACTGCAGTTTCACCGATTCCAACGTGCATCGTTTCCATAATTTTCAATACTGTGCTGAAGCCTTCATTGAAAATACATGCTGCTGTAAGGCACGCAATTTAAACGATTTTTTGGTCAGAGAAAGTGTGTTTCGGTGCCATACTCCACACAGTAGCGTTGAAACTCTCATTGCTGTTTTGCGTGTTGCCTCCTAAGCACCTCTCGAGCAATTCGTCTTTGGTCAGATCTTCGTAGATTGGCTTCAGCACTTCTTGCACGTCTTCAGAAAGGGCAGGTGGATGCTTGAAATCTTTCAGTGTCTGCTTTGCTTCTGCTTTCCGATATTTGCACCAGCTCGATTCTCCAGCTGGACAGTACTGATGTTGAGGCATTGAGTCGGTCGAAATTTTATGGTAAAATCCAACCCAAATTTCGTTGCGCATTCCTTCGACTGAATCCTTGTTTCTTTGAACTGCTAATCCATAATTAGTAGACAATTCCTTCATTAGCTTGATCGTCAAATCAACAGTTTTAACTTTAGGAACACTGTCAGTTTTCCTCTTCTTGGCAGCGGTTTTTTTTTCGAAGAAGTTTTTTCGACCTTCTCGGTCTGTTTTTCCTCGGTTTTCCTTTTAGCAGTTTCGACTTTTCTTCGTTGTGTAAGGTTTTTTTTTGCTTCGCTAGCACGCTTGAATATTCTTTTTGCTACGTGCAACACGCATTCTAATTTTTTTACCGTAACGTTTACTCCATACGGAAATGTTTCAAGCAGCATTTTGAAAGTTTTGGAGTCCCCATCACCAATATAAAAACCGTAGCGGACTGCGTACTTTGCCAGTGATCTCATGAACATTTTTACAATTCCATTGACCTCCATTTTACCGGAGCTACCTGCATGATTAGCGTCACAATTTTCCTTGTGTTTTTCATACCAAGCAGCAAAACCAATATCATCTTTCCTCTTTTTCCAGAATTCGCACGCTTTATGTATCTTAAAACCAATGATGTATCTTAAAACCAAAACCTTTCTGTCCAAATTTCGAAAAAGACACATCACCTTTACACACTTTACACGAAAAATATTGTTCTAGAAGGCTAAACACGAAAAAAAACTGTATAATACTGTAGCCTGTATCTTTTTTTACACGTACATCAAAACTGTCGTCTTTCGACTCTTTTAGCTTTTTTGCTGATGCACTTGTATTACTCCTGCTCCGATCTCCACGTAAACTACGCTTTTTTGTCTTACTTCCTGCACGTCGCCAGGATTTAGTTTGATGTTTGCCTTTTTTATCCATTGCGAAAATACGACAATTTCACGTAGCGAGATGTTGCTCTAACGAATTTACAAACAGAACTGCCTCTTTTCGCTCCAAAAGCAGGCATATACATTTAGTAGATCAAAACAACGAAATATATACGACCTTTAGGGTACCGACATATAATATATATACATATATACAAGAGGATTCTGAAAGAGAGCAGCTGCGAGAGAAAACAATAGCAGGTAAGTGGCTGGGACGGCGCGCAAGGAAATTCGCGGTCAGCGCGCTAGAGGTACCTACCTTTGAAGCGTTCAAAAATAATGTTAGAGTTCTCGGATCGTTCTAAAATTTTCACACAATATTTCTTAATATATTTACTTTCGAAAAAAGTAAACAAAAAAAAAACGATTTTTCAAATGTGAGTTACTAGACAGACCCCTTAAAGGTGAACCCAACGTGTTGATTTTTCGCTTGCTGGTCACATATTTGATGACCAATTTTATGATAAATTGGCACAAAATATTTCTCAAATCATATGAAAACATTTATTTAATCTCAATTTTCTCAAATCAATTTCTCTCATCGAAATATATTTTATTTTAGTAGTTCCACTACTTTTAGTCGAGTGTCGTTAGATCAGGATTTTGTTTCAGAAACATTAGAGCTATTAGTTTGAGCTAGTAGGTACCCTGTGCTGAAAAGTCAAAGGATATTACCATGAAAAACGCCAGGGGAAAATTTTTAGCAACGGAAATCGCTTAAAGATTAAATCTATGCGGTAGAGAAGGAACAGAGAAACCACGGAGTGTCTTAATTATTTAACAATAATTTTAAGGATATGTGATCAACATGAAGCAGTTAGTGCTAAGAGAGGGGAGAGGTGGTGGTTTTGCATAGTCAGTGGTAACAATTATAGTGCTAAGAAGGTAAGCGAGAGTATAGTGTGTAATTGTGAGAGTAGAGTGATTAATTGAGTGAATTTAGCGTTTAAATAAATTATTTGACTTTTGCGCAACTTCCTTCCACTAAACAAGGGGTTGGAATCGGAAGCATTCGCCTGATTATCGATAGTCAAATCATTGCATCTATTGAATTAAGAATATGAAAATACTTATTTAAGTGGGAATAATTTTGTCAGTATTGATTGACTGGATTTATTCATGTATTTATCCTTATGTAGTTGGCGTCCCAGGGTTGTTGAGTAGCGTTAGTGTTAGATGGATTGGAGATTCTATCAGCGGCATGAAAAAGTTTAGTGGACGACTCTCAAAAAAAAAAAATCATTTGTTGTTGGTAACAGGCTCGCTTGGTAAAGATTAAAAGTAGGCGAGAACTATTGGTTGGCATCCTCGTTATTACCTTATTTAAGTAACGTGTTTCACAGAGAATATTTTAAAAATTCAAGCACGCTTTTCCCGAAATTTCAATTCCTGCTAAGAATATTTGTGTTAATATTCATCGAATAGGGTTATCCTTGACTTAAATCACTGGCTCATATCATTGGTCTGTTATCGTCAGTAAAAATCATAAATAAAATGAAAAATTAAAATCAATGTTCTTCGAATAGTCGCAGCACTGCAACGTAGTAATCTAATTATCAAAAGCTGTCGATTCTATTGCCTCGAAAAGCAGTGAAGAGTGCAATCAAGACAAAGAATGTACAAATGATAAGAAATGGTTGCAGCAATGCCAACCAATAGTAATAATAATAGACAGTCATTGTATCAAGACAGTCATTGTATCAACACTCAACAAATCTGAATTACCCAGTCCTCTTCTCTATCTTTATATATTAGTTTTGGCGTTATTACTTGTATGCGGTTTTTGTAAAATGGCACACTACCCTTTCTTATCGCTTTACACGTGGATGCATAATAAGCTTCAGTTCATAATGCCAAGATCAAATACCACACATACTTTGAAAATAATAGAATACAAACGTATTGCAAGTTATTCCACAAGTATTCATCAATGTGTATTTCTTTGTTATAGCTTTTATTGTTTCCTTATAGGCTATATTTCTACCATACTAATATTTGTTAGAACATTTCATTGTTTCAATCGGAAATGTAAGCCAAGACTAGGGTTCTATTTGAAAAATTCAGAACTGATTTGTTGGATTGTTATTGGTGGTGTATTACATGCACATACAAAACTGCATTTTTTAACATTATTGTAAAAAAGGGAAAATTTTTCGCACTTTTCCATGATTCATCGATGCAGACAACATCTTTGCATCTTAGATTAAGTTCTATAATCTTTATAAAAGTTAGATAAGTCATTAATGTTCAACCATATTTCTAAGTTATGGTGCAGCAACTCTTACATACTGACTCCTCATTGCTTTCCAAGTCTGCCAGTTTTCAGCTATTCTCATCCAAGATGTGCCGGCAATTTTCTTTATGTCATAGTCCCATCGAATGTTTGGGTGTCCTACTCGTCGTTTCATTGATCTTGGGTACCACTGAGTTATTCTTGTAGTCCATCTACCGTCCGTCATTCTCGCCAAGTTGCTGGCCCATCGCCAATTCAAGGATTTTGCTCTATGTATCAAGTCTGTTACTTCGATCCTTTCTCATATCCACGATAGTATCTTGCGATTCCTTCGCGTAATGGCCAGTATGCACCTTTCAATGGCGCTTTGAGCAGCAGGACTGGTACGATACATTGGTATTAGGTTTTCTTTTTTAAGAACATCTTCATTTTTGACTTGAATATAATCAAGTTCTTCCCAAAAGCACTCCATGTCTTCTCGATTCGTCGATTAATTTCTGATTTGCAAGTCCCTGAGTAATTATATAATCATTGAAAATAATTTTGGTTTTGTTTAGGTTCATTTTCATGCCTACATTTCCGCGAGCCGCGTTGAGTACATTCAGCTCTTCTTGTAATTCCACTTGGCTGTTGGCTATCAGGACTACATCATCAGCGAATCTCAAGTGGTTGTGGTGCTCACCATCGATGTTCAATCCTTTATTTTTCCAATGTAGAGTTCAGAGGATGCCCTCTAATATGGCGTAGAAGAGCATTCGCGATATGGTGTCTCCCTGTCTTACCCGTCTTTGTGTGGGAATCTCTGGAGTGTCTTCTAGTACTTTAACCTTTGCTCTGGCATTGCGGTAGATGTTAGCTAGTACTTCCACGTATAGTTTGTCTATGTCTTGCGTTATTAATGCATTGCTTATTCCATGAGGGAATACTGAGTCAAAGGCTTCATTAATGTATATTGGCTTTCAAATATTTGAAAGAACAATCAAAAAAGTATAGCGGACAGACCACTCGCTCTCTTCGTAGGTGGTCCCAGGTTTAAATCTATTTGGTACAGCAATAACGTGTAACCTTTGTTGAAAACCAAATGTCTATTGGGTTATTGCATCTTCTGCTGAAGAGACAGTAAACTCTTCAATGAGTACCATCACATCTGCTTGTAAGTCATCTATCCCTCGTCGGGGACACTAAAACTGGAGGCTGTCTGATGCTTACCTGCAACCTCTGAAAAACGAAGGAGTCTCAGAAACACAAAGAATGGTCATGAATAAGGGTCTGCTCAACAGAAAGTAGACTCGTTATTTTTGCAGAACCTCCTGGAAGACCTAAGCAAGGGCCTTTGGGATTTGGGCTATAGGGAATTTATCCAAAAGCTCGTTGTCCTACAGTACTCATACTCATGGGTTAGTATTGTATATGTTGAAAGGTATCGCTGAATACACTCCCGCTCGTGCGGAAACCGTCCACGGGGAAACACCAGCAGAAGGCTTCACGAGGATTGACTGGAAAAAGCAACCCTTTCAATAAAGTCGTAGAAGGCTGTGGAACACGGAAGCTCTGGAAGGCAAATGGTCTTTTATTTTTGTGCGAAAATGGGGCTTTCCCTGCAATGGAAAATGGCAAGATCCGTGCTCATCAGCAATATGCAGAGTATTTTCAAGCCTCCGTTAGCCCACTGTTCGTAATGTAGGCAAGATACGACTGGAAAGGGGTTTGAAACAAATGGATTCCCAGAGTAATCGCCGTCACCGTCCTGAATATATTAAAAGTGTGTAGCAAGTTATTACGCTACAGATGTAATCTAATTTTGTTTGCGATTGAATAAGTAAGCTTGCTGATATAATCGAAGTTGACTTTCTCGGAGCGAATGAGGGGATAAGTTTTTTTTTTGGTTGGTATGTGAAGGCTATTTACGCCCTCAGTGAGGGGCTCCCAGCAACGGAAGGCTACGAGACTATCCTCTAAACACCTTCCCTGTCACACTGAGAACCCAGCCTGGAACTGTTTGTCACACTACTTCGGGGTAGCCCTCTATTTCCTTGCCAATTGGTGCCAGCGGGTAGAGGAGTCCCTTTCTCAGTCGGAGGGGAAGGAAGGGGTAGAGGCTACTGTAAAAGTTACCTCTCTTTCCTCTGCGTCAGCCAGCGGTCCAAGATGCTTTTCTTCGTTAGGAGAACCGATCGAGCCTAATATGCCTCACAGTTCCATTTGTCAAGTGATGATATCATCACATCCACCAAACTTTCTGGCGAGAGTTCCCCTATTCTCTCGGAAAAGAGAGAGCGCTCGTTTCCACACTATCTGAGGGCGGATATTGCGGCAGCAAGGGCTTCAGCTTTAAGTCTTTTAATGGCCAAAATTGTTGGACCAAGTCTAAAGTAAAGGAGACATCGGATGAGTTCCTTAAAATGTGCGTTTCTATATGGATCAGAAGAATGCAGTGAATCCCTGAAACAGGAGCACTGCGGGTGGTATTAGCAGACCGGAAAGCCTCCGACTTTCTTAGTGTGAGTATAAATTTCTTATAAATAATTAACATTTTATCATCAACAACAACTATAAGCTGGCGCACAATAAGCAAACGCAGAGTGTGCCGCATGTGAAACATAAAGAAGGACGACCAAAAACATCGAAATATACCGACCGTTCCTGAAAACATCGAAATATACATACAGAAAGTATTTGACGCCTGGATTATTAACGAACAGACGAGCTCTTATTCAGACTTTATTATCGAGCTGCTGAAATGGCTTTACTCGGGACATTTCCTTGCAACATCGGCAGACAAAAAAGCACTTGACCAAATCATCAAATCCTGTCACAATTAGGAAATAATAGATTTTGTCTAACATAACAAAAAGATCTCAATCCGCTTGCATAAACGACGAACCTATAAATAAGGACAAACGAAGAACGTAAAAATATTTTTTTTTAATTGAACGAAAGAAGAAAATAGATGGCGAACGATGGAAGTTCGTTCAAAAAACGAACATTACAGATTTCCAATCCTGTCGAATAAACCACAATAAGTAGAAAAAGAACAAACCAAGAAAGACTTGCTAGCAATGAAAGATGGCGTAACCTCGTTGAGTGACTAAAAATCCTGGCCGTGTTGATCAACATATTTCATCAGATTTGAGGCTGTGCAACAGTCAAAACTATGGTCAAAAATATGGTGAGACTGATTTCTGCCTGAGGTAGCTATTAAGCGGATAAGGTTGATTTTAGTCTTATCTACGAGAGATTGGGGAGTCGGCGTCTGCATATTGCATATTTTTCATTGGAGAGACGGGGTCGCGAAAGCGCCGAAAAGATAAAATAGGGAGCCCTAGCCCGAAGTTATACGTCGAACGGTTCGTGGCAAGGTTCTCTGCTTGACAGGGGTATAATAAGTAATCCACTTGGGTTGTGTCATTGAAAGTCTAGCACTCTGGGCTTAAAAAGCTTCATCTCTGTTTATCCTTCTCAATTCATTGAATTATCTAGCTGAATATTTAAAGGGTGTTGATAGTTTAGCTGTCCTTTAATTTCCTCTGAATCCCCGTCCTGAGAAACGTTAATTTTACTTTCTCCGCTGACTCCCCGCGCTATGTGGTTAGAGTCTGGTACCAACAGCGCTGACTAGCAACCCTTGCGAACGTGTTTCTTCCCTGTTGAAGTTGCTTATTGTCATTTCGGTGGCTGTCTTAATTGGTAAAATTTTCGAAAGAGATAACGTGAGATGGCTTGTTTGTATTTCTTTTTGGTGCTTTGTACATAGCATAATCTTCTCGGTTAAAATAACCCAGATATAGACAGTTCAAATATAACCCAGATTTTGTAATACGAAATTCTAATATTCAATCACAGAGCTACAGTTTTTTTTTACAATTTTTGAAGGTTGTCTCCCTCACACTATGTATTTTTGTCGCCTCTCCAAAAATTTTCGTATGCCCATTTTTCATAAAAATCTCACGGCTTTTCACGTAGCCATAGGGACCATAGGGAACCATAGGGCACCGCTTATGCGGCAAATTCGTCGCAAACTTTCGGACTTTTCGGAAAGCGGAACACTATTCATACACTTGGGTCTTAGAGGGACCTCACCTTCGAACTATTCGAATGATTTTCGATAAATTTCGGCTGATTTTAGATCATCTTTTACCAAAAAACGAAAAGTAATGCCTTGCGCTAGAGTCAGTTGCTAGTGTCATATCCTTTTCGCTCATGGCTATAACTACACTAAACTGCGAAGTAACACGGTCCCAGCTGTTCTCCATGTTTCATTACCGACCAGGATAAAATCCAGTGCATCCATTTTTTTCAACATACAATTTTTCGTGTGTCTATTCAAAAATTCCGGGTCATAACCCGGTATTTCTGCAATAGTGATAACAAGGTCTACATCAAACTAGATATTGTCTCCTATTCAGTTCCTCTTTAGTAAGTCGAAGGTAAGGCTTCAATTTAACGATTAATTATGGGTACCTAGGCTAAATAGATAAAAGGCAAAGCTGTCACCCCCTTTATTTATTTATTTCTTTAAGGTTACGTCCTCTGACTCGGCTATGAATTTGGTATTAGTTCTATCATTTATTTGGTCAAATAAAGGCCAATTTAATATCTTTAGAAAGACGCTATTACACTTCTCGTTTTTCTATTACTGAAGATTCTTTTTATGTCAACGAATGCCGTTTGGGTGTTTTTATGTTGATTAGGACTTTTTCTGTCCTGTTGAGTCAGTGTAGTCCTTTTTGTTAGACGCCCTGGAACATATGGGTCCTTGTTCGGACCGAGGGTTGAAAAAATCGGTGTTTTTTTTAATGCACCCATTGCATTAGGTAACCTGGGTTTTTCAACAAAAATAGATGTTAGGCTGGTCGGAATGTTGTTCTAGGCTTTAGGGGGCATGCTTTCCATGTACAAGTAAAGTTTTCGAAATTTATAGTATAGTGATAACCACTTTCAAGAAGATGCTCGGTTGATGTTCTAGATATAGCTGGTTGGACCCCTGCTCCATTTTTTATTTTTTTTTGTGGTAGGGAGGTGAAGGCTATTTAGGCCATGAGTGTGGGACTCCCAGACGCAAAATGCATTTGGACTACCCACTAAACACCTCCACTGTCAACCTGAGAACCTAGTCTGAAACCGTCTGACACATTACTTCGGGCTAGGCCTCGTGTTCCTACGCCTAGAGGCGCCTTCGCATTATGGGTATCTCTTCTCTAACGGGAAGGACAGGAGAGAAAGGAAGTGCTACAAAAGAGATCCATCCATCCTGCTGACCCCTGCTCCATTAGGATCTGCTTGAAGAGAGGTAGTCGTAAGGAGTTGCATTGATTTCTCATGTAATCTCGCTGTCTGTTGTGCCTGAAAATAATGAGTCCAGTAGTAGCTCGGTATGTTCCCTGCTATTGGTT
This sequence comes from Stratiomys singularior, assembly GCA_954870665.1. Taxonomy (NCBI): domain Eukaryota; kingdom Metazoa; phylum Arthropoda; class Insecta; order Diptera; family Stratiomyidae; genus Stratiomys; species Stratiomys singularior. The sequence continues at coordinate 16,718,945 of OX940879.1, forward strand.
TTTCACAATCCATCATCACTTCGAGGCATCATTTTCGATGGTTTTTCAGAGGCGTGCTTAGGCAGGGTGCCTTGCAAACTTCCTGAATATTGTTTCAAATGATTTTCACAATTTGGTTGCTCTCGTCTTACAGTAGAAAATTTTTACCTAAGCATATGATGCGGGATAATCTCAATAACTTTTTGGGATATTTCTTGCCTCTTCTAGTTAATTGTATTACCAGTTTACGATCCTTTGTTTGAGGTAAAGGACTGAACACAGTTTTCTTAAGTTCGGTTGGTTTGTAATATAATTTCTGTTGCATGTCAGTTCATTTGCGAACTGATAATATATGGTTGCCATGCTCTCTGTTGGGTGAATTTTGAAGATATTTTACAATCTACTTTTTCCCTGTCTGTGATAGACTAGGTATATCTTTTCGGCGCTCCATTTGCTGGGTCTTTCTGACACTCTTTTGGACGTCTAGCGCACCTGTTGTGATTCGATTGACATCAATTACCCATTGATATAATCCTGTTGATAAAGGTTGGTGTTTGGCCAGTATTTAACATATTGAAGAACTGCTGCTAAAAAATTAATCGATAGCCATAGCCTAGTAGCAGTTAGTACTGCCCTTTGTATCATAGTGGGGACCGGTGTGACAAATGACGATGGCTCACTTCCCTCAATTGTATTCCAATAGTGCAAAGACTTCTAAGCTCCAAATGATAGAGGAGATACACGGCGGCTACAAATGTTTCTATTGTTATCAGCTTTTCCATTTTATGAAGGAATTCGTAACAATTTTCATCTCGCATTAGAAATAGGTGAAGTCTTCGAGTTGTAATCCTTTTTCAACCCACTGTCCAACAAGTCCAAGTTTTCCAGCCCTCTACTGAATAGAATAAAATTTCGGTTCACTTTTGTTTCTTTGTTAAATTTCCAGTCGTAAGGTGGGCCTTAAAAATAGCATGTATGGTACTCACCATCCAATAGGCTCCATATCGTTCTTTTCGTCTGAGTTTCAATAACTCTATACAAGCCACGTAAACCTGCAAAACCTACACTAGGGGTATATCTTCGGAAAAAAAGTGCTAGAAGCAGTTAAGTCCTATTCTTTCTTAACTTTTTCCATTTTAAGATTTCACCTGGAATATTAACTAATTTTAAATAAACTATTGTTATATATTTTGCACTTTGAATACGGTGGAGATTAGATTACGTGGTTTTATTTGATTCAAATAGAGGGTCATATAGGAAAACTATCTATTCTTTACCACCTACGCTTATAACGGATGCTTGCTAGAGAGCTAGAATTAAATCCTCAACATCCTCCCCATATATCTGCAATAAATAAAATTTCAATGCTTTCGACAAGTGGTTTTGAATATTTTGAAAAATTTATCTCTACTGGCATCGTACCAAGCCATTTATTTATTTCAAACATTTTCATTCTCCTAATGAGTCGAGTTCCACAACCAATATCTTCTGCAGTATCTTTCTTATTGTTTGCAACGATACAATCTATCTTTGTATCTTCAACCTGAGATTTCCTTTTTGCCATCTTATTATGTTCTTGATGACGACAATCTTTGTTTTGCCTTAGCCGACAGTTTTGGTCAGAGATCACGGCATGATCATCATCTGATCATTAGTGGACCCTACCCATCACAGTACATACACATATGTTATAATGTGAAATAGAGTCCTCGAACTTTGGCAGGTGGCTTGATCACCTCGACGGAAATACAGTTTAATGTTTCAACAACTTAACTAACAAATGACAATAACAGCAAAAATGATCGCAACACGATTTAATTAATGGAAGTAGTGAATAACATAGAAAAAAATGCGCATGCTCTAGAGAAATGCAAGTGTGTGGTCAAAGTTGAGTAATACAGAAGATTGTGTCTTTGTATGCGCTATTAAGATACGTTTAGGGTTTGTTGTATCTAAAAATGGCACGAATTGGAACGTATTAGGCCTTTGTTTGAAACTAGACAAAGCTATCATGGTCGCATCATAATTTGGAAAGAAATCGCTCTAGATATCACAAAGTTGTGTTCATTCGAAAATAAACTTATGGGAGATTCAAGGTCTGGTGAAAACTTGCGCCAAAGTGATTTCAAACTTGTCGTTCGCGATACTTGTAATCTGGAGTTATGGTGTAAAGTAAAGGGCCTTCCAATTACAGAACTACTTTAAGAAGGAAAATAAAACAAATGGATTTAGAAGGCAAAAGAAAGAGTGTAATTGATTCCAAACGCAAAAAAAAAAGAAATTAAATCTTTTAAATTTTACCCAAATTTTTCTCTCGTGAGCCCCTTACTCTTTTGTTACTAAGTTTGAATAAACATTTAATAACGCTGAGCAGGAATGTCACCTATAATCCCGACTACTTCAGCTATAAGGTCAGCTATCTTACCTCAATGCATAGGAAGTATTCTCTTGATGTCATATCATACGGCTATTTATGCTCTGAGTGTAAGACTCCAAGCGCGTTAGTTCTGGACAATCAAATAAACACCTTCCTTGACAACCTGACAGCCTAACATGGAAACGTTTGGGCTAGACCCCGTGTTCAAATGCCTGCAGCCACCATCAGATCATGTGTATCAAAAATATCATTGCCTTTGAGAAATTGAGTAAGTGATACTATTTGTCGATAAGATTCCTATAATAAGTTTCAATCGTAAATATTGGAAATCGGCATATCTATCGTTTTCAAAATAAAAATTCAACAATTCAAACTCGCAAGTGCTACGCAGCATTACGCAAAATCCCTAAACTATGAAAAATGAAAAAAATGTAAGTTCAGTGTCAATTGAATGCACACAACCAGACCGTATGTTATAATAACCCTCGTTAACTTTCAAATACTTTACCTGAGCGACTTCCTCTTGTGTTTCTATTAAATTTCAATGACGTAACGATGCTATCGATAGCACGAGGTACATATATGCGTTACTGGTTAATTTGACGTTTTGCTTATATGTACGAGCGAAACGTAAACAAAATACTAAAATTTCACTTCAAACATTTACTGCGCACTCAGTGTTTCCCCTTTTTATTTGATACATTTTTGCAGGTTCCCTACTCGTACTATGTCACGCTTTTGGCTTTTTCCCGGTTGCATCGTTTTGGCCGTTTTTGCCGTTTTTGCCGTGCGTCGTTAAACAAATCACTAAACTTCCATTCAAATTTTCGCGATGAGTCCACCCGGAATTGGCAACGTGTGTACTTGTGCGAGGGGACACTTGCTGGCCCTATACGTACGGGTCCGATTTAACACATTAGAAATCTGTTTGTCAATTTGAAGGATGTTAACGTAAATAAATTATTTTTGGGATTTTACTAATCCTGTAAATGAAAAAATAACTATTAACTAATAATTTCCTTTGGGATTAGTAACATCCCAGAAATAATGTTGCGTTGAAGTGAGTGAGTATAAAAGCAAGTGATCGTATTGAAAGTACAAGGATAACGATGCTGCTCACTCATTTAATAATACAAGCCTTTAAAGAATTCTTATGAATTTTTATTTTCAGGCTGAGTTTATTTTTGTTTGATGTTATTTTATCCTGTTAACAACAGACAGCTTTGTCGGAGCGGATATGGTTTCTTTTTTGGTGTTTTGTCTATTGAAGTACTGTTGAGCTGTGTTGTGATATTTTTCATACATAAGAGGTTCATCGTATGATAGCTTTCCCATAACTGTCCTTTAACATTTCATATATCTTATTTATGGCCTAAAATCGTAAAGATTATGTTTAAATCTACAAAGGATAATTGCTGTGGTATTTATCTTAAGTGTCTACTTTATTGTTTCTTTGATACGGCTCACCTTGTCAGTTTTGTGTCACAGTCGGCTTTGTCTGTGACTGTGGTCAATTCAGCATAAATTATTCATTCAATATTACTAGGAAAGCCTTGAGAGGATGATAAGGAAAGTTTTCGATTTCGGCAATAAATATTATTCATCATTATTAGAAGTCAAGAACGATGGACAGTTTACAAGTCGAAGTCGTTGAAGTCTGAGTCATTTTTTATAGAAGGGAAGTGAAAGCTAGTTACAGACTTTCACGAGCACGAAACCACTGGGCCACCGAGAAAAACGTCTTTGTCAACAAGGACTTTTCCAGAACCGTTTGACACTTTGTTTCGACCTGTGATTGTATAATCTAAGCTTTATTGCAGCTTCTGGTCACTGGGATTCATTTCCAATCTGAAAAAGATATCAAGGATGAGTTTTTAAATTAGAGAATCTTCTGGCCTCGACTCCTCCTGTCGATCAAGTATGTAGCCTTTTTTTTGTTACGAGCCCCGAGTGTATCTTTTAATTAAAAATTGCATCTGTTCGATTGGGTTATCAGGACGAAGCTTCCCTATTTTCTCTCCAACATCACGGTACTGTCAGTCCCTTTTGTGTAGTTGCTTTTCTCGGCCTTGACAAAGCCGAGTGGGCAACCGGAGGACGCTGACTGGCCGATTTTTCGTAAATCGAACTCAAAACAATGATGCCCACTTCCAGAACTGGCCAGGCATGGGTAGTCTAACCTTGCTTTAAAATGGTCCACGGCTTCAAATTGTTTACAAACAATGCCATCCAACTTTCCTTTAGGTCACACTAGCTTGCATGTATTTACTCATGTTTTCCGAGGTGGAATCGTTTACACTGTCGGGCAAGGCGACTTTCGAGAGTTGGGGTTGGCTCCAACCCCTGCAATTACCAATACTGATCAAAAAACGTTCGGATATGTACATGCGAAATTGACGTGATGCATATTAGACAGGAGGAAAACGAAATTAAAGCCACGAAGCAAAAATATATAAAGATATATAATATATAAAATATCATAACCGGAAAGTTACTCAAACGAACTTGGGAGAAGCCTGAAAAAAATTGATGTACTTAAAAATAAAGTTGAAAACGAAAAGGCTTGAGCAACGGTTGACTGACTTAATAATGAAGCTGGAAAATAGATTTGAGCTAATGCTGGCACGCTCAGAAGCAGTCAATATCATTCATTAAAAAATTTAAGTTGCAAATCCAATGTTTCGAATAAAAAAAGGACCGAACGCAGGGCGATGGAAATGGAAACGATACAGACACAGGATACAGATACGATTAACCTAAAAAAGATAATGGAATTCACTGCACTAGGTTCAATGGTGTGTTTCGAACTTATTGCGATGTGAAATGTAGAAGCTCCGGTATTCCACGGACAAACGGTCGGGAGTATGTGCAAAACTTAACCTCAATCTGCAGCTAAAACAAACCGTGTAAACAGGAGTGAGTCAATGCAATCATTTCTAGTCTAAGGGATCTAGTTATAAACACAAAAATTAAAAGATTGAAGTGATGAATGCATGTTGATTAAGGTCCGCATCATAACGAAACGCATTTCAAGTTTCAAAGATGAGAAAGTAATGGGTGCATGCCCGCGTGTCGCGACAGAAACAACCCTGGAAGCTGTCTGATTTTTTCAGTTTTTGAAGCTACCTTTGGAGCAAAACTCAGCATTTTTCGAATCATAAAAAAGCATAAAATAATCAGAGATTCCATGACAGGCTAGTGGCATCCTCCACTCAGTCAGGAGCCTATCCTTTCAGAAGTTTGGCAGTAGTGGCCTCGAATGCTAGAAAGTAGAAGTAGATTATACGCCAGCTGTAATCGGGTATTCCAGATAGTTTTGACGAGTTGGGACCCAAAACAGAAACATAATTTGAACTCATGGGTGTGTTGGTTGACCTAAAATCAACCTTCGCTATTGATACCGTGAGTTAAGGCCTAACAATGACAAGAACTCACGTTAAGCACTTCGACTTATCGGCATTACCGCAGCGAAGCTAGCAGTGGTCGGAACCCAGATCTAGTTCATAGAGTTCACGAGTAATCAAATTATCCAGTTTTGTTACGTATTCGAAATTGGAAATAAACAATATCTTGACTGTCTCATCTGATCGATTGTAACTAAATTTTATTTGTTTTCAAATGAGACAGAAATTTTGGTGACTGCGACTGGTCTTAGTTATACCTTGAAATAAAATGTTGAAATAGAAAATAGAAAATAGAAAATGTTGGAAAAGGCTTATGGTGATTCAATTTTATCCAAACCCGTACATATGAGTGTTACAAAGCGTTCAAAGAGGGCCATCAAATTGTTGAAGCCATGCCTCGTTCTGCAAGACCTTCGACCTCTCGAACCGAAATTAACTTGGATGCAGCGAAGGAAATAGTGGTCGAAAATTATCATGCCAGCTTAAGAGAGATAGCCACTGTCCTCTAAATATTTCACGAGTCTGTGGGTACCATTTTGATTGAGCATTTGGGCATGAGACGCATCGCTGCTTGTTCAAGAGCTCAATTTTCTGCAAAAACAGTACCGTGAACAAGTCTATTTGGACATGCTTGAACGCTCGAAGTCCGACCCAACATTCATGAAGCGGTTCATAACTAGTGATGAGACATGAGTGTATGAATTTGACACTCTCACCAGTCAATAGGCTTCCGCATGGCGCGCTAAAAATGAGTCCAATCCGAAAAAAGCACATCAAAGTCGATCAAAAATCAAGGTGATGCTCATTGTTTTCTTCGATATTCGTTGTCTGGTTTACCATGAGTTCATTTCACAGGGTCAGATGGTGAAAAAGGAGTTTTAATTCAGGGTAATAAGGCATTTACGTGAACGAATTCGGAAGAAACGGCCGGAATTATGGCCAAACAACTTGTGGATTTTTCACGACGATAACACGACGCCGCAATGAGGTAATATTGTGAACGAATACAAGGCAAAAAACTCGATAAACACCATCGACCAACCACTGTTTTCGCCTGATTTAGCTCCGATCGTCTTTTTTTCTGATCCCGAAACTAAAATTGCCCCTGCGTGGAACACGTTTTGAGTCCATTGAAGCCACCAAACAGAATTCGACGCGTGAATTGAAGGCCATCCCAGAAAGTGCTTATAAAAAAAACTTTTGAAGAATGGAAAAAACAATGGCCCATGTGTATGGCCTCTAATGGGGAACACTTAGAAGGCGACAAAATAAATTTTGATGATTAAATGTAAAATGTGTGTTTTATTTACAAATTCCCGGTACTTTTTTTGACAGCAGGTATGACAATGGAGTCGACAACTGAATCTCAGTGGAACACGAAAATGCTGTTTGTCTGGCGTTGCTTGAAAATCATCAAAAATCCTACAGGACTTAATATGTTCAAATGAAATCCTGCACTCTTAGCAGGATACCCTAAATTTTTCACATAATTTTCCTCAGAATGTTTGAGGTTTTCTGTAAGGTGGCGATTGAGCAAAACAATTTTATTAAGAAAAATGTGGATTCATACCATGTTTATCATGCTGGAATCTTTTCCTTGCGAGAAACCACGAAAATTGTGTGGTTATTTGAAAATGCATGCAGTTCAGTTCCACTGATATTGAAAAGCTTTCAGCCGTTTCACATGTTAACGTAAACAAGTGAAGATTCTCAACGGCTAAAGGGAAATGCGATGAATGCGGTGCAACATAGTGCTAATATCATGTGCATTTTCTTGTGTTTTTGCGAAAAGTACTAACTTCTAGTAAGTAGGTGCAAGCCACCCTGGAGTTACATAAGCAGTGCCATGAAAACTCTTCGACATGCAGTTATCGGAAAACGTTGCACACCACAAATTTATTACGAATGTGGTGTGCGCCAGTGCTCACATTTTGTACGTGCATTCTTCGTAGTGGTGTGCGGAAAATGCAACGATTTATGTCCGTAGTAATGAAATCAAATTTAATATTGTAGAAATAACAAAAACGAATAGCAGAAGAAAAGAAAAGAAAAGAAAAGCGAAGAAAATGAGAATCACCATGAGCACAATTTTTTACTAACACGTACACTATTTCACCTTCAAATAAGCACGGCTGCCGTTTAGAATGCAACAAAGCCACTAAAGCTTTTAATGTTTGGTTTGTTGCTGCATTTTCTTAGTGTAGTGGTTTTCAAAACGCAATTTTCGTTGTCGAGTTTTATTTGAAAATTGGAATTTATGTGAAAAGAGTGAAGCTGAGCACTGCAATTTTGCGGCTTTTGATTAAATCGAAAGATGATGATGATGATGTTGATGAGTTTATTAATATAAGCAATTGTTAGTTTCATTAATATAATTCCAAAGCTCAATTATTCTTTCGTTTCGGAAAACGCAGTCAGTGGAAAATGGTATCTTATCTATGGAAAAGTCTTGAGTTTTACTGTGCCATTAAAAACACAACGTGAGACCTTAGAATATTCTTAACATTGACGTAAGCTTCCTCAATTTGAAATTTATAATGAGTGTTTATCTGTGCTGAAAGTATTTAAATTTGTGAAAACATAGATGAAGGCGAAACAAGATTATCAATAAAGTTAGTCGGGTGAGGAGAGCTGTAACTAGCAAAAAAATCAACTAGTCTCCAGTTCTTACCCTGAAAATTATCCTGGGCTTGTTTATGTCATCGAACGCGAAAACTCTATGTCAACCCAGTAATTTGGGTTCAAAGAAAAGATGACAACGGAACACACAAGAAGAAAAAATACTCGATGACACTCGCTCTTGATTAGGGAGATACTGATAAGGATATCGTCTCAGTGTGGGCCAATGGACGAAAGTACAAACTATCAGCTTATATTCTATAAGATTGTATCTACAAATCAAAAAAGGTTCCTTTCAGTGAATATGGCACATTTACCCTACCTTGATTCTAATAGCATAAATTTCGGGATCTCTCAAAGCTCCATTCTTCCACCGCATCTGTTTAATTTCCTCTTTGGTAACATTCTCATACCCAAGCTGTGCTAAATATTAACTTGTTTATATTTTGTGCCCTACCAGTGTTCCTTCTTCATTTCCTTAAGTGGAAAACGTCTTTGTATTTGCCTGCTAGACCTTAATCTAAGAAACGTTGAGGTTTCTCCTCCACAACTTCAATAAAGGGGCGGTTTTGATAAGCACTGAAAAGCTATTTATTACATATCGAAATAATTCTTAACAGATTATTGTTCGGTGCCAATAGAGAACCTCCTCTACAGATAAAAACACTCTCGTGTCTCATATAACACACTTACATATCTAGGCTTGATATTCCTCAACTTTTTCAAATTTCATCATAAAACCATAGGATTATCACTAAATATTCATCACGGTGTCCGGAAGGACATCACGGTGAAAAATATACGAATACCTCACGTAGGAAATAAATCGGATTCTTGCATAACAGACAGCAGTAAAAGTTAAGTAAAATAATGGATATTAAAGGAGAGAACAAGATGGCCGGGTTTCTTACAATGTATTAATTTGAATGTGTTGCTGTAAGTGATGCCCAATTTATAGTTGTGTAAGTGGTTCATTATTTGTTTTAAGTACTGTGCAGTGTACTATCTGTTTCATGTCCTTTAAGCTTCCTGGTAACGCCCAACATTGTTTTACCCTTCTTTTGCTCACAAAACAAATAAAAAGTCTGCTGAAACCGATGGGAATCCGAGGTCCGTATCATTCTATTGCATTATTCTTATCAAAGTTTTGACAAAGAAATTTTGAGAATGAGGTGAAAAAAAAATTCGCTACTACAAATAAAATTTTAGTATTTTCAGCTGAATACCGTTACGTCGAGTTGTATTATTCCTACTTTATGATGCAATCAATTCAGGCTTTTTCAACGATGGTACCACCCCTCTCTTACGAAAACATTAACGCAGTCACCAAATTTTTCAATCTACGAAATCCTCATCATGCCCAGAAAATTCTCAGTTAACCAACTCTAGCATCCTCTCGGAATAGTTACAGATCTTTGACAAAGAGTGAGAGAGAGAGGGGGATAGAGAGATATAAAAGGGAACGATATTCGAGTTAGTCATGCCTAGCGACAAGACCATGCTTAGTTTGGCGTTTAGGTTTTAGAAACATTATATTCGTTTGAACAGCATTTTATTACAGCATGTTTATTACTTTTTATGTAGGGAGAGAGAGGAAAAGAGAGGGAGAGAGAGAAATCAAATAAAGAACACTGTCATAGCGGTTCAATCTAAGAAAAAATCAAATCAATTCCTGGTTATATGATTGAGTGCAACACGAATCGCTTAAGAAGTTAATGAAAATACTCTGAAATTAACATATTTGACAAGATCCATACCACGTATCAACATAAGGAGAATTGAATCTTCCATTTATGTAGCTACATCGAGCATTTCTGCTTCAAAAAGCCAACCATAACACCCTGTTAGTCTGTCTGAACAAAGAACAAATAAAATTACAATTCTATTTCAAGTAAAAGTATCGATTTATCTAAAATCCCTGTTTGACAATTCGTTGTTATCAAATATTTAACCAAAATTCTGCTTCGAATTTTATAAATGTGTAAAGTCTCAATAAATGAATTTATCTTGAGTGTATTACAGTACTCTGTTGCGTATTGACTGTTTAGCAGTGGCAGCGTTCAGGTTTTTGTCAGTATTTGTACTCCTAGCAAACCAATAAATGTCAAAATGATCACTCTATTCTGGAAGGGTTACAGAAACTTTTTTAAGCTATCAGCTACCAGATAAGGAACGAAACTATGATAATGTAATTTCGGTCGTATAATCTGTTTGTATATAGGGTCTCTGCTTTTGATGCTGTCTTTCCACAATTGGCCACTATTCGAAGTTGGTCTAAAGTATTTGGCTTTTATTTTTGTTGATTTTTCCACTATTGACTGTTTAGATTTGTCAGTGTTCATTGTCTACTTTTTGAGATGGAAATTGGGTCTTGGCTGAATCAATCTTAATTGAAACCCGAACAAAATATTCCAAAATGATACATATGAAATGTTGCCTTTATAAGGGGTGGACTTTGTATTTTCGCATGTGAGGTATAAACAGGTTTTAGCATTTATTGCATCTGGGACTATTTGAACGTTCGATGGGCGTGTAAAATCATCTGCAGTCCACAAGTTATGTAGGAATAAAGAAATAGGAACTCCTTGTGGAATTTCAGCTTTGATTTCCCACACACCTTAGATGTTGTTGTTGACTTTTATACAGGAAGTTCTGATCTCTAAGAACTTTGTATTATTTGAATAAACTCAAGTTTTCCATTTCTAGATCCATTTACAAAACATTCCGCTTTATACGTCCAAAGAAGACCTGTCGATACTTTGTGGTTTAGCTATATTTTCATATGTTGGACCACACTTTAAAGCTAGAGTTTTGCCTTTTTACAAAAAGGCAAATCTTTTACAAACAATTTAAGGATCTTAGAGTTATAGTGAAAATATAAAGAACGATGAGTGCGTCCTGAGAAATTGGAAACTCGGAAATTATTTCCCTGAACACGAGTAGTCCCTATTCCAGACATTTTGGTCGTTTTGTTCTTATTCTTAAATCAAAGATTTTGTTTCATTCCCTGTGGCCATCATTGTGAAGCCAAAGCAACTCATCTTGGGCTTCAATATTTGAATAATATTGCACCCTACTATCTCGCATTTTTTTTATCACGTCCAACGACTAGATAATCCAAGCGGGTTTGAACAGTCTACGCAATTGCTCTCGAGGCTTACCTACTTTACTTGGTCTCTCAGTTCTTTCTTATAATAAATGTTTGTTTATCAGAGCCCGTTCATATGCTACATGTAGCTGTTTCTCTGGCAATCGTGCAGCTCAATTTTTTTGGAGACTTCTAGGTCGTCAAATATTTCGAACAAATTATTGTTGTATCAGTTTTGTAATTTTCACCCATATTTTTCAGGCGATTAGCTTATTTTCAGATACTTGGCTGCATGTCAATGTCAATGTTTTCGGCATGTCAATTTACGGAATTCAGTCATGAAAAACCTTAGGAGTCCATCATGAATACCTAAATATTTAGTGATTTATCGTGATTTCTTATTATACTTTAAAAAATAAACTAAAATATGGTTGGAGTTAAAAGTGAAAATGTGGACCTCTTAGTCGAGTCTCAGTAGAGCTATATCTGTTAACAAATCTAATAAGTTAAATTTAATAATAATAAATAAAAAAAAATTAAATAAATTAAATAAATTTAATAATTAATTAAATTTATTTTTTATTATTAAATAAATTTAATAATTAATTAAATTTATTTTTTATTATTAAATAAATTTAATAATTAATTAAATTTATTTTTTATTATTAAATAAATTTAATAATAAATTTAATAAAACAAAAAAAAAGTAATAGATCGGAGTAAAAGTACAGCTTTTTTGATTTGGACTGGCGTCCATTGACTTTCATCAAACCATCGGAGATACAGGGTAGGGTTAAAAAGGAAAAGGCATACTACTTACGCCTGCTTAAAAAATTTACAAGAGAACCCTTGAACTTCACCACAATGCAGGTGACGCGGTTCCACGTCGCGTACACCTTCTGGAACTCGCTTTCAGGAATCCCTCAAGAGATGGCATCACGGTTCACCGGATATCTTCTACAAAACGGTATCGTTTTCTTTTGAGGTCCTAATTGAGTCGAAGAAAGCGAAAAAAGTAAAGCAAGCTTAAATCTGGAATTATAGGTAGGAGGGAGAGGGGGCTTGGTCAGACAACGTAGCAACTTGTTGTCGTAAAGCTTCCAAGAATCGGTAATGTTTCGCCGTACGAAAAGGACGCGTGAGTGAAACGAGAAGTATGTGAAGTTCATACGTTAAGTACGTCCACGAACGTCCTCTGAACAATTACCGCCATAGTCAAAAAGGAGATGAGGGTAGATTTGCTCTTTGACATTCTGGCATTCGGGACGTGGGAGTTTTTGTGTACCACTCGGTAGTCTGGCGCTTGGTCTCGGGATTTTACACCAAACATTTTTGTCATCGATGATTTCCAATTAAGATGTTTTTTTTAAAAAGCGCCTCTCAATTTCCTGTGAAATTCGCACACGGCTCTCATTTTGTTCATCACTCACCCTTGGCACAAACTTTGCGCGATCCATTTCTGAATCCTCGGGAATAATGTTTTCGGACACTTCTGAACGAAATACTTTACTTGTCAACAATCAGACGAATAGTTTTGCGTCGGTTGGGTTTCGGGAGCACCTTTATAATGACGATTTACTGACGTTATCGGGTTTCCGAATTTGTCGTAAATTTTGATTGTGTAAAATCTTCTTTCATTTTTGCGCAAAACAAAATTACCCTACGCACAGTTTTTGCGGGGAAAGGTGATATAAGTGTAAATCTTTTGGCGCTTTTTCTATCTCTTTCTGCGCGAAGTTGATCGGGAGTTATGACAGTACCCCTGTTAAGAACGTAGTCGTATAGTTTATATTTAAGTTAGTCAGTTAGATAGCTTGGAAAAACGGAAGAAGGTTTTTGGTTAATATTAATTTGATGGGTAAAATTGAAATACAAATATCGGTATAATATAAAATAAAATATCAAATAATATAATATCAGTAGATATTATATGTATATATATATATTAATATAATATAATATAATATCGATAGATATAAATAAAATCCACTTGTTTGCTAAGAAGAGGCCCTTCTTCCGCTTATTTTGTGCAACATAAATTCATTCCAACTGCTTTTTTCGTTTCAACTGCTGCTAAATTAACGCTTAATGTTAGTTTAATAACATAAAGTTAACGTGGAATTAATGTTACTCGCCAGGATTCATCGACTCAACCTATGTTCAACCTCAATCTATTCCAAGAAGTTTCTAGACCATTTCATTCGGAATTGCTCTACTTATTACATTAGTGTTGAATTACAAACGACGATTTCTTCATATTTGTGCAGTATTCTATCAACCGCGTTTGTCCTTGTCAGGAATCATCTATTCTGATAGTTCCCGACACCATTTTCTACACTTATCTTCACCGAGAATAAATCTAGCCAAAGAAAACGGAGTGTTGATGTTACTTTTTTTCATAGTGTTCTCCCGAAACTACATCTGTCGACATAAGGATCTATGTAAGTGATCAATCTTCACCCAAGGTGCATGGATGCGAAATAATGTTGGAGAAACCAAGACATGAGGTTCCTGGAATCGTACAAACTTCTTTACCTAAAGCTTTCACGTCGAGTAACATAATGAATGGATTGAAAAAAGGAGTGTTTTCCTCCAACAAGGATTAAGGACAAGTTTGTCGATTATTGATCTTGCCCATACTTTTGTAACGGATCATCTTATTGAAACTGATACTAATGAATAATAACAAGCAACTTTGTCTACAAGTTCGCCAGCAGCCAAAAGGATCTTTTTTGCCCTAAATCGAACATGTGCTAGCTACATCCGGGCCAGGAAACCCGCTAGTAATACAAAACACTTCAAGATCGATCTCCGTAAAGGACACGCAATGACGAAAATGATAAAAGCCAAAAGCTTCAACCAAACAAAACGAAAGGATTACACTTTTATAAGACGTTGCCTGTGATGTCTGCTCTGATGGTGAATAACTTCTGTTTGGTTTCGTTCGAAAAAGTACAGCAGTGTTCTATGAGAAGGTTTGATCCTTGCAATCTTTGCAAAGAATGCTCCCATGAAAAGTTTATTTCCAACAGAAGTTGCATTTATTTTGTTTGCAAACATTTTGGTTTAGGAAATGATAATTCTAGTTAAGATAAAACAGAGATAAACAAGTTGCTGCTTTAGTTACTTTGTTGCAGTTGTTATTGAAGAAGGACCTTTGTTTTTTGTAATGTTGAGAAATTCAAAGTAAAAAATATCAAAAATATAATAATAATAATATAACTAAAATATAATGAAAATAATATCAAAAATATCTTTTGCCCTTTTATAAGATTGCAGTAAGATTTTGGCTCTTGGCTCTCCATTTTTGCCCATTCTGCAGAGTAAAAAAAGGTTAGAGCATAAAGTCTGGAAAAACTGAAGCATACTATATTTCTATATATTACAAACAAAAAAGGATTTCACTTGATCAGATCAAACTTCGTGTGATTAGTTTGGTATATTTGTATGTGATCGGTTCGATTTTCTTGATAACTCGAAATAGGCAAATTGAACCTTCAATCCTCGATCTGCTTCCACCTTTTCCCTTTTTCTCTCAAATGTTTATAAGGTTTTTTTTTGTAATATGCACTTATGCTAAGCATTGCTATTATTTGCCATGCAACCTCTGGTTTTTTTAATTGGGAGCGGACAATTCAGATTCTCATTAGTTGGAGTTTGCATCAGGCGACGGAATAGTGGCCAAAACTCCAAAGTTCTCATTTTGTCCAGTTGAATGAGCTGCTACCATGTATCAGTTTCATTCAGACGGTTCTATTTCATACGGAGAAAACGAAAAGTAAGCCCCACGAATTCTACAATTCATGAAACCGAGATTACATCCTCCTAAATTTACAACAAAACCACCGCCGAAAAACTATCCACAGACTAAACAAACAAAGCACGTATCTATCTTATCTCTTAGATTCCTTCTTACCCTCGGTTGCGATTGTCATGAATCATATTACACTGTACGAAATTCGCCAGCTTAAGTTCCCATAAAGATATCTGCAAAGACTCTCGCATATTTCCAGTCGCGGCCGCTACCACCAATTCACTTGGCGAGGTTAATAGATGTCTTTCGACTTACACGACGCGATAAGACATCCTACCAATGTTGAGTAATTATAAAAATTTCATACCTACAACGCAACTGAACAACTGATAAGAAACGCGTGTTGAAATAAGAATTTCTCGCGACGCTGAGGACGGCGGGAAGTTTGGCTGGAGATACTCGCGTTGAAATGGGTTTTGTATGTATATTTGTCACATATGAAAGTTGAGACTGAGTCTTCCATAGTGCGATGGTAGCATGTTGTCTTAAATTAAGATTAATGAACTCAGCACTTGCTATTTATTATTGTTATATGTTGTAGACGTACTAACTCGGCTAGTCCCAGCGCAAAGTGTACTAGGAAGGAAGACAATGGCGCTGGGGCGAAGAACCGATTGGTACATCATGTGTGGAGAGTAATGCAAATATTGGGAAAGAATCGAAAAAAAGTTAACGTGATGGTGAGGGAAGTAATTGCTTGTTGTCTGTGTCGGTGTGTGGAAGAAATGGAATCGATTTGAAGGAAGTGATGCAAGGCGACGATGTTGGTAAAACAGGATATTGAGACATTTTACTGTTATTTGATTATTATCAAAGGATTTTTGTGCTGAGTCGATTTAGAGCTAATAAAAACGAATTTTCTTTCAAAATCGTCCTTCTGCAAAAACATATTCACTTGCTTCCCCTCTCAATGGGTCAATAGGTTTTGCCTGAGGGGCTGACTGCTTCTACCAGGAAAAGAGGATGAACCATCTTCTTTATTGCATTTACCAGAATGGTAAGTTCTCTATTGTTCTGCAAAGTTGTAAAGATCTTATTGACTTATTCACACTCATGAACACATTCACCCTCCTTCAGCAGGGGTTGATCTAATGGATCCTGCCAGCAGCTTTATACACCCATTGGTTGCCGACCTCACTCCTGCAGAATGAACGGGTTACGACAACCCGATGGTATAGTATTTCGAAAGAGGTTTCAATATTTTACAAGTATAGAGTTTTGAGAATATGTTGTTTGATATGAACGATATTGCAAGGATTGCGAATAACTGTAAGATAGGATAAACAGTAGGTGGAATCGGCCTATCGTTCAGAAGACTCCATTAACCTTAAAATATCATGAATTTTGTTATGAAAATTTCGCTGCAAGGTGGGGATAACTTTTGCGTTATCTGAGCCTATGTAAATAGTTCAAACATTCTCCAATTGAAAGAGGAACTCGGGTCCTTGTTTGAATTAAACATGCTTCACAATTCTTCGCCTCTTGCCAATGATCGGAATGGCGGGCGTACTTCATGGTTGAATCCCGGCAATAATCCTACAGGTGTACAGGTGGAATCGTGAATAACTAAGTCGAAAATAGATGCAATCTTCATGGGTCGGAGTTTGACACATATGCTAGGACAAATACTTATTTGAGCTTCTGCACTGCTGATATAAGACTTGAACTTATATTGAATAATTTCAACGGAAACTGTAGGTCCTTGTGATAGTGACCACTATTATATAGTGAAGGAAATATATCATCAAAGAATTGAGTTCTTCATTGGATTTCAAAATCAAAATATTCGATTGAGTTTAAAAAAATGGACTATGTTTTCAAAGGGTTTCAAAAGGAAATCCAATCGGGATTGTCAAAAGCAATGTCCACCTTTTCTTGATGGTAGCTCGTGCTGAATGGTTCCTAATGACAAGATTCAGCTAATAATGAAATAGATCTCTATTCGTCGGATGTGGGACATTTTCTTCTGGTTCAATATCGTCTCCGTGAGATGAATCCTTTGTGTTTTGTTAAGCAGATTTAATTATTACATTATATTTTAGTTCTTCTGCCCTCAAAACATCGTTGTTGACATTCAAAAATTCTTTAAACACGCCTATCAGCAATATAGGCCCAAATCCCTCTAAATGCATTGAGTTTGAATATACGATTGACACCTTTGTTCATTAGCGAGATGATGGAAGTGGTGTTTGGTGGAAAAAAGCCAGTTTTATGTTGTGTAGCATATGAGGATGTGCTGAACACTAATCGAATAAATTTTTGTACTGTTCTAGCGATTCCGTACTCATTTCCTCAAACACCTGTCAAAAATCCCAAATGTCATCCAGGAAATTCAACATGAATTTTTTTAATACTTAAAACATCTTGGATTCGTAAGTGCTCTTGAAAATGTGTAGCTTGAAAAACATAGCATCGCGTTTATCTTGTCTCACCTATGACTAAGAGAGATTTTTCAGTACCAGTTAAGTTAGTGCATACTAGGTCTATAATGCGTTTTTTGATGACTTTCGATCACAGCGTTTTTGGTTTTCGAAACCAAAAACGAAACCAAATCGAAAATGTTCCATCTGGTGTTGGTTTGAAAAAGTTCTGCCTCGTAAGGAGTTTGTAAAATTTTTTCACGGAGCATAATCGTTTTGTTAATTTGTCTAGATCTTTGGTATATCATCTTCAGAAATGTTAAAGAATGGTTGTCTACTGAAGCTTTTTCTCTGTGCTCACTTCAACTTTAAACTTATTTATCTCAATACCACTTTTTTTAACAAGCAATTCAGCATATGGTTGTTATTAAATACGAGGCACGTCCAGAAATTAAGTGTACTCAATTTTTGTAGGGTTCAAAAAAAATTTAATTAAACAAAAACATACTTGGTTACACTTGTATATATGTAAGTTATTTTTCGACGTAGTCATCATCCCTCTCGATGTAGGTGAGCCGCGGGATCAATTTTTTGATGCCTACCTCGAAGAAGTCTCCCGCCAGCTCTTTCGCCCACTTCTCCACCTCCCCCTTCACCTCCTCGTCCGTTGAAAACTTGTTCCCACCCATGTGCACCTTAAGGGAAGTGAAGAGATGGAAATCTGAACGGGCTAAGTCAGGGGAATACGGGGGGTGGTTCAAAACGTCCCATCCAAAAGAGTCCAGAAGTTGCTTCGTGGCGTTGGTCGTGTGAGGTTTGGCATTGTCGTGCAGCAGGCAGACTCCCTTCGTTAGCATGCCCCTCCTTTTATTCTGAATCGCCCTTTTCAGTTTTTTAGCGTCTCACAGTATCTTGCCGCGTTGATGGTCTCCCCGTGAGGCAGATATTCAATCAAAATTATGCCTTTATGGTCCCAAAACACAGATGCCATGATTTTTTTGGCTGAAATTGTGGTTTTGAATTTCTTGGCGGAGGGTGACAAGGTGTGACGCCATTGTTGAGACTGCCTCTTAGTTTCAGGCGTGTAGTGGACAACCCAAGTTTCGTCTCCAGTAACAATAGAGTAGAGAAAATCATCGCCTTCAAGTTCGTAGCGTTCCAAAAACTCTTTGGAGCTCTGCACTCGATTCAACTTGTACTGTTCTGTCAGCTGTTTTGGGACCCACCTCGCAGACAATTTCCGATATCCGAGAGTTTCTGTGATTGTTTCGTGTATCAGGGATCTGGAGATTTGCGGAAATATCGCAGAAAGTTCATCTAACGTCAATCCGCGATCGTCACGGACCGCAATCTCGATTTTTTCCAAAAGTTCGTCAGTCACAATTGAAGGTCTTCCGCTCCTCTGATCGTCGTGCACGGAAGTACGGCCATTTTTAAACTCGCAACACCACTTGCACACACTCGTACGATTCATAGCTTTATTACCGTAAACAGTTTTCACCTCATTATAAATTTCAACCGGAGCTTTTCTCTTCGCAACAAGGTAGCGAATGACGGCGCGAATTTAGCACTTGGCGGGAGATACGATCGACATTTTTCGCGAGAGATGCTACTGCGTTAAGAGTTTTCAACACACTAACCTCGGATTGGTCTCGTTTTGAAGGAGAGGGGTCAGACTACGCGGCAGTGTTGCCAACATGTCAAAAAAGTATTCCCTACAACTGTGAGTGTACCAGTACACTTACTTTCTGGACGTGCCTCGTATATCAGCGGCCACCGTCGGAACATTTTTTTTCATTTAAAAAACATTTTATGCATATTTCGAAAGTAATTAAAAAAGTCGTATTTAAATTATAACCGACTTTCAAAAGCGCACCATTTAGGCGCACGAGCGCGAGAGACATTCAAACAGACTAAACTAACAGACTTTTTTATTTTTCAAATAATTGATGGAACTGGAATCATCAATCTAACCAGGTCCATTTTTTTGGAGGATATTATTTTCAGCACCATGATGATGATGATGATAAAAATTATATTTTTTTATAACTTATTAATATCATTATTTATTTTATGAATGAAAACTTAAAATAGCTTGGCTTGATGATTGATTCGAAGATGAGCTTCCTCACATAGGTTTGTGCGTTACCGGTTAAGGCTACTGCTGGTGTGCCGGTTCTCAATCGCTTTATGGCTAACGCGAGGACCGATCTCGAGTCAAAGACGTCTGCTCATGAGCGTAATCGGAGCCTCGGAGAAATGTCTCGTTCGTATGTCTGGAGGTGTTCTGTCTCCAGAAAACATAACGAGGAAGATGATGAAATCAAAAGACTATTGGAACTGCCTGTTACATCACTTGCGGATGGTTCTTCTTATAATGATATGCTTCATGAATCGCTTGGCGGCGCAGAGGGAAGGGTGATCTCCCTGACGGAAATTCTCTGAAAGAGGGATTTCCCTTTCCCTAAAGGCACTGCTAGACGACGACTAATGTTAAGACAATTATTGTTATAGTTCACTGGTGCGAGCAGAAGGCTTTTCCGTCTTTTAAACCATGGGATCGCTGTAGGTTTATATAACATAGTAGCATATACTTGCTGCGATGCTTAATCTTGGATACCACTTTTCTTCCCCTTATGAATGTCAGCTTTATCAACTTCAACGAAGGGATATATATTTCATCGTTAGTTAGATTCACGTCAGAAGTAATCATTACACTAAGCTTACAGTCATCGGTAAGCGGGGTTTCTTTCTGGAAATCTCGATTAAACTTTCTATAAAACTTAGCTCAATCTGTTTTTTTTTAATTGAACTTTTTGTTTCCTTTTTTAACCGAGATGATGAATATATAATCTCTAGGAGGACTCAATTCTTCGCGATTGTTTGAAGATCGCTGTAGTCATGACGACTAACTTCTAGTTTCCGCTGAGAGATTATGAGTTTGAAGTCCTAGTCTTGTGTTTATAATGCAGATATCCAAGTATGTACCTGAGCGTCGAGGAAACTTTGGAACTGTTGTTAGTGTTCACCCGTAGTTTGATCGTCGGTAAGCATATAATAACCCTGTAGCACATTCAATCCGTTTTTTAGACAAGAAATCGAGTACCTTTCTCAGTTTCTCTTTCAACTTCAAAGGCCAAGATAACGAAAGCTTAAATTCAGGTTGCAGTGTCATTTTAAATTGCAGGGTCCGAAATGGCATTTCAAGCCATTTGAATGTTTTGGATTTGTGTTTATCAATATGATGAAAAGGATAGGGCCTTCTAACCAAAACTTCAGTAATAAGATTTTCATCAGAAATTCTCTATTCTTTCGAACGAACTCGAAGTATTCAAATTTCACGAAGCGCCTTTAATTGAGGAATGAAGAATGAATGAATGATATCAGGTGTTCGAATGACAAAGAATCCGCAGAAGTTTTTATGTCGATCGAATGCTACAATAGAGTTGACATGGATTGATTTAATACGAAGTCCTTCTGCACCAATTTGGCTATTTTGGTTAGCAAATTATTTCGTAGTATTCGTATTCCAATGCTCATCAATTAAATTCTCGAACGCTGCTTAAACATTTTGGCTGTATTCACGAAAAACAATTAAAAAACCTTTGTCAGTTACATTTAGTACAGTATTTACATTTAGGTGAATGTTTTCTGACTCTTATGCGAGCGATTGTAATTGATGCCCCAGCCCGGATGACGTTTCGAGGAACAATACAGCGTTGCAGTTGAGCTGACATTTGTTGATTTCTGAAGTTTGCATTCTGATATCGGGAGCATCAACGATATGTTGCTGGATGGCTAAATACACTGCAGTTTACACGATATAATTTACCTTTGGCTTTGTGTTAGCCAATTTGTATCTGCTACTCGCATCATGCGTTTCCACTTAACAATGCTACAACCTAAGTACGTCCAGCGCTTGCACTTCGAACAAACTCCTGATCTAACGGTAAATTTCTTCTCCTCCGAAAGCACTCGCAAAAAACCGTAGCATAAATGCAAATATCCCTTGTATTTTTTCAATCTCTATCTGAGAGAAGTCGCCCGTGAGTGTTCGCGCTGTATGTAGCTACTTTGTGATGCAGCTTTGCTTTGCGGCGACATTGGTAGTCAAATACCTAAATCTCTAGCAACAAAAGCACCGGAAATTCAAATTTCTTACGTGTTGAACTTGGGCTGTTGTCATGGGAAATGTGTGGACTAGAATGCAGTTGCATTTTTTCATCTATTGAGGTCCTCCTGGTCGTAATTTTTTCAAAATATGTAAAATTTTGTAAATGAAATAAGTTCAATAGCAGGGGCTGCTTCTTTAAACATTTCGATGATGTTATCAATATGTTTTCCGCAGTCCAGATCCTTTGCAGGAAAGTCTATTTTTTCTAGCTCAGGCGTAAGTGTCACGTGTGGAACTTTGCCCTGCCCTAGAGCTTCCTAGGCTTATTTAAAATCAACTATTATGGTGATTCAGTTAAAGTTAACTGCCGAGCCCTATCATTTGGTGGAAGTCTTTTATTGACGGATCATTATCTGTTTTTAAATACATTCATTTTTTGAAAAGCCCCAACAACAAATAATTTTCACTGTCTCTTCTGAAAATTCGTGACTGGAAAAGTCAATACATGATAGCAGAATTTCACAACTTGTGCTAAGAAATTTGGAGTCATATTAAACTCGACGTTTTCCCCAGCATATTTTCGTGGAAGACGTTAATAATGGTTTGAATTTAGGTTCAGTTTTATGAATAAATGTTTTTATAAGACTTTTGTTAACATTGTTGGCAATTGGTGGTTCGTGAAAACAACTACATATGTAAGGCTTTAGCTTTCTTTGATATGCCGAGAACTTTATTCGGAATGAAAATCTAGTTCAACATAAAATTTGGTTGTCCTTGTGGAGGTTTTCTAATACGACTGCATTCACGTTGCAGATTAGACATAAAAGCTTTCATTACTACGAATTGTATGTAGAAACGCATACGTAGTAAACTTAGGGCAATAACTTTTCACAAAGGTTAGTTATGAACAAATCTCTTCGTCAACTCATAAACAAATATCAATAGTTCGTCTAATTTCCTTTATCTTTCCCCCATTTTAATAGGGCAATGAATTTTTCCCGCACTACGTTCAAGCTCAACACTAATATATGGTTCACACTTACGAACCATTGCACCGGGCATTTAAACTTTTGTCGCACTATGCATAGTTGTTGTATTTTACACTTTAGACACTATCAATATTTCAGTTAGCGATAAGAAAATTCTGTTTTCAACTTGAATAAGGAAAAATGAAAAATAGCAGAAAGAGCCGTGCAAAATGCGAAAATTGTGGCGATAACAAATAATTTATGCAAAGATTTCCCGCGATGCATAAGCGTCCACATATAGATCGATAGTTCTTGCCAATATTTCCCATAAATTTTCACGTATGTGCATACGAATTGGAAACTAGTGGACGGCTAGTGCAAACTTCTGTATCAGTAGAGAGAGCGATATGTAGGAAAATGTTGCATTGACTGATTTAAAAATTTCAGTAATTCGCGCCACACATGCACTAATGCACTAATGCAGAGCGTTTTGATTGAATCACATCTGGAAATAAAATAATGTTGTACGTATGCACAAATGTTTAAGGCTCCATTAGGTTGCATTCAAGCTGTTCTGGGTTGCATTTCGCTGTGCTTCTTCTTCGTCTCCACATGACTGCAAAATATTGCATGCGTACATACCGTTCATACATTCATATGTGATACGAAGGCAACTTCGTAAGCTTATAGTTGAAATGCAGCCCAGATGCATCGTCCGTCATCTTTAATCTGGTTCGTGTTATGACGACTCCTCTAATCCATCTTAGAAAATAGTTCTTTGTTTGTAAATAGCGTTTTCTTTTATTTATGAGGAAACTGGGTTAGTAGGCGGACAGATCCATTGGTGGTATCCATGTGATGTTAACGGCTGTGTAAGTGAATCTTTTGCATCCTTGAGATGATTTTATTGGGAATGCATAGCTTGGCGCATCTTGCGAAATATTTTGAGTTTTTAACGCATTTTCTTCGTCTCGTATTATTCCTATTTTATAACTTTAACGTGAACCGACTGCT
This sequence comes from Stratiomys singularior, assembly GCA_954870665.1. Classification (NCBI taxonomy): domain Eukaryota; kingdom Metazoa; phylum Arthropoda; class Insecta; order Diptera; family Stratiomyidae; genus Stratiomys; species Stratiomys singularior. The sequence continues at coordinate 16,742,682 of OX940879.1, forward strand.
TTCAAATGAACATAGTTTCTGTTATTGTTAAATTGTGTTAAAATGTTTTTCTTTGCAGTAGACATTATAAGAACGATATACACGCATAATTCTATGAAATTTTCTAGGATGTAATGAGATATGAAATAGTTTCTAATTTGGTGTTCATATTGGCTTTTAGTAGGTTAAAAAATTCTTGAAATTTTTCAACTGCGTTTTCCGAAAAGAATAAAGAAAATTGAATTGATTGAAACACAAAATTTGAAAAGAAAAAATAAATCCCCATAAGCTTTTTCCCCTATATCAATATAATTTTTATAAAAAGATGTCACTTCTGTTATTCAACTACAAATATCCACAGGGTGGCGTAAAAGTTCCTGACAATAATATTTATTGTATAACATTTTAAAGAAAAGGGCTTGGTTTGTTTTTATAATTTTACAAAAAAAAAAAAAAAAAAAACATGAAGTACCGCCGTGGTCATAGGAATTGCATCTTTTCAAAATAATGAAGGATTTCCTTAAATCAATGTTGTTCTTATTTTTTGATAATTTTCAAATCTATTGCGAAGGAAGAGATTTTGTTATGAGCCATGAAAAATCGTTAACACCCAGGTAAATAATAAATAATATTTATAAAATGAAAAATAAAATTTTTAAGTGTTATCGAATAATGTAAAAAACAAATTTTTTTATATACTCATATGAATTTATTTGGAAAAATTGTTACAAAAACATTAAAAATATATTTATTGACATATTAATATAAGCTAGTATTCTATCGAACTGTCATTAGCCCTGAAAACTAAGTCGATCCTAAAATACATTCATAGTCGAATGAAATACAAAGTACCCAAAAATACAATGGTTTAGGCAGTAAAGATAATGCATCTATGGATCAATAGCAGAATCATCTTGAATCTGTGTAAGATAGGAATTCCTTGAAGGAATCAAACTGTCTTCCAATTTTTTTATACTTTTCTGCATTCATCGTCCCATCTATGAAGTGTAGTTGGCCAATTAGGAAAAACATCGCCGGACCATCAAGCTTGCCGGATGTTTCACTGCTTTTATAATACAGGATTCGTCAAATCTTTCATTTGACCGACGTCTTATATATGTAGCACCGTCAGAGCTGAAGATGTTGAATTTACTCTCATCTAAAAACATCAAACAAAAACATCCTCAAGTCATCATATGTCCGATTTTTAAATCCTGTGCCGAATTTAGGCGCGATTATTTCATTGTCATTGTTAAAAAATGGTTTTTTGGCTGATTTTCTTGTTCATAAACTTTTTTCTGTCAATCTTCTGCCAACTTTTTCTCGACCTACTTCTGTGAAGTTGTTATGTGCTAGATCTCTAGATATTTTTTTTAGCAGTTTTGAAGCGATTTTCCAAGAATAATCTCATCATCATGTGATCTAAACGCTCATCTGTCTTCCTTTTTCTTCCAGTTCCTAATTTTCGCTTTGTAGGTCCCTGGGAACGACTTTTTTAATATTCTTACCACGGTAGATTGGTCGTATCTCATCATCCTTGCTTTCTCACGCGAATTAAGGTCCCACTTCAGCAAACGTTTTTAAATTTTTTCCTCACTAGACAATTGTTTGAAACTCAGTCTATTGGACATAATGATAAGATATACGTGCTGAATATTCGATACTTTGGGCTGAACTAAACTACGACTTATTGATTACATCTCTCACTCATGCTAGTAGGTGAACAAATGCAATCCCACTATTTGTTCACACGTTTTATGTTAGAAAGGTCACAATCCTAGGTTATACAATTTCTATGATCACGACTGTATGTCCTTCCTCCTCTCTAAAAGTCGTTTTTTTGGGGCCTTTTTAAGAAATTAGATGGCTTACATTGGGTGATAGCAAAATGAAAACTAGCTTATAACTTCGACTTAGTTACTCAATCTTTAGACTTAATGACGGCAGAAAACCTTTTAGCCATTGATGTCACCATCCTTAATGCACCACAAGCATTTACAGAAAATTATTTGTTTGATAATAAGGGGTCGTTCTTCAAAATGACCCACAAATTTTCTATTGGGTTCAATCCAGTGACTGTTGGAGCCAGTCCAGTAGCTGTATTCCATTTTCTGACATCCAAGTCATTACGAGGGCCGATTTGTGGCATGAAGCAGTATCTTGCTAGAGTTTCACATCATCAACATTTGTACCCGCAAAAAATAGTGAAATTGACGGGACTGAAGCCATTCCACAGAGGATAATAAAGAACCATTTGTCCGATGAAACTAAAAGCCATGCTAGATCATAATATTGCCTCCACCATACATTCCAGGTTGTATTTTTCACCACTTTTTTCACGTCACACACGTGACACCAGGCGCAACAAACACTTAAATAAAAAGGATAAAAATAAGTGATTTTCCTAAATTAAGTATTATTTTAGAGTTTAGAGAAAGAGTCAATGATAAAATTGAATTTTGGGATTAAAGATGGATATATGAAAGGACCACAATATGGACCAATACGGATCACAATATCGGACCACAATATGTTTGACTAGTCTTCCAAAAAACTAATGTCAGTATCGAAATGTCTACCTCTACTACCTTTTTATTGTTCTGCAGGAGACAGGGCTTCTTCCTTCCCTTGCATCCTTTAAGATCAGATTTAAGAGTCTCCTTCTTACGGTACACGCTCTCAATTGTATTCTTTCTGCCGGTTAAAAAATCGCAGCCAGCTCTGAAGAAGATTTTTTTTGCCTACGTTAGAGATAGTACCTTATGAGCGATCGATCTGCGCATTCTGTTGTTATTTCCTTTCGTGTCTATTATGATGAACATCAGTTTCCTCGAAACGTTTTAATGAGTATTGCATAGGACTACGCGAAAACTACACTTTTCGGTGATATTTTCGCTTTGAACATTCCTAACGTAATAATTCTAAATTTTTAGGGCATTCTTGATGAACAAATATATAATCTTTCAAAATATCGTAGCAGTTCGTTATTTAGATACAGATGTTCTTATTATGTGCCAAAAGATCAAAAGAACCCAAAAGATAATAAAATACGTGTTGTATCAAAAAACATACATCCAATTTCGATCTATTGATATTTTTTTCGAGTCAGGCAGCCAACGATGCAATTATGAAAAAAAAAAAAAAAAATCCTCTTAACAGATTTCTGGGTAGTGTAAAATAAATGAGGTGCCAAATACAAATCTGTTCATTCTTTAGATAGTCTGTAAAAATGGCGTTATACGAGGGCTGCTATATATATTTCTGGCCTAATAATGAAAATGCAAATATTGATCATCTAAAATGGTTTTATTGTTTTTCAAAGTATTCTCCATGAAGATCTATACACTTTTGCATGCGCTTAAACCAATTTTCGAAGCACTTTTTCCACTCCGATTGAGACACCTCCAAAACATGGGTTTTGAACGCTTCAACAGCATCTTCTGGCGACGAAAATCGTTGACCACGCATTTTTTTCTTGATGTGTGGGAATAAAAAGAAGTCGTTGGCGGCCAAATCGGGGCTATACGGCGGATGACCCATCAATTCGATGTTTTGAGTGCTCAAATTATCACGTGTTTGATGAGATGTGTGAGAGCTCGCATTGTCATGATGGAGGATGATTCGTCTTTTCTTGTTCGTTTTGCGAATTTCTCCAAAGACTTCAGGCAAACAAATGGTCATGTACAACTCAGAATTGATTGTCCTACGTTGCTCAAGCGGAACAGTGGCCACATGACCCATTGGGCCGAAGAAACAAGCGATCATTTGCTTTGCAGTGCTTCGTGCGCGAGCAACTTTGGTTGGATTGGCCTCGTTTTGAAAGACCCACATGGTTTATTGTTGCTTTGTTTCGGACTCATACGCATATATCCATGATTCGTCACCTGTGACGATCTTTTAAACGTCTTTTGAAGCACTGCGATTGTATTTTTTCAGCATTTCTTTACACCAATCCACACGAGCCATTTTTTGAGCGATTGTCAAATTGTGCGGGATCCAACGAGAACAAACCTTTTTTACGGCCAGGTGTTCATGCAATATCGAATGTATACTGGTGAAAGAAATGCCTAAGGATGCCTCTCTATCTCACGGTATGTCACATGACGATCTTGCATTATCATTTCACGCAGGGCATCGATGTTTTCTGGCACAACAGCTGTTTTTGGAGGTCCTTCACGAAATTCGTCTTTGAGCGAGAGTCGGCCACGATAGAATTCGTTGTACCAGTTTTTCACAGTGCTATAGGATGGTGCTTTATAGCCATATAAAAATTCAAGTTCATCGATGCACTCTTGTCGTGATAATCCACGTCGAAAGTTGTGAAAAATGATCGCACGAAAATCTTCACGAGTTAATTCCATTTTTTTGCCAAATTGATTTTTTCAAGTCACTGTAAACAACACAAATGATAGTCGTACGTCGAAACGTTCTGAGTACGTTTCTGCTAAAAAATGTCAAATTTTCCAATGGAAATGTCAGAAAGCACCTGGCAACACTTAGTGTTGCCTAGGCCAGAAATATACATATATAGCAGCCTACGTATACGCTAAATCAGCTGCTGCCTATTTTTAAACCTGGGATGTCTAAAGAAAGCTTCCTTTAAATTGGACCGAACATTTTTGGTGTGGGTTAAATTAGGGGACTTATCAGGCCAATCAATCCACTCATTAGTTGGCGTCTAGCATACGTGCAGAGGCAAGGAGCTTTGCGCATAGCAGCTGCATACAGCACTGTCTCTGAACCTGCAGTGCTGGTAATCTCGAGGGTGGTTCCTATTAAGTTACTTGCAGACGAACGGAAACGTGTTTACTTACGTAGGGGGGAGTCGGTGAGAGAAACCGTCAGCCGAGAGGAACGGAGAAGAATCCTAACCTTGTGGCAGCAAACATGGGAAAACGAAACGCGAGGCAGGTGGACCGCACGGCTGATAAGTGACGTGGGGCCGTGGTTCTACAGAATGCATGGTGAGACTGATTATTATCTGACACAACTACTCAGTGGTCACGGGTATTTTCAGTCTTACCTGTATAAGATGGGGAAGACACATTCCCCGACTTGCGTGTTCTGCCCGGGGATGACGGATGACGCCTGCCATACGTTCTTTACGTATAATAGATTCACCAGACTCCGTTCGCATCTCTCGGAGAAAATTGGCGTAGTTTCCCCAGAAAATTTAATGGGAAAAATAATGCAAACAAAGGACAATTGGAACTGTGTGTCGCATTACGTACGGACAGTACTTATTATAAAGAAGGGCATGATGGATCGCTTGGCGAGGGAGGGGAGATCTCTGTAACGCAATTCTCTCTAATCACAATTCCTTCCTATCCATCTGTGGAGATAGAGAGAATTCCCTTAGCCTAAAGACACCGCTAAGCGATGATTAATGAGGCCTAGTCCGAAGTAATGTGACAAACAGTTCCAGGCTAGGTTCTCGGTGTGACAGGGGAGGTGTTTAGTCAGTAGTCCGGTAGCGGGGGAGTCCGACACTCAGGGCGTAAATAGCCTTCACCTCCCAAACAAAAAAAAAAAAAAAATCCACTCATTAGACAAAATGATAATGAATCTCCCAATAAGTTTCCATAGGAGTATTTGCTCTGGCGCCATCTTGCATCAAAATCATTTCCATTCCATCCCTGAATTATTTGCGATTTGTGTGGCATTGCACAAAACCAGGGAGAATATTATCGCTGTAATTTCAACCATTTACCTCCATATTGAAAAAAGTGAAGTTGGCTTTTTGCGCGATTCTTCCGCCAAAAGGATTTTTGCATTCACCTTTCTACGACGACGATTGTTAGTTTGAGACTATGGCTTAGATTTAGCAGATCTTGTAAGCTCTTTTCAGAACGTAGAGATTTCTTGCATTATCTTAAGGCGTTCTGACACCAGTTGGACACGCTTTGAGTGTCCTCGGGAGAGATGTCAAATCGTTGCGTCACTGTTTGCATTCCCTCTCCTAGTCTATTGTCACCTAATGTTTGTATGTTCCTTTTGACTTCTGCTGATAGTACCCGCCGTTGATCACTTTTCTGCATGTCCTCTACATTCCACCCTTGCTTAATAATAAAATAGCACGAACACTCCGAAAAAACTACCGATCTAACGGGATTCGATCGAAATTAGTAGAATTTTATTTGTATTGATGCAAATTTTCTGATTATACTCAGTTATTCCGGATAAATAGAATAACGCCCTCCAAACGCTTGAGTAAAAACGTAATACAAATATAAATCATTATCTATCTTTGTCTTCCATCAGACACGCGAGAGTGTTGTTGCTACTTTGAACTTCAGTTAAGCGTTTGTTATCCTTGGTGTTCTCATTCATAGAAGAAGAAATAGGCTGGGAGCGTGAATTTTCAATGATGTGGGAGGGCTCTTGATTATTCTATTAGGAAAATTTGATAGATCGCACGAGAAAAGGGAAAAGCATGGGAAAAGTGTAATGCAAGAAAAACATAAACACTTATGTTCTTATCCTAACATGTTCTTCTCTTTCATATGAACTCTTTCGGAGCAAATTTCGCTATGTACTCTGAAAGTCTATGTAAAGTTCTGGCTGTCACAGAATCCTTACCTACTTTGCTTTAGTCATTCTTTGGGATCTTACTGATCTCTTGCATTTGGTTTGATAAATCTGTCCTTCAGATATTTGAATCGAGGTTGTCGTAGATATTTGAACTATTTCAAATGATTTGAGAAATTGGTAGGAGCTTTAGGCTTTTAATTGAAATTATTTGAATGGATGACCCAATATAAAGATTATTGAGATCGATAATTACTTCGATCGAGAGACGCGTTCCAACGCGACTTTAGAAATCTTTTGTTAATGTTTTAATGACTCAATAATTATCAACTCACAATGTTAACACATCCAATGATTCAGCAAAGTTTAACCTCAATAACAATCAAATTGAAAAATAGATCTCTACGCACTGCATGCAGTTTAACTTTTATCATTTTATTCTTTGTTTTAAGCTAAAGCAAATTTGATAAGAACGCTGGAAGTAGTGCGATGGTCAAGGGAATTTTCTACTGAAGCTTATTTAATCATCACATTACAACTTACAATTATATTTAAGTGTACACTTATCTGAATTGTGAAGGATAATAATAGTTGTCTGTTTTAGCAAAAACTATAGAATTGGATATTTCCGAACTTTTTGCTTTAAAGTGAATGGAGTTGTTGTAGTTTAGGTACTGACTATGTGTGATAAATATGTGTAAGTTTAACCCCTTATCGAATATATATTTTCACACCACATTTAAGAACAAGTTGATAACAAATTTTTGATAAGATATTAGTTAATCTCATCTTAAATGCTTGCCAAAGAAGTCAATCAATTTTTGCGGAGTTTTAATGAAAGTTTTATTGAATGAATTCTTGTTAATATTTGTTGAAAGAGTAAATCGTTGAATTTTGAAACAATTTATCTAAACTTGAAGCTAGCTTAAGTGATAGTTTCTTGCTTACTTCATCCTTGAGACTTGACAAGGGTACGGTACGAACAGAGAAAAGGATTGTGGTTCAGGAGTGAGGTTCAACGTTGAAACCAGAGCTCATCCTTGAAACACAGATAAAATGCTTGTATAGACAACTGGGTAATCCAAGCAACATTCAGGAGTAACTCATTCAAGTGGAGCCGATTTATAAGTCCCACTTGCGGTTCAAAATATCTCATGAAAAAGAAAAAGAAAGGAAGAACTCGTTGAACCATAAAAAATAGCCTTGATTCCTAGTTTAGGCTCTGTCTGTTGAAAAAATGTTAAGAGAAGACGAAGAACAATTGATTTGATCGAGAGTTAATAAATTTATCGATGGAAAACTCTGAAAAAACGACATAAAATGAGGGATTCTCACTTTTGTGATGCTCACCGGAATTAAAAATCGGTCTAAAAGTCAAAACTAACAACTAAACTTTATTTACAGCCACTCTAGACAATCGTGTCAAAATTAAATACCCAGCATTCAAGGTGGCTTTCCCAATAAATGTTTGTTATAATTTCCCGCGAAGCCTAGAGTAGATCAAAATTGTTTCAGTGAAATGTGTTTAAAAATTATCCAAGAAGTTGATTAGGATTGCTTCCAATCCGAATTTTCTATCATACTTGGTAATGACAATTACGCACGCACCATATCTCTGAAGAGAAGAATACATTGTATTAAACGTATTGTTTCGTGGAGTAGAGGACCCAACCCAACAAGGACCAAAGATTTCATTATAGTCTTTCACTTTAGGATTCAAACAGTCCCGTCAGAATTACTAGTGCCTCTTCCTTCCTGCCTTTAAAAAGAAACTCCAACATAAAATCATATATCATCACTAGCCCGAGTTGAATCCTTGAAACCAAGAAGAAGACCACTTATATGGTATACCATATAACTGTAAACAATTGAAATACAGGTTGACTTCTAATCACGCATAGGCTCGTTGTCGGCAGTCCTTTTGTCACATGTAAAAAAGGATATAGAACAAGAACTGACGTATTCAAGCTGCTAAGAAAGACACTAACCCACAAATATCACAGAAACTTCTGCGAAAATGAGTGCGCAAAAAATCCAGCTCCAACAAATTTTTGACAAACAATTTCTTAAGTCTCAACTAATAACTAACATTTTCGCATGTCCTGACATAATCTCTGCATCATGATGCTCTTTACCTAAATGAAAAGGGTCGATCATCCAAAAATGATTGAAAAAATCGTATTCTGGGAAAACATGGTAAAATTATTTTTTAAAAAATTAACATGAGGCTAGAAGACTCATATCCATTTTCAGAAATACAACTCGTACTGAAATGACAGATTGACTGATGGAGGACATGAAAAACGATTCCTTGTAAAACAAAATGTGAATCACTACTTGATCTGACCACCTCAGCATGAGCGTGCTGATCGAGATAAGTCGAGTTTACACTGATCTCGACATGTTATCCCAAAAGAAATTAAAGTCTCTCATTACTCTAGGATGCTTTGATTATGGCATGAAGAATGAAACTCAAAAACTCAAAATGTACGTTGAGATAACACTGGATTTCGATCGGCGCAACCCTATTGGTTCCTTTGGTTCCTCCAATCCTATTGGTTCCTCCAAAGGAACCCTATTGGTTCCCTTGCTCTCTCGTTTCCATCGCCTCTGAATAGAGGCTTCTCAGGGACTTACGCTATAGTTTATCTTTGAAGTCCTGCTAAAGTCATGCAACAGCTGTGAAACTGGACGGTTAAAAAGTTGCACCTTAAATTTTGAATTCCTATCTCAGAGAATATACCGTTTTGTACTAAAGTTTTCGAACAATATTATTATGGCTGCCTTAAATGCAAAAAAGTATACGTGTATGTATTAAATATAAAGCATAAAAAATATACCAAAAATTTAAAAAAGGACATCTCGCGAACAATTTCGTGCGAACGAATCCATGGTACCACTTTTGGGCAGACTTTCATCCTGCAATCTTACATATGTCTAGGAACTGACATCCTTTAGAACCGAATTTCCAATTTTGAAGAGCCTTGGTATGATTCTCTTAATTCCTGTTTAGGCTGAGTGAAAGTCAAGGTGAACTCTAGTCGCAGACCACTCATTCGTTTTACAATCGTCGGTGTTCAAGAAATTGTGTTGTACGTGTCCGTACACTTATGAAATTTATGTTTTTGGTGAGGATCATCAAATGGCGATATTTTATCACGGATACGTAAGGATACGTTCACCTTTGAAGTGGTTACCAACACATATTTATTCCAATTGTGAAATATCACGGAAATTGGATTTCCCTGAAACTAGCTTAACCGTCGACTCACTAAGAAATTTCCAATAACGTGAAGAATTCATTTTAAGAAAGAAAGGAAAACTCCTGAAGGAAACCATATTTCTATCTAATGTCTAAAAAGCGTCTCACAAAAATTTGTTTAGAAACCGATTTCTCATTAAGAAGACGATAAAGTGTTAGTTGGGGACGTGAGGGTCAGCGTGTCGGAGCCCAGTATGCTGAAGGAGCGGAATTTAAGGATCAAAAAGGCCGAAGAGGTAACAGCTTTCATGATAGCAAAACGGCTAAGTCGAACGATGGTACTTTTTGAAAGATGGTCCACTATTGGAGGTCGGTGAATCGTCCTTTATATTCTTCAAGACCTGTCATTATCCTGACAGCTTGAATAAAATAAAACACGTTTCAAACTCTTGGTTCACGTTTTCAGGTCTGTTTATTTCATTTACATATTCACGTATGAAATTTGTTAAAAAAAGGATAAGTCAATTTGTGCGTCGCTGACGAGCAGGGGAATTTCATCCTGATTTCTGATTAAGAAATTGTAAAATATCAAGAGCACTAGACGCTTTCATCACAGCGTAGCCACCAACAGCACTAAAACTCCGGGAAAACTTGTGTTAGACAGAGATAGAAAAAGTAGAAGCGGATTTATATTCATTTTACGATTTTCTGCAAGTCCTTCGTGAAGGGTATGCTCGCTTTACGCTAAAATGGATGTATGCAAAGCTCATTTCATACAATTCAAATAAAATTCTACTTATTTTATGTTGAAAGTTATTAGAACGGGATTTTGGTGGAAGTGTTAACGCTTTATGTTCATACGCTATACCTTTACATTGGGAACTTTTCACCGCGTGATGAAAACGCTATAAAACGAGCTCCTTCGCAAAATGGATTTATTGCGAGCCAACAAGCGTTTTTTATCATGCTCCACCCGAAAATGGTTACTGGACGTCCTTTTTTTGGAGATAAAAGTGTTAACACTTGAATTGAGTGATAATTTTGGTTCATATTATACAGGCAGGGTAGAATTAGAAGATAGAATCTATGCATTTTGTATTACTGGCAAAATAACTCGAGCAAACATTGAATAGTTAGTTCTCATGTTAATCCTTGTGTGAAAATTATGGGATTTGTTACCCGGGATGGTCGATTTGTAAAAGTTAAAGTGTTAAAATACGATTTTCACTCTCTATATGGAATCCACGAAAATAAGAGTTTTTTTTTTTTGAAAATAAAACGTACAAAACATGCATCAAAATTCTCATGTTAGTTTGAAAATTAAAAGATTAGTGATACGGTATGGTCGATTTTCTATGTATGAAAATTTTCGAATGCATTTTTTCTTCCTTCAGGAGTGGAAACTCGCTGAAAAAGTGGTTTTTTCTTTGAAAAATATTAACCATGTAGCCACCTAGAATCAATTTTTTCATTGAATGGCACCAAAATTTTGATGGCAGGGTGAAAATTGTGGGATTTGTGACCTGGTATAGTTGATTTTCTAAAAGTGGTTATAAACGAATGTGATTTGCTTCTTCTTCTATTTCGTAGCACTACAGCCCCCCTCGGGTCTTCTATTCCTGAAATAAGCACCTCCAATGTCTCGGTCTATTGACCGCGTTCTCAAATTTTGAAATGACAGCAGCGAAAAACTGTCTCCGTCAACAGTCATACCAGCGTTTCCTCAGTTTGCAAACTGGTCTCCGCCTTTCAGTTCTCCCAGCAACTGCCATTTTGGGTATCCATTGTTCATCCATACGATTCACAAAGCCAGCCCATTGCAGCTTCCGCAGTTCTACAATCATTGAGTCCTGCGGCTCGTCAAAAAGTTCATAGAGCTCATGATTGTATTGAATTCACTATCGGTCTCCGTCTAGCTTCGCTCCAATTAACCATCTAAGGACACAGGGTTCAAAGGTGTTCAATATATTTGCAAAAACTTAGGTGAGGGTTCATGTTTCACACCCGTTGCATATCACAGGCCTTATCACAGATTTGTATACTTGGAGGATTTGTATTCCTGTGTCTGCGGCTGGTCCTCATAATCTTCAGAAAAGACTAAAAGGTTTGATTTTCTAAATGCAGTCCTCGGCATATTTCGGTTCATTTATTAGCTGTTCTCGTTATTTCGGTGCCTAGGTACACAAACTCGCCCAAATTTGTATTCGCCAACCGCCATATTTTAAGTATTCGAGGTATTTTTTCTTGACTGTGAATTGAGCGTTGTTTCCTTCTCATTGATTTGTAGCCCTACTAGTTTTGCTTCGCTGTCGAGTTTCTGGAAAAGTGTTTGGCAGTTATTAGCGAACGTGACAAATTGTTGATATCTTGTATAATAGTGTGTTTCTCGTATCGACAGGTAACTTTCTTTTGAAATATTCCAGAGCCAAATTGAATAGCAAAGGGGCCAGTCTATCACCCTGCTTTAGTCCAGTATTCTTGTCATAGGCGTTGGTGAGTTGGTTATTGATGGGGGCATGGGAGGTTGTCGCAATCATTTTTATTTTGGTGAAACGGAGAAATTTGGCTGGGATACCAAAGAGAAGCATTATTTCATACTGGAACTTAAGATCAATGCTGTCGTATGCTTGCTTAAAGTCAGCGAAAATCTGGCAAACGTTTATCTTGCACTCCCAGCATTTCTCAAGATTTTCTTCTTCCACGCGTTGCGATTCGGACCGGGGGTTGTCGATTTTCGAACATGCGATTTTTTCTTTCTAGGAATTTTGGCTTAAGGGTTTGTTTTTTTGAAAAAGGCGTCAGCAAGTCAGACAGGATCGATACCAGTGATTCCTACAAATTTAAATGCTACTGAAGATCAAAGAAAGGGTTCTGAATGGGGAGTCATTCATTTTTATGCTAGATCGAGCTCCTTGGCACATGGTTTGATCCCTGCAAAGCTATTTGTAAGCGTCAATTCCCTGTTTTTGGATATACCACACAAGAATCCTGAGATGTAACGTTGAGATAAGTGGCATAAGATTTGATCGCAACCAAGTTGCAGCTGTTGGCCAAAAGTGTGGGGTGAACATTGGAACGAATCAACGAGAGATTTATAAAGTTGGATTGATAACATATCGTGACGAATTATATCGTTATTCGGAGCTTAAATCGGAATAATAAAACAATGAAAGTTTTTAAGATTGGGATACAGTTTGTTGCGTGAACCTCAACTGAATAAAATTCAACTTCTATTCATAATAGCAAAGAAGAAGTAGGTTTTGCATATTAATTAAACTTGTAGTGTTCAAATATTCGGAATATTTTATTTTCGTATCCTTGAATTACTATTTCGCATAAAACTCATAGAGCGTTTAATAATCTGGTCAAGGACAGTTGGTAAATGCAATTTTAATCCTTATGTGAAACAATCGGAGACGGTGATGCATAAAAGGGAAGAATTAATGGGGTTACATTGCATGTCACGGCGCTGGTCGCTGGACGCACAGTAGACCATGCGCAACTCAGACTCAATATGTTAATGCGGAGGGTAATAGACTGGATGACCACTCACGGATTCAAGCTGGCACTGGGAAAAACCGAAGTGGTCATCCTAACGAAGAAGAGAATCCCCCAGAATACAGCCTATCAGTATAGGGGACGAGCTGGTCGAATCGAAATCAGCAGTAAAGTACCTGGGTGTAATAATAGACTCGAATATGAGTTTTTCCCAACAAATTAGGGCAGTAGCTGACAAAGCTACAGCACGTGTGACGGTACTTTCCCGATTAATGGCCAACATAGGGGGGCCCACCACATCAAGGAGACGACTCTTAATGAGCGTTGTGCAGTCGCTTCTACTCTATGGATCAGAACTGTGGGGCGACGCTCCCAGCAAGGAGTTACACAAGAAGCGGTTGACACAGGTGCAAAGACAGGGAGCATTGCGAATCGCATGCGCATACCGAACAGTCTCCGGTGCGGCAGTGCTGGTAATCGCAGGGGTGATACCCATCACCCTCTTTGCGTGAGAACGCAGAAGTATTTACCTGCGCAGAGGCGAAGATCGAAGAGAAGAGATCACCAAGGAAGAGAGACGTCGCTCTCTCAGCGATTGGCAACAGTCCTGGGAGCAAGAAACAAGGGGAAGGTGAACTGCACGTCTGATCCCTGACCTGAGGCCGTCGTTCAGTCGAGTGCATGGTGAGACCGATTTCTACTTGACCCAGCTCTTAAGCGGGCACAGTTGTTTTCGGTCCTACCTGTACAAAATTGACGAAGCACGGTGTTTTGTGCAGGGGAACCGGATGATGCCTGTCACACATTCTTCTACTGCAAAAGGTGGAGCCAGCAGCCAGGGGTCCTACTCAGCGAAATTGTAGAGCTCTGTCCGGAAACTATCGTCGGAGTAATGCTGAAAACAGTTGACAATTGGAATCGCGTGGCGCAATATGCTCGGGCAGTGCTGATATTGAAAAAAGTTTTATTGGAGCGCTGGGAGGCATCGGGGATGGATGAATCTCTTTTGTAGCACTTCCTTCCTCTCCCGTCCTTCCCGTTAGAGAAGAGATTCCCATAATACGAAGGTGCCTCTAGGCGTAGGAAAACGAGGCTTAGCCCGAAGTAATGAGTCAAACGGTTCCAGGGTAGGTTCTCAGGTTGACAGGGGTGGTGTTTAGTGGGTAGTCTAAAAGCATTTTGCGTCTGGGAGTCCCACACTCAGGGCGTAAACAGCCTTCACCTCCCTACCCCCAAAAAAATGGGGTTGCATTAACAATGAACGCATGAATACCTGGTGAGAGAGAGAGAGGGAGAAGTGTAAGAAGTAAAAAGCATCGGTAAAGGATAATTGATAATGTACAAAAATGGTGTTTAAACTTCGACTTTGGGAGTGAGTGCTAATGGTTTAGGTTTAAAATCGATTATAAATGAATTCTAAGGGAAATCAAATGGTTCAATCGATTTCAGGATACGAAGTTCTAAACTTATAAGGAGCATAGTTTGAAATGATTCATCAGCTAGTCACATCTTGATTTAGATTCTGATAGGAATATTTTTTGAAATGATTTTCCACACATTTGTTGGGGTTGCAATTCTGAATACCAAACTGTACGAATCACATGATGTATACAAAATATATGATCCTTCATATTCTAGTCAAATCTCCTGAGTACTGTAAAAATAAGTTCCTATTTGCAAGAGGGTACTTCTTCCAGAATGCAGATTTGCTATCAGGTACTTCCATTCAGCGTTTCAGTAGCATTCGGTATAGCCCAGCTTTGGTGTGATCCAATCTAGAACCGAGCATCTAAGTGTATAGAATTACACATACTACGTGTGTGATATGTGAAATATTTCCAAATGGACAGTCTCTGAATGCTGGGCAGCAACAAAATACAGCAGCAGCAGCAGCAGCAGTGGTTGTGGCTAAAGTAATGACGGTATGGTAGCAGCACACCCTGTGAAACGCTCGACAAATTGTTATTTAGTATGGTCGTCACTTTGGTCGAGTGGTTTTCTTCTTCGGGTGTTGTGTGGTCAGATGTTGTGTGTTTGGTTGGTTAGGATTATTACAGGAAGTACTTGGCAACGAGAAAACTGGGAGCAGCTTTTCTCAAATTAAGGCTAAGCTACGCGATTAGGACTTGGTAGTACCATCAACCATGGTCATTGGAAGAATCGAACCGGTAATAAGGTAATTTTTTGCTATTATATTGTTATTATTGCTGTCTTTCCAAATCTCATATGGGATGGTGCGGCAAAATAAACACATTCCGCAATTCTCCCACTTTTGTCTGATAACAACATCTGATTGGGTATTTTTGGACTTCTTTGTTCGGTGCTTCAACATCGAAATCTTGAGTTATTGGCACGATAAACCTTATCTGAATTGCTCTTTATCTGAATGTTGTCCTAATTTCACATGTCTTCGCCGCAGAACTATCTACAGCAAACGCAATCCCACAGTCGCTTGCATACCATTCCCAAACCAATAAAGGTCACTGGAAGCTTGGATGTACCTCATGAAAAATGCATTGTAACCATTGAGGCTGATGACGGCACTTGTGGTGTTGTTCAATGAACATCTTCCGTTCTACATTGGAAGAGCTATTGGCCCTTGAAAGGTGCCAATTTGTCATAGATACAGATACCCATGGGCTAACGAGGTTCCACTCGGCACCAGAGCCGACTAAGACCGCGTTTTCGCCGAGTTCAACATTGTCGCGTTTTTACATATGTTGTCCATCAGCATAACCATACATTCGAAGTCCCTGGTGTCGCTGGGTTTGTTGCAACAATTGATGGTGGTTGTTTTGTTGATAAGGTGTTAAGTTGAAAACGAAAAATGGTGCGGCTGTGACGAAAGTAACAACGATATTGGATGGACGAACGGTTGGCGGCAACGTCGACCGATTACACTTTTTATCTTTGGTTTGCCTGCGTGCATACCACTCGAAAGATTACACATATGCTTTCAGAAAGGGGAAATTTTATAAGAAACATATTAAACAATGAAGTTGAAAGCTTTCTCGCTAAAAGTCTATCGAAAGAATCGATGTTTTTATCGTTACGATTTTATTTGGTTTCTTTGCTACACTCAGCAGTAAACAAGCGTATATCTGAGATATAGCAGAGTGACTGATTTCCTAAATGGGTGGAACAATGGATCCATTCGCAAAATGTGAAAGAATTGATTAGCCAACAGTTAATAGCAGTCTTCTTCTTCGGTAAACAGAAACATGAGTAATATGTTGAAACTTTTTTCTTACGCGGATGGGATGATTATGGTGGTTGTTATCAGTTGAAGGCTAGTTTAACAATAAGATTTCGTTACGTATACGCAAGAGGAACACACATGTTGACAAGTATATCGGAACAGTGACGAGGAGGAATATTGGAATTGCGTAAGGTGTCGTTTGGAAATGAGCACATGCAGCCTGAAAAGTAAAGCATACATGTTTGCAGAGCGCGTAAAAAACTAAATAGCAAGATCCAAAGAAAAGTGCATCAAAATACAATCCTTGAACCATAATTTTATTTTTTAATATAGTCAAGTTTACCTGAAAGAAACGTTCGGGGAAACGTAATATTCAAGTCTAAAAATATTTTGATCCTTTTTTCGGGTTGATTATTGAATACAGTCTAGTTCAGTACTATCAACAAACTCACAGTTTCCGGTTTTGCAGTGACATACGGTCCATTTGATCGCCTTTAAAGCGGCCAAGGAGGGTTCCACAGCAGCTGCAGAAGCCTAAACTAATAATCTTAAAAAAGGAATACATAAACTTTCGGGCATCTAATCGATACCGCAGTCTCTTGATTGTATTCGAGTGCAGGACTTTAGGCAGTCCCAAAAAGCCGCAACACTACCGAATAAATGTATACCTGAAATAGCTTACTGGACACAGCAGGGATAAGGGAAACAAAAAAGCGGGCGATCTAGGAAGAGCAGGATCTGTGCAAAGTGCAGAAAGTGCAAAGACAAGATCAAAGTTCTACTAGCAACAGAAAAAAGAGAAACTAGACACGGTTCTCTGGAACCAGGTAGATACAGCTTGCAATGACAGGAACGATTTGCAGGATAAGCCTTGACCTTATTCTAACAAAACGGTACAAAACATCTTCTGGGGGAAACTGAAATGGTGTGAGAATACTGGTGGCAATACAAACACGCTACAATTTCTAAGGTCAACATGTCTAACGAAAAGATATCCAAACAGATGAAACCTGCTAAACATGTGGCCAGGAATAAACACCTTTTCAAGGTTGTCCGAGTCTGTCTAACAAACAACCACATGGCTTAGGAGTACTTAGGTAACAGAGCTAGAACAATTGGCAAACACAAAGCTAGGGACCACTTTTGTTTCTGTAAAACAACAGAATCAACCATCAGTAAACAAAGCTGGCCTATCCTTTAATAGTCGATACCCATAAACCATAATATAATGAAACTTAAAAAGGAATGCTGTCTCCGTGGTACCCAGATGTTTTAGTTTGGTTGCCTAATTCTCTCCGAGCCTTTTGAAGTACTCCCCGCTGCTAGCTCAGTATGTGCCATCTGATCGGCGATCTAATCATTTACGAATTTGGATCTTGAATATAAGACTCTTTCAAGGACTCCGGTATCGTTTCTGGTTCCTCGTTTCGTCCGGCTAAGTCTTAAAAACGTGAACTCCAACTGTCTTTGTTTCCATCTATCTAATCCGAGCCTATTTCAGTCTATTAAATTTTATCTCTTACCACGCCGCTGGAATTAAACCTTTTTTGAGTCTAAATCAGCGTTTTAAACGGGTTATCCTCGTCTTCGTAGTTGCCAACTCTTTCGCTTTCCTTTGCACAACTGTGTTTAATAATCCAAGTAAGTTTCACTTTTTCTAGTTAGATGCAATAATAAGTCCTGTGCACTAGCACTGACTTACACTATTAGAAGCAAGAACATGCAATGCTGAGTCATTATTCGGCTTTGTTGTTCAGCTTTCAGATTACACATAGGAATAATTGCCAAAATTCCCAGTCCTAATAACATGTCTGCCTCTTAATAGGAGAGTTTTTCAAAACATTCTTGAAACCAATACATTTTTTCTGAAACTAGAATTCTACTGATAGTAGGAATTTAGGATGCTACTTCTCCTGTTCTGTGATAGCTTTTAGACATGTTGCTTTTTTTCAGTAAAAAACGAACAGTTCGGTTTTCTCCTGAACAGTTTGATCCAGTGTTCCAAGGGCAATCGTTATCAGTGCTTGAAGTTTTTTCAAAATTTTTCTGAGGCTTATTATTCCTTGTCTTTCGCATAGTGCACAATCTCTATTTCAGTACAACTCATGGTCTTTTGTGTATCATTTAAAGTAAGGACCCACAGCAGCTCCTGGGAAAGCGAATTTTGCCCTCTGAGACAGTTCATCTGACATGTTCTCTGGCCATTAAACCACCCTTTTAGAAGTTCACGTAGCGGCTTTTCAACACTGTTAATATTATTCAACGTGCTTTGCCTGAAGCTTCTCATTCACGGACTCGGATGTCATTCGAGTTTCATTCGCTTGCTTTGCAAGAAGTCCCCTCAGTTTTACCCTCGGTTACTCCCTTCTCATCATGGTTCTTTGCAACATTCTTCTGTTGCAGGCGAGCTACAACTTTGTGAACTGTTTCTGAACTTTGTGAAGAATTTCCTTTGTTGGAAGCATGTTGTGTATTAGGAAGGATTGATTATTGGGTGGTCTTTATTTTGTGGTCCTGTTACACTTTTCCTAAAGCTTTTAATAGGTTAAATGAACCACAGTCCACTTGAGTTTTATTGACTATGTGGAAAAGTCATTGAGATGAAGACAGCTCAGTGTTCTTTTCAAGCCTTTGGTACATAGGTGAGAATAAGGCTGTCCATAAAGTTACGACAACGTAGGAATTATCACCTCTATTGTTGTTGATTCTAGCTTCACCTCTATTGTTGTTGATTCCAGATTCTAAAAGCGTGATTGTATGCAGCTTCAGTGAATCAAAAGATTTAAATAGGCCTAATGATCATCTCACTTTATGTTGAAGGGTGTTTAGCACCATACTGGGCCTCGGTGAAGGAACGTTGTGGAAAGCCTCAAACATTGATTCTCGGTTCTTAATCCAGCGCGCGTTCGTATTATTTTGTAAAAATGGCAAAGAAGGTCATTCAGAAACGATTGTCCTCTACTTCGAAGCTGCGGTCTGATTTCAAAGAGTTTTCGAAGCAATTTCAAAATAGCGGTCAATTTTGTTTGAAATCGACGGCAACCATTTTCAAGCCATTAATCGTGGCTTTACTTGGCACCATCATGAAAATTTTTAAGGCCTATTACGCCATTTGACCTACTTATGGGTGATCGCACTGCACTTTACAATACTTTTTTGGATTTCTTAAGAAAAAGCTACTACATCCTTAATTTGCCACGGCGATTGTAGCCTTTTACATATTCTTGAGAACTGGTTTGGTATTTGGTAGAGCATTTCCGAAGCGTTCTTTTTGAGTTCCGTTGTGGAAATTCCATGGAAGTAAATTTTAACGGTAACAGAGAAAAGATTTCAGCTGGTCGTTAAAAGGATCTCATTAATCTGGAACAAAATATTGAAGTTTATTTTTAGACTTATCGAGTAATCTTAGACTTATGGAGAAATTAGCAGTGAGTCTTAATTTAGACGTTACATGGATTGTTAAGTCATACATTGCTAATATTAACATCGATTTAAGTGACATAATAACATAAAGACCGTGTCACATTTTTTTTTGTTCTTCGAACAAAACTCTGTTGTTCCCTGTATGTTTTTCTTGAATCAGTCACATATGCGTTTCGGCAGTATGTCATCTTCGTTGCGGGCTTTCGAAAAAGTTTAGCGAAACCGTGGTGGGCTTCCTATTACACTCGTTTTTCAATGAGTGGATTCGTGCTGAGCAGGCAGTCTTGAGCGGACAAACTTCTGTCATTGATGTTTCTGCCTTCCATATTCCAGGGTTGCATCATGCAATTAGTGTCTCTGTTAATAAAAAGTCGCACCTTGGCTCCGAGCTTCTTTGACAAGTGTTCTGAGCTCTTCAGTTTGGGGCCGTTGTTGTATGCAGGAAGCAGAAGCAGAAGAAGGCCGAAGACTGTTGCCCTCAACTTGCCCTGTCATGAATTCTTGGGCGATGTTTTCTTTCAACAGAATGCCTGACCTTTTCCTACTTTCCACTCATGAATTGCTGATGTTACTGTTTCGTGACGCTATTCCCATGATCTTTTGCCCGGATAGTCAGAGCTGTTTGATCCACATTGAAGTAATCCACTCAGAGGGTGAGAAATAGTTTAACTGCGCTTCAGGTTGATTTCTTTCAGATTTCAGGTTTATTGTCTTGGTATCACCCATTGGTTAGTCAAATCGCAAACAGTCAAAAGTGTAACCTTCCAGTAGATCCCCATCGCGGTACTTTCCAGTAGATCCCCATCGCAGTACTTTCCGTCATAGGTTCTGTTTTCAAGTCCCTTATGCGTAAGTTGGATTTAACATCTTTTTTTTCAATTAGGTTATTCTTATTCGCATACTGCTTACATCATCTTTAGATGAGCAAGGAATTCCCGAAAATTATGTCAAATCAAGGATAGAGGATGACTTCCCATAACTCTGTGCATCTAAAAGATTAGTTCAGGTTCACTATCAATCTGTTCATCTACAGTATCCTCCAGTCTTTGGTAAGTTTGTGCCTGGGGAGCACCTGAAAAATTAAAGGTGCCTTCGCCTTTGGGTTTGTTGTCTGTTAAGCTTCAGGCTAGCT
Organism: Stratiomys singularior; assembly: GCA_954870665.1. Lineage (NCBI taxonomy): Eukaryota > Metazoa > Arthropoda > Insecta > Diptera > Stratiomyidae > Stratiomys > Stratiomys singularior. The sequence continues at coordinate 16,763,643 of OX940879.1, forward strand.
GAGCCCGTTAGCTTCAGGCTAGTATCTTTTCAAACGGTCCCAGTAACCGTGATCTTACACCGATTCATCGTAAAGCGGCCTTTGAATTTAAGCAATTCCTTGAGGAACTCCAAAGTAGTTTTTATTATTTTGAAATGGATATACTGGATTCGGAAAATAGTTTGAAATGGAAAGGATTTGCTTGCGGAGATCCGACCTTCATGCAGACAAGTACAGGTATACAAACTAGTATTCGAAATTTTGGATAGTCCTCATTCTCTCTGTTAGCCCACTTTTCCATTTTTTTGATTTATCAAATATTTCTGACGTACCCTTTGGAAAGAAGAAAATTTCGGTTAATCATTTTGTTTTCGACATATGTCACGCTTAATGAGAATAATAAACGATTGGGCCACTCTCTGCTCCTCTTGGAATGATGGGAACCGCAGAAATCATTTTCGGAAAAACTACTTTGGCTGAATGGAAACATCGTACAAAACGCTTCACCTGTTTCGCAGAAATTGATCTTGGCACCACCCTTTTTGGCGTATTCCAACAACTTGTTCTAAAACCTGACAGCAAGACTGTAGTTCTCTCGGTATGGTCATGCATGCGTTGAAAATAGCATATCAAATCCAGTGTGGAGTCCATAGATGTTGCGCGGGCTAGGCCATATATACGCGACTAGTGCAGCTTTTCAGCACGATTTATTTATCCGAGCGATCTGGCGTTCGCTTTGGCTTATGTTGCGCTAGCCACCAACGGGGATTTTCATTCCAACGACGGCTAAGCAATTCTTCGACAGCGTGTTCTGCCGAAACAATCTCAACACTAGGCCATCCATCGCTGTCGCAGATACTTTGAATTTCAGATAGTATTTTTAGCTTTGGCGGCTGTTGGAGCAAGAGCAAGTGTAATGGTGGCACAGCAATGTTCCTCTAACGCTAGTGCGCTTGGCTAGAACCTATAGATGGTTCACTATCACGTTCGCGCTGATAAGGAGACTATAGGCGGAGGTAATCAAGCCCACGGGGAAGCTTTGCTGATAGCGCAGCACTCCACACGCTCCAGTCTTGTTGGACTAAATTCGAGCGACACAAGATAGTTTGCTATTGGCAAATTGTTAAGTCTATTAACTAGGTTCATAGTTGGATCTCGCGCTGGAGTTCTCGTTGCTCTGGTGATTGGCTGCAGCGCATCTGGGTGAAGTGGAACAGTGTCTGGAATGCAGAACAGTCGGGCTGGATCCTGCCACATTTCGGCCAAGGGGTGCAAGTGGTGAAGAAAGCCACGTAGAGAGCGTCCTGCTGACAATCGAGGACATTGGTGGAGTTGATTTCTTTATCAGTGGTGTGCTAACTATCCTCTGCAATGGTGTCGCGCAGTTACGGCAAAGTGTGCTATTGCTGAGAAACTCGGAGCAGGTGCATGGTGGTTGGATGGACTGGATGATATCAAGGACACTCATTGGTAACAGTGCGATAAATTTCGATTTGCGCAGACAACTTCAAGGTAGTGTCCAAGAGCTCGGTCGACGCAGGAGGGTGACCAAGAAGGTGGCAGTGTTGAGCTGCGCTACTGCGCCACCTCAAGACCCGCCAGCTCGGAGAGTGAGAGTGAACCAGCCAGCTATTGCGCGGTTTGCGCATCTTTACTTTCGTTCGATCAGCTGCGCAACCCGATTAGCAGCCTGCCAGCAGCTTTCTTGCTTGCCGATGTAGCTGTTGCGGCTGGTCTGGTGTTGCTCCGGCGAACTTGGCGCGACTCTTGTTCTCTTCTTGGAAGTTGAAGCGCAGCTTCTTCTGCTAGCTAGCGTTGATGTCGCAGCGCGGGTGCGGTACGGCCGTCTAGCATGGATTCGTGTCATACCGCTTTTCGTACCGTATCGCTCAGTGTGTCACACTTTTGATTTCATTTCAGTTGGACGTGCGCGCCGTGCTACGCCGTCTTAGCAGTGCTCCGGCTGCTTGAAACCCTGTTTCTGGCTACTACTTGGGTCTCCGAAGACTTCGGCCTCCTTCAGTTCGGTCAGGTTCCCTGCAGAAGCTCCAAGCTCCTAGCACCGGCGGTCCATCAGACTAATTAGCCACTAGTGACCGATATTTTTTTCCGAGTTTTTTTCGCGCTTTCGCGATAAACGCAAGTGTGTGGTATGGACTGTGCAGACTAGCGAACGAACTTCTTCGAAGAAATTGCGGGGTTGATGGCGGGCAATGAAGAGCGCTCCCCGCGAAGAACTGTGTAGGTGGGTGGCGACGGTGATGTGGTGACCTTGTGCATTTGAGCCTCGGAAGAAAAGAAGAAGTTAGAATTTGAGAATCGTGTATGTTGTCATTAGCGAGTATTCAGTTTGGAGAAGTGCTCACGACTGTTGCTCAAGAAGTGCGAAAAAGTGAAGGTGACTACATACTTCTTGTGTTGCGCACGATGCAGACAAGTGTGTACTTATTGTTGCCTGAAACATTGTTATCAGCTTTAATAGCTCCCCAACACCTGTGAGAAAGAAGTGAGAAATAGTCGAGCCTCATACCGAAAAGCGTCGCGCTTGCGAGTGTCTCGAAAGGTTCTCGTTTCGGACCACTAGTGTTTTTTCCAATAACCCAGTGCACTTTCAACCAAAAACTTAATGACTTTCGCATGTGGTCAGTGGAGCTAGTGGCGCAGAGACGCAGAGGAGCATGCGTACTATTTGTCGCGTAAGTGTTGTGGAATACGAGTATGAGTACTAGCAACAGCTACAAATTGCGAGTATAATCGAAGTTATATCACCGGAGACCGTGGAATTGCATGAATTGATTGCTGGTCACAAAGTGTGTTATTCCCTTACCTTTGCGTCCCACCTGACGGACAATCCGACGGACGGTGGTCGACGTTTTCGCGGTCGCTATTTCAGACATCATCGCTGACTAGCTTTGCACTGTTTGCACTCGTTCTGGGATTTCGTAGCTTGTGCAGCTCGCTGGCTGACTTCAGGTGAGTTCCACCTTCCATGATTTTTTTGTTGTTTTATTTTCAGGTGCAAATTATCGTTAGCCGAGCGGGATGAGGTGGTTTTTCTTCGTCGTTTTTTTCTTATGTATTTTTTTTGTTATTTTGCTCTCATGTTTGCGGTTTGGTTTTTATATTGAGCGGTGGGTTGCAAACGCAACACTGACACTGACTGACTATAGATATGAGTACGTTCGAAGTCTTTGCGAATAGCCTATGGCTGCAGTGGAGTATCTTTGAATGGTGTGGTCGCGGTGGTGGTTGATTCACGTAAAATTGATGATGGTTACAACGGCGACGATAGTGATTACGATGGTGTGGCTTAATTAACTTTCTGAGATTTATAACTCTTTTCACATAGTTGACCTTGAACTTGAAGCACCAGTAGACAGACGGATGATATGCATGTTATTACAGAATGCAATATGCATGAAGCGAGTTATAGATAGCGAAGATGTGGGTGAGGTTGGTTTTATTTTGGGGATGAATGCAGTACGAATGAAGAAAGGAGAGGTCTATAAATGGGAAATTCAGTCTGACTTTTCAACGTATTGCATTTTATCCTAGTATGAGAGAATCGTTTAGAAAAATGAATCATTAATTATGAATCTACTTAAAAATAAAAAACACGGTTCTAAAAAAAGAGGAATTTTCATAATTTTTTGAATTATTGATTATTAATTAAAAATTTAGTTGTTGAATTTAATTTAATTTGCGTTTTAAGATGTTTTACTCGAAGTCCCTTTGAAAATTATTCATTCATGCGTAGCCTATGATATTTTCATATTTTCATAGACCATAAGTTTCGAAGTTTAAAACCGATTATAAATTTATTAAATTTTATTTTATTTAAATAAAAGAAAGTATTTAAATGAAAAAAAAAATTAATAAATTTTCTTTAGCTGCGAGTTTTCCACTGTAATTTCTAATTTTCAATAAAAGACAAAATTGGACACATTTACTCTTCAATGAGTGTATCTTTAATAGACATATGAAATAAAAATCAAAATATAGACTTCTTACATTTGAGCCATGCATCAAAGAGGACGTTATAAACAAAAACGCGAACGATGGATGGGATGTTTAGACCACTGATTGGTGTGTCCTTTCTAAAAATGATTTGAATAGTAATATTTTTTTTCCAATTCAAAGATATGCAAACAAAAATGTATGCCAAAACCTCACCCGAATGATACAAGAATATTCACACAAAAATCACACCAAAAATCTTCACACGCTGCTTTGGTCCTCGTTTGCTATACGATAGGCAAAGCCTTCTATATAACTTCAGGATTTGGGATTTTATACTGTCATGTGGGAAAAGCATTGTCTCGCTTGGTTACATGCAACCCCTATTTGTCTTCATATAATGATGATTCGCCTTCGTATTTTAAGCTTTGTATGTATACATTTTCAGCAACAGGATTGAAATTATATTACGTTCTAGGCCCGTGTAGCTCCCCATACCTCGAAGTGAAACCAGAAAAAGTTGCAAAAAGACGGCAGCACGGTTGTCACAAAGAGTCCGAAACTTAAAGCCCCCAGCTCCCAATCAAAAGAAAAAAATTATTAATGTTATAATTTTTAATTATTGTCCTAATAACACAGATGACGTCTGCTAGTCATTCTTGCCATGTGACTGATGGTAAAGGTTCCGATTGAACCATTCAAAGAGAATAAGGTAATTTTCTCTAAGTAGTTAAGTTTGTAAGATGTCAAGTTCAAAGGACCTTTTCTTCTGCACCTAGTTGAGAGAACGGGCGTTCTCTCTCCAGAAAATAAAACCGTAAGGATGTTGACATCTAAAGACAATTGGAGCGACCTGTCACATTACGCGCAGACGGTTGTTCTTACAAAGAAACGTATCATAGATCGTTTGACAGTGCAGAGAGAAGATGGTTTCTCGGCCAAAAATCCCTTTTCCTTTCATCCCTCCATGCCGAAAGAGGAATTTTCCAATTCCAAAGGCGACGCTAGTCCGGTCTGAAGAGGTCTAGTCCGAAGTAATTTGACAAACAGCTTCAGGCTGGATTCTCGGTCTGTCAGAGGGATGTGTTTAGTTGGTTTTGCTGTATGCTATTTGAAGTTCGATACTCAGCGATAACAAACTTCACATTCCGACGGAAAAAAAGGATCGGCTACTTGTAGCCATGGCAGCCTGGCAGACTTAAGAAACATACTCATAAAGTATTTATGACGAATAAGTTGAGCCTCATCCCAAAAAGTGCTTTCATATACTTGTGTTATTTCATGATTGTTTCCTTCTGAAATAGATTTAATCGTGATCGGTCAGTCTTGAGCAGTAATCAAGTTTTTGAGTTGCCAGCGTAGTTCTTCACCAAGGTATCGTTTTTCCTGGACCTTTTTCGATGGGCTTTCCAAAATATCCGATTCACTCATGTCGCCAGTTTTTGTTTGACGAATGAGTACTGTCTAATTTTGTAACACCTGGGATGTAGCTGGCGTTAGTTGAATGTGGGTAATTTCTTATCTTTTTTTGATGATGTGTTTCAACTCAGTTTTTAAAAATTCCTCTGCTTCCCTTTCTCTTTCGATCCTGATCATGTTTTGATGATCGATGTTTGGCTGATGTGAGCTTCTTTAAAGAAAAGGTATTTAAGACGATTTACGTCCTTTGTAAATACATGGATATTTTTGAGGTGATTTTTCTTGTTAGATACGATGAGTTATATTCACGTGTATGGTTCGCAGACTCCTTTTAAGCATTGGCATGACGGTCGTGGTGACTGACTTGGAATAGATTCTTTCAGGAGTTTTGATGACTAAGAAATATTTTCGCTGTTTCTGCCAAGTTTTTTTAACTTTTCCGCATCAGTTTTATACTGCAGTTCCCTGAATGCATTAGTTTCCGATGTTCTTTGCTTTGGTGCTTTAGTGTAAATCGAGCTTTCGGGAAGTCATTGCTAGATTTCGTAATCATCTCAGTAGTAACGTATGGTTTGATAAGATCGGGATTGATCTCTATTTTCCCGGATAGTCTCCGGAGCTCAAGGTTCTTGAAGTTCTCGGTGTTATTGTATCACGTTAATCATCTAATTCTGCCATCGCAAAACTGATTTACTTTTGTTTCTGAAATCCTTTGCATGAGTACATCTTTGAATGGAATAGTACAGTCATAATGTCAGGTTAAGTCAGTCGCTGATTAAGACCGAAGAATAATGATTTAAAATTAATGTCTCACCTGTTGGACGTAATCGAAAGACCTCAAGATTTGTCCCTTCATTCTGCAGCCAAAGGTAAATTGAATATTCTGTATAAATAAAACAACACACACTCAGCACTGTGGATATATGTTGTTTGTATGTTTTGAGCAGTTCTCTAGGACTAGAATGTTTAGAAGACAATAATTCTGGATGAATGAAAGGTAATAATGATGTGCCATATCATACATCTGGGGCCGTGGTAAAACAATCACACTGATTCCTACTTTACTTAGCTCTTGAGTCGCAATGTTTATTTCCGCTCAGTATATAGAGACGATCTTGCGTCCCATTCTTTTCATGCAAGAGATGAACAAGGTGCTGCGACGGTTACCTTGATGATTTCGAAAAATAGTTAGATCGTTTGATATAAGTATCCACATAATATGTAACATTTTGCTCGAGTATTTATAACAATTAAAAGGGTTGTATCTGCTCATTGAACTGCATCTTGAGCGGTTTTTTTTTCAACAAAATCCTCTCCTTCCCATTCTCACCTCTTCACGAGTGATAACGATCGAAATCGAGGTAGATTTTAAGGCTACTTACCTCCGGAGTGTTGCACTTCCTTCAGCAGGATAATATTTGATAATCCTTCTAGACTACCCACCTACAACAACAACCTAGCTCACCACCACCTGTTCCAAAACGTTGGCCTACGCCTCGTTTATCTTTTATAATTGGTATAAATAGGTGCAGCATAATATTTTTTTGTAATATGAGGATCGTTTTTATAGTATAAGGATAACAGAACTAGCAGCGTTCCTTTGTAAGTTTTCACACTCTGACAGGGACGAACACTGCCGTGTAGTCGCGTTGGTCCTACAACCAAAAATTCAAAAATTTGCTTTTTACGTCGGGCCTATCAAATTTCAGGATGAGGTTCTTAGCATTTCAAAATGCCTATGCAATGATTTCGTTTGAATTTAGTGTGTTCCTGCCACGTCAATCCATGTTTGAATGTTTGTCGTAAGTATTTTAATTTATTTGCACAGAACCTGGAAGTCGTAGACCTCGTCTGATGATAAATATTGGCTGTTTGTTGGCGTTTCAATTCAATAAAGTACTTGATTTAGTCGTAAGGGTGTCTAAATTAGAAAACATTTGTGAGATGGGCGATCCTTGCGGAACTCCAGCTTGACTTGGTCGCTAGTTTGATATGCAATTGTTGATTTTGACACAGAATAGTTCGACGTGATGGAAAGAGTGTATCATTTCAAGTTAGTGGAAGCGGTACTTTGTATTCAGGTGGTCTTAAAAAAATCTGTATGATAGTCTTTGTTAAAAATGTCTGCAGCCTTCAAACAGGTCCTATATGCCTGACGTTGGAAAATGTTTTGACTGTGTCAAACATGACAAAGTCAGTTGATTTTCTGCAATTCAATCTGTTTTGAATACGTTGTATGACCCGTGTTATCTGGAGTTCTAGTTGATATACTGTAGCCGAATTGCTTACCAGCAAAAGTATGTCGTCCTTCAAGAATTTTTGGTTATTTAATTAATAATGCTTTTTTACTAATTTGGAGAGGGTTGATGCGAGATTTACAAGCCTCTGGTTCAGTTTAAAGGTGTGGTCTTTGCTTGGCTATGACATAACTTTAATGGTGACAGACCTTTATGTCTTGGGGTGGTTCACAGACTGGTTAAATGTGTTAATGTTGATAATTTATCAATAAAAGACAATCGATCCAAAAATCAACTAGCAATGATTTCGATTTTTGCGCTCGCAAATGGTGTCCTATATTTCGTGTACTAAAACTTGGTCCAACATAGAATTATTGGGAATGCCTTTCGACTGAGAAAAGGACTACCATTTTCTTTAAACGGATCAGCTTATTTGATCTATCCTGAGAATCCGAGCATATCAGCTGTACGTTGTATCTAAATAGATCCCCTGAATTGAGGTTCGCCAAAAAAAAAAAAAAATCGAAAGGGTAATCCACTGCAGTCCAATTATGTTGTTGCTGCCATGAATTCAGTGCTAAATCAAAAGAGTTTGTTAACTCTAGGAAGATTAAAACGGCTTTTCACTGTTTTTGTGATTTTTTCATATTCAGTTCCTGATTGGGAACGATTAAGAGATTCGAAATATGTCACGATACTTTTTTCGGTTATAACATTTGTTCTGTCTCTACTTGATTCGTTTCTGCTTCAGGAATAATGTCGATTTTGTTCTCAACTAGGAGTTTATCGCCGGGCGTACAATCCCATGTAGTAACATCGTAATTCCCACTAACAGCGGAAGGATAGGCATCTAATGCCCTCGTCTGGACATTGGTAACTCGTTCCTCCGCAGGGATAAATTCGCAATAATATCATTTGAATTGTTGACATGGTTCTTCGGAATCGAAACAATTGAAAGCTTAAGATTGTAAGCGATGTCCGAACACTAGCTTAAACCCATCACTCCCTTAGTCCTAGCGTGCATCATATGATATACACATGACACTGCCAATGTCAGGTGTTTTGTGTTAAGTGTGCGTAGGTGGCATCAACTTCACAAGATTGAGACACCACGGTTTGATCGCAAAAAAAGCTTTCAATGCAACAGAACCGAGAGCCAGTTGCAGGTGAGTTGGTTAAATAAGACACGTATGTGCATCCGAAGCAAACCACTATTTGTGTTACCTCCTGTATCGTTGCCGCGCCATCATCATTAAAATTTCTCGTGAATTTCAATTTCCAACCATTATAAAGCAACATTAGTGCTCATTTATGGCCTTTTGTCGTGTTATGGCCAACCAACAATTCGCATGCATTTTTTCAATGCGGTTTTTTACTTATATTTAACATTAATACCATTAGTTGTAGAGGTGACTGTTTTGTTGTTAAGACGAGTTTGTATGTACACACATGATGTTATATCACCATCTACGGTACAAACATACATACATCTTGATGGCGGACAATTATTTATTAAATGCATCTCGCGGATAATCGGCTTGGCTTATCCTCTGTTGAGTTGCAAGGTGAAGTTATTAGTGAAGTTTTCTTTTTTGCTTGGCTTTGCTAAGATTCTGTCTGGGGTAACATTAACGATGTTGATTTTTTTATCAATAGTTCTTGCGGCTACAAATCTTAGGCGGGCCAGTAATTGTATTTTTATTAAAGCAAAATTTGATTTCACCTTGATTCGATGCTTCCTAGAAGTTTCAATATCGTTGCATGAGTTTATGAACCAGAAAAGTGTATCTGACCAATGGTGTCTTTGCTTTTTGTGGTCTCTCTTGGACTTCTTGGTTATGGTACCAAAATATAAGCAATGAACTGGACGTTTTGCAGACAAAATTTCCTTTTGAATTAACCTTTACATTGGTGTCTTGTGTTTTTCTAGCTATGAGTCACACTTATTGGTAAGTTTATCGGTCGTTTTTACTGCATCCCTTATGAAGTTTTAAATATGAAACTTATTTTCAATAAAAACAAATTACTTTATTTCTATACTGTGGTTGATGCTTAGGAAAATTTCAGTCATAAAATCAAAAGATGTGTCAGCTTTACATAGACATTAAAGCGACATATAATGCTTCCTATTGAACAGCCATTTCATAATCTTACTTAAAAACAGGAGTGAAAAACGGCTCTTTCATGCGTCATCAAACCAAAAACTCTCTCACATATGCCAGTGATTCGAATTCACAGAATTTTTCATCGTTTAACGCTTTAGTTAACTACATAATGGAAAACATTGGGGACCAGGTTCCGTGAAAACGCCAGATCCTGTAGTTGGTTTACTTCGAACTTCGGTTACTTAATTTTTGCCATCGAAAGGCTGCGGACCTCTATTTTGCTAGATGTTTTCCGTTCTCAATTGAGTACAAGTTCCTTCAATCGTATTAAAAATTAGTTTAGGAGCATTTAACAACTTCTGTTAACAAACTTCTTACCTTTTCTTCTTAATTCAGCTCTTAAGTGGGTACTCATATTTTTTGTTCTTTCTGTCTATGTTGATAAGTGGTGGTCTTATTTTCCAATATTTGGATAATATTTCCCTTCATCACAATTATTTCGTGCAGGAGATGAAAGAATCTCCTTGGTCTCTTTGATGAAATTGGAGAGGTCCCTCTAGATCATAGTGCAACAACATAGGAGCGCTAAAACTTTGCGCTTAACACTAGCGCTTTACACTAAACTCAAATAAAGGAATACTAACGGTATTTGACGAATATTTGTAAGCAAAACTTTTTGTAGGTAGTAGATAGAGGCAAAGATGCGCGAAGATGCCCATAAGGATTCTCTTCACATACCTACATCGTTTAATTTCAAAGCTCTCTATCTCGCAAAGCTCGCTTTATATGCTACAGGGGATATCCATATCACTTTCTTTGTTGTGCCCTTCTGGGCTGTTGGCGTTTTTTACGTTGTTGCGTTGGCGCTAACTCTATGTAATCTGATATGAGAGATGCACTGTTCAGTTGACTAATCCCTGCATGGAGTTCACTACGCTGGGGGACTCTAAACAAAAAAAATTGTACATCTGATCGTTGTTCTTGCGATTCCTTTCAATTTCGCTCCCCTTCCTGAAAATGGGGATCCATGCAAGTCGATTGCTGGTTGCAGCATAAAAAACAAAGCACTGTCAAATATTTATGTGTCAAAATATTTGGCTTAGGTCTCTTTAATTACTAGCAAAGATGTACATGGGTGGTTCAGTTGCTTCGAGTTGTTAAGACTCCTATACTCTGTCAATAATATAGAAAAACGAAAACTACTCCTGAGCAAAATATTTATAGATGTCAGAGTAGGGTTCTTTAGGTCTCTATATTACAGGAGAGGTTTATCACCTCGTGCTTCTGGTAGTGTTTTACCAACGACAAAAACTGAAAGGAAGCTAAGAAAAATTTTATCTAATGGATAACATTTTTCCTTTGAGAATCGAATTTGTGGACTTTTTACGAACTCATCGATCGATTCTCTCGTATACAATTTCCCATTTAAGTGCCTAAATTTTGGGAAGGTTTTTGTTGTTTTTTAAATGATTTTTGTTATTGGCAGAGGTTTTTTCCCCTTTTTAATATGACTGGTCAACAGTACCAATTTCGACTAATTGGAGCACATTTGCCTCGCCATCGTTTAAGAACTGACTGTTGTTTAATTTTTGAGGAATGATAAAGGATTCAGTTTTAGTCAGCAGGCTCGAAATGCCATAGAAACTCTTGGTAGAAGCAACTCTCCAAAGTTGTTGAGTATTTTCTTTTTTGCTCCACTATGAGTAAACGCTGCTCCCATTTCGCCGATGTTTCTCATCTTCTATTTTTCGTGTTGGATATTTTTCCTAAGTTCGACTAAGATGTTAAGAATTTCTGCAATGTGACCACCTTGTTTAACGATTTCATGTATTTTGTGAGCCACATCCTGCGAAGTTAACTCAGTAGTACGGCCTTCATTGTCAACTCGAAACTGTTTAAACGCGTTTGGATTCAATAAACTAATAAAGACTGTGTTCATCGAACGTGCATGGTCCTTAGAACTGAAAAGGAATTTCATTTTGCCTTTCTCGCACGTCTTCCAATTCGAAAAAAAGTAGGTTCGGTAGCACTCCTTTCCAATGGTTCAAACTAACACATGAAGTTAAAAAAGACATTAAGGGGCAGATTGTTTTGTAAACGGTGTTTTACAAATGTCCTTCAACGCAGTCATATATATTTTGCGCGGGTGATGCCAAATGTGAATGATTATCAGGTATCCTAGATCTGTTCAATATCACTCAGAAAAGAGTTTCTACAGAAGTTCTAACTGGTTTAGCAAGAGATTACAAGTTTCGGAGTATTCATTTGCATGTCATGTAATTATAATCAATGTGTTATAATTACATTACAAGTGATTATAATTAATTGTATTATAATAGTTTGCTATGAATCTTATTGTTTCTAGCAAGGATTTTAATTATTATTGCAATATTCGTTGTGCTTCCTTATATTTGTGTCAGTTTGAGTCGTATAATGTGATTACTGGCATACCTAATGACAAGGATTGAAAGAACTACAAATCTAAAAAGCCCTGGAACTTTAGAATGGACTACAGGAATTTAGAGGTTCAGTGCGCGTGGATAGGTAGATAAAAATTATTGTGAGAAATATACTACAACGGATTCTGATGTATTAATTTCATAATTTGTTTTGTTAATTTATTGCAACGAGTGGTCAGGGATTGCTATTGTTCTTAGGGGTCCAGCTTAGGACCAGTATTGGCACTATAGACAAATGCTGTCCTTAGCCTCTTACGTTTAATATTTGCAATAAATGGTCTATCGAATTGCCTTAAAATAAATCAAACAATGTGTTTCCAGTTCTGTAAACACCAGATTTTGCAGATTATCGCATGTTTCCACCCCATTCGGTAGATGCACGAGTGAGTCTAGTTCGATTTACCTAGGAAAAAAGAGCCTGTGGCTTGTCGCTCCCTTTCTGCTTTCTTCTTTTGAGTGCCTGTGGATGGCACATTAATGACTGTTGATATACACTGACAGATTGATATACCAGCTGATGACTGTTGAAAATGAAACTAGTATTTTTACCCTATACCAGCTTTTCTCTAGGATTTGGTTCGAATGAACTCCTCCTTTGATAAGGATTGAACCTTATTAAACCTTATCAGAACCCTACCCTACTCCTTCTCGTTTGGTAAGGAGTAAGCTTAGAAGCAAGAGTACTGAGTTTTGATATGCCCAGATGCCTAAAATAGTTTGCGGCGGTTAAAATCAAGGTATTGTTCTGGATCTGGATTCTTGTCTGGATATATATTATTTATTTTTTGTGTGTATTCTATTATACAAAGAGAATTAAAGATGTAGCAATAAGAATTAATAGTGCAATTAGAAAGAAGTAAGTCTCTTAAACTAGACTTAAAAGCTAAGAACGAAGAAGGAAAAGGACCGAGCTTGAAAAAGTAGATATTAGTACGAGCAAATGTAACCATAAACAGATTATTTGTTCTCGTTGAGCGCAAATGTTGTCCAAAGCATAAATCAGCGTATAGACTACCATCAATCTGGTGGTGGCAAAGTTGATACAAAAAACACAGGTCAAGGAAGGTAGGACGAGACTCCAAAGAAGGAAGACGAAGAAGAGTTAGACGGGACTCATAAGGTTGGTAAGGCATCTTATGCTTATAGCGAAGCGATTAAACTTACGTTGAACGTATTCAATCGTAGAAATGAGGTAAGAATAATGGGGAAACCAGACTACAAAACAATATTCTAGGCCAGGACGGACCAAACAAACAAACAATCATACAGTAGTGGAAAGATTATTGAATTTATGAACATGTCTCAGAATGAAGCCAGAACCTTTAGTTGTTCGAGTAACTACGTTAAGGACATGAGCGTCAAATTTTAGCCTTTAGTCGAAAGTAACTCCTAGGTCTTTAAAAGTGGTAACATCAGAAAGAGGCTGTTAATTAAACATAGAGTTAAGGCGCATTGGTGAGGTTTTAAACAAAAAATTTTGTGGCACTTACGAATATTAACACGTAAAAAGTTAGAAGAACACCAGTTGGAGAGAGTGGTCAAGTCGCCTTGTAGAAGCTGATGATTCTGAAGTGACCTATTTGATCGATAGATCTTAAAATCATCAGCATACAGGAGGAAAGTAGAGGAGATCACAGACGGAAGGTCATTTATAAAAAGAAGGAAGAGAAAAGGTCCTAGAATAGAACTTTGGGGGATACCAGATGAAGGATAGAAAGGGGGCGAAGCTGTGCCATATAGACTTACACAACAGAAACGACGGGACAAGTAAGACTGCATTCAAGACAATAATGAGCCCAAGATACCAAGAGCCTCTAATTTGAGACATAATAGATGGTGATCGACAGTGTCAAATGCCTTGGACAAATCCGTGAAAATCACATTGACTTGGAACTACCGGTCCAAAGCCTTAGCAATGTCGTTCAACAATACAGTTAAATTAGTAGTGGTAGAACGACCTTTGAGGAAGCCACGTTGCTCAGGGGGAATAACTGAACGCAATTCAGCAGAGAGTCAGTTGTGCACAAGACGTTCAAATAGTTTTAAAAAACAAGAAATTAGGGATATAGGTCGATAATTGGATATGTCCGAAGGATCACTACTTTTTAGAATTGCAACAATGATAGCGTGTTTCCAAGTTGTGGGGAATACACCAGATCTAAGACTGAGATTGAAAAAAAGAGACAATGGAACTGAAAGAGAGGATACTAGAGATTTTAGAAATATGTTTCGAATACATCAGGATCAGGACTTATGTCAGGATCAATGGAGTTGATGATTTTTCCGACTTCACACGGATCAGTACACAAGAGACAGAGAGTAACAGGATTCTCGATGGTGAAGGTAGGGGGAAGAACAGTTTTTATAGAAGGAGAAAAAGTGGAGGAAAAAAACAACGAGAATAATTCCGAACTATCTTCGGGAGTAGATACTACAAGATCGTCCCAGTGAACTGTACCAGGAATAGTACTTGAAGATTTTAGTGACCTGATGAAGGCCTAAAAAGGTTTTGTATTATTGGACCTGAGTGTATTCTCTTAGCTATCGAAATAACTCTTCAAAGGGGCTCTGGTTCCATTCTTAGCTATAGAGCGCTTTAAACAGAAATAGGTCCTTGTTTCAACAGTACCGGACGATTTAAGACAACAACGAGCCTTATCTTTAGCTTTCAGAGCAACAAGTACACACTTTGTAATCCAAGGTTTTTGTTCTGCTCGATGAGATGGTAGCAAAGGAGTAAAACATTCAATAAGATTATTAAGGTAATCGTTTGAGTGAAGCCGACACACTATCCAGATTATCAAAAAAGGCAATCCAATCAGTCGAGAGAAATTCAGTTTTCAATGCATCATAGTGTGTCTTGAAAAAGTTGAACTTAGGAACCGGTACAGGTTGGACGGGTTTAGAAGGTGCAACGGCTATGTCAAGGGGTAATGGCGGGTGATAGGGGTCAGGAGAAGCAAAGGGTTGACACGCGGGAGTTATTGATAGGTGACAAGATTTTTTTTTTTTTGGATAGGGAGGTGAAGGCTTTTTAAGCCCTGAGTGTCGGACTCCCAGTAGACCTACTGGACTACCGACTAAACACCTCCCCTGTCAACCAGAGCGCCTAGCCTGGAACCGTTTGACACATTATTTCGGGGTAGGCTTCCCAATTTTACGCCTTTTGGCGCCTTCGGGTTACAGGGATTCCTTCTCCAGTTGGATGGAAAAGAGGAGGAGGGTTGCTAGAGAATGAAACCCTCCACCCTCGATGCCTCCAGCCGATCAAGCATGCCTTTTTTCGTTATTAAGATTATCCGAGCGTAATGTGCCACGTGATTCCATTTGTCAAATGATTGGTATAGGTGACGAGATGGAACATTCGATAAAACAAGATCAAGTAAACGACCTAGAGGGTTATGAACAATATTGAACTGTGACATCGAACAATCGGAGAGAAAAGATGAGAGAGGCATTGTAAGGTGATGAGTGGAACAAACCATTCGACAAAGGGAAGATTAAAATTGCCACATAATACTATTTTAGAATGAGGATGGTATTTAGTAAAGTATAAAAACAAGTTATCAGAGAATTCTCATACAGGCTTAAAGGTGATCTGCATTGGATATAGACACAAGAAATTATTATGGGGTTTTGATGAGAAAGGAAGATTTTAACAATAACACATTCTAGGACTTTAGAAAAGCAGAAATCACTTCAAGCAGAGCTAGTCATTAGCAATATAATATGAAGTAAGAAGTTGTGATCTGCGGGATCTTTTAGCTCTCTGGGTTGAATTCGAGGCTTAGTGAAAGGAGGCTTTGTGAAACTTGCTAGTGCAACTAGCGCTAGACTTATTGCAAAGGAAAATTTCGATTTGCCGCAAAATATTTTGCCATCAATGAAAGATACTGAAAGTTGCACCATTGTCTCGACGATATAAAGTTCATTCAAAGTTCGTTTTAAATTTTACTCTTTCCTTTACAAAGTCGAAAAATACTAGGCCAGTTCATTTCTTACCATTTCGGAGTGAGGTTGAGGCAAAGGTATGGAACCATGCTGTTCTTCTGAGAAAAAAAAGTCAATCTTCATCACACTCATTGATGAAGATTGGAAGAGTCTGATAAAGATTGCCTTTTTGGCGATCTAGTCTAGAAGCATGAAGATAGGGGCTTATGAGTCAGCCAATTTTCGAGAAAGATGTTCACATTTTTAACTGGTTTTACAAGAACTATTATCTCTTTTGTGAGGCACTCTCTTCCAAATGTTCTCCAAGCATCAAATAGCCATGCTTGAGCCTGTTCATATTTTTCCATATTACTTCCACTAGCATTGAAGAGCCATGCTAGTGGGAGTGTAGTTTCCAGGTGTTTTTTGTAGTAAGTATTTAATATCCTGGGAATTGTCTGGTCAGGGAACATTTGCTGGAGTGATGTCTGAATAAGTGGTCCGTTGATATGCTATTTAAATGTCAAAGTCCTTCTCCAGATGATAGTTTTCACGAAATTAGTTATATGAAGTTTTTTCTGAAGCCTCGAATATCTGGTTATATTTCGACCGTGGATGTGTAATAACAGGATATTATTTGGTGCGAAAGTTAGTTGGTCATTTTTCGGAATCGATCCTTGGTGCTTCGGATCGCTGCAGGAATATCAAATTGCTCAGTTCGGAAGACGTTTATCTTGATGGTTGATCAATTGTCAACCAAAAATTGCGATGTGGAAATTTCTATTGGTAATCGCCCTTATCACTTCATATTTCTCCAACTTTCTAATTAAGAAAAGGGACAATTAAAGCGTTTCAGCTACTCGTGGCATCTGAGTATACCTTCACCAATGAGGTTTGTCAAATGAATCGCAAGAGTAAGCTAGTAAGCTCTAGTAAACTGGGTCGCTGTGTTTCGAATTGAGATCCTAATTCTAGTATTTTTTATAAGCGCTTAGCAAACGCAGAAATGCCATTTTCTCTTGGATTAACAGGAATCAGAACTTTCAATTAGACTCCTTTCAACTAGAGACCGCGCTATGAGGCATCTTATAAAATAGTTTATTATAGTTTTAAGATTGTTGAAGGCCTAGATTTCCAGGTTTTTTCGAAATTTTTGGTAGGTCGCAAATCTCTACTTTTACAAATAACGATCCTGTCACAAATCACATGACGAACGTTGACTTGAAAGCATGAAGAAACTTTCTATCAGTTAGTTTGAAAATGTTTTGGGAAATAGCAAAGCTGAAGAATATTGCGGAAACGTAGACAAAATGCTCCAGGATTTCCGAAAAAATAGCTTATTTCAAGATTTTATGAAGATGTGGGAAGTTCCTTGTCGAAAGAAATTCCTTGTTTGTGAAGTCATTTAGATTAGTTCTTAGACAACGTGATTCTAGCAATGAACAAGTTGAAGGACTCAAACAAAACATGAAGAATCTGGAGCAAAGATGTTAAGGCCCTGAGAGTTATACACATGATGGCCCACTACTGTTGGGAATCGCAAAGAGATTGTTCGGTTCATAAACACCGTTGAAAACCGAATCCAAAATGTTTTTTTAAAGGCGTTTTGTTTGTATCATTTGAAATTCTTTGTTTGTTTAAAACCATTTGATAACTCTACAGGAAACGATTTAAAAATATTTTCCATTATTTAGTTTTCTACTTATTTGAAAATGTTTAAAAATTCAAATTTTTAATCAAAATTTACACAATAAACATAAAATAGAATTTCAGAAGTTTATGGTAGATCAATTTTTCCATTTTCACTTAGAACTTATAAGTGATTTATACCCTTGCTAAGCTAACTCAGCGAAGACTCATGGGTGCGGAAGTTCTGATCAAATATTTCGAGTACACCTCGATAGTGAATTTAATATTTAAAGAAAGGTGGAAAGAGCTCAAGCTGGTTTCGAACACGAACAATAAAATAGAACATATCCTATGAATTAGAGTCAATATAAAAATGGTTTTTGTTTTCTGCAGAACAGAATTACCAAGAGTTGAACAGAAAATCGCATATAGCTAAATCGGTGTTCCCTTTTGCTATCCTTCGAACAGTCGAAGTAGTATCAAGGTGAGCCACAGAGCGGTAATAAATAAGTTGAAAGTTAGGCCGTAATTATTTCTCCTGGGGAAAGGAATCAGAAAGGATTTTTGTTTGAAATCATCGTGGTAAATTATGCAGCTTTTGAACGGTACTATATATTGACATGAAATCCTTTTAAGTATATTCTAACAACTGATTAGATATTCTATGAACGTTAAGCAAATTAATCTGTTGTGAAACTTGGTGCCTAGATTCTATCATCATTATATAATCACCCAATCAACCAACCACGAACCACCCATATCTTTTGATACTTTACACGCGATCAAGATAAATACAAATAATAATAAGATACCTACAAGTATTTCCACCATCTTAACGAGCAAGCATGTAAAAGCAAGTGTGTCTTCAAATGTGACGATGCCGCGGAAATAGCTTGGAACGCAAATAATGTTTTTCTTGTATTGTCCGACCAACAAACCAAGCAATCAACCAACCAATCTACCCAGTATAGGTTACAATTCCAATCGAATACGTCCCCAAGTCTAAGAGCATGTGTGGATGAAGTGTCCCCAAATAACAGTTATACATAAATATATAAATAATACCCATACACATAACACACACGTACATGTATGTTATGAAATCTTTCAAGTGGCTTCTTTCGCAAACACCAAGTTAAAGGAGAGGAAGAAGCAGACAACGACGATGATGAAGACTATAACGTTGTACAAAATAGAGTCTTTGAAAAACGTGAATGCCAAAATGCGTTCAACCGCAATAGTTCTACAGCTGATTCGTTTATGCTTCACTAAGTAAGTCATAACGTCGAAGGAAGCTAGGAGGAATCTAGCCAACGTTAAGGGCAGGGTATAAGGTTGACTTGATAGAGTTGTAGAGGAGGCTTCCTATTACCAATCGCTAGATTAGATAGACCCAACTGCGGCTTCTTCATAGTCATCGTTATGTCATGCGTCGTTCTCTTCATCTTCTGCTTCAAAGTCCAAGAAACCACGAGCTTTGTCGCATGGAATAAAGACACACTTGAAGATTGAGATTATAAAAGACATTTGCTACAAATAATAAATAGATTAAAACTTAGGGTAAAGACGGAATGATTGGGTCAGATTCAAAAATTGATGTTTCAGGGAACAAAAAAGCAATACTAAAAAGTAACGTGGAATACAATTACTTTGATCCCTGCAGTCACTTCGGTTAAAATTTGCCTGCAAAGTAAATTTCAAATTTACCGAAAAGCGAACGCATCCTGTCGATTAGTTTTTCACAATTGACAGCATTAAACGTCATCACTAGCATTATATCAGTCGCTGTTGGTCTCGTAGAAATAAATCTGATAATATGTAGAGTATTAGATGTGAAAATTCATGCGCATTTTAATGAACCCGTGAAACAACGTAGAGAAAAAAACAATTAAAAAAGTTGACGTTCGTTCTTTCTGTGTCGCAGGCCAAAATACCTTTTTGTTATCGTGGACACGTTTCGGCTGTATGCAACTACCTTCAGTTCAACAACAATGACAACAAGAAACAACAAACTAAACTCTTAATCAATGACTTATTTTCGATATCGCCTATCGATGATGGCAGGCCGCCGGAAATTGTGAGTGCACGTTACAACAAAATAGATTGGGAACGACAGAATTTCGTTTGGAGACTAAACAAACAAGATTTCCATGCCTGTCGGACGAAACGCGGAGAAGAGCGAAGATATTTTTTACGCCATTATCTTTAATTTAACGGCATCTCACAGAGTACTGTTTGATTCCATTGCTTTCGAAGGATCCTGCCCTAATCTTCATGAGATAAAAAGATCCATTTTGAAATCAAATCCCCTTTTAATCGTGACACTCACACGGCACGATTTTTACGAAAGTCATTGTCAACATCAACACAGGATCAAATTAAAGGTTTCTTTCAACAACTTAAATTATTTTAAACTATTGGCCAGCTCTGACATTGAAACTATGGCAACCATGTATCTTGCTGAATCGATATATAAAAATAGAAAAAAATGGTACAAAAAAATATAATTTTCATAGACGCAATAACCTCCAAAGTATTATAGAACTTTGAATATTGTTACGGTAACAAATTCAAGTGATGTAAAAGCGGGGGAAAAGCGTTGGTGGCAATTTCAAACCAATAATTTGGTTTGAAATTTTTAAATGAATTTAGAATTTCAGTGTCCGTTTTAACTAATTTGTAATGTCAATATCCAATAAAAAAATGCTTAAGTTCCTCAATATATCGTCACTGTACCGAAAGGGTTTTCAGTCAAACCGTATCAGAAAGGACTGCCAGGTGGTTGGTGTTGTATCAACCAAGTCTGATATTATTCAAAAAAGGATACTGCATAATAAACACGACGGGAAAATAATCCGAAAATATTTGTGCTCAATCAGTTTTCTCTGAAACTGAACAGATTCTTGTTCTAAACTGGACAGCAGAAAATACTAAAAAAGGATCTCCTCCACCACATTTAAATTTGCGATGTTCAAGAAAATGCTCGTAAGCAAGCTGAAATAGAGAGAGGCTGAGTTTAGGAGCAATCAGAATATAGTGCACGTATTTACAGCCTAGAAGGTGTTATAAATGGTGTTCGTCCTGCCAACATAGGACGCCAACATCAACTTCAGAACGGATCGAATGTTAGCGGCGATGCCGGAACGAAACCCGGGGTTTCCTGACATAGAAATATTTAATATCGGGCGAAAGTAATGGCATTGCCAAAAGGAGCCATCATATTTTGGTTGTGTGGTTCAGCAGATGACGATATCTTATCTCCATATATTGTCATGAAAGTCCTCTTTAATATGATAAATGGAAAAGCATAGCACCAGCATGATCAATATATTGAAATGAGTCTCCATATAATCCATTTTTCATCACCAGTTATTGTGCGGTGTAAAGAATGTTCGTTTTTGTGCCGAGCCAGCAGAAATATGCACATGATGGATGACTCGATAATTCAAATTTTTCTCACTTAACTGATGAGGCAACCATCTAAAAGATTTATAGATATGCTCGGATTTGGTTGAAAATAGTTTGTTGGGTTGAACTCAGCTTTCCTGCAATCTCCAACATTGTCAAAAAAAGAGATCTTTGTTTTGTTGTGCTTACAAAAGTGTTATAGATTTGGCAATGACGTCATCGATCAAAGATGGCCGTCCTGAACGTGGCTTGTCACTGAGGTCGAAATCACTTGCTTAAAAATTTTCAAACCATCTTCTGCACATTCAACAAACTGCGTCTGAACCAAAAACATTCACTAAATTTCGACACGCTTCTGTGGCATTTCTTCCTTGTTGTCATTCGTATAAAATACAGTGGTGTAAATTAATTTTATCGGTACCCATTTGATTACGATCGTGTCTCACTTAATGACATGAGACATCTTTGTTTCATTTTTTTAAGGAGAGTGCAAGTGTGCGAACGCAATGATGGAGTGAGACATATGTCTCAACCCAACATCTGCATTTGGATTGAAACTTAGAGTGACATTATCGGGCAAAACTTTCTAGTGTAAATGACAGACTGTCAGGTAGAGCAGGTGGAAGAGCCATTCTCGTGAGGCGAAATGTGTGCCATCACCAGATCTATACAGCCCAGTTAGCAGAAACAGAAGTCACAGCTAGAAGCTCTTTTCCCCCTTGAAGGTCCACTGCTAATCACACGCGACTTTAACGCATATCACCGCGACTGGGGAGCAGTGAGAAGTAACCGAGCCGGGGCTGAGCTTAAAAAGGTTCATTACCAGCACAAAAAGTAGCTTACGAGCTAACACGCTACGTATGAGACTCAGCAACCACAATATAGTTCGGAATCTCTAGAGAATTCCACCACAATTTAAGGATCAGAATCTTTAACGAGCTTTCCTCTGATCATCAACCGGTCCAAAAGAATGTTTCACCGAAGAGTTATAGCAAGCTAAAGATCTTGACATAATACTTAAAGAAATAGTAACCAAATCCAACAGGCAAAGGAGAACCACCCAGCCAGAACTCCGGCCATGGAACATAGTCCTTACGAACTCCCTCAGGTCTTAAAACACCTGGAAGTATCAAGTCCGGAGAAGAGCTAGGAGTACGGGTGATTCCAGACTGAAAACGAAAGCCTGCCGGCTAACTAGCAAGGTCTTAAAACAAATAGTTGAGTTCCGAAATGATCAACAGGAAGGATTTCCACAAAGTCTGGAGCCTGGCGAGAATGCCTTCTGGAGGATATCCAAATATTTTCGAACAAAAAACAAGACAGTTACGCCACCTTTCCATGGACAAAATGGAATAAAAATTTCGAGAAAACTCCTTTCCGAAGGAGGACTCCGACGAGGAGAAGGCAATTCGTCTAAAAGCTAGAAAAAAAATATCTTCGCGGCAGCATGACGATTACGTAGCACGACCAGTGGACCTCCACGAGACATAGACTATTATAGTGGAACTAAACAAACGAAAGACGCCTGGTCCGGATATGATCACAAATACAATGCTTAAATGGCTTCCCGACACCATACAAACGACAATAACGAACATCATCAACAAAGTATTCCAATTGCGAAAATATCCACCAGCGTGGAAACTAGCTACCGTAATAGTCATCCCCAAACCAGGCAAATATCAAAGATTCCCGCTAAATTGGAGACACATTAGCCTCCTCTCTTCCATTTCTAAAGTAGCCGAAAGGGCTATTCTGTATAGACTACAAGAAACTGTCAACGATATAAACATCATCCCCAACGAACTATTCGAGTTCCGTACCAAACATTCCACTGGACTCCAGCTCATCAGCGTGGTCTAACATGTCCGAAACGGGACGAATCGCACCATATCGACAGGTCTTGTTATTTTTTACATAGCAAAAGTCTTCGATAAAGTCTGGCATGCCGGAATAATTTTCAAAATGCATGAACTTCGTATACCACTCTCAGTGATACAAATTATTCGTTTATTCATCATTTCTCAAAGGCAGAACTTTCCGTGTCAGAATTGACAATCACATCTCAAACTGGCGATCAATATCAGCTGGAGTTCCGCAAGGGTCACCTTTCTCACCGATTCTCTATAGTCTATACACTGCAGATTTGTTTTGTCTGCCAAAAAACGTTCAATAATCCTGATAGTGTGTTAATCCTTACGTGTCAAAACAAGCCATCACGTCAAAACAGCAAAACTCCGTCGGTATACTGCTGCAATACTTCCGCAAATGGAAAATAAAGCTTAATAAGGACAAAACCCAGGCAGTGTTCGTTAGCAGAAAGAAACAGCAACATTCTCGCTTACTACAGGTCGAGATAACGAACTGATAACATGGAACAAGAGCAAAATAACTAGGACAAATAATCGATCATCGCCTTACATGGAATGACCACCATAATAAAACCATGGATTTCCTGAAGATCCTTGAAAAAAGACGAAAAATAACTTATCCCACCATCAGATCGATGACTGACAGAAACTAATAAAATAACTTACGTTACAGTGGTTAGTGGTTAGGTTACAATTTTCCGGTAGACACAATATACAGCTGATAAGGCTTCCATACGTTCGGATGTAGCAGATTATTAGATAAGGACTTTCGGGGGTATCGTGATTGCTATTTGTGCATGAGCGTGTTGATATCCCAAACAACGTCAGGAATAGATGCGGTCCGTATTCACTAGTATGAAAGCTGGAAAACAATGAAACCTCAATGTAAGCTGATTTTTAAAAACGATGTTGACGTGTGTCAGTTCTTGTCTAAAAAGGCTGTACGGTTAGACCTAATCGAGGTGGGAGCTCTCAATTAAACTTTTGATTTTACAAGTTATAGTCTACAGTGAATCAATGTAGTACTGGTACCTAGGAAGGCGTTTGTTTGCAAGGACGGCGGTGGAAAACAAAAAAGACTTAAGACCTAGGAACCGAACCAAGGCGCTGGCCGGGCTTCATTGACAAGGAACGCAAAGCGCTACTAAGATTTACTCATATCGGACCGTGGTCAATGGACTGAGGTTGTTGGAGGCATCTCATGATGGAGGCGGAGGTATAAGAGGCACCGCATTGTTACTTCGGAATATAGACTGTATATTTGTTTTTTTTTTTCAAAAAACAGAAATAACTCATCAATGTTGTTCAACAAATTGTCAGAATGAGCAACATTCACATTTTTATTTGATGTTTTTTGCTTAGATCAATCAAATGCTGGTTATGAATTATCAATGCTTACTTTCAAATTAATCAAGTTCACCATATTTCGCTATGCTCAGCAACGCAGCCTGAAGGGTATTCGTAAGGATATTATAAGCTTTATTCCTTCAATAAAGTTATCAGTGGTGCAACAGCTCCTTTCGTGTCTGAGGCTTGAGTGTATAGTTCGGACGAAATTGGATTAAGTTGGAAAAGGACGCTAGTGGTGAAAATCTTTCAATTCCTGCGCCAGTCGGAGACCATTTGAAAATCCTTTTAAGTATTTTAACTAACAAATCAAATCATAAACCGACCGAAAAATACTTTTTCATCACAATCTACCCTAAGTTTCTTTGTCGCAACACTCATCGACCAGTTCGACCGTTCTGCAAAAGTTTGCGTTGGTTGAAGCGTCTTTTATCTCTATGGGTCAAGATAAGATATATCAGCGAGTAAGCACTTCACTCAACAAAGCCCAACCATTTATTTCTGTACGTATTAAAAGCTGAATTAAGCTGGGCCCCACGATTCTAATGCATTACTCTTCGAGCTAATAAATGCCTTGGAATTGTGGCGTCGTCGACGTTGTCGTCTTCGAGTTAAGTCTGAGTATAGTAAACGCTTCGTTGTGCTTCCGAACCACCACAGCTTTAACTAGTCGAAGGACAAGTGCTAAATAATAGAGTAGAAAAATAGAAGAGCGCTCGCACTAGTAGTGGTATCAGTTCTGAAGATAACAACGTTATTATTTGAGATCTACTTCTTGAGAAATTCGCCGCTGATAAGATTCCTATGAGTAACTGTAGAGGAGCGCGTTAGTGCTGGAGCGCGCGCTAGAAAACGTGGAATGACCTTTAAACCTTTTTGGAGGCTTCTATTTTCTGTTTGCGCTGCCCTTGCATGGTTAAAGTGTATTTTCCATTATACGGCGCGGGTTTAAAGGGTAAAAACCAAAGTCTCTGACAAATATTCTCAATAATGGACACAGATATCGTATCTGAAGAGATAAAGGGGTGGCTAGGTATGCTGGTGCTCAATAAGTTGACATACTCTGATGGGCACTTAGTATCGTTATCAAGGGTTTATGACTTGAAAGGAGCAACGTTTTCGCAGGATGTTATGCTCAAATAGTTGGAGAACAACCTTGCCTAAGTAGAAGTGTCAGGTGAGAACAACTGTTGTTCCATAGCTACCGACGCTACTTTATCAAGTTCACTCCGTTCCTTCCTAGCATCCTTAGGCTTTGAACTATGGCTTATAGCATGATGTCGCAGGATTAGTTCTAGATATACTGGAGTCCATCACTATTTTAAAAATGAAGAAACTTTGAATGAAAAACAAAATCATTTCAGACAGCGAAGAGCCCACGCTGTGCGCCGTGCCCACGCCATGACTAAGGTCCAAAGGATGTCCTTTGCAGATGAGTAAGTGAATCTCTGTGTTTTTGTAGTGAAGTTCTGCTGAAAAACAACTTATCAGGCTTGTTGGCTTCATTCTGGTTAACATGCATGCTGACGAGCTAGCTGGTTGGCTAGCCAGCGGGCTGGCTGGCTGATTGCCCAGTTTTTGTGGTACTGTGTGTCCGTCTCGATACAGCTAGCTGACATGATGGACGGGTACTGGGTACTGCGACGAAGGTAATATTCGTTACCAGGTAATTTGCAATGGACTGAGATGATGTCATAGCGCTAACCTTGAAATTCGTTGTGCTTCTGCTTCACGTTGCATGCAATCCAGAACTTTGTGGCAATGGTGGTTGGTGGTAGCGGCATGAGATGCTTTTAATTAAACCAAAGTAACATTCGTAATGGTTTTGTTTTATGTTGTTTCGTTGTAAATTTTATTCCCTGACTTATGGTTCTACAAATATAACTAACATATTTTTGCATCGGGGTTGCAACTGCTTGCGCATCGAAGCTTGCCAATGGTTTATCGTCAAGCAAACAAATTGCTGCGCCAAGTTTATATAATCAGCGAAGATCTCTTTTTGCATGTGTGTTAGAAATAGTTTGTATAGCAGTTACTATACTGTACTTTATAAGTGCATGTTGTGCATCAGCGAACTTGCACGATATGCAGCCAATAGGAAACGCCCTGAAGCAGATGATGTGTATTTGTGGCCAGATAGGCTTGTTAGACACGCCACTAGCTTGAGCTTGTGATAAGGATGGCCTTGATCGTTGCTGTTTAGTGGAGAACTATTAGACCTACATTGAATACAATGCGAGTGGAACACGTTGAATTTGCATGGAATTTGAGATTCGTTCAGTACACAACACCGATGCCAATTACTTCATTTTATTATTATTCCTGCTTCGATTATAACCCATTAAATTCATGAACTTTACTCTAAAGTTTCAATAAAACCCCACATAAAAAATTCCATTTACTGTTAAACGATCCTTGCGGAAGCTTTATAATCTTCCACAAAACTATATGTTCTCCTTTTTTTCAATTGTTTCCAGAATAAGTTAAATTTGTTGCAGATGCAGATTTTCTGGGAACAAAATTCTAAAATTAGAACTTTTTTAAGGACTCTTTTGACTGCGTCGCGGAACGCGTCTTTATTGTTTGCATCTGATCCGAACTCAACAAGTAGATCCCCGAGCGAGTTGGCCGTACAGCTTTTATTGCAGTTTGTATGTCTTCGGGTTTTACCGCTCCCTTGATTTCTCGCAGAAAATCCGCATAGGACCTACCGTCGATGGGTTTAACCAGAAGTGCCTGCCTAATGGGTTTTCGACGCTTCTTAATCTTAGTTTCTTGGGTTATCAGCGATGATTCATTGCATTGCGGTTCCTGTAGAGGTTTATCGATTTTGAACTTTAGGGCCGCTTTTTTAGCTGCCTTTTTGGCAGCTTTGGATAGTGCCGTCTGAAAACCCTCCTCAATCGCGATTTGATTGTTCGGCGTCCTATCCTCGTCCTTCCTCCGTTCATCCCGATCCTTTAAGGGACTATTACCGGTTACAAACGCAAAATATAACCTATAATTAAATTTTCTTTCGCTTCCTTTATTATTGAACCTTGTATAACTTTTTATATTTTGGTAGTACAATATTCTAAATTATAAAAAAAATTGATATCCATATTTTTGATGTGTACAGAATTACATACAGAGCGTCAAAGTTGACAGCTGGAAAATGATAATGCTCCATGGCCCGGGGTTAATCTCGAAATTTACAAGTCTGAAACAAAAAATTCAATAAGATTTTTAAAGATGAAGGTGTCTTACATCGTAATTTACCCATTTTTATAAAAAGATTCTTTTCAAAACAAAATGGCGGATATGTGTTGAAATTGTTGTAAAAATCAAGTTTTTTCTTCCTTTTTTCCCTTGTCAATTTTTTCTGCAATATTCTGGTAAATTACGATAGAGGACATCAAAACAAACAAAACTCACTAAAAATTAAAAAGTTCCGTCTAGGGGTTGCGGAGAATAAGTCTGGGCCGATTGAAAAAAAACCATTTCAAGAAAATCGCTTTCAAAGTTTTTTTTACTGTTGATATTGTAATATTTAAAACAAAAAATCAAGTTTTAACACTTACGATTGGTCAATAAGCACTCCCTGATTCATATAAAAGGAGTTCCGAGTCAATAATTGCTTGCTGTTCCTCTTACTGAGCTGTTTGGTTTACATAGCGAGCTTCCTTCGACGCTGGTGTATTCACTTTGTTAGCCATCCCAATTCGTTCTTTGTCATTTTTCTACATAATCGTAGGCAGAATGTTCAATTATGCTCCCTATTACCTCTAATATCTTCAAGAGAGACGTTCTTCCTTCATTGAATATGGCTAATGAAATATGAGCAGCCAATTCCGAACCTCCCCTCCCTACAAACGTATGTTTGGGAACGATAACCAAAAGGGTTTTATTCTAATACTCATTATTGTTTTAGGTACTCCTTCCCAAACATCGTTTCAGTAATTTTTCATCGGTTAGTTTTTCGAAAATCGGTTTAACATATTCTTGGACCTCCGCATTTCAGGCTGGTTTATGAGTGTATAGAATGCCTTCTTTTTGCGTCTTCAAAAGCTTGTACCAATCCGGATTGCAATAATCGTGTTGCGGATTTTCATTGGTGGAGGTTATATGGTAATATGCAGCCCACATTTCCTTCTTCATATGGGCTACAGAATCTGGATTTCTTTGGGTAGCTAATTCGTAATATGTTGACCAATTCTTTATAATTTTGCCAGTCAAGTCTTGGGTTTTTACAGGTGGAGGTGATCCCATCTAGTTTTTGTTCCCTTGCGTGTTGTTTCTTCCTTTTGCTGATTTTTATTTTATTTCGACTGCTCTATACGCTTATTAAGCATTATGCAAATCAATGGAACTTTTAAATATTTTTGCATATACTGCATTATAATATAATATATACTGCATTCTCCTTTATGCTCACTCTCGTACGATATGCCAAAATCGAGACGATTCAATTTTTCCATCATAATCTCACAATTTTTACATACTTTTGATGATATGAAATAATCTAAAACTTTACCAGAATGTTTACCAATCACAGTTGCAACGTCAAGTAGAGAACTGAAGCCACGCTTTGACCAGGTTCCGTCACCCGAAACCACCAATTCGTCTTCGGGCATTCCATTTCGTGTATTTCTTTTGCTTTTCTTCCTCGCCAGCTTTAGGCAAATTTTACCGACAGAACTTGCCGCTATTTAAATATTTTCTAATATTCTTTAATAGGTTGTTGTACTAAAAGAGTATGTCATATTCATGAGTGAGCAGAAAATATTTAAACCATTTATAGCGACGCCAATCAATCGCATAAGAAATATAATGCGCCGGTTAACGACAAATGACGTATTTATCAAAGGAGTAGAATTTACCTGTCGATCCCCACACTCACATTCAATATTTATTTTGAATCCTAGTCTACGAATTGCAGTTCCGGTAAATTTCACATCGTCACCGCACGTGTTACCCTGTAATACACTCACCAACGCGAGCAAACGAGGTAAACGAGGAAAAACGACAAAAAACACAATAAGAATGGCTATCGTCGAGTTTAACGTCAAAATTACTTGTTGAAAACTTACGTGAAAACTGTACTGCGTTCAGCAGTATGCTGATTGCCTTGAAATTCACGAGATTTTCTCACAGTCTAGCTTTTTTTGCATTCGTTCCTTTCTTTTCCTTTTCCATACGGATTTTTGCCCATTTTGAATATATCGAACTTTTGTGTACACTTTCAAATATAAACTAAATCAGTTTGAGAAAGCCGACACTGAGGTATATTTGTATAAAAATATATGTATTTAAATAGAATAACGGTGTTTTGTAAAGAGGAGAAGCGAACCTTCCGAAACTCGTCGAACCAGTTGTCGCGCACTGAAAACGCGTATGCACTAAAACTGCTACCCATTTCTTATTTTTTGTTTGAATTTTTATATAAAAATTTAGGAGATGATTTCTGTAGGTATAAGGAATCAATAAATGTAAAAAAAAAGATTTTTTCAAAATTATAACCGGTAATAGTACTTTAAAGTATCATGGGCAGATTCAACTGTCTTATTTAATTTAATAAACTAAAAAGAAATAACAATCCAGGAATTATATTGCAAAAAGTTATAAATAAATCAATAGAGTTGAAAATAAGGAGAAAAACTGAAAATAGAAGAAAAGTATGTGATCGATATAGAAGATTTCTCTTACGGGAAATCAATAACAATACTCTCTCAACGGCTGAAGAAATCAGAAAAAGACTTGAAGGACATCAAAAATGTGTAAATGAGAGCTAAAACCCTACATTTAAATGGAAGGCGCATTTTGAGTTAGAGAGTGGCTGTCCGAACGGCTGTCCTTTAATGTTGGAGAAGAATCGCCACTAAAGTTCGCTGAACAACAGAAAGAAAAGAAAAGAATTCATGGGGAAAAAGTCAAACATGGTGGCTCCTTAGTGATGTGAGACAGCAGGTATGCGGCAGGCGTTGAGAATTTACATTTCAATCCAAGGACTGTAAATCAAGTACGTTATCTGGATATTTTTAAAAGAAATGTTAAAGATAGGGTGGACAGTCTTCGCATTGGTGAAAACTTTGTGTTTTAACATGACAATGATCCCAACCATAGAGCTTGGGTTGAAATGAAAAGGGTTTCTGTATAATTGCCTTCAAGTTCTTGCTACGCACTCCTCAGTCTCCCGTTTCTGATGTCATAGAACATTTGTTGGCAGAACTAAAAAAAAGAGTGGGAAAGAGTAATCGCACAAAATTAATAGCTATAAAGGTTCAAGTTACTTCGATATTCAAATAAGGTAGAAAATATTACAACAGACAAGCCTAGAAAATCAGTCAACAGACGTTAAAATGGACTAAGGGTATTTAAGCCAGAAGCTGAGTCCTTTGGGATTCGAAAGTAGAGCGTTACTTTCGGATGACAGAGTGGATAGAGTGCGAGAATGAATAGAATGAGTTAATAAAAACTTGAGGGAACCGAGAATCATGATAATCAGACTGGCAGCTCCATGACCACAGACATTTTCTCATCGTCCAAGCCTATGTTTTCGTTGGACCAACAGAGAAGAGTGTTTACGAATTTCAGTTCAAACTCCTTTAAATTTGTGCGACCGGACAAGCAACTGCATTCTTACCTTAAGAGGCCCATGAAAATGGGCCTCTTAAAAACTTAAGAAATTAAGTTTTTAAAATTATAATCCTTGAATTGCAGTCAAGTTATAAAGTCATAAATAGACTTGAGTTAGTAGGGAGTTGTTTTGCTTTTCCGGAGGGCGTTCTTGCTATCAAGAAGAAGAATGGATGTTGTAATACCACAATGTATTCCAGAGAATAGAGGAACACCCGTATTAAAAGAAATCGAGACGTATTTTATCCTAGACTGTCACTAGAGTATCGAATGTGTTTAGCAGTAGAATAGGAGTGACTCGAAAGTTGAAGAGACCGAATGGGTAGCTAATAAGAGCCATGATTCACAAATATACGAGAAATAATACAGACGCATGGGGGTGGACAAAAGCAGCGAGCTGATGGAGAATGGTAAGCATCGATGTTGTTCCATAATTTAGCTACAAGGAGGTTCTCACAGTTTGGAGAGATACAACGGAGAAAAAGATACGAGCACCCCATGTAGCAAATAAACTGAGTTTTCGAATGAAAGGGAGCGTAAGAATTCAGGGACATAGGAACAGTGAAGCTACAAACTATTGCTAACAATTCAAACTAGATTGTTAGCACCAGCTAGCGTTTACTGGTAACAAAGGTTACTCCTAGTAACTAGGAGGTGTCCACTAGCACTTCAAATAAACCTCCGATCATACGGTATTCAACATCGATTTTCCAGATGCATCAGTATTTGTAACCAAACTTTTTGGAGATACGACATAGAGACGAACGTTTGGAGGGATAAATATAAGCATGCCCATAAATTTTGTATTCATACACAATAACTCCCATAAACTACTTCACCAGATAAGCTATTCTCACATGTTTTAAATTCAGAAAATGAGTAATCTTGACCTGTCAACTCAATTACGTCGTTTGGTTTTTAAGCTCTCCATCATGCAAAGCTCGCTTTTTTCTTACATGAATAATTTGTATCTCTTTCTTAAGGAGTTTCCTTCGGACTAGCAGTTGTTTATGATATCGCTTTGCATCAAACAAACTTCTGAATTGAATTTTCATTGGTATATTTTGTCTGACTCTCACATGAAGCAGGAACACAACTCTCAAAGCTATGACGTAAAAACGCAATACTAATATGAATCTTCTTGTGTTTTTTCTGTCTCTGTCCGAGAGAAGTCGCCCGGGAGTGTTCTTGCTTATAGAAGCCACGCACAGATGTAGGATGTAGGATGCAGATGTAGAACTACATAAAAGAGTTCAAAGTTTGTTGCGCACATGATAAAGAAAGGTACGAATACTCCATGCAAATAAACGGAGCATTTGCAAGGAAAATTATGATAAATTATTATCAGCGTGACAAAATTATTTCGATAGAGGGAAAAAGGGAAAGAGGATTGTGTGGTCATGGTATATTCACTGTATTCGATGCGTATTAAATATTGTGATTGGTGCAAAAATATTGGGAACAGGAAGAGTTTCATGCCGTCGATTTCGTTGGAGTAGAATGTTTTCGCAACTGCTGGAAAAAGAAACTGCACTTGTCCTTAAAAAGAACTACGTTAAGAGCTTTGCTGTTCTGATATAAAAGATTTGTTCATAAGGATATAAATTATCATAAATAGTCGTTGATAAGGATATAAATGACATGGTGGATGCGAAGCTTACTGGTGCCAATGATATTTGAAATTATGTCCCTGGTGTTGGAGTATAAGTCCAACTGGTTGTTGAAGCTATCTTCACGGAAATCAGCAAGGTCAAGCGTGATACTGACCAGATCGCCCTCCCTTGTACCTTTGAACTTGAACTGTTTTACACCAATTGAACAATTACTATATCAGACAGTATGCTTATTGTCTGACAATATACTAACTTCAAGTAAGCATATGGACTGGGGCAGACTAACCTCTTGGAATCCAGCAAAGTCGATATTTCGATGGAAAACTGGAACTGAGACTTTGAGCAGTCATGCCCATTTTGATAACTTCAGGCATGGATATGATGACTAAGCTTATGCAGATGAAGGAGCAATCAGTGATGGTTGGTGCGTAAGTAACGAAACCTGCAGGTTAATCTCAGCAAAAAGGTCGATATACATAGTTACTTGACAATAATATCGGAGA
Source organism: Stratiomys singularior (assembly GCA_954870665.1). Classification (NCBI taxonomy): domain Eukaryota; kingdom Metazoa; phylum Arthropoda; class Insecta; order Diptera; family Stratiomyidae; genus Stratiomys; species Stratiomys singularior. Next base: position 16,796,715 of record OX940879.1, read on the forward strand.
GGAACGATCAAGAGATAACTTCCGTGAGAGGACATTTCGGGGCACGATACTATATGAAAAACTACTTGGCCAAGTAGAATGCTATTTAGGTTAAAAGTGGGATCATCCAGTGAAAATGGTTTACGTTGAATGACTCATTCTACAGGATACATGGTATTCGTGCGAGAAGTTGGAGCAGGGATTTAGTCAATGAGATGCTTGATAAACATCCGGGAAGGAAACCATAGCGAAAGTGCAAGCAAAATTTTATTAGATCTTCCTCCAAGAAGAGGTAAAGTAATGGGATCATGCTGTAAAATTCACATTTCTGCCCTAGCGCTTCTCCTCTTTTATTTAGACCCCCAAGTGAAGAACGAGAGGATAAAGGCTGAAAATCGTGAAAATAGGCGCGACAATTCCTGAATGCATTTTAGAATCCAAATAGAGAAATCGGAAGTAGCTGAACTATACCTGAAAATTCAGGAGAAAACTAACTCATAAGGAGGGAACTAGAGGACGTTCTTCCTTCCATATGGCACACCTCGAGGAATGCAAAGAAATCAAGGCTGTAACTTCTACGAACAAGTTTTCGATGAAATGTTTAGGCTGTGAGGGATGCACCACTTCTTCCTTCTTCAGCTCCTACATCTCACTGCTCCTCTTAACGAAACGAGAACCAAACGTATTGGGACCTAATAGTTCGATTCCTTGGGGTTGTTAGCAGAATATACGTCTGCGGTTTAATCTCCAGTTTTTTTTTTTTGGAACAATGGTTTGTTTTGACTTCTAGCTTCATCCCATAGGTCTTATGTCCTTTCATCACTCCATGAAAAGGAACAATCACAATACGTTCGAATTATCCAATCTTCACTTTCATACCTCGCACTGAAATTTTTTTTGGGAAACTGACCTACTTTTGTCCATTGGCCTATTCGCTAGCCGCCCTATATGTTATCCTTTATCCGCGAACCAGTTTGCAAAGATTGAAAACTTGGTAGATCTTGTGCATTTTCGATCTTTTTATAGAAAACCTGGTTCCAAAGTAGGTGACCAGCTCAAATAGTTGAGCATGTTCATGGCTAGATTTTTTAGCACTTTCATACCCCAAGTGTGGAGCTCGTCCCTCTTAAAGATGCTTCACTGCTTCACACGTACGATGTTCTACCAAAGTCCAATGCGTTTGTCGATACTTCTGGGTTTTCACAGATACTAGATAGTGTGAAAGATGGATTGCAACAATAGTCGCGGTCCTAGCAAAGCGTGCGCGATTTAAAAGAGCTTTGCATAGTGGCGCAGTAATGGAAGTGCTGCTGTATTATGGGATCTTGTGGTTATGAAATAACGAGTGATGCTTCGTCGTTGTTGATGGTTCGATGCTTCGCTGGTTGATTGTTGCTGGTTGCTGGCTGTTTGGCCGGTTGGGTGCTAAATAATTAGTTGACTTGCGACGTAGCAGAGAAAAATTGTGACCTTAGAGATTAATATGCTTGGAAGACGTTACATAAGATGATTGCGATTGATTGTGCTCTGCGATGATGCCGCGTCATTACATTCTTGCTGATTAGTAGTGTCACCATTATCGATAATGCAAGGTTGCGGGATTTTGCTGCATTGTCTCGAAGAGCGTCTTATGGAGTTGTTTTTGTTGTTGCGCGATTTGAATAAGACGTTCTGCTGGAATGATCAGAAATATTGATAAGGCCGTCATAGAACCAGCCTTGAATGCTGTTCCAGCACAAGACAACTATGGCGGGATCGCGTGTTCATGTTGGTCTGGGGGAAATCTTAGCGATGAGAAGTTTTAGCCAGAACTGATCCTTCAGAGTTATTCTATTGCTGAACACTTCACTTCCGAATAAGTGTGTAATGATTATCACATTCGTCATCATCATCCTCATCATCATGATCACTCCATCATGACCATTTTCCCGCAATCATATGTGTAACATTGTTAAGTCCACACACAATGCTTGCCTCCTACGAAAATGATCTGCACCAACTCACCCAACTCCCTCATTTGATCATCCACTTAATACCATCGCGAACGTACCATTCCGTGTTTCCAACCGTACCGAGATCCACCATTCCATTGTTACATCGGTCCGCCTATCTGTTTGTCCGTTCAGCAATTTTCTGTTGATTTGAAATGAAAATTATACTTCACGATGATGGTCGTTTACGAAGTACTTATAAGTCGTGCGTCCATGATTGGCATCGAATACAAATGATGATTATCATTGTTTGACGGAAATTCTTCATCATTGAAAAATATCTAAACATTGCCGCATTCAGCAAACAGACATTGGTATATGATATGGAGTTGAGAGAGAGAGAGAGAGTGATAGACCAACAGTGGAATAAGATGATAGATATTAATGATATGTTTATTTATTATTTATCCTGAATTTTACTATGCTAATTACTTTATTAAGTTGTATGAAAGAAGGTGTTTTCGAGGTCACGATGCAAGTACGATTTAATTAGTGGCATTATGTGCATGTACATGAAGTTTGCGGATGATGAGCGAATGCAAAGGGAGCTCGACTTCAATTATTAAAGAGCTTTGAATTTAAATAAAACACAGCAAAATAATTGCAATGACAACGAATAGAACCTTATTCTAAATCATATTTTATGTCATTATTGTTTAAGTATGATTTTGAACATGTGGCTGTTGATATATGGCGTAATATGGAGATTCAACTTTCGATCATTCTTCACAGGATTTCTGGCCATCTTTCGGTATTAACAGGTTGATTATTCGTTTCCAAGTTTTGAAAGTATCTGCTTTATACAGAGAAGAACGTTTACATCAATATCGACTTTGGCTTGAATCTACTGAATCTAATGAATTTAAACACTTTGAACACGTTCCTCTTACGCGAATCTATTCAATGTAAAATAGCAAATAAACTTAACCAAAAATAAAATGTCAACTGTCAGTTTGACAGTCTCTCGCGAAAGTGTTGTCATTCTAAACTGATAATATATATAAACTTATAACCTTTTTACCTTTTTGCGCGATTTGAATATGACGTTTTGCTGGAATGATCAGAAATATTGATAAGGCCGTCATAGAACCAGCCTTGAACGTTGTTCTAACAAAAGACAACTATGGCGGGATCGCGTGTTCGTGTTCGTCTGGGGGAAATCTTAGCGATGAGAAGCTTTTATATTTTTTTATATTTTAAAAACATTTCGAATAAAGTACGTAATGAGACAGCGTTCGCAATATGCTAATTATCAATTATAAAAATTTTCATCATTTTGAAGTAAGTATTTTGAAAAGGGAGGCACGGGCAACAGGCCCTTCTTGAAAAAAAAGACATTTTGGGGTTGTTTTTATTTTGAATAGATGTGCAATTGGCTGTTTGTAGTCATGGTGATGGTGAGTTTAGAGTAGTGCCTTGGTGTTCACCATGTAAGTCACATAGGTTTGAAAAGTTGAATCTTATGCTGGAATTATTGAATGGAATGTATGTTATGGCTGCATCTAAATTGTCCGCACATAATTCAGCCCAAAGATGAAGTGTCTTTGGAACCTATAAAATGTATTATAAGCAAAGAAATCACAAAATGAGATTTATTTTATTATTGCCCGAGCCTAGAATCATTTTAGAATGTGCAGGTTTTTGCTATAGATTGTTAGAACTATTGCGTCCAAACACAGAGTGACCCGGTGGATCTTCTCAACCAATTGTTGATAAGCCTTCCTGGTTGTCTGATCCTTATTTTCCAAACAAATAATTAGTTAAAAAAACATGTTGAAAAACTGCTGAAGTTCAGGAGGAGTTGTATGCGTCGTAAAAATTCTCGCCTCTGACTTGCAATCCAGATATTTTCTAATCTTAGGTTTAGAGCTGCAGAGGGTACTTCCATTCCATTGATATGAAAAATAGTGTTATTGACAGTCTAGATAAAGGCTAATCGTTGATCAATCCGGTGAGCAGTTCCTCGCTATTCAGTTTTATTATTGAAATAAGGCAGGATCTTCTACGAAAGAACAGTTTACGGCATCCCCGCCGCTCTGTAAGTCATTCAAGCAAGATCCTGTGATCAAAAGCTTTATTGACATCAAAGTTTTACATAATACAACGAAAAATGTAAGTCCTGGAATGTTTGAAAATTCAATGTCCTTCCCCATTGATATCCTATCTGCTGCTCAATACCGTCAATTTATTCACGTCCAAGAAAGGGAAGGCCTAAAGTTAACAATTGCGATTGGTATTTAAGTTCGAAATAATCATTGGATAGAAATGGGATTCAGAGGATTCGGGCAAGGATGATTAAGATGGACAGCCATTTTTGCATCTATTACAACGATCTGAAATTACGCTCAAGGATCAATGTACGCTGCATACCGTGTCCTGTTTGGTCATTTTGATTTCATGCATCAGAGATCACAGTTCTTAGAAGACCAAAGACTTCACATTGAAAACATATTTTGATTGTAAAAAGTTATGATGTTTGCATCGACTAAGCCATTTTGCCCGCCTTGCATGAAAGAAATAAGCCAGTTTTGATATAAACGTCTGAAAATACTATGTTGGTGCTAAAATATAAAGATAAAGCGTTGCTACTTACCAGTTTTACCAGCATTTAGAGAGAAATCACGACTTATCGATGATCAACCGAAATAAATGGAATTTGATTTTGTTGACTGGTAAATTTTCACTCATTTTTGCGCTAAACAAAAATCCCTTTGTGTGTTAAAGCATGTGTGTCTAGACGCAATCCAAATATAAATGTATTTATATTTTTTCTTTCTCTTTCTTCGTGAAGCCGCCCGAGAGTGATATCGTTGCTTGTACTTACGCTAAGATAAAGGGCTGAAAGAAGACTTTCAGTCCTGCGATCGAGTTGTCTCGTGCTTGAAAGATGATGAAAGTTGTCTAACTCGACGCAACAGCAAATATAGGCCTTGTTGTAGAGGCTTACACATGTGATTTAATTTGAATTCTTCAGGTCTCTTTTGGATTTAGAGATTATACATTTTATCACTGTTCAATCAATAATCATTTAAGACACATTTCTTTGTGGTGCCTTCAAATAAAGGTATTTTATCAACAACAACAAAAAAAACACTACCGTAAACCTTTCATTATTCCAAATAATTCCAGTTGGTCCTTTCATTATTATTTCAAATAATTCCAGTTGGACATATATGGATTAGTGTTAAGGAAAAATAAACATTTTTACATTTATTACAATTTATAGTAATCAATTGTTCATTACTAAAATTATTATTTTTGAAAACATAATATTAACAATTATTATTTCTTATTTTCGTAGGTATGCAAACATCGATTCAATGTATAAAAGTAAGCATATAGATTTCTATTTAAATTTTTAAGAATGCTTTGTCCATAGTTTAACCACTTAAAAGCGCTAACACTCCCCATACTTTGAATAAGCAAGCTTTTTAAGATAGAGAGCTTAGAGCTTATAGGTCGTAGCTGAGTGGAGAGATTGCGATAGTTAGCTGTCTGAGCTTAAATATACGTGACAATAATATTTTCGGTGCAAAATTGAATGTGAGTCGTTGAGAGAGCCGCTTTAAAGGAGATTGTTAATGCAAATCACTGCGAGATCCGCACTAACAGAAAATGTGTAATGTGTAATCTTCATCAACATATTCGACAACTACTTTTGCTTACCAGAACGAAAAAATACGGATAAAATGGATTCAAATACCGTTTGATTGGAGGTGTGTCCGTGTAAGCGCTTGTTAGTGATCACGCTCTGGTTTTATCGTATATTTTACCCCATAATAACATTTGTGTTAACGAACGTAACATCAAATATATATTGAGTTTTAATATTATTAGCAGTGGCATTTATTACAATTTAAATTTATCGAAATCCTTTCCTGAAAGACTCTACTTGAAGTTTTGTACTCTTTATTTCCCGACAAGAATATCAAAATAAACTGATCAAAATTTATTTGAATAATTGTTTACAAAATATTAAAATATATTTTGAAATTAATAAAAAAATAATAAAAAAATAATAAAATAAAATAAATATTTATTCAAACAAATTATCAGGCACTTGAAATTTAAAGTAAATTGGAAAATTGTTCCAAAAGGTTGACTCAACAGGTCGCAAAACTGAGGGTTAAGGGCAAAGAAATAAGGTTCGAAAAATCCGCTCGAAATTCATGAAGCTTCCAGAAATGTATTTTTCTGTTCGCCGCAACGTTTCATTTCAGCTATCGCTCCTTGACGGTAATGATGATAATATTTGTTGCTCTGTTTATTACCTATGTAGTCTCTCAGACTTTAAGGATGATGCTTCAGATTTGTGGTAATTATGAACCTCACATATGAAAGTTTTACGGCCTCCAATAATATTGAGATTCTACTTCAAAGCAGAGGACTTTATTTGCTACACCATGAGGAATATTTGGGCAATTTCCTAGGAGCAAATCCGCAAACACGGTTGATTATAATGAAATCTTGTCACCCTAAATTGCTCATCTCGCCATACCCCGTCAAATTCACTCACTCTCCTTTCGATCTAAAGCTCCTTGGCTATGAGTTTCAGCATTTGAGCTTGTTAAGAACGGTTTGGAACACAATTTTAGTGCATATCTTTAGCACTGAACGCAAATATTGACAACTGATTCTCAGTATCCTATTCAGTTCAGTTATCTATTCTCAACTTATTGTCAAGCGTAAAGGGTCTTCCTTACAGTTTTAGTTTAAAAAACGAACGAATTTTGCCAAGTCCTGTTCCTTGCAAGATTTTTAATTGACATTCAAAAAAGTTACTGTTTGTCAAAAATATTAGATGTGCTAATAAAAAATAGTTCTTTCGTCATGGCTAAAATGCACATGGTAAGAAGTGTCAAACTGGGTCATATTTTTTTTTTTGGAGGATCCCTCAATCTGTCACTTGAAGCGGCACTTTCTTTTACGCCTTGCTGAGATGCTCCAAAAAATCAAAATCAACCCAGAAATCAAAGCCTTCGTTTCTCTTTAGAACCTCTTAAACTTCGTTTCTTTAACGAAACTTTATAACTTCCTCTAAAAATTCAGTTTGCACATACGTTAATGGTTTAAAAGGATGCGCTCAACGAATAATCTAAAAACATCCACGAGTTTTGGGATTTCGTGTTGAAAACCCCAGTTTCGGATGCAAGAAAATGATTTAAGGTTCATAGAAAGCAAAAACGTTGCTTATGAAAACTTTACAAAGGTTGAAGATAATCGATTGCATGATTTTTCTCGAGCACTGACATCTAAATTGCAAAAAGTTTTTGAAAATAGTTGTTTCTAATTGAAAAATCGTCTCATCTTTTAACACTTCTTCATTGCATGCCCATTGAGTTATCAGTAAACACCCTCTGAGAAGCTTTCTTTTGTTCCTGAGAAATTCTCTTCCCTGTAATTCTCTTCCTGAGAAATTCTCTTCCCTGTAATATGGGCTTTCTTTCCAGTACAGCTTCCATGGTTTTCAGATGTTTCCTACTTTTATTTATTCAATTGTTCAGTGATTTATTAGATTGTTCAGGTTCGAGTTCTCATGACATTTATAGTTCCCAGAAGTGTGTGAATGGCTTTCGTTGAAAACCTAGACGGCTTTTATGGTTTACACATTGACCCGTTTCTTATACTCATTCTCCTATTCTCAAAAATAGAGCATTGTTGTTTTGGAGGGAGTCACTATATCATGCCTTTGAAAGTGATCGTTACTAGTCCATGGTATATTTCCAAGACGCAGATATAGCTATTCATCTTAGGTTGGATTTCCTATCTAAAATTTGACGTCAACTTCAAATGATAAGACTTGTTCAAACCTGAAAGTAAGGTCAGAACTACGCGCCTTCAAAAAATGGCATGAAAAATGGCGCTGGGAACAGTTTAAGTCACAGCGCAAGCGCCAAGCGGTAGGTGGTCTAATCTTCCATACGTGACAAAGGTTCAGCGCCAGTGAGTGTTTTTTTCGGGCTAGCACGAGTTGTTAGTGGACTTCTACCAAGTGGCCTCATGGAAGATTACCACTGAATAAGTCTGCACACTATCGCAAATTGAATTGACATTGGTCAGATCACACTACACTCCAGTAGCGTATTAGGCGATCCGAAAGATCTGCACAAAACACGTCACGAAGGTGACGGACGACCAAAAGCAGGTGTAAGTGTCCGCATGCGAAAATCTTCTGCAACGCCCAAAAGAAAAGCCCGGACTATTTTCCTAAAAGCGACAACAAAAGTTCCCAAAGATACAACACTATGGGACTCTAAGTACCATCAAAGACATCAATCAATGATCTTTGATCATTGACAGATCAAAGACATTTGCAATTTCTTTAGAAATTTCTGGAGTTCAGCTACGACGAGGCCTTCGAAAAAAGACCGTTGGCAAAAGTTTATCGAACCACAAGGGATCCACTTTGATGAAATTCAAGGTTTTGTAGCATTATCTAAAAGAAATCTGTTTTTTTACGAAACTTCTTCACAAACGCTTCATACAAATTCTCAGCATGAATTTAGTTTTGCTTACTTTTTGCTTAGCTTTGCTTTTTTAAAGTTTTCCTGATTCTGGGAAAGGTTATAGGTTATAAAAGGGTATAGTTTTTGCACCGTTTTAGCATTAAAAATTCGAAAATTGATGTTGGGCTCGACGATATAGTTGTATATGCGTGCATGGTTCATAAGAAAACATAGCCATTTGACAGTTTTCATTAGAAGGAATATCAAGGGTGTAAATGTTGAACAATATGGGACTCGGACATGAATCTTGAGGGACGCCAGTAGGTGTATTTTTGGTAGAAGAGGTTCTATCTGGAGCTCTAGCTTAGTATATCTTATTTTGACGAAGAATAAAATTATCAGGTATAAGGAAGTGAAGTTCGTTTTGATGTTGCCGCAGGCCAAACTCTTGGTAGCTTGGGTTCGCCGGGCCTTGCTTCGTGGATCGCGAGGACGCGTTTCAGCTGCATACATCCATATAAGGAAGTGTTGTTTGAAATTATTTTATACAGAAGTCCTCCGTATTACGGGATATTGACGGTAACATCAGATGATTGAATATGATTGAACTAGTGCTAGTGATTGAACTAGTTGTACATCTAGTTCAATCATATCAGTTGATACTTTTTGATTAAAGACAATTATGATGTACTTCGTTGCACAGTGAAGAAGTTGTTCAGTCTAAGACTTGTTTCTAAAACCGAATAGTGTAGGGAGTTTGACAGAATGTTGTGACCTTCCAAGAAGCTAATAAACCTCTGTACATTCATTTTTCGTCGTACAAGATTGAATGTTAGGCTCATATGTCAATGTATTTCGAACGATATTGTGTGTTTACTTTGACTTTAAGTGAATATTTTCAAAATTGTGGTGGAAAGGGAAAGTTTCATGCACGCCTTTAATAAGAGGCATATGAAAACAACTCACTTTCTTGATAAGTTCTTTACAAAAATGCTAAGGATTCCATCTATACAAAGTGCTTTACTGTTCTTAATTTTCTTTAGTAAGATTTTTACTTCAACCTTCTGGAGAACGCTTGAAAAGTGTAATCAAAGGCATTGGGGAACGCTCAAGACACTTGAGACCGTTTTCAAAGAGTTTCGTGTTAATATATGAAGAGTATCGTTACTCATTCCGTCTGAAATGTCTGGAATCTATGGATATCAGCCAGAACTTCTGATTTACCTACGTTTAGCCCAGTATCTCTACTGTCGTTTTAGAAGCTAAGAGACTTTTTCCTTAAGGATTCGCTGCAGGTGCCAGAATTTATGAGAGTTTTTATCAAGATTCCAACATTTGTTTCTCAGGCGAAATATTTTTCATTTGATTGTATAAGACACGCTTTTCTCCCCGATTTCTAGGTGCAGCTCAAATAGTAAGTGCAGTGTCCTTTTCTGCATGCGTGTTCTTGTTTTAATAGTCTTCACGTGTTTGAGGTACTAAGAATGTCCTTGATCATAATTAATCCACGTAAAGTATGTTACAGCTGATAGTGTATTTCGTCGAGACGATTTTCCCCATTTTATTTTTTCCAATGAAAGGCGCATCTATTAAATGTTATCCACAAACAAGGCGCGATTATTTGTTCATGACTCAAATTTTCCGTCAACTTCGCGGAAATACCAACAACATCAACTCTCTTTTCGTTGTGAATCCTCCAGCAACAATGCATGAATAGCCAAAATATTTTGACTATGGCACATTTGCACGGTGTGCATGTGACATCAGCAACAATTGTCTTTCGCAATAAATCGAATATCCATGACAATAAAGATAAAACACGACAAATACATCAATCGAAGACAATCAGACAAAACAGCCATAATATTGTTAACAAAACGATAATGAAAATGAAAGCCACCAACTCCGCTCAATGCTTCATTGGCCGATGAGGAGGTAAAATGTCTTCATTGTGTTGATGGATTGTTCGGGGGCTGAAAAGTATCTGCTATCTGTTCGTTAAGTGGCGCACGGGAAAATATCTTTGCAATTGGTTAGTTTGCTTGGCGTGCCTTATTGTCACATCCCAGACCTCTACCTTTTCATTGCTGCAAAAGGTGAATTGCCGCGTGTTATGACAAAACGCTGGTTCGCTTGAATACGCGACCGATTTCCAAGAGAAAACACTACAGAAGAACGAATATGGGCGGCGATCAAGTGCGAAATAAAGAGACCTAAAAATAATTGTTGGAACAATTGATATCGAAGTAAACACCTGATGCAAGTTCACTAAGTTTTCCAGGATTAGCAGAGGCGTGCGGGGAGGATTGGAAATGTCCAAGTTAACGTCGAAGGCTCTGCGTATTGCATTAAATGTTATGACTATAGGCATGTTAGTGGCGTTTTTACAACTGACCTCCCTCGTACGACACGTTACAGCACTTAGTGGCCTAGTGGCCACTTCGCAAGCTTGACGAAACTTCAGAAATCGCGGAGCAGGTATCAGAATATCCTACTGAAATCTGAGGTTGAGCCGGCGCTCGTTTTGGACGCACGTACAAGAAACCCGGGAAAACTTTGCGATTTCACCAGCGCCAGCACTTGCAACTATCAATAATTTCAATCTCCATCAAATTAATCGCGTCTACGTCACTGCAATAAAAAGCTCATTTAGGCTTGTTTCTGTCCGTCTGTCGCAGAGTGTATTATTTTATCCATATGTTAACACACAATGGCAGTGAAATTGATACAACCGCCGCCGCCGTTTTGTTAACTTGTGCTGGGCCGAGTAGTGTGTCCCCAAATGGGCCAATAACAACAGAGGACAGAATGTGTTGTCAAGGCTACGGAAAGAAGTTATTTAGCGTTTAACCTGTACCATGCCATTTGTATACTTGCGGTAATGAGGGCCTCTACGTGTCCATTAAACAATGATTTCGTAAAAAAAAAAATGTATATATATATAAACGTTTTTTTTCTTAGCTACTTACACGTATCACTGTGTCACCATGTCTTTATTATTATCATATGTATGTTGGCATGCCCGAAAACCTATGAGCTACAACGTATGTACCTTTTTGGGAGGTTTTAAGTGCTGTTTTGTTTCGGATTTTCGCAAAATGACTTGGAGTTACAAACAATTGAATGAATGTCGAAATGGTATTGGGTGTTTGTTTTTCTTTTCATTTTCATTAAGTCTTTTCGGAGAAGTCACACATGTGTCTCCCACAGTTACACACATTTTAAAATTCCGTATTGGTAACGACAATTATTTTGCAAAATAAATTTATTTTTATTTATGGCTGATTGTTAACAGATTGAATCTTATCAACGAACAGATACTACTCGTACTTTATCAATCAATCCTTCAATGAAGTCAACAATCGACAAAAACGCGATGCTATTTTTAGACATTAAACACTAAAAATATGTATTGGTCTTTCATTCGAAGCTGGAATCTTATTCAAAACAAAATAAATTAACATTTTAAACAAGGATATGATGTTAGTTGGAAAGAAGCGTGAAAGTGAAGGCCGAAGTGATAAGAAATCGACTTAGTTTAGTTATCAAACCATTTAATGTGGAGCAACAATCATGCCTAAGAAACTTAACACTATCCACCATAATTCCATATCCTGACATTGACGATGAAACACCAGCTAAGGACTAGATATTCACAATGAATCCTTGCACTTAATATCGTGAAATGTATATAGAACATTAACCCTGCAACGCTCAACTTATTATCGGTCGCTGACATGGATGTATGCTATGTATTTAGAGATTATTTATTAGGAAAACTCTTTTCGTGATAAGTAGGTGAACGGTGTTTGCTCTTTCAGCGCAGGATTCTCAAGCGCGCAATGCTCCTGACTTATTCACAAAACGCTTCCGCTGCTTTGACAAGAAATGATCTTTTTTCGACACATAACTTAAGCTTAGAGTACGTCTTTCTACGTTCAAAACAGAAGGAATGGAATGGAGGATATCAGAGTGTTTGAAAGAAATTTCCCGAACATCGGCACCTCCTGATACTCCAAAATGCCTTATTCAGCTGTCAGGACTGCCTGAGAATAACGTGATGCCATTGATCAATCGTTCTTAGCTTAGCAACCCGAAAAGAGCTCACCAATCCAGGGATTCCCGTGCTGCTTATTCAGCCTTTTCAAACGAAAAAATTGCGACAAGTGTCATTCACTTCTCCTTTACAAAATATGCAGAGATAATAACCTATTAGTGAAAAACAAAAATTGAATCTGGGTCATATAGTCCTCCTTTATAAAATATGCAGGCGTCGTAACCTATCAATTTTACCCTAAAATATATGCCCTCTAGATAGTCAGGTCCTGGAGAAATACCACCATAGGTTCCTTGGAGCCACAGCCTCAGGTCAGCGATCATGCGTCTAGTTCACATAGCCTTTTTGTCGTTTTACCGGGACTTTTGCCAATCGCTGAGAGATTATTCCCCGACTTTCACTAGACGATTCCCTGAGTCTTCCTTCGCTGACGAACCCTTTTCTATCGCGTTCGACACAGGTTAATATTTTTGCGTTAACTAACAAGATTCTTAAAGATTCTGATGGATATCAAACCTTAGTTCCCTGTTCCAGAAACTGGTCGATATGAGCATGACGCAGACTCTAACTTCAGATCAGAGCGAACCATTAATAAATTTGTTGAAGTCTTGAGTTTCCTGAGCTGTGTCAAATTTTTTTCCAAGCGTGGACCACAATCGTAAACCTGAATTTCGGGGACTCAATTTGACAGTCGTATTCGATCGATTCATAATGCTTCTAGTATGTGGACATGTACCAACTGTTTTCGGTTCTATGTTTATCTGGTTATCCTTGCGTAGAGTGTGGTCCCTTATTTCTGCCCCAAAGAGTAATCCAGGTTGTATCGCGCTTGCAAGGATTCGTTTCTTGGATGTAGTTGACTGTTGACTATGAATCACGAGAGGGCTGTTAAACGTGCTACAGCCTGGTCAGCTTTAACATATATTTCCTTGGATGAACTGATCTTTGGGTCTACCAAAGCGGCCTGAATTCGAATGCCGGTTCCAATTCGACCAGCCCTTCCCAAATATTATCGGAGTATATTCTTTGTCAAGATGGCTACTAGTTTTTTCTACTACTATGACTACTAGTTTTTTCTAGGCTGATACCGCGCGCAGCCTTTTAGTTCCCTAGTTTCGTCACCAGCGTGTCTTAGTTTAAGTTTTACAAACATGACTGTGCGACCAGCGACTAGGTCCACAACATCGTCCGCATAGCCGATCAACTGCGACTTTCCGGTAACTCAAACCTCAGTAGTCTGGCATAGCTTCTATTCCCCATGTCTTGACTGGATTCCGGGGTTCATTTTCTGCCACCTAATATAGCACTCACGATTTGGCTACCTTATTTTGTTTTGCATAGTGTATGACAAAGGTGCTTCTGCTAGTTCCTTAGAATCTGCATCGGATTTTCTGGTGCTTGACAAAAATGTTGAATCGCTTCCATGATATCGGTCCATATAGCGTATTTAAATGCACTTTTAATCACGATTCTAACCAGAAACCCACAAGCTACTCTGATGTAAAGTGTAGTTAAATGCGTTTTTAAACGTTCAAAGTAACCGGTACGAAAAACCATGGTCTTGAACTTCCAGGTACCTTCACAAGTTGAACTTTACTCAGCAGTTCTCTAATTATATTGTTGCTTGAAGAATCTAGTATGAAGCTCTTCTGCAGTAGAGACAAGTGCTAGGAGCATGAATAGGGTCAGCGAATACTTCACTGAAGAGTTTTTCGAGGAATTATCGTGTCGTGTCTAGCTGGCAAAATACAGTCGATGACCGAGGATTACTCTTCTCCTTGCTAATGAGCATGAGTCTAGCCTTTTGGGACTGTATGGGCACTTCTTCACACTGAAAAGCAGCTGAACACACTAAAGAGCAGGCCAAAGCAGAAGTGAAAGACCGTCTACCGTACATCAGTCGGAATCTCATCTGATCCTGTAGCCTTTCTGACTTTCATAGACAAAACGGCTTCCAACAGTTTGACCTTCATGAAAAGTGGGCTTCCAATTGACATTTGATCGCGAGCAGCCGCAGCGAGAGCATAGATGAATAGGTCAGCATTCTGGTCATCTTTTCTGCCTCGTATGATCGCAGCGACCTTGGTTCCAGTTTCACATGACAATCTGGAACCTAGATCCCATGTTCATCGGGTTACGTGGTGCCACCACGTATTGCCAACGACTGTGCTTATTGCTTTTGATGAGTCTGGAAAGGCATTCTGAAGCTGACTTATTCGCAGCTGATCGGGCCCATGCCTCTTCTGAGATGCGTGCTGAGTCCAAAATCACAAGAACCCTACAAATAGTTTCATTCGCGAGTTGGATGTGTTGTTTAATATTATCAGTCAGTTTTACATTCCTGCCGACAATTGAGTGTCAAAAGATATGTATTTTTGCTTATTTTTTAAGAATATGTAACAAATCATGTACACAAAATGTTCTTTATTTTCTTAAGTTCTAGTTTTCTTTATTTTCTTTTTATTTGGAAGCTACATTTCCGTTTTTTCTCAAGGATCTCTTTTCCCCTACATCTCGACAAACTCTACACCTCAAAGCTTATACATATGCTTATTATGTCTTCACCGAGAGAATACCCCAAGTACGCTTTATTGTGGTGTCCTTCGGCCTTTTATTTCTTGTTATTGCTTGTTCTTCCAATATGTCTTATTTGATGTTCTTCCAATATGTTCCTTATTACTATTTCTTGTTTTCTGCATTTCATGTTCCAGTCGTTAACTATTTCCAACGTGTTCAGAGAACAACAAAAGATCCTTTTGCCACTTTTATAGTAAGATAAATGATTTTTTTGGCTGGCGCCAAGGTTTGAAATCCACTGGTTTGGTCTATGCGTGCATTTGACACTGTAAAGATTGAACTCTTTAATTTGCTTAAATATAAAAGAATGTCAAAGTTGCTTAGGATAAGAACTGTCCAAACGTAGTGATACTCGGTTACACACGAAAAGCGGACCGACAACAGGACGCTGTTCATCACAACAATGTGAAGTCTCTTCACAACAATGTGAAGTCTCGTGCAATGAACGATCACACATATGTGTATCCCTGGGTCTTCTTTGATGGGCCACGTAATTGTATTCAATCAACGAGAAAGAGTATAGATAAATTCTTCAAACTGTGAGCGATTGAACGAAACATTCCAGGAACCTTGGTCAAAAAATCCAGAAAACGAGTGGAAGCCGCGAAACTCGGAAAACAGAAGACTCTCAGCGAACTGACCATGTCAGAAGATTAAAGTCGACTGTATTTTTTTTTCTTTTTTTGAGAAAAAGAGCGTTTTGACGCATCTGACAGAAGAAATTTCAGATAAAGAAAATGGCGGAAAATCCCACTCGTTGGTGACCACCTTTTGCAGGATGTGGAAGGCTTGAGTGTAAACATGAATTAACCACCGTAATGAGCCGTCGGTAAGTGGGTGCGTGGGGAAGCATGAGAGTGCATTTTTTCTTTTTTTTGTGAAGAAAGGAGAAATATCTTTTCCAGGAATAAAAATGAGATTGTTTTTACCAATCCAGGCAGGCAGGAACTTTAGACACTCTTCATCTTTCATCGTTTCTTTCGAGTCTCTATATCATGAAAAAGTTACTTGGAGTGAAATCAGAAGAGCAAGATGGCAGGGATTAATGGTGATAAGTGTCTGGGCAAAAAACTCAAGAGCTTTGAGGGAATAATGTTCCTGAGCGCTGTCGTTATGGAGAAACTAGAAACAAATCTTCCAAATATCTGGCCTTCTGCGACGGATAATCTTATTTTAACCCATCAAAATTTCAATGTCAGTCTGATTTACTGCGGATCTTTAAGGAAGATACTGGCGGCGAACAATGTCTTCATTTTAAACACGTTTCATTTTCGCACTGGAATAGTCGGTCCTTCGTTTTGATGTTTAAGTTCCTAGCATATAGTTTGCAACCTGTTAAGGCTAAGCACGAGAAATTCTCATGTTTTTCTGAATGATCTAACAATTCCCAACCATTTCCAAAGCCGCCACTTTCTTTTTGGGTTATGAGAAGAGGCACAATTTCGCAGCAACAAAGTGCATCTTAAATTTTCGATTAAAAAGTATCCTGCACTATCGCACAATCTTCGGCAAGCTTTCTAGTCGCCAGAAGTCGATTTTTCAGTAAAAGCCTGTTGTATTTGTCAGCGTATGGGTCGTAGCTTGTTATTTCTGGACCAGTTCACTTTTTAGTTGACATTTATCATTGACAGGCGGGCAGGAAAAGGATTTTAGGGGCGCTTAATGGCATCCATTAAATTTATTTTGAAATCACTCCGATTTTCGTTCTAGAACATTTTCGTTGAAGAATTATATCATCTAGATCTTAAAATCACGATTCCATAAACATTTGAAAATCTCCAACAAAGATAATCACTCAAGATAAAGAATCAATCGAAGGTGGTGTCACATGAATCTCAAGGATCTGCGATGATAATTATCGTCTCATCAAGCTTGAAGAGCCAAAGTCAAAACCTCGTCAATTCTTCAAACAATTTGCATAAATAAATTCACAATTATCTATTCTTCGGACTTGTCTGCTTGAATCATGACCAGCTCAGCTCGAAAGAACCACTCCATAGTCCACCATGCCGACATCGTTAGAAGTACAAAAACCATTTATCACATTGGAGTCAAGTGTGAATGCGATTGAAAATACAAAATGTATAAACGTAAGATATGGCAATCACAACTACTTTGTACGCAACTGTGAAAACCTTGGGAAATTCGAGGTCGCGCCGAGAATATTTGTGTGGAAATCTATCTAGACAGATTCCAGAGATCTATCTAAACACAAACGCATAGCGCTGTTGTTCATGATCTTAGAATCTAATTGATAGTGCGGCTCACAAAGAGACGAACCCGTCGGTAAATGGCCGCGACTCGTTATTCTGTGGGAAAATAAGTCAGGATTAAATAGCCAGAAACGCGGAAAGCCCGTGTGAAGCTGTTTTGCAGAAACTGCAACTTTCTTGCGAGTGGTGTCTTCTGACTCACTCTAATTTCGCACAACTCTGGTTCAGGGATTTATCTCACGAATACTGGCATGTAATTGGAGAAGGATAGTGTAATCTGAACTCCATGACTCATTTCCTCTAGTCCTCCAGATTAAAAAATAATCAATAATTAGACAGTCAAAGAGTTGTTGGACGCAGTAGTTTGCATCGCGTAGTAAACTGATACTTTGAGACAAGAATTTCTGGAACTTGTTGGCAAGTCAATGCAAATGAATAAATCAAAAGAGAGAACAAATCAAATGATAATCAGCTGCCATCAAAACAACGCCCAGCACGTGGAAATCAATCTCCAGGATTTGCATAATCTCCATAAACGCTGCATCAACCCTGATACGGCGAAAGAATCTTCTGCTCGTGTTGAAGCGTCTCCGTTTCAGCGGCGATCTTGTGGATGATCTTTCCATGATTCATGGTATTCTTTCGTTATGTAATCACTTTGTTGTGTTTATTTCATGGTCATCGAATAATTGTGTGATACGTGAATTGTATCTCCACACACGTCATGGCTTGACATGATCTCGTTCGTGTACTAATTGCTGAGACGGAGGTCGTTCAGAGCTGATCTCGCTGTTACTACCACGATGCAGCCGAGTTATGACCATAGTTGAGCCTCAAGATAGAATTGCATGACTAGCATGGACTACGCGACAACGACTTGTCAATGGTGGAGTAGCATAAGACCTCGGGAGCACGGAGAAAATGCACTAGAATTGAATGTCATGTCCGAAAATGGAGAAGTCGGTTTCGATGTCATAGAATCAGAATCAAAAAGTCGATAATCTCAGGTTGCAGTGGGCATGCCAGACCCATTAGACGACTCCAAACACATCATTGTCAAGGCTCATCATACAGTCCATCTGGATTTCTCACCTCCAACTTTTTCTAAAGATCGGATAAGATCACGTTCTCCAAGTTCGTTCAAACTGTCTTCGTTAGTCGAGTCCCCCAAATGTTGTTGAGGAGTGTCTATTGGTCTACGTCCTCCTGTCTGCCAAATCCTTTCGTCAGTGCCCGTCAGTTGTTCATACGCTATAAGTGGACAGACTTCTTGCATTCCTGCAGTTTTCATTGATTGAAGACTTGTGGCAAGTCGAAATTTCGTACAATTCATTGTTGTATTAAATTCTTCATTGATCTCCTTCTTATTCTGCTCTGATGCTTTTTGGATGAACCGTCCTTTGCAATACCCGGGCTTGCATTCGCTTATATTTTAGACTTCTAATTACAAAGCTTCATTTTCAGTATATCCAGCTGAATTTTAAAATCATAAGGTCCAAACAAAACGGCATGTTCACGTTCTTTATTTTTCGTTCGTTCTCAACAGTCTCCTACCCGTGTTTTATCAGTTGTGTACCAAGTTATGCAGGTTACGGTACTTTACACGCATCCTGCTCGTATGTGGGCATGTTGGAAGCCAATGGCGGGCTTTGTATGCTACCTTCCTGTGTATGCCAATCGTGGCCAAGATTTTTCGTCTCATGTTTTCACAGCTGATAAATTCGCTTTTTCTGTTTTGCCTATTTATTTCACAACTTTTTGAATTACGATATATTCTTTTGACGAACATAAAACCGTTACACCGTACGGTTATTTCCTTTTTATCCAACAACAGTCCAAGTGAAAGGTGACTTGCCCGTGTCTTTTATTAAATTAGACTACTTTTGCTCGAAGCAATCGCAGGGCTTTTATATGATATTTTGATTAACTGTAAAATATTGTGTTAACAGTTGTATTGGGTAGTAATTTTTGTAATAAGTTATTGTTGTATTGTACTAGTTCTTGCAGGAATCACAAAATTCGTTAAAATTTCGTTTCTGACAGCTAACGGTATTTTGAAACTAGAACGTAAAGTTTTGAAAGGCAGATTTGGTTAGAATTGTGTTGATGATGTTCAGTTAAAAAGAAAAATTTTTCCTGAAGTTCAAGAAAAACACAAAGGCAACGGAAATGTCATGTAACATGAAAGCTGTTTACATGAAAACTTCAGCAAACCATTAAACAGAAGCGAAAAATGTAAGTGTCTCATCTATTTCAGAGACTTTGAGGCTGTTGAAAGGATCGTGTGACTAACTTTTACTTGACCCAATGTATTGAACGGATATGGATGTTTTCAGTCTTACCTGTATAAGATCAGAATGTGGTAGCCTTTAGATTTCATACTCATTACTCATTACAAGGGATGGATACTGATGATTACATATGATACACTTATGCCGTGTCGCTCCTTTTTTCATTCAGGAAATACACTAAAGAATCTTCTGAGATTGCCCAAAAAATGACAGATCTCTGTTCAGAAAGGACGTCGAAATATTTTATCAATTCGAACATCGCAAACTATCTTAAAAGCGGGAAAGCATAATTGATGGGCTTGAGGCATCGAGAGCAGTGACGAATCTTCTCTTACAGCCCTTAATCAAGCTCATCCTTATTAAAAAACATTAATTTGACCCGAACGCGCCCTAAGATGTAAAATAAAGATTCCAGGTAGGCACTTGGTTTGCAATGCAGTTTCTTTGTGAAATTTTGAAGTTTGACATTTAGAATATTATATCTCAGAAGTCTTGCTCATGTTTGGGAATGGACTGGAGTTGCATCACCTTTTCATTGCCATCTTGATAACTAAGTGGCTCTCAAGTCTTGTCAAACTAATCCTTACAGTAGTGGTCTTAATTTAAAGTATTTTAGAAGGATATGCTTATTTGTGATGTGGTGACGTTTCGAAGCATATGATTACTAAATCTCCTCTCGGTTGAAACTCTCCCAAAAGCCATCTATTGAGTCGGTTAGAAAAAAATGGTCCATGTATGTTACTTGTTTCAACTCGCCGTATACACAGCCGTCGAATTTGTCTTGTGAAACAAAATTACATTTTGAAAATCGACGACACAAACCTCTGAATGTCCAGTTGTATTGGCAACATATCATAACCACACTGATACTACGTTGAAATTGTGTTGTTTTGCGCCAATTTTCCTGCCGCATCGGTATTTGTTACTTGTTACGGATGGGAGATAAGGAAAGACGAATGTGCAGAGAGATGTGGATTATCATGACATGCACTCACATATACTATCTCACATACACTATCAAACCAGAAAAAAATATTCCCACATACATTCAAGCCCAGAACGCTATGAATCGCGATCTCCCATTAATCTTATTCGTTTAATTTCTAAGCTCTCTATCTCGAAAAGCTCGCTTTAGTGTCGTCGTGTAAGAGCTTTTCAGTAGTAACGCTATGAAAAGTTTGGATTAAGACCTTTTAACTCTTCTGATACGTGAAGTTGAGATATTATTCGCGACAGGTAATGCAGTTTTCGGGTACACCTTGAAGGGCTCTGAAAATTTCCTGAGGTATGTTTGGCTTTTTTTTAACACAGTTCGACAAGTAATTTGTGCAGTATGGTTTTGAGGTGAAGTTTACCTCATTGTCCGACCTTACTATACTTCCAGCTGCTCATACTGTTTCTGACGTTACTGAGTTTGATGCATGAACTTATATTGATTATTGTTAGACATCACTTCATATCCTTAATGAAGCATTCAACTCAGCCAACACCGACGCTATCTGCTTGCAGAAGCTGGTGCACCGTTTTTCCATCGATTTTAGATAAAATTATCCTTCGCTCCTTGGGATTTGTTGAAAGAGTAAAGAGTACCGTGCATTTCTTTTTGATTTCCATTGAGTCTTCGAGCTTCGCCACATCTCAGATCAAGATTATTGTCTGAAAGTTGGCGAAGTCGTATTTTAAAACCAAGGATCAAAAGGATCATTTATGCTTTTCGGTAACATTTTGTGGAATGATATAGGTATTTAACGTTAACCAGATTAACTCATAGAATGAAGTGTCCTCGAAAATTATTGAATGGGTTTTGAGCGCTATCTTAGCAAAATTTAAATTTTCAAAATAATATAAATAATAGGCAAGGAAAACAATCAAAGCAAAATCTAGATATTACATCAATCAAAGCACGATACGCGGTGGATAGCGAGTTTACTGGAATCACGTCGTATCCAATTGTAAAATTCAAGATCGTGCTCTTGAAAATTCCATCAATAAAGCCATTTAAATTTTCGGTAGTACGCGAATCCCGATGGTTTTCCACCAAAATAACAACAACAAAGGCAGAAAAAATCAGATATTCATCTTGTTCATATGAATAGAGTGCCGATGTCAACATTTCTGCGTAATCTAACAGTATTGGTCGTAAAAATGAGCGGGCAAACGCGACAAGGTCAATTTTCAATGAAATATGAAACAGAAAAATCGTGGAAGATCGTCCGTGCGAGTAGTCAATGATCAACAATATCTACAACAAATTTGCATAAGTTTGTGTACATTTATGTAAATCGAAAATGATCTTTTTGCAATTCTTGTAGTGCGTGTAAGGTTCAAAAGAACCATCCACCGAGTTGATCAACTTTTTCTCCACGCCGCTGGCGAAAGAAACAAAAAAAAAATTGTCATTGATGGGAGGACGCTACTTGAATCTAAAATGCCATAAATACTTGTATCTATCGAGGAGTATCTTAATTGATATAATGATGTTTGACGACGACAGCAGCGAAGACCGCGACAAGTTAGACGACAACGCTGAAGATGAAGAAATAGAGAAACGCCGTTGAATCGTTGAAGATAATGATGATGGCTGTGGTGGATGCTAGCGAAACTTGGGCTGGTTATTGTAACGATTTTGATGATCAAGTCGCCATTGAAGTGGTCCGGGCCCGGTAAATGTTAATTGATCTTCAAAGACTCATCTAAATGGATGGCGTGTGTGGGCAAATAGAGTTGTCCCGAAAAAAACTTCCTTAGCAGAACTGTCTCCATTTCCAGGCCAAATTTCTAGGTCTTCTGGTAGCTCTTTCTAATCAATACCGTCCGTCGGAAATCTGAAGGTGCAGACCCAGCTTTTGCGTTGAAAGGTACAAGGAAGACATCCGCTGAAGACATCCAGCCAAAACGAAGTTGACCAAGCGCAAAGCCAGCCCAGCATGTGACGAACAATAATGATTGCGACCTTCAAGGTAGTGCGTTGGAGGACTACCATCGACTTTTTGACGCTTCTTTCTGACGGTGACCTCCAAGATCATCTGAATCTGAACTTTTTTCCCCGCGACAAGCCACCAGGCATGCTTGTTGGTTTTTCCTCGATTATATTTATTTTGTCGTTTATGCTTGTCGTCGCGTTTTTATATGATCATTATAAATTCTCTTGAGCTGATCTTGCGAAATTTGCATGAAAAGATCTGCGCCAACATCAACATGACTCTTGAGTTATTTAACTCTTGAGGATGGTGGTACCAAGTGGCTTCTTTCTTGCCTCGGTGCTTGATAGTTTCACGGCTTGGAAGCCGAACCAGCTTAAGAGCTAGCTTGAATGCTAGATCTTACTAAATTCTACCGAGTGATGCAGATGCCACGGCTGGTGATCTGATCTTTGCTGATGATTATATTATACCATAATAGCAATAATCGTCGGATGACTTGATATCTTTTGGTTGTCTCTGCATTTGCTCCTCGTCAATGCCTGCCTGACTGATCGTTCTTTTCTGGTTGGCGATGACTTTTTAATTCCGCCAACATCCACTTGAGAGCTGGCAAATCGAGATTTCGCACCGATGACAAAATATAAATTGTCTTTTGTTGAGTTAGAAAGGAGAATGGAAATAGATGGTCACAGAGGACAAGCAACAAAAAAAATAAAAAAATTCAACAAAAGAGGAAGGCCATTTCCTTGTAGGAAACGTGATTTGCAAATCAACTTCAAAATGCATTCGACGGCAAATGTTTTGGTTGATAAGTGAACGAAATGTCGGGCTCCAAATATCATTTGAATAGAAACGCATACAACTTGTTGCATGGCAGAATATATCATTCATTGCGAAGAATATACGTCGTCTATTTCATTTCAAAAAGGAAAAAGAAAAATGCCATGTGCTAGGAGAAATTCTACGCAAATTACATTAAAAAATCGAATACTATGTACTAAGTACGATTACACTTTATTAGAATTCGAAATGTATATAAGCCACAAATCCGCAACATTGGATCTCGTAAAGGATAAACTCTACGAAACTTCAACAAAACATTTGCAAAATAACTAAAGAACCATATCAAGACATTAAACACCATATATGAAGTACTCAACATCATCAGCATTGTGAGCAATGTAATCCTGCCAAGTATAGGAGAACTTCACCGACCGAAAACAGTAGAAAAGTTCAACGTTGTATACTACAAACTATATGTTGACGACTGTTGAATAATTGTCCATAAAAGAGCAAAAATGAACCATCTTACTACACACACGAAAAATATCTACAATAAAAACAAGTTTACCATAGAGGCGGACGCAAATGAAGAACTCATTTGTATGAATATAGCTGTCGAACGGGAAAACCCCCCTCTTAGAATAGAAAAAGAGGAAACTAACAGCCAGTTTTAGAGAACCACTTTTACCAGCAGTGTACAGATCAACAGAAAAGAGACTTCACGCCATCCACATGAATTGCATATGCTATTCCTGCTTCAACGAACTAAATAACGTACTGTTGTTTCAATTTTTTTTTGTCCTCGAAACATTTCGTCGATTCCCGTCACAGTGGGCAGTGCGCTTTTCTCGGTGTGATGTTCCGTTCTCATTTTTTTAATTTTTTTTTTTTGCCCGAACGAATTCCGTCAATCCCCGTCTATTTCTTTGTGTCGTTCACATATCCGTTTCGGCTGTATTTTGTCGGATCTTTCTTGTATTCGATTCATATTCGGATTCGTCCTCAAAGCGAAAACGCGTTTAAAAATAACTTGCGGAAACTTTGTCATTGTCATTTGTCATAGAAAATTGCAAAACGTTTATTTAATACCAGACTTACTTTTGCAGAGACTTAGCAAATTTTATTAATTTTTATCTCTTTATCTCTGAGCTTAATTCTATCGATTCAAATCAGTTTAACATCTGCACCAATAGTTTGGCAGAGAAAACTATTATATGCAACTCTACTCTCATACAAACCATCGAACGAGTCCTGTGTAAATCGTGTACAGGCTCATCGCAAGTATCGTTAATTGTCATATTGGAAATTCCATTTTCCGAGCCAGCTAGTAGTCTTCGGAAAAAAACGTAATATTAATTTCACTTTGACATATTTGAACCAGCTGTCATCTATACAGTAGTAGTCGTGAATGTTCTGATGCTTGAATATGAAGGGAAAGCTGATAAAATTCGATATAAGAAACACTTGTCAGAAAACTGATCTAAAGATTATCCGATGAGAAGACAACAGCCAAACACATCAAGTGAAAGTCTGAAATTTTAGAAACTTCAGAAGTTGTACATACGCGAGGATACACGCCAATATCAAAGTTCATCAGGAAAGACGAATTGCGAACCTCCAATAGAAAGAGCATTTGAAACGAACAAAGACCAAAGATGGTACACTCTTAATCTAAGTATCCTTGGGGTTAATTTTCAAAGAATTGCCAACGGTTTTCACGGAGAGATGGATGTATATAACTACCATAAAAAATTTAAATAGGAAAGCAAAAAACAAAGAAAAAATTTGAGAAAACTCGAGGCTCTAAACACGGAAGGATACTGAGAATTTAAGGAGGCTCTCTTACAGTCAAAGAAACCATTATTTTCAAGTCTATAAATTACTAGTTTTCTTTACACATTCCAGCAGGAAGAGTGATAGCAATAACTCTTCCCATCACCAATATAGTTGACGCGGATTTTATTTTTTGAACCCATGCCCGTAATTTTCAGTGCAATTCCTTGTCAAAAGCTAGAGTTCTGCAAGGAATATAGTAGAAGAGAATGTATGACCATCATTAAGAGTCCTTTTTAAAGCTGAACTACGCAGTCTGTTCAGTATGAAATGAAAGAGAAATTTGAAATGGAAAATACTGTTTGTAACAATAAATACAAATTATTTTGCAACATAAGTTTAGTTGAACTGTATGCATTATAGTATTGCTCAAGTTTTTTATGTTAATAATGAAAAATAATTTATATTAAACTCTTGACATATATAATTTGTCCCAGGGACCCACTCCATATTTGTCAGCTGTTCCTCTGCTTTCCTTGGAGCAACTAAGCCAAAAGATTATCAATAAACTGAGGGAGCCGGCTACCCAGGTCTTACCGTCGATTCAACTTGCGCTTCTCCGATGGTATTAGCTCCAGCTCAGTGGTTTCGATTCTGTTTTCAGGATTAAAATTACTGTTTTCGGTAATACTTCGTTGAATTCATAAGTGACATTGAGTTCTTCACTTGACATACCACCATTTATAGTCGAATCTCCGCTTGAATTTCTATGCTTCCAACATTTTGAAATTTCTTCTAACATCTCAAATAGCAAAATCATAATTTGCGCCGATCATTGAACATCAATTGAACGGAAGTCAACGCTCTACAGATCTGGACCCAGGAACGAGCCTTATGGAACATTTGTGAAACCTTCATTCTTCACTGACTCTAGCTCTTCGGATACAGAATGCTCCAGTCTTCGATGTTGTTTCTTAGAATTCGCATCAGATATTCCGAGGCTTGGAAAATTTGCCAGTATTTTCAGAATATCCTTTCCCTTTGCAGAGTTAAACATGTTTATGAGCATAAGACTGCACGTGTGGTGGCTCGTCGGTGCACCTCCAACCTCTTAACACCCAAACGACTTCTGCAGGTACATCAAAGGTGGAGCACAGAACTTTGACGTCATATGAAGTCTAGTGAAGTGGAGTCTACTACAGAGAACAGATATTCCCAATAGTATGGATCGTGTCAGTTAGGCTTGCCTTTACAAGTTTTCCTCCGTATTTTACCATTCGTGTCATACATATATAAGAGTTTGTATGCAAACGGTGAGTCTGAGTTCCTCTATCCTTTGTTGATGAGCAGATCACCGGGAAGACCTCGTTGCGCAACAAGTCAGGTCGAAGGTAGTGGACGAGTTATACCATATCTACTTGATGTGGTTGACCTCTTCGTGAACAAATGTTACCCTCAAAGGTTCACCAAAACGTAGATAAAGGGAGGGACCTTTGGTTGGGACCCCGAAACCTAGTAATCGAGGTCTTTATGATATTTTTTTGGTTTCAAATTAAACAGAGATAATATTTTGGAGTCACTTATTTATTTAAGTTAAATCAATTCAATTCAAGTTTGATTATATTGCCACCATTATTATCTATGACTTGTCTCTAACATGCTGAAAGTTGCTGTACACCTCACCTGTAAAAACCTTTGCCCTGAACCTCGAAAAAGTTTGTTCGACGTCCATTTCAATGTTGTATTCGCTTGCCTGCAGGTAGGGTCCGAGCAAGTAACAGTTCATTGAAGTAATACTGAATGAATATGGTGGATGAGGTTAGAATCCCCAGCCAAACTCCGTTAATTTGCGCTGGGTAACTGACATGAGGATTGATTAATGCATGATGATAATTACGTATTGCGTATTGCCGCCGCTCCAAACGCGGACAGTACAAGTTGTGAAAAGACCTTCCGTGGATGAAAGCGTGGATTTGAACTCGATGCCGGTGATGAACTGCCCAGCGCAATTTAATGTTGTTGCACAGCACACACTTTTCATCTCCAGTAACCATCCGCCGTAGAAATCCTTCATTTGTTTGACGAACAAGATGGGAAACACAGTAAGCCATTCTGTCTTCCTTGTTTCATTGCGAAAGTTCGTGGCGTTTTCAAGCAAAAAAACTTTACCATCTATCTTAGCGCCTGGATTCTTCTCTCTTCATAGTTATTTTGTGGACCTGGAGTCTTTTGATAACTCTGCGATCCTTTTGATAACTCATCTTATGAACTCCTCGTGTGATCTCCAAAAGATCATCATCTTTCACCTCCTTGGGACGTCCCGATCGTAACTGATCTTTAAATTTTCGTTATTGGTTACGAAAGCGCTAAAATGACTGTTGTTATGTTTGTTCTTTTATCACCTTTCCTGCATAAATTCTGCTTATGTTCCAATGAACTTCAATTGTGCGATGTCCAAGATCAAACTTGTATAGGAAATTAAGTGGTGAACTGCCTACTATGGCATTTTATGCTTTTTATCAACTTCCATGTTCATCTTACCACTTTTGCTTGAAAACTAAATATGAAAACTAAATTTTACTTTATTGAAAAGCAAATGCAACCGTGATTACTTGACAGAGCCGCGATAATGAGAATTCTAAAATGCTGGTAAGTCATTGGTCCAAAATTCAAGAGACTTTAACACGCATCTCTCCGCACCTTCCTCTTAACTTCATAACTCCAGCAAGTATTTCCCACAAATACTAAGATGTCTGTAAAATTGAATACCGTTAGATTAGGAGTTTGTTCGAAGTTTGAAGCGTTCTTTGGTGGTGTTGTATATTTCCAATCGGCTCCCGATCTAACGGCATTCGACCAAAGCAAGTGGAATTTCATTTGGGTTGGTAAATTTCCTCTTGTGTTCGCGCAAACAAAAAAGAAGACTGCTCCCAAGGTTCTTGCGTACAAATGCAATTCAAATATGTTTTCTATCTCTGTCAGAGAGCAGCCACCTGCGAGTGTTTACACTTTATAAAGTTACACTCTGGTAACACATTAATACGCTTGTGGTTAAATGTGAGTCTTGTTCACACGAAATAAAGTTTGCTTAATCGATAATTTCTGCACAAAATCATCGAAAATAGTCCGAAATCACTCTTCGTCCTAAGTATCCTGGGAATACAAAAGATGCTCTCGACTTTAAACGGCATGATGCTTATTCTAATCCAGAAAAGAATCGATTGCAATTGCATGAATGCTACCGTTGAGTGTTCCATGCAAACATAATCTTTTTTCTTGGAGAACTTCAAGAAAACTTCTTGGACAAAAGCAAACCACAACAAATGATGCTTTTTTTCACTAACAAATTGCGACAATAATAGAAGCAGAAGTCATCCCAACAAAATAATATTGAATAGTAATTTCCACCGAAAAGAAGATAAACAGTAACAGCAGCAACAATAGCAGCAGCAGCAGCAACAACAACAATAACAATTACCACAACTAAGCATTCACCTAAACTCTTGTATTGATTGTGTCTGCTTCTCCCCTCGAGATAGTGGATCAACACCAAAGATCGGATCATCTTGCGATTGATCTTCACAGATCTTCAAGGTTAAGTGAAGTTTATTTGTCATATTGTCCGGTATGGTAATTGGTTAAAGCGCGTCAAGATAACAAAACAGCAGCCCCAAGAAATCTCATAGAGTGTTGAAAAAACCATTTGGACATATACTATATATAATGTGTGAGACGAAGTCTTCTTCATTTTGTAGATGTATCTTTTTGTTGTTGTTGCTGCTGCTGCTGGTGTCTGTTCATTTTTTTCGATTATTTCTTGACAAAAAAGTGAAAAGTCGCGTTGTTGGCGAGTTGTCTACCCAGCTGAATGGTAGCTGGCTGTAGTAGCCACAGACGATGGCAGCTTAAGCGCAGATAAAAGTACAAAAAGATTCTTTATTGTATGTCCAAATTATTTACACTTTTTGACCATCCCAAGTGAATATAATGCGCTCCATACAACGCAGATCATCAGATATGAAAATTATGTGTCAAGGCAAAGAGCCGGGCAGCCATCGCGACTAGATCGCTCGATTTTGCATATGATTTTGGATTTTGGACAGCAAATCGTGATTTTGTTATATAAAATTGGACTGGCTTGGGTATGTGTGCTCGGGACTTTGGTGAAGGGATTTTTTTTCGAAATGTTTGTAGAAATTTTTCGCAAATAGTCGAGCTCATCAGAAATTTTCGAAAGCGTCTGACGATGGACATGATTCAAGACATTTTGGGAAGAACAAGAGTTGCAACCAACCAAATAATGTACCATGTATAATTGCAAAGTCCAACATGTCGAAAGCCTCGACGACACGGAAGTCAACAAGCATGCAGACACCCAGCTTTTCAATTAAAATTCTTTTAAAAATATAAAAAAAAAATACGATTGCCTGCTACATCTTCAGTCCAACTAACGATCCCCTCCACCTATTCTGGTTTTGTCTCCTTGCTCAAGGTTCCTGTCGGCGGTACAAACTTCTGCACTAACAAATAAATATTAATTACACTCAATGACGAAGCAACTAAATGTGCATGTGTTAGCTTTAATACCAAAAATTTTTCATTTAAATCGTCTCCACGTATAACTTATAAGTCCAGTTTAAGATAGTCTGAAAGTCAATGTCGTAATTAACATTGGTAAATGGTTTGATGACCACGAAAGACGTCGTTAAGTCTTTTTTTTTCTTTGCTTTTTCATTCGGAAACGTATATTATCCTCATCTTCCGGCATTGTTTGATATGCGAAATTTCCAGCATTTATAATGGTCAATTGATTGTTTAAAGTTGCGATGCCAAAAGAAATTGGCAATAAATACATGGTTGCTTTTTAGAATGCATGATGGATGGATAATGTCTTGTAATTTGACCGAAACTTGATGAGAATCATTCCTTAAGATTTCATATTTGTACCTACTACGCAGTTAAACACAAAATTGCTTTTACGATCACGATTACCATCTGAATGTCTGACAACATGGTCATCAGCATGCAATACCGTCTGCAGGAGACCCGCGGGATAATTTGAGTTAGTTCGCGTGTTCTCCCTTAAAGTCTGAATCATTTCACTTGAAGATTTACGAAAATAAACACAAAAATATGCTTCATTTTTCTCAAAATTTGATTTGTAATCAATCCCTATCGATGCTGAAAGGAGCTCCACTAGGTGTGAATACAATAATGCAGGACACAACAGAATACATTTTTGGGATTATTCGATTGTTCGACAGTTGCTCACAAATCTATTATCATTCTGCAATTAATAGAAAAACTTCCCAAAATCTATAATAAATCCACCATCAATAGAAACAGGATCAAAGAAAGCCGAAACATCACCAACGCGTCTGTTTGGCGAAATGTTAAAGCCAATAATTTAGGAGCATGAAGTAAAAATACTAGACCCAATCAGAAAACAAACCCAAGAAATTTACCAGCCATTTACAAACAATCCAAAAATCTGAAATTACAATACGAAATTAACATCATGGAAATCAATTCCACGTATTCCAGGATGGCTGCACTTTAGCGTAAGAACATACAGCGCTAATACTCTCTGCTGAGACCTCTCAGACAGAGATAGAAAAATCACTAACACATTCCTATTTCTATTTAATTTTTGCCATAGCGTTACCACTCATAAACGTCTGTACTACGAATAAAATTCTAAGTTAATAGTATACGACCAAAATTCTCGAGATGGATTGGTATTTTTAATCAAAACTGGTTGGAGATAAGACATAGGGGACACATAAGACAAGAGCGCGGAAGGATAGGTATTAACATCCTTTAAAACTTGATATTGATATACAATGATTCCTTTATACTATTACATGAGGGAAAAGCTCACATCTATCTAAGCGTAGAAAGTTTGTCATGGCGATTTCTTCACTGACCTTAACCAATTATCTTTAAAACTCACTGTCTGGCAAAATTTCTTTCATGGGTTAATCGTTTCTCTTTTTTTCACAATGCCCCTCGATAGTGTGTGAGCACCTTCTAGTAGCCACGCTCGGTTTACGCAGTCTGTTTAATAGAACAATATTCTTTTGGGTTTCTCCTTTTTGATCCTCATCTTCCAACCATCAGGGAACATTCAAACATTTTTTGATTCCAAAGCTAACTTTATTGCTACATGCGGTGATCGTATCTCTTTCTTTGTGATGTTTCTCCAGACTGTTAGCGCTTTTGAGTGGTTAAGGCCGAAATACAATACTGCGAGATGGCGATGCGAGAGTGCGACGAAAGTCTCGCAGCAAATGTCAAGCAGTTTTCGTAACATGAATTTGTATACGACATCGTACAACGATTGCGATGCATCGATGCGAGGCGAGAAATAATCGGAAAATCGATAATTCCTCACAACGAGAGACGTTGACGCCTGTCAGATGCTTGATGGCGCTTAAATGAAATTTGAAATTCAAACGCCTTAATTACTTTTTAAGTACTAAGGTTAATCTGAATGAATTTTAATACATTCTGAGTATACATTAATACATACAATATACATTAATACATTCTGAATGAATTTTGAATGAAAATTTCGTGCATCCTTATTGAGGCTATTATTCGCCAAACGAAGGAAAATTCCAAACTTTTGAAAAATCAAAAATAATTTTAATCAAAGTTCATTCAAAACGTCACCAATTTGACATTTGTCATATGAACATTATTCTTCCTCGCATCGCGTGCATTGTAAATTGAATGGGTTGCGCGACGATGAGCGAGAATTGCATCGCGCTCTCGCATCGCCGTGACGCAGTATTGTATTTGGGCCGTTATACTATGGTTTTGACGCAAAAGCTTGGGATTGGTATTCCTGTTTTATACAAGTCAAATAATACCAGTCCCAAAGCAAAAATGGAAGAAATTTTCACATCCAAATCGAGTTCAACTTATTTTGATCGAATACCGTTAGACTGGGAGTTTTCTTGAATTTTCTGCGCTTGTTTCCGCCAGGTTGTGACTCCATAAATAGCAGACGGAAATATTCGACACAAACTTTTAAGGTGCATCGTAAATTTTAAACAAAAATTGTTTGCGACAGGACATAAAGATGAAGTTCGGAGTTTTATACAATAATAATCTTTTTTTTATTTATAAATAATAACTTGCATATAATATTATACCGGAAAAATTAATCTGACATACATCCTAGAAAGGTTGCCAACGCGATCTTTCCACTAATCTACGTCATTTGATTTACAAGCTCTTTATCTTGCAAAGCTTTGTTTGTTAATACAATGCGCGACCGAAATAAGACTGCGATTTGTCCTGATTTATATAAAAGCTTAACTTGTCAATACATAACAAAAATTAAATAAAATATTTCACCATGACTACTATATTACTACTAATTACAAAAAATAAAAATGAATTCATCAAATCGCTGCAAAATAAAAATAAACGCATTTCACTATTGCGAATTTTTATAAAAAGATTTTTTATTTTCAAACAGATTTTTAAATTCTAATATTTTGTGCCTTGTATTCCGTATTACATCAAATATACGCTGTGGCATTGAGTCTAAAGTTTTTCTTATTGTTTTCATTTCAATTTCCGTCCAAACTTTCAAAGTTACTGCTTTTAGCACCCACATGGTCGGAATTTTCCCTAAGTAGCCAAGAGCCCTCAAAACCATCACACTGCCTCCACCGAAGTTACGGCTCATTCTAACTTCCTTACAATCTCGAAGGCAGGGCCAGTAATACTGACACCCGTCTAGGCCATTAAATTTCTTTTCATCACTAAAAATTATATCTTTCTATTGATCGGTCCAATTCATGATATTTCTCGAAAAATTTAATCTCGTCTCTTTCTGCTCTTTCATAAGAGGTTTTTAAAGCCGTTTTGTATAAACAAGTGTTGGAATTTCATGTAAAATTTGTTGCACTCTTCTAGCTGTCACAGATAACGTTAATTTAGCTTTTATTTGTGCAGCACACAATTTATTCTTTCGTGCTTCTGAAATAATCTGTTTTTTTTTTGTTTTTCTGCCTTGTAGTTATTCGTTATGTTATTATTGCTATTCCATACGCGACACCCAATTGAATAAAATCATCAACAACAATGGAAGAGCGTCCTATTCTAGTGGCTATTCTTCTGTTTGACAAGTCTACTTCCTTGTAAGTTGTAATTTTCGTTTTTTCTTGAATCTTTAATACCGTACCTCGGGACATGGCTAAAAACAAGGCTATTTGCCAAATATGACAACCATTTTTCATTAAATTTGACTAACCCGAAGAGAGCAATGCTATCGCTTATTAAAGTGAAAATCAAAAATACTTTTCAATGAAAATAGGACAAAATACACGCACTGCTTTTTTCCTGATTTCGCTCTTGAACACTGCACTTTTCAATGCTCTCAAACATAATGGTCGATATGAGGTACTAATCAGCTTAGTTCCAAATGAATTTGTAACGGTTAATAGGGAACGCATTGCGGAAGATATTAAATGTAAAAACGAATTGTACCGATTGGAAGTTACTGAAATGTTAGAGAAAGGGTATGTGCGTACGGACTGCCTCTATGCTTTTTTTCTCGGACTGTACATGAGGTATTTTTATCACTTCCTTTGTGATGTCCTTCCTGATTTGTTAGCGATTTTTAGTAATTACGCTTTGGTTTTTATGCAAAAGCGTCGAGAGGGATATTACTGTTTTACGCAAAGCGAAGAAAAATTCGCCAATTTAAATAATAAAATTCGAGTTATTTTGGTTGAATACCGTTGCATAGGGAGTTTCTTCGAAGTGTTAGTGCTAGTTGTAGCTGAACTGTAATGTACCAACATTAGACAGGGCGGAATGGAAACGAATAGTAAAACGAATACTTCAAGTTCTTTGAATTTGTTTTGCAGAGATCTGTCTAAAGAGAATTTTGTTAGCAAAAAAAAAAAACACGGATCTTTTTCATATCTTTGCCTTTTGAACACAGAAATCTTTATGGTCAAACTCAAGAATCATGACTTGTAATTAGTAGCAGCTTATTTTGTAAACGATAGTTGGATGGAATATTTGTCTTATTCGTCAACTACTTTAATTCTGTTTGGTACAAACTCTGTCCGCGCCGGATTTATTCCACAAGGATAACAGCTTCAGCAGTGAGATGTAAGAGGAATGGAGCCTAATATTTTTGGATATTGCGTTGAAAGAGACTCATAGAACTTCAGAATTTTCCGAGGAAAACATGCTCCGGATTTCCCGAGACCATTTGATGAGTCATATTTGTAAGCATATCAGGACGGTGCAAATAAAACCAGCCATATTAAAGAGACCGCAAGATTCAATGGATGCAACAATCAAACAATCAAGTATAAATTTATCAAAAACCAAAAGATTTCACTACTTCAGGATGATTTTAAGGAATCTTGCGAATGAAAAGCCTGGTTGATGGATCTGACTAAGTATTAAGTAGAGCAATTTAAAAAGACATTTACTGCAAACGTTTTCCAGTAGCAGAAATAACTATCTCCAGGCTGAGCGAAATCTAAAGATATCCGAATTTTATAGAACAATGAAGGACTCTAGTTTCCTATATTTACAAACGCCTTGCACAACACCTTCTCGTCCCTCATGCTATTTCCAGAGAGGATATAACCATCACCAACTCCACCTGAGACATGAGAAGAGTGGGGCAACCGAAAGTATCCAGGGTTAAAAATCAAAATATTACAAATTGTACAGCGAGAGGCTCTTTTTTACGAAAACTATGGTTGTAGTTTTTGATCTTTTTTCAGATTTATCTATAAATATCTTATAACTTTCGTCGACACCGTGTCCTCCACTTGCAATGAAAATGGCATTCCAAATCCTTTATTCAAGGGTCGGTCTCTCTTCGCGCCTCTTCGGCGGTGGCTACAAACACTATAACCTCGTTCTGGACTTGAGGCATTCGTTTTGGGTAGTTGTTTTGGAAACCACGTAATTCTTTTTCGTCAGTTTATCTGAAATTTTTCTTGGCAAGTTTGAAATTAATAAATAAAGGAATGCAACTTTTTTCGGGCTGTTTATCCACGATGCTTAATGGCTGCTTTTTAATCCTTTCAGAACTGCAAGGCATCATTAAAATTGACGAAATCAACTCGAATTCAGTGTATAAGAGTGTTTTGAGTTTTACTGAGTCAGTTTTTGCATGTAAGTGGGCTACCCAAGGATATCGCAATTAATCCTTTCGAGTGATCTGATGATCTTTAGATTTTAAAACCAGAGCTATTCTTTGTTTCCTATTTTCATTGAAAATAAAATATTGCGGTCAGGTTAATTATTTTTGCATATTTTAAAGACCAGAACTCGACTAAAGAAAGATCGCGACCGCTAGATCATTCTCCTCATCTACGCCGTTTAATTTCTAAGCTCTCTAACTTGCAAAGCTCGCTTTATTTGGGATTTTCGTATCATTGCCCTCGTGATTACTGTGTTGTGCATGCACCTAGTATTGACGCATCGTCCAAGCATCATAATTTAGTTACCCAGATGACGGATATCAAAGGATCACATGCGAAACGTATTGGAGTATAGGGTTTAAAGTAATTAGACGAGTTTCCTAGCTACTGTAATTTTTGCAACTTAGCCATACAGCATTGATAAGTGGCAAATAACTAGGGAAATATAACTCGTTTCCTTTAACGTTTGTCGCCTTTAACGACATAAGAGGTGTATCAACGTGTTTTTCAGCTAGAATGCAATGCGGCCTTTAGGAGTAGGAAAATCTTGGTTTCTTTTTTCTTGACATAAAGAGCAAACTGAGAGGCCCTTAGCGCAGGATCTAGAGCGTGCAGAAATATTTTACGGATATTTTAAAGCCGGATTTCTAAGTCACTTTATCTCTTTATCCTTTATCTCTTTATCCTTCTTTATCACAGCATTACACAACCATAATCTTAGCACGGTTTTTATTTGTATCCCTTTCTTAATGTATGTCAAAGCAAAAAAAAAACAGCTGCATCATCAAAGCTATCACTAAAGAAATGGTGTATCAGGCTATACTCGTTAAAAATGTCGTGCAAAATTTTAACGAATTGGTTCAAAACAGACTGGTCTTACCGACGATGTGATTCAGTAAAACGTCTTTTCGCTGAGTTTTTGTTTGTTACCTTCAATAAAGAATTGTCTTCGTTGAAATATTCTGTAATTTGAATGCGAGGAGTGATAATCGTTCTGCGATAATCCGCGATTTTGGCCTTTGCCTATCGAACTTGGAGGAGGTGCGGAAGCCATTGGTAACGCCAAATCTCCTGATTACCTTTAAAATTGCTTACCGGGGATATATTTGAAGTATTACATGGATCTGGATGTTTATAGGACTTAAAAGATCAGCAGAAGCAACCGAAGTAGTAACGCATGTTTTTTTTTTATAAAAGCCTTACAATTCATTGATTCCCTTTTTTGCTAGGCGGTTGTAAACAATCAAGAAATTGACATTTAACTGAATTAGACATTTCTCAGGAGCCATCATGAATAATCGACAAAACAAACGACAAGAACATCTTCCTGTCCTAGCTCCTATTTTTAAGCTAACCCAGTTGACCCATGTCAAAACATCCGCCTCAAGAGTTCTATTTGGAAACAATATTTACGCCTTTACTCTGGAAACTAAAAAAAAATGTATATGAATATATTTATAGAGAAACCACCCAAGGTAACCGAAAGAAAATCTTTTATTCAAGCATATTGTTAGTAAATTTGACCCTAACGGCCATGGTCCTGCTCTCTAACACCAATTTTTCACGTCTTGCGCTGCACGAAAGCTGAAAACTACAAAATATGCAGGGTCTGTTGTGTTCAACCATTTATTCCTAGTGCCCGTGGTTGCATGTATTTGTGCCACACACGAGTGTTTTGACATGAAACCTATCGAATGCATAAGATATTAGATGTATCTCTGTTGATAGGCACGTAGAAAGAATATCTGGTCATATGGTGCCGTGGCGTCTTAGAGTATGCAAATTCTTAACACGCGGTGTATCGATGGGATGTATCTATCTGGCATGACCATCTGCATTGGTGGAAAGAAAATGGAATAGTTCGAATCATTGACACTAGAAGATCTAAATGTTGATTTTGTTATTTCGTTTTGATACTTTTGAGAAAAAAATGCAACTCTGCTTCGCAATGAAAATCAACGGAGTATTGTCCTTCAACACTGTCATAATCCCGATCGGTTGTATAATGCATTCAGCTCTGAATCCTAGTCCACGATAACCAACACTTGCAAACTGCAAGCCTAATCTTGCCTAATTAATTCATCTTACACTATCTCAAGAGCCTCAACGTGAAATTTTATGGCGGCACACGTTTTACAATTTGCTTAGCAATTATCATCATCCCATCATCATGGATTTTTGCAACACCTTGGCGAATGAAAATGAGGACTCTTTAGTGTACCTTAATTGCATCTAATGCACTATCATATGCACATACGCGCACATACGAGTTGTGATATTTGCTTAGATTTTTAGCTGAAATTAGTTATAAGATTTTCTGTTTCTTGATTATCTCTTTGCTCTATGCACTAATAAATTAATGTAAATAAAAGATGCAATGTCGCGCGGGTTAAGTGCATGCATTTTGCTGAGGTTTGACGATAGTTGTCTAGAGGATTGTTTGAACACCTTTCTTAAGACGTTGTAGATAACTGAGTAGTACCGAACTAACATCTATCTAAATTGAGGCGGTAATATGATGTGGGTTGTATTTGTTGTTTGATTTTATGCAATTTATATGATTTTGTATGTGGTTGGATAGTTATCGTAAAGAATGTTTGCTGATTGCGGGCTTATGAGGTCACCTTGCTGTTACGAGCTGCAATTGACAGAGAGCCTACAGACCTACATTCTAGGTACAGTAGATCCACGTTGTAGCAACCTCTGCGATAAGCTCTCAGTCCTATTTGTGTTGATATTGCTTCGCTTCGGCAAAATAAATAAATTCAAACGATCAAAACAAATTTAATCAAATTTGAGCGATGCTTTACGCAAAAAACAAAGACGAAGCAAATAGTCCAAGTTCCATATTCAGACATTCCCGAATAACTTTGAATCTCTTCAAAACTAATGATCCCTAACGCATGCTCTCCATAAAGACTTAATCTGGTCATATTCTGGCCGTTCTTTTGAATTTACCATAAGTTGTTCATGGACTGCTAACCATGCCTTTGGGATTGTTCATCGAATGGTCTTGGATGAAAGAAATAAAGAACTTCTCCCAGCGTTGTTCGATGAATATGTATCTAATAGTTCAATCTGTTCTCATGCTAATCAAACATTTGTCTATGTTTAGAAGATTCTTCACGATTTAGATGCTTCTTAGGCAGTGCTTGAGTAGATATAACAAAAGAAAATTAGGTATTCTGCTTCCTCATACGAGTGTTGTCTGTCTCGAGGTGATCAATGACGGTATCAGCCTTTCTTTCATTTAACTACCATCCGCCAAACGTTGCGCATAGTCGAAGCACTCGACGCACGCGCCTACACTGTGACAATGCTGTTGAAGCATGAAGACATTGTAGAATGGTAAGCTATGGAAGTAGACCAGATTGATATTCTCTTAATTTACATAAGGAATATTTAAAGTTGAATCAATGGTATATGTGCTACTGTAGTGCACTTTGAATAAGCAGTGGTTGCAAACTAGTTTCTATTTTGTTTTTGTTTTTCGCGATCTTTTTGGATCAACTGGAGCAGATAAATATTTAAATAGTGTTCAATTCGAGGATTAAATATTATATTTCATATCAAATGCAAACATATCAAATTCACTTAAAATAATCCACGGAAGATAAAAGCACAGTTTTTCGGAAAAAAATAATTTTAATCTCAGATTATTCACTTTATCCCGAGACTCATAAGAAAATCCATTTCCCCTCCACTACTGTAGTTGTTTGGAAGTTGCGGCCTTTGCAGTGTCTACAATTTAAAAAGAAACAAAACACTTTTATTGAAAGATATTTTCTACAGAATGACCTAAGCTTAATTCAAAACATCGAATTGTACCTACTTCCCGAAAAACGGAAGAAACCAATTAAAAATCAAACAAAGCGGATAACAAAGAGGATAATTAGAAGAAGCTACCGCGGAGTTTTCTGAAGAGCTCTGGACAAGTAGTCTCTGAAAACGGAATGTGGTGATTGAACATGGGCTCTAACATGCTAAAAAGCCAACACAGTAACCCAAGGAAGTCATAATTGTGGAGATGTAAGCACCCACTAGCAAGTTGCCGAAAGCACATAAAATATAAGGGAGAAAGGAATTAGAAAAAAAATAATGTGACCCTCAGAGTCAACAAAGAAGCCTGAAACAACAACACCCTTTGAATTGAAGAAAAATACGGTCTTTTTCAAAGGAATACAAAGGAAGCACGGTTGTCATTATGGAGAAAGGATAAATATATGAGTAAGCGGTTATCCAGAACTAAGCCATGGTAACTTTTTCGAACTGCACCGAAAACCTCTAGATGATTCCATCAAACGATTTGAGAGGATGATTTAAAACTGCGAGTCACTGATTGTCAAAACTGGCTAACTGTCGAAAGTGAGGATAACGAACCCGATCCTACCAAGGATCAAATGTTTTCCAAACATTACCAAGGAGGGAAATGTGATACGAGAAATTATGTCAGCTGTCAACGCACCAACACAAAAACTAGCAAAGATTGCTAGTCAAGGGGTTCACACAGATGCAACTGGTAGAAACCAAATCTGCCAAAAACACCAAAGAATTCACGGATAAGCTCTTAACATACGGCCCACCGACAAAAGACGATGGTATCATTTGACGTGAAATCTCTATTTCCCAGCATATCAATGATGAAAACACTTGGACACATCGAGGAGCTGTGACTGTGGAGGATATTCTATGGATCAGGAGGAGATCTATGGATCTCAGAATGATAGTTATACTCTATGCATGGAAGCCGAAAACGAGTCATTTAAGCTGCGTATAACAACGCTCAAGGGAAAATTCTACAAAACTAAAAGAGGAGCAACTATGATAACTAACTACTAATCTACTATCATATTTAGGGAAATGTTCTTGACGCAAACATATGATGGACTGAAAGCAAATGCTGGTTATGCTCAGAAAGATCTGATATGCTGGATTTCAAATTTGTGGATGACATTTTCGCTTACGTCAAAAAATGAGTCAATCAAATAAGTCGAAAATGATGTCATTTGTTTAGTCAACTCTAGTCTACTACTTTCTACTTTAGTCTACTCTTTACTCTAGAACAAACCTCGGTCAAAACTGAATAATACGCCCAAGAACATCAACTACGAGGTGGGAGAAAAAAAAAGATGGAACATTCGCTTTCCGTGATTCATTGATATCAAGAAATAGTTGTGATATCAGTTTCGAAATCTACAGGAAGGCAACATACAGAACGGACGATTCCGAACACATCGATTCATACATCACAAGTAAAAATTTCCCATGATTCGAGCAAGTATATCGATACTTCAAAATAGAATTGATTCCAGCCCTTAAAGATCAAGAGAATTGCGGATGAAATCAGAAGTACTCAACAAAAAAACGACCCACAACACATCTCAACCCAGACTTAGGACAAGTATACTGGAAGGCAGTAACTTGCTACCGATAATATTAGGTATCACCGATAAATTAGGAGGATAAATTAGGATAGGAGGCTAAAATATTATGAGTCCATACGAAAACTCTTGTCCCGCATCAAAACGCAACTGAAAATATTGTCCGGTCAACTAAGGCTTTCTTCGACTTTCACGAAGTCGTTTTGCATTGGACAAACAAGAGAAAAATGAACCCCAGGGTGCGAGAACGTTTAAGCGAAGCAAGTACAGAGAAGACAAAAGGAAAGGACTGTCGATCAGCAATGATGGACATCAACTCACGATGGAAGACGTAACATCAATATGAGAGAATTGCATGCTATCGGAATGCTCGCCATTTTAAGAGAAAAACCGTGCTTAAAACTATGCCACCGATTGGTATTTATAAGTCCTGGCTTTTAGGTTTATTAGCTAAGTAATTTTCCCAAATGTAACTATAGGAATTTAACAAAATAGATTTCAATTTCCCTCTTGAGATAACACCCCTAAACTTAATTAAGGACTTAAATATTGGAAATTACTACGCAGAATGTGAAATATGACTGAGTTTTTCTTTATTTCAGAAGCCTTCATGTTCAAACTACAATTTTCTTTTGCCAGTGAGAATTTCTTCTTTTCTATACTCATCTTCTTTCCTTTCCTTCTTAATACTACAAAATCTTTCTCCTCCCATATTTCAACCGGAATATGTAAAATTCATTTGGGTTCGTAAATTTCTCCTTAAAGCAAGTATTCGTCTCTTAAAGTTTCACGTAAATGCGTACTGGCTGTATAGAACCACAGTGTAGCTACTGACAAACGCCAACGGTTCAAAGGAACTCCCAGTCTAACGGTATTCGCATCCACTTTTATATACGCCTTTTAAAGACGCACATTCCAATAAACTTAGCTAACCTTTGGAGATAGGCCATAAAAACGAACTATTAACCATCGCTTGCACTACAGAGGAGCATTACAAAGAAATACGAGAAATACCCATGTAGCAAATAAACCGAGCTTCACCAGATAGAGAGCTTTAAAAGTAAGTAATGTAGGTGTGTGGAGGGATTACGAATGTTAGAATAATTTTTTAGGTATAATTGTATGTGTAAGTGATTGAGTAAGGATACATATCTTAAGCGAATGGTAATGCGCATCTCTCCGAATCTTGATGTCCTATCTATCCTGTTTTGCTAGCAAGTATCGTAAATCCATCGTTAAATCTCGTAGTTGAATATTGTTAAAGTGGAAATTATTTGGAAATCTAAGCGCTGGTTAGTAGTTATGCAAGGATATCCATTTTTTTGGGGGGAATAAATTTAAAAAAAAAGGTATATATGAAACAAATATTTTTATTTTTTGAAACCGGAAAACATTTTTGTTTTTAACTCATTTATTTTTAAGATGTATGATGTCAGCTGCAAAATATCGTGCATAAACTCACCATAATACAGGCAAAAGCTTGTTAATAGAATTTTCAAATTAGGTCAGGGAAAGAGATTCACTCGGTCAATCCTTTACTCATGTAGCCGCATCCCACTTACAGCACTATATTGAAATGAGAAGGAACCAGCGATCACTTACGAAATACCGCATTGACTTTTTAACTTTATTTTGAATGTATATTATATATTTTACATGAGGAGTTTAGCATTGGGCTACAAACTCAAGGGTTTGATCGATCAAAACTCAAATTTTGATGAGAGTTGGGTACCAATGGCAAAAAATTAGATTGATTTGCACATTTATTCCACGATTCACTAAGGGTAAGGGTCTTTCTCGCTAAGTTCGGCCTTTTAACCAAAAAACTTACGATATATCCTTACTATATCCTTAAAACCTTGAATTATCAGTGGACACTTCCGGGCCTAGTAATACGTATGTAAAAATAAGCCTAGTAGCCCCTACCTTTAACCCTAGTAGTGACCAATTTATATGGTACGGTGGATCTCGATGCTGCACAAATTATTTTTAAGTCAACCTCTTACACTATTTACTTAATATGTTAGTATCGGAAATGCTGGAAATTTTAAAAAGCTTTATTGCCATATCTGACTAAAAATCCACTACCTCCGTATGTACTTGTGGAGATTTTATCGAAAATAATGGTTCCTACTACGAAGACAAAAGAGAGCGTTCTCCCTCAAGACTTGAAAATCAGGGAAAATAGATAGCTCAGTCGTCGGGATTAACATATGATATTAGATTACTGCCGGCGCATAGCTCAGGAATGTTTTATAGAAAATAATTTTTTTAAATCTAAAATCAAGAAGTTTTATAAATCTAGAAATAAATAAAATCCTGCTTAGATTTTTTTTTCATTTGTTGTAAGCAGTTCATCCGAAAACAGTTTATGAGTTTAAATCGTTATAAAAAAGAAAACCAGGGTCGATATAATAACATGGTTTTATTTTCGAAAATCAGTCCAATTTATCGTTTTGAACATATTCACTCTTAAAATAATGTCTTCAGGATGACGGCCGTTGGTGCTTAAATCTGGCGACCCTGCAGGCCACCTCACGTCAACTCTCAACGACACTAGACGCTCGAGAAAGTTTTTTTACTTACATAATTGTGAGCTGCATAAGTTGTATCCTATTGGAACCAAAAGAACCCGAATCCCTCTTCTTCACGACGACTTCTAGTCAGGACCTTTTAAAAGTTTCACAACATTGAAACATAGCGCCCGGAATTCGTGTTTACGACCACGCCTTCTTCTTGAAAGAAGTACGGACCAAGAACGCCAAATCGGGATACGGCACACCACACCATTACTTTAAGAGAATGTAGCGATCTTTGTGAAAAATATATAGTGATTATTTTCTTCGTTTGTTCGCAATCATGCCCAGATGAAAATGTTTTTTGCATGCAGGGATTTCTTCCCAGAGATTCAGGCGGTTTGCTTAGTCTACTGGTTTCATGTTTTGAACTATCTTTATCTTGAAGGGATCAGAACTCAAATCGAAATGCAGAATTCTCCTTAAACTGCAGTCTGAACTCAGTCCCCCCCCCTTTATCTCATAACCTTGTTTCTAGAAGAACGGCGACTCCTGCCCTCATCAACTTCGCATTTTCTGGTGTTCTGATGGATTTTCGTCGTCGAGTACCGTTTTTTAATGACCTGCCAGTTTGCTCAATCGCTCAAATCTATGATCGAATTGTATTCGCATCGGGGACAGCATTTTTGCGCAAAATGTTGAACCGTCGAGGAAAAGCTCTTTGCTTCGCAATCACGGACCGTTTGTTATCATAAAACGCACGCACGGAAAAATCACGATGTACTCAGGTCCAATTCATTGTGGATACGAAAATTGGGCTGCCGGCAAATAA
The DNA here is from genome assembly GCA_954870665.1 of Stratiomys singularior. Lineage (NCBI taxonomy): Eukaryota > Metazoa > Arthropoda > Insecta > Diptera > Stratiomyidae > Stratiomys > Stratiomys singularior. The sequence goes on from OX940879.1 coordinate 16,840,671, forward strand.
TAGGAGACCTAGTGATCGTTCCCATCCCCACCACTGCACAACGAGCTGTATTTCCAAACTGATCAATTGGGTCAACCGCATCCTGGATTTAGCAAGAGTGCTCGTATAAATGTATGTATGATACTAAGAATACATACTTAAGAAGTAGTAAGTACGCTACAGGAAGCGGAAGTCCGAGAGGGGTTGTAGAAAAGTAAGTACGAAAACTACTTTGGTATTTGTGGCTACAAAATGTCTGCAGTTCTGTGTCATTAGTTATGGAATAGTATCCGATAAGAAAAAGGACTTGATCGAATTGACCCACAGTGGGAAAATAGGTTAACACAAGAAGCGTTAAGCAAGGAGAACCTTGAGTCATTGATGAAATATAATCCTTGATCACTATGTGAATAAATAAACTACAATCCTCTTGATTTATCTCAGGAAAAGTGTGTAACCACTGGCAATAACGTGACCATGTCTGTAAATTCAAATAGGAATTGAATGAAGAACGTTAAATTTTCATTTGCATTGCATATGGTAAAGGTTATTCTTTGGACATAGGGCAAAGTTGAAGTTGTTCTTGTCGCTGCCAACGTCACGTTTCGTCCGCAATAGCTTAACGTAAACAAAGCCCAGTAGCAACAATCAGTTGAAGCGATAATTTCATTTCTGCCCCAATTCCAACAATGGACGCATGCGTATGGAGGACTCCAGCAATCTTGCGCACATATAACACGCATGCCTAAAGATTCCAATCTATCGCGCGAGTATCATCATCCACACTACTATCGCCATCATCCACAACGTATCTGGTATGGTATGTTGGCGACCACTCAGCTCCTACCGTGATCTTATTCAACATCCATGGATTATAGATTACAACAATTCACGTCCGGACATTTTATTCCGCGTCATCAAATTAATCATGCTGATGAGGTTGATGATGTAGTTGGCGTGCAGATATTCGCTGAAGTAGAATTTTCTCGTTCGAAGAATCAGATGATGATGCTGCCTACCGGAGGATGCGGATGATGATGATGGTAATGGTCTCCAGCAATCAACACACATTCCAATATCGCGAGTTCTGTTGGTATGCCCAAGTATGCTAAAATACCACACTAGATATGAAGCTGAACATCCAGATCCAATTCGGATTCGCAGTGAACGACAGAATAGATACACACAGCGCACAGTAATAGATACATTTTCGAGGAAATGAATGCAAAGCAAGTGGTGTGTTGCCAAGTTATTATAACTCTTTGCAAACTGTTCTTCGTGTGAATCAACTTCCGGTTAAAGCTTCCAACTGAGCCTTAAAATTTTAAGTTGGTTCGTATCGTCTTTAAGCGATTAGACCAATGCTCTCGTTTAGTCCCAGCACTAGTCGCAAGTACATCAAAGATATCTCCTGTTTGGACATTCTTGGAAAACTGCAACTTCTCAGATAAACCAAATTCCGAAATTTTCGTATCCGCGCAACAGTCCAGCTAACTTTGCGCCAAACCATGGGACGAATTGCCAAACAAATTCTTTAATTTTGTTTACAACACTAATTTTCTTCTTCGCTAAGATTTTCTTGAATTTTTTATTTGCATTCCCGAAGTGATTTCACGGCGTTCAATAAATTCCCCATCAAACCCCAAAGGCACATTTAATCTAATTAAATGGTAACACGCAGTATTCCACCGTAATTCCTCAGCCCCATATGAATATGTATGTATGTGGTGGTTGATCTGCACAATGAGGAATTTTTAATTTGTGCTTGGTTCTATTTCTTTTATTTCAGTTCGTTTTGTCTTGTTTTCAAGCAAGTTCTTATTTTTCACGCGAAAGTACTTATGCATGGTGTGGCAGGCGCAGAAGGTAAGTAATATATGTAAGATCAATTCCATGGCCTCGTCCATCATTCTGTTGACTCAGCTGAAGATCTGTTTTCGCTGAATGCTGGCTGTTTTGAAAAAAAAAAAAAAGCGCGTCCATTGTTGCTATCGTATGTATATATTCCACATAATTGATGGAAATGTGTGGCATAAACTGATAAGGTAACTACTGCAATTTGAATAAGACTAACATTGACTTATTATTTGTATACGTAACACACATGACATGAAGAAGAAAATGTTGATACTACCTCAGCAGATATTTTAATGATTGGAAAAATGATTCCATAACAAAATTTTACCAGTTTCCACTCGAGAGAATCTTATGATAAATAAATTGATTTTATGAAGGTGCAGCGATGAATTATATTACAACAAAGAGGATTTCGCTAGAAGCATTTGTTTTTGTCTTTTTGAAGAGAAATTGAAGCTATCCCAAGCGAATGTTTTTAAATAACAATCATTTTATGAACTGAGTAACACAATACATTTCCAATCCCAAAAATAGACGTTGCATAAGTACATTGTAAACAATTATCCGCGCCATTTATGCATAGTTTAGTAAATATTTCAGATAGTTTGGAAATAAAACCGCCCTAAATGAGTTGTTCCTATGACCTGTTGGTGTATTAAACTACCACAATACACCACAGATATACCCTGTACAGTTTTGAGTATATTCATCTGGGGGGAAAATATTAAAAGATTTTTGACTCCGTCTAACAATGTCTATCATAGATTTGGCAACACTAATTAGATTCTGTTATACAGACGTGCATTGAAAAAGTGACATTTTATATTACGATTTTCTTGTTTGACATGTTTATGCATCGTCAATTCGTTTAAAAGTTACATTTATACGAAAACGAGTGAAATTTCTGAAGAAAATTTGGTAAAATTTTGTTATTTAACCACGACTGGACCAGCGTGGAGCAAAATGCGTGTGCTTTACACCCAATGAATTATTAAATGTAACCGCATAATATAAAACCAGCAAGAACACTCCGAACAAAGTGGAATTTCATTGTATTGGTGAAAACGTACCTATCTCTTTGGTTATTCTATCTCTGTCTAAGAGAAGATACTCAAGAGTGTTAGCGCTACATCTACTAACGCTCTGTTTATACGTTATTTTTACTCAGGAGATAAAGAGCAGAATGAAGAATTAAGTAGTTACATTGTTATGCACCTGATGTGCAGAAAATGGAAGTCATCGCTCATAACGAGGAAGCCAAAACTCAGCTTAATCAGAGTTATCTTATTTCAAGTTTTAGGGACCCTTTTGAAAATAAGAATAACAATTATTAATAATAATGACGTGATAATGTAGTTTTTTGAATCTTACTTTTAAGTTTATGATAATAATCACAGAGGATAAACAGATAAAGCCGAAAAAATCATGCATGTCAATGGAATGCCTTAACTATTTTGAAATCCGCAAATCTCATGTATTTAAAAACGTCTAAACGGTGCCCAAAATAATATATTATTTTTGTTTATTTCCAGGTAATGTTCCATTTGATTTGCAATTCAAACAAATGTAAGTGTAAGTTGTTATAAAAATATATTTAAAAATTATATGAATACCTTCGAGGCCTTTTGAATTACTCATTGTTACTTTTAAAATAAAATCTCTAAATAAACACATATTGGAAGACAGATACAAAATAAATACGACACCGCGAACTATAACATAAAAATTTATTACCTGTATGGCAAAAATCAAGGCTTAGCGAAATTTTCATCACTAATAAAGTTTCAAAAATTGAGCGCATCGCGTGGATAATGTTGACATTGAAAATCCATCGATGAAAAATGCGTTTTAGATAGCATTGAAAATTAAGTATTATGCATTATTTCGCTTGTTCAAAACTTGATTTAGTACAAATTTATTAGATTCTCGTCTTGTCGTTGCAAATTTTTCGAACAAAACAGGAATTCAGAGATTTTGCAAACCAACAACGAAACAAAAATTTCAAAAAATTAACTCGACATCGACGACAAGGTGATTCACATCATAAATAATTTGATCTCTTTGCGCTACTACCATTAACCGGATCCTTCTGGCATTATGGCATAAATTTACTAAAAATATTATTTCACATTTGAACGAGCTATAAGGTGGATATGACACTCCTCATGGCTCAAGGCACGGTGTGGACTGTTGCGCCACTGATAATGACATAATTTTTAATTATTGTTTTATGTTTTTAATGAATATAAAAGGTTTCCAAATTCACCGATGAAACTTTTTGCGCAGAAAAACTTGGAAAATATGAAATCTGGTCGGAAACTCTTTGAGATAACTTAATGGTATACGTTCGTGTTAAATTGGAAATATTGTAAAGCTAATCTCCGTTGTAAGTCTTCCTACTCTCCTAAGCTAATATGGCCTCGTCTAAAGGTTCTCAACCTATGGCACTGATCTTTCAATTGAATTAAACGTTGCTTAAATAAGTTCTTCTATTAACCCGTCAAGATATTCATTCTCTTAATGTTCGCTATGCCGCCATTTTGAATAATAGAAAGGATTTTCTCGCGTCGCCAATCTGACATTCGTCTATCACAATAAAACATATTAAGTTTGGGTATGATCTCAATGTTTAAATTGGTGCTAACCTGCATCGTTCTTTTTGAAGATGTAATTTTTAAGTTTTTCTTGACTAGTCACACAATGTTTCCTCGATCCATACTCAGCAATATTCTCAGATTTTTACACCTTACACAAAAGTCAAAAACTTGCTAGCCTTGGAACCTGTTCACAGCCCACCTAATATTCACATTTCTGTCCACGATTTTGCCTATTTTAATCAAGGACTTCCTGCTTGCAGGAAAATCATTGCTGATTGATTTTCTTACACGAGAAATAGGTTTCCTGATTTGTTGATCCCAGGACTAAGCATTCTTAATGACGAGTCGAAAGGATTGGCTTCAATTTAATTATTTAGTTTTAAGATACTCAAGGAATCTGAATAAATATTGGGTTCATCTCTCTTCTTATTCATCTCTTGAGTCCGTCAAAGGGCAGTCGTTTGACGGACTCATCAAAAACCATTATCATTCTTTCTGACAGAATCGTGCTGATGAAATGAAACAAATGATCCTGATGATCCTTAATTTTATCTTTAAAGCAAATATCTTGTGAGTTGTTGGATTAGGATGTCAATTGCCCAAAAGAAAGTAAACTTGTCAACAAAGCAGATAGTTTAACACCGATTCCAATCAAGCACCCCGTGGTCTAGAAGCTGTCAGGAATCTCTATGCAGACGATCGAGCTTCTAAATCCTTCTACGAATTCATTTTCCTACGAAAATGTCTGTAATGTTGATCCTGTGTATTATCATTGAAAGGCTCGGAACTATTTTTGTTAAGTATTTTGATAATTTCTAGGCTAAGTGTTGAACAAGATGGCAAAGAAACAAGTAAACGAGAAGCGACGTACCCTTAAAAATATACTTTCTGAAAATTGTCCCTTATAGTGACGGCTTTTGACAAAGTCTGACATGCAGGACACATACTCGAAATGCTCCACTGAACTCAAGCTTCCACTGCAGTTCATTCAAAATATTGACTTTCTATTAGATAGCAGAAATTTGGGCGTCAAAATTGAGGACTACATATGAACACTGCATCACATTGAAGCTATAGTCCCTCATGGATAATCTCATCTGTCGTCTGCAATATATGCAGTGCAGAACTTCCCAACCTGCCCTCAGCTGAATACCTATCACTGTACGATGATAACACCTGTAACTTCAATACAGGACGACAAGTAAGAGCCAGAACGTCAGAACTACAACGCTCAACATATAACCCGGAAAGTGAGACAAATTTCGAAGGTAAACACAATCGAAATCCACAATCAGAACCAATTGAATGGAAAAGAACGGAAAAATACCTTGGAATCTTCCTTGACGACAGACTTACCTGCAAACAGCACAAACAAAACGTATGAAGACGTTTCATATGCCTCTACTTCAAACCCTACTCTACTCTAGACAACTCAGCCTTAAAAACAGAATAGTGATTTGAAAAGAAAACTCTAAAGCCAAAGCCACGGTAGTTCAGCTTTCTACAAGACGACAAAGACAAACAAAAAAGCCCTTAGTCCTCCCAATCTCGAGTAATTGAGAGAAGTCTTGGGAACTCCATGGTTAAATTTGAACAGCTTGTCTACTGGAGCTTGTAGAAACGCAAGTAAGCGGCAAGGTTCTAATGCTCTTTAACACAATAGATAACCACGAAAAATCTTGGCGCTCTTTGGTTTTGCCAAAAAAACCAAAGGGTTTTTGCCTTTCTATTATGTTGTCAAATAATATATAACCTTATATCCGCAAAAAAAAAATAGGTTCAAAATTGAAGTCCTTAATAAATCAGATCACAGATAGACTATGTTAATGTGAGTGGGCATATAGTGCTCATAGATAAGAGGGAGTCAAAATGCTTAATATCACTAACCCCATGCGTCGCACTCTCTAGTTCAAACTATCCTTCAGATAGAGTTGTGAACCGTCTATCAGTTGAAGACAATGGAAACACATCCTCGAGGTTATCAAGGCAACACAAGATTACACCTTGCCATTGTGAAGACGACTATGAAGCTGGGCAAGCAATTTCGCTGAGGAAAGCTTAGTTAAGACCGAAATAAATATTGGAGGAAATCTTGTGACCGAAAATGTGTCTCTGAGTCGACCGGATGACTCAGGTATCATCTTTCTAACTGAACTTGGGTGGACGTAGAGAACTGGATTTGACTCAAAAACCCAAAAAAAAAAATTGGTCTGAACAACGAAACCAAATGAAATCACCGAAAAAAGACATGATCTCTCGTAAAACAAGAAGCTTTAGGAGATTTTTTAAGGTCAGATTTATTGGCTAAAGTACAAAAACATGTCTGAAAATAAGTCTAATATTTTCGGTCACATTAGTGCTTGCATAATGCCTTAAAATGTGAAATCCTTTACGGGTATATCTAAGGGTGCGTAAAAAGACTCGCGATGCACATTTGAGTAACATTTTGCTGAAATTATAAATGCCAAGAAAATTGACACTTATAGTCACATTTGACAATTTTTGGGATTTGAAATCATATCATTCTTATTTAAAAACTCTTCATATATTAGAAGGACGATTCTGAGCATTTTGCCATGCTTTGAACTTCAGGACTTCTCTCAATCTTGTCCTTGTTTTTGGTTTTCAAAGAAGGCACTCCTGTTTTTTTTTTGTTTTTTTTTTGTTAAACCGGTTCCACCACCTGTACGGAATTGTAAGATATGTCGAATAAGGACCTAAGTATATGCAAATCTCAGCAAAATGTTCTAGAGTGAAAATTGCGAGAGAAGCGAGTAGCTGTTTCTAATCGCAGTATCCAAAATGTAGCAACTTTGGAGCAACGATATTCGATCAAATTTTGGTTAAGACTGAACTCAAACGAAAACAATCCAAGTCCGGAAAAGACAAAGATCTGAGTGGAACACCTCCGTATTACCAAAGCCGAAGGGCAACATAAGCTAGTCACGTGTTAAAAGCCTGTCCGCTGCTATCTTTGAGGCGAAAAACTGATACACAATAACTCTGTCGGCCTGGCTGACAATGCACAGGATTAACTCAGGATAACTAGATATAGCACTGACACTCTCAATCGACTCCCCTCAGACAGAGATAGAAAAACTACAAGTCGACTTATATTTGATTTCAAACAGAAGCTTTGAAAGGGGTGTTCATGCTTTACGCAGAATTACGAGGTAATTTATTGACTTATTTTGGTCGAAAAGCTTAAATCGAGAGTTTGTTCGAGGTCTCAGCGCTGTACTTGCTCAGACTATGGTATTACGCTGGAGTGGTCCGTCGTTTGAAGGGATCGAGACTTCCGTATCCAACCAGGAAACGAATGAAGCATGAGTCATCCGCTTCGCTGTCAATTTGGACTCGGTTCAACGTTGCAACGCTCCCGGAGCTACCCTATAGCCCCAGCATTACCCGCAGTGACTTTTATTTGTTCCACCAAATGAAGGAAAATCTGAAAAGGAAGTGCTTTAACAGCATCGCAGCGGCCCAAAAGAATTTGCCGAGGATTTTGGATGGTATGTCGGTTGAAGAGTTCTCTGGAGGTTCCAGCAAGGGAAATCTCTTCGGTACCAGGGAGTGTATTCTCAACGCATCTTTTTGGAAGAATTTTAGTCTGATGTACGAAAGTGTTTTAGTGATTTTTTTATTCCTAGCCATCCTTGAGACTTTATTTACGTACCCTCTAAATCAACCTCTATAGTTCGAGAGTAGACTGGGGCATTTAACAGGGCAAAAGGAATTTGTTCGAAATTTTATTTATGATATGTTTAAGTCTAGTTATAAGTCTCTAAATTCCTAGTTGTTTTGCATAATTAGCTATTGTGATATCTGTCGATTCTTTATCGTGTCCTCCGCAAATTTGATTGGCTACCGATGATCTCATGTTGCTTCTAGCTGTGGCTTCTAGTCTTATCGCCACCATTGCTTTTTTGGAGTTTCTTCGCCGTTCGTTCCCTTCATGTTTGCCATATCTTTGTTTAATCTTTGTTTTGTAAATAAAAATAATAACAAATCAAAATTTTTAAAACTTGTTAACTAAGAAACAAACATATTCATATTCCACTTTTGAATAAGTTCTACATGGCTAAGAAGGACCACTGAAGCATGCCTGAAGTCAAACTTTTGAATACCTTTTCAAAAAACCAATTTTCCAAATTTTTCTTCAATTTTTTCTTTTCCAAAAAGGAAATTTACGCTTGTTTGTCTGGTTGTAAAAAAATCGCTAAATATTAATCATTAAGGACCTTTCTTATGAATTTAGTGTTTCAACCACATCCGGGGAGCTTCTGACTTGTCAGATGATCCTCGCCTTTGAAAAAGTGGTTTTGAATTTTCAGCTTTTGTACTTTGGCACTGATTTAAAGACATCAGAGAGCACTGACTTAAGGAAATTGTTATCAGATGTCTGCTTAAAGTCCCTTTTTTTTTGAACGTTTTTAACCCTCAAGATTCATAAGAACCCTGATGGTGGTTCGCTTAAGGCGTTTAAGGTGTAAGATAAGTGAGCTAGCATTTGGTACCTATCTGGGTTGGAATAGGTTGCGTTATTCGTAAATGTTTTGAATTCGAACATCATACAACAATAGCTTTCTCTTTTGGAAACGAAGCACATTTGAAGAAATATTGTATCAATAACAAAAAATTTCAAAACAATTGATGGTAAGTTCGATTTTTTTTGATTGATTAGTAATTTATTCGTTAATTATTTACCCCTAAGGCGCATGCTCGATTATAAGAAAAACAGTAAATGCAGTAAAATATCCTTTTCATGCACAACATCGTGCTAGAACTGCATAACACCAAGCCCACAGACTACTAGAATCAATCATTTGACAGTGGCATTTTCCAGGATTCTCAGAAAAAAAATTAAATTTCGTTTCCCATTTTATAATTTTCCAAAGAGAATGCAAAGTCGATTTTATTTATACATATATATATTTCAGGAATAATAGTGCACCCTTCTTTAGTGTTTTCACATATATGTTAACATTTTCTGGAAAATTATAAAATGGATTCGAATGGAAAATATAAAAATTATAAAATGGAGTTTTAAAGGCGCAAAACACCGAGGAAACGAAGATTTTCAACAAGCAAAAACGTCCGTAGAGAGTTTTTAGGTTCATTTTGTGGTTATTTAGAAGGAATTTCGTTTTTATTTCTATTTTTCGTACAACTAATATCTTTCAAATTTTCGTGTAAAGATATCGCGGTATTCGTTAAATGCACTTTGTAAGAAGTATCTCTATTTAATGTATTTAAATCGGAGTCCTGTAACAAGCAATTGTACGCGACTTTTTGATCTTTTAATATTTTCTAGATAATGTATTTTGTTAAAAATGAGCGGTAACAAGGAGTTTGTCACTTCCTGAAGTCTTCAAAACCAAAGAATTTATTTTATTCAGTAAAATTTCCAATTATATTATTTAAACGATAAATCACAAAATATTTGCAAAGTGTTAGTACGAATCTGCGAAAATCGCCTTTTTGACACTAACTCGTCATTTTAATGAGTTTATAATATATTCGCATACTAAATCCAATTTAGTATTAATTGTAACGTTTCAATCGCGGGACAACCCATTCATAATAAAATTCGAAATATTTTATGTTTCCCGCCCAATATTATCAAATAAATGCTATTCAAAATTTATTGCACGAAAAATAAAAACTGCATCATGCTAAAATTTATTACCTATAAACCACATGTGAAATGGAAATTCAAGTCTCCTAATTTGCATTTTCTAATGCTTAGCATGCAGACGAACCCCTGGAGTATGCGGCACAAGAGAATGAAAAGAAAACGAAAATACGCATTAAGCCGTTAGCTTCTTAACACCAAGAACAGCATGATAAAGAACTACCACGAAACTTCCTTGGCTTGCATGTTGTATTATTTGTGCCTAAGAATTTTTTCTTGGATCCGTGCAAGCCAGCGGCCAACGAATGAGCCAGCAACAATTGAGGAGCAGATTGAAGCGCGTCTTGTGAACTGTGACGTGACTCACAAATACCACTTTTACTTTCGTCTACGACCGGTTTGGATTTAGCCCATTTTCGCTAGATCCGTTCTATACCAGCCAACGGCACACCAGCACCAGATACAAGACAAGATACCAAATACCAGATACCACGCTGATATTGCTGACTGTTTGGCATTCGAGACGGCATGGCCTTCTTATTCATCTTCTACTTCTTCGGCTTCCGTGGTACGATCGCGAACGGTTGCTTCTTCGTCGCGCGTTATCTTTAGTAAAGATAGCGCGTATAGATTGTTGCGCTGGCAAGGTTTCTTCTGGGTTCTTATGCACAAAATATACAAGCGACGAGTATCTGCGGGCTGTGGCCGTTCTTTCTTCTTTTACTTTCGCTCAAGTACCAATGCATCTTTCAGATTGCTTGATTGTATCTGCAAGCTGGCTGGATAGACAGTTGCGTAATATCAGTGGCTCTGCATCGTTTAGCAAATTCTTCGATGTTTTGTTTGGCGTCAGGAAGAGTTTTTCCTCAAAAACGATTGGAATCCTTAAATGTTTCAATGAATTCTAAAGAAGGATTTGCAATGCAGGTCGAGGAATGCGCTGCTGTGTTCAAATCAAGCGCGGAATCGTGTTATCAAATCATATAATCTTACCATATTCTTAATTCTCTACGCCAATATCTGCATAGTCCAAATTATCCTGTTCTTAACCAATTTATATCCCCTTTGAGATACGCCCCGTCCGATGCCAAACACTTATGACAGCCTTTGTTTTCCGTCATCGGCCCAATCTGAAAATCCCTTTTCCGGGATAACCTTCAATACTTAGTTCATGTCGACTTTTATCTCCTAAATTTGTTCAAAAAGACTCAAGGACACGCTTCCATAGAGACCGGAAGAAACCAGAGAAACCAATCGTATTAACATTACTGGTGGTCGGCAATAATCGCCGAAAAGCGGAGAGAATGTCACAAACTCCGCCGCGAATCTCAACGTTTAAGAAATCGAGACGAGTCACACTCCCGAACGCTGGCATACAGGTCGGCTAGAAAAGTTCTCCGTAGGTTAATTAACGAAAGCAAGGCTCGCTGCTGGCGCAACCTAGTTGTGGACATCGACAGAGACCCGTGGGGGCTGGGTTACAAGCTTGCCATGTGGAAACTAGGAGCTGCAAGGAGGCCCTGTGTCCTTGAAACGGAAAAAATGGACCAGATTGTTAGAGCGCTCTTCCCTATGCATCCTATTCGTCCCGATGATGCAGATGTTGAGTGTTTCGGAGAACGCCCACTTTTTACCGCCATCGAACTGGATGATGCGGTAAAAGCTTTAAAATCGAAAAAGCCCCAGGACCAGACGGTATACCAGCGGAAGTGATACAGCTTGCACATCAACTTTGTCCTGAAAAGCTGCTCACCACTTTCAATGCCTGTTTGCGGCAGGGCGTGTTTCCAAATTGCTGGAAAGAGGCGAGGCTCGTGCTGATCCACAAGGGGAAGGGGAACCCGGAGCAACCATCTACATATCGGCCCCTATGTATGCTGAACGCCGCTGGGAAGGTACTCGAGAGGCTCATTAGAGAAAGACTTGGAGAAGCCATTCGAACTGCCGGGGATCTGTCTCCTCGGCAGTACGGCTTCAGGGCTGGTCGATCCAAAATTGGTGCAATAGCAGAGGTAGTGAGCGCGGTCCAGCAGGCAGAAGCCCACAACCATTACTCGAGACGAATAGCACTGCTCATAACTCTAGATGTGAGAAATGCCTTCAACTCTGCTAGATGGACAGATATTCTTGGTGCTCTGGAATATTTCAGGGTGCCGAGGTACCTGATGCGGATATTGAAAGACTACCTCAAAAATCGGAAACTCATCTATGACTCGTTGGGAGGCCGGCGAAGAATTGATTTGACATCATGGGTGGCGCAAGGCTCCGTTCTGGGCCCGGACCTCGGGAATGTCTCGTACGATGAGCTTTTGAGGCTGCAGTTACCGGGGGAGTCGCGCTTGATTGGCTACGCAGATGACGTAGCAGTACTAGTCGCCGGACATACTGTCGGACAGACGCAGCTCAAACTGGATGCGGTAATACGCCGAGTGAGCGAGTGGATGACAGACAGTGGGCTTAGCCTAGCGCTGGAAAAGACCGAGGTTGTCGTCCTCACCAAGAAGCAAATCCCTCGTGTTATGCCGGTTCGTGTGGGGGAAATGATCATCGAGTCAAAAGAATCAACCAGATACCTTGGCTTGATGATTGATTCGAACATGAGTTTTTTCGAGCAGGTTCGAGCGTCAGCAGATAAGGCCTCCGTGCGGGTATCGGCGCTAAACCGCATTATGGCCAACACGCAGGGGCCAACCTCGAGCAAAAGACGTCTACTGATGGGTGTAATGGAGTCAGTGCTCTTGTATGGCTCCGAGGTTTGGGCTAACGCTCTTAGTCAAGAGAGGCACCGAAGGCGTCTGGCACAAGTGCAGAGGCAAGGAGCTTTGCGGATAACGGCTGCATACCGCACTGTCTCTGAACCTGTCTCTGTAATCTCGAGGGTGGTTCCTATTAAATTACTTGCAGACTAACGGAAACGTGCATACTTACGTAGGGGGAAATCAGCGAGAGAAACCGTCAGCCGAGAAGAACGGAGAAGAACCCTAACATTGTGGCAAAAAACATGGGAAAACGAAACGCGAGGCAGGTGGACCGCACGGCTGATAAGTGACTTGAGGCCGTGGTTCTACAGAATGCATGGTGAGACTGATTATTATCTGACGCAACTACTCAGTGGTCACGGGTATTTTCAGTCTTACCTGTATAAGATGGGGAAGACACATTCCCCGACTTGCGTGTTCTGCCCGGGGATGACGGATGACGCCTGCCACACGTTCTTTACGTGTAATAGATTCACAAGACTCCGTTCGCATCTCTCGGAGAAAATTGGCGTAATTTCCCCAGAAAATTGTACGGGAAAAATGATGAAATCAAAGGACAATTGGAACTGTGTGTTGCATTACGTACGGACAGTACTCATTATAAAGAAGGACATAATGGATCGCTTGGCGAGGGAGGGAACCTCTCTGTAACGCAATATTATAGTTACTAATCGCAATTCCTTCCTGTCCATCCGTGAAGAGAGATTTCCCTTAGCCTGAAGACATCGCTAAGCGATGATTAATGAGGCCTAGTCCGAAGTAATGTGACAAACAGTTCCAGACTAGGTTCTCGATGTGACACGGGAGGTGTTTAGTCGATAGTCCGGTAGCGGGGGAGTCCGACACTCAGGACGTAAATAGCCTTCACCTCCCAAAAAAAATCGTATTAACATGGTTAATACGATTGGTTTCGATGGAAATACGATGCATGTTTGTCGAAATTATCACCAAGAACCAGCAAAAATGCCAACTTATGTGGGAATGTTTTTAACTTTAAAAAGGAAGAATTTTCTTTCCGCAAATCTGTTCTCTTGGAATGAATATATTCAAGCACTGGACGCCTAACCCCTGCTAAGTATTCCATGTTGATGATTGGTCTCAGCGAAAGGAGTTAATAATACATCACACTAAAGCAAACGAAGAGAATTGTTTATGTGACCTTAACTTTCACACATCTTTGATCAGATCCTTTTCGGCTGGCCTTATCTTTAGCACAATATCCACTTGGCTGGTCGGTTATTTTATGTATGGTAGATATAGAGCTAGTTGAAGTCAAGTCTTAGCCTCAACAGCCGTATTAAGGTGTTTGATGTTATAAAGATAGTCAAAAATAATCAGTTTTAAAATATTACCACGACGCTCTTTTCCAAGAAATACAAACTATTAGGAATCAGTCAAGCTTTCGCGCTTTTCAGCTCCAAAAAAAGATTTAAAATTATAGAAACTGATTCCTTTGAGATGCCAACAGTTTCATCAGGACCTCTTATTGTCAATCGATTATCTATGAGTCCGAAATCAGTGATCTGCTTGACGTTTCGCTCATCAGTTGATGATTTTTTTTTCACCTAAAGCGCTCTTTGCCTTCCACACGTTCTCAGCCTCCCTTGATTATCTTTGGCTTATAAGAAGTATCATAAAGTTTGACTTCTTTGAATTTCCTATACTAATCAAGTATTATTTTTGGTAGTCCAACAACCTTCGGTAACCTCCTTAACCTTTCCACAGCGGTTTTTTCATTCCACATACAAAATTCAATCGAAGTATTTTGATGAACGAATCCTGAGATTATAATAATAAAAAAAACCTCTTCACGCATTACAAAACATGTGTAAAACTGAAGATACAATGCTGCAAAACTGCGATGCAATAGCGAGTTGTTAGTCCCGCTGAGCTGGCAATTATTAATTAATTAAATGCTGAATCGTGTTTAAAAACCTGACGCTATAGTAAACCGCGAGTTTTTAGTACTGTATTTTGCCACTATGGTTGCGTAGAGCTAAGATCGGCGAACTAACATCGTTTCTAAAGATGGTACCGTTTGATTTGTGTGATTTTTTCAAGTGACAATTCTTTATTATGCTCGTCGTTTTTCCAAAACCTTTTTCGTATGAATAGTGTTTTCTTTTTGGATGGCAAAGTTAGCACAGAAAGGATGATGCTATTGGGAAATGGCAAGCTTTTGCGTGGTTTTTCCGTTTCAATAATGGTGGAATGTCAATTGAAGATAAAACTCGTTCTGGTCGTCACTGTACAATCCCGAATCTATGAACGTGTTGAAATAATACGCGAAATTATGCTGAAAGATCGAGGGAACAATGATGAAATTGTGAGCTATTTGTGCGGCTTGTAGTTTAGTTCAGCGAATTTTAAGGAATGATTTATGGGCGTCTGACAAATTCTTACCTCCACTGCAGACTGCTGAACAAAAACAAAGTCGCATGGAATCGTGGTTTGGTTTGAGAGAATTCCGAAATGATCCGAAGTTCTTTCCAACGTCACCACAGGTGACGAATCGTGATGCTACGGTTACGAACCTGTAACGAAAAAACAATGAAGCCTGTGGATGTCCCCGAATTGCTTGTCAAATGTTACCTCGCCCCGAATTGCTAGTCAAATGAAATTAAATGTCATTACAATGTTGATTTGTAATTTCGGTGTGAGAGGAGTCGTTTTTTCGGAGGAGAGTAGAGTAGCTCGTCTTGAAGACGAACAGGACTTTCGAATAATTGATTGTTCTGGCTTTGCAGACAAACAAAAAAAAATCAATCTTCACGCTTTGATTACTTTGAAAATATTTTATTCATTTTGTAATACGATGAAATAAGCCACACTGATTTTATTTGAAAATTTAATAGACATATCATCACTCATCGATGAGTTATTACGACTAACTATCATTTGAGTGACTACATATTAAATAAAATATATAAAAATTTGGTAGCATACATCGTACGCCATTACTAGCAGGTTTTGTTTCGACAAAGCCAAATTGATTTTGGATTACAATAACTATCTTACTTGTATTCTTTTAGCAAATTTACTATCTCTTATACAACCACGAAGGTGACATGCCATTCCTTATTGTGTATTTTTGATTTTGTAAAATTTTCGGAATCAAAAACTTAACTCAATGTAAAATTGTTGGTTTTATCGCTTGTATAATTCAAATTAAATTGAAAAAATCCAATCCAAAAACCGGAAAATCACTGGAAAACAATTTATTCAATTTATTGCAATTATTCAATTTCCTTTCCTATAAACATGCACGTTCATACATTTTTGGTTCTACCACTACAGTTCCTTTAAAACGGATCCTTTTTCATTCCTGGCAACCATCGTCCAAAAGTAGTGACATATTTAATGTTTTTCTCTGTTTTATATAAGACTGGTTAGAGCAGAATGTCGGCATTGCGTTTTTTTTTGTCTAATAAGAAGAGAGAGAATGCTGATAAAAATGGGATTTTTCCCGCAACGCATTTTTTCAATAATTGGCTCCTCTACAGGTTTCGTAATAGAGATGGCACCATCAAGACATATAAACACTTAGAAGGCTCCACATATATGCGTCTAAGAATGTGCACTTACGAAAAATCAGTTTAAATTCACAGTTCAAATTCGTTTTTGTTGTTTTTTTTTTATATTCAACTCTACTTTGTACCCATTTCGATGCATCTGATTGGCGTAGATAATTTTTGAGGATCAACTCGGAACAAGCGCAATTTCTCTAGCCCTTCATTTCAGCTCTTCGGTCCCATATTATTTTGTGCCAACTTGTCATGAAGATCAGGACCCAAAATTTCGATAAGAATCGATTATTCAGGTGGCAGAAAATCGAAACGACGATCATATGGTCAATATAAATTAATATTCTAGATATTCTAGCATCATAAATACGTTCCATACTAATCAATCTCGTTAAAAGTGTGGGTTCAAATTAATTTAAATAATCAGTGAATATTTTGAAGAAAAAAAGGACTTCTGAAGTATTCCATCTCTTTAACTTCAATCGAAAAGACGGAGAGAGACTATTGGATCAATCAAATTAAAACAGAGCTTTTAGTTCAGAGAAGTATTTCGAATTCAAATTCAAAAGACACTAATTAATGTTCAGAGTTATCTCAAACATATTTTATTGCACAGGAAATATTCTACATTCAGTCGTATGGCAAAATTCCATCGCCTTTTCATTTATAAATATTGGGTCTATAACTTAATTCGTGCGGTTTGCTAAGAGATGGCGTAACTTGTATAGTATTACATCGTTCCAATATTCCAAACCTGCGTTGGAAAGCTACTGTCATTGTACATCTTTTTAGTGTATGTCATTCATTTGAAGCGTTAACAACAATCATTTTTTTCACTCAAATATGTCGAACTTTGTTCCTGAAAAAGTGTTTTTGCGGTGAGTTCTTCTTCATTACTTTAATATGAAAAAAACTGCTGCCAAAAGTCATCGTAATTGGTGGAAGTTTATGGTAAACATGTTCTAGCTGAGCGAACCTGCCAAAAGTGGTTTGCACGATTTAAAAGTGGTGATTTTAGCTTGGAAGACGATGAACGTCCTGGACAGCTAAAAAGATTGAAGATGAAGAACTGGAAGCATTACTCGATGAAGATTGTTGCCAAACACAAAAAGAGCTCGCAGAATCTTTGGGTGTCACTCAAGCAGCCATTTCGAAACGGTTAAAAGCAGCTGAGTATATTCAAAAGCAAGGAAATTGGGTTCCACATGAATTCAAGCCGAGAGACGTCGAAAAGCGGTTTTGCATGTCTGAAATGCTGCTGGAACGCCACAAAAGGAAGTCATTTTTGCATCGAATAGTTACTGGAGATGAAAAATGGATCCATTACGACAACCCCAAGCGCAAAAAATCATATGTGAAATCCGGCCAACCAGCCAAATCAACGGCAAAGCCGAATAACCATGGCGCGAATGTAATGCTCTGTAATTGGTGGGATCAGAAGGCTTTACTGTATTATGAGCAGCTAAAACCGGGTGAAACCATCAATGGAGCACGCTACCAAACCGAATTAATCCGTTCGAAGAGAGCAGTAGCCGAAAAACGCCCAGAATATGCGACCAGACACGAGGCAATAATTTTTCATCATGACAACGCTCGACCCCACGTTGCTTTTCCGGTTAAGAACTATTTGGATAACAGTGGATGGGAAGTTTTAACCCACGCGCCTTATAGCCCAGACATTGCCCCTTCTGACTACCATTTGTTCCGATCGATGCGGAACGCCCTCACTGGAATACGGTTCACATCAGAGCAGGATATCAAAAATTGGCTTGATTCATTCTTGGCTGCCAAGCCGGCGCAGTTCTTTTGGGATGGGATCCACAAATTGCCAGAAAGATGGGAAAAGGTCATAGCTTCAGATGGGCCGTAGGGTCATAGCTTTGAATAATACTATTGTACCTGTTTTTCTTAAATAAACGTTCAAATTTTGAAAAAAAACCGCACGAATTAAGTTATAGACCCAATATTCAAATGAAAATTGTCGATCCTTTGTGAATTTGTCAATTGAAAAATGAATAACATGGTCAATTTCTGAAGGAATCAGATTCGGGATGGAGTTTGTGATGGTCGGAAAACAGTGAGAATTTTTCTAAATTCGACCAAGAACTTGATTAGGTAATGAAAGTAAGATTGAAGATTGAACTCGGTGTCGAAATTGAGAGAACATTGACACTTTTCGGAATCGTTTGTTGTTGAAATTTTGTTCGTTAAGGTAAAGTAACACCCAGAAGGGTTTGAACATATTCATGAAATAAGTTTTAAAATAGTATTTGGTCCCCAAAAAATCTTCTTGCACAATATATCTGTCTCACAAATGATAGTCTATTTTCGAAGTTGTATAGAATTGTGATATTCATCTTGCTGCTAGGATCAAATCACATTGTAAAAGGGCGAATTATTTAGTCAATATTTATGCTTGTACGTTTAATCAATGATACAATAAGAAAAACATCCAAGCTTCGGAAATTTTTAAGAAAAGTGAAATCAAGCCTGATTTTTTATGTCGACGGATTAGAAAACAACTAAAGTGAGAATGTATGGAAGCATGCAAATTACGTGGTCGAGGGTCGAGCGGACGAAAATATAAAAATTTCCACCGGAAATAAAAACAACTGTATTAAATTTAGCTTTCTTTATTTTAACACCGATTACTAGTACTGTACCTTACGGTTAGGCGACAACTGAGAGAGACGTTACTCCTCATAGCAAATTTATAGTTTCGTAATTGCTGACACTGCGTCTGGCTTCTTAGCATTTCCTAGAAACGATTTTAATGTTTTCCAGCCGGTGTCAGTTTCACCTGAATCTGCATCTTGCAAATTAACTACAAATGTATGGAAATGTTTTTTATATGTAACTTGCAAGCTGGAATCTCAATTGGAACCAGGAATAAACATTAAATTAAATTAAATTCAGCAGGAGCTCCGATACAATATCAACGAAAGATATCCTCTTTCATACGGTTAGCAAGTTTGCAATCCATCAGCAATATACCCGATAGCATGATCGACATTTTTAACATTTCTTTCAGAAGAAATCGTTTAATTTCGACCTGATCTCAAGATTTACGATCGAATATCATTATTTAGCAAGCCTTTGAGGGCTTTTTTTAGAAAGTTTCCCCAATATTCTGTCGATGATGTCAGCCTAATCCACTGATTGCTTGGTCAGAACAGAGGAACTTGCCAAGATCAACTTCCAAGGCTGAACATCTCGAAATCCTATGAAAACTTTCACTCAAAACATTGTGATTGTACATATAGCAACTATTAGTAAACTCTGATGAGGAAGTCCTGTCGGCTTATACTTTGCATGAATCAATGTGTAAAAATTTGCAACAACGTTAAATAATTAATATTTACTCTTGAAAACATACTCCAATAGTTTAAATCATTTTGAGCCAATTTTTTATGCTATTTGAGTATTTTTTCAGGACTCTGTACCACCCTCTTGAATTATCCGAATCCTTGAGCTTATAGGTTAGCTCGTTCGGACAGAGAAAGGAGCTGATATAGGCAGCACCGCATTCTTCTTGTCAATGAAAACGAGGAACCATGTGTTTTGTTTTCTATTTCCAGGAAATGTCTCGGATAAGTTCGCCAACTTCAACTGTCGCACCACTGCCTGCCCACTATCACTTTCATCCGCGATAAGCAAGCAATCAAGCACGCAGCAACGACATCGTGCCATACCTTCAACCTCATCTTCTTGCTCTTTTGGGCCCATATCAGTTTTCCTTTCCAAGATACTTCTCCAGAAAACAGTCTGCAGAACGGAAGACCAACTGTCGTCTGTTAAGTTCGACTTAGCTGTAATCAGACCACGATGTCGCCCTGACTTACCCATTGCGGCCCGGCCCCGAAGATATCACATACTGAAGATATCATTAGCGGGCTGGTCGCTTGCTGTTGATAATCAAGAACGCCTCACATGGTGCACTCGGTGTTTCCGATGTTCTCTTGTTTTCTTGGGCTGTTGCTCCAGAAAAGGTTCTTCCACTTCTTACGGCGCAACGAAAGCAGAACAGTGCAGAACCGTCGAGCAGTCAACAACCCAACAAGAAGTTGAACGTGTGCTGCGAATGTGAGTCCACGCGAGTGATGCGACAACGTGTGTGCGATATGTCGAGTACATTTGGTGGTTGAAGGAGGAACCATTGAAATTTACGAACTCTCGTTTGCAGAGTTCATTCAACCACAGGCGATTTTATTGGTTCTTTGCATTCTCATCCCGCCGTTGTCTAGTTGCGTGTGTGCTTTATATGCAGTGGTGAATTTTTTTCTTGTTCTTAATTGTCGTTCTTGAGGTCATCCGACTATGCGAAAAGTGCAAGAAAAGTGAAATTTGAATGGAGATGCAAATTTGATGGGAACGGAAGCGTTGAAGTGGTTTCCATTGTAAGCCAATTCGCTGGATTTCATACGAAAGTCAATTGAGTTGACTGATTTGGGCAATCAACACTTGGCAGGTCTGTAAAACTTTCATTTTTCATTTGTATTAAATTTAAGTATTCGGTACATAATCAACATTCGACTGGAACTCGATATATTAACACTTAATATCGAACTTTTTTTGCAATTCACTTAACCCGTGCACTGCCAACCATATGGTAGCTAGGATTAATCGAATCTACTAAAAGGTTAAAGTAAGCGTAACTATCAACTGCTGATTATGAGAAATCTCGCAGTTTACAACAGTTTAAATTGCCAAAAACTAGCCTTTTGGTCAAGGACGAACCGGAATGCATAAATGAGCATTTTATGAAGTTTAAAAGACTCTCAATATCACACTAGATACAATAATTTGTCTCATTGTCGCCAAGGACCGAAATTGTAGTGTTTTATAAGACGATGATGCGTTTTCGCTAACAGCGCCGCATGGTTCGACGAACCTTAAAAAAATAATAAATATAAAAAAACATATAAAAATAATTGGTTTATTGACCAATTATTACCTTTACATTACAAGACTAACATATAAGAGGCAGGACGTCCCAAAGGATAAGGGAAGAAACATTTCAAAAAAAGTTATAACTTTTTTTAAACAAAACCAATCGCTTAAATCGTGTGTACTACACTAGATAATTATATCCAGAAGCTACCGTTATAACGGTAAGTCAATCGGATGAAAACTGAAAGACTTTCGTTTCCGGCAAATTTCAAAAATAAACTTTTGAGATAAACGTGTTTAAAGTTTCAACACCTTATAAAGTTGTGAATTTTCAAAATTTTACTATATACAAATTTTTTTTCCTTTACTCTGCTATCTTAGCATCACCCAGTTGGCCTTCCAATACCGTGGATTTCTCCTCCTCGTCCTTACTTGATGCTAAAAGGCCACGTCTCGCCTCTTTTAGAACGTCGGAAATTGAGCGCTGAGCAGCCTTTATCCGGTCGGCGTCTATTTCTAAGAAGAAATGATAAAAATTAGGTCCGGCAGTCAATCCTAATGAGTCGTAGATGGGGAGAAGACCCGACAGTCCATCATTAAATAAAATAACTGCGATATCCGTCGCGATATCGAGCACCGTCTTGCCGCTCGACACATGTTTCGGCGCGATGGACCACTCGACTGCATTGAACGATTTACTATAGTACTTTAACCTCAAATGCAGCGTGTAGTCGATCGAGTAAACAGAAGCTCTCCTAGCGTCGTTTACGAAGGAACGTGCCCTATACAGTGTATATTAATTACTATATAGTATAAAGCGAGCAAATTTTACGTTTTTGAAGCATTGGAGTTGCTTCAGAAAATTTATTCTCAACAATTTTCTGAAGTATATTAGTATTTGGACCTTTTTGATTTCAATTCTAGGGATGTGTTAGCATACTTTTAGCAAATAAAAAAAAATCGAAAAAAATTTACATAGGTATAACCCCTTAAGTGCTTAAAATCCCATATTTGTGGAACTTAAATTCCGATTTGTCCTTAGAAGGTTCAAAGGGATGTATGCTTGACCATTGTAGTGGATTGTTCAGCTGCTTCTGTACACAATCTAAGAGCCATGACATAACAACTGTTGAGGTATGCTTGAGATCATTGTCCTGTTGGAGAAGCAAACCACCTTCCATGCTACCAGCTGTGACACTTTTACCCAAACTTGTTTGAAGTATATTGAGTCAATCTCACAGATTCAAAATCCAGCTTTCTCAATTCTTAAACCTCTATGGACTCTTAAGCCACTTCATTACTACTACCGTGCTTAACCTTTAGAATTACATTTTTCATGTTGAGTTTCTCATTGGCTATGCGTCAAACTTTTACTCTGCCATCCGACCCAAATACGTTGAACCTGCTTTCGTTCGAAAAGGGCAACCTGATTCAGGAATGTTTCACTAGTTTAGCATCGCTTCCATTTGTTTTGAACAATGTTACCAATAACTCGTATCGAAACTTTTTTTAAATGTTAAATTTTGGCTGTATACGAAACTCAATTCACTGCATCATAACGAAGGGACTCGTTCTTTTACCCGAACATCGTAACAAAAGAGTTGAAGAAAGCATGTTGAACCACATAACAACGAAAAAAATGAGATCTACACTTATATAATATATGAAAAAGGATAAAGTTGGATGGATCGAGAATGATACAGCTGGACCTTTTGTTCAGCTGTAAGTATTACACACTTTTGCGATTGGATAATCCTATGCACATTTTGTATCAAACTTATAACACACAACTCTGGTAGTAGACAGATACGGCTTGGGTTGACAAAAATAACTACAAGATAAGCTAAATCGTTTAGTCTATAGCATAACAGAGACAAAACAACGACTTGGGAAAACCGAAATGTCGTAAGAACTCTGATTGGAATACTTTCTGGACACAGTCGATTATGTCAACACGCAACGGAATAGGAAATGAGACGGGTGACACCTGTCAAACTAAGACGACTCTTGCTTCTTTTTAATTTGTCCTAGCTTGATGAAAAAACACCACACGCAGCTGAGGAGTAATAACGCTGCACAACAGAAACACTTGGCGAACATCCAGCTAGAAGTCCCCAACGGTGGACTTTCTGCCAACAAAAGCATCATTTGTGACGAGCTAAGGACGACGCTGGCCTATGCTTTTCCCAACAGTGGACCCAATGTACACAGAGCTTAAAAAATCATTTAATACACAAGTTCTGTTATCAGGCAGCGAATATTTAAGTCTTTAGAAGTTACTTAAGGACTAGGACGCAGAGTTTTTACCTCTGATTTTTCAATCGGTCCAAATTATACTTTCTAAACAAATTGATTGATAATTTTGAATATTGAAGGTAAAAATACCATTTTGAGGGTCCAAAAGGCATACTTTCAAGACTTTTCTCTTCCTTTGTTTGGTATAGTTTCTAATTTCGTTTGCTTGATATGGCCGCAGAACTTATCCCAAAATATCATTCTTTACCTTAAAATTGTGAAATTTTCGATTCGATTTTCTTTTATGTTCTAGAAAAAAGGTAAAGCAAAACAACAAAAAAGATGAATAATAGAAAAAGTTTAAAATAAAAACCAAACATTTTTAATGCTTTTTGTCAGCTAATAACTAATTTATTTTTATTTTTTATTCATCAAATTGTAATGTTTTATTATGCAGAACATCTTAAAAAACCAATCAAAATATTAACTAACTGCTGTGTAAGAATTTGGAAAAAATTCGTTAAAAGTTTTCTCCCTTGTATTTACAGAATATCTTTAAGGGACTAAAACCGTGAAAATTAGTAGAAATATGACAAAATTCAAATGTGCTTTTCTCAACAATTATATTCCCTACGACAATCTTTCAAAATGCAATCTTTGAAAACATTATTTTGGCCATCAAAAGAACAAACAGTTCAATTTTACATATTTTTCATAACTTTCCAAAAAAAAAAAATATATAAAGCGACGCAATTTAGGCTCCATAATTGCATCAGACTATTGCGGATATTCTTTCTCAGAAATGAAAAGTCTAAAACAAAAAACGTCTACTCCGAAAAATGGCCGAAATACTCCGAAATTCCAGCAGATAATTATAAGTGGTATTTTTACGGTCCTGCCGATGATTTCCACTATTTTCGGAAAGGTCCAACGATGCGTTCTGAACGAGTGCAAGCTGGCATAGCTTTAGATAGAAATCGATAGATGTAGAATCGCGTTCTGACCAATAATAAAGCACATTCCAGTGAACCTACAGCTCCTAATAATATTCTACAAAAACAATACAAAGATTGGATATAACTTAGGCCAACATCCACACTGTGTTCGGCTCCACCATAAGGTACTACTGTGGCTATGACTAGGATGCTAGTGGGACCATCTGGTCGTACTGACTACAGGTGGGCCATCCAATTTTGATACAGAAGTCAAAAAGATATTCTTTTATTGTCAGGTGTTCCGATTCCGTTACTTCAGTACACATCAGCCAAGTGAGACGTGCAAAAACAAGCTCAGACAGTCTTGAAGAAAGTGCTCTATGCTATCTTCTTCCTCGCCGCAAGTTCCTCCGGCTTAATCCTTTAGGATTCCTGTTTGTTTGACGTATTCGCCCAGAACATCGTGTCTTGTTGCATATATTCTGCATATTTTTCTCTATCTCCTCCAGAAAATCTACTCCGAAAAATGCCCAATCCTGATACCAACTCCGACTATCAATTTAGTCAATTCGATCCCGAAAAATTTAAGCAAATTTTATACTTCCGAAATGACAGTAACTCATTTGACATGTCAAAGACACTGAAGATTGTCTTTAAGATGTCAAATGTTCAAACAGGTCGCTCTCGTAGGTCTAGACGATGACCGTCTCAGTTTGGTTGTGGAATTATGCATATTCCGTGTTTCAATTTTCCACGCATGTCAACAGCAGCTCAACTCGTTTCTTTATCGCAACCTGGTCTTCGCATTTTTATTGCGCTACAGTCCTGATTGATCTAGAAGACCCAGTTCATAACTTTCCCTTTGCCTTGGTAAGAGCCTCTTTGAAAAAAGTGCACTTTCCACTACATATAACGAGACCTTGGAATCTTGAGACTTCTGGACGAGCTCAGACAAGATGCTGCATTTGGAAACAGTTACAGAACAACAGGAAACAGTTTTAAATGTGAAGAAGAGGAAAAATGTTAATTGAAATGTTCGAGAAATGGATCAAATCATTACATATATTGCCGAGCCGATGCTCAATTTCTCGTTGGTCAAACAGCTGTGGAGCCTCTTTTTCTGAGAGATCTATGAAAGGTCTGCGAAAGGTTTGTTGCTGGTTGACAGCTGTCAATCTCAGTCTGAAATTTTGCCTTAGAAAAGTTTTTTCTCATATCGTCTTCAAATGGTGTGCTGGAAGTTTGGATCGTTGACTTTAGCTTCATTCCTTCGAGTTTTCCCGGCATGATTTTTGTCATCTTTTTGACAGCAGCCTTCTTTCCTGCCATTTTTGTTGTTTGAAGCGTGTCAAGTGGAAGTCATCTTCGGTCACTTCCCTTATTTTGGTAGATGTTCACTTGGGTCGTTATTGTCCTTTCCCCCGAAACGACTTAAGAAACCTACTTTCAGCCTTTCTTCTGACTTTAGTCAATTGGGACGATAATTTGGATTGTATCCAGATTGTTGTTGAGCTTGCTGATACACTTTTTTAACCTTTTTTATTAAAGGGTTTTGGACAGTGATGGTTTATCTTATACTGTTCAACGCGACACAACTTTTTAAGTATGTTGCTCCTTTGTTCATCAATTTCAAATATCCTCCTGGCGAGTGAATCTACGGAAAAACATGGAATATCTTTGTCAGCTGACAAACCTCTGAAAAGTCGAGCTTTGTTCACACTGTAGGCTGAGTTCTAAGCCTCGTTACACATAGTTTCTGGATCGTTACAGATGGACGGTTCAGGACTCGGGTTTAAGCAACCCAGCTGCGCTTCTCGAAGGTTTTGCTTGATGCCTTTGGTCATCAAATGAAAGTGTTGCGAATTCGCTCGGTCGAGGCTTGCGTGACTCTCGAACAGGCAAAGAATACTCGAGTCTTTTATATCTTGATGACACACATTGCATATGGTGAAAAAGGACTTTAGTGGAAGTTGTAGTATCCCTATATTGAGTAGAAATTAAGTAGGAATTGTAGAGTTTCTATCTACAGAAATCGTAGGCATCTTAGATGGTTTTCGGTGTTTGTTTCCTGGTATATTATTATATTAACCAAGTTGTATGATTGCTGGGAGTAATCTTCAGAAAAATACCTTTTTGAAACCCTGTTGAACCTCAGATCGTTTTTAAACATAAAAAAATTCTCATTGAAAGCGCTTGCAAATTAAACTTAAATTTCTTGGAAGTAAATAAAATCCGCCATCATTCATTTCATTCTAAACCACCTTCAAGTTAACATTTAAAGTGAAAACAAAAAAGTAACGAAACTGGCATAAAATATTGAAAAGGTAATTGGACAAAAGTTATAGCGATGTCCCGCCGCCTGTAGTTTACGTTGAAGTGGTGCATTGAAATGCATGCCAAACGTGCCTAATTAGCTTTAAACATATTTGTATACCTTTGAACATTTATATCTGCTCAATATCAACAAATTTTCATACACGCCGTTTGTATGGTAGTTTTCTTTTCACAAATTTTCCATAACTTACATTGAGATGACGGATACAAGAAAGGCCAAAACATCACGTTGCATCTTTCCACATTCCCAAATGGTTGGATGTGATTTTCATGAAAAACTCAATGGGCTCGGATGAAAACGTTGCAAAACTTTTCAACAAAAGCTTTCCTCTATTTCGTATAGGAGCTTATTGTTTGCTATAATATCATATGCGTATGTAAGAACGAATACGAAATGAGTGTACAAATTGTAAATATTTTGAATACTTCTTTGTTTGCCAATTGTTTAGCTATTTATTATATATTACGATGTTGTGTTAAAGAGATGCCATTATAATTGCTTGAAAAGTTCCGATTGCTTTACAAGAAAATCGATTTCAGATTATAAAAGAAAAAACTCATAATTTTTTCCTATTCGCATTTATAGTTTTTCTAATGTTTAGATGATATGTGTACCGAATACGTTTGCCATTTCTCAGCGTCCTCATGTTATCAATTCAAGATGGACTGATTCTGATCCCGCTGTCTTATCAAACCCAAAATTAAATTCAGTTATTTGTAAGGGCCTTGAACCACTTCGGTAGTTTACAAAGATAATATCTTAAATAAAAAATACAATACGGTCCATACATGTTAAAGCAAAGTCATAATGGGAATTTTCTATGTTTTATACGACTGGCATCAAATGTCAACGTCATTTGACGTTTATGTTGTAGTGTCGAAAAGTGAATTAGTTTTCAACAGCAAGAACGCTAAAAGAACACTTTACGCACTCCGCAACACGTGGCGTTTTTTAAAGGCATAGAACTTTAAAATGAAATAGAATACAAAAAAATTGTTTTGGTTTCATTGGAAAGATACTTCCCTGCCATTTTTATTTAAATATGATTTCGGGCACGTGACTACCACGACTGACATAGAGGAGGTGCAATTGTTGACAACTCTAACTAATAATTGGAGACGCATCTCGTCAATAACACGGCGAATATTGTCTTCCAATTGGTCAAGCGTCTCGGGCTTGTTAACGTTGACGAGTGTTTTGACGCGTCCCCACAAAAAATAGTTGAGCGGTATCTAATCACAAGATATTGATGGCCAGTTCATAAGTCGACCGTTGCACGAAATGTATGGCATCCATAATGAAACCAGAAGTTCCCTAAATCTGCAAAATTTGCAGATGCCCCTCATGTATCAACCTATTCATGATAAAATGACAAATCTCATCATAAAACGCATGACAGCTGCCACAGCGTAGTACGTGGCATCAGAAAGTGTTGCCAAATTGAAGTTCTATATCTCTTACAATGAAATACCCAGTATTTTAATGCTTATTAATTTGTTTCAACGCTTCATGAACTTTGTGCTACACCATGCGTGCAAACAATTGAAAATTTGGCTTACTAGATTTGGCAAACTGAGTTCACTAGAAATGTGTCAAAAATTAGCCGGATTGTTAGGCTCGTTTGACGAAATATTACGACTTATGTGAGCGTTGGCGTTCGAGAGCGTCCCTGAAAATTTATAAACAATCCACGACAATTTTACAATAGCAGGTGTGCGTTACGTCAAATAAGGATAAAAGAACTGAAACTGATTCCGTATCAAGTACAAATGGTCCACTGATAACTGCAGTTTGATTGTCAAGCGGGGTTGGCACACTTCAATGGCTAGGGATGAAAACAAAATTAATGAAAAATGTTGCAGCTCTTTGCCTACTTAAACTCTTAGTTGAACAAAATTGACGTTTCTGGGGAATAGAGGATGAAATAGAAAAAAATATATTACATATTTTCAAAGTGACTATTTGATGCGGCATTTGAAATAGAAAAGCAAATTTTTTGTAGGCGTCACATGAGACAGACCATGGTCCACCTTTATTACATGTAAGAATGATAGATATCTTGACAAGTTACTTCTAAAGTTCACGGATAAGGCTCATACAGTCAGAACTCATCTATGGGGCGCAAGAAATTATTCTTTAATTCAAACAGAGGATGTAAAAATATAAACAAACTTGGATGTATGGAGGCTTAAAGCTACTCGAAACAAGGTTAAAGGGCACCGAATGTCAAAAGATTGGATAGACCCATACATTTGTGCCTATAATACACCGGTATACGTTGTGTCTGACTGATTACAAATTGACCAAAATATATCGATATTTAAGCTAAGCGTTCGCATTACTTATGCTAGAAAAGAAAAGAAAGGAAAAGAAGGAAGAAAGAGAAAAAGAAAGAAAAGATAATCGATTTTTGATTGAAACAACATTTCAGTTTATAAGGCTGGAAAGTAAGTTAAAACCACTGGATTGAAAAACAGGAATCATCGCCAAATAAGTTTTGTACATCTGTGACATATTTTTAGATATCACGGAGCATTTTTCTTCGCTTCACTTCTGGTCATGACCTCTTTGCAAATCTACAATTTTCAATTTGTAAGAAAATCGACAGTCGATTCTTTTTTATTTTAGTAAGAGATAGCCACATTTTTGTGTACCTTTATCCGAAGGAACCGAGTGAACAGGGAGGTCTTCTCAAAATCTGAAAATAGTTGACGCCAACAAAATGGAGTGATCTACACCCTGATTACAGTTTTAACAGAACCAGCTTTTCGGAACAGCCAACAAAACACTTTTTGAACTAGGATTTTACGTCAAGGTGAATTTCACATGGGTTCTATGAATCCTTATGCCCTTTCAAAAACGCTAACCTGTCAAATTTTTTCATCAGCTTTAGTTATGTCACCAATTGTCCCGAAGATTAAAACTAGATTTCACCTAAAGTATCAAGAGTCCAAATTTGCTAAATGTGGTGCAGCCTCCAAAAAAGTCAAGTCGGCAAAATAAATTCGGCAGTTTTCGAAGTTTTCAAAGGCTTTAAGGACGAAAAAAGGGTCTAATATCTAAGACAAAGACGTCCCCGTTCTAACTTGAACGTGTTGGTCATTAATAATAAGATGTCAGTCCTTTGACAACTTGACTCTTCTAGTTTAGATGTCTAGAAGTATCATCGTCTACTCTCCCGTTGCTTGTCGTAATTCTTCTTAGCCTCAGTGGATGACAAAGGCTGGATTTTACAATATGAATTTTGACCAGCATAAAAATTGCATTTAGCATGAAAACTTTTGAGAGACCCGTTTGTTTCTAATCAAAACTATACCAAAACTCTGTAGTGAAAAAATTAATTGAAGAAAAATAAAGAAAAGAAAAATACGATGGCATGTAAGGAAACAGAATTCGTTTTCATATAAATCAGCCACTTACGTTTACCAGCTAACTTTATTATAGTCGACATTGCTGGAGAAACTTTAAATCCCGGCTTCAAATTCAACTTCTACAATATTAATTGAGAACTTAGAACTTCCAGTCGCGTAATTGTAACATTGATCAAAAAGTCAAACTTAAGCTTTATACTCTCTACTCTCAACTGTTCTGGAAGTGATCACGGATAGATTGACACATCAACAACGGTAAACATTGTTCTAATTAGGAGTCATCAAATGACAGTGCAGTTAGCCTGACGTTTCGTACATTGAGAGAAATTTTTCGTGTAGACGAAGATTATGTAGGATAATCAACCAACCGGACTCTCTGTCAATCGTCATGCCGGAAAATTTCAGGGAATTGGTTCAGGACGCAGTTGATTCGAACTATGAGGGAACTGTTTTAGTAGCGAATGATTCAAATTCTGTGCATATTCAATCCGCTGGTATAAAAGAGGATATTGAATTGTCAGCCACAGCGTAAGGGCAAATTTCTGATGGTCTCTGTTTCGCGTCGCTTGAAGGAATTCAAAGTTTCTGCGATGACAGTATGGAGAATTTCCTGTAAAGATCTCGAATTGGAAGCTAACGAGGTTCAATCGAGTAACGAAGTCAACCAGTTGATCATGGTTTGCAGTGAATTGAAACAGAAGAAATTATCTTCTAAGATCAAGTGCATTTCGGTCACAATTGATTGATTTGACATCCCTCAAGTGATTCACGAACCCCCTCATCGCGCTCAGGAAACCACTGTTGATGTGGTCTTTTAGTCCAAGTCGTCTTCGGAACGTTTTTTTTTTTAGAGATAAGGGTAGTAATTACATTACATTAATGGCGAACGATACTAGAATATACTAGCAGAATAATTCTGAATGCAAACTGCACAGAAACTGGAAAATTTTGACAAAAGCAGTATTTGCGTTTAACAAGATGCTGGGACTTGTCACCAATTGGGTATCGAAAAAACGTTCAGTCGAACGAAATCGAAAAAAGCACTTTTAAAGAAACTTATGTCATAGAGTGTCTTTTAAAAAAATGAAAAAATCAAATCAATGTCACTAGAAGTTATCATTTGTTTCAATATAAAGCTTTGATGCGTTTTATGTAATGATAAACCTAATATTGGTCATATAACCCAGCCTTGTGTTAGGGTTTCCTAGAAAATATATTGTTTGTTTCGCCTAAGCGAGTCGTTATTTTAAGGTTATACAGAATTGTTTACTTTGAAAATTATTTATCATTGACAGACCCTCTGAAAATAAGCATTTTACAAGGAAGATTGACGAGCTGATTGCAGAAACAATGGAATAAAACTGATTTACAAACATAAACATCCTTTGATATTAGAATTGAGTCGATTTGAATTGACTGAGCGACAATTCCAAGGGGTTTAATGTCAAACTAAACACATTGCTCTCTCCAAGTGCCTTTAAAGATTATAAATTCCAAGAGGATGTCAATGGAATCCATTCCAGAAGTCAATATAGTTTACTTTATTATGAATCCTTACAAGCCTTCAAATGTTCAACTGATCTGACTTGAAATTTGGTTCACAAGAACAACAGTTCTTGGGCATTGTTCACTTGTCTTAGCAAATATTTAATCGTAGTTATACTTTCTGGGCTTTAAACCCAGCTTAACTAGGTGCTTCAAAGGATCTTATCTTTCAATTTGAGTTTTTTTTGTTTGCGTTTTAGTGGTTTATCCACAAGAGTCCTATAGCCACTTTTGAGCAAGCTACTCAAAGATGATTGGTGGTCACTCCTTTAACCATTCCTTATCCTGGAAAGCATTCTTACTGTCGAAACCATTCTAAATTTAATTTTTTATCAGTAAGTGACAGTGATGTATAGTTTTTTCCTTAGTAGTTAAGTAACTTTTGAAATTTTTGAGCGAAAAACAGTCCAAAGAGTGAGAGGATTAAAATTTGCAATGATGACATTTAATTATATTTAATGTTTTTCTTTCCCTGTCAGTACCATCTTTTATTCTAGTTACGTCTAAAATCGAAATGAATAAAGTTGTTAGGTCTTGATAAAAATCCGAATCTCATGGTATACCAACAGTGCAATAAAACATAAATGATTTGTTGGACATTTTAATTATGTAAAATACTTACATTGAGGCAAGTTTTTGTATTCATATCGACACAAATTCTATTAATATTATACTTGAGCTGTGAAGAAGCCGTCAAAGAAAATACATTATTGTTGTTTATTACTTCTGTTGCAATACTTTGTCGCGCTGTTGTACACCGCCGTTTAGTGATTAGACACAGAAAGACAGACAGATAATAATTGAAATTCCCAACGTGCAGTTTATCATAATTTATTTTATAGTTAACTCGACACGTTTTTGTTCTGTATTTTTTTTTTTTTACTTTTTAACTTATTTTTTGTCGCAAGATAATGATAGTAAAATTTCGATACCAAAATGGCGGCATAACGCCAACCAAAATGGAGGATGCCCATAAATGTTTAACATGAAGCCACAGTCTCGCGCATGCAAGTGGCAGTGAAATTGATGGTGGTAGTAATGGTGATGGTAGTGCTGTAATAACAAAATAATTATACAATAATGAATGCATTTCTAATTGCATTGCGATGATGATGTTGGTGGTAATAAGGAATGGAGCTCTTGACATTGAAATCAAGCGCAAAAAAGAGTAGTTGCAACGTTCGAAGCAGCTTTATGACCGTTTTGTGGAAAACTATTATCGATGCGCAAGCGTACTTGAAATAATCCAAAATGGATTTCTAGCCCGTCATAATCTTGTCATCATGGCTATAAAGTGTAGCACTTCCATAGCGATGGTATGTGTTGTATTTGCTTTGGTATGTGACGCGGCGATCGTTTCTACTAAACTAGACGCGCAAAGTTTTCCGCGCTTGACCTCGGCCCGTTTTTGTGCAATGCTGGCGATTTTACTCTTATTTTTCGATTTTCCTTTTCTATATATCTACAAACTGCACTTGCACACATGCTCGTGTAGGCCGCTGCTGCAGCAATGAGTGCATTATCGTCGTTAGATTGCTGCACTTGGAAAAAAAACGCGCGATGGCCGAACACGAAAGTTTCCATGGTGGAAAAGTATTCAACGCAACGGGAGCATCTTCAACCCCCATATGCCTACTCGATATTTCCTTCCACACATGAACGATGTTCGTTTGATCATAAAGTTGCAATTATTACTTTGTTTTCTTTTCTGTCTTACTTGCTTTTCTGCCATTTGAGCGTGCCAAGCTTTATAGGCTGTAGGAGTAACGAAAATATCAAAAACAAAAACAAAATAAAAACAACAAATAAGAAGCATCAACAGCAGGAAAGCTTCGGATTTTCTTTGAATTTTCATTGAATCGCTGCGCTGGCTTACTTAGAACGAACAGTGTTGCCAACTAAACTGGTTTTTTTTCGTTTGTGAAAGGAAATAGTTCAGTGTAATGTTCCAGCATTTGCCTTTTGCGCAACCGGTGCGGGGTTCAAATATGACTATTGGCAGGAAAATTCACATTTATGATTCTATTCCCGGACTCTGCGTATAGCTTCAACATTAGATTGCGAAAAAAAATATACCCCCTTCCCCCGCTAACTCCCGGAAAGGATATTTTTTATGAAAATACAAGTGCGCAACTTTTTTCAAAAAAAATAAGCTAATGTTGTTAAAAATTAACTTATCTAAAATCAGTATTTAGGTTAAAATATGCGTTACGACGGTGTGGTGAACTGAGTCCTATTTTGCCAAGTCATATTGCGCCACCATTGCATTTTCACGTCTGGTTGAGATAGAAATGGATTTAGACTCCCGAAAAAAGGAAATAAAGTTAGTTGTAGTGTGTACAATCAACCTCTGCATATTCTATTTGCACGTAAACCGCCAAAATCATGTGTTTATAAAAGGACAAGACTAAAAAATATCCTTTTGCTCGGTGTGAAAATTCGACCCGTACGAAACTCGTAATTTGTGTGCAAATAGAGAATTTAATAAAGTGTAGAACTCATTGCAAAAAAAAATGCATTCCAAATGCTGGAGACAATCGACAGCATAGTTTTTCCCAAGCGAGAAGGAAATTGCAACAGAAGTTTTCAGGGTTATTCCCGTTTTCCTGGATAAACGCTTTGAAGCTGAAAAATTGAGTTTTAACATTCATGTAGCCTGGAACCAAAGACCAATTCATAAATCGGTCGAAACTCATGTTGTTGCTATTGGGGTGCTCAAATCCGTGCGATACGGTCGGCAGTAATTCTTGTAAATTCTTGTATTTATTTTTCTTCTGTTTGCCATTCTTCGCCATCCTTGTTTTTGAGCACAAGAATTGACCTGGAGTCTTTCGTTACGACTCTTTATCTTATTTTAAAGGCTTTTATTTAGCAATATATCTTTGGTTTAACGCCCGAATACCGTTTCGACACATAGGAGCATGTCAAATGATAAAGCTGGCTTATGTATAAAGGAATGTCTGCTCTACGCGGTTTTAAACATTTGGACCAGTCTGCGCTGAAATTTTGAAAACTTTTGTCGATCAACGTTAAAAATAACTTCTTAGCAAATTGACTTAAAAGCTGCTTTCATGCCCAAAACTCAGTCTGTATTGTTTTCGAAGGAACAATTACGAATATATTTGGGAGCAGTTTCAAGTAAAATATTTTTCAAAAATAAGAACCCTCTAAGAAGCAATGAAATTATCGAATTATCTACAAATCGATTCAATTAAAATTATTCTTCTGTCAAATAGGAAGATAATTTTTCTTACAATTATATCAACAAGGAATCCAGTCATTTGACAAAGTTTTCCTTTGCCTAGTGATTGGTTTGTATCCTTAACTAGATTTCTTTGTCCCCCACTACAAAATTTCTGTCGGTGTGCTGAATCATCGCTAGGGGTAACAGAATAGATTTTTTATCATAGGGGATGATATTGGTGAAATAAGTTTAGAAAACATGGTTTGCTATCTGCTGAGGATTGACCCTGGTTTTGTGTCTTCATTAAAGATGGTATTTAATGCAAATCTTCCATATATTCTCGATGATACAGCAAGTGGAAGACAATTTCCATGTTTCGCTCAGGCAGAGGTAAAAATAGGTCTTGTAGCATAGTCAAAGGTTTATTTCTTCAGTTACGTTTGATTTTAATCGCTGATTTTTCTGAAAACGCTGTGGGATATTTGGTTAAAAACCAAGGAAAACTTGTCGCCTTCATCTTTACCACTCCTCGATTATTAAGTTTTGATGCTTTCAGCTATGTCTAACCTGTTCTAGCAACGCCGCAATTTACTCTTGTTTCATAATTATCTACATTTGAACAAGTGCATTGTTTTTCTTTACTGTATTTTCTAATTCTATGGGAGGATCCTGAAGAGAAGCTTATGGTCAATGTATTCCTTCGTTGTACGATATAAACAATATTACAATGGGGTCACCAGATTTTTCACACTCTGGGCTTACCCGCTCTTCGTAATTGAGTCCTTAGTTGTTCAACTCACTGATTTACGTTTATTGATCAAATTTGTATTACTTTTCCTTGGTGTCCATTCAATCAGGCAACTTTTTGATTTCATGTTATGCTATAATGGAATTCATATGGAGGGCCCGATTTATTATATTAACATTAAAACATTTCACACGAAAATATTCTTTCAAATGTTTCTCTATTGAATAAAATCTTGTGAATTTCTCGTTCTCGTGATAAAATAAGAGCAAATCTTAACAGGTACCTTATGAGTATACAAGAATTGTTCAATTACAAAATTAATCAGCTGACGAGGTTTTGCTCAAATAAAGTCTGTCATATACCCAACCGACGTATGTGTTTTGAATACTTTATAATAACATAATTTTAACATAATACTTTATTTTACTCGAAAATTTTACTTCAGTATCTTCGTACTCTTACCAACTAACAATTTTTGCAAGTATAAAATTTTCTATTTTTAAGAATGAAGAAAAAACTAGCTTTAAGATAAGTATAACCTTTTGCGACCGTCCAAAAAATTTAAATCATGAATTTAAATCTAAACGAAATCTAAACATTTAGCATCTAAAATACATATAACAACTAATTTGACAAATCCACTCATATACCTCTCGTAAACTCTTGTTCTACTTAAAGCACTCTCATTCTAAGTCTTTGACCCTATTTCTCTTATTTTGCAAACAACAGACTCACAATAGACCCTCACAACATTGCTCTTTGATAGGCTTTATTGCATCTTCCTGCAAAAAGTTTGATACAAATTCTGTGTTCTATTTTATTAAACAATCGAAAATCGTTCAGCTTACAAAAACACTTGAAACCTTAGTAGTTGGTAAAGGATGTTAACAGCTGAAAATTTTATCATACTTCAGGTGCATGCTTTATGAGCCTGTCAGCTGTCAGACCATAAGGGAGGCTCCTATGCACAATTTATACTTTTTTCCTTCTACATGGCAATATTTTCTGCTAGATTTCGGGAATGTTGAAGTTTTTCTACGAATTCGAGCATTTTCGACGCCAATATAGCGCTGACTTTTGCCATGCCAATATCATCTTATAAATCTCAAAAATTGTTGTATCTTATTTTTAGTGTATCATTTTCCACAATGAGCCTCTGGACTTTTTGAATTATTCGCGGAGTAATTACTTCGATCGACCGTCTGGGCCGTGAGTCATTTTCAAGTGAGTCCCCGCCTTTTTAAAAGAGAGGTTGCCGCTTGCAAACCATGGTTCGCTAGTCATAAGAATCCCAGTGAACGGACGTCATTTCTTCAAGTTTGGTTTCAACTGACTTTTCTGGCTTGGTGAGAAATTTAATAAAGGCGCCTCAGTCGATTATTTCCATAGTTTACACAAATTTCTAGATCGAGATACTTGATGGATGCAAGGTCAAGGATTATAACCCGATTAAGATAAAACTTGCAACTTATGATTGCGAAACTGAACTCATTTTCACACCGTTAATTACGTTTACTAATGGCCTACCCTTTCAGGTCGCATTCTAGAACAGTTTGTCATAACCTCACTTCACTGGGATGAGTTATGTCCTCTTCACCGTCCGCTGAAGAGTGCTTTTCAGTCTCTGGTTGTAAACTTTTATCTGCATGAGCTGATGAATCAATCGACTCCGAAAAACTAAAACTCTCCATGACGCAGCTACCAAAATTTGAACTGTTCGCACTTCGATAGCCGTTTTTTTTTGTTGGTTGGTCAGAAGCAAACAGCAGTTGACCATTTCATCGCTTGACCAAAAATAAAACTAATATGTCAAGGCGTACATTATCTCTCACTTAACGTCTCACAGCCATAGAATATTTAGATTTTTACCCCTTTTCTGCGCTCAAGACATTCTATCGCCACAACTGTTTGCCAGTTACTGGAATCTAAGATGCTATGATAAGGATCAAGTTAACGAATGTTCGAGGAAATGAGCTATGAAGGTTTTAGTGTGCGTCTTCCGCTCCAAATCGTGATTGGTTAAAGGTTAAGAAAACTTGACATTGTCCTTTTATTGGTGCCCATTGAATCCTTAGACAAAATTATGTCCGATTGTTCATTATGCACTGTCCGTTTCAACAAATAGCCACAAATTCCAAAAATGCCAATTTTATACGTTGATGTGTTGTAAACTTAACCTCTATAAAAAATTTCTAGGAATTTCCACGGCATGCGGGCTAAGGAATGGCAGCTCTGGCCTCAACGCATCATAAAAATGCACAAAAGTAGACATGGGAGCTTCATAGTCATCATCGGCGGCCATCTATTCTAGGGTTGTCGTTGTGTGGTGGAACGCTGTATTAGAACTGCAAAACACGCCATCATCACATTGCACTTGTGGTGCATAGTCACGCGGCTCCAAATCCAAGATATTTAGATGCAACTAAACAGCAGTCGAACACAACAAAAAAAACCGTCGAGCAAAAGCTCTCTGACCTTGAATTATGCCAACTTTGTGCTTGTGTGGAGCACATCAACGAAACAAAACAAAAGTTTAACAGCAGCAACAACAACAAGAGCAATAGCAACAAATGCAACATTAGGTGAAGCCAAAGTTGCGGTGGCGAGGAGGTGGCCGGTGGCTGCAGCGATGCAATTGCGTTTCATGGGCTCATTGCATGCATGGTCACTTGGACTTGGCTGTTACTGCTGCATTCATTGTTGCATCTCCAGATTTTCTTTGCGGATTAGGAGGTCGCGAGGGGTCGAAGGGGGTTTGGGGTGAGTGCAAATTGGACTTAGACTTAGGAATCATCGGCGATTGCCAATGAATTGTCGCTGATGCGAAGATTAATCATGCAGATAACCTCGCCTTGTCTCAAGTTGACTTTGTTATTTTGTCCCACCGATGTCGTCGCCAAACTGAGCGGCACATGTTAGATCCCGATCCGCGATCAATTGCCCACATTGGACACGGATTGTTAACTAAAGAATTTTCAACAAAGGTAGGCCAACGGCGAAGACATCGGGACGAACGCACGGACGGACGGACAAACACTCGTCATCATTGTTCTATGCCTTTGCAAGACAATTGAACAATGGACGCATTCTTGCGCGTCTTCATTCCTCTATGAAGACGCACAGCACGCGCCATTATTCACCTTTTATTAATTAGTCTGCGATATCGCAGATTTCGGTTCCTTTTACTCGCTGCACTTTTTTCTCGTGGCCTTTTACAGTCGCAAGTTGCAGCTGCAACCGGGCGAAGGCCTTGTTGCTGCATGCGTGCGAGGTCCACACTACTGTCGTCACCCACTTCATCTTGGACGAGAGGCAGACGTTCAAAGGAGAACCAACTTTAGCCAAGGACTACAATTCAATCCCATTTTGCAGATTATTTGCGATCTGCAGAATGCAATTTCGTGCTTTGCAACTCAATGCAGGCGAAGTACCGAATGCAGAGTGCAATAATTATTATTGAATTATACGAAGGAGAAGTAGATGCAATTATATGGCGTTTGGCCGCTGCCAGACATGGCGGACTCAAGGTGAATGTGCAAATTGTATGCATTTAGGTTGGTTGGCTTGACATAGGCTAATGTCCACTTATAATTAAGAATTTATTCTAGAAATGGTTTTGAATAATATGTAAATTACGCCTTTGTTGACGTTGACAATGAGTGACGAGTCAAGTGGAGTTGAAGGTATTGAGCTGTGGATCTCTTCCGCGGCGAAGTATGGAAAATATATGTTTTGAATATGGCACAAAATCCTTAAATTATCAATGCCACGTTTTCACAATTCGTCCATTGAGGCAGACACGACTGACTAACCATTAATTCTTCGGGAGAACAATTAGTTGCCCAAAGAAGAATAAATAGTTGTTATAAACAGGACACAAAAGCCATTACGCAAGCGCCAAATTTCCCATGAAAAACATGAAAACTGATTGAACTTTTTTATCTTCCCAATCATGGAAAAGTCATTATTATCGTTTTCGATACCCATTACTAGGACTAAAGATAGGCGAAATCGACCCATAATACTTCAGTTTCAGAGGATGTTGATCCAGTCACTCTGGAGAAGCCGAGAACTCCATCGTTTACTGTTCATCATTTGAAGCGTTATGACTCAATCTAGGAGATATTGGGTAGAGTAATTGAAAAATTGGATATACTGGTTAGAGTAGTCGAAAATTTGACCCCTCGTTTCAACTTTTTCCGCGCCAATCGCGGCGTTCACATACCCGAAATCATATTTAAATAGAAATGGCAGAGAATTATCGAATTATAACAATCAAATTAATTCCCCCGCAGAATCGTGATCTCACCCTCATTTGAATGCCTATTTGTTGGGTATATTTTGAACCAGAGGGCTCCAGCCTATTATCAATATCACTTAAAATTCTAACGCTGATCTTGTTGTTCTCAAAGGAGGTGTTGGGTTCTCTTGGGCAGAATCCAAAATGCTCCGCTTTTCCTCTTGTTCAAAGTCAAATAGAATCTTTTCCCATAAAGTTACTTTCAACTCCATGTGACTATCGTTAAAACAATATTTGATGGAGCCCGTTCTTCCTGGTCGTCGTGTAGTGCGATCTCTATTAAACGCCCTGTAAGGCATTCACGATGCCTGATACATCCACAAGTTACATTCACGATACTTTTTAGGCCACCAGACGCTCTCGGTGTTTCAATGACTGAGAAAGCTCGAGACTTTTGGCCTCTAAAAGGAATAGGATTTAACCGATGTGATTTTTCTTCACGATCCACCAGTGTTACGAAACATCGTATCCACGTCAGGTTCTCTTTTCGAGGCTCTACTTAGTCCAAATGAATGCGGAAGTATGAGGCTCCCTTTTCTTGGCAACTCTTATTATTGTTTGTCCTTTTTGTTCTGGGTAACACCTCTTGTTATTGATTATCGGTCTACCAGCGTCTTCTCTTCATAGTCGAAAGGCCTCGGAAAAGTAGTAGGAAACTGTCAAACACTTTAGAGATTCTCGATTCAAGTGAGTAGTTCATGCAGCAGAACTGGAACACCTGTCAACTACGAAACTGAATGCATTCTGCGGCGTATCTTCGTCATGAGAATGTATGCTCTGGAAACACTGTGTCTTATGAGGGGAGTGAAGTCGAAAAAACTAATAAAAAAATGGTCGTAATATTTCATAACCTCTAGTATTCTGCATGGTTTATAAGTTAGAGTACTCATCATCTGCGCAGCAGATGTTGGGCTCAAAACTGGCTGATAACAGTGACATTTCGATTTATATTTCTGTGAACATCAGCCTTT
Organism: Stratiomys singularior; assembly: GCA_954870665.1. Taxonomy (NCBI): domain Eukaryota; kingdom Metazoa; phylum Arthropoda; class Insecta; order Diptera; family Stratiomyidae; genus Stratiomys; species Stratiomys singularior. The sequence goes on from OX940879.1 coordinate 16,881,536, forward strand.
CAAGCTAAGCGTAATCCTGTATAGTTCAGAATGAAATACATTTCAACTGTGCATTTCAGACCAGGTTAATGGATCGTGATCTTCTCGTGTACTTTCAGTTACACGTCCTAAGTGCTGTAGATCACTGTTGTACCACAAAAAAGACTATCTCAATAACTCCATCCTGAGCAACCATCTCAATTGATCTCAATGTTCCTGGAAAAAAAATGTCAAGACTTCCTTTCCTGTCATCTAAGGGGCTAACATGACAGCGTCTTTCTCTTTCTTTCTTTCAAGATTCTTTTGAATCTTTCGAATTCGTAGCAGCGTCTGTCATGCAAACAAGTCAAATTTAACCCGTGTGTTATCTCTGACCTTTAGTTCATTTTTCCACTCGCTTACTCTCTTTTATTTTTTGACGAATTTCGAAGTAGAATTAGAGTTTTTGTGATATATTTCGTTTTCTTATCGATTACTTCAGGATCTCGGGAAGTAAAATGCTGTTTTGCATTTTGAGCATCGGTGAATCTGCTCAGAATCGCTTTCTTTAAACTGGGATAGGCCTATGAGGTCTGAATTGAGTTTCTCGCTTTATATAATTTTGGTCGTTATATAATTTTGGTTATATTCTTATATTCTTATAGATTCTTTCTTTCTGAATTTTGGTTCGAGAGACTGGGGTTTTCTTTCTGACGCTCGTTGGCTATGTAAATTGTCAAGTGCTTCTATTAGTTTTATTTTTAATTAAAGTCATCCTGATCCTGGTCTAAAAAATTATCTTGGTCTCTATATTTGCTATTTTGAGTCCAGTAGTAATTACAAACGCAATCAACAGGCCACCAGTCTCTTTACAGTCGTTCCAACCGTCATGTTAAGTGGTACGAGTCACAAGTCTCAACTTTGAACAAGAGTACCTGCCTTGAAATGGTCTAACCTCCTATTCAGATTCTTCAACCACCGTCCCCAATTACAGCCTAATGAGGTAATAATTCACTTTAAGCATATTCAAGTTTTATACTAGTAAGTACAAACCCACCTATTCATGATGTTTTGAAGGAACAACACCACCCTTATGCACCACTAGCCACCAAAGTACCCCTGAAGGTCCACAACCCGATAAGCAAGCTCGATCAATTACTGAATATACCTTAAGGGTTGCTGGAGCCTAAATCTCTGAATTGTAATTGTCATTGAGAATTGTAATTGAGAATTCTTCAGCAAATTGTAGTTGTTGGTCTATTCTGACACATAGGCACGATTCACCAGAAGATATGCAATGTAAATTTTTTATAGAATATTGGAACAAGTAAGGATAATTTTATCCATTTTAACAAAACAACATCAACGCCCAGCCAGCAACGAACTTTTTGCAACACCTAAGCTTCAACTAAGTGAAACTCTTAATACCTTCTTTTTATGACTGAAACCATTTTTACGACTCAACTAAGAGTGTATGCTAGATTTTTTTCAGAGAAATTAATAAGGAATACCATACCTGGAAAAAAATAAACGATTTAGAAGTACCGCTCGTGTAGGAGGGAGGGGAAGAGGGAGAGAAGCTTGCAATGAGTAACGCATAAACGTCATTGTCAAATTTATGCATATTTCAATTAAACTGAATGATTTTCATAGCATTCAAGGATTCCAATATTCAATTCTTTTAAAAAGTTCTCCAAAAAAAGGAGTTCTTATTCGAAATCGGTGAATTTCCGATAAAAAAATCGAATCTGAAACTGAGAATCTGATTCTTTTTAAATGGCCGCAATGTACACCTAAAATCTTTTAAACATTATGTTATTTTTATTTATTAATTAAATTACTTGAATTAAAATTTCTTGAAATGAAAAAAGTTGAATTCGCAATTTATTAAACAAATAATATCTCTTTAATGAATTAATAGTTTTTTTTTTTTAATTATAAAAGGGGTATAGTATTATAATCAAATTGAGATAAAATTATACCAATAATTGAGGGAGACATTTAGCTGATTTCATGAAGTTTTTTGGGGACTTAGTTGGGTTCAAATGAAGCCATATTCAAATTGTTACATGTTGCTGCTGATACAGTTTTCTAAGAAAGTAAACCTACCCCCCTGCAATGGCAATTTTTCAGTGGTAATACATTGCGGGATAAAATCTTATGTACAAAATACATCCCTACGGAAAAATATCATAGTAGAATATTTATTTTATTATTTGCTTATTTTACCAATCGAAATTAATACAAAAATTTTATTCCAACAGCTCCAAAAAGTACACCTGCGGCAACACCAAAAAGTACCGATCTGAGTATTATTATTTATAAAGAAAGGTGGAAAGAGCTCAAGCTGGTTTGGAACACGCGTCCCTGTCGCTTCTCAACAGGTGCCAACTCACAGGCTGGGACGCGTCGATTGGCACTACCAGCTTAGGTGGATGTCGACTGGTTATTTACTAGTTATGAGTATTGCTCTACAGTTTTGAACATCTCCAGTTCCCCACCTTTCTTTATTAATATTAAATTCACTATCGAGGTACTCAAAATATTTGATCAGAACTTCCGCACCCATGAGTCTTCGCTGAGTTAGCTTGGCAAGGGTATAAATCACTTATAAGTTCTAATTAAAAATGGAAAAATTGATCTACCAAAACTTCTGAAATTGACTGAGTATTATTGTTCTAAGAATATGTAACGATCAAATGGCACTTATTCGTATCCAACTTAGAAGAGGTCTCTTTTCTGTAGTTTTAACGGACCGAGAGTGTTCGCATTGCACTTTAATAACAATAAAGTAAATATGAGTCTGAAAGTAAAAGAACTTTCGTTTGATTATAATAATTAGAATAAGAAAAAATGGAAAGTCATAACGTGAAATTTGGGAAATTGCGGATAAACCTAAATCTAGTGTGCAGACTGTATTAAGAAACTATGCAAGGATTTCATCTTTGGAAAATAAGCCTAGAATGGCTGGTCCCCAAAGTTAAGTTAGTTGAGTCATAAAACGTGAATAACTAAATAGCGTGAAAGAAAACCTTAAAACTACACTCTACAGAGTTTACAGTTGTGGAAATGGTGGAAAATATAGCCGGTACAAGTGTAAATCCAGGTACAATTCGAAATTGTCTACAAAGAAGTGGTTTCCGTAGTCGAATTCAACGGAAAAAACTCACATAAATGACTAATTTCGTTAAGTTACACATGAATGATGTCGAATCCTTTTGGAATGAAGTTTCGTTGAGTAACAAAAGCAAACTTAACATTGCTAAGCAAAGTGTGACGAAGAAAGAATGAAGAACTGAATACTAAAAATATTGAGCCAAGAGTGAAATTTAGGGGTGAGTCTAAAATCGTTTGTTGGTGTATGTCGTTCGCTGAGGTCAGTTATTTTGGTTTTATAAAGACAACTACACCTTTCGCTACCTGGATATACGGAAAGAAAATAACAAAAGAAATCTGTAACCAAACTAGGATTAGAAGAGAATGGTGTTTCCAACAAGACTATGATCCCAAACACAAATCAAGAATTGTGAAGGAGTGGTTAATTTATAATGTCCAAAACTAACTTAGCTCTCTCTCTCTCCCCTGCCCCCTCTCGCAACATAGATTCTGTAGAAGATTTATGTTATTTTTTAAACTGTAGAGTTGGAAGTAGTGGGATAAAGTATAAGCATGATCCCCAAAATGTCCTATTGAAGCAGTCGTTGAAGATTCCATCAGAAGTAACGAAAAACATAGTGATATCCATGCCCAACCGAATCTGATCATTGATTCGACACCAAGGCAGACTTACAAAATACAGGGACCTTAAATTTAATACACTTTTATATGTTCATAGGGACATGTTTACTTCTTGTTATTGCCGTATATATACTTTTGTGGATTATTTAAATACAATTTTTATGTTAATTTTGATTAATAAGATAAGCAGAAACCAAATTAACTACTTTATTTAAAATGTTTTTATTATTCTTATGCTATTTTTGCCTAAGGATGCATCATGTGTGATTTTTTCCACAAGGCCTTATCAATGAGAAATCCTCAATTCCACGGGGGTATGTATCCTTTTTTGAGAAACTGTATATGTTAGAAAACCGATTATCGGCGAAGGATTAATAACAATTTGACTATAAATAAAATCCTGCTTTTCATTAAATATTAACGACAAAAGTTTCACAGCTCCAATTAACAAATAGCAGATAGCAATTGTAATACATAACAAGGATCGGACTTTTATCAAGATAATTCTACTTCGAGGAAAACTCGCCTTAAAATTACATTCCTGCAGGAAAACTTGATAGACAATACAATAAATTAGTTTGTTTCTTCTTTGCCAAGAATATCCTTGACGTGTGTGTCTATCAAATAATAATCTTAAAATTTTCCGTTCCCATGGTGGAAATTATTCGCCTTCCACCCACACACAGTCCACTTACACGCCATCATAAAAGATTCATACCAAAACGGAACAAACAAATTTTTGGACACTGATCCGCGTGAGTAGGTGATACCACAACTTGAAGTTATTTTCAACCACCCCCGAAATGCTGGTCTAAACATCAATTTCCATAGCACAATTTCCTACAAGATGATAATCATTACACGCCGTGTAAAGCATCACCACTCGGACTCGCCGCTCGCCTCCTGCGTCTCCTTTCGTAGTAGGGAAAACATTTCCCAGCCACCGTTTCGCCTGAAATTTATTTGAATATTTTCTTCCAAAATTTTAGCCAAATAGATGAAAACACTCTACCGGAAAGAAAATCTAGCCTAAATTCGCTAGCACACCACACCAACACACGAACGGGTTGGTTGACGAGCTGTTTTGCTAAAAGGCTGCGGCTGGCTCGCCTGTTTGCTAGCTTGCTAGCCAAGCAAGCAGGATAGCCGGCTAGCTGGCTAGCTGGCGGTTCATTTAGGCGATGGTCATGATGATTTCTTTTTTTCCGTTCTTCGCGCGGCGTTGTTGGATGGCTTTGTTTTGTCCTCGAAGAAAATTTTCAGACGTTTGGCCTGGTGCCAATTTGGTTACTTACGACCAGCCACCATTGCAGGCCAGGCCAGGCCAGGCCAGCGAGGAATTGCGATTCCGACTCAAGCTGAAAGCAGAAAGCAGAAAGAAAATACAAAATCTAAGAAAAACAACAGAATCGTTGCGCCTGACTCGCGCCCGTTTAAGAGATTTGTCTTTTATTTATAACAGTGCTTATAAGCTTCCAATCGTGAAGCCGACGATATATTGACCGTGCATTGTATCATACACAATACAAGGTAGAATCCGTGTCTTCCCTCCGTGGTATGTGTGTTAAATTAAACTAATTTTGTGAGCTGATACCACCGAGCTGAATGTACTGTAGCGTGCTGACTTCTAGCTGTTGGGGATTCGGCACGACATAACCACACGCTATTAGCATTTTCATCGGAAAAACAATTTTCGGAATTGTAAACAATCATAAAAGAAATAAATTAGCCGATGTTGGCCAAGAAGTTTGTTGGATAGGAGAAAACACACGAGGAAGACACTGGCAACAGTGCATCCCTTGGAATCCAATTCGATAATTTAAGAAGTTCCACGGTTTGTTTCGTCCGTTTCGAAGCAGAACTAGCTCCCAAGGAACAGTGCGTAAATAGCCCAAAAAAATAACATCTTCGACGCCGCATTACATTATCCTGGATATCCTGCAAAAGAGAAGAAGAAGAAACCCGTATCTTCTGCAACTGATGGCTTGTCGCCAAACAAGGTGTTAATTCGAGCTTACATGTGATAGCGCAAGATCAAACACAGATGTAAGTTTCGTTAAATATTGACTTATTCACGCAATTCGTTAGATAAATACCAAGTCTGTATGGAATCAAACAACTTTGTCATTTTTAGTGGTTTGCCTATAGTCATGACACGAATGGTTTCAAGAACCAGGTCAAGGTGATGAGCAATTCATGGTCACATGAGGCATTTTAGCATCTATGGGGACTAGCCAAGTGCCTTCATCGATGTCAACTGACTAGCCAGGCTAGCAGGCAGCTAACCAGCCAACCAGGTTGACTTGAGTAGCCACCACATTACTAGAAAATCAGTCAGCCGGCTAATCAAATAAGCGGCTTGCAAGCCTAAACCAGTCAATTCTAAGTTTGGCTGAATATCCAGGCAAACCACGACGCGCCATGCATGTAACTAACCATTAAGGTAACTTGCATGAATTTATGAATTTTCAGTCTCATTCTACGTTGAACTATTCAAATAGATGCTATCTGCTGCAGACATTAGAAAATGTATCGTTGGTCTATAGAAAAGGACTCTTGAACCGGCTTTTGGCTGTCGTAAACAATTAGACACTCTAGCTCTTCTATTAAGACAGTTCAAAAGATATAACCCTGGGCATTACTTCTTTGAATTTTTATGTCATTTTTAATAAAGAGTTCGACCAAGGCTCATTTTCTAGCTTTATTAATATTCAGAACCCTATTTTTTAACATCGTTTTTCAATACATTCCCCAATTGACAAGAGCGTTTATCGTGTTTGCCATATTTACCCTACCCATCTCTTTTTCTATATGACATTGCGTCTACAGTCCTTGCAATCCAACAGTAGCATTTCTATATTTTATTCAATGATTACCAGGAACTGTTTGACATACATTTGATTTATTAAAAAAATTTATAAAAATTAGCATTCCTTGAGCCCAGTCCAACTTAATCTTAGAAAGTCGCATTTTCTGTCACCCATCGTATTTCATTGTGGTCAAAATTGTTTGAACCCTTTTTGCAGGCTGCCGTACATTGATCTATTACATGATTAATTTGCTAAGGATGTCAAACCCTTAAGAGGAAGATAGGTTCTGCAACGAATTATAGGAATGACAAGAGGATAGACCAAGTCCTTTAGCCTCGCCCTAAACACGCGAAAACCAAACAGCTCCTAATGAGGAACACAATTAGCTACCAAGATTAAAGTGACCCTGCTTATAAGCCACAGCCTTCGGGATCAACATGCAGTGGCAAATCACTGGACATCCGAACGGCGGTAGTGTCGAAAGGAAATGAGTGTGAATAATTTTTTTAAAGACTATTTGACCCTAATTTAAAAACGCTTCAAGTGTTGTGTGTAATCTAGCAGCTGATGAAACGAATTCGAACGAAATTCTTCAACAAATTGGAAACTTTTTGTTTCCAGTCCATTCTCATGGTTTTGAATTCTTCTTTCCTTCAGCATTTCTCCTCATTCTTCTAATTTTTGATGAGAATTTTCAAGATCTTACCACTTCTTCTAACTACAATTTTGTGAAGATAATTAATCTTCTCAATGAAATTTACCACAAGGGGATGGATCGTCTCATGTTTAATACGTATTTATTTTTGTCTGTCATCACTATATACCTAGAAGCGTCAATAATTGGTTAAAATGGCTTAAACCCAGGCTCTGCCAAAAATACACGTTCCAATACTGTAATAATTTTGATAACACTGAGCATGCCCAGGAAACTTTCTACAGCTCGAATCCTGTAGTTTTGGTTTATTCAAGACTTCTTTGCGCGAAAAATGAATTTCATTGGAAATTGTGGATATTTTCCAAAATCTGAATCAGCTTCCAACTGCGCAAAGCCCAATACGCAAAAGATGTAGGCAAATCCTGACAAACATGTTCAATCATTTGAACTCTTAACTTTATCATTGAACTTAAGCCTTGAAGGCCTTTACATTAAGACTTTTATACGAAATTTTCCACTTTGACAGCTCAGGAATCCTAACGTTTCCCAAAACTGTGCAGGACAAAAAATTCAGATTTATAGATGCGACGTACTCTGCTTTGCACGATGACGCACAACAGACAGACACCGGTCGTCTGTAACTGGACCAGTTCTTTCAAAATTTTCCATGAGGTTATAAATAAAAAGTTTGTTTAGTCGATTAAAGCTAAGATACAAAACTGCGAGACAGCGATGCAAGAGCGTGATGTAAATCTCGTACACCACCTTCCATTGTTCCAATAACAATGCATGTGATGAGAAGTAGATATTCTTCTTACGTCATACGTCAAATTATGTTTCAATTGTTTGCTTTGCATTTGAAATGATCAATGTTATAAAATTTAATAGTTTACCAGCAATAATACTATATTGATATTGATTTTTTGTAAGGTACGATTTTATTAGGACTTATTTGCCTGCATGTTTATTTCGAAAGTCTAACGAATTAACAAATTATATATGTCAAAACGCTGCGATTTTGTTTCTCCCTTCGCATCGACACATCGCAATTATTATACGATGGGGAGATTAAGTCTTCGCATCACAGTCTCGTAGTATTGTATCTTGGCCTTGAGTATATCAAGCAGTTCTTTTAATGCACGAAATATACGGAGGAATGAACACTCATTTTAAGGGTAAAGACAGTAACTTAGTGAGCTCTTAACATGCGTCACCGATTTGATGTACAAATGTCTATATCAGAAATGGCCCTCTAGTTGTGTTAGGATTCAAAGTTCTGAAGTGAAATTTCGGGACAGGGAGTATTCAGCAATTGTAATGGACTACTTATGTGTGGAAGGAAAGAAAGATAGCTAGCTAGCTGCTCCTATACAGACAACTTAAAATTGAGGTAGATAGGGGAAATAGAAAAATCGAGGTAGCAAAATAGAGGAATCTTAATGGAATCAAAAAGCTTTTGCCTGCTAGTCATTCTAAAACATGAGAAAAATGCTGACATTCAAATCGGCGAAGGGTTGCGTTTCGGGCAATTATGGAGAGGTTATGTTTGGACATACTTCGCAGATTTTTCTAGTTAGAATAGCCAAGCAACTGTTAGGCTGGAATCTTTTGAGTGAACAGTTCAGCGCTTTGTCTGAACAATGAGTTGGAGTAAATTTACCTGCCATCGCATAAGTGTCTGTAGTTTGCAACGTTGCAAGCGCAAAGTTGTCAAAATTTTTGACAATTTGTTGTTGGTAGATGAGCTGTAATGAAAACCTAGTAGAGTGTAAAGAAGTCGAAAATATGAATGAAACTTGCTAAAATTTTCAAATTGGAGATCCAAAATAAATAAAACTTCCAAAATAAATCAAATTGTCCAAAAAACATTCAAAAATGGAAAAAACGAGATCTTTGATCTCCTCTTTTACACAATTACATTTTGGGATAAATAATCAACAATGCTACAATGAATTGCGGAGTGCATTTGACGCTATTTGGTCCAACTGACTAAAATGAAAATTCAAAAAATACTATCTAAGGAAGCGTTAGTTGACTTATTTAGTTGATGCAACGAAGATATTCTGTCAGGAGCTCCTCAAGGAAAGATTCTGAGACCGAAATTATCTACAATATGATAGGACTTGCTAGTTACACCTCTCCCCTAGAGGCCTTGCAATCAAAGTCCTTTAAGATAGCTTCACAGCGCGTGGGCACTCCATAAATGCAGAAAATGATATTAAATATGTTATCGGAATGCTTTCCATTGGTAAATCCATCGTTCGGAATGGTCGGGAAGAAGAGAGCTCTTTTTATACATCAATATCACAGCTGTGTTTCGAAAAAATATACCAACGAATATGGCGGACTATACCATCATTGTCCCTATTTTAACTCAACGCTAGCTCACCCATTGTAATCATTTTTTATAATCTTCCACAGTATAGTAGTTACTCGCTCATCATCCTATTCTATGAAGGTCCAAATCCAAATTATCTTCCCTATGCTTGGATTGACGTTCCTGATCCTGATAGCTACAACAGCTTCTTCTTAACTTCTAATTAACTTCAAATAAAATATAATTCAGACTACTCCAGAGTCCTTCGACAGATCCTAACTCTCAGATCAGTGCGCTAGAATCACTAAGAAAACTTAGGGAAAAACTGTACGCCAAATACATAAAAGGAAGTGATTCAGTTTGGAATCATCTTTGGCTTTAGTTACAAGGCTGACGCCTATCATTGCTATGTGCGCTTGTAATCTATTATCAGAAGCACAAGAGCAAACATAACCAGCCTTACTTGAACCCGAGACCTATTGCAATGAAGACGAGTGCTGTAGCAGCCACCGCCATCTGGAATATGGATCTAGTAAAAACCTATTGGCAAGCAAAACGATTGGTTACATGTTATCCAAATAATAATTGAACATAACAAAAAATTAAACCATGGTTATAAATATACACCAAATAAAGTTGAAGATTTATCGAAGGCACAGGGTCCTAATCAACCAAAGTTTCAAATATAGCTTTAATACTAAAAAATAAAATCATTTGTTGGTCGATTTTACATGCCATTCCTCAAAACATGTAATTTCTCATGCATCTGAATAGGATTTTAACCATTCTTGGCTGCGAGGCACATGTTGTTAATGTCTTCACGTTGAAGAAATCGTTGAAAACAAACATTGGCGATCCAATCTTTTCTGCATCGCGAACTAACTTACATTTGTACCTTGGAGACCGATTAATTCAATATCGAACATAAGCAACCGATTCATTGAATAGATAGATACATTTTGATCAAATTCCCATATTAAAGCTCTACCTGAACATTTTCACATGTGTTACACACATGCGTACTATACATCGGGGGTATAACTGTTGTACGCCACTTTATCTCGCATCAATCGTCCACCAGGTACAATGAGCTTAATATCTATCTATATTCATTTATCGTATACGAGTTTATTTATCGTGGATAGAAGAAAACTTGATCATATGTTCACATGTGTGTACATACCTGAGTTAATCTTTCCGATGGACAGTGGATTTTTCACAAAGAAAAAAATATAGTAGAAAATATATAAAGCCTTGATAGTTACATAAAAGATGGCTAATTTGTCATCGATTAGAGATTCCACTGAATATTTTTCGGCAGACCATGTGGTGGAGGTTGACTAGTCTTGAAAAATGGACATGTACGAGGACTGCAGCCATATCAAGAAACACAGTTTTAAGTTGCAATCGCAAGAAGAGCTGAGTATGAATTTCTTGTATCAATAGATGATTTAATGAGCCTTGCATCAGTACCTTATTGGTGATGGTTTCTAGATTTTCATGCAACCCCATGCTGTTGCGTCTGAGAGGTAAATGGTAGGACAACAAAAAACTTAAGGATAAAGGAAAACCTTCATGTTATTACTAGTAAGGTTTACTAGTGTCCCAGTTATGATGGTTTGTCAGTTTGAACATAAGACGAATCCCCATTCAATTAAAATGGAATAAATGAATCTACTAATATGGGCTTCGCATTTTTTACTCCAAATCCTTTTCCATATCTTCCTATACTTTTCATATCTCTTGCTGATTGTATATAATGGGGAAAGACTAATTAACTCTTCACGAAATCTGAGTAAACCTTTTCGTATGTCCAACAACATTGAGAACACGGGGGTGGCTACTGGCAGGACACTAATAATGAACTTCCGAATCAAAACTATTTATGGTATCACTGCACAAAGCTTGATTTAATATTTTCATCTGTTTTGAGTATCCAGATACTAAAATAAATTTTTCTTTTTTGAAACCATATTTGTAATGCTGTTCATCAGTATATTCATCATTACCTAATTCGTATATCCTTGTGCTACACTTTTCGTTTAAAAAAACCGAATCTACCTTTGAGCACGAGAATATTCGCCAGAATTCTCGTTTTTCCTACGCAGATTTCATGCGTTTCTGAATTTGTATTGGAAAATCACCAGCGACAGAGCTCGAGCAAGAGTGCGGAGAATCCCCCAGGGCAATGAATCAGTGAATCTGATGCTGAAAAAGGAAATCCTTTTGAACTAGATGTAGAAATAAACAAGAAACATTAAAGGAATTTTGATCATGCAACGTACCTGGCTTAGCAACTGGCGAAGAGATACAAATCTGGAGATCGTACCGTTTGGACGAGTTGACCACCCTATCTTGTGGGAACATTTGTACAAAGAAAGGACGTCAATATCTTAGAAATTTGATGTTCGATAATGATGAAGAGAATTCTTCTGATTTCAGAATGAGAATACTTCTGAATTCAATGGATTTCTAAAACTGGAGGACATTTATGAAGAATACTCTACAGTCTCAGAGAATCTGATGCTATATTATTCAGCTTCTGACCACTAAGAAGAAGCCTTTTCATCCGATAAAAACGAAGAAATATTGTGTGAACTTCCAGCAAGTAATGATCCCGGCTTGGTGGCTCGCGAAGAGCTACAAATCACATCTCGAAATGGTACTTTTTCCATAAGCCTCTCATGTTCCGAAATGTACCCTGTCCCAAAATAATACTTGGAAAATATATTTTTGAAGGATGCATGCTTGGTTATAGATTGGGAGATAAATTGAAAAGACCGCAAAGCCAAATCAAAGCACGTGAAAGCGAGGGTATGGATACCTCCAATGCTTTAAGGATTGGATTCATCCAAAACATCGATCCCATCCTATTCCCGGACACAATAGGAATCTATTGATCTATAGAGTGGCCATTCTTAAGATGTAGGGAGTTGGGGTACCTATGTTTTGTGCACAGACGAAATGATTTGATAATAGCTCCAATCGGGAAATGAACAAAGTGAGAGACGCGGCAACGCTTTTAAAGATGTCAAGGCTATGCTCACAGTAAATTTATCATGCAACCACAAACCTTTAGAGTGGTTAATCAGGAATTATTTCCTAACCAGGGCTTTTACCAGCTGAATGTGGTAAACAACTTTAGTGGATATGTAATCAGAGAATCCTTTCAAAGATTCATTTATACAGGAAAGCTGAAAAAGGAGCAGCGTCCTAACCAGGGTTATGCTATAATGCTAGTTTAAATGTACTAAAATACAGAATGATATATTAACAGGCATAGCTGTTTTCAACCTTGCCTCGAGCAAAACTTTTGCTGACATGTGTTCTTCCTATGGTTAGTATACCATGAAAGACACGGGAGCTTCAATGCTTCCGCATACCCCATGAGTTATTTTGCATTCCGCATAACACAATTTAGTTTGCATTCCTGGAGAATGAAGCAATGTGCTTGTGGGTGTTGAAAAGGAAGAAAATGGTTTATACTACTTTTGACACGCAATTATATGACGAATGTATCCGGGCCTCTAGACTCAATCCTGAGGCGATCGAGCCCTACATTAAATCTTAAATAGCTGGCGAAATTTTGAAAAAAATGTTGGGAGAGTGTATCACAACGCTTTCTTTTCCAACATCACATACATTGCAGATTAATCAGCCTACATATTGCATACGGACATCAACAAGTTAGACATCTTATCATCAAGGAGTCGCTCCATATGCCGTTCATTTCTCCTGAAACTGGGAAGAGAGATCAGTAAACCTGCGAAAAATTTCGAAATCACGCAAACTCCATCCAGAAATATTGAAAAATTACAGCATCCTGTCGAGCAAGATGGACGATTCAACCATACATATTGCTATATCTGCAGAGGTGGTGCAGGAAGACATCGTCATATAACATCCAAAAATTACCACATTTGTAAGCCCCTCATTGGCGCACTTACCCTCAAAATAAAGTAGCATAGAGTTAACCACCACCAGCTGGGCCAAAAAGTTCAATATAAAAAAAAATGATGCATACTTTTTTTGACAGAAAAAACGTCAATTTATGTCAAAATAATCGCAAACAATTACAATAAATTCAATCTGCTTTAAATTCAAGGCATAAATTTATTTCAACCTTTCAGCTTAAAATTTACTTAATGTTCCATACGAATTTCGAGTGATTTTTAATAAAATGTCGGTTTTCAATGCATTTATATTATTCGAAAAATAATTTTGTATTGACATCGGCTACAAAAATGTGCTATAAGTTTATTAGTTAAGAATGTAGGCAAATTATAATAGTAAATGCATCGGTCCTACTTTATTAATTTAATTCTGAAATTTTCATTTCCCTTGATCAATGACTTAGTTAAGGACTTTATGGAAATCGAAAGACAAATGAATTAAAAAATAATTGAGTAATAAAATAAAATATTACAAAAATGAGACGAACTTAGTTTTGTGTTTTAACTTAGACCAATTCAACTGAAAGCCAACAATATACTTTTATCTTTAATATTATTTAAAATAAAACCCAACTTATCAACTCAAAAAAAAATTAATTAAGATTAAACCATTTTCTCATTACAGGTGAGCGCTTATTGATCTCCAGATAACGATTCGGTGAAAGTTATTTTAGTAATTCGTAAGTATGTCATTCTTCAACTGAAAAAAAGTTTTAAATTTTCACATTATCTTCATCTGTTACCTTTATCTTTAATGAATTTAACGCAAAAAGTTAACACTCTAATATAAAATTTACACCCTAAAATAAATAAATAGTCAGAGATAAATAAAAAGCTTATATTTAAGATTTCTCTTAATTATTTTCGAAAATAATGTTCAATTCCGTTCCGCATCTATCATTTAATAAAAATAAATAAAATAAAAAATGATAATGGTCGTTAAAAAAATCGTAAAACAAAAATAAAATAAATAAAATGAAAAAAATGGGTTCAAAAATATGTGATAATTATTGCAAATTAAATTTTTAAGGACTGCGTGTAATTATTATCCTTTAAAGATGGTTCCTTGCGCAGATGAAAACTTCATCCTTACAATACGACTGCCTTGCCACCGCTCCATTAGAAAGCTCATGCTCTTTGTTTGCTCGAATATTTCTTTGTCACTTAGTCTTGGCATATTTACCAATACAGTTCAGAAATGTCCACCTCGTCATCGTTAGAGCCTTAATGCCATATCTTTGAAAGGATTCTACACGATAAGATATAGCTTTTGCAAGAGACTGAGGCGAGTTCAATTTCATCCAACTTTGATTTGAAATTTTGTTTTGTTTTAACACTCAAAACGCAGTCTCGTCCTTTAGGCTGCATTAGGTATTAGCTAAACGGCGATTATTTTCCTTGTTAATAATAAATCGCTATTTTTGTTTATTGTGTTCTAATTTATACGAACAACATGATTTCCCTCCAAATTGATATACTTTCGCCACCTATTATGAAATTTCGGAAATATTTAATATATGAGGCTCATTTGACATATGTCAATCAATGTCAAGCAAAAACTCACTCGCGACTCATATATACCAATTTTCTAAGCGGATGTAATTTCAAATCATAATTTATCTCTTCTAAAAGTGAAACTTTAGAGTTATCCATAACAATCGTTTTATAAGCAAATTCTGTATTTTCTTATGAGCACGTACCCATAGACATCATCTGCAAAAATGATTAATGTCAGATTTATATGGCACGTCAAACCAACCCGAATGTACACATATAGCTTATCTCTTCCCTAATCGTATATCACCCTGCCGTTTATCAGGGAACTATCTTTACCATAGCGTAGTTAGTGAAAAGCGCGAACAGATTTGAGGGGCATCAAAATGAAATAGATAGGAACTTCCCATGTAGCAATTAAAGTGAGCTTTGTAAGATAGAGAGCTTACGAATTTAACGACGTAGAGCTGAGTAAAAAGTTCGCTATGGCTAGCTTTCTGAGGCTAAGTGTATCTGAGAATAATTTTTCCAATGCAATGTTAGATGTGATATATTGTGTATGAATACGATCTTTAAGGGAACCTTAACGCGTATCTCTTCGGATGATCGTCTCTATCTCCTATATCACAGGATTCTACTCAGAAATATCAATGGGTCGTGAAATGGATGTCGAATACCGTTTGGATGAAAATCTAATCAAAATGATAGCGCTTTTTAATGATTATGGTATGATCTCTACTCTATGGCAGAGCGTTAGCACAAAAAAGCGAGAGAGCTTCTAGATTCCCAATCTAACGGAATACAACCATAATTAGTGGATTTTTTTTAGATTGCTAAATTTTCTCTAAAATTTT
Source organism: Stratiomys singularior (assembly GCA_954870665.1). Classification (NCBI taxonomy): domain Eukaryota; kingdom Metazoa; phylum Arthropoda; class Insecta; order Diptera; family Stratiomyidae; genus Stratiomys; species Stratiomys singularior. The sequence continues at coordinate 16,897,315 of OX940879.1, forward strand.
TTATTTGTACATCTCTTTCTTCGAGAAAGAAATACGGTTTGTGCTTAAGCTTCGCGGCATTGCGTAGCTATATACAGCGCTAGTACTCTCGGACGAAGTCTATTAGACAGTGATAGAAAACGGGACAACTAGATTTGGATTTGTGTTGGGAGTTTTTACATAAGCTTTGAGAAAAATAATCTTGTCTACGCATGAATGAGATTAAAATTAACCAATACAAATATATTTCCATATATTTGGCCTGATAGCGTTAGGTCGGGGTTTGGTTCAAAGTGAAAGTGTATGCTGAAACCTTCAAAATTTCATGTGCGTACCGGTCAATCTCCGGGACAGTGGTTTTGGTGATAAAGTTTTATTTCTTATTTGCATGAGACTGGCATGTTACGGTCATACAATAAGAGTAGTTGCAAAGGATAGGTGAACAACGCCTGCCACCCATTTTTGCATATAGAGAAATTATATTAGCAATGTGGTGGCTTTACTTCCACTATGGTCTAGGCCTAGTTGACTGATGTCATTCTCATCGTTGCAAGCTATGCAAGAATTGTCATTCCAATACGTTACTATGTAGTACCTTGTTACCTAGCTTAAACTAAAACTTGTTGTGAGGTGAGAAAGAAAAAACCAATTATATTGAATAAAATTCTGAAAAAAGGATACAGCACAAGCTGCAGAGATTTCCATTAACTATAAAGTAAACCTTTTTCTTTCGGACAGGATTTAAAAATATCTTTCAGATATGATGGCACTGAAAAACATTAGAAATGGATGAGAATACCCGAGTCCGATTCATTCCAAAGAGCAAAAGCAGTCCTTGAACAGATTAGCATCTGCATCGTGTATTCAGCAGAGACAATACTCCAAAAATTCGATTAGATATTGTAGGAGAAAAGAGTTAGGTGAAAAATACTGTATCGGTCAAATGAAAAAAAATTCAAACACAGTACGTCATGCATCTGAAGGATGCAATAAAAGATGAGATCTGACTACTCAAAACATGATTAAGAAACAACATAATCTACCAACTGACGACCTAGAGGTAGTCAGACTTGTGAACCTATCTCCAACATCAGATGATTCTGAGAAGTTGAAATATTACGGCAAGGACTGCTCTTATGTATCAACTCAGACAAAAACGCCTGTGTATTGAAAGTTACCATAATCCTTGTCAAATACTGCGAAGATATTCCCATACAAATAATTTAATCGATTTTTAACCAGTGCCTTTAATTACAGTTCAATATTATACATTGATTTCAATTATTTTATTTTATATATTTATTATTAATATAATAATACAGGATATAATATTCATGATTTCTATTTAGGTCTTTCATATCTAGTACCCTAGATGGCGTAGCTAAATCCAAAATAATTGATAAAGGACATGAATAAATGATGAGAGGGGCGTCCCTATAAATTGTTACTGACGTAGATCAGAGTGTCCTTAGAAGCTATAGGTTTTTACTCGTTTTCTGTCCTCTTTTTTTTGAGGTTCTGGTAGTGCTAGTGTATGATTTTTGTAAAAGTTAAAGACATAATTCAATTTAATTTTAAGTTTCACTTAAGTAGAAGATGCAGTGGTTAGATTACATACCCTCTATACAACAGTTCAACGGTCCGGGTTTAATTGATGAAATTTGAATTTATATTTCGGATATCGGACGCTAGATTATTAATAAAAAATAGTTAAAATATGTCATTAACTCTCTTATTCTTTATGGTGCTCTAGTGGAAGTCCTGACCTACTATGCAGCAAATGTGGCGCTCCTAACCAGCTGTTGGCAGTGACATTTAAATTTGTACTTTTGGTGTACGAATATCAGTCTTATTTAGTTGTGATAATAACCTTTCAGGAAGTTTCCACTGTGAAGCCATGTTCTGACCAGATCACCTTCTCGAGTACCTTTTTTCTTGAAAAAATGTGGCTCTAACCAGCCTCTCGCTGGCCAAGTTATATAGTGGGAAGCTGTTGCGAGAGATTCACGATCCTGGCAATTATTGAGAAACTTAAGTCCTGGAGAAGGAAGAAAGTGTCTCTCAACATACGAATTTGCATTTAGTAAAAATTAACGAAATGAAGCAATGAATCGAAATGAAGCGTATGTAATACTACAAGTCTTGAAAAATCTAATTCTTACGGAGAATTTCTTCGAAACCCCCAAAAAATGCCACTAAGGCTGTTAGTCACTGGAATGTTCCTTGAATCTCAGTTGTAATGGCGACAACAATCTGTGAATATATTATTTGAATCGTTTCCTGTGGACTTCGTATATTCCTGGCTGTAATTTCGCGACTCCCAGGTTCGTTAGGGTAGGTTGGGTGATGGGTTATTTCCTAGTATTTATAACTAGTTGAACATTTTCAATGTAACTCACCTATTCTTCAGATTCTTCTTCTATTCACATTCTAAGCATACTACACCATAAGAAAAATCACATGCCATAAATTAAAGCATCATTTTGAAAAATCTTGTAACCATACTCGTTTCATACTTCCAGTGTCCTTCCATGCTAGTTTAAACTTTCAATGTCATCTTTCAATGTCAACTCATAAATTCATTCTTAATATTCTTGCCATTAACCACACTTAGTGTAGTAACGATATTAAAATAATATAAATTCTACTAGATTTAATCGGTTGCAATCAAATATAGGAAAAATATGCAAATGGTAGTGAATTTGCTGCAACAATGCGTACTAATAAGCCACTCAACTTGGCATTGTGCATAGAGTGCAGAGTGCAGCGTGTAAAGTAGTGTTAACATGAAATGTGTAATGTAACAAATACGCAAGCTATTCGTGGCCATTTTGAGAAGAGTCAAAGTTGACATTGGCTTCAATTTGTTATTGCATTTTGCCGTAGATTTTTTATTTTATTTTATTATTTTTACTCTGGTGATGTTCAGATAGGCGATCACAGTTACGATAAGGTTGCGACTAGCTTTCTGACTCTAAAACTGGATATTTTTAAAATTCGTTACAAGGAACCATGTCACCATACAGCGTCGATATTCAATCTGCCTGAAGGAGTATCTCAAACAAATAATAAGGAAATTTTTAAGTTTAATTAATTTAAATAGTTAAATAACTTAGTATCTATGCTCTAAAGCGGAACAAAAGGAACAAATGAGGAGTCCACTCAACTTTCTACCATCCTTAATGATTTAATTTCCCGAAATTATCGAGCTGAAGAATCAAATCAACGAAGACCTTGCTTGTGCTCCATAAATTCATACGATGCAACTGCACTGAATCACCTGCCACGACGAATCAGTGAGTATTAAGTTTTGCTAGTTAAAAGCGAATCAAAACTACGTCAAAACATTGCAGTTTAATAGCCACAATGCAACACATGCACTTGCACTTTGCGCAAATGCGATTTACGCGAACAAGAGACCCAATTACCATGACCGATTGAACATTTTTGCATTCAACTTGGCTCGATGCAAAATTGCCTCGACTTAAGGCCAAAGCCAACCACTACCACTGCTGCTGGTGCTGCTCAAAGCCCAGGTAGTGCAGGTATTATCAAACCATTATTAAGTGCCATAGAGGAGGCGGCGACGAAGACAAGAAAACGATCAAAGCCAAGCCAAGCCTTAATGTTCCAACAATTGAGAAGATATAAGAAAATATCTTGAATAAAAACTCTTGGAGACCTCCACCTCAACACTATACAAGTGCGATTTTTTTCACCTCTATTCGACAGTTGATATGTTTGTCATATAAACACCAGCGTCGTCATGTGTGAGATGTTTTATGGCGGCCCATAAATTTTATATGTTTATTATTAATGGATCATTTGACTGAAATCATTTAGCTCTTTTTCCAATGAGATACAATTGAATAGATCTGCGCTAAAGATAAAAGGTTTATGTGCAATGAAGTCAGTTAGATAAAAAAAGGGGAATAGCGATGTCCCTGGAATTAATAAACATTATTCTCTAAATGAGTACCGCACGCCGAAAGGACAAATGTTTTACACAAACTACTTAGCCTGAAATTAAAATTAAATTGATGATCCTTGGTTATACACAAAATCTACAAATTAAAAAGAACAGACAAGACTTGCAGTTTTTTGGTTCTACACAAGAAAATTTTCCTATACATTACAAATCGGGACGTCCTTCGCGACCAAATCGTTGCCTTACAGACTAAGGAAAGCAGGCTTATTCCTTATTAAATAAAAATGAAGATAGTCGGCTAAAAAAGCCCTTATGCTAAAAAATGTATCGGAAATAATTTAAATTTCTAAGGACCCAAAATACGAAATGAGAGTGGTTGTAGGATTTTTCTTGCTTGAATAAAATTCTTGGATGGAACTTAAACACTTTGAGCTTAGAAATTTGATGCATATGGAAACAGTGGCAAAGGATACTCTGTGCTTTACTGAACAGACACAATAACATCTACGTTTTTTCAAATGAAACTCAAGGACTTCAATTGGATGTCCGCAGCACGCTTTTCTTTGACAAAAAAGAGATTGATAGGTGGGAAACCCTATTGCAGGCCACGCCCCTAAGCATTTAATTGACAGCAAACTTATACTCTAGGCCAGCTACGGTCAGACAGACGAGTTTTTCTTCTGAGGGAGAGCTCTACCCATGCTGGGCCGTCTACAAATATCCATCTACGAATATCCAGTGAATATCCAGCCGAAGAAATACTGGACAATTTAAAAGGCAAAACGACTAAGGAAGTGCAGGAAGAGTAGCAGGTATCGAATGACGTGCAAAAGAAGTGCAAAACGTGCAAAACATCTATGCGAAGAACACGAAATAGAGTGGGCAGGTTTCACAATAGGAAAGGAACACATGGAGGCTGGGCATATTAGAATCTTTATAGATCGTCATGTAGAGAACTGAAATGGGGTTCAACGAAGTCCTTGGAAACGGATACTCCAATCTACTGGAGAAAATAAAATACTTGATAAAAACATGGAACTGATAACACGAACTGATAAATAAAAGTAATAAAAAACTAACTGCTGAAATAAAACTATACTAGACAAACAAATTCACAATAATAGTAAGAACCCTAAGTAGATAAGTAAGAGTAGGTAACAAGAGAACACTTTGAAGTGCAGATACTTAGAAATACATACAAGGCCTTTTAACTTAAGAAAACAATTCACACTGAGGAATGACGCAACTTACTTCAAAAAAAATGTCAGAAACCAATGGAAAATACGGGTCTAAAAAAAGAGGTCGTTGCGAACGTCAAATTTTCTTACTGTTTATCCTTTATAGATGGTTAAACAGAAATGAAAACCTAATAGAGTGTCAAAAATACAAAATTGCGAATAAAATTTCAGGTAAAACTACCCCAAAAAATATTCAAGTACTGAAAAAAAGAGAACTTTGCGTTTACAACGATGCAAAATTCAAAAACCTTAAAAAAGGGTATTCTTTGGAATAGCAAACAGAATTTACCACTGCACTTCAAGTGTTAAACTTCACTGAAGTTTAAAACAAAATCTGATGCGTTCAGAAAACGATAAAAACTCTCCGATCTTCTTTTTGAAGATGCCCTCCTGATTTGTAGCTAGGTTTATTTCTATTGCTGAATCTAACAAGTGCCGAACATATAGTAAAACTGAACCATTGTTTTTTTACTGTCCATGTCCTTTCAGTTACTGTTAATTGTGATAAAAGTCCCCTTCTTGGCTGCATCTATAAATACGAATGTCCTGTGCTAAAATCCGTGACACTGCTCTGGAGCACTGGTGTTGGAGTTAGCCGACGATCTTTCCCACCTACTACCTGGAAAGAAAATTTGTTTCAAATAGAGAGTGAAAAAATTGTTCCCTTTACGATAGATTCTCTTGGCAACCGCTCCCGAAAAAGAAGGATCAATAGCTATGACCTATCCGATCACCCAGATCGTTTTCCTGTGTCCGGAAATCCTGAATAGCATCACTGAAAACGGATTGCTCATGAATGCTGATTCTGTCCAACACAACCTATTTGCAGGAGGTGATAATCGACTTGTGATCTTTGACGCAACCCTACTCAATGTTATATCGTTCAGTATAACATGAGCTTCTCCAATCCCATAGGACGCGTTGTTAGTTAGACAGGCGAAAGGGTTGTAGAAAATTCAATATCTCCGCAAAAAGAGAGATACTGCCTCAACTCCTCGTTCACGTTTCCAACTATCAAAAATATATAAAAGAATTGAATCTTGTTAAAATATTTGTTTGTTTCTTTTGCATTTTTTGTTTATTTTTGTTAGTGAATCCAGACGTCGATGAATTCGTTCATTGATGAACAAATTCATCAATGGCCTACTATCTTTACATAATTGTTGCTTCAACCTTAATTATGTTGTCATCGAGTAGAAAAATCCCTTTTTAGCAGTTCTAATTTTAGTTCCTTTTGTGGACGTTTTCGTTTTATTACACCTATGATCAAACTCCTTCGACTTCTAATTACAATTTCCGTAAGAGATGAGTGGTTAATACCTAGGTCATAGTTTCATCTAAGTAAGGAAAAAACTATATCATATAGATTCAGTTTGAATAGTTCATTCACTTTTTTATAAATCAATGCTTTCATCTTCACTCCTGTGGTTTTCCTCTGACATGTATCTAGTTTCAACCGATTTCAATCGCCCGTGACACCTACAGAATTAAAAGTGGACGCAAAATGCTTCCTAAGGCCCAATAAAGGATTCGTATAGTCAATTGTCATCTTGATCACTTAACTTTAGAGCAGGATTGTGATTATGTGGTTTGTAGCACGGTAGAATCTGGACTTGTTCTACCTAGGTGTTAAGTTTATCGTTACGTTGCTCTTGTTTACAGCAGGCTGTCAAACTAGCCAAACCCACAAGTAAGGATCGGTCATATTGAAGTGACAGCGTAAGCACATAAAGCGTTAATACTCCCGCCTGACTTCTCGCAGAAAGATATAGTAAAAGTGCAACTGGGTTTTTATATTGCGTTTGTGTGCAGAAGCTTTGAAGGGGTTTTCTTGTTTGAAGGAGAAAAAAGCGAGAAAACGATTTACTGACCAAAAAAAGTGTCCACTTGTTTTGACAGAATACGGATATATATAGGTGACTTCTTGCAGAAAAAATCGAAAAAGTATAAGTAAGTTTATAGTTTAATTGCGCTTCAGCTGTCGCGTTCTGAAAGCGTTACTCATGTTCAATGAAGTGATTAGGAAACATTTACCAATCCATATAATATCCTACTAATTTTGTTTGAATTTTGTTAGATCAAGGGCTTGTTGGAGCAGTTCTTTTTCTTTTTTGTTTTTGGTACCTTATGCTAACGTTGTGTACATTTCGCACAACATTTTTGGCTACAGACTCCTTTAAAAGTTTGCCTGCATGCGTAGAATGTAGCATTAGCCTTCTTAGTCGAATTTTCTTTACTGAAGCTCGGGATTCAGAGTAATTTCCAGATATTTGTCCTTGTAGAGTCACGAGTGTTCGAAATACTATATATCCTTGCTATTAACAAGCGGTAGCACTTCGGACAAGTTCCCATCCTAACGGTATTCGACCCTTTTCTTTCTACCAACATTCGTATTTGTAAAATTTGTAAAGAAAGAGTTGATTGATGACAGCACATGAGTTCATCCATCATTCGCTCCATTAATCTACGTCGTTTAATTTTCAAGCTCGCTACTAGGCAAAAGCTTGTTAAATTTGTTATACGAAGCACTCTTTCACCTTCCTCTTGAGGCTCCTCCGGGGTGTGGTTATGATCTAGCTCAAAATCGCAAACAGCATCAATACTACCGAGCGACTTTTCGCTGAAAGAGGTAGACCATGCAATAGTTGATTTACTGCGTACTATGTTTTAACTTAAGTGTTTTGAGAGTGTTAACTTGGTTAAACGAAAAAAACAAATAAAAAACGACTAATTTCGGCCGAACCCTTTCAAGTTACGAGTTTGTTTGAAGTTTTCTTGTTGTTTTGTCAATATGTTTTGTCCGCATTTTATAGCATTTTGTAATGTCTCCAGGATGCATTTTTCTTACTTGATAATATCTTTGAATTAGAGTTGGCTTATGATGATCTCGTTTTATCGAATTTCACTAAAATTTTCCGAAATTCTTTTAAAAGTTAACAGTTGGAACTCACCAAATTATTTTGAAGCAAAATAAAACATTCTTCAAATCCTTGCTCGATAATGTGATAACTTCGGTCCTCTTATGAATCTGTTGTGAAGATTATGAAGGTTAAATACTGTTGGAATCCATTAGAATTAAGAATTGTTAAATCGTCTTTTTCAACAGACGCTGAAATATCGCCAACTTGTTTTATCAAATATCTTGCATGGTCCTTCATTTTCAGTTCGTCCTCCATTCGTGTGGTGAAAAATTGTGAAACCATGTTTCTCGTGCCAAATCATGACATATCAGTGTTTCCACCACAGAAACGTTTGTTAAAGTACCTTCGTCAAGTCTCAAGTGAAACATCTCATATGCCAGGTCTTATCCTTAGATTCAGAAATGATATCAAAAATACCTTCTCCTGTATTTGGTTTTTTGTCCAGAAAATCAAAGTTTTTTATATTATTGCATTGCTCTTAAATAAAGAGTCTCCTTCAAGAGAACAACAAGGATATGTTTTTGTGATTGATAAGGCAGTAGCTGGTATTGGAGACAGTCTCCATAAAGGAACTGAAAAATACCATCTGAATGGTCAGCCTGGAGATCACCCTAAGAAATATGCCAACCGTTACGATAGATAGAATAGCTACCTATCGTCTGCTCAACGTCATGCCTCTCGTGCAGCAGAAGATTAAAATTAGGAAAAGGATAATCATCCAACTTTGAAGAGCCACCCAAGCCCAAATTCTCAAGAAATATTTCTATTATCTCTAGGCTTGACTTCCCCATCAAGGAGGATGGAAGAGAATATAGTCGGTGGTTACGTTCATGGTGGATATAGGGCGCACTACGGTTCCTTGTTTCGGTCTACCTCGACTTCACATGAATGGAGAGTTATATAATAATCTACACCAACGTTTCTAAGAATATTGATACTGCAGCCGCTTTTTTACATACTCATGCAAATTATGTTTGGCTGCAAGCTAGGGGGGCATACCACATCTTTTTATTGAAAATTTTGCAGTAAAACTACCAAAGAAATAAAAATGAGCCACCTTAACGACAAACTACTACTCCTCCCGGATAGTAAATCAACACCTCAGACGCTTGTCTATAACCGGTTGGCTTGACAACCAGAGCAGGACTCCAGACTATCACTCAAATCAGAGCATATCGAAAGATGCGAAAAAACGGATGAACTGGTTGGAGTATGAAGAGCCGGTTAAAACGAAAAAAAAAAAATGGACTTAGATCATTTGAAAGGAAACAGATTCGGGTTGATATTACAGAAATAATTGCAGGATAAGCCTTCTTCACCTTTACTCCTTAAAATGAGAACCGAAGACGAGAAGTGACATTGTTAGCTGATGAAAACCTTCAGGGTCTTCATGCCAAACAAAAAAGTCTTGTATACATTCTTTAAGATTGTTCGATTTGATTATACATCTAATCATTTCCGCGTTTATGAAATTATTGAAATATGTAAGCGAGAGAGTAGCCACTACCGTCAATCGTTCAAAATAGCACCACATCATACTGATTAAGGTCATTATGGCTAAACAAGACAATATCCCATCTTTTTGCATAAAAGATTCTGTATTACCGGAAAAAAACCCATTTAGTCGTATGAAAATTCTAACGCAAACACAGAAAACAACTACAAAACTAATCTGGAAAGTTCGGATTCCATCACTTTCATCATTATCCTTGTCATTCTCATCAGCATCATAGTCTTCGCCTTTCATGTCGCCGTGACCTCTGCACAACGAAATCGGTGCTGAAAGCGAGTAACTAGCGCAAGTACTTGGCATGCGGTCTACGAGCAAAATATCCTTCCACTACCATCAATACACTGCTATGTTCTATTCCTTGCCGTACCTAGCAGTCATCGTGAATCATCCTTACCCAATAATAGTTGGTTGGAAGTTATCTGAAAAACAATGTTGTTTGCAGGGAGATGTTGATCTACAATGGAAAAATTGTTGACGAGAAGCAATCCTATTACTCACGGGATTAGTCTTGGTGGCAATTTGTCTATTTACTGTTTAAGCACCTTTCTGGCTAGACCTATTACCCCATTTCGTTAAAACACAACTACCTTGCGCACATGTGAAGCGCAATTAAATGAAGTGCATCCCTGCGGATACCAAAATTAGTTTTCTATTTGGTCTACTTTCCTGTTAAACACTGGCGCTAATGATCCTCCGAATCATGTAAAGATAAGAAGTTCTAATAGCTTTGCTTCATCGCGTCCACATATCCACCTGAATGATATTCCCAATTATCCGAAAACATGAAGTGTTCCTTCTCATTGAAATTTGTGTTTAAGCACATCACTTCACATTAACTAAAAACATTGGTTCTGTGTATGTATCCTTCTCACTAGCACCCACCACCATATGTATGAGTAGATATAATCGTACGTATGGCTTCATAAATGCTGTCCTCGTTGTGCTCTCCTTACAGGTCCACAATTAAATAGAAGGTCATGCAGAGCATGAGCTGGCTCAGTGTTGAAGCATTGAAGCCGGCTACATCGCAAAAAGCTTAAAACCTAAGGGTGGGTGGGGTAGCTTTGTGGGGTGGCTAATGGTGAAAGTCGTTTCAATGGCGACGTTGGCCGCGATGGAAGCACCAACAACGAAAATACCAGCAACAGCAACTTCTTGAAACAAACCACCGACCGGAGACGATGTCGACGTGTCACTATGTGTTCTATTTTTGATATCGATGGAACGTGCAATGGAACTGCTACGAACTGTGAGCTGTGAGAATTTGAGGAATTGCAGGATTTATAGTACGCAGATTATCTTCAATATGAAAATATGAACGAGTAACGTACACAACTGAGAGTTGATAATAAAATTTGGTTAGTATCGAAATTATTATTGACATTATATTGTCGACTAAATTGAATTATATCCTTACCCAAACAGTTGAAGCTGAGCTACTTACAACACGAGACAATTTCGCATACATATGTTAGTCTGACAAATGATGTCCTGCTGTGCGCTGCATTGCGTCAACTGTTTAGGTCATAACTTGATAAGGTTTATTGTGATAAGGATGAGAAATCGAGATTATGCTCTTGTTTACTCCTTTTGTCATTTTAAAATTTTTTAGTTGGAAAATTACGTTGCTTACTTGATGTATTGCATTAATTCAACCAGTCAGATGGTCTGAAAATATCCGAGCTTAGTGCATGAAGATGGCAACACTCTTCAACAAGATCATCTCGTCGCGCATCTTTTCAATTGTTGCAACATCAGTTGTAATTTGACAAACACAAGTGTCATCTGTGCGCGAGTTGTTCTTGTGGAGACCGAAAAAATCGAGTATGGAACTGTCATTATATTTTTATTTTGGAAAGGCAATATGGCTACTCAATTCACTGATATATTAGACTCAGTTATCGGTTATTCTTAACAATCGTTCAAGTAGAATTCTCCACAAATATCAATTACACTTTGCTGCCATGAGAGGCAATGATCTTGTTAGACGTCCAATTACCGCAACAATTAAAGATAATAATGTCAACGATCTCAAAATCTTGCTCATCGATCGAATCAAAGAGAGACAAATCGCGGGGAGTATAAATATGCCTAGAAAGCGTATTTTTTATTTAGTGTATCAAAATTTTTTGCTGAACAAGTTTTCCACGCGTAGATTGCGCATAAGCATAGATTAGCTAGAAAACGTTTTCGAATCAGCTTTTCCGACGGACTTTTGGCAAATTTTCGGTGCCATATGTCTGATTATTTGATATTTTAACATTTTATTATTTTGCCAATCTAATATACATTCAAAATAGTATTTTACGCTTTAAAAATTGCATTCAAAACAGCTAAATTGACTCTAATGAAAGTAAAGAACCAATTTTTTCACTCAATAAACCTATGACGAGCTATTTTCTACTTAAAAAATAACCTTAATGAATAGTCGCGAACAGTTAATGGGACAAACTGATGACGGATGTCATAGAAACACGGTCATATTTATTTTAAAAAAACCTTGTTTCAATACAATAATATGGCATCTAACCATGGCATGTGACTCTGCGTTCCAAAAATATTTAATGCTGGTTGCAATTTTCACGAATAAGCGAATCCTGGCCAAAAATTTTGACAGGTTAAAAAGACGGGAACCTCTTTGGTAGAAATGCGTAGAGCTGTAAAAAGAACATGTAGAAAAAACAAACTGAAAGATAATATCTTCTATGTTTTTTAATGGTCAGAACCTTTTCAGCAAATCCTCTCGGGCATGTATCATCCTTATAATTATTTCGTTTTCAATGACTGGTTTTGTTTATGTTGAAGTCTGTCTGTGGTTTTCAGACGAGTGTGTCTTTCTGGGTTTGGATTCCTGAAATTCATTATTGTTAAACATTCGAAACAATGTTCGAGTGGTTTCTTCCCAGTTGTAGAATGAATGCAAGTTCATTATTGGAGAAGGTTCTCAAATGAGCGTCACGCTCCTTCTTTTGAGCACATCATTATGTCTACGAAATTTAAGTGTCAATGCTTGATATTGGTCGTTATCTTCATTTTTGAAGATAGTGTCTCTAGGACACGGATTTTAAGATCATCTTCTATGGGCAAAGTTTTGCAAGTTGAGGCTTATTGTAATCAGCTTATCGTCAATAATGGCATTTTTTTGGATACCAGGAAATGGGTTCTGTCGTTTAGGATACCAGGAAATCTTCGTCAAACTGTTTGCTAGCCTCCTTAATATTGCCTCTAAAAGATGTTTCTTTGCTGTTGAAAAACAAATCGATGTGCTTCCGTGGTCAGCGTGAGACCAAAGCGGATTGGATTCAGGAAGTGTTTATTAGGATCTCTATTACGCTTGTACTCTGTAAATATACGGAATGGTTGGGGACTCTTTGTCAACATCCGTTGAAAATAAAACATTCTATCAACGGTAACCGCATTTCTATCAGCAGTTTGGTGGGTTTTATATATTTTTTCTTCTTCTATAGACTCAACTTCCCTAATTATATTTCCAACACGCTTTTTTGAAAAAGTTAATACAGAAATCCCTAAAGTCACGCCGGGAGATTGTTGAAGCTTTTCCCATAATGCGATGAACATATATCCATAAATCATTTATGCATAGTTAGATCTTATATTTGGGATAAGTAATCTTTTAAATATGTTCCTCAGAATACTACCTAGGGAATCTAGATTAAACAAGAGTGTCCCACGCAATTCTCGTATGGATGTAATAAATTAGTATCTACATTTTTTAGAACCCTAAAAAGAGAAACCCTCCTTCTACGTAAGGTTTTTCCGAGCTCGTGGGCCTGCTCATACTTGTATTCCTTATATCTTGACTTCTCATAGGCGTTAGATGTAACTTCTTTGTATCTTATGGTATAATACGCCCATCACATGGTCTCAAGGCTCATTTGATAGCCATCATTTGCGGAATAGTTCTTTTCTGTTCTTTTTAAGGCCACTAAGAAAACGGCAATAGGCCGGTTCTTCTCGGTAAGATTAATATATGGCTGTGCTTGCACATCCTTCAATAAGATGCTTATAACATTCTGGCAAACTTATTATTGATCGAATGTCTTTTGGTTCTTTTAAAAGGGCGAAACTGATCTCTCGCTTGGTATTTTTTAAGGTTAATTTTGCTACGAATGAACAAGAAGAGCTCAATCCTATCCCTTTTGAGAAACAAAACAAAATTACTACCCATTCCTAACTTCGTCCGTTTGCATTGGACCATGCCTTTTTTCTGTGTAGAAGCTTCTCTCATAAGAACCAGCGGCAGAGATCAAGGCTGATTTTTTAAGAACCGGAAAACGTATCAGAAAGCATTAAAAGCGTCCTTGGAAAATCAATTACCGACCCAAAGAAAACTGGAAATAATTACAATAAGTCAATAAAAATAATAGAAATTGGCATAAAATCGTTTGACCAATTCTTCCATATACTCACTCGAAACCATCTGAATCCTGCAAAGGGGATTAAAACGGCACCGAACTGTGCATAAGTGAAAAAGTTGGTTAATGCCCTGCTCCCATTTACCATTCATTTTCAGAACAATTAAGACATAGAACAGTATTAATTATCTGGCTATTAAGAATATCAATTACAAGGTTTTCCGAACGACTTTTCAACAAATGTGTGTATAATTTGAGAGAATTCATGTAATGGAGGAATCCTTACTGAAGGATTTTATTTGTGTTAAATTTAAAGGTCCAAAGACACTCTAAATTCTGCGAAACAAGTCTTAAAAGTACAATTAAAGTTTTGTGCGAATGTCAGTGTAAATTTTGTGTTGCATCCTTTCATACGTATAAGGATATTGCAATATATAGCATAATCTAGATATTCTATAATCTCCATCACAAACTGACATGTTGATTTGACTGAAAGTAATCAGCAGATGTTATATCGATTTGTTGAAAAGAGAAGCTCCGAAAATGTTCGGTCGACAAAGATATCTAAATAATAAAAATGTTGACGTTAAAGGAAATTCTAGAGTCTCCTGTCAAACGTGAAGGGTTTGCATTTCAAAGAGTGCTCCGAGCAATACTGCTACACCATATGGTTAGCTCATCATCATCTTCCGTAAACCGTTGTCTATCCTTTTGCCAGCTATATAGCCGTCAGATTTCACGCCAATTACCACTTAAATGACAGGACATTTAAAATAATTAAATTAATTCTCCATTTTTGTTCCTAATTGGTCACTTAGACAATGTGATAACCCACTACCATCTGCAACAACCCCCACCAGAGCTTGCTCCACATCACCGTGTTGAATATGCCAGCCAACATTTGGGACAAGGTCTTTTACAAAATAAGCTGATAATATACCAAACAATGGTAGGGATGAACTTTGTATTCGTCCTTCGTCCTTTGAACGAGCTAAGACATTTCAGAGGTGCTCATTAAAAAACACCAACTATGTTTGTAGGCTTCGTTCGTATTTTAAGGATTACTTTCTACACTTTCGTAGAATATTTGAATATAGAACAGGACGACATTATTTGGCGCCACAAGAGTTCTTTTCTTTGGTTAGTTACCGTTAATTTACTATTTACAGTATAGTACAAGTGCTTAAGCTTGCAGAAACTGTTTGTATGCTTTTGCTGGCGCTTGTTGTTGGAAGTTGTCGAAGAAGAACATCATGATTTCGGGATTGTGTTGCGCCGAAGACATAACGACCGTTAAGTACCGAAGAGACGACAGACGAACTACACGAGAGCAGCAAAGTTATACGTACGTTATACTACGCTGGAATGGTATGGCGAAAAAGCAGGAGCTTAAGCTAACCGTCACACTTCAAGTACGTGCTTATGATTTAGGGGTTGAATAGTTCCGTGGTAGACATTGGGCTGAAAGCCCACGGCTTGTATAGTTTCGTGGTAGCTTTTAGCCGGCTCTATTATACAAGAAGAAGCCTTTCTGCCTATTTGTCGGTTGTGCTGGTGGTGGCAGTGGTGTTTGTGCTGAAGCAAGAAGTGGTGAACTGAAAAGGTATGTTGGTAGATAGACGGATAAATAGGTGGTTGATGAGAATAGAGAGTGGTTGTATAGATATTGGGTCAAAATGTTTGTGACAAGAGGGTGGTTTGAGGTAGTAGTTCAATAGGGTGCGATGATGGCCTTGCAATGGCTGCGGCATACAGTGTTTCTCTCTTCTCACTTGCGTTTTGTTTCAATCATGGGGATGGTATTTTACCAGCTTGAAATTAAGTGATTGGTACATATGTTTCTTTCGGCGAGATATCTTTGGCAAATAAGAGAAAATTTGCTGTGATTAATGGTTTTTGGAAATTGTCACCCCATTTTCATGACAAATTTTCTCAGCTGATGAAAGGTTATGATGAAATTTCCAAGATATGTCCAGTTTTATTGCATCTTCAAAGAAAGTTTACGCTGGTAAGAGTCTCTTAACTTTCAAGTAAATATACGACCATTATTTGTTGTAATGTGCATCCATGCATTCTACCGACGTTCAATTTGTAAAATTTTTGTAATCGGACTAGATAACGAAATATTGATTTGATTGTTGGCAAACTTCAACTTGCTTTACACCATTTGAACTTCATTCTATGTTTCCATATTTTTCGGCATAGAGAGAAAACTGGATTGTAAGAGCCAGCAATTACTCAATTGAAAATTCCGACTATTTAACTCATCCTGAAAGCATATGTAGGGAAGAGTAAGAAGTATCAAATCATCCTGCTCGTTTCCATACCGTGAAAATTTCTTTTTAACTACTCAAACTATTGATATAGGTACCAAATATTTAATTATTTATGGAATAAAAATAAGGTTTCACATTTTAAGGCCGCATTATCCCTTTTAAAGGATCCCAAAAGGAAATAAAACACAAAATACATTCGCTTTTCTGTGCATTCAACCCTATATTCAGTGTTTCCAAATCAGTTATAATCAATTACTTCAAAAAATCCATCAGCGAAAGATACTATTCCTTTGCTTGATGCACCATGCTTTCCACTTAAAATTTTAATAAAGTTTGAAGCAGATGGTAGTCAGATAAATCTAGGTCAGACGAATAAGATGATAGTACACCAGTTATCTTGAAAACTGATCATAAGCCGATCATATATGCGTTGGCATATATGACAACCAAGACAACTAAGGCAACTGGACTTCATCGGACAATTTTCAGCAAATTTCATACACGTTGCCGGAGAAGTTAACACAACAGCAGACTCATTGTCTCGAATTAGTAAGATCACAATGCCATTAGCTATCACAATCAAGGAGTTGGTGAAGGCTCAGGACGATGATGATGAGCTTGTACATCTACTGCGAGCTGGCTCAAATATTCAATTACGGAAACTGTGATTAGACGACAGGGACGTGTGGGTTTATTGTGATGTCTCGACGCAAGAAATTCGGACATATGTATGTACATCCCAAAACTATAAAGGTGGCAATTATTCGAGTTCGAGTTCGAGGGCGTACAACAAAGAGGATGATAACCAAGAAATATGTGTAGCTTAGTATGTCGGAAGATTTTCTAAGATGGGCTCGTACATGTGTTGGATGCCATCGCAGCAAAATAGGAAGGCACGCCAAACCTCCATTTGGGCAGATTGGAATCCCTGATACAACATTCAGCCACGTCCACATCGATATCGTTAGACTATGAAAGCCTTTGAAAGGATTCTCATACGTTTTGACGATGATCAATCGCTTTACAAGATTCGCAACTGGATTGCGCGCTTTGGAGCTCCTATCATGCAAACCTCAAATTAAGGAACACAGTTTGAATCCATTTTGTTCCAGTCACTAACGCATTTAGTGGGCTGTTACTACTGCCGTCCTGCTCGGATTTCGCACAAGTAACAAGGATGCCATTGGTGCAACATCTGCTGAGTTCGTTTAAGGTACAAAACTTCGATTATTCGGAAAATTCTTCTTCAGTGAAGGCATGCCGTCGGATCCAACTTTCTTTGTGCAGAAATTTCGCGAGAACATGAAAGAAGTTCGTCGAACTCCAGCATCACGACACGTCAAGAGGATAGTCTTTATCCACAAAGGCCTTTCGACTTGTTCGTATGTTTTCCTGCGCATCGACCGCGTGAAAAAACCACTGGAGCGTCCATACGAAGTCCATAACGAGGAGTTGACCGTCGACTGACAATGCTCGAGCAAGCAGATATAGAAGGCATTCCGAAAGGTACGATATATCGCATATTATCTGAAAATTTCCAACATGAGAAAGATAGGTGCCGCGTTTCCTCATATTCGAGCAAAAACAGTGTCCAGAAGATGTATCAATCAAGTGTTTAGCGAAGATTCACAGCAATGAACCAGAATTTTTGCGCCGTTTCATAACCATCAATGAAGCATGGGTGCACCTTCCTTTTCAGTCCATTGTCCACCTCGGGTTCGAGGCAAAAACAATCGAAACACTGGACTGAAAAGGGAGAACCTGCTTCAAAGGAGGCAAAGACCGTTCTATCTACGGTCATGGTGTCGGTTTATTGGGATACACGTGGGATAAATTTCATCGACTCTCTCAAAAAAATCAAAAACTATATACGACGAGTAAAATGCGGACTTATTACAATGTTTAAGCTAAGAAAGAGCCCTCAAATCAGCCCTCAAATCAGCCCTCAACTCAGCCCTCAAATCAGTTATTGTAATGTTCAAAATTAATGAATTCAGTTTCGATTTACTACCTCATGCACCCTTCTTGCCATATTAAGCCCCCTCGGATTATATTCTACTACCAAGTTTGAGAAAATTGCTCAGTGATGGAAGATTTTCCAACGAATTCCAAGAAATGATGTTGGCAGTTAATGGCTTTCCAGGTAAAAAGTGCCAGTAAACACGTTAACTAAAAAGGACATCGAACTTATTGAACATCGCTGAAGAAAGACCGCCGAAAAGGAGATTACTTTGAAAAATGAATACACTCTTTTAAACATGTTTGTGTTCCTTTGTTGAGTCAGGTACTTCTAGGATCATCCTCATATTTCGTATTCACAAGTTTTCGTTTCTCGTAGGTCTTTCAACCCCTTAATCGTTCCTTGTGTTTTTCTTCTACCTCTCCTTCTGTAAAATCTCTTTAAAACTCCACTTGAAAATTGAATCTACTAAAGAGAAAGGATAATAATGTTGCTTTATTCGTACTAAATTTTACTTTCTAAGCTGCATTTGCACTGACTTATACGTCGTTGATGTTTAACGTTTTTATGTTTTCATGCGTACGTTATGTCCTTAAAATTCTGTCCTGATTTTTTGCCGTGCTTAATTACCTAGAACAAAGATCACCTTCAAAAAGGAGCTCGCAATAACTCACTCTTCGGAATGAGAAAAGTATAATTCAGATTAGCCAAAACGTATCCTTAATGCCATCAAGAAAATGCCCGACGGAACGAGGAGATGGGAATCGGTAGATAAGTGTTTAGAAAATGAGAGATATATCCTGAATTGGAACTTAGTTCCACTAGTGTATGCACATACACAACCAATTGATTTCTGAAACTTCTATAGCTGTGCACTTCCTTATGTCTAAATTCTCCAGATTTTTCATAACATACATCCTTGAAGCCTTTTAGCTAAAATCGCAATTCTTATATCTATTCTTCTCACCAAAAGCTTACAATCACATTCGATGCGAAAGAAATTCCTTTTTTTTCGTACAACACTCCAATAAACTGTTAATAAAGGATGTGAGAAGAAAATAGTCGCCCTTCCTTTTGCATTTGACGTGTTACAGCTTTTTCCGCGGAGTAGAACAAACGCAAGGTACAAGGAAAATGCTTAAATCATTCCTTCTGTCATCGTTTAACCTTGAAGAGTGTCCTTTTAAGCACAGTTCTCGAGATTACATGGGACGGATTTGTAATTCCTTGCGTACAAATGCATTCACTTAGATAGTTCGCATTTCCTGTTGGGATACACATAATCCTCGAGCAGCAGCCATCGTTGGCACCACATAGTTGTTGGTTTCTCTTCGGTAATCCAACCAGCAGCGCCAGTGAAGCTGGTCTTCGTGTTATACATGGGGGAGTTGCGAGCACAGCGAGCGGTGTTGCGTCCTTATTTTAGGAACATTCCGAAATGGAGCCATCGCTGTTCTCGTCGTTGTAGCTCGCGTTGTTGTTGCTGGTGGTGGTGCTGCTGCTGCTGCTGTTGTTGGAGTTATGTTCGTTGCCATCATCGGCGATGTCCTCGTTGTCCTCGTCGACTTCGCCATCACCATCATCACTACCATCGTTCGGCTGTTGGTCGGCACGCCAGGATCCAAGTCCTCTGCAGAAAAGACAGCACGCATCCGGCGACGAAAGCAGCAGAAACGTGACAGTGGGCAGTTGTTGGATAACCAACAGCAGGAGGCAACAAGCTGTACGAGCTAGCTGGCATCCGTGCACGCCATTCGACATTCGAATTCTCAACTCGGCGAAGAATTTCGTTGGAACGCTGACATAGCTGGCTTGGGCCACTGGGCACTTGGAGGAGTCTGCTTGCCTGTTAGCTTTCCGTCGTGGCCGAGCCGAAGACAAGCATTCTCAGTTCTTTTTCGGCATTGCAGCAACGTGGAAGCAGGTCACCATTCAGTTCAACTCTCAGTCCAGGTAGGAGCATTCCCCGAGTGGATAGGGTGGCTACAGTGGATACGCTTAATTAGGTGTCGGCGTTCTCGCATCCAGAGGACGACAGTGCGGTGCAGCGAGGGCGTGGGAAGTAGGTGGTGGTATACCGTTAGTGTTTGTCTTCCTCCACGCCGCAGGCTCCGCACGCCTTGCGGCCCTATTTCACGTTAATTAGTCGAGCGACTCGCGCGCGAAGTTGTTTTGAACGCCTATCACATGTTCTCCCCTAGTGCAGTAACCAAGTGATTAGGAGTTCGGTTAATCCAGATGTGCACGTATGTGCAAGTGATATGTGTCGCGCCGAGTACCTGTCGCAGGTGAGTTCTTGCATAGTGTTACAGCTGGGGAGCGGGCGATTTTTCAGAGCAAAAGGTTAAGGAACTAGAGCTTTTTCGGCAAGCCAGCACATTTGTGCCAGCAATTGTGGTGGCAGCAGCGGCGGTGGTTGCTCCTCGAGTCGTAACTACTCGGGAACAGCTCGTCTCTCGCAGACCGGAGAGGAAAATCTAAAAAAAGATTTTCCCATAACACTTCCACCGCTTTTCCTCTAGAGTCTTCGGTGCACAGTTACTTGGCGAATGTCTGAAAGGAAAACACACTCGCCGTGGTGCGTAGTAATAGCTGAAGCTCATTTACGATTAAATCATTGTTCTGCAAACTGTTCGTTGAACCGCCGCGCTCAAAAGGTAAACACTTTCCGTTTTCCACACAATGTTCACCTCTTCGCCGCCTGGGGGGCTGTGGGAAGCCCTGCGCCATCACACTCCTTGCCACGCCATCGCCAGCATCTTCGGGTTTGTTCTTCGAAACGCCCAAGATTTATGGAGCAATTGTACCCGGCATAGTGTTATTAGGGTGCACACATATTAGATGTCGGTCCTAGTTGGCTGGTATCTGTTTTACCGTTCCTCCCGTACCTGCGGGTCGCTAAGTGAGCTTAGCTGATTCCCGATGGATGGATGGATGGATGAGTGAATGGATGGAAGAGGTTGCTGAGCTGGTTCTCGGCAGCTCCTGCTTCAACGTCGAAGAAGTGGTTACGCTCCGTTCTTGGCGAGTCCCACGACTGAATCTTGGCTGCCTGCTCGGTGCAGAGATTCCAATTGTAATGAACTACGTTCGGGGCGACTTCGAAGGAGTATTTTTAGACATTGTTTGTTAGCTTGACTACTACCGTTTGGTGAAATATCGCTCTAATTTGGTTCTGCAAGCGTCCAGAAAATTATTCGAAAACGTGCTTTTGCGCGAATATGTCTTAGATGATATGAAAGGTAGGTCAATGTTGCGACCTTAATGTGTGATTTATGCAACGTCCTCAGAATTTTGGTTGTTTGTTTTATTAATAAAATTAGCTTTGATCGTTGCTTACAAATTATGCTGCCACAACTTACGACGAACGCGTACCCAAATATCAATTTATATTCAAAATAAAGGGTTCCCCCTCAACCCATCCAAACTTTCGATGTAAAAACCCTTTTCGCAATTTGTTTGTGTTCACTACTAACGCCAAATACTCGTTAAAATATCAAAGCAAAGTTAAAATATCAAATTAAAAAATTAACGTAAAAAACTGAAAACTTAAATGAACAAATTTATTACAAAACTCTTTTCGACGCACCAACTATTAATCCAGGCATCAGGTGGTAAAGCGACTTCTATTTATTTATTTTTTGCTTGTTTGTTTGCTTGCTTAATTTCTGAAACAATTTTAGACTAAATATTTTAGACTGGAAATAAATTAAAAAAATTTAAAGACATACAAACATTTTTTTTTCGTGTGTTCGTTCTCTACAAGACAAAGTCAAAAATCGGTTTTATCGTCTTCTGTTTTGCGTCAAGATAGATGAGTCTTCGTCTCTTGTTATTGTTTTCATGAGTTGTTCTGTCGGCTTGAACTTTTACATTTTTTCAACAACAACAACAACAAAAATCTTTAGCCGTGGAATACCATATAATACTCGCTATACAATGGTATGCTAAGTCACGAGGTGAAAATCAGCCAATTTCCACTATTTTGAAATTCACTATCAGATTATTAGTTATATTTACACATTAAAGGATATTTTTTAATTGGCATAGAACTTCGAAATGAAATAAAAGACGGATAAATTGCTTTGAATGCCATATGAATTTATTGGAAAGATGATTCTCTACCATTCTAAATTGTAGACGATTTCGGGCATTTGAGCGCCGTGAACGGCGGAAGTCCAAGCAGGATGCAGGAAATTTAAACGAGAGGTCCTATTTTCGACTCCTCTAACTAACATTTGGGGCCGTATCTCGCTAATATATAGGCCTCCAAATAGTCAAACGCCTTAGGCTTGTCGGCGTCCCCAAAAGAAATAGTCCCACAGTGTTAAATCCCAAGATCTTGCAGGCCAGTTCACGGGTCCACACGAGAAATGATGCACTAAACAAATGCTTCCGTAAAATTTTCCAAAATGTGGATGGACACAGGACTAATTGGTAAGCACGAGGTCCAACGGACTCACTTGGATCTTAAATGATACTATGCTCTATAGCTGCCATGGTTTCTGCATTTCGCGCTGTATGACATCTGCATGGATATCTGAGATTAAACGTGGTGCAGAAATAATCCATGGCTAATCGAATTAATTGTTCTCATAAACGAATATGTCGGCCATAAAATTGCCGGAGTGCAGAATGAGTACCTTGAACAGAACCATTTTTTTTTTTGGGTAAATCTGAACAATTCGGAAACGTTGCTCAAGCGTGAACTTATGGATGATAAAATGGCAAACCTATCTAACCATAAAACGCATGTCAAACCATACGTAGCATTAAAAGTGTTGTCAGCTTAAAGTTAAAAAAAAAGCTTAAAGTTCTCTACCTCCAGAAACACCCTTTATAATACAAAGATTCAATTTTATACTTTATAATACTATAATATGATATATCTCGCTATACACGGTTGTGTGTAGTATTAAAACGTCGTAGTCGTCGTTGGCTTACAGCCATTCTCAGGCTATAGCCTCCCGTATATGTTGTTTCCATCAATAATAGTTCACCGACAGTATTTTCCAATGAGTTTTTTCGTGTAGCGATTCGCTCTCCTTATCAGTCGGGCATTACAGCTATTCCTAAACTTTCCCACTTGTCTTCGTTCCTCAGCCTTGCCTGCGGATACCTTTTTAACTATCCTTTCCAAATTCCTTTGCTGCAGGAGACCAGACCGTTGCAATTTCTACAGTTTTATAAAGCCCGTTGCAATATCCACAGTTTTTGAGGATTTTTGCTCGATAAAAATTTCGTACAGCTCGTGCTTAAACCATATTGGCCAGAGATCCAAGAATGATCCACCTTTCAAATGTATTTATGTTGTTTGCGCATGTTTGCTTCAGAGTCCACGTCTCACAACCGTAGGATATCATCGGCCTTAGGATTGCTTTGTATATTAGGAGCTTAGTTTTGCTGTATATTTTCCTGGTCTTGAGATTCGCTACACTGGGCCGCTACACATGTTTTGGACAAGATCCTATTATGGAACATTATTTCGTTAAATTTAAGCCTTAACAACAGCTTTTTCTCTTGTTCTTCTTGTTGGATAGTTTGACTGAAAACATTTGTCATGTTTTTGATGTTCTTTTTTGCACTCTAATCGGTTTTTATCACAGTTGATTCTTCTACATAAGATGCGTTTGCAATGATGAAACTTCAGATACCTAAATACCTTGATTTTCTTAGTCAGAAAACATTGGTCAGAAGAACACCAAATTCCTTTTCCAAATTTAACTCATCTTCAATTTCATGAGATTGCATTTAATGGAACAGAAACCGAGCATATGAGAGACGACCAAACATTTTTTTGACGGCTTGAAAAGGGTGGTGGAATTAGGCCGACAGTCTAGATGATTTGAGGCCAAGGCGTTGCTTTCGCCCGTTTCTTCAGTTGTTTTTAGAAGAGCATAAAAGAAGGTCATCCTTGAGTTGCGCAACTCATCATAATGAAAATTTCAACGACAGAAAGCATTTGGCAAACGAAATTTCACAGCGATTCTGTGTATCCTTTTGGTAGAAAGTGTAGAAAGAAAAATTAACGTATGTAACGGAGAAGAACGATAAAGAATCAGTACCATAAATCGCCAAAACACACTTATAATGCGAGTCTTACTCGTCTATTTTCTTCATGAGATCGTCACTTAATAAAGGCTTCCTACTATTGTGCCGATAGAGCCTTAGATCGGTTAAAAAGCGACTGTCAATCTATCTGGCAGACGTACTGTTCCTAGTCCTGCACACTATTTATGTGGGTTGTAAAAGTCCATCGTTTTCAGGATCAGATTCTTTAACTAAGCTTTTGGCAAAAGTTTACGTCAGATTTTTTAATAGTACACGACCTACGTCGATTATGCAGTGACATCTTTTACTGAACGGGCTTCCAGTTGCTCTTTGATACCCAAACTGCCAACCGTCTAAATAGTTGAAAGGAAACTCGATCCGAAATGCAGCTTTATGACCCTGCTGATATTTTGCTTCATTGGTTGGGTCAAGCCGTAACATTATGAGGTTATACATCCTGGCAAAGCCCTTCTCGTTTCTGCACTGTTCTTACAATGATGAATGACTTGATTGCATTATCCAGTAACAGAAATGGTTCCGATAGCCGGCTTCTAGATTTAAAAGGTTCCTTCGCTGGAAAATTTGTTTTCAACATACAATTCGAGATTCCATGAGACATTTTTCTTGTGTTTCCCCGAGGAAAATCGAACTATATGACTGGGTTAAAAATGTCAACATGGTCACCTGAGCTGATTTCGTATCAGCATATCCTACAAAGATTATGGATTGCTTGAATGAACGTGGGTTTTTGTTTTTTTAATTTATCGATAACTAGTAGCTACAACTTAAGCTCCTTTCGTGCATTAGTACAGGCAAGAAAACTTGATCTTTCTCTAGAAATTTTTCTACCGAATGCGAATGATTAATCGTTGGATACAAATTTTTTAATCGGCAGTCGTTTCCATGCAGGACCCGTATGTTCTGGATTCTATATTTCCTCATTGGTCAGATTGATCTGTATTGAAATGTAACTCCTGGCAAAAGAGGCCAGGAAAGATTTTATAATCTCTGGATTTAAGATAGCTTCCCTCCACAAGCTTTCAATAAACAGAACCGTTCATTAATGCTAATAATTATTCAAAAGAGAAAGTCTTTACACATGTTTTTTTTTTTAAATATTACTTCTTTCAAATATTGGCCGTAACTGCAATTAACATGATCCATTCTGAAGTTTCAATTTGCGATGACGCGTTACAGTATTTTCAGTGGTATTGTTGGCCTCCAATGCCTCAATCGTGATTAGTTTTTAATGTTACAAAGCGCAAATGATTCGTCCTTTGGGGTCTAATGTCACATTATCTAGGCGTGCAACCCACGGGCCCTAAGCGTCAAATGAACTGCGGACTTTTTCTCGCAACACAGCCATGTTTTTATGAGCTTAATGTCAACACATCACAAAATGATCACACGATCACAAAATGAAACAAAATGTCATCGAGGCCTCGAACTACAATATTAAGGCAGCATGTAGTCTGTAATCATACCAGACACCATTTACTTATATACCTTTTCAGACTGTGAAAAATTCGTTTGTCTAGGTGTAATGGAAGTTTCTGAACGTGTTGGTTATCCTTATCACTCCTAATTTGGCCATTTCTTTTCTTTTAAATCATGAATCGTTGTTCCATTTCTCCATAAATTTGTCCATCGGTGAAACAATTTTCACTAGCAAGCAATGCTTTTCCTGCAATTAAGTGCCTAAAGACAAAAGGTGATGAATCGAATGTTGGTCGAGATCAGTAGCTTTACTTGTAAAATTTTGTATGATCTCAAATTTAAACATTTCCGTATATCATGTCAAGTTTTAGCAAAAGGCAATCCAAACGACTCTCAATGGTGAGTAATGGATTCCTTGCAGTTGTCACAAATGCCCCTGCACAGCATCCAGCTATACAAGCTGTATTTGGCCTACTTAGTCACGCATTATCCAATAATGAAAATTAGTCTGCAACCGTTTCGATCCTCCATATGCATGTATGTATGTAATTTTCCTCGGAGAATGGCAATTTTCGCTAAACAACTGAATAGTTTACAGACAATATTCCGGGCAATGTCCTTCAATGATGAAATGCCAATACTGAAGAAAATTGTCTCGTCTGGTGACTACTATACATCCCCACCACAAAAAATACCTCTTGATAAATCGGCAGAAGATTCGATTTTATGATAATTTAAAAGCAAATGTCCAATTTAACAAAAAGATGCAATTGTCTCATAATCTCCTTGCAAGATTAGCAAAGAGTTGGCATGCTCAATGCAAGCGGACTGTCCGTAACAGTCAAAATCGGTCCTTAAGTCAAATATCCTGCCTCAGTCAATGGCTGCTTTTCTTTCTTCTAGTGTCGGCTATGGGGACTTTCCAAGAGGCTCGTTTTTGCTTTTTTTACTCGAACATATAATTCCGTTTCCTCCGTCAAAGCACGTATCTCAAAGAAATTGTTCTAATCCGGAGAACGCTTGCTTAATATTTATTTTTCCAAATGCAAACTCACATCGATTTTCAGCCAAATCGTCATTCATAATGACTTTTAATTGGGCCTACATATGTCCTTTTTTCTTTGAATATTTCAGTCTTTATTTATTCAATAATTTTTATTCAATTAAATTTCTTATTTATTTATTTTTCTTATATTAATTCCTTTTTTTGAGAATGTTTTATTGGTTAGCAATGAATATGGATAACGAAATTGCTAATTGATAATGACAAGCAACATGGTTTGTTGATATATGGAAGCCATGAATACAGCAATTTGAATGCGGGATCAATCTTTTGCTAACCGGTTGTTTTGCTAGAAAACAATTTTACTTAAATATTTAAATATGTTTCTTACTAAAAGATTCGAATGCATCTTAAAAACTTACACTCGCTTTTGTATTTCATTGTTCGCAAAACGGTGACAGCCTGGTGATTTTTTGCGTTTATTCTACCATGTAGAATATCTGCAATTATCCTTTTTTTATTTCCAAAAAAATCCCTGTCAAGCATAAAATTAGCAAAGAATTGAATATGAGTGAGAGTCACGTTTATTTACTGAACTGACTCATATCCCGAACCTTAGGCGCCGGGTACTGTGCCAAGTTAGGCACTGTAGTGAAAATCCGATGAATAATAAGTTGATGCTTTCGCCGAGCCGCAAAATATGAATTGTCTCAAGTATTCGCAAAACATCGTAGTTTGCCATCTGCAAAACCTATCAAAATATTCAATTGTTTCTTAGCTCAAGTCCATAAAATTTATGCCATTCATCAGCTTTCTGTTAGGCGAGCAACATCTCTTCGACAAAAAAAAATTCTATAAAGCTTTTATTTCTTCTTTCAATAGCAATTTTTGTTTTCGTTTTTTCTTTCTTCTGTTGATTGTTTTCTAATTTGATTTTCTTCAATCATCTTCGCTTGCAGAAGACCTCAACTCCGGTTGTAATTAATAAAAAAGCTTTGCCAACATGGAAGTGCCATCGATGGTCCAACGTTCCGGCAATACGCTGATTGTAAGGAGCGTAGTCAGCGGGAATCAGCTGTTTGTCGAATCAGGAAATGGGAATGTATCAGTGCAAGGCACAATGGACAACACAAACATGAATACGACAAATAATAATATTTATAATCGCTCGTCGAGAATCGACTACGATCCTGATTCAAGTCCTCCAATCGGAATCGACGAATTAGACAATCACATTGTTTCGGCCGAAACAAAAGACGAAGATCTGCCACAATGCAAAATCAAAAGGAATTATTCATGCAATACATGTTCGTTTTTCACACAGAATCCCCGTCACTTTTTGACGCATTTGCGTGATTCGCACGGCGAGAAAATTGTTATCAACGAATGCAAGCTGTGCTTGTATGCGTCGAGACATTATCAAAAATTGGTTCGTCACATGAAAATGGTGCACGGCTCAACAGCTGGCATTGAAGAGCATTCGCAGGCAAGAAAACGTCAACTAACACGGGAGCATCGAAAAAGAAAATTGGAATACGAAGCGTTGCAGCCACCATCAACACCGGCATCGCCCCAAATATTCAATCCTGTGGATAAGTATGACAATCCTTCGCCAATCCCGGAAGAAACTCGCCAAAATCGGTTGCTCAAATGCAGCGTTTGCGAGTTTACCACTCTGTATCGAACCCAGTTGGTTGACCACGAACAGGAGGAACACTATAAAACGAAATTCTTCCGTTGCGAGAAGTGCAGCTACGTGACCCACATTAAGGCTCGCTTCAGCAAACATGTTAAGTACCATTCTATGCCAATGATAAAATGCGTGACGTGCGACTTCAGGACTCCATATAAATGGAATTTGGATCGACATATGAAAAACCATGGAGGAACAGGACCATATAAATGTGCGGCTTGCAACTTTACCGCAGATATCAAACAAAGTCTTACTGTACACGAGATGAATCATCATGTTCCTCCTGTTGGCCACGCTGCCGGGATGAGCATGGCACGTCGCAAGAACAAAGTTGGTGCTACAGATATTACAGACGACCTGCTGAGTGAAAATGGTGACATATCCGATCCATTCAACAACAATAATAATGTGATGGAGGGTTTTGAGGGACCATACGATAAAAAGTTCAAAATTGAAGACGACGAGCAGCCTACCGACTTATCGCAGAAGTCATCAATTGATGGAATGAAGAAGCAAGCTCGTCCGATACCAAATTTAATTCCAATCCAAGCAGCAAACAATGCCTTGAACCTCACCAAAACATTCTATGAAATAATGCAGAAAGGTATGAACATGCCTGGAGGTGGTCGGTCATCCGCACCAGATAATTTGCAAGCACTTTTTGCCGAGAACGGAGAAGTATCGGTTGAGAAAGTCGAACCACCGCAATTGTCTCCTTCGTCGAGTGCATCCTCGGGAAACAGCAAAAGGAAGTCGAATTTCTTTGACCAATTGAAGCAGAATGCAGCCCTCAATAAAAATGAAAGTTTAATTTGTGATTGCGGTCACACTTCCAAGTGCCTTTCTGAATCGATTCTCCACCAGAAGATATGCTGTCGCGAGGATCTGGACAAGGTTTCCAGTCCAAGTCCAATCAACCTGTCTGTGAATAGCGGATCTACACGGTGTCAGTTTTGTCGTCATCGATGTAAATCGAGCGTTGATTTGATAGCTCATATGAAGAGTTGTTCAGATGCTTGTCATTTGCGCAACGAGTCCTTGGACTCGTCTTCCGATTCCCACGAAAAACATGACGATCTAAATGAAGGAGCCAGTGAACGAACATCGCCAACCAATGTCAAGCATCCCATGGAAAATCGAGTTTTCGTTTGGAACAATCTTCCCCAACGGGTTGGTGATGACGGAGACGATGACGATAAACCGATGGATGGAAGCAATAAATCCACCGACTACATGAGTGAGGATCAAAAGAAAGATAATAGCGAGAATAGTTATTATGGTGTTGAAACAGCTCCTGGATACGGAGAGGTATAAATTTTCCATTAAAAACCCATTTTCCAAGTATTTGAAACTCACTCTTTCAGGTCACCAAAAAGATGACACCCGAAGAGGAAGCAGCCAATTCATCGTTGAAGAAGGTTTACAAATGCCCACATTGTTCGTTTTGGGCTTCAACAGCATCAAGATTTCACGTTCATATCGTGGGTCATTTGAACAAAAAGCCATTTGAGTGTTCCCTATGCAATTATCGTTCAAACTGGCGTTGGGATATTACAAAACACATTCGTCTCAAAACCATACGCGATCCTAACCACAAGAATGCTAAAGTGCTGATGAACGACGAAACCGGGCGTCGTAATTATACCAAGTACAATAAATATATCACGTTGATGAAAGTTACCGAGGAAGATGGCGATCCTAAATTAATGAAATCGGGCGAGATGACTCCTAATCAAGAAGCGCAACTGGCATTTTTAAATGATTATAAGCGCGAAAGTTGTGATTTTAATGGTAGCCATTCAGAGGCTGGTCCTTCGAAAAGTATGTCTTCGCTCGATGCAACCAGAATGATGCAAATGCAATTCTTAAACCCACTTCTTGGTTTGACGCATCAGAAGGAGCAAACAAAGAGAAGTCCACCACCTTTAATAAAACCATCGGAAGATATATTGGCTCAAAACATCGATGTTAAACCTGATGGTTCCGATAAGAGAACGTCGTATAAATGCCGAAAATGTGATTTTAGGTATGTACATGTTAATAACTTTATTTTTAACCTACATTGAGTTTGTTTTCTTCTCCCGAGCATTATAAAAATCCTGAAAATATCCAAGATGTATCTTTTTGCTAAATATTTTCAAGGTCATTCCTTTGCTTTTATGTTTTGCCACTATACTGCTTGTTTGCATTGATTTTCAGTTTCTCCCAAATGATTTTAGTTTGTCTTGTTTTTAGTTTTGAGTGCGATATGCAGCTTTTGATCTTATTTTATCGAATCAAAATTGGCAAACAGAGTAAATGGTTGAAGTTCAGTTTTCAGCTTTACTACGCGCAATTAAATTGTCATCTTTAAAGAGTTTTGTACCGAAATTTCGTCGAATGTTTCCCAGGTCAAATTCAATGAGTGCTACTATGTGACGCGTAAAGGTCTTCCCAAACGACTCTCAGCACAAAATGAATTCTTATAAACAATCACGGCGAGAATCGACGACATACAATTGAAAGGATTGCGCTATAGTTTAAGCTATAGTAGTATAATCCTGTTCACCTTGAAGTTTCGCTATATTTTCGGGTCGTTTTATGTTGCAAAAACTTTCTGTATTTTTAAGCCTTTTTATTTCATTTTTTTATAGTACTTCTAGTTCCTTTATTTAGTATTCAAAAGATCAATCTGTCCCAAACTTCTTCAAGAAACGTGATGTTATGCAAACTCCTATGCTGTGATACTCTACTAGTTTTGCTAGAGTATGTTTGTTGGCTGAAGTGTTACTTTAGAGTTCTATGAAAATATCTTCAAACTTGGTTCAATTTAAAACAACTTGTCGGGTTGCGCTCGCATCCTCGGTCCTTGTGATATTTAAAATTTCGTCCGCATTCTCAAGTTTATTGTTGGGGTTTTCTGTTTAGATGTAGTTTTGTCTCTGAATCTCTGAGGGACATAATTCAGACTATGACCATCCCAAGTTAGTATTTCAATCGTAAAGAAACATTAGGATTTATTGAGTTGATTTAACAGATCTATAGTAATAATTAAAAATGGAAAATAATAAAAAATCTCACATTCTCCACAGAAATCAAAATCGCGATATGGTTCTAACCCACGTGAAACAACACTACCAAGAAGCTGGTATAAATCTCTCCGCAGCCGCTCTATCGAGTCTACCACCGCAGCTGCAAGAAGCCGTCAATTCAAGTAACTATATGAAAAGTGTTTTTGCCGCAATGTGCCTTTCACAACAGCAGCAGCTAGCATCGATGGGAAGTCCTGCTTCGATGCAAAATTCTCAAGCGTTGCTGGCCGCGGCCGCCGCTTTACCAACAACATCTGGACAACAAATCCCATCAATCGGCAACCATTCAATCATCCCATCGAGTTCACATCAAAGCATAAATTTAATTTCTTCATCGAATCCAAACCAACAGCAGTTACCCTTACAAGTTAACCATAATATTATAAATAATAATAATAGCAATAGTAATAGTATCAACATTCATCGTAATGTTAATAGCAACATGAGTAAAAGTGCAAGTGTTGATAATTTGCCGTCGTCAATGAATGCAGGATCTTCGGTCGTGAGTGCTTCTACAATAATTGGAAATGGTAGTCAAACTACTGCATCAAACGCCGCCATTACCACCAACCCGAATAATAATGAGCACGGTGAGGCGGAAGAGGCAAGTTCTGGGGTAGTAACTACTACTGGTTCGGGTGTGACCGGATGGCGTGGCCCAGCACCCTATCGCTGTGGCCATTGCTATCAGGTATCAAACTGGAAGCATGTCATTCAGGTATTTTACTAACAATCAAACCATTCATTAGTTTAATAAAAGCTATTCAGTTCCTCGGAGGATGCTTTATTGCAATATCAATTCGGAAATCTCCTCAATCATATGTTTATATCTCAAGATTTTATTTCCATTGATTTTACTCGTAGTTCAATTGATTGATAATTTAATTTGTCGATTCAACCAGAAGAACTTCAATCAGAATGAGTTGGAAATAGAATCAGCAAACTTATGAACTCGCGAAAAATTTGAATTGAATTAGAAATTCTTATTTTGTCCTTGTGAAGTAGTTTGTATACGTCCTCAATGTGCTCGTTCAATTTGCAGCTGTATTATCTTTGCGAAAAACATTAGATCATTGTGTTCATTTTATGCTTATTCGACGTTGTAGAATGGCTAAGAATCTCGCAAAACAAGGTTAATGCATTTTATATTACTTTAAAGGAACTGGACAGCTTTTAGCATAAACTTTGTTTTTTATAAAGAAAA
This sequence comes from Stratiomys singularior, assembly GCA_954870665.1. Lineage (NCBI taxonomy): Eukaryota > Metazoa > Arthropoda > Insecta > Diptera > Stratiomyidae > Stratiomys > Stratiomys singularior. The sequence continues at coordinate 16,929,965 of OX940879.1, forward strand.
TATCCATGAGCCCTATGCGTACTGACCATTTGTTGTCCTGCTCGATCGGTAAATATTGATTTTCATGTTATGTTTACGTTTATTGGGATATGTTACAAATCAAATGCGGTATGGATTCAAAACAAGATAGAACACATTATACATTTTACACTATCAAAAGTAATTTATGCTATTTCTTATTGTTATAAATGTGGTGCGTTGGGACTTTTTGAATTTAAGAATCATTTTCATAGGGTTATAACATTTAATCATAGAAACGCGAAATATTGAGCGTTAATCATTATCATTGAATACATTTTACATTTTATATATTTAAAATGTTTGTTTACACCAAATAATGGTTTCTAAATTTTCAGTTTTTTTTTCAATCTTTTTTCTGCTGATTTATTTCATTTTTATTTTCTATCAAGTTATCTTCAATCTAACAAACATAGCGAACGATTAAAGGATGATACTGAGGATGCTTCAGTGCGTCATTGTCTTCCCTGTCTGCCTCAATTTAAAAGCTGGACCCCGAAATGGCTTAATATTTTTGCTCATGGTTGATCCCTGATTTGTTCGCTGCTTGGTCAAAAACAAAAGTGTAGTCGTTGTGAATATCTTTCTACTGAATTTGGGCTATCAATTTTATTTCTGCATGACGATATCAATTCTGTCGAAACGAAAATATTTTTTAAGGACTTACTATGAAGACCAAAGTAAATAAATAATGATAAGATATTTTTCAACTTGATGTGCCGCTCGTTTATGGTCACAATATAAGATCATCTCTCGAGCTTACACATTGTTCAAGCTGGAGATCCACAAGGATCACCCATTTCAGCAACATTGTACGAGCTGATATCTCAGATATTTCCCTCTTACTAAACAGCGTACAAATATCCCTATATGCGGACCACGCCTGCATATACTACATTTCAAGACAAGCAAAAGTCATCGCAATAAAATTGCAGCTCTCAGGCAAAATCTTGCAAGTATATTTCCGTAAATGGAAAATTTTGATTATTAAAAACAAGGCTGCCGTTTTTCATCACCAAATGAAGAGGACAATGAATGGCGAACGGCTATGAATATATATATACGCCGACACAATACTATGAAACAGAACAGCTGACCATATAGGACTGATACTCGACCACCAACTTACCTGGAAATACCAAATTCGTAAAATACGAACCCCTACTGCCTTGGTATATTCTCCTCCTTACAATCTCTTCTCAGTTCTGGTCGCCCAATTATAAAAAACAAAATGCTCATCTACTAGCAGATAATTCAACCGACAATATGCTATGGCAGTATCGCTTTCTGTCAGACGGACAATGCCCACAAAAAGCATTCCAATCTCTGCAGAATAGAGCCCTACGGTGGTTTTGATTAATTCCGTGGTATATTAGGAACAAGGACTTAAGGCTGTATGGACATACATACGAGACAGAGCCTTGTAACTATTTGACAAGACGGATACGCATCATGGAATTCCTCAAAGTCCCGACTGATGATAAGATTAGACATGAGATATTAAAATGCGATGACTAGAGTATTTGGTATTTGGAATATAGTATTTTATATGTAGATAAGACTAAAGTATTTGGTTAAATGGTGGTGAGTGTTGTTATTCTCACAGACAGAAATGGAGCAAAATTGTTCAATCGTCCTACCTCCACGTAATCCTTACTCCCAGGTCACTTTATATGAGTCAAGAGGCCAAAAACGATTATTTTTCCGTTTGCTGTATTGATTGATTGGTTTTTGGTATATTCCAGATTGCCGATCTAACTCGGTCAATGCCTATAATAATTTTTACACGAAATAAGATGCATGAAATAATCCAGACTTTTACTAGGTTTTGTCTTAAGTCTGACATCACAAGTGTCATTTCCTGATTTATTCGCTGTAGAATCTATTCCTGTATATTTTAGCTCCAAAAATGAGATTTTTGACACACCCTGGATCTTTTTCATACTTTCTAATTCGAACTTAATCCATTGTTGCAACCCATAATTTATTCGAAAAATGTCTTCCTAATGGCAAAAGAAATTATTTTATGTACAAAGAGCTTCGACGTTCCCAAGTACCAGTTTATTTTCGACATCAGCTGTAACACGCCGCAATTTATTGTCATACTTAAATCTATTGCTTAGTATTTTTCTACATAAAACGAGGGATTCTACATTGAGACTCGAGATCTATTCACGATTTAGATTTGATTCAATTCTAGTCCCATCTGATCTGATCGTTGTTCTTTATCCTTTTATATAAACTCACTAATTCAAATTTTACACTTTTTCGGATTCCAGCCACACAACCAATTACCTCTCGTAATTAACTTCAAATCTCGTTAAATTGTCTCCTTTTCTTCTTTTAGTGTTTACTTCAATAGACCGGTGGGTTTTTGGCCTCGGTTCACCAGTGCTTTCTTGAATAACTTGGCAAATTTCAATTTATTGAGTTAAAGGCTTGACATGCTTCGCTTGAGAAACCATAAAGATTTGACAATTTTCGTTCCACAAAGAATAGAAAGTTAACAAGTTTTGTTTTGAAAAAATGAAGTGTTAGCAAGTTCCAATCCAAAGATTTGACAAACCTTGAGACTTATTCTCGCATCGCTTATTCACATCTTTGTTTTTGTGATGCTTGAGAAATTGTTTGCGTTTGTTACTGGTTACGCAACGGTAACAGTCCTGCGGATGAGCTGTTCTTTAATCTTCAATCTTAATAAAAACGCATAAATGAAATTTGTTGCGAAAATATTAAATCAAGAGTCTGATTAAAACTTTCTAGACTCCCATTAACCTAATGTTGAATGTTTGAGTCACGATGGTAATGCGAATTTCCCTCGGCAACGCCGCCTTTTTCCAAAAACTAGTTTATTCGCTTTTTCAGGCTAGTTTATTCACTGTTTTAAACATTCAAACGTCGTTAGTAGATTGATTTCTGTTGAAAAAAGGTCCTTTTTTGAAGTGAGCTAGTAAGGAAAAAATCCCGAAATAATGTACCCGTGGTTAGTGGTCCAAGGTTGGTACTATTGGTACTATTGGTACTATTGGAAGTGTGAAAATATTCCTCCTGGCTCGAAGCTACAATCGCTACAGATGCCACTTAATAAACTTCGTATTCAGCTAATTGTGTTTAGATACTCTTCTTAAGCTTAGTTTAGATGTCATTGTTGAATTAAAAACTCTTGATATCTGCCTGAACCACCGTATACCCAAAATGCAGGTTTATTGCTTGAAAGAGAAATACAGAAAATATTTGGGTATACACTTTCATACACGCAAACGCTCAAGTATATTTCGAAGACGCATTTTCGAGTATTTATGAAATTTATTCAGTTTGACTAGACCCGAGATGTTCAAAATTAATGTCCCTCAATTCATCATTTTCATCTGTGTATAAAATTTATCATAGATTATGTATGATTCTGACTCGACTTGTTAAGGTGTTTCATTTAAAAATTGAATTAAAAGTATTGAAATCGATTCTTGGTGCCGTTCTTCTGACACAATATGCTGCCCAGCTCACAATCCCCCAGATCCCCACCATCAATTTGAAGCTACACGAACTCCGTCTCCTAAAAAGCGATGCGATTAAGAACAAATTATGAGCACACATGTCAGGTAGAGTTATAATCGCCCTAATTTTGTTAGCCCAAAGAATGCAGGGCTCAATCATGACAAAGCACGCAATTATGGATGCATTTTTTGTCATGGATCTCTAGTGGATTTTCTAGGCTCAATATTTGAAGACTTTGTTTGTTGACGAACCGATTCAGATGGAAAGAGCCTCATTTTTCTCTATCGTCCATTTAACACTTGCCAGCGATGTACATGGTCAACCGATTTGAGTTCTTGAGCGAGCTGAATTTCGTAATTGTGAATGTACAGGTCTAGAGGTTGTGAATGGCAATGATTATAGTTCTAGCATATCCTGGTATACATCTCAATATTGCAAATAAAAGTCAATAATGTAAATTCATGTGCTGGTGAATGTTTGCAGGATGATATGGAATGCATTTTGGAACATCAGTTTTCTGCCAAATTCTTCAACTTTTAACAGAGATTGAGTTGAGCTTAGTTGCTAAAATGTCAACAGCATTATGACCAGTCAAAGCTATAAATTATTTCTCAAACATTTGTATGGAATATCACTCTTAATTCCTAGCCTATTCTTTTTACCTGCTCATTATTGGGAGTACAAATTAATTCGGTCCGTTTTTTTGTGGTCAAAAATGCATTTATTTCAAAATAAAAAGAATTAAAAGATTAATCAAAGTATCGTCCATCGCTAGTTACTACTTTTTCCCACCTCTCAGGCAATTGTTGAATTCCCTCTCGAAAAAATGTCTCGTCTTTTGAGGTGATCCAAGTTAGAAGCCAATTTTCGATTTCTGCGAAAGAAGTGAACCGATGACCTGCCAAATCGTGCTGCGTCCGTCGGAACAACCAGTAATCAGAAGGAGCAATTTCCGGAGAATACGGCGGGTGCGGCAAAATATCCCACTTGAGCGTTTCCAAATATTTTTTTCACGACTTTTGCGACATGAGGCCGAGCGTTGTCATGCAGGAGAATAACTTTGTCATGTCTTCGCTTGTATTCCGGCCGTTTTTCTCGTAATGCACGGCTCAAACGCATCAATTGCAGCCTATACCGATCGCCCGTTATGGTCTCGCCAGGTTGTAGCAGCTCATAGTACATAACACCCTTTTGGTCCCACCAGATACACAACAAGACCTTCGAACCATGAATATTCGGCTTTGGTGTTGATGTTGAGGTCGATGGCAACGATTGACCGGGCATAGCGTAGTATTTTTCCTTCTTAGGGTTATCATAGAATATCCATTTTTCGTCCCCAGTAATAATTCGATGTAAAAAACCTTTTCTTTGTTGCCTTTGAATCAGCTGCTCGCAAGTGAAAAGTCGCCTTTCAATATCTCTCAGTATCAGTTCATAAAGAACCCAATTGCCTTGCTTTTGAATCATTCCCATGGATTTTAACCATACAGAAACTGCTTGTTGTGTCACTTCTAAAGATTCTGCAAGCTCCTCTTGCGTTTGACTCGGATCTTCATCGAGCAATGCCTCCAACTGTTTGTCATCGAATTTTTTTGGTTGTCCAGAGCGAGGCTTGTCTTCAATGCTGAAATCTCCATTCTTGAAACGTCGAAACCATTCCCTACATGATTTATCAGTTGGAGCATTGTCACCATAAACTTCCACAAGCATTCGATGCGCTTCAGCTGCACTTTTCTTCCAATTAAAACAGAAAACTAAAACCTCCCGCAAATGCTGCTTAGATAACACAAGATTGCTCATAATTAACACAGTGAAAAACAAGGTTTTTTAAAAAAAACTCAAAGCAATATGAACTAAATATTATTGACAGATGTCTAACCTTTCTAAAACTATCGACATCAGCTGTTACTATTCAATATTCATAACAGCCAGAGCCATCTTTTGAAAACGGACCGAACTAATTTGTACTCCCAAAGTTTTTTTTGCGTACTTGAAAGGTCAGTGTCAGGTTAAGCCGATATTTACCATCCATATTTACCATATTTACAGTTTTTAATTTCCTAAAATCTTGATTGATTATAACAATTTTTACATCGAATATCTGGTGTAAACAATCATCTTGAAACATTTTAATTGTTCATATTATATTGGGGGATAAAGGTGTCTTATACTAATTTTTCGTGCTTATTCACAAAATGTTATCGGGATGCGGATTTTGTCTGTCCTCTTCATATTCCTTTATGCAAAATGAACATTAAATCTTTTGCTCAAATCAATCTAACATATCAATATTTTATCTACTTACAGCGTCACTGCCGTTTAAAACACAATGGCGACATTCGAATAGAAACAATCGATCGTACTAGTGATAAAAATAAGCCAGTGTATTATCCTTTGAATTCACAGCCACCATCTCAGCCATCATTCAGTAGCGGCGTTGTAAATAACAGCTCCACCGTAACCGCTGTTGTTGCCGCATCGCCTGGCCCATCTGGAATGGTCAATAACAATTCAGCCAGCGGGAATGTTCAACAGCGTTTAATATCACCAGAAATACCAAATCATAAGATCTATCCGGCATCTATATCTGCCATTCCGCCAATCACCTCGGACAGCTTTAAGGAATACGATCACGACAGCGTTGCTAATAGTGGCGGGTCGAAACCTCGACAGCAACAATGTCCACTTTGTCCGTTTGTATCAGAAAGTAAATCTCAAATGATGTACCATAACAGTTTGCATAAATGCAAATCTGATTTCTATCAGTGTCAGATTTGCGACTATATTTGCTCGAAAAAGCAACTCCTTAATCAACACATGAAGATCTCTCACGAAGACATTAAGCCCGACATCGAAATCGATTTGGCATCAACTACCGATGCGCCAGGTCATCGGGCAATATCGTTCTGTCCAAGATGTCCTGCACGATATATTGGTAGCAAAGATTTAAATTTGCACCTGAAAATGCACACTGCAAACTATTCCTACCGCTGTGGCCTGTGTTCCTACACAGCTCTACAGGAGCCATCATTGCTGACCCATTCTACCGTACATTCCCAAACTTACGATGAGAAAACCACTAAGCTGCTAATCGAGTTCGCCGAAGATATTCATTATCCTCGCCCGAAACTAGCGTCGATTACTTTAAGTTCAGGTGACAAAGTGTGGATTGTGGAACGTAATACTGAACCGGATGTAGAGGAACTTCGAAAGTCTAGTTCAACCGAAGATCTCAGCAATGATTGCAAGCCCTCGTTGTTGAAACAACAACTCGAATTAAATGGTAGTGATGGCGGCAGCCACAGTGCGGACTATCCTGATGACTATTCAATAAAGCGATGTCCGCACTGTCCGTATGAAACCTCGAGGAGCTCGGCTGAGTTGAAACAACATTTAGAAAATCACATTTGTATATCGGATAAGAGACATTCGGCAACATGTATGCATTGCGATTTCTCCGTTCCGGACGAAGCCACCCTTAAAGAGCATATTACATTGCACTTCAAGGCGATCAAAAATAACGACGTTCAATTTTATACATCCTATGAAAATCTAGAACTGAAAGTGATCGAGAGCAATGACAACAGCAATGAGAAAATTCCACCCAAAAACGGATCACCTGAAACAGCCGGTGCAAAGGAGCAAATCGTTTTTAAGTGCAGCGATATCAAGTTGAATGGTTTGGCGGAGTGTAAAAAGACAAGGGAGGGTGAAGGCGGAATGAGTGGAAAAGGTGATGGTGAAAAAATGCGCCAGGATGAAAACAATGATGGTGATGATGATAGTGGCAGCGACGAGAAACAAATCGTGGTTGCTACAACCGGTGAACTATTGAAAATAAGGAGCCCTAATTTATAAATACAACAAATGAAGTCGTTGATAAGTTACAATGGCTGAGTTGATGCCGGCTCAGGATTTAAGTAAACAAATGACGTTGACAATCGGGTTGGCGCCGCACAAAATTGAATGAAAAAAATTACAAAACAAAGAAAGAATGAAACTATGAGGTCCATTTCAAACTAAGCGAATTATAGACGGTTCTAATGTCATTAGAGAATTCATTTTAAGTTTTTATTTTCGTTTTGGTATTTAAAATAATCCAATTTAGTCATCCTGAAGTAGTTTCGTTTTATTTTTCTTTTGCTTAGTTGTTACATATTTGATATATTGCAAATGAAATATTTACTATACAATTCATCCACCAGTTGGATGCAATAGAAATGAATTACATATATAAAAATCATATTTAAAAACGAGAAAAAAAAGTCGTAACTCTTCTTAGAAATACACTTGGAATAGTGGGGCCATATTTATTAGATTTACTAATCGTAGTTATTGAATTTACGAAAAAAATGCACCAAAATATAACATTGATTACCATACTATTAATAATATATATATATACAATTTATAATTAGTACCATATTTAATATCACCTGGAAATAATGAGGTATTTCTTTTCTTAGTGTTTATCTTTTTTCTTTTAAATTTTATGTATATATAATATGCATACAGTTAGTTTTTAAGTTGTGTGTATGCGCATCATACGTGCGCATATTCATGAAAACATATGAGAAAAAATTTGATAAGAATCTAAAGCATAAAATTTTGTTACTTAAAGTTGTTGGGAGTGTTGCGAGAGGAGGGGAAATATATTGGAGGTATTGCGGTTATATGGATGCGGACAAAATGTGCTGATAAGCAGAATATTAGGAAAGTTATTTTTGTTGAATTTAGAAATAGTGTTTATTACGTATGTTTAAGTCAAGACAACTTATGGTCGTAGAGATCGATTTTTAAATGTATAGCAGAGAAATCCCACAGAGTCAATAACCGAAAGAATATTGTTGTTACTAATTTAAATTTATAGATTCTACTAGTTGATTAGTTAATTAAGAACGGGTGAACCAGGTTTGAAAAAAAAAAATGTAGAGCAGAGAATAATTTGTACAATTCCAAAAGATTGCATCTTCAATGCGGTTGCTGTTGTTGTTGCAAGGTGCAATACGATATTTTTTTTGTAGTTTGTACGTGGAAAACGAATGGCTAAAATGGATAATGACAAAAAGTGAATTACATGTATATAAGTTTTACATATATATTACATTTATTATCTTTCGAATACATTTATTTTGATGAATTCATAAAAATTTCTTTAATACAAAATTTTCCTTGCACGCTTATGGGGTAGTAACTCTAAAGCTATGTGTTAAGATCAGATTTAGCTATAGGAATGTGAATTTCAACACAAAAGCTATAGGAACAATGCACACACTCCTCATCCTTGCGATTTCATAAACTACTTCTTACTTTTCATCCTGAATTTCACCGGTTATCGCTTGGTCAAATGTTTTTCTCTGGTGTTGGCCAGTTCGGTTAATATCTTATAGTCCTTTCGGGATCAAAATTTAAATCAATAGATTTGTACTATGTCTACAAATGCGTCTTATGCAAAACATCGTATAAACAAATCATGGAAAAAATTGAAGTAGTTGTTTTGAAATACATTCAGATTTTGGGATTTGTTTGCGATGAACGATTTTCTCAATATTCTTTTGTCGTTAGATTCTCCACGCGTCGCGAATAGTGTTCTGATTCGTATAGAATAGATCTTTGGTAGTCTGAGTTGGATGGGGCAGATCTCCCTGTACTTGTGGCTTTGCCAGCTATTTTATTTATTACAACTTTGTTAAAACAAGTGCTGGCCAGCTCTTCGAGGACTAAGCCACCCCGCCCCTCCCCCTACGAGCGATAGAAAAATTTTAAACGATCGGAAAAAGGTCGAAATCTTTCAATTGAATCAAATTTTGTTTGTTGTGTTCAAAGTGAAAGGTTTATACAAAAATTTACTTGTTTGAAATGCTAAGACATGGCATGGCGTCTTTCAAGAAACTGACAAACAGTAAAGCAAATGCCAAGAAGCTTTGTATGTACCATCGCACAGCATTACCTTCCTTTTGAGTAATTAAACGCAGAAATTTTCGTATAACATTGGTAATGATGAGTAACTCATCAAAGAGATAAAATGCTTCCTATTAATTTTTGTGCATCTGTTTCACTTTATTTTATTCCTTTGAACAGTTTTAGTATTTTGTGAAGTCAAAACTATAACAAATAATGTCGAGTAGTCAAAGGAAATTTAATTACAGGTCGGTAAAAATGATTATGACACTTTATATTTGTTCCATTTTAGTAACGAAAATCAATATTTTTTATATTTTTTATTTTCTATATTTTGTCGCGATCCCAGACAACAAATCATTTTAACCAATACAACAGTCCCAAACAATTTACCCTACTAACAAACCAAACAAATAAGATACTATCAAACTAACCAAGTCTACAAGTCTTACTAAACCAAACAGTCGTGATCCCAAAGGGACACAGACAATAACCTGCCATCAGGCATCAAGATCGGAAAACGCTGGCTAATGTGCTCAGCACCATAGCCAATACTATATACTAGAAAGTGGGAAGAGGAAAAAAAATATGTTATCGAGCTCCCTTCCTTTTCTTCCTATGAAGTATCTCCCTTCAGTTCCATTCATCATCTTTCCGAGACTTTTTATAAATTTTTGAATATATTTTCTCCCAAAATCCGGGGCCCACGCAGAGGTAAAGAGTTTTATGGTAGTCTATTGTGTCTTGGGACTGTTTCGATCAGATATCAATGGTTCGTGTCAGCTGAACACAATAATTAACGATGGTATTTCGTTCTAGAGTTCCTTGCTGGGAAGTCGGAGAACATGAACTTGAACATTTTATGCTGGTTAACGTGTTGTTAAAAAGGTTTTCAATGCGAATCGCAGCATTATCATCCTGGAAAATTAACGACTGGCACACAATTTTTGCCAAATTATCGTCAAATGCCTCACAAAACATTTGCACATCTCAAATTGTGTCCGTTTTTCAAATTAGAAAAAGAATTAAATTAATTCATAGCAATCGAAAAAAATTAGAAATTCAACAGACAATGTCTGCGTCCAGTTTTGTATTTACTGGACGTAGAGTTAAATCTGTTGAATTTTGAATTTATGAATTTATTGAATTTAATTTAGCTATGATATTTTTTATTCTTTTTCTAACTGGAAAATGAATTTTAAATTTGTGTATAGACTAAATACGTCACCTGTGAGATAGCCCTTATTTGAGAACTTCGAGGAGCTTAAATGTGTCGTTGACTTGTCCCGCTCCTCGTTACGGTTTCAGCATCATTTTCGACAATATGTTCCAATTATGTTTAGGGAAATTAAATTAAAATTAGGGAGCTAGGCGGTTTTCACAGCAATTTTGAAGCATTGAAGCATACCAACAATACCTTGAATATTTTGGCCTCCTCCTTAGAGTTGTTGTAAAGGCTAAAAACGTATTTACTAGTAACCAACCTTTATTTATTGATTTTCTATTCCGAAATGCTATAATTTTATCTTAATTTTGGCAGAGTTGTAAGAGTAAGTTGCTCGCTTCTTCATAATGAAGAAGGAGAATGAATGAATGAAGAATTTCAGGAGTAAGTTGCTTCCTTCTTCATAATGAAGACGGGATCAACTTAGTCTCGAAATATACATCAGCCAAAATTAAAACAAAAGCATAGCATTTTGGAATGGAAAATCAAAAAATAAAGGATAGTTTGAAAGTGCTAAACAGGGGAAAATACACACAGGATTTGTTAGTAGATTAGTACCATACCGTTCGGTCAAAATACAAAGCAAATGTATTTTTGTAAAAATATTCTGGTGTCCTTATCCATCCTAGAGTTGATGAATTTAATTTACCAACACGTCAGCGTGCCATGAGAGGGTGTATCTTCTTAAGATAAAGGGTGGTGGGTGTATAAGATCTTCGATCTTATATCCACTACTTCAGTGATTGACAAATGGTATCAGAGGCATCTTCATTCTCGCCTGCACCGATCTGTACCAATCCATTGGTACGAATGTTCTTCTGTAGTCCTTTTATACAGAAAATATTCCCTTGATTTGATTTGACGATTCTCCCCCAGGACTCAAACGTTTTTCACATGCGGTCTCAATCCTTTTAACATTCGACATAAATCGTCTGTTGCAAGTAACACGTTCGTGATAATCAGCCCGTTGAATTTCAAGTTAGTTCTTATCTATTTTCCCTTATATGTCAACTTTGTAGGACGACCATAATATGGTTTTGTCGTCACGAGTCCTGTACACTTAAAATTATTCTTTTACATTACTGAAATGGTTTTTTTTTACGAAATTCTTGAGACTTTTCCCTTTTTAACACAGTTTTGTAAAAATGCTCAACAGTATGCTGACTTTTTGTGTGGAATTTCTGCGATTTTTTCGTTTTAAGCATTTTTATTTCGAAAAATCAAATCAGTTAAACTATTATTTTTCAAAATCTGTTTCAATTTTCATGAAAAAAGATTAACTTTGCATTGTCAACAAACATATTCACATCGGTCAGTATACGCAAACTTATTCTGAATAGTGTGCATAGTACATATTACTTGCAGTGTACATAGATGCCAAGAATTAATGCGACAAGTCTCGCAGGACAATCCAAAAAGTTCCTCTTCCACGTAGAGACTGCACTTGACACAAGTCACTATAAATAATTTGATGCAGCTTGGAGAATTCGAAGCCAATTTTGTTCAAGCCGAGTTTTGTCAGTAGAGAAGGAAGTAATCAATCAATTCAATAGATCCTGATTACAGTAGAGTCAAGACGTGAAATGAGATATTGAAATTGCGATTCTGTGGATTATAAATGAAGAAAAACGTATTGAACCCTTTTTTCATTTATCAAAACTCTCAGAGTGAGAGCGAGAACGAGACGTGAAGACAGCTGTGTACAGCCGAAATTCGTCCTCGAGAATAAACAGGCAAGACCCGATGGAGCAAAGTTACAACTAAGAAATTTCGGCCTGTGGTAACGAAAAAAAGAACTTCAATAAGCTTTGTCTGAATGAAGGTGTATTGGACAGAAAAACTTCACCGGGGTATGATGCGTTTACTTGTTGACTTTCTTTAATTTATTTATTTTTTATTGTTACAGATCATTAATTTCTTCCATTAATGTGGAAGAAATTAATTTCTTATTTTTTTAATTAAACAAATTAATTAAATGGAAGTAATGCAAGATATCTTATGTTTCGGGTTGATTTTTTTCCTTGAATATCTCAGGCAGCTTCGCTATATCTTTTTTCTTAAAGTTGTTTGGGACAATTTCAAAAAAATTTTAACCATGCTCGTTAGGGAAACTAAACTAGGGAGCTGGGTTTCACTAGGGAATCTGAGTTGGAGAGAATAGATTTGATAGGAAGGGCAAGACACAATCAACTGGTACTTGCTTGGTCTGTGTATGGAAATTTTGGCAGAGCATCCCATTTATACTGTGATAACTTCTGTCTTATAATCGACACAAAATAGAGGATGTTCTTTTCCGTGATGCAAAAGAACGCCTTGTTGGTTCGTTAATCCTGATGGTAATTTTCTACTTTGATAACACTCAATTAATTGACTTAATTACAATCTGAGTGTCGACTCACAAAGCTCTCCTTTCTAGTTCCACCAAATGTACGTTAGAACATTCCTCTCGGCTGAAGTCATGTCTGTACAACAACAGAATATCATTCGAATGTCGAATGTATCGTCGAATCCTTACTTCAAAACGATATGCATATCCCGCGTTGAGTCAACAGTTTTCGTTGTCCTAGGGATCTTGTTGGCGTAAAATATTTCGTGTTTGCTATATCACAGATTTTAGATGTGCATTACCTCGATTACGTCTATATCCATTTTGGCTGAACGGACTCTGCGATCTTCATGTTTTAAGGCAAATTTTGTCACTATTTTAAATATTTTTTTTTCGAATTAATTGTTAAATTTTTTTATTACTAAAATTAATTTTTGTAAATCGTAATAGGCGTGGTACCAATTTGTAAATGAATGTAGGTAATGTTGAAGGTTTCTATTATAAATCAGGATATTTTGCAAATGGTTGTTTGTGTCCTTGCAATGCAGCATGTGCTATAAATAATGATATTTTTTGGATACCTTTAGGGAAAAATGTAAAGGAAAATAATTAAAAAGAAACAGACGAAACCTAAAATGAAGAGATATCTGAAACGGCTGGAACGTCTTTTGATCTGCTCTGGAATGGTTGGAACTCATTTTACCAGTGCCAATTAGAGTCATTGATAGTGTAGCGCGAAAGGCTTATATAGAACATGTTGATATTTCTGTGGAGCTCTGAAAATTAGTTATTAGATACTGTGTGTGTTTTCTCGTGTTTAACACTTCTAAATTAGATTTTCTTTTTTTTTTTGATTTTCCATTTCAAAATGCTATGTTTTTAATTTCGACCAATATATATTTGGGGATTTAGTTCCTTCCTTCTTCAGAGTCAATTATTTTCATAGCATTTCGAAATGGAATATCAAAAAATAAAATTTGATTATCAGATGATTTTTGAAAAGAAGGAGACATCAAATATGGAATTGATAGCCTAAAACATTGACGAGGAAAAGACAAATAACAAAAGTTGCTCTCTTGGAATATTTATTTCACTTCCGTTTGAGAAAAATCGGTTTGTTGGTCTGTTGACAAATTAATTAGTAACTTTTTTGGTTACCGCCTACGAAGGATGACCGAAAGGCGATAGCATTCGACATGAAATATAATATACCCCATTTTGAGTTTTTTTATCTGCAATTTGTTTATCTTCGTCTTTTGTCGATCAACGCAATCTATTGATAAGTTAATATGTTTAGATCGTGTCTATTCTAGTGCGTGGACTTCTTTTGACATAAATTCTCATCTTGACGCTCCCGGAATGTTCTTACAACAGTCAATACCTCGCTAGTATTTGCATATTTCTTAGCACTGAGCTGCTCCCCGAATTCGAAAATGACTAAGAATTCGCTGTGGCACAAAACATGTCGACGGGAGTGGGTGTTCAAAAAATTCGACACTCGCTTCCCAAACCCGAATGCCATCTTCCATTTTATTTACTAATATGTTGACTTGGAGAAACAGCAGTTCAGTTCAAAGTTTTCTTTGTCTTCTTTCTTGGTAGCTGCCTTAAATCTCCTGATAGGGATTTAGCATTCTCTTGTATTTCTGATTTCTTTTTTGGTAGCTCCCGCAACCTTCCGTTTTTATCTGAATAATATGAGCCTAGATAACAGCTTCCTTCTGCAAGTCGCCTGTTATTACATAACACTGGGAACCCTAAAGACAGACGCAAAAACTATTTGCGAATGGGCGTAAGTTTTTGAATCCCGGCGATGTCTTTGAAAACGTTCTTTCCCGGATCACAGACTATTGTTCCGTCTCAAGTTCAAAGTGATGGATCTAGGGTTAGTCTGTCACTTTCGTTCAAAATCTATCCAGATCAGCTTGAAAATTTTAAGGATATTCTTCTGATATGTCAACTCGTTTCGTCCTTTGTTTGATAAGTAACATTTTGACGTACCCAACGCCCCATTATGTTCTTCGCGTGAAGTTCATCAGTAAGGACACTCGGAATACTACCATTGAAATTTCTTCTGATGTTAACGAAATATCTGATAGTCACTTATCATTGCCATTATTCCAACTTGATTTTCTTCTTACTCCGACATTGGATGAATGTAATTTTCAAAGATGAGGCTTTTTATGGTTTATTTGTCCATAACTGGGGGGGGGGGGGGGGGAGTTTAACCAAATTATTATAATTGTGTCCTTTTAATATTGATGACTAGAAACAACCTATTATAATTATGTTTAATGATGATCCCTTCCTCACCTGTGCTGCTTTAATCCCAGAAAAATCTTAAAATTTCCATAAGCAGATTGTTTTTCTTTAAAAAAAGGGCAAGAGACGGTTGTTTTTCTGAGCCAGATATGCTCTCAAGTTGAACCAGCAAACATGCACTTATTAAGGACTTCTTTCTTTACTTTTTCGAAAGATGCCAACATCTGATGAAACAAATTTAAGCTATTAATTTTATTAAAGTAATTATAAAAAAAAATTCAATTGAAAATGTTCACAAATACGTCCAAGGCATCAATTCTCCATTGACTATTTAATTATGGCAATTGGAAGGACGAAAAATAACTTACAAATTGTAACGAAGAAGTTTTGATAAAAAAACATTGAAATTCGGTTCCTGTACAACAAATAAAGCAACAACAACTTGCATTCTTGGCAATTTAACCATAAACAAAGTGCTACCAAGTAATTAAAGTGCGGAATTGTGTTAATTGTTTGAAGCGAAACAAAGAGTTTTCGTTAATTTTCATCCATCTTGGAGCTGTATAATATTCACAATTTTGTTATTAACTGCACTATTAAATAATGGAAGGAAAAAATTTGATTTGATTGTCTAACGAGAGTAATATATTTGTGTTTGTAATATTTTAATTTATAGTTGACACAACTAATTTAGCGTTGTATGAAAATGTTAAAAGTATCTTATATCTTTTCATCTTCCGAATGAATCTTTTTTTTTTTTAAAGTTACCTAATTTTTAATTCAATTAACCAATCATATAGCCATATCTTAGTCAATTTATAGGAAACATAATCGGCTAAGAAAAGAAAAAAATAAGTTTAATTTACAACCAGAAAACAAAATCACGAACGTGAAAAGGGAAGGGAGGATTAAGAAAGTATAAGGAACTAGCAATAATAATGTTAATGGTTACAGTTGATTTCGGAATTAATGGTTGATAGTATTGAATATACACTACAGTAGTATCAATCTATTGCGAGGAAGATATTTACACGCGGAAAGGACAGAGATATTTAATAGAGAAAAAGAACATGTACAACAGTTTGTCTTCAAAAATCTAATAATAGTAATTATGCTAAGGGTCATAGTATGAATCAGTTGGCAAAGAAACATTTATAAAAGTTCAAAAATATTGGTAATTTATCTATTATTTCACATAACATAGGATATAATTGGTGCACTCGAATCTATAGATTGATATTATCCACCGTTTTCTGTCCGATTAAACATTTTTAATAACTAAAATTGAGTAGATATTCTAATTTTTGATTTACACACTAATTAGTTTTAGTAATTCACTTAAGTTTAGCAACGACAGAATAAAATAAATTTTGTTAAAGCTCTGGCAAATGTATCCGAAAGAATTGGAGCAAGCTTTGGGATAAAGGTGATAATAAAAATTCAAAATCAAGAAATTACAAATAAGGAAACTACAAAATTCCAAATAGTTTATTTAATAATGTTTCGAAACAAACTAATTGCACTATAGTATTATTATAAATTATATTAGAAAAACAAAGAAAATGTGAAAACGATTGAAATATCTAAGCTGTGGATAAAATTTTAGACGAACTATACTGAAAAAAAGTAAAAAGAAAATTAAAAATCTATATATATATATATCTATATACATGAATGGAATAAATGTATTTATTAGTTTCAAATAAATAAAACAAATATATATGTACATATTTGTGTCAACCTAAGAAACAAAATGGTTTCTAAATGTTTCATATGAATCGGTATCTCTATATCCTCTATGTGAAAAGCAAATCGGAAAATGAAGTATCTAATATTGGATTTTATTCAAATGAAATCATACCAGTTTATATTAGCATTGAATTGAATTATATAAATGGGAAAAAAAAAATATTTTACCAAAGCATAAAATGCCAAATATTTGTAAATTTTATTACTATACACACCGAGAGAAAAAAAAAACGAATAAAATGATGAAACATACATGAAATATTGAGTGAATTAAGCGGCAATGGATGAGAGATGTAAGAATAATAAAATGGAAAATTTTACAAAATTGATGTATTGCTGTAATAGGTAAAACTCTGGGAATAGGTAAGTAATATGAAGGTTCTTTTCCTACTACACGTATGTACATGGATGAGGGAGATGTATTTTTATTTTAAGTTTATTTGAAGTAGTTTGCTTGAATTAAACCGTTTTATAGAGCTGACAATAGACAGGAAATAATTGAGTCAATCATCAAATTCTACCGAGACGGTCCAGATAACTCGACTTCCAACTAAATAACCACCGCTTTCTCTGCAACCAACAATAATGCCCCGATTATCCTAGTGGAAGAAGTCAAGACGGCTATCAACTCATTTTTTTTTTGTGTTAGGGAGGTGAAGGCTGTTTACGCCCTGAGTGTGGGACTCCCAGACGCACAATGCTTTTGGACTTCCCACTAACATCTCCCCTGTCAACCTGAGAACCTAGACTTCGGGCTAGGCCTCGTGTTCCTACGCCTAAAGGTGCCTTTGGATTATGGGAATCTCTTCTCCAACGGGAAGAAAGGGAGTGGAAGAACGTGTTCGTCCACTCAGCGTGCTCATGTGCTTAGCGTGCTCCAACGTGCTCAGTACGAGCACTGTCCGAGCACATTGTGATTCCAATTGTCAACCGTTTTCAGCATTTCTCCGACCATAGTTTCCGGACAGAGATCTCCAATTTCCCTGAAGAGGTCCCCTCCCCCTGCTGGCTCCATATTTTCCTATAGAATGTAGAATAGAATAGAAGAATGACAATGACAGGCGTCATCCTTCTCGCCTGCACAAAACACACAGTTAGGAGACCGTGCCCTGTCAATTTTGTGCAGGTGAGACAGAAAACAACTGTGCCCGATTAAGTGATGGGTCAAGTAGAAATCGGTCTCACCATGCACTAGATTGAGCCGCGGCCTCAGGTCAGGGATCAGACGTGCAGTCTACCTTCCCCTTGTGTCGTGCTCCCAGTACTCTCGCCAATCACTGAGAGAGTGACGTCTCTTTTCCCTGATGATCTCTTCTCTTCGGTCTTCGCCTCTGCGCAGGTAAATACTTCTGCGGTGTCTCGCAAGGAAGGCGGTGGGTATCGTCCCTGCCATTACTAGCACTGCCACCCCGGAGACCGTTCGATATGCGCATGAGATTCGCAATGCTCCTTGTCTCTGCGCCTGTGTCAACCACTTACTATGTAACTCCTTGCTGAGAGCGTCGACCCAAAGTTCTGATCCGTAGAGTAGAAGCTACTGCACAACGCTCATTAAGAGTCGTCTCCTTGATGTAATGGGCCCCCCTTTGTTGGCCATTAATCGGGTGAGTGCCGTTACACGCGTTGTAGCCTTGTCAGCTGTTGCCCTGATAGGCCTTATACTGATAGACCTTATGGGGATTCTCTTCTTTGTCAGGATGACCACTTCGATTTTTTCTAGTGCCACCTGGAAGTCGTGAGCGGTGATCTAGTCCATTACCCTCCGCATTAACATATTGAGTCTGAGTTGCACATGGTTTACTGTCCGTCCACCGACCGGCGCCGCGACATCGTCCGCATAGCCGATCAACCGTGACTCATCCGGCAGTTCAAGCCGCAGCAGTCCATTGTAGGAGATGTTCTGCAAGTCCGGGCCAAGGATAGAGCGCTGAACGACATCGAAGTAAGAATCGCACCTCGCCTACCTTCCTTCGCGTCGTAGAGTAGGTTGCGGTCCTTCAATAGTCCCTGGGAATCCGCATCAGATGTACTGGTACTTGAAAACGCTTTTCTAGCACTTCCAGAGCATCCACCCTTCTGGCGCGATGAAATGCATTTCGGATATCTAGAGTAACCAGTAGAACGACTCGTCGTGTGGAAAAACTGTGTGACTTCGCACGTCCGATAGCGCTCACTATTTCTCCAATTGAATTGATGGTGGAGCGGCCTGCTCTGAAGCCATACTGTCGTGGAGATAGGTCCCCGGCAGCACGAATCACGTCAGCGAGTCTTCCCCTGATAAGTTTTTCAAAAACTTTTTCGGCCGTGTCAAGCATACACAGTGTGTATACCGCGCACTCGGGATACCCTTTTCCCTTAGTAACAAGCATAAGGCTCGCCACCTTCCAGCACTCTGGGAACAGCCCTTCGCGCTGGCATGCGTTGAAAATGCGGAGGAGCAGGTTAGGGAAAAAGTGGAAGACCATTTGTAGCACCTCAGCTGGAATCGCATCTGGTCCTGGAGCCTTTCTGGCCTTCATAGACAGGACTGCTGTCTCCAATGCCATCTTCGTGAAAAATGGAATTTCCGTTGGTATTTCATAGTGAACGGCTATCAACTCCATGAAAAATGATATAGCAGCAGGTAATGACGGTATCACTATCGAATTGCTCAGAAACGCAGGCGGAAAAACCTGGGAGCTACTTGCAGAAATTTACACTAATTACATTAACACCAAGCGCATACCTAATCAATGGAATAGTGCAAAAAAAAAAATACTGATCCATAAAAAAAGGGCAGCAAAGAAGAATCAAGAACTACAGGCCAATAAGTCTACTACTATAAGTCGGTCTTCTACAAATTATTCACGAAGCTTTTTAGCAACCCAATACTAACAGCCCTAGATGCCGAACAGCCACGGAAGCAAGCTGGATACAGCACTAGACCACATCCAGATATTGCGGGAAGTCTTGAGTAAAGCCTTTGATTCAGTATTCCCTGATACAATAGTCAATGCTTTCATAACGCAAGGCATAGACAAACCGTACGTGGAAGTTCTAGCTAACATCTACCGCAATGCCAGAGCAAACGTCAACGTCCTGGAAGACACTCCAGAGTTTTCCACACAAAGAGGGGTAAGACAGGGAGACACCATATCGCAAATGCTCTTCAACGTCCCATTGGAGGGCATCTTCTGAACTCTACATTGGGAGAATAAAGGATTGAACATCGATGGTGAGCACCTCAACCACTTGAGAAGGTCCTGATAGCCAAACGCCAAGAGGAATTACAAGAACAGCTGAATGAACTCAACGCGGCTAGCGGATGAGAAGGCTTGAAAATAAACCAAAGAAAACCAAGATCATGTTCAACGATTATTTAAGAATTCAAGGACATACAAAAGTGAACAACACCACACTAGAAATAGTCCAAGAATATGTATACATTGGTCAGCTAAACAAAAATCCGGTTCACTACTACCAGAAATCAATCGAAGAATCAAGATAGCATGGAGTGCTTTTGGGATGAACTCGATTATATTCAAGTCTAAAATTTCGAAAGTCTCTAAAAAGTCGAATTTGAAGAATTCGACCAATGTATCCTACCAGTCCTGCTATATGTTAGTGAAACATGGACGCTAACAATAGGAATCACAAGGAAACTCCAGGTAGCTCAAAGAGCCATGAAAAAATGCATACTGGGCATTACACGAGTGATCGCAAGAGACTTTCGTGGATACGATAAAGGACATAAGTAACCGACGTGATGCATAGAGCAAAATCCTTTGAATGGCGACGGGCTGGTCACTTGGTGAGAATGATGGATGGCAGATGGACCACAAGAATAACGCAGTGGTACCCAAGAGGAATCAAACGACCGAAAGGACGCCCAATGATTCGATGGGACTATGACATAAAGAAAAAAAAAGGCACATCTTGGATGAGAATGACTGAAAACAGGCAGACTTGAAGAGCAATGAGCAGTCAGTATGTAAGGGAGGCTGCACCATAACTTAGAAATATGGTTGAACAAGCTGAAGATGATGATATGGCTGGCAATACTGCAGTGAGTATTCATATCTTCCTAGTAGCCACTTTGTTTTGTGATAACTGTGAGCTACTTATATTGCATGCGCTTATTTCCCATGCAATGCCCATCAATATCATTACCGAGAAGTGCAATTTTCCGCACTGTTCCGTAAATTAAACTATCAACGCATTTAGCTCAGCGCTTCTTCCTTTCTTTTCAGCTGTGTTCGGCACCGAATAGGGCCAAATTACGCTGCTATTGATGGCAGGAGCCACACATTTGCTCATGAATACCGGAAAAATACTAATCTATCACTTCAGATAGTTGCCCTGCACTCATTTTTTAATCTAAACACTCCACTTTTTTGTTGAGATATACGTAGTACGATCCATGAATTCTTAGCTTAACATGGAAAGATAGGCGATAAATAAAAAGAACTATGATTATTTTCAATATATTCTCCATTTATTTTCACACACTTTTCAGAGCGTCTGACTAAAGCTTCTAAGCCACTATAGAAATATGATAGATCCTTAGAGTCCAAATGATCGTCTTATTCCATCTAAACTCGGCTTGAGAACAAAAAATAGTAGGAAGGGGCTAGATCAGGGCTATATGGTGGGTGACCAATCTCTGTGATGCCACATTCACGAAAAGTAGTCTGGAAAGCGAAGCAGTGTCAACTGGAGCATTGTCGTGAAGAAAGCGCACACTTCGAGTGATTTTTCCGCGGCGTTTCTCGATAATTGACGCAACTGCCTTAGTAAGTCAGAGTAATATGTTCATAGTTATATTTGATTCTATAAAGTCAATCAAAAGGACTCCATTGCAGTCCCAAAAGATTGAAGCCATCACTCGTTTGGCGCTTTGAGGGACCTATGCTTTTTTTGTCACGGGTTCTTCTTTCCGAAGCCATTCCATGGAATTTCTTTTGGATGTCAGATCATAGTATAAGACCATGGTTTCATCAGCAGTTACGATTCATTGGATCACTCCTTCCTGGCCTTTGTGGCAAAGCTCTACAAATTAATTTCAACATTCAACTCGACGCTGCTTTTGCACTGCGCTGAGAATTCGAGGCACCCACCGAGATCTTATTTTTGTCATATTTGAATTCTCATGTAGGATCCTTAGACCATTTATTGTTGAAACAACAGTCTGTGCTGCAATCTTACTTTGATTTGAGTTGGAGTTAATCCTCCTTTAGTCAAGTACTTTATAACAGCGCGAAACTCAATTTGAGACACTTTTTAAAACAACTTTCCTTAGTGATAGTTTGAGCTCTTCTACAATCAAACGGATTGACGCAGCAAGTTGAAACTTTGTGAAAAACTTAATGAGACGTGTCACTGACGATTGCATAAAGAATTTTGCGAACGCACTCTATTTACTATACGAGGCCCAGAACTTATGGACCGTACTACATACTGTGCAACTTTTCTACCTGTGCGGTATTCACGATTTGTGCAGAAACACGATGATATCCCGATAATAAAATATATTTTTCCCGACACCGTTTACGCGCGGCCATTCAAATCAAGAAACTCACATATAAATTCTAGTCAGCCTACTTATGATGTATCTTGGTACGAGTGGAAACTTCCAGGCCTATTAATACGTATCGCCCCACTTAAGCTGTTCCCCACAGGATAAAAGGGTATTTGTTGTCAATCTGTTAGTTCTGAAGAATAAAATTGAAGAGAAAAGATATATCAGATACTTTGCTTTTTGTGTACAATAAAGGTTTTTTCAGAAAAATTGGTGTATGCCAAAAACAAGGGGACGTACGGCAAAGGATCCATTAATTAATTAGAATTAATGAGGATTAGAAATGCTCAATATAAACGTTTGCGCATTTTCAATTGACGTTGACTGATTAAAGTGCATGATTCAGCGACCGATTTGATAATATTTTCAACATGCAAGTGGTATGTGGAACCATTCCTTTACATAATTGGCTCTTCTAACTGTAATGTTAACTCACTGTCAAATTTAAAACTGAAAGTAGCCGAAGATTTCGGAAAATGTAAATATTGTATTATTTTTACATTCAATGAATTAAAATGCTTTTGATTTGCTATTTATATGCTGTAATTGATGAGTTAACTTGTATGTGAAATTGTCGGTAATAATATTGATTTATAATTTTCAATTTCAAGGCATATATATGCACTACAACAAAACAAATACAAGTTGTGCATTTTTCAACTCTTACCATTGATTTATGAATATAGTTTTCGTATTTTTGCCTATTTAGTTCGGGGAATTCAGTGAAGCATTTGGTGTCCTTATCCTTTTGATGTATACCTACACACGTTATGTTCAGAG
Source organism: Stratiomys singularior (assembly GCA_954870665.1). NCBI lineage: Eukaryota > Metazoa > Arthropoda > Insecta > Diptera > Stratiomyidae > Stratiomys > Stratiomys singularior. The sequence continues at coordinate 16,953,278 of OX940879.1, forward strand.
CTTCTTAACTGTCGAGTCGAAATGAACGTTACTGGATAGTACATTGCGAATGCTAAGTAAACGTGCTTCTAATTAAGCGAAAAACTTTGAAATTTCGATAGAATTTCGGATATCATGCTGCATATGCCACAAATGGCAGGAACTAATGGAGCCGAACATTTGAACACCTGATGAGGAGAAAAAAAGATAAGTTTAAAACTTCGGACGCTCATGTCCCCGGATAGGGACTCTCTATATCTTATACCCTATGGGATGAATATTGCACTTAACTGAGAAGCAAGCAATAGCCGAAAACTTGCAAAATCGGAGAAAGAATGGTGGGTTGGTGGATGGATGGTTTTCCCATCATGATAACGCAAGTGCCATACTGTTCTGCAGGCAAAATAACGAAAACTAATGCAGCACCCGCCTTAATTCCATTAATATAGGGACGCTGTTAGGACAAATATAGTATAGACCAGCATCGCCCATTGGCTTCCCCCGCGTCTAGTACTACTGTGGTAGTTAGTGATGGTCCGTCCTGCTATCCTACACAAACCAAGGAGATCCCCTTGTTCACCAAGAGTACCATTCGTGTTAGGTTTGTATGCGTCAGTCCAGTGAGGCGTTTGTAGACCAAACTCGGACAATCCAGGAGGAAGTGCACGGCGCTTTCTCGTCATTGGCGAAAGCTCGGCTGGTGTAATATATTCAGATTCTAGTTTGTTTGACATGTGATCAAACGTGTCCTAGGTAGGTAGGAAGGAATGATAGGACAGCCTACCCTAGCCTAGAACTGTTTAAAATGAGCAGGAGCTATAGCTGAAGCGAAATGATTGTTTCCAAGGTGAGAATACGTTTTACATAGATATATATGCCAGGACAAAGAGAGAAATATATGATCATTTCCGACTAGTTGTAAAGAAAATAATTACATATAGGAAGTGGAAATTCGTTGACGAAAATCTTATGTATAGAATAGTGAAATGCTGGAGGCAGACACATGCTTAGGATCCGAGAACCACGCTGTACAAGGAGGAGATCTGTGGTCACGTTGTTGACGACTAAGTCATCCCAGAGATATGGCCGTACTGGAAGATGTAAATTCCGTTATCAAAAGACAATACAGACAGAAAAAAAATAACAAAGAGCCGGACAGTGTTGGAATTCAAAAAGAACGAAAAATATGCTGACAATCGTGCTCATATAACAAAGAGCTGACTTATACCTTTGACACGAAGGTGATTGCCTCAACCCACTGTTCTAGCCCTAAAGTATGTGATAAAAAAACTCCCTATTGATACAAAGAAGGATGCCTGGCTGCCGTTTCGGAAATGCAACAGTATATACTGTCGTTTGTTGTTTAATTTTAAACAGCGTTTCCTTATTGGTTCTATTTGTGTGTAAGCTGTTAATTATTTTAATTGATTCACTAGGGAGGGTGTAATTGTAGGACCATGTTTTCTGTTTCCATAGGGATTGCCGTAGTTTTACAGATAGTTGTTTCTCATGCGCCAGGCATTCTATACTTTGCAATCATCTCAACAAGATCTTCGTTGTGTTTACTGAGATCACCGATGTAAGTACGAGGAACGGCTGATAAGTCTGCGGCCTAAGGTATTTAATGAAAGAAAATATATGGTTTCTATTTTTTATTTTTCAATATAATCTCCCTCATGTGAAATACATTTCCCACATCTCGCATACAATGCCTTTAACACACCAAAAAAATATTCTGAATCTTTCTCTTCAAAATGACGACCAACCACAGCTTTCATTTCGTTGTCCTCTGCAAATCTCTGGCCCCGTAAGTCCTTTTTCAAATTGGTAAACAGGAAGAAATCGCTAGGTGCTAGATCTGGGATATACCGAGGGCGGTCAATCTCTGAGAAGCCCGTGTTTTTCAGGGCTTGCCTCGCAACATGTGCGGTGTGAACGGGCGCGTTGTCTTGCAGAAAGAGCACTCTGTGCGTCAGTTTCCCACGTTGTTTCTGTTCAATAGCCTCGCGAACCTGATTTAATAAATTGGCATCATATTGGTCATTCATTGTAGTTCCCCTGGGTAGGTAGTCGATAAGCGAAATTCCCTCGCTTTCCCAGAGAACAGTAGCCATTAGCTTGGACGCCGACTTTTACACCTTGAATTTCTTTGGCGACATTTATCCTTTTTGTCCATTGCATGGATCATATTGGCGATGTGTTCCATCTACGGTGACTTCCCGTTGCCAAATGTTTTCCTTGTTGTCGCCGACTAGCTCCCGCGGACTTTGCAACTTGCAAGTCGACGTTGTTTGTGGAGCGATGTGAGCATTTTCGGTACCTAGGACGCGCTAATTTTTCTCATATTCAAATGTTCATGTAAATTTTCTCCAACTCGTTCTTTTCCGATCTGCAGTTCTTCAGCAATCTGGCACAATTTAATTCTTCGGTCGGCCAGAATGATTTTTTCGACTTTTCGGACGTTTTCTTCGGTCAGTACCGTGACAGGGCGGCGCGGGCGAGGATCGTCTTCACAGCTATCTCGTCCTTATTGAAATAGGCGGGTCCATTTCTTCACCATCGTATATGAAGGCGCAGAATCCTGAAAAACCGATGACATCTCCACAAAAATGTCTTTCGGTGTATTTCCCTTCTTTACGAAGAATTTTATCACGGCGCGGTGTTCAAAATTCCCAGATTTAGCTGACATGGCGATATTTGTTGTTCGATAAATAATTGAACTATGAGTGTAAACTTTATTAGTGATTGCTTTTATAATACTACTGAGTGTCGCAACTAGTGATATGAGTAACAAGCTAAATACTACTCATCGTTAAATACCCTAGGCCGCGAATTTTTCAGCCACCCCTCGTATGAACTTTGAATGCATTTCTCCTGGTTATGCAGTTTTTGGTTTTTGGCCGAAAAAACCAAAAATTGGCCCTGGCTCTCTAGGCACTGGCCAGCGTATTCGCTTATTTATTGTGATATTTTACCCGTTGGAACACGGGGGGTAGGAAATTAGGTAAAGGTGGGAGTGGTTAATTAGGATTTTCCTAGGTTTATACGGACTTTGTATTTAAAGGATGATATTTGTGGAATCAAGGAAGCTGCATAGTTGTTCTAGCAAAAACTCATCGTTTTTGCATAATAAATTTTCTATGTTATTATATTTAGTAAAAAAATTGAAATTGGCTCTGAAAGCTTCATATCTGGTGCATCTGAAAGTTTTGTGGCTCGGTGTATCTGTCTCATTGCAGTGATGGCATTCCTCCGAGGGCGCTTTTTTAATCTTAAATAGTCTTTCCCTGTTGTATGTTCGGTTTACCATAGCTCTATTTATTGATTTTATAACAATGGGGTTTATATTTTTGTTGTGGAACCAGGGTTTGGTGAGGTGTCTTAGATGCGGGGCTTTGCTCCATGGACTAGGTTTGAAATTTTTTAGTAGCTTGTCTGTGTTATCTAACCACTTGTCATATATTATTTCATGTATTTCATTAAGGACATCATCCAGGTCCTTGTAGGTATGTAGGGGATTTGTTTTTAGTAAAAAACTAAAAAAACCGTTCAAAACTATTTGAAAAATCGTCGAGGGGAAGTTAAACTGACTTATAACTACCTGCTCAGACTATACCCTTTCTGGCCACTTTTTGATCTGGTAATGATTTTTATCGTTTTCTGATGCGAACGATTTAACTGGAACACGTTCCCCTTCAGGATGTGGGATTAAAGATTGTCTCGAGTTATTCTTAGCTTTAAAACCCGAACAATTTTTTGTGACGGAATCCATAAACAAATACTTTAAATATTACATTCCTTCATTTTGCTACTTGAGCAAACGCCTCCTTTCGCAGCAAAAGGAACCTTCTCTCCAATCGAGTGCTTTTTTGAATCATAATCCCACTAAATCCAAATGTCTAAGTCATATAAATCCCTTCAATGAGAAAAGAAATACAAAATAAGATGAGATTAGGGTTGCCAATCTCCTTTCCAAACAAATCAAACTGCATCCGAGTAAAATCAAATAATTTTCCATATTACATTTATTGTAATAAGATATACTTTACAAGAGAGAAGTTAAAACTTAAATAGTTAGTGTCGGGTCGTAGTGAAAAACATCTCTCAACCTTACTTTGTCCTTTTTCACAAAGATAATGCGGTGCATACAGTAAATATACGCGGTGTATCGCTTAAATTAATTTAACAATTGCAAAAAAAAATGAAAGCGAGAAAAACAAAATTAAACATTTTTACTCATTAATTTTGTAATAGTTTCTATTCCGTTACGACTAAACATAACATGAACTTGGAATTGAAAAAAATCTGGAATTCAATCAAAAAAACGGCGCAAAATTAAAAGTTGGTGGCAATTTTGAACGTATTCTAAATATGACGTAATTGTTTTTCATAATGGAAAACAAATGCAACGTCCCCTACAAGCTCGTTCGCTGCCAAATTAAAAGCAAATTGTTGCGGTTAATAAGGAACTAAAGATTTTAAAAATAATCACAAAGTGTTTGAAAGGATTCAAATAAAAATTGAAATAGTAAAATGGAGTACTACTATAGGGGAACATTATTCTTTATTCATTTGTTCTCCATTCCTATTTACATCACAAAATTGATTTGAGAAAACAAAACACGCTGCCCAGGAAACATAGACTTTCCTCAAATACGGAAATTAGTGGTTGTACGCTTTTTATTTATTTTTATTATGCGTTTATGGAATTATTCCAATTCGTTTTTACATCCTACAATTACATATAAAACAGAAAATCATATATTTTATGCATATAAAAAAGATGCGAATGAAATTAACGCTCATTACGAGTCGGAAGGTTGGTTGTTGGATCGTTTGGCAGAAGTGGATGTACGTCATATGAAACTAAAAAGAAGAAGGGGAGGAAAAAAAGAGAAAAAAACAAATAAGGGATTGGGATGTTTGAGAGAGGAAACGGGAATATAACATAAAAATCCCCAAACAACTAGGGATTAAAGGTATTTTAGTTGTCTAAGCGTCCGCTTCATCATCTGAATACCAAGCCAATCGTTCCTCGTAGAATGCAATTACAATTTGAGGACATTTCTCGTTGGCTTCCTTGGCGGGAACTAATTCTGCTTGATCGGTACCTTTCCACTGCATCAGAAATTGAAGTTGACCGTGCGTGTCTGTCGCTCCGAGAATTTTTTGTGGCTCCAGACCGCGTGCAAATCCATTCTCTTTTTCTACTTTTGCACCACCCTCCGATCCTTCTTCCGATTCCTCATCGGAACCGCTCTTTGATCCACGTCTTTTTCGTTTTCCTGAGATATCTGTACTATCAGCTTCCAGCTTTTTACGCTTTGCCGCACTCTTGTCTTTGTCATCAGTTTTCTTTTTATTCGTTTTTGACGAGTCGGGTTTTGATTTTTCAGCAACTGTTTTGGTTTTTTTCTGATCCTGTAAGGGAATATAAAAAAACATTTTTAATACGTTTTTGTTTATCATACGTTTTAACTTGGTAAGCATCATGCAAGTATAATGAAAAATAAGTTCAGAGATATATCCTACAATAGAGATAGAAGGATTGTTAGCCATTATTTAATTAACCGCCATAAAATCACTAGTAAGATAAGATGAGAGCAAATATGAAATATGATTTAAGGGAAATTAACAAAATAAATATATTAAAAAAAATTGTTTAAAATTATCAAATAAAAAATAAGTTAAATCACAGAGAAAAGAAAGCAAAACTGAAGATAACAACATTTATCAGTAATAATTTCTAAAGTTTCACCGACAAGAATGAATTAAAAACAAGTTCATAAAATAAAAAAGGGTCATTCAAAAAGTTCCCGCACATATTCGTTGCTGCACAAATTCGGTTACACTAGCCAAACAAATACAGGCTCGAAAGGTAGTTTTTAAGGTTACATTTTGTGTGAAGGCCCAGCTGTGTAATTCCTCGCTAGTGTACCAAATATCATTAATTTGAAAATGAAGAAAGAATCTGAAGAAATACAATATGCGTCTTCATAACTATGGAGAAAATAAAAAGGTGCAAAAATATGTGGAAATCTTTAAACAATTGTTAGATGATGAGAGTGAATTCGACTTCCGACCCTGGGGAGCGGTGCGTGGTGTTTTATTCCAGACAAATCTATTAAATAACTTCCTGCTTCTGACAAAGGACACATTTTACTTCCACTTTGAAGAAAGAAGTTTAACGAAAAGTTAAATAAATTCTCAATAATCTGCGACAATCTCCGAATGTCACTGAACGATGGCGAGAGATTCAAGCTGTAAACATTTAGTTTAATCATATCAAAGCGAAATTAGTGCTGGAAAATAAACATTTACATTTAACAGGATCCAATGCTTTGGCCGGTTGATCGAAATAAACATCTCTTTCAGAGAACAAGAGCACAACCTCTACACCCTTCACAAAACAGTTCTGTAATAGTCTCTTCGTGGCCGTAAATTTGTAAAACTCCTTGCTGAGACACAAACTGGAAACATGGAATTATTTTCATTAATCATGCTCCTGTATAACCTCTTGAAAATGTAGGTAAGGAGGTAAGAAAAGGATAATCCTGAAACATTGCTAAGGACTGCCATTCAACTGGCTCAATCTCTATGCATTTGAGATTGCGCCTGAACCCTCGACAATGGAAAGAGCTGGCATATGGACATCTAATGACATCTAAGACGCTTTTATGTCCACAGGCCTGAGAAAATCATAGGAGGGGAAACAATAACGTTCTTGTCAAGAACAGAAATCATTTTACCAAAACAAATTGGCCATTCCAAATTGATTTCGATCTCCAAGTCGTCTTTTAGTCGGTAGATTCCCCCCTGACAGTAGACCCCCCCCCCCTCGAGTAGCCAGAAAATCAAAACTAGCTTTACTGCTGCAAGTAAAGCATTAATCTTTACAACTGATATGACCAAGAAAGATCTGGTCATCAGGATGGGAATTGTTAATTTCAACTACAATCCATACTGATCGGAACTGCTCAAGACAGTTACCATAGTTGAAAGCCATGCTTCCATTTCTGGAGAATACCAAATTCAAAGCCTAGTAAAATACTTGATTTACTGATGCCATGAGGGTTCTCACAAGTCTCGATAAAAATCCAGATCCCACTCAGAGGAGATTCTGGTCTATGCTTAACGAGAGTCATGCACAGGTCTCCGAAGTTTTTTGTTCAGAGAGACAATCAAAGAACGTGTAGTGGGGCTTCATTTCACTGAAGCACATTTTGACGACGAGAAGATTACCACAGTTCAGGAGGAATTGCAGCACCTGCGAGACGAAATTTAAGAGGACACAAAAATTAGCGCATCATGCACCCGGTAAGATACAACATACAAAAACAATAAAAACTGGTTTGGTTCGAGTTCCTCTTAAATGTTGTATTTAAATCGCCAAAGACTGACTCTGACTAACAGAGCCAACAATAATCTTTGCCTTTTTGTTGCCGCAGGTCGATATTATGTTGTTTTTTTATGTCCGCCGAGGCATGCCGCCTTTTACGATGAGGACGCGTTTCGGCTATTTGGTTACCAATTCCGATACAATATTTTGAGTCCTCGAAGAATCTTTTCATTCTTGAATCGAAGCAAAAGAAGATGTGTTGAATCAGGTTGGTATTTTTGTTTTGTTTAGGAGGTGAAGGCTATTTACGCCCTGAGTGTCGGACTCCCCCGCTACCGGACTACCGACTAAACACCTCCCCTGTCACACCAAGAACCTAGCCTGGAACTGTTTGTCACATTACTTCGGACTAGGCCTCATTTATCATCGCTTAGCGGTGTCTTCACGCTAAGGGAAATCTCTCTTTCTCCACGGATGGATAGGAAGGAATTGCGATTAGAGATAATTGCGTTACAGAGATGTCCCCTCCCTCGCCAAGCGATCCATCATGTCCTTCCTTATAATAAGTACTGTCCGTACGTAATGCGACACACAGTTCCAATTGTCCTTTGATTGCATCATTTTTCCCGTTACATTTTCTGGGGAAATTACGCCAATTTTCTCCGAGAGATGCGAACGGAGTCTTGTGAATCTATTACACGTAAAGAACGTGTGGCAGGCGTCATCCGTCATCCCCGGGCAGAACACGCAAGTAGGGGATGATGTCTTTCCCATCTTATACAGGTAAAACTGAAAATACCCGTGACCACTGAGTAGTTGAGTCAGATAATAATCAGTTTCACCATGCATTCTGTAGAACCACGGCCCCAAGTCACTTATCAGCAGTGCGGTCCACCTGCCTTGCGTTTCGTTTTCCCATGTTTGCTGCCACAAGGTTAGGGTTCTTCTCCGTTCCTCTCGGCTGACGGTTTCTCTCGCTGACTCCCCCCTACGTAAGTATACACGTTTCCGTTAGTCTGCAAGTAACTTAATAGGAACCACCCTCGAGATTACCAGCACTGCAGGTTCAGAGACAGTGCGGTAGGCAGCCGCTATCCGCAAAGCTCCTTGCCTCTGCACCTGTGCCAGACGCCTTCGGTGCGTCTCCTTACTAAGAGCGTTAGCCCAAACCTCGGAGCCATACAAGAGCACTGACTCCATTGCACTCATCAGTAGACGTCTTTTGCTCGAGGTTGACCCCTGCGTGTTGGCCATAATGCGATTTAGCGCCGATACTCGCACGGAAGCCTTATCTGCTGACGCTCGAACCTGCTCGAAAAAACTCATCTTCGAGTCAATCATCAAGCCAAGGTATCTGATTGATTCTTTTGACTCGATGATCATTTCCCCCACCCGAACCGGGATAACACGAGGGATCCGCTTCTTGGTGAGGACGACAACCTCGGTCTTTTCTAACGCTAGGCTAAGCTCACGGTCTGTCATCCACTCGCTCACTCGGCGTATTACCGAACCCAGTTTGAGCTGCGTCTGTCCGACAGTACGTCCGGCGACTAGTACTGCTACGTCGTCTATGCGTAGCCAACTAGACGCGACTCCCCCGGTAACTGCAGCTTCAAAAGCTCATTGTACGAGACATTCAAGAGGTCCGGGCCCAGAATGGAGCCTTGCGCCACCCCCTGATGTCAAATCAATTGTTCGCCGGCCTCCCAATGTGTCATAGATGAGTTTCCGGTTTTTGAGGTAGTCCTTCAATATCCGCATCAGATACCTCGGCACCCTGAAATATTCTAGAGCACCAAGAATATCTGTACATCTAGCAGAGTTGAAGGCATTTCTCACATCTAGTGTTATGAGCAGTACTATTCGTCTCGATTAGTGATTGTGGGCTTCTGCCTGCTGGACCGCGCTCACTACCTCTGCTATTGCACCGATCGTGGATCGACCAGCCCTGCCAGGTTGGTAGTACCACCGCAAATTACTATCAGATCACTTTGGAGGATTTTTTGCACATGGAATATGATGTAGTAGTATCGGATGACCTTACTGACGATGACATTATGTCCTTAGATATACAACCAGAACGATAAAAAGAGAAGAGCAGCGAAAATTGTGAAGTCCTCAAAGGGAGTATGGAAGCGTGGCGCAGAAAAGCCTTTACAAACCTTGCATAAAGTTTCGAGATCTCAAATAATGATACACATGATATATTTGATAATTTATACTATTGAGATAAACCTTAATGCAACTAATAATCGAATAAAAAGTTATATCACTCATATTTTTAAGCCATAAATTTCGTTTTCTTATAAGTAAAAATTCAGATATAAGTTAATATTTACAGATATAAGTTCATATGTATGAAAAACGAAAACTTTTTAGATGTGAACATACAATTCGACCTCTCATAGTGCGCCCCTTTAGACCTTAGATAACTATCATGTGAAATAGCTTATTTGGGAAACTGGATAAATGAAAAATCTCTATACGTGATAAATAATTCTAGGTCCCTTGAATAAAATCTGTTTTATTCACTTGTATCAAATCCGTAAAATGAATTTAATTTGCCATTTTTTTCACAAATGTATTAATAACGAAGTTTACTACACAAATGCAAAAAATAATAAAGGCGTTCGCCATTAGCCACCAGTATACTCCGGCGACTGGTGCTTTTTGACGTCCTACAGGAGCCAAGAAGAGAATCTATTTCCGTGGCCGTTATGTTTTTACGGATACGAACAGCTGAATTCAACTGTTTGTAATCGCTCCAAGTCACATGAAGCGCGTATGAGTTAGGCTGGGGCAACAAAAAGTGCTCAAAAATTTCTTCCTTCTCATCGCACGCCATGTGTCATGTAATATCCGTTTGGTACTCAGTCGTCAATGCTCTGAGGGTAGTAGCCTGTAAGTAATGGTACTAACGTTGTTAAACCATTTCTGTTCATGTGTAAGATTTATTTGGTTCTCGTTTTGATAGGGCGAATTTTTCGTATTTTATTTTGTCAGCTGGGCCATGCTGCGTTTTTTGTTGGAGACGTTTTGCGGGGACTTGTAGGCATCATCAACGGATGCATGTACATTTTTTTTACTGGAATGTAGGGCCAGATACAGTTTCATACTAAGTCATTATGAAGGGATCGGCGCAGTTAAAAACGTGTATAGAATTGCGTTTCGATCTCTTTGTGTTTGTGGCAATTTTAGCGCCTAGTTCATCACGTTTTCTTTTTTTTTATTATGATCGTCTCGAGGACTGAAAATATCGTATCGGGATTGCTTACAAAGTATTCGAAACGCGTCCTCATCAAGAACGCAGTATGGCTTGGCAGATTGTTAGCTACTCAGCTCTTTCGCTTCTTTTTAAGCCTCAACATCTAGGAGCATATGTTTATTTCACTTCTTCCAATAAGCCGCAGCTTTGAGTGCCTGTATACCTGTGTTTCGAGACAATCGTAAACAGTGCTCACTTGCTATCTTAATCTTATCACTTGCCCCTTGCTTAAGTTTGCTCATTTCTATTTCTGTGGCTGATTTATTTGAAAGCCAGTCCTTAGCGTGTAGTTTCCGTTCAGATGTGAATAGTAGCAGAATTTGAATTCGACCCCACTGTCTTCCTTCGTTTTTTGGCCATCCGCGAAGATTCTGATATTAGTATTTATGGTGAATATTTGTAATGTTTTCCCGGTTTACTTGCTATGAAGATTAAAAGAAGTCTGCGTCAGCAACTATTTGCGTTTTTTTTTTCCATTTCCCTCCAGCTTAATGGACCTTTCTCTCTATGGAGTGACGATGTGAGGGATGCCCGTGTCGCGGATGGTTGGTTATTCTCTTCTCTTAATAATTACTTTGTTATTTATTTAGATATAAATGTTAATATAAAACTCTCTTAGGACATGTCCATCCAGAGCCATCCAGTTTAGGATATCCACGTCCAGTCAGACCACTTGCACGCTGAATCAATTCTTTTGCCGATTTGGATTTATCTTTCGGTAGTGGCGGTCACATTATTGCTCAGTATAATTTTATTATCTTACCGTTGTAGTATAGATCCAGTGAGCGAACTTTTCGTCGTTATTTCCTCTTCTGATTTTCTTGAAGAGTTCAAATTGGATTGTTGTGTCGGATTACTCGCAAATATTTCACTTTATTCATTCGGGTTTTATATTTGGACCTGGAATATTCCCCGGTTCCCGGCGGTTCGTGTTGCAAGGAATTATTTTTTTTAAATCAACCCTTTCGCTACGGCAGTGTGCTCCGTCGGACTGACACCACTGAAAGGGCGACCGTGCCAACGACGTAGCGGCCCAGTGCAGAGCACTACGCCGACAAGTGTGTATCGCGCTTGAGTAAACTGGCGTTCGAACTTACATCGTTCGGGGCATCTTCGTCTTTCTCTTGGTCATATAAGTTTTATGCAAACTCATTAGGAGATATTTCAATTTTTAACAATAAGAATGTATTTATAAAGTAAATATTACACTTTACACAGGCCGCGGATGTCGTCTATAGGCCATACTTGTACATGCAAATCGTCTATAAACGACGCTCGTGGCGAAAGGGTTAAACTCATTTGTTTGCAATCGAGTCCGCGAGAATACTACAGACATAGAAATCCGAAAGGAAAAGGAGAATTGGGTACATGGAAAAATTTTCTCATAAAGGCTGTGGTAAACTGTAAAATAAAATTTATCTCCGGTAATCACTTTTTTGAGACAAAATTAAATGCTGTTAAAATTTAAAGAGTAATAAAATATGCTACAAGAAATTCAATGAAACCGAAACAAAGTTAGTGATCCAGTCGTAAAAGGATGGAAAAACTTTTGTGGAAATTGCGCGAACAATGGAGAGAGATCAAACAGCTTTGTCAAAGTATTAAAAAGATCCCAATTTAATATAACGCAAAGCACAGTGGAGGTCGACTGCCAGCAGTTACGGCATGGAAAATGCGGGCCAGTTGGCGAGTCGATTGAAATTTCATGGACACAGAACAAGAGATCAGCGCATAGGCGGGTTTATAGTCCCATTTATGAATATTCGGGAATATTTAACGCATTTTGCACCGAGCTGAGCATTTACAGCGGAAGAACTTGAAGTGTATGCCATCATTGACGGATTATCGAAACCGTATGCGAGAGGAAGTTCACTGGACGAACTAATGGTGGAGTACTCTTTTCCGACGAAAAACAGTTGAAATTAGACGTTCCTGATGGTTTGGTGTATTATTTCCACCATTTTTCGGAAACTGCTTCTAATTTTGAACAAATGACTAATGAGCGACCGTGGAGTCAAGATATCGCCAGGCATTGGATTGACGGGAACTCGAATTGTCATTAGTTATTATATTACATGAATCTGCGAGCAGCTAACTCGTGACATTACAAGAATATCCTGAGGAAATTTACATGTTCTTACAAGATAATGTGACCGATCACAACGCCTGCACCTTGTAACAATGTTTCAGAGAGCAAAATCTGAACGTTTTGGCGTGGCCAGCATGTTCTTTGGACTTAAAAATAATCGTTTTCGTGTGAGAGAAATTGGCAACTTCAGTTTAAATTCATGGACGGCAGGTCACAATAGAAATCGAGCTGGAAAGTGTCAACACGGGCGTCTATCGACTAACAACTAAATAAGAAATTTATAATTTTTCGTATCAATCAGGCTATGGGAGTTGCTGAGTAACCAATGCGGGTCTACTAAATATTGAGTCACGAGCATTTGTTGTTGTTACACATGCATAATCAGAAAATATCCAATGATACCCGTGTGGTCTCATAGTTTTTTCGCGTCAACTAGTATCTAAACTTTGCCTTTTTTTCAAATTTAAATAGTCAATTTCAGGTGAAATCAATTCTCAGATTCGAGTTCGTGATTTTAAATTTGTGTTCAGATTTTTGTTAGATTCGTTATTAGCACCCTTTCGATGTTCGAAGAATCCAAGCAAATAATGAAAATAAATCATTTAAAATCATAGATTTATCTTTTTGATTCCCGTGACCAATAGTTTGTTGCGGACAATAGTTTTGATATTTTTTTCAGTTCAACTAATTTGTTTGAAATAAACAACGGAAATATAAAAGTACAATTGTTTTGGAAATTCTTAGTCCAAGAGTCGAAAGATTAGATATCTAGGGTTCAAGGAACAAGGATTCCTTGGAAAGGAAACTTCGTAAAACGCTAATTGGATACAAAATACAGAAATTGAAGCTACTGAAATCGGTGGTCGTTACGCAGCTACTTTCCAGTGCTGTTTTTCAAGAATTTACTATGGTTTAACACGTTCCTTGTTCCCTGCCCTGAACTTTTCGTTCAAGCCATTTGGTATTATCATTGTAAAATGAAGATTTTTTTGAAAATTCATTATGCAGTCAATTATGGGCACCTTAATGCTATTGCTGATGCTCTCATTTAATCGTGGGGCGTATATTTTACTATTTTAATTATTGTAAGGCATACGCCAGAAACAAATACTATTGTAAAGCCCTACGCGGCCTGAACGGGAAGTCTTCACAAAACGGTTTGGCAGGGAACGTGTTAAAGGTCCTTTATAGCTATCTCTGCCATAATCAGTGTGTCACACGTCACACTCTCTCGTGAGAGTTTATCGACAGATTCCATGAAAGCGGTCAAATAATGTTGCAGATATCCAGAACAAGTTTTATTTGGAAAATAGAACGGAAAACCTACCTACATACCCAAAACCGATTTTCGGCAGTAATCGTTCGGGCTTTGTCGGTGGTTACGAAACAATAAAAAAATTAGAACGCAATTATAAAGGAAGGTTTTTCTGATGATTCCTCTAAGTTCAGTATATCGTGTTAGAATGAACATCCCTAGAGTTGAATTCGATCTTAATCTTAATTGTTTATTCCACACACTACGTTCAATTTGTAATTCAAAACATATTGAAACGTTATCAGATAATACTTGAAAGGCTTCCATTTGGAATTAGAATATAAGCCAGACCCTGACTGAATTTTTACTGCAAAATAACGTAATTTATGTTGCTTCTCGGAAGGACATGGTACCTCAATTGAGTTTGCTTAATCGTTAGGAACTTCAAATGAGTTTGGTTTTGGAATTGGTAAGATTCTTCAGGTAGAATCTAACCAAAAAAGGAAATCCCTGAATACTTTGCCGTCTGCATATTTCGTATCAATTTCTTCGCTTCGCACCGACAGCGCTAAAGATGATTATTTCGTTTTCGGTTCAACGAATCTTTACATACGCCACTACTGTGAGGTCGCAGGATGATATTGTGTAAATATTTACATTTTATTTCAGCATTTCACATACACTAATGAAATTTCTATAAAGTAGAACAGACGCGAGATACAAAACAAGAACAGGAAGTAAAATGATGCGAGCGAAGGAAAAGTAAGCTTATTTTGCTAATAGTAAATATTGGAAAATTCTGACCGGAAATTAATACTATAAAATAACGTCCTAGCATAAATTACACGCAAACGTCAATGGAAGAGGAAGCCAGGAGACGAAAATCAATTCGTTGGAAACCCTTGGCTCGTTTCTGTTTAGATCTGTAGAAAAATAATCCTGGAGAGACTTTCAATGAAAGCAAATGTCAAATTGTATAAATCAATAAATCTTGTTCGAAGTACGTTTCGTACTTAGATGGAGACGAATATTGATAAACAACCATTCGAGTAGATGCTGGTCATTAACTGCCAAAAGCCGGGGTTACTACTTTGCAACAAACCGGGAAATGACGCGTCCAATAAATTAGACATGCCATGTCAGCAGGTTTCCATGTCCTAAATTGTGATAAATTTAAGAAAATTGCGCAAATAGTGCCCTGCATAACATTTCGGAATAGTATATCTCGAAATTGCCGCCCGAAACATTTGAATGAGGAATTCTGCGCGTAAACAATGATCGGGCTTCCTTAGCCAAGTTTGAGGTTATAGTTCAATAAAGACTTGTAGAAATTACAAGGATTTAATTTCAAGCTCATTGGTTTACGCGCCTGACCAAGTAATAGTTATCATATTTAAGCTGCATCATTCCAGCATAGAAAAATAACGACTTACAGCTTTTTCCTCTTTCTCTTTTCGTTCCCGCTCATCTTCGAACGCTTTAATCAATTCGGGACATTCGAGATGCTCTTCAGGCTCCCATGTGTTATCCTTATCGCTAAATCCTTTCCATTTTAAGAAATACTCCACCTGTAAGTCGGAATCAAATCAAAACTTGCGCCAATACTACGCTAACCAGCACGCCGGTTGCCGGCTTGAAACAAAAAAAAAAAACCTGCAACCGCTGCTGCCGCCACTAAACCATTCGGCGATATTATCCCGCTGAATGTCAGGGCTGAGCAACTTTTGTGGTTATGTCACTGACCTTTCCCTTTTTAACTCTACGATCCAATATCTTTTCGACAACATACTCCTCCTCGGAACTTTCCGAGCCTTCGGTTGCTGAGCCGTCCTTTTTTGTTTTCATCTTAGCGAAGTGCCTATGTGTAAATTAGTTTCAAACAAAAATTGCGTTCTATAGCGAAGTGTTGTCGTTGACTTCGTTACGGACGCCAAGCCTTTTTCCACGATGCCTTGTCACTTTTAGCAGCCGGTAATCGTGTTTATACGTTGTCCGTGATATCTGACTTTGAAAGAACAATTTAATATGATCAACAGCCTATTAAATTTCAAATAAAACACTTCATTACAATTACAGTTACCGCGTCCAAAAATCTCGCACAAAACAAACCGCGAATTCCGCTTGTGCTCGCGCAAACTATGTATCTAAAGTCACGCCGTTATGAGCGCAAAATGGCACTTGCGTACGTTCAATGTCGAATTATTTGTGATTGAGCAAATGATCGTTAGTTTGAGCATAATTTGCTTGATACGGATATCAGCGACTTTTTAAGTTTGAATTATTCAATTAACAACTTGTAAATCACTGACTTTGAAGTGAAGTTTTATCAAAATTCAGTAAAAATTCGTATAGCTACAGAACATCACTTTCTACTCAACTATGAATCTTTCACTTACTATAATTGTTGTAACGTGTAATAATTAAGTGACGGAAGTCACTCGTAAATATTCTGTTTCGTATCACACTTAGAGTCATAAATTCATGTTTTCTAGGATGAAGCAGAATTTTCAGTTCGTGCAGGATTTCGGGCGACATATCCAGTTCTATGCTGACTTTATACACTAAATTTTTTTGGGTGGTAAAATGTCTAGTTGAAATCAGTTGAAATCTAGTTGAGAATGATGGTGATACTGATAAGGTGTAAAATATTGAAATACATTAAATTTTTAATGCGTGGATGCATTAAATTATTTAAAAAAAATACAGTTATTCTGCTTACTTAAAATAGAATTTTTATAAATAAATACTTATATGTTCATGTCGACCATGTAGAACGTGTTAACATTTAAATACTACTGGCATTTTTCCATATTTGCGAAAGCCAAAAACACGAATCACATGAAAGAAAATGCGGCTTGCTATAAATACAAATGTATTGACAGAAAATTGCAAAGTTTTTGCGTAAATGCAAATATCAATAATAATTAGCACGGGGGCTTGAGAAGTGAAGGCTCTTTTTAAGAATGAATACAAAACAGAAACATAGAATCGAAACATGTTGCGTTTGGTTAAATGGAAACGTGCAAGATTTGTCTTGAAAAAAAAAAATGATCACAAATTTATGTTATAATTTTCCATTTAGTTGATTGTTTCTTAGCCTTTTTAAGTTTTTTGCCTAAGTCTAAACACAAAATTGATATACATGTTCTTATATCCTAGAGAAAACAGGTCTTATTTGGTTAAATTTGATTGAAACAGGAATCGGTCTTTTAAGACAATTTGCCTTAAATAAATATAATCAGGCTGTGTACTTTCTATTCTACCTAGTTATAAATTTAATTTTTCAGGAGTATAAATTTCGGCTTCTGCTTGTAGCTTTCTTCTGTTTCTACACACTTGAAATTTTCTTCTCATTTCTTTCCTGTTTATAGTGCACACATGGAATTAACTATTGCAGGACATTTTTATCACTTGATTACCCAGGTATGTCCGTTTGCTTGGTACGTTGAGCAAATGTCATTCGGTTGTGTTTTCGTTGTTCTCAACAATCTATTCTAAATCTTGTTTCCTGAAATTCCTCATCCTTAATTTTTGCGTCTTCTATACCGATCCTGTTCTCAACTACTATATGCTTCGCTTCTTCTGATAAGTTTTCTGCTAGTCTACCAGCTTTGATATTCAGCATGGATCTTCACCCTTATCCTCACCAATCGTTTTTTCCTGTCCGATGAACTTTCTACTGGAATCCTTGTAGTTGATTTTATACATCCACTTATCTCTATTTTATATACACTGTCCTTTGCTGTTCTCAGTTTGCTTGCCAATTGGTTCTTTCGGCTGCTGAACACAATTTTAGCCATTTTATTTCTCCTTTTAAGTTTTTTATCGAAACATCATTGTATTCTGTTGGTATTCTGTGTTACTTTTCATTGTCTCTTGTTAGGTTTGTCAGATTTTGTGTTATCTTCCGCTGTTTTTACTTGCATTAAGTTTTCTGTTCTTCTTGTCGTTTACTTCCACTAGTCTCGCGATAGACCTCGATCGATAGATCGTCTCTGATAGATCTCCTTCCACTAGTTCTTTTCTTATCTTTCTCTAGTCTCGTGACTTCCTTTCGTTCTTTTCCATGCCTTGTTTGTTGATTGGAAGAGTAAGCATCCTGTGAGCTAAGTAATCTAACGCTGGTACTTTGTGTTTCGTGGATTTCTGGTAGTTTAAGGTTTGAATCCGGTATGTATAAGACCGATTTTCTTACTGATATCTTGAAATGGTAGTTTCCCGTATTTTTCGACCTCGTTTGTGGATTCTATCGTCTTGCTGCATTCAGATGCATTGGTTGTTTCTCAATGTTTCATGTTTTACTCATAGCCGAGTCGTGTCCTTTTTCATAACCTCAAAGATATCGCCTACAAATCGTAACCCATTGTATTGGCAGTTTTCCTTATTCCTTCAGATCGTTTTCGACTGTGAACATGATCATGAATAGATCGTTGATAAATGATGATAATGGAAAACCCAATTCTTGCCGCACCTCCTGTTTACACCACTATTTCTGTTAATTTAATATAAATTGCTAGAAAATCTGACAAATTAAAGTTAAAATTTGCCATAAACTACGTTGATTGTCACTCAATCTGTTAGTTATACTTGTGAAAGTATTTACTGAAGAGAATAAAAGTTATGACAAACTTTCAATGTAATTTTTCTCTAATGAATGCTTGTTTCAGTGAGTGTGACTGTATGTCTTCGCCGATAGGCGTACCCGTTCTCTTAGCACTCATTTCTCTTCGCAGACTTCTAAGCCTGGTCAACGCACCCTCCGAAATGAGCTCACTATACTTGACAAAGAGATCAAAATGAGGTGAAATCAGGCCAGGAATATAATTTTTGTAATAGTTTTATTATCACAAATATTCAAATTGATCAAAAAGATAAAATGATTCCTTTTAATTTTGCGAATATTTTTATTTATGAATTCGACTTTCGACCGTTATCGTTCGGTCTTTTTCAGCGACAGATCAGAAGGTCACACAGGCCAGTCCATACAGGTCCAAAACGAAAGATTATGTGGTCATAGTTGCACGAGCTGTTTGGCATGTTGCACCATTCTGTTGAAATCAAAGGTCCCCTAAATTACGGGGAATCGATTCTGGAATGAGAAAATCATGGCTCTATAGTGGTCGTCATTGACTGTAATGTTATTCTCAGCAGTATTTTTGAAGACATATGAACCGGTGATTCCATTGGCCCATAAAGCATACCAAACAGTGACTTTGTCCACATGTAACGGTGTATGGCAATTTTACATATTGACGTAGCCATATAACCAGAAATGAGCCGTATCTCTGAACAAAATTTTCTAATGAGATTTGGGATTTGTATTAATTCGTTATTTGGCAAATATATCGAATCTGTGCCTCGTCCGGTGGTCGTTTGGTTTCGATTATTTTACGAGTCACAGCGTAAGTCAAGGAAAACTCCTCACAACTGATTCACGCTCTTTGTGAGGAGTCAACTAACTGATGTACTTTAGTAGGTCCTTTCTCAAAGTATACTTCAGGAGAACTCATTGATAAGGTTGCATTAGTCTTCCTCGAGACACAAAGGTTTGATAGCCATAATACGCATATAATCCTCCTTAAATGTCTAAAAGGCCGTGTCAAGACATGAGAATCTGAATTTGCTTGTCGCTAAAGTTATTTATTGTTTTTTGCATTCGACTACCAAGTCAATCAGAGTAGGCGTGGTAATTTTTGTGTAAGCAAGGACCAGGTAAAAGTCTCCTTATGTTACATTCCCGGTAGTTTGGCTGATCCCGGCATTTATACACTCAAAATTCTTTATTTATCATACACCCTTGGAATTATCGGTTCCTAAACATCTATGGTACATGACTATAGGATCCAAGTGCTTCATTTTTAACAAGTACCATCTAATGAACAAAACGAGATCCAAACAAAGATGGGCTATTAATTTTAAACCATCCTTCAACATTAATAATGCCACAATAGAATCAGACATCGTCAATGCGTCCTTCGAGTCTACGTTGGCACCGCCAGCTTTGGAATAAAGAAATTTCGTCATCTAGAACCTGAAGAATAACAAAATTCAATGGGATTCGTGAAAGGCTTATTTTTCTAGCCATAGTGGTATTCGTGTCTTCCCATGAACTGATTCTATTTTACTAGGATCAGGATCAGATGCCGAAGCGGTGCTTAACTATTATATTCTTTACCCACAAAAAAAAGAAAACTAAACTTGGAGAATTATAAAGGCATATCAATAATATTGTCAACATAAGGAGTATTCCTTTCTTTAAATGAAAAATTTGAATTGAAATCCCCAATTAATGTGGAAGATTTACCACCGAATGATTGTTCATGATCATGCAAATCCTAGAAGCTGGGAGAACGTTGAATGATCGCAGAGTAATAAACGTTGAAGTTTATTTTAGCGGAAAACTATTGCTATGAATCATTTCAATGAATCAGGTGAAATAAAATGAAAAAAAAAATTTGCAAATAAGACGTTCCGCCAGTTGTACCGCGATGAATATTCAGGTTAATAAAGATCTAAGGATACAAAGCTGTAATACCGAATGTGTCATGCTACGGTTGTGACACGTGCATCCTGATGTACATAAGACGGATCCTAAGGCGTACTAAAAGAGGAAAAATTGAAGGAAATCAAAAGTAGGATAAAAAACGTAAGAAACATTACTTTACAAACTTGTACCATCCTGTACAAACTCATTGATGTGTCACGGGTCTCCAAAATTATGAAACTGCAGAAACTTCAATTTGCTGACCACATATGATCGATATGTAGATACCAGTGGAGATATTGGTAGGTTAAGCAAAGAAACCAGTATAAGAATCTACTTAGCACTGGTAACTATTCGATAACAGTCAAGAGTACAAGAAGTACAGGACAGCCAAGGACAAAGAGGGGCTGCAGCGCCGATGACTTGAACGAAACGTTGACTTGAAATAGCATATTGTAAATCAGTGCGGATCGAAAAAGTTCATCAAGGCTATAGTTTGAGTTGATTCAAATCTTTTCGATTGTAGCAATACACCAGAAATAAATTCCCAGATAAGGAGGTTATCCCTTTGTCACCTGTCTTTATCTTTATACGATTTCAAAACGTGGAAATATTCAAACATAAATATGAAGTAAACGCATATACAGCCACAATAGGTCCATTTAAATTCCAACAAAGTTCCACCGTATTAGTAAATCTGTTACCCCCAATCCCAATAGCTTCCAACGTTGTATTTAATAGTATCTTAAACTTAAAAGTATATCAAATAAAAAAAAAGCAAATCCAAATACAAATGAAACTGCATTTAAAATCAAGAGGTAAAAATAACCCACGTAAAACGACAGGTTTTTCGATTGTAACAGGTTCGGCTGGAAAACGTTTGCATGCCACTGAAGACGACGAACAAGTAACAGAAGTAATTGTATTGGCTGTAAACATAACCGTAGTTTTTTGTCCCGAAAGCCGATGGACAAGACAAATAAAAAATGGTGGTGGGCCTTGAAAACAAGTCAAAGTTTAATGTTAAAGTTTTCCGTAATGTTAAGGTTTTCCGGTAGTGTTATGTTTCCGGAATCGAAAAAATCATTTCGTTGACGGTCCAAAACCAATACAGTGCGTATGGTTATCCTTCAATACCGTGCTCCTTCACAGTGAATACATTCCATACAACAAATGTCACATTCAAAACGACAAACAAGCAATAAGGATCTATTATTAGAAGTTTTGAGGTATTCACGTGATGTAATTCCTCGTGAATTGCACGCAAATAATTCGCAGATTGTTTACCACTGTATTGCGTACTTTCATTCTCGGCTCAAATTGATTGAATTTTCGACCAATCATAAACAAAAACCGTCGTTTAGCCATCGTACATGTATCAGATTCGGTGTCCTGTGAGTTCCTCTCTTTTCAAAGCGGCTCCGGTGAACACGTAATGAGACGTTGGAGGCCATAAAAAGAAATTCCATGAAGGGAATATATGTAGGTTATGCTGGACAATGCGTATTACTGTATGGGAAATTCGATTAACGGTTGGTATGTTTATGTTGGCTCAACAAGGACCTGATTCAAAGGCAAAAATGAAGATTTAAATTAAACTACATGAAAATGTTTTTCTTACATTTAATTGGAAGGTGTAGCTTTTTCCGCTTAAGGGGTACGACATTGGTAGCCTGATCCAAGGTGTACAAAAATAGAATGCGTTTCTTTTGTTAAGTATTCAATCGTACTTCAAAGTAAATTTAATGACATTTCTTAAAAGACGGCCATTCAATCTATATGTGTTCGAAATTTGATCCCCAATCAATTCCTAATATGATTCCGTGAGCATATGTGAATGTGTATTCTTGTCCCAAAACTAAAATCGAACAAGCAAGAATGCAACAATTTTGGCAAAATCGCTGAACTATCGACACATGCCTTTTAACGTATCACAAAAGTCACGTAACCAATTTAATTTTAAAAAGAGCGCCAGAACTGAATCCTCAACAAACTGATTGATTGATTGATTCGTTGTTAGCATTGTTTTTCGAAAAACATTAAAAATTGCGTCAAAACAAACAAAAACGTTTCAATCATTTTTTTAAGGGAAAACATATTAAAAATACATACACAGGAAATTTAAAAATAAATAGATCAAACATATATGAAATAATTTAGAAATAGATAAACGTGAACAATAATGAAAGATGTGCAAGCTTTTGTCTTCAAGATTGACATATTTAACAACAATAGATCTCTCTAATGTTCTACTAATAGCATTCCAGGTTGATGATCGGCAATATAAACAAAATTTCGAAAATTGTTTTCTACTATTCAATGAACCATTCTGTTTGAAACCAAAACATTCGCTCGAACATTAATTGCCTAATCTTTACGTGCAAAGGAAATGCGACAAAAGTGACATAGTACGAAAATACAATAAATTAGTGCCAAAAAAGTATCTAAATGCGCGAGCCCCAGCATAAAAAGACAATAAAAAAAAACCGGGGAAATCATTCAGATTTTTGGGTGTGCGTTGGACAAGAATATCAGCCGAGACCTGAACAATAATTATAGAATCCAGATGAGTTTTATTTTAAATTAACATAGAAAAAATAACTTTGAAGTTAATGTTGAAGTGTTTTGACATCGACAACATCGTTGTTGATGTTAATGATCTTAGATATTAAAATTCTAGCGAGTAGGGCTGGGTCTATTCACTGAAATATTGATTCAATTCAGGATTCTCAGCGGGGGATTTTGACTTTAATGACCGTGTAATATTGCTCATATTTGCTAGTATCTAATAATAATACTTTTGGTAGCAAGAATATATTCGCTGGCAACAAATAATACTATTTTAAATCATATATCAAATAATAAACGTATTCTTAACAAATTTAACTGAATATTTACTAATATTTTCTTTGATAAAAACCTTATTTTATCTGATATTTACAAGAAAAACTATGAATTTCAAAATAATAATATACAATACGCACATGTACAGTGTCTAAGCTTAAAAATTTAACTTACAAGCTCTCGATCCGGCGAAGCTCGCTTTATTTGCTACGTGGAGAATTTGCATCTCTTTCTTCTGTTTTTTGATTGATATATTTCGTTATTGGTATTGGGTTTGTACAGTTATTGACATTTGATTGCTTATATCTTGGGTTCTGAGTAACTTCTTCATTACATTTATGATTACTTTAAATTATACTTCATTCAGGATTAATTTTCTTACACAAATTATTGGATAGAAAGGAAAATGTTAGTAAAACTTCTGCTAGGCTTACATCTAACTTAAGACCATTAACATTAAAATCAATTAAACAAATTAAATTAATTATATTAACATTTACTTTTACTTACCTGAGCAGATCTATGGATGGGGATACATGATCTTGATTTTAAAAGCACTACATAACACTGAGTGATTTGATAAGGGAATTCGAGAAGTTTTTACTCTCTGTGAACAGATTTGCTTAGCGCGAATCCGAAAGTTTGTTTATAGAGCTAATATGACCTATTTTGTGGAGATCTGGAGAAAAAGTAGTAGGGTTTATTTAAGCCCATTTTTAAACACCAGGTCTGGGTGACTTAAAGTTCCGTTTTCAGATGTTTATCGCTTTGGTTCCATGTGGGACTTTCGTAGATTATTTTTGGTTAGATGCACATTTCATTCATTTTAAAGATTAGCATTCATTTACGAAGATACACGGGCGACTTGCCATTCAATAATAGATACAGAGACAGAAAAGTCTTGAATACCTTAGAAGCTGCTCAATATGTTTTTTAAACGTTAGCTTTCGATGGACGAGGAAATTACATAGCCTAGGAAGTTTATGGATCTGTTCGGTGAACTTGGGTTGACTTACGTTTTCGGCTAAGAGGTAGTGCCATGGCTTTCTTAATGTTAACATTAATTTCCTGCAGAAGTATCGATAGATTTTTTCAAGCGTTTTTTCCCTATGTTGGAGATGACCTACTTAAGGTTGTTATCAAAAGTGCAAGTTGGCAGTACTGGCTTGTGATTCAGTCAAGCTTGAATTTATTAAAAAGTATTGCTCACAGGCATGAACCTTGTGGAACGCCAGTCGGAACGGATTTGATAGTGGATGAAGAGTTAACACCCTTGAACTTTAGCCTGCGGCACATCCCTCAGAAAAATGAAAACAGTTCATGCTTAAATCGTAGAGTACTGTATTCTTTGAGTTCATGGAATAGGCCCTCATGTCAACTATATCGAAGGCTGAAGAATGAAAAAAATTAAATGAAAACTACATAAATATTGGTCCTAAATGGCACGTTCTTTGTTTGCAGAGAAGTTCGTTGAAATGTCAAGAACATTCAACATTGATGGCCCTTGAAAGTCTCTGCTATAATTGACATGACCAGCAAAAGAAAAAAAAATATATTTTCGCAAGAGAGCTGGAAATGGGGGCTTTGTTTTAATATGGGCGGCATTCGAGGCAAAAAACTTCGGAAAGTTTTATTCTTGTGCTGGAGGCTCAAAGCTATTGGTTTCCTAAATATACTAGACGATCGTCTTCTACCTTTTTTTACGCTTGAAAAACAAGAAAGTATTTCTTTTTCAGCAAGATAAACTCCGATTCACATATCTACATCTTGGTAGGGTTTTTTTTCTGATTTTAGGATTCGATTGCTCCATTGGCCAGCGCTCAACACAGATTTACTCCAATAGAGAATCTATAGGGAATTCTTGCTTGAGCAGTTTAGGATAAAGAACAACCCGAAATGCTGACTTTTGCTGAACTTAAATAGAGTATGGTAACAATTTGTAACACAACAAAGAATGACGCGCTTCGCAGTGTTATCAAAAGCAAATTTCATCGTCTTTTTGATATAACTGGCCTAAATTTTGGCAAAAATCGACTATTGAATTCCATTTGGTAATTTTTTGATGTTGAAAACCTAATTTAGTTTGAATTTTTGTTTCACTTTTGTTTTTTAAAAACAATTTAAAAATGGATTTTTAAAAATTTTATTATTTTTTGAAGAAAAATGCCTACAATGAAAATTTATTTCCTTTTTTTGAACCTAATCTCTAGAAATTTGTCGTAATCTTAAATACCGTTATCGTTAATAAAAAATCTAAAGAATGAAAAACTTTAATGAAGAGCAATCTACGGTTTTTTGGTTTTTCAATTAAAGAAAATGTGAATTTTTATGCTCTACCCCTGCATTGTTCAAACTTGAGGTTCATTCTGTAGTTTAAACGTTTTGTTTCCAGTCAAGTAGAGGAAGAAGGTGATTTTCAGAATAGAATTTCATTGTATGTTTAACAAACAGTATCTCTCTATATGTGCGTCTATAAATAATAGAAGAAAATCTAGCCTAAGCTGGGTATGAAGTCGTAGTGTTTAACGTAGACACCTGTCGTAGAAGCCTGATTCCGCGGTCTCCGCAGATGGGGTTGAAACAATGTGTCAACCTCAGTTCTCTGTTAATTTGAAACATGTTTCGCTTTTTGAACCCAGCTTTGTTTAAGCTATCTGGAGTCCTGAACGCCGTTGGTTCGTGTTCAAAATAGCCAACGAAACCACAACCATCACGTTGAGCCAGAATAGGCTCGTCACCGTGTGGGGGGGGGGAGAGGGGTTGACAGTAACCAGTCATAAGCGTCTCCTCAGCTCGTGGTTCGGTTAAACTTCTGATCATGTTGCGTTTCTCTGCATTCTCAGCTTTTGCATCAGGCATACGGGACTGATTGCCCTTCCTCAAAACCTTGAATACGTGGGGACGGCACCTGCCAAAGACTGAATTTACTTTGCTGTGGCTCAGACTTATCTGCCCCCTACGTTACCCGAAGGGCTATACTTCAAGCCTAGAAGGGTCCGGGTTAACAATCTTCACAATATGTATGTTGAATTATATGCATATTTTATGACAAAACACTTTTCACCACTATTAGGAAGTAAACTAGTAAGTGTGAGCCTAACACGAGTATGTGTAATGCTTAAAAATTGTGTTCTTAATTTGCCGGGCCATGCTCTGCTGCTGGTTACAGCATTTTATAGCCATGATCAGCTCGTCCTGGTTGAATGAAATATTTACTTATCTAAATAAGTTTAGAAATTTTGCAATTTTCAATGGCTTATAACTTCATGTATTAGTTTCGAGTTATTATTTTCAATAAAAAGTAAAAAGCAATGGCTCGATACAATATTTTTATCCTTGATGATTCGTTCGCGTAACAATTTCAAGAATTCATTTATTTCAGGCAAATTATTAAAAAAATGCATGAATAGAATTCAATGAGGGAAACTCGCTAAAAACTGATGGAACACTATCTAAAGCTTGTTAAGTTCTATTTAAATATCGAGCAAGGATATCTATAATTTTTACGAAAACTACAATATATGGTTCCATATGTGAAAACAGACTTTAGAACTCAAAATCAAAAATGTTCAAGTTACATTTTTAAAATATGGTTAAAAGTTAATGATTGAATTTATGTTTATTTGTAATTTACAAAATAATTTGTAAGTTTTTTAATAGAAACGTTTTTTTTTATAAATGGGACTTGAATTGAATGAAACAGTCTAAGGTAAAATAAGGTGAAATAATAGCTTACAAGAGGAATTTATCTGAATTATATTGATATCTTTTAGGAGCTTGGGATATATTTCATATATTTCATAGTGAAAGATGCAAGAAAATTAATAATGCAATAAATGCTTCTTCAACTTCCCCCATGAAATTTAGATCAAGTTGCTGACATGTGGTACCACATCAGAAATCATAAATGCTCTTTCTAATCTAAAATCAATGGAATAAAATACATGCATGTTATAAATATCGGATACAACTTCAACAAAAGTATCTTTCAGATTTCGAGCAGATGGAAAATAATTACATTTGCGAGTGGGTTTCTGGACAATTACTAGTCTGCAACAGATACTAGTGCAATCAATTTTCTATTAAAATTCCGTTTCAATTGAAAATTTCGCACTAAAGATACTAGGCACGAATTTGGTTCGAAACAGAAGGATTAGCGAGCAATATTACAAGAATTATTGCGATAAAAACAAATAAGATTATGGTAAACTCTTATGATGATTTATTTTGTAACGTTTCTTTAATACTTTGATGGTTATTCCTTTTCTGAATATTCTTATAGTATTTATGTTGCAGAAGTTAAGTTGGCAGGCCGGTAGCATTGTGTTGCTTAGAGTCCTGCATTGAAAGCAAAATTAGCTTTCGAATACCGTTGACATATTTAAGTTCTTTTTTAAATTTAGTATTTTTTACAAATTTTTTGCGGATGTAGGTGCAAAATATGTGTCCATCGCATTTAAAATTCGTCATTACAGGTTAGGAACCCTTCACAAACTAAAAACTTCACTAATTAAAATATCTTTCTCCGAAGCATTCCCAATCAGCATCTGATTTAGACTATAACTCACACTGGAACCTTTCGTATTTGGCGCTAGAATAGAGTTCTTCAGGTCGTAAGCCAAACTTACATGATCTGCATCTAGGTTTCCACTCATACTCTAATCCTTGTCAGTCCGAAGGGAATAAATAATCTTGCTTTAGTCTAAATACAGGTTGGTCAGATTTAGTATTCTCAATTTATGCTTCTTCCACTTTATTATCGTCTTCAGGATTGAGGTAATCTGACCTACCATGGAGGCAAATGCAACTCTTTGAGAAGATGAGTAGTTACAAAGGAAGCTTGTTCGTACCAGGTAACCACAAAAGTTCTTTCGGTTTACGCTAGGTGACACATTAGAATGTCCCGGGAGCCACGACCATTTGCCGAAAGAGGGCGTGTTTATGGTTTTCTGAAAGCTCATCCAGTAGTGCTTTGTTTACATTAGTAGACGAATTCATCTAGTCGACAGAATTGGTGTTTGGTAGCAGTGAAGATGTCGGTGTCAAACGTGGTTTTTAGGGCCTGTTAACTGTATGAGTTTGAATTGGGCACAAACGCTGCAGAAGGGATCAGAAAAATTTGTAGTGCGTTTGGGCAGAACACAATGACAGAGCGTACTACAGAAATCTGGTACAAAATGTTCAGAAGTAGTGATACGACCTTAGAAGATCAGCCTCGCACCGGTCCGCCATCTTCATTTGACGAGGCGCATTTGAAGGAGGCTATTGAAATGGATTCAAGTTTAACATGTCAGGAGTTAGCAGAAAGGTTCAAGGTATCCGATGACCATCCGTCGACATCTGCATCAACTTGGAAAACGTTGCGGCTCAGTAATTCGGTTCACCACAAACTGACCGCCGTGGACAAACAGCACAGGCTGACCATATGCTCGTCGCTGCTCTCTCGTCACAAGAAGGAACCGTTTCTCGACCGCATTGTTACGTGTGATGAAAAATGGGTTCTTTATGATAACAGGAAGCGATTGTACCAATAGTTACTACCAAATGACCCTCCCCACCTGACCACCAAACCCAATCTTCACCAAAGGAAAGTCATCTTAAGCGTATGGTGGACCACGGCTGGTATCATTTTGAGTTCCCCTCGAGCGGCCAAACCATCAATAAAGATGTGTACTCGGCACAGCTACGAACGGTTGCAGCGGCGCTTGCATAAAAACAACCGTCTTTGGTGAACAGGAAAGGTATTTTGTTCCAGCAGGACAACGCCAGGCAACATACAGCAAAGACGACTGTGGAAGTGATCAATTCACTTAGATGGGAATTTGTTCCACATCCCCCGTACTCACCTGGCATCGCTCCATCGGACTACCACTTGTTCCGTACCATGGACTACCATATACGAAATCGGCAGTTCCGAACTAGAGAGGATGTCGAAAACGAAATAAAGTTTGTTTTTGCGTCAAAGAATGTGAACTTTTATTAAAGTGGCATTTATGATCTTGTACAGCGTTGGCAGAAGGTCACTGAAGCAAATGGTGACTATTTCCCCGAATAAAAGTGTATGATTTGAAATTGGTGATCTAATTATTTTGACAGATAACAACCGAAAGGACTTTTGATTGCCTGATTACCTGGTAATTGGGTTCATTTTCGCAAAGTGTTTATGAAAAACGAAAGGAAAACCTTCATTTCCTTTTAATTTTGCATGTGAAGTTTTTTTATTTTTAATAATCGATTATCGACAGTTGTCGCTCAGTCTTCCTCAGCCATTGCGATTGCAGATAAAATAACAATAAAATAAATAAAAGTTAAATAAAAGAAGAGGCCTTTCTTTTATTTTTCAAATGAAGAAGGTTTGCAACGAACAATTTATATGTAACTAACTTTAGTTCAAATTGAAGGTACTGGCGGATATTTCCCTGTCCTGTCAAATGTACCTGAGGTGCTCAAATGTTAATGAAAATCAATGTAAAACACTGTGATAATGGTTAATTTTGTTTTAATTTTCATATTACGTTTTAATAATTCAATACTATCAGTCCTTTTTTAAGATTAGGATTCTCTTAGAAAAAATCTTTGGCTTGACTCTTTTAGAACACTTTATTAGTGGCCATCTCTTCGCTATAATATTTGAATTTCCTGCTAAGAAGGTGTGCATCGAGCTGAGAAAATAGCTGGAGTTCGTTGAAAAATAGATTTATGGCGAATAAAGTCAGATACCAAAAACGGTAGCCATTGCAACGGTGATTTTGTTAGCCTGTCTATATCTTGGCCAACCAGCTCTTCAGCTTCTAGTTTCCAACGTGTTTTTGTTTTATGATCTTTCGCTATTTTCTTATTTGATCTACGTGGTAAACACCACGCCATTTTTTCATTTTTCATTCGCCATTTTTTGTTTTGTTTCTGCTTTCAAATAATGGATCCAAGTCGCCAAGTCGATCACGAAACGTGGCAAATGTTTTCCTAATCTGCTGGGTACCTCTCGAGAGTCTACGTTGGGATATCGACTCAGTTTTCCTTTTGCTCTTTGATTAACGTTCTTTGGTTATCATCATCCATAACTTCTTTGCGAAGAGACCTTTTCAAATTTTGGTAAGGACTTTCCGAATGCTACCATCCAAATTCCCTGTCACTTTAGCTACATGTCTTTGGTCTGTTGATAAATCGTCTTCGACTTTCTTTCAGGTTCGCTGAAAACGGACTACGCGTCAACTAAAAATGAACTTCATGAAAGATGTTGATGAAGGTCCTTCTAATAATTCATTTTTCAGTCAATGCCGTGTCGATAATCCAAAGCAGTGCTCTTTTTCATTGCAATAGGGAAGGTTGGTTACGTTCAGTGAGTAGAGTCACTACTCAAAGTAGTGCAAGGCTTTCCGATTCACCCTTAATATATCCCTAGTCAACAATGGGGCCTATTCCGCAATGGTTTGGCTGGGATCCACTTTCCTTAGTCTTAAATCATCATCAAGTTAGATCTCTTCCGAGAAGTAGATTCATCTTTTGATACCAACCGTCACCTATTGAAAAGTTTTCCTATCATTTTTTGCCCAGGATGATCTTAATATAGCTCAGATAGGTCAAAAGGCATTCTTTCAGAAATCAGTACGATGTTCAGTTGAATAGCAGTCTAGTTGGGATGTATTCTCACTCTACTTGTAACCTTTATATAAAGCGTTCCTTTTGTACTCTGTACAAATGTGGACCATATTTGACTGAAGTT
The DNA here is from genome assembly GCA_954870665.1 of Stratiomys singularior. Lineage (NCBI taxonomy): Eukaryota > Metazoa > Arthropoda > Insecta > Diptera > Stratiomyidae > Stratiomys > Stratiomys singularior. The sequence goes on from OX940879.1 coordinate 16,984,256, forward strand.
TTTATAGGTAACACCAGTGTTTCCAGATAAAATGAAGGTTTTCAAATGGTGTTGAAAACCAGAGCTAAAGAAGCTGACCACTAAAGCTATCAGAAATGTTAATTAAGCTGTTAATAAAAAAATCGAATCATTTGTTCGATTCTTTCAATCTCGATAATTCTGTATCCGCCCCTGAATCTAAGCAGGGCTGGCTTGCAAAGAGTCCTGGCAGGAAAAAAATATTATTTTTTTTTCACGACCAAGGCAATTTTAACGAAAAATACCATTTCGACACATTTTGTTGCTATCCTCTCCCATACAAGAATATAAGACTGGGAACCGACTTTTTTTGTTCATCCCATGAAAAATGAATATATGTATACTGTTGCTGCATTTTTTTTGAATTTTTATGCCAACTTTTTCGTAGAAGAATAGAAATTCTCCAATCTATTATGTTAAAGATAGAAAACTTATGTGTGGTACCTTTTTGAAAATCTGAACAATAACGTTTAAACGTTTAGTCGGGAATTGGTTCTCATTTAATTCGGTTCCATTACCTGGAATATAATACAGTCGTACGGGATTTGTTGAAAGTGAGTTAAGATATTTTGTTGTTCTTTTAGTCAAATATGCTAACAATATTAAACGCCAGATAAGGATTAATATTTCCCCCATTGTAAAATAGTGATAATCCAGTCCGGAGTGATACTTTAACCATACGTTAAAAGAGAAAAATAAATATCCTCTAACGCTAATTCAAATGAAAATTTTTCGAACAAATAAAACGATCTTTCATAAAAATATGAAAAATCTCCATTGAAAATCAGGCAACGTTCCGGGAAATTTATTTTTACTCTACTCTCGCTTCGTTTTACTATAGAGTCTGTTATCAATAAATTGTTGTTATGAAATTATTCTATTCTTGCAATCAAATCGCCGTACACACGTGTGGAAATAACGATTTTTTGTGCAATGAGAAAATTTATTTAAAAAAAAAATGTGATGGAAGATAGTTGATATTTGCAAAGGTAGAAAAAATGCTCGCGATGAAAGATTTGAATATTTTAACGAATATACGTTTGAAATTCATTTCTGCTTGTGTGAGTTGGCTGCGATGATGATGTATTTCAATAAATCTAAAAATATAACGCAGAAAATAATATCATGGAAATCTTTTCTAATATATATTTTCATAAAAAAAAAATCGAATTTTGTCTTCTTTGCTCACCTATATATTGGTGGCTTCAGTCAGTGCATGTAGAATCGTAAATATATGGATCTGGGTAATTAATTGTCGAGGAATTTTCCTAGATATCTCAGGGCAAATGTGCTGGTTTCCTGAAAATCATTTAAAGATTTAAGCTTGCTTCATTATCATTAAACTAAGGACCCTGAATCGTAATTATTAGCAAAGAGCTAACTGTGGTCCTCTATTGTCGATGGTTATGAAAGTTAACATACTTCGACATGTGCCCCTTCATGCCAGCAGTCTACATTTATTTATTTATATCTAACCAGTTTCCATAATTCCCATAATTATGTATTTCCCTCAATCTATTTATAAGATTCCCTTTTTTTAAGTGTGCAGACAAGAAAACTGCAGTTTTTTCTGACTGAATCCGACAAAACAACAACGCATCCAGCGATACTTGTCATTTATTTTAAATCCTTTCATAATATATGATTAAGCTTTACCATTTTATTTATTTTCATATTTTGTGCTTATTTTTTGTCACGTTCTAATGATACACTTTACCTTGTTTTGACTTTCTTCTAGTTGCGCGCAAATAGATTAAACGATAAATTTACAAAATGAATGAAGCTGGAAATTTGATGACAACTTTTTTTATCCTTATGGCTATGCTGTTTATAATGTGGGGAATGTATGCACTAGTTTTCTGATTTAGTATTTTCTCTTAAATGTTTCTACATGCGTAAGGAAAATGGACGTAAGTACATACAGTTAAATTGATCTAGAATATTCATTTGCGATTTAAATTTTACTGGTCTTTTTATTCCTTTAACAATTAAGCTGCTAAATTTATTATTATTACGCAGTTATAATTAATACTACCTCGTTCCAAAGTACAGTCACGGGAAAATCACACAATCGGTCGGTAGTGAAGATTTTCTGCGCGCCATTTTCGCTGAAAATTGCGTTTTCCCTCGACAACTATGACCATACCTTAATGGGATCCATCATAATGTAAAAACCATTAGCAACCTAGAATATAGCGCTACGGAGGACAAATTGATTAAAAACTATTTTCCTGAAAATATTTCAACAAAGTTAAGATATATTAAGGCTCAAATAAATGGTTAAGTTGTACGTAGTATGAGCATGGGAGAAAAACTTTGGATTACAAATAAATAGTGAAATGAAAAAATTACCAATCTCGTTACAATATGAAGTGTTGATTTCGAAACTGCGCCTTTTGCAGCTGTCCTCGGTGTTCCCAATCCAATTCCTGCGTCTATCACTTTGAACTCCCAGAAATATACGCAACACTCATGCATCTTACACCCACTGGAATTCACGTAGAATACTATTTGAGTTCGTCATTATTGATGAATCAACATCTGGCATCCTTTCAAATTGAGCTCAGTACAAACTGACTCATTGATACTGTCTTGCTAGAATTTTCTCATTTTCTAACACCTTTTTTGTATTTGAATTAAATTGTTCCTTGATTACTTAAAGGATGTCGGATTGCTGTCTTAGATGCAAGTATATTGAGCCCTTGAACGTTTATTACTTCTCATTACCTGTGATTGCCTGTCGAGGCCAGTGTCGGGCACAAACTGTCCACATTCAATTAGGATTTTATAGATGATCTATCTCGTTACCCTAAACAGGCCAAGGAGGGTCTTTGGATTAGTGGCTAATAGTGGCTCTATAGTTTGAATCCATCCAAGCAATCAGAGACGATCGTGAATCAGATTCGAGTAGCCCAGATGACGCTCTCCTCCTCCTCAACGCAAGCTCCATATTTGTCCTTAATTTGAATGTCCTGACGCTTAGTTTGTTGATTCAGAAGGTTGAAGCCTGTTTAAAATGGCTCCTTACGCGATTTCTTGGCTAGCCTGGGGCTGTTTTGCCAAACCAAAGTGTTCGGCTTATTCTGCAGTGATTTCTTTCTCCTACCGAGAGACTTTCGCACCCACTTTCCAATGCTGATAATTGTAGTATAGCGTGAGTACATACAGCGTTAACCCTTCTAACAAACTCGCTTTCTAACGGTATTCAACAAAAGTAAGTGGAATTTTATTTGGGTTGGTAAATTTGCGCTAATATTTCCGTAAAACGCGCAAAGTATTTGCAATACAAATATAAATCTTATTGCACTTATTCTATCTCTGTCTGAGGGAAGTCGTCCGGGAGTGTTTGCGCTGTATGTACTTTCACTAGCGTGGTTTTTAGCGGACCAAACTCTTCACTTTGATTGGCTGAAGCAGGTCATGCCGGCCCATACCAATCGGTATGGACAATGTGTTTTGCACATACCAATCGCTTTGGAGGAAAAAATTTTCGAACAATTTTTTTTTGCAAATTCTCTGCGCTTACCTCAGAAGCGTCTTAAACGACAAGTTAAGCAGCTGAGCTTCAACACTTGGCAGCCATGAAAAGAAGGTGACTGGTCCTTGTTGGTTTTCGTAGAGCGACCGTTTGTTCTATCCGGTCGTTATCCGGTAGAGACCTATACTATTCGCGGATAGCTTATGGTGACTATGTCCTATGCCATATCCAATAGTGAAACAAGAGAAACAACGAAACGATAATAGCGTTAGTAAAATAGCAATAGAAAATACTTAAAAAATTGTATTCATTCGTTAAATAGAAATATTTCAAAATAATTCTTTTCTTTTTGAAAAGGTCACATATTATGAGTAACCAAATTTTAATTACAGGAACAACCTGGAGTTCCTTCTTTACTCATACTTTAATTAAAAAAAATGCCTTTTTCATGTTTACTTAGTCCCAATCGTGGAGAGTTCCTTTTTCGTGGAAATCGATTATCTAGTTGATTTCTTCGTTAACGTACTCTTCTTATGAAGTTTATCTGGTTGTTGCTGCAGGCCCTTGTTCTTGGGCTCTATAAATTCACTGTGTTGCAATTCATCGTGGCCTGTTCATTGGGCCGTATTGAATTTTTGTGAGTAAACGCTTAAGGCTCTCTTTACGATAAGGTGGTTGGGGAACAACCTTATGATGGCTATAGATAGCCTAAACTTTTAATCACTGAAAATTAAGCACTTTCCAATGGGCTGTCAAAACCCTAGTTCTTCTCATATCATTTATCACTTATCTATGAATAGTTACCGATATGTCATTAATCTTCTTTATAATTTGATTGAGATTTAATGGCTAGTTAAAATAAAAAAAAATAAAAAATAAAATTAATATTTGAAAAAAAAGTAAATAATATTCGGCTTCTAAGTTCTGATAATTATTCTCATAGCTTGATCACTAAAAGCGTTAATATTTCGAAGGAACATAAAAAAGAAAGAGATGTCAGTACACCATGTAGAAAATAAAGCGAGCTTTGCAAGATAAGAGTGGGAAGTTGTTACTGTGCATGTCAATGTTCAGGATCTCAGGAACGGCTGCTAAGGGTAAGACTCGAGGCCGCTTTACTGCAAGATTGAAGAACGTATTTCAGCCTTATGGTGCCAGGAACATTACATTAGCAGAAATTATCTGAATCTTCCATGTGTTCACCTCTCATTAACATTACGAAAAAACTGGTTCGAAACTTCTCACTGACTCGCTGCAATTCTTAGTTATGTAAAAATGCTATTGAAGAACATGTTTTAATCTATATTTGTATGTTCTGAAGTTATTCTAGATGCCATTTTTCGAAATAGATCAAGGTGCACTAGTTCCAGGTTCTTTCTGAGCTGAATTTTTTAATCTTGTTAGGGTGAAAGTCTCAGGAAGTGTTTTTTGGATTTAAAGGAGATTGGCAGCGAGGTCCACAGTGATGAACTGGCTGTCTCAATTCAGTTGTTAAGAAGTGAATGCTTAAAAAAGTAAAAATCCTGACCTGTTAACAAATATATGCCACGAAAGTGCCTTAGGATCCTTGTAATTCTTCTTGGTTTGCAGAATCCATATTTTTACAGGGTCCAGGAACATTAAATAGAAACCTGCTGTACTTAATCTTGTAAGGTTATCAGTTTTGGAAAAGGTGTAATTAATGTGGTTATGATCGGCGTTTGGAAGCTATAGAGATCGTCTTTCGTACAAAAATGCTATCATTCTACAAAAGATGATTCCGTCAGTAGTTTTTGAAAGAAAAAGCAGAAAGAAAACGAATGGTTCATATCGTTAATTGGGTTAATCAGGACTTGATTGTAAGCGTTTATCAAGGTAAGATCTTGCCAATTGTCATAAAAATTGGAAGTCGGAGCAACTTACAGCAACTTTTTCTCTGAACGTTCCTTATCCCTAATCAGGTTGAAGGTGACATAGACGTGAAGACCCACCGGAAGGAAACTATTAGCAGTATTACACGCCATGGTAATGTTTAATTGGATCGGGTGAAGTACCTCGATATGATAATTCAATAATCAGAAATTTTCAGAAATCGATTTGATTTCAAAATATTTGTAAGGGACTCTGTGAAAGAGTTCATTTGAAAAGAAGTTAATGAATATAATCTTAACGGCTCCACCTCGTAAGTGCCGTATGCCGACCTTATCTCTATCGTCTGTATAAATAATTCATGTACCATCCCGAATCTCTCTCATGCCAAAAGCATCATTTGACAACGATTCAGTCAGCGAAAGGACATTGAAAGGTTAAGATTTGGCGTCAAGGTATAAAAAGTTTGTTATTTTTTTCTCGAATACCACATCAATGTGGTGACAAAAATATATGTCATTTAAAAGTGCATTATTGGATTTGAAAAATCAATATATGTTCTCTCAATCCTTGAAGCGAGAATATGTTATTTGATTTCATTGATGTGACATGTGTATCGAAGCCTTTTCTGACTTGGGCTAAAGTCAAACCAGGCCTCGAATAAAATCAAATTGCATAGATTTGGAAGGAAAGATCTTCACGCTGGATTAAAACTGTGATGTTTGTTTCCTTTTTATCAGTGATGCAAGTCTCAGATTCCAAAGAGTCTCAGATTTCCACAATTTTTTTAAACTAGATTTAACACGAATTTAATATAAAGTTGATTACTACATATAATTATATCTAAGTCGTGGAACGAGAGTAAACTCTTATCAATATCAATTATCAGTATTGATTTCATTCGCCCTCGAAGTCAATACTAATGTGGGCTTTAGTTTTCCACAACTGGATGTACAAGATAATATAAAAAGGACCATTTCTTTTCGTTCGCACCACACTGCAAGTCCAATCTGTAGAAAATTATGAGATGAGAAATGACTCCATTTAAGCTTCGGTCTTATTGACAGTATCTATTAGTTTTAAGTTAAATTACTTAAGTACTTAATTAATTAATTACTGAAATTAACTCATGAGCGGATCTTACACAGTCTACAGGAATTTTTTTTATTTCATTTTCAATTTCTTTAGCATCAAGTTTCTTAAGAAATCTCATGAATAAAAAAACTTGTTACTTGCATAGAGTTGAACTTTATTTTTTAGATTTTTCTAAATCGAACAAAAATTTCATAATTCTAGCTTCAAGTGGTCTCATTTTCAATAGCCAGATATATTCAACCATAGTTGTTAATAAATTTTGCTTGACGTATGAATTTACTGTCATCAAGAGAATAAAAACAAAAAAATCGAATATTTTTGTAACGTTTAATCTGTTCATGTAGAAATCCTTATCGATCTTCATTTCTGTGTGTTGATTTGTTTGACAAAATATGAGCCGGAAGAGCGATAATTGACCTCTACTTGTAAATGGTTTTATTTACGTGTAAAAAATCTTTCAGTAGATAAATTGTGTATGACATACGTCAAAAGTGACAATTTTGTGACAATAGTGTTTAAATGAGGTTGCCATTTTGATTTCTGGCTAGTAAAGTCGGCCATTTTGATAAAGTTTGCTAGATTGTGCTCATTCTCGACTAAATATTGATTCAGATTTTCAACGTTATATTTCGTTCTGTGATGATTTTCATATTTGGTTGACTGGTTTTTTGAAGCTGCCATCCATAAAATTAGACTATTCCAAGATAACACCTTGAAGCTCCATCACATGCATTACGTTTGATAAAACATTGTTTCAGAGGGATGAAAATACTCGAATCTACAGAGAGTTGAAAATAATCGATTTTACAAATGGAATTTGATAAATTATAATAGATTGAAATTTTGCTCTTGGTAATTGTAAATGTTTTAATTTGTAGGGTTTTGTTCTTGTTCATTTTACTATGAAATTGTATGATTGCTGATTTTACTATGAACAAAGTCGGAAGAGAAAGTGTATTTTGATTATTTACGAACCCTTATAGTATTATTTAAGGATTGTAAATGAGAAGCAAAGACTTTGATTCAAGGGTGATGTTATATTGAAATGAAAGGAAGCATGAACTTACATGCAGACGTTTTTACATTTTTTGACATACATTCGGAGTGAATATCATGAATAAAATGCAATGGCTTCAAGCATTTTGTTTCAGTCATTATCGTATATTTTATTTTAAAACCCATTGTTCTCGTGAAATATTGTCTTGGGAATGAGGAAGATTTTAAAAATACATGGACAGTCATTTTCATATTTCCCGTCTTGATTACAAACATTTCTCTGTGGTGTTAATCGTGTTGGACTGAATCATTGGAGTCAGATTTTCCCCAAAATTTAAAATCGCGTTTATAAACAATATACAATAAAATGTACAATTTTTCGGTGTCATGAACTTTTGCTTTTCGGATACTTAAAAGAAACTTAAAATAACTCGAACCAACTTTGTACAATCTACGCTAAAACGTTGACCCTCTCGTTAGATAATGTACTATGCACATTTGCAAACTATTTAACAAATAACACGAAATGAAGAAAATATTATTCTAAATCTAAGAAAAAACCCTGTGGCCTTCGGTTTTGTTAAAAGATTTTGTGTTTGTTTTGGTAAGGTAGCCATTATTAACATGACTTCTACGATTTTAAAATTCTGACTACATGCACATGTATATTAACTCGACCGTTTCTTATGTACAAGAACATTAAAAAGAACGAGTATTTAGAGAGTATTTAAAAATATTGATTCCTAATCTTATTTTGGACCAACACGAAAATTTAGCCGCGTGATAAAAAATCTTTGGATGCATGTATGTGCTGAAATGGTCGATTTACATAAGGTTGCAAGGTTGTGTGAATAACTTATCACTACCACTAGCAGTCGATATGATAAGTTCATCTCGTTCTGTCGCAATCGAATTGAGGTGAAATAAAAATATATAGAATATATTGAATTGGTTGCCTTGTGTGTTTTTTAGTTTCTTCCTTCATTTTTCGTGTTCATTTCCATGCCTAAAATTTTCATTTACAATCATCAGGGAAAAAAATCGCAGATATTTTCTCCCCGGGCTGATCCGGTCAGTTATTATTAGTCGTTCGTTTGGAACACATCAAAATCACCCAATACAGTTCTCCATTAGAGCAAACGCACAAATAATTCACACATACACACCTCTGCTGTGTACTTGCTCCCTGGAATTTTCAAAATTCGATAAAAAGCTTTCGATTCAATCTCATTTTCATTGCAAGTCCTATTGGTTGGTGTACGGTTTGAAGTAGTGAGTAAAAATTTTTGAGTGAAATTTGTATTAATTTTGGTTCTTAGAAGTGTTTTTTATACTCTTTCGATTGAAATTTGCAATAAAACAGTAGAAAAAAGGACTTGATTTCACTTTCCTATAATGGAAAAACAGTTGAATTACTTTAATTGAGTTTTTAATCTTCAAAGAACGTTTGAATCGTCTTTTGTTTGAAAAACAAAGAAAAATTGTGTCGTTAGTTTGATTTTGTGTTTTTCTCCATTTGTTATAAAAATTTAGAATACCAACAACACCAGCAAATCAAAATGAATGAGACACGAAGCTTGATGACCACATTCGTTATTTTGGCTGTTCTATTGTTGATATTGTATGCATTCTATGCCAGCTTAGCATCATAATTACTTTTAAGGAATTGTTCAACATGAAGACAAGATTATATTTACGGAAGGTAAAAAAAAACAACATTTTTTGAAGTAATGCAGTATTCATGTGTCCGTTACTAATTGCTAACCATATCAAAGATATATGCCATGTGAAATAACACATGCTTAGATTTATATAAGAAGTATTTTTCACTTACTTAACTTTAAAAATAAAATAAAAATAAAAAAGTGTGCAAAGCATTTACTGAAACACTTTGGCTTGTCCAAATTGAATGCCTGAAGTCACGTTCTCCTGACTGTTCTGATGAAGTAAATCACCTTAGTAACTAAATATAGATTAAAGATATTGCAGAACTGACCGGATGCTGTTTCGTTGTGCAATATTCTAACATTTGCTCAAAGGTGACCAATAGGATGTGTATTGAGGTGCAAATGTTCAATTATTTTGGGTATTCTGTCAAATAGTTCCGAAGAAGATATTTCATGGTACAGTTAAATGTCCTTTTGTCGACTTGCAGCACCAGTTGCTGCCTCAATGAATTTCAATTCAATCTTTTTAATTTTTACCAGGATATCTTGATACGTGGTCATTATTTTATTAATAATACAATTGAAGTTCCAATGACAAATCCTGTCGAAATGTACCAAGTCAAAGTTCGATTGAAATTTCCTAGAAAATACATCATGTGGCATGGTCCTTTATATTTAACTAAATATTGAATCCTTTTGACTGGTGTTAATTATAATAAAATCTTGCAAAATTACCTTTAAAATCAAATTACTGAATCATGAAGTAATCGCATACATGTATCGGTTTTGAGTCCACTTTTACATACATTGCACATCACAATATATAAATATTAAAAATAATAAAATAATATGAAACAGCAAAGGATACACGGAAGTGTATCCGAGTACAGAAAGATACACTTCCGTGTATCCTTTGATGTGTGTATTTACCTACAGGAAAGGCCATGTTAAACTAGATCTTTTGCACCGGAAATTAATTTTTATAGTAAATATTTTCACTTATTCTAACGTTTGACTGTGGATATGAAAGAATAGGATCTAAAGGACCTGCAGGATTTCATCATTATTTAGATACGTTTAAAGCTACGAATTATTATGTGAAGTTATGATGTATATTGTCATGATTCGAATGTCTTTAAAATACTGCATTAGAAGTCTCAACAGCATTCATAAAATATTCTATTTAAATTCTTTTTACTTATGTAAGCCATATGCTTTTAAGAACAAAAAGCCATGTAGATCAGCTATTTTTTCTTCTTTTTTAATTTTAAGTTTTCATTCGACCAACGAACTTTTTTTCACTCTATTTTTCTTTACTTTATTTTTCACTCTACAGTGTTTCCCTGAAAAAAGAACAAAAAAAAAAACAAATACGTCTGTTGCCATTGTAATCTATAACCTCTGAATATGAGAAATGTTCAAAAAGTAACGAGAATTTGGTTCATTTTATAGAAAATTTGATTCTCAAAAAATTCTCAGAAATTGGCTAGTTCTCGATTTTCGGAATAGTGTTAAGCTCTTTCTGGATTTCTCCTTCGCTATCGTTTATGCATGTACTAGATTTCTCGATAGTTTTATTGTTCAAACAGAACAAAGCAATTTTTATGTGAATTACGATTATATACATTTTGAGTATTGTTCAATTTGATCTTCTTACATTTCCTCAAAACTTCTTGTCACACTAGTCTTCTAATTATGAACTCCATCCTTGAAGTGTGAGTCCAAAAGCCTAAAAAAATAAACTCTCATGGCTGCTATCACCGCTTTATACTCCACGAAAAATTCACGCATGAATTTTTTCGTTAGTGGAAGCCATCCCTAGTCTGCCACAACAACAATTTGGGGTTATTTTTAACCAGTTTATTGGTAATGCACCTACAAAACTTTCCTTAAAAATCAGGTAATCACCTTCTTGTTTTTTCTGGATCGCTTCTCATCTAAAAGTCAAAGTATCCGGTTGGTACCGAAGTAACTCTGTTTTTGTTCAAAATTCAACAACTCTGGAACAAATCTGCTGGCCATGAGTTTCGTACTATAGATTCCAGCGAATTGTAATCAAATTGATATCATATGAATGTATCATAATCCAATTGATACCTCAATATAACCATCAACTTCTGTAATCATGATTCGGTGATCCTGCCTAACTATTTCTTCCACTTCTTTATCATTTTTTCTCAATAAACATGTTTCCTTAGAGCCTTTTGCTCTTGGCATCAAAAAAGAATGTACGCCCACGTTCTAAACGGTATAACCATGTTTGTCATAGGTGGTAAATGGTTTTGATTTATTCAAATTTTTTCAAAGACACGAATTACGGATCAATATTAATTGTTTTCCATTTTATTAAAAAACCAGAAATATATGCAAATTATCTGGCAAACAAAAACCTAACCTAAAAATCAGTTTTGCCCTGTCCGTAGCGGTATATGTCTTGGCCTGTTCTACTACCTGGCCTTGTTGTCATTTGACATTTGTACGCAATACGTGACGCTAATTTATTTGTATTCGATCTTACAGGCTAGTTATCCAATTACAAAAAAAAAAAAAAAATGAAACGGTCATGCCATTTGCAGCGTCAGATGTGCTCAAGGAGCATACTAATCAATTCTTGTACTATCAAAAGAGAAAAAAAAATCAATAAAAAACTTAATTAAACTTACTTAAGCTCTGACTTTGACGAGTTTTTGGATCAGCGATCGACTGTTTAAATTTTTTAATAATTGCGTCATATTTCACTTTAATAGTTTTGACCCAACTTTATAGGAGTTAAAAGTAAAATTTAATGTCAATTTGTTGGTCATATCCTGACGTTATTACAATGATAAAAAAGTGGGGAGTCTTGAAAAGGGGCATACAAAACACACTATGTCAAAACTAACAGGTCCTGTTGGTAGTTATTGCAGTCATAGAGTGATGCATGTTTATGCTTGGATCTTGCAAAGTTCGTCCTAAATATCCAATACGTACTTACGGACATAATGCAGATATTTTTCTAGAGAGTATATTTTGAGAGTTTAATTCCATAACCGTGTCATGTAGCCGGTCAGCTCAAAATTTTAATTCCTGTTGATAAAGCAATAATTTTATAAGGTGTGTCTCAAAAGTTCCCGGACTGGTCAAGAATAAAGGAAACTATGAATGATTTCGGCAAAACGGATTTATTTTATTCAAAGTAGTTCCCTTCGGCCTCCCTACACGGCTTTGCACGGTCTATAAGCCTGTCACTCTTTGATCATTGTTTGCAAAATGTTTTCTTTTCATGGCCAAATGTATTTTCCGAACAGAAAATAATCACATGGTGCCCAATCAGGCGAATACTGTGAGTTGTTGATGGAAAGAATGCCATTTTATATCGAAAAATCGGTCACAAGCGTTGAACGATGAGCTGGCGCATTATCATGTAACAAACGCCATCTTTCACATTCACGATAGGCTGGCCGAACACGACGTATTCGCGAAAGCAAACGCTTCATAACGCCAAGATAAAACACAGCATTAACCGTTTGGCCTTGTGGAATGAGCTCTTTGTGGACAATACCCTTGGAATCGGTTAAAGCAAGTCAACATTGATTTGACTTTTGTCTTCTCCAATCGTGATTTTTTGGGTATGGGGTCATCCGGATGCTGCCATTCGGCACTTTGACGCTTGGTTTCGGGATCATAGTGCAATGGTTTTGTCACCAGTTACAATAGCTTTTCGGTAGTTTGGATCCTTTTTGTCTTCCTTAATCAAATCTTTGAAATTTTGAATGCGAACCAGTTTGTGAGGAAAGAATAGTGCGCAAATCTTTCTGAAGCGCAAGTGTTCCGTCGAAATGCGATGAATCGATCCACGGGACATATTAAGCTACATTTCCATGTAACGCAATGAGTATTTGGCTAATATTTAATAAATTCACGCACGAATTCAACGTTCATTTCGTTCACAACTGATCTTGGACGGCCAGAAAGTTCGTTGTCATCCAGCTGATCCCGGCTTTCTTTAAAACGTTTAAAACCTCTGGAAGATAGAAGCATATCACATCATTTGATGCGTTTGACCCCCGTTTTACCGAGTTTAAAATAGAAATTAATATTAAATTAGAAATTAATATAATCTTTGTTCAAAATTCATTTTTCGATCGATGAAACAAAATTACTGTCACTTAGAGCGCAAAAACTTGGGTTCGGTTCATCCAAATGTCATGAAATTTTGACACAATGTCTATGATAGATGTTAAATGAAATACTGTAAAGATCTTTAGGATGCCACCACCAGTTTTCTTTATTCTTCTCCAGTCCGGGGAATTTTGAGACCAACCTTGCAGTTACTGATGTAAAGTAGACTAATGTTTCTTTGTCTCTTCCAACTGTGCATATGTGATGTTCTCGTACAATAAATCCTAATAAACAAATAGCTAGGATTGCAAATATAATTTCTAGTGCTCCAAATGTTTCCTTTTTTCCTCATTCTTGACTAATAATACATTAGACAATTCTGAATCCCAGGAGAATCAAAATGTTTACTTCAAGTTGGTGAAAAATTCAGAATTAATGCTGATATAGAATTGGGACCCCCCCCCCTCTGCTGAATCAAAAAATGATGAAAGTAAGTTTCGGTTTGCTGGTTTTATAGTAATGGTTCCGGCTACTACTGGCAGTGAGAGTAATAATAAAACTGCAGTAATTAGGGCTTGCACTTGCTTTTGTTATGGTACTGAAATATGATAATTTTCTGAGGGAAAATTTTATCCTCGTATCCTAGTCGGAAGCCTCGGTTTAGATATCTCTGGAAGGTCATGGAATAAATCTACTGCACTGCCATAGTAATGGTGGTATTGTGATTGTATCTAATTCAACTTGGACATTTTCTCTTATATTACTTATCTATAGGGTTTATAAAGTCAGCGAAGTTGAAAAAGAAATTATCAGTATACACTGTTCCAAATAATTGTATCGAGCGATGTGTTTCGAAAAAGTAAAAGAGGGGTTATATTGACGGCAAGACTGTGATTTTTGCGAAATACCTTAGTGATCTAATGCGTCAAAAATATATAATGGGTTTTAACACATACACGATAAAAAGATGAAACATTTAGACAGTGTCGTGTCTAAATGTTTCATAAATGTTTCAATTTCATGCTTGCTGAAATTTTTTGCCACGATACGGCTGAAACTTTTTGACAGCCTTGATTGTCATACGATCCTAATCATTATCTCAATACTATCTCACCCTATTAGAGCCAAAGTCTACAGAATGAATATTCAAAAACCATCTACAGAATAAAAAAAATGAAACCAATTCTTGGTAATTTCAATAAAAGCTTCAGTGTGAGAGTAGCAATGAATTGTGAAGGGAGAGCACCCAATTTCCACAAGCAGAATTTAAGCAAGGTATCATTATCGCTGGTCCCACACTCCACTTTTATGTCCTGGGACATACAATTCGAGTTGATCTAACCGCGAAAGGACAACAGAATGCGCGTGTGGTCAGCATTACCTTTGATTCGTTTTGGAGAACTATTAAAATAAATGTGATCCTCCTATGGCCAGAAATTCCTTTCAGTACACTAACTCTTATAGGCTTCGTAACTCTGCAACATTCAAAAAACACTTCGATTCGTTAGAAAAGATAAGATTTGTAATAAATCGAAGTGTTCTAGGTCAGGATTTTTGCACTGCGCTGTCATGCGCTAATTAATTCTTCAACTTTATTGCCGCTCATCGTTTCAAGAGAATTTGAGTATGTTCCCGATTTTGTATTTTCCAATAAGTACGTTCCACCTATGCACTCGCCTAAGTAAATGGATTCGTGATTAAAATATCGTGTTTATGCATTAACAACTTATGGTTTATTTACATGTCTCATTTGGCAAACTTTCAAGTAGTTTTTTGCTGCCTGATACTTATTGTACGTTTATGAAATTCGAGCTAGTAGGTCAGTTCATTGTCTCCATGTCCTGTCCGCGAGATTATCGATGGGCAAAAGCAAATATAACGTTGAATCTATTTTTGCATAGAACACACCTCACCATTTTATTTTCACTGCAAACATAGTAAATATCTTTTTGACATTTTAGCTTGGCAGCCTTAAATTAATGGCACTGACTGTGCTTTGTACGTAATGCATTTTTGAACTGTTTTTCTTTTTCAAAATGGAAAATCTCAATTTGATTTTGATAGAATAGACTTTGATTCGATAGAATAAAATACACAACAATAATTTTAGTTCATGGCAGGCAGTTTCACGAGCACTTCCTGCGTACTAAATGGTTCGAGGGTCTGTCGATCTTCAATGCAGGAATTCCAATTGTAACATACAATTTTAGTCCTGTTTATTCTGTGTTGGATGGTATATGTAGAGTTTTTGTTTAAGCTAGAATTTCTCTACATATATAACGTATTTATAATTTTTCTAAAATAATTTAAATACAGAAATTGATCGGATATTCGATTCAGTTTATCAGTATCTGAAAAATAGTTATAATATACATTTTTTATACAGAAATTGAATATGGTCAATGATAAAAATGAAATTGTCGCGAAAACCCTTAAAATCTCTAAAATTAAAAAATTAAATCGAAAAATTTATGGCTCTTGAACATACACCTTCATTTTAATCAGCCCTAGCGCTTATAGCGGGCTTAGGAAAAGTCTACACCACTTCGGGTGCGACTGTCTCTAGTGGCAAGAATTGTCTAGGAACCGCTTTGACAGTACTTTTGACAGCACTCGTAAATAAATTGTTGTGTCATATGGTTTCAGTTGCAAGCTAGAACTATTTCAAACAAATGAAAAGAAATATTTTGAAATGTTGTCTCATGACAGATCAATACGCATTGCAAACGGGGAAAGAAATGTATGGCTTATAGTTGTTATGTTGTGCTAGAAACAATAGCTCGTATAAACTTCGTTGGTTCCCGGTCCAAAAATTTAAATGTCACAATTCACTTCGCAATGTTCAGTGTGTTGTCGAGAAAGTCGATGCAATTGTGCAAAAACTTATGTAAGACAGGCAAACGAGCTTGGTGATAAATACCTTTGAAAAAGTAAATTTTGATCACAAATAATTTTGAAGTATTTGCATAAGACAGAATTGAAGTGGTAGCTCGATCTGAGCACCACAGAAGTTAACCATGAAATATTTTATGGGTGGAAATATTACTTATGATGCATTGATGAAAGGTGAATAAATTGAGCCAAAGTGGAAATATATGGAGTCATTGCTTTCAAACAATAATGGACGATAAACAGTGGATAACATACGACAATATTGTACAAAAGAAATCTTGGTTGAAGCGAGGAATATCTTCTGAAATCTTCTTCTGGCTTCAATCAATCAATCAATCAATCATTGCTTCAATCAATGAGCATCAATCAATCAATCCTGGCTTCTTTCAAAGCCAGGATTGATGCTCAGAAATATGAGGCTGTATGTTTTATAGAACCAAAAAGATCGTTGGCTATGACCCGCAGTAGCCTGAAAACGATCAGTTCTTAGTAAGAAAAAGTCTTGCTAAAATGTGTCCTGCTAGTTAAATAACACCAACTAATTGATAAAAATCGATCAGCAAAAAGGAGGTTCTTTTTCACTATGACAATGCAAAAGAGCGTATGTACATCTTTGACTCGAAAAAATTTAGAGCTCATAGCGGGCAAGTTCAGACTATCGTTTTTTGGTCGTTGTAGAATTCGCTAGAGGTTATGAATGCAATTTCACGATATGTCGGTGAAAATCCCGTGTCCTAGTTTTTTCTGCAAATAATACAGAAGTTCGCGCGACTATTGTTTGATTTTCCTCAAAAAAGGGCGTAATGTTATTAATCGAATTGGTACAAATCTGCTTCATTACAGTTCCTTGAAAGTATAAAAAATATGCTTTTGAATTTATATTTATTTTATAAATAATTAAAAATGCTCTGAACAAGGCTTTTCTGATGAGGTTTGCGTCCTCATAGACAGAATAAGTTACCATGCTGAATTGCACTGAATTTCAGGAACTCATTCTCGAAGTAGTGTTCATCCTAATCGATCCTGGTTATATAAGATGACAAAAAATTGATGCTTCCATCTTTTTTTGAGTTGACTATGATTTTAAAACTTATCCGAAGACGCGAGATCCATGATATAGCGTACTTCAAATGTTAACATTACTATGTACTACTAGGACTAAAATACATTAGGGATCGAAGTTTGTAAATGAGAAACTTTAATGACTGACTCATAAGTTAGCTTGCTGGAATTGGAAATCCTTTTAATATCCACGCGGCATAAATTTCAAAAAATTCGTTTGAGTAACCTTGTCACACCTGTCATGTGGTATTGCTCAAGATTTTCACTCGAAATTATCGACATCAGCAAATTGGTGGTTTCAGTATTATTAGCAAATGCACAGAGCAGACCAAAAAGAAAATGTTTTTTTTTTTCGTGAATTTGAATTCTGACCAGGCTAAGTGGGTATTGGCATTTTTATTTATATATTTTCAAATTTTGATTGTTTATTTCGCTTTCATATTTCAATTTCACAAGACACGAATGCTTTAGCGCGGTGAATTGAGTTATTCAGACAGTATTAGATTACAAATAAATGATTTCAATGTATTGAAAAAAAGTTGTTGCATTGTAAATTATAGCCGATGGAGACTTCTTAAGCTATCCTGATATTGAATATTCTTAAGGAATCAATAGATCTTTTGATCTTCCTTGCAAATTCAATCAACCTTGGGAAATTGATCTGGGTGTGAGTAGTCTGGTGCAAATTGTTAAATATTTTATTTATATTTTGAAAAATGTCATGGTGTGTTTTGCGACTGTTATAGATTCGTCTAGCAATGTCCCGAGTGTCTCAAAGAAAGAAATATGATCAAGCCTTCAGAAGTTTTAATACTTTTAAGATGATTACTTCTGTATCAATTGTTTTTCAAAAGAAAACCTTGAATACATTCCGAAAAAAAATATAACTATTACAATCAAGATACAAGTATCTGTTGGTATACAAGTGATCTGTATACATGTTATGAGATGCAAAATTCTAGGAGTACGCCTTGCTAACCTAACATCAATTCCTTCTAGATATTGTTTTCAACGTCATCAGTGCGTCTTCAACAGCAAATTACTGAAGGAAAAAAATTAACAAAAATATAAGGAAGTTTTTCATGTATCGAAATTCGGGAATGTTGAATACGCTGCTATGGCAATAAACATGCCAGTGGAGCTGCTCTGTGGCCCTTTTCTTCACCATCGATTTGGTTCTCAAAGTCAAAACAGCCCAAAAACTTGGGTCCTTGAAAAAAACTATGTAGAAATAAGTGAAACGTGGAAAAACTAGGAAGAGTCAGATCAGCTGGCCAATCGGGATCTAGATTAGACACAATCAAAATGTAACAATACACAGTGACAGACCAGCTCACTCCTTTTGGAAAGGGTTAGATGTGGTTTTGAATAACAACGACTACTGAAAATGTTGAGTTCTTTGGCCTTACCTAAATATTATGAGAACAAAACAAGCGCCTGGGGAAAAACTCAAATGGCTTGAAAACATTGAAAAAAAAATGGTATCATTTTAAGCGGGCCAGTTTTTCTTTGGTCAAAAGGCTACATGATGAGGAGCCTGAACAGGCTACTAACGAGCTTCCAATGAGAGAGGAAAAAGTACAGAAGACTATCTTTTAAATTTTCCCGATCCAACAGAACAAACGCCCCAATTGGACAAGGCAAACTAACGTTGCAAAACTACAATGCCTGGTGACTACGTAGCTTGTTGGTTTCTGTAGAACAACAGGCTTAACCACATCTTTATGCAGAAGTTGCATACCGAGGGAGCCTATGTGGCGCCGATGCTGGTCTGAGCATAAAAACTATCAGATCCAGTGTTTTGACATAATTTGACAGCTGGTATTTTGAACTTACCGCTTTAAATAAATTGTTATTATACATTGCGTCCATTACATACTAGAACCACTCAAAACAAATGAAAACCCAGAAGTCAGATATGTTTTGAAAGTTTGTCTCAAGGCAGGTTTCAACGCATCGCAAACGGGCAATGAAATGTATGGCTTATGGTTCTCATGTTGTATTAGAACCAAATGCGTGTAAATACTTCACTTCACTTCGCAATAGTCAGTCCGTTGTGGCAAAAATCGATGAAATTGAAATTTCACATGTCAAGAAAGTATGGCTTTACTAAATAACCAAATTAAGAAATCAATCCTTAAAAAATAAATAAATCAATCAATAATTAACTAAATCTATAAATTAATATAAATAAATTTTGAAATAAAATAATTATAACAATAAAAAAGATTGGATTAAAATTATACAGATCAAATTTAGATAATTTATAAAGTAAGAGCATGGTAGCCATAAAAACAATTAAAAAAACTTAAAAACAATTTCCTTTTTTATGAAGGAAAATGAATATTCCTAATTTGTTTTGATTATTTTCAATCCTTTTTAGTTAGAGAAAGCGACGCTCATTTGCCATTTCATAGAGTAGTAGTATTTCGTAAAGTAAAATGCGAGGCGACAATGTCAGTGGTCTCTGGGGTGGCGAAAGCATTGGAAGGATTTATACCGAATGCTTCTGTTTGAAACTTTCCAAATATTTATTTAGATAGTGAAATAAGCCCTAATGAAGACGAAATTATCCGATGTGAATTCTGTCCTCGTCTTCGGTTTGCATAGGGGACAATGTGATGAATACGATGAAAGAGAAATGGATGTAAGGAAGCGCATAATCTGGAACAGACAATAATTCCCAAAAAACATCAATTGAGTCAAAATTGATAGTTTGTGGAAAGTTGGACGAAATATTATCGGGAATAAAGTTCCCATAAAAGATCTGCTACGCTGCAATGACCCTCCAATGGGAAAAAAAACCTTGAATTTATCAAAGGGAAATTTTTTTGAATTTTTCAAGGATTTTTTAACCTACAAGCTACTTAATCAATTAAAACAGAACACAAAGACTTATGATGCGCATAAATAAAAAAGAAGAAAGGACATTGTCACCGCAGTCACTTGACCGCACACGGCGCAATATTACGATAAGGGATTTCTGGTTCTTAGAGCAGTTATAGTAAACATTTGGACAATGCCACTTGCCACTATTACGGAATATTGGAGTACGTTTTAAATAAGTCACATTTCATATTATTCGAATAAATTTCCGAAGGATCAATTATCTTAAAATCGTAAGATAACAACACTACGGTAGTTTGCGGGGTATAACTTGCTACATGTGATAAATAAGCTCACTAATTTCAAATTATTATATATAAGACGATGAATTTGTGATAAAATTCAAAGGTCGGATTTCACTTATTGCATAGAATCCACTAAAGGCCAGCAAACGCGTTATTCGCATTTATCAGCTGAAGGATTCTGGAACTACTTTTATTTGAGAAATACTAAGGTCGTCAGTACTCAAAATGTTGTCGTAGTAACAGTGCTCACGTTCGGTTCAACAGATCCTGTGTTCTAATCCTTCTAGTGACAGTGATATTTGAATTCGTGTTTCAGATGTTGGAGTATCACCTCAACTGAACAGTGAAAGGTACCTTCGGAGATACAATCAAACCCGAGCAGGTTTCAGATAGGTCACCGCCTCTCAAACTTTGTTCTTGAAATCAGGGAGCTCTAACACACTTCACGGTCCAAGCTCTGTGGTGAACTGCTGCACAACGAAAACTGCTGTACCAAGTAGGCCAGCCAACACAACAATGATAATACCAGCCCTTAGAAATTTCTTCCGTTCATAAACTATGTTGATGAATAAAGTTCTAGGTGTGTAGGTGAATCACATATTTACTGACATACATTATGACGGCTGTCATGTAGTCAATAAATTAAATAAACAGGAGTGTCATTTGACCGGAACAATACTTGTCAGTAAGGGTTGTCAGATGTAAAACAGACCCAGAACAACAAAATGAAAATCAATTCTAGCATATCGTCGAATTGAAAATGTTGTTCTGACACGGAAATATAAGGAGTTTGTGATGTGTTAACAAATTAGTAAAATGCAGAAGTATTGGCTTACCAAAGAGATTAGAACCCAGGTACATGTTTGTAGTTTCCAACAATGTTGGTAAAACAATCGAAACGAGGTTTTCGACAACCATAACTTTGAACTTTCGGATGAATACCCAATTTTAAAGAAATGTACCTCGACTGAAATTTTTATATTATTTTTACTGGGATAAATCAGGACTACAATGCTGTTTGTAGTCGAAACGAAATAGATGGAATACATAAGATGAGCTGTTACTGCAATGCATTTTTAAACACGATAAGAATTTATCTTCGAAATTCTTGGTGAAAAGAAATTACCTTCTTTCTACCAAATATCATACAAAAGTAAACTGCAATCATTTTTCGTAACATTGTTTTGAAGGCTTTTTGATAAATTATCAAAGTCAAACCATTCCATCATTCTTTTGTACCCTGTAAGATATTCGAAACATCCGATAACATTTCGTTCTGGAATTTTGTCAAGCCCTTTAAATTATCCTTTTCAATGGACTAATTTGATTAGCTACCAAAATCAAACATTTTATAAATTGAAGTGTAGCGAATCGATTAAAAGTGTTGTGCGTGGATAGAAGGTGCTCCGTAAATACATTTAAAAGAATTCTTAAGATCAGATTTATTGCTGATACAGAATAAACAATTAATTGAGGTATTTGATTGGCTGGTAAATATATCATCAGTAATTCAGTCCACTGCTGTTTATTTTTAATTTATTCTGCACATTTCCTATATACTTTGTTACTCATCCCACGTTTCTTTTTTGTATAGAAATTGAAACATATAACATATTATATTTTATGGTTTATATGTTTCTGTCACCATTTCTTTAGGAATATGAGTAATCACATAGAATCTCCATCTTTTTAAGTCACCTACATTTTACACGCTGAGCAGAGTCCTTGGTATTCGATACATAAATTTCGGAAGCATTCATAATTCAGCTGCAAAACACATTTAATACGAACAAATAGCGAAAAAAACTACCCCACATTTCCGCCCAGAAACTGAAAGTCCCCTTTGTGCCGGCAAACCAATATCTATCATCCGTTCTATGGTTTTTTCACCTAGTTCTAAATTTAAAAGATATTTTTGAGGCCGGGCGAAACAGAACATAAATATCTGTTTTGCGGCTGATTTGAGTTCCAGTGTGGTAAATGGTTTCCAATTATTTTTACATTATGTACACAGAAATCGCGTAAGTACGCATTACAATAATTGACTTGTGCGTATTGGGGATTAAGTACTCGTGATTTTATCTGTTTCACGTATTCTACGCATAAACGAAACATAGAAAAACAACATCTTTGAAAAATGTATTGGTCTGATGTTAATGTGTTCTTAAAAATAACACACAATGATGTAATCAATTGAACATTATGTTTAACAGGATAATAATTTTGATTTCTTTGAAATTTTTCATTTCGCTTTCCCGGCAACCGTGTTTTTTCCTGCAGAAAGTTAAAAAAAAACATTAAAAAGAACGACTCCATGAGGTCAGTTGAGACGGATATAAAATCAAATGAAAAATGTAAAGCTAACACAAATATTTATTTCAGATAGCGCCTGGCACAGTTTAAATCTTTTCTAAGCGTGTCGATAATTCAAAGCTTTAATGGACCACGAAATTTATTAATTGGCGACATACAGCGTTGCTTCACTCAACTGAAATTCCCTGATTCAATATTTTAGAAATTTGATGGCAGGATGGAATCAAACACTTGAATTTCATTCTCGCATAATAAAATTGTTCGAGATTAAAATATGGTCCCACCATATTTTTGATTCTACGGTGATATAATTATGATTTTATTTGTGCTGATATAAATAATAGAAACTGAGAATTTCTACAAAGACACCCGGAGATGACAAAATAGATTTTTTTAAACATTATTTAGATGGCGGACCTATTTCAATGTCATCTTTAAATTGGTATTTGTGTACATAGACAATTTTCAATGGTACGGTGTGGTATATATCGCAGTTCCACATGCTATACAAATTGCGGAGAGAATATTGTACACATAGATTACATGTTGCAGAGTTGACAGAATTTTATTTTGAAATATTCCTGCGAATCCACTAACAAATAGTCTCAAATGGATAAAATCATTGTTCGTTGATTTACTTCCCATAAAGCGAAATGTCAAGGGATCCCTTTTAACCAATACACAAAGTTGGGATTGTTTCCATAAAAAAATTATGTTCGATACTTTTTAAAGTTTCACACGAAGATGTACAACGCCCACAATAATTTATGCTTTGAAATCAGATGGTTACGTCGATCGTGAGAGAGTCCAAATCGAATTATGGCTTCTAGAAGGAGTTATCTTCAATCATTTACATCCCGTCGCCTTATTTTTCAGTTTCCAGTGATTTAGCATGAACTGCTTTCACCTTCCACTGAATCCTAATATTTTTTCCGGCGTTTCTTCTTTTAAATTCGAATTATCCTCTATGGAGATCATCAGCGTAGTCTATCTTTTTTTTCATATTTTCAGTCCACTTCGCACTTACTAATATAGGTCGACATGCATATCATGAAATTCATCAAACATTATCTGCGCTTTTCCAGCGTTTCCACAGCGTAGCTTCATACAGCGTAAACACTCTTGGACGGCTTCTCTTAGACAGAGATAGCAAAGGCACAAGTACATTAGTATTTGTACTGCAGTTTTGTGCAAAAGCTTTGGGGGGAGGTGACCTTGCTTTCTGTGAAAATGAGAGGGAGTCCAGCAAAACATATAAAATTCTATTGATTTTGATCGAGATCTGTTAGATCGGGAGTTTGCATGAAGTGTTAGCGCTGCATGTCCTTGTCCTATGATAACCCGAACAGGACCCTTCTAACATCTAATCGCATAAGGTCTAAGCGCATTCACTCAAGAGTACAAAAATGCTATTTAATTTTGTAAATATTTTCTGATACCATTCTCATTATCTCGTTTTATCAAGAAAGATAAACTTCCAAAATGCTTAAGTAAAACTATAAGAGCCTTCTTGTACCTAATTTAGCTAGTATTACTTGCAACACATTCCAATTTATGAAGACATCCCTCGCAATCTCTCCTTACGTTAATCTACGTTTTTTAGTAATCGTTCTCTGTGGTATGGACGAGTTATGTTACGAGTACCGTATCCCTTTTTGTGCTCAGCATATCCAGGTTGGTCCTCTTTTGCGATAATGCTGTGGCAACGTTAATTAGCTCTCGGCGTCCGACTACGTTCAGAGACTAAGTGTCTGGAGTTTGTAACGTTTTACATCTGAAATATGACTGTACATCTATAGTGACATTAGCAGACACTATCCTTAAAGTTATTTATCTGTAGCCAATAGGCTGAACTAAAATTGCGGAGGGGAAAAGGTAAGGAAATGTATCAACAGGAAGATGCTCATGCAGAAACGTGAACTGATGAAAAATGTGCAAGAACAATTCAATGTGAACAAACTCTCAATCTACCGTTATTCAACCAAAATAAGTAGAATTTTTCTCCTCGCCTTTTCTCCTCCTCTCTTTTTTCCGTAATACAAGCGCATCCCGAGCACACATTTACTTGTGCTCTTGCTATCTCTGTCTGCGAGATGCCACCCATAGGTGTTAGTGCTGTGTGCAGTTAAGCCACGCAGCAAGTTTGGGCTGCTGCTTTTGAAAAATTAGGCACGGTGACCTTTGAGCATATTCTATGTAGTCCGGATTAATCCATAAGCGATAAATATTTTTTCCGCAAACAAATAAAAGGGTTGATCTTACAGCGATGAAGAGGTGAAGAGCAGGAGTTTGGTCCATTTCAACGACACAGACGAAACATTGCATTCCGAAGGTAGCAATAGGACTTTTTCCGCTGTAGCTGAAATTCAGTTAAGGAAGGAAAAAGAAAATAAAAATCAATTTCGTGATTCTTCACTCTCCATTTGCAAAGTTTTTGTAGGAAGTCAAAGAAGTGAACCTTGGTGGCGGTATATTTTCTCCGCCTGATGATGTTTTCTCAAAAATTTTCTCCTTTAATTTGTGTAAATGTATCAATGCTATAGTCTTATAGGGATCTTTACTGTAAGAATTTGGATATACAAGGATAAATAAGTGCAAGAGCAATTTGTTCCATTGAAATATGAAGCAAGAGAGTAAATTCATCACAGCTTACTAGGGGCTAAGTTTTTTCTACTACGGTTGGGCTAATTATTGCTTCTTTCATTGATATTGATGGTGTTTTTATTTGACTTGCAAAATATACTTAAAACACGAATTTTTCCGTTCAAATTTTTATTTAACATTATACGATTTTCCGGCATTGGTTGACCGATTCAAAATTCCATCCTGGAAGGACCACTTGTTTTTTATTGACGAATAAGTCCTCTAGATACTTTTTAACCTTTTCCTTACGTTACATAATTCGACTTTTTGTGGAGACCCTGACAAGTATTTGAAATTCCTTGAAGGATCAACGCTCTGCAAGCATAATAGAAGCTTCCAAAAACTTCATATTCAATTGAAATTAACTCATAGAAGTGTGGAATAACTCTATGGAGTAACTTGTTTCTAAGACTAACTTTTTCTCTATGGAGCAACTTCAAGGTCCTTACAAATAACAAGTCCGGCTCGTTTTTTGGGTGTTTGTATTTATTCTGTCCGAATGAATGCGCAGAGTACGTAAATTAATCATTGTGCTTCTTGGAAAAGGTTCTCTTATTCCACAAAATTGACAAGGAAACTTTCTTGGGATGAAGTTATGATTGAAATTTGATGATTAAGGCCATCTGCGTTTACCTTAGGATCGTTTCGATTCCAGATTGCTATAAACAACTCATTTTCAGTCTCTTGTTATCAACCTCTACAGAAATGACAGATAATTAGGACTCGTAAAGACTCGTAACGAAACATTTTGGTAGGGATGAGATGATAGGAATCTCATAGGTTCAATTGGGATTTCTGAGTCCATGGAGAATCCATACCACGATTCAGCTGGCGCTACTATGTTTATCAAGGTGTTTTTGAAGCTTAATTTTGAAATTTTAAGTGTATTATCTATGTTTTATGACGGCTTAAAGGCAAGGCTTAAATCAAATACATTCCTTTACGTGACTCCATGGATAGATTTTATTTGTCTAGGTCTCAAAGCGCTCCTAACATGCCTTCTTTGGTATGGAATTTAAGTTCTTTCAGGGATGGGCCCATTACATGCGCAATGATATCTAAACTTCATCCTTTTCTAAAATTAGGTCCTTTCTAGTCCGTTCTAATATAAAGCTAAATCTTTGATAATTACCCTTTGAATAATCGATGGCAAGCGTGGTTGTGACCAAAACCCAATGTCAATCATTTTTGCTGGAGATATTATTGCCCAGCCTTAAAAGTGGACCCATTGTATTTAGTGGGTGGTTTCACGAATGATTAATAGTATGGATGTCTAAGGAATCGAATAACAAATGCTATTATGATTGATTTTATTCGAATTTGCCGGATTGGAAAGGACGCTTTATTTGCTGTCCATCAGTCCTAAATTTATATTTATGATGGCAAAGCTTTTGAGTTTATTCAGTTTGGCTCAACTGTCATTGGTATTTGATCATGGCACTATTTGGATTTTATTCCATAGTATTTATTAATATTCCCAGGTTGTTGGTAATATATGATCATAAGGTCCTTTATAGTTCGATAATTAAACTAAGTTAGAAAATGTTCATTGAAGCTTGGAGACAATTGCATAACCTCTTCAGTCCATTTTTATGGCCAGAATGGATTTTAGGTTAATACTCTGTAAGGATCACATGATTAAATTTAAGGATTGCGAATTTTTGTATAGATTACACAGTTAAGCAATTAAAATCCTTTGATGTCCATATGTTAGCCATTTCTTCTCAACATTAAATTAGATAACAGCTGGTCTGACAAAAATTAGATTGCAACGTGTTGAATTCTTTTTTGAACGCTTTTCTAAACACGCAAATTTCAAATAAACACACGATCTAAATTCGTCCTGTTTATACTTTTGGCTTCAATTAAAATTTGATTTAACAACAAAACAACAGCAGGAACAACAACAATGAAAAATAATGCACAGTTCAAGGTGCTTATTCGTGCAGATTATATTTTATTGTGTTATTTTCATCAAACATGAAACATGAAAGGAGCAACAATAAAAAAAATCAAACCATTAAATTGGCAATAAGAAATTGTTGGACGTATGTTGTGAAATATTCTCGTATGTGCACATTGATATCATAAATATTTTTAAAAATGCATACAAACGAAATAATTTCATGGTTGAGTTGTTTTCAAGCTAAACGCGAACAAAAGTAAATATTTTGATTATGTGCGTTTGACTTAGTCAACAGGATTTTTTTTTTGCAAATTTTTTTTCTTCTTCTTGATGGGGCATTTTGGCAAACGAACAAAAGGAAAGATTGAGTTGATTTTTGATGTTTTGAGCTGACAAGTTTGTGTTAAACTTGGAATCATATTACAGATTTATTGCTTTTTAAAACAAACATTTGTGATAGTGTTGGGTTAGTGAACTCATTTGTTTATTGTAAATTTTCGTACAAAAACGTGTTCAACTCCTGTTTTTATTTAATATTTATTTCCGGTTCACTTAGAGTTCAGTAAAACTTCAGCTTTTTTTCAACATCTTTCAAGAGGGTTTGTAATGGCACAAAAGGATCGGTGATGACACAGACCCTACTGTTAGTTCAGTGGACTTTGGACAGTAACAGGATCAAATCTGTCAAAAAAGATAAGCGGACAACAAGCCTTACTTCTCTGTTATTTTAGTACATATTTTCTTCGTAAGTCCTTCTCCTTTTTCGTAATGTAACAAAGATATTTTACATCCATAAACAAGCAAACTAAAAACTGGTCAAAGTGTGGGACTCCCAGCGACAACAGGATGCCTGGCTGCACACCAAATACCTTATCTGTGACTCTAAGAATCGAGCCTGGAACTGCTTGTCACATTACACCGGGCTAGGCCTCTATATCCTCCTCTTTTAAACAAGGTACCAACTTCTTTCGTTGAAGCAGCATCTCTTTCAGCAAAGTCCATTTTAAGTCTGTTTTATAGAACGGCGAAGTGGTAGATGTTATTGTAGAAGTCACCTCTCTTACCTCTAAGTCAACCAGTGGTCAACGAATCGTTTCTTCGTCGGTAAAACCATCCGAGCCAAATGTGACATAAAGTTCCATTTGTCAAATAATGATTTAATTTTATCCACCAGACATGAGAATCTTATTAATTCTCTCGGAAAGGACAGAACTCCTGTTTATCCACCGCATGCACTTGGAAAAAGTGCGGTAGGTATTGTCGACGGCCGGCTAAGACAGAACAGGGAGTCTGCAAGCTGCATCGATCACATAATTTGAAGATAAGAGAGGAAATAACCATGCCCATTAAGCAGCTAAGGCAGGTAGAAACTGGTTTCACCGCATTCTTGGCCAACGCATGATCTCGCATCCCTAATGTGTCGCCTGTCTTAAGGCCCCTTACTAGAGAAATCAATGCCCTGCTCACGTGCGTTCGTTTCTCTCTTCTCCTCTTAGGTTGTCCTGCCAAGCCAGTGATATGAGTTGCCGCTTTATGATTCGTAAGGTTCCTTGATTTTCTGCCTGGATGAACCATTTTCTGTACGTTTGCTTGTTATAGAATTTGGTCTAGATTTAAGATCCGTATAAAAGTGAGGACCCTATGGTTATTACCAGGATGAATGGATAGAAACTCGAATTACTCGACTTGGGCGGGATGACGCTTACTTCACTCACTAATTATTAAATGTTTATTAGATTTAAAAATTTTATAATTAACAAATTAGCATATTGCGATAGAAATAAACAGTAGAATTTTTTATATAGTTTTACTTTAAGGTTGTGGAAATATTTTCAAGGTTTTTAATTCTTGTTAATGCTACTTTCTCATGTTTCTTAACCACAAATAATATACTTGGCTCTAACTTAATATTTTAATTAATTTACATTGAGTTTAGTTATATATATTCGCTGATATTACTTAGATTTATTTGATACATTTCACTTACTTAGAAACATTTTGCTTATTTCTAAATTGTTTGTATAATTTCCGTCTATATTTTAATTCATACAATTGGTCACATTGTCCTTAATCATAAAACTTTATTTCGTTTTTCTGTTTTTATTTGATTTATGAATTTGTTGTGAATTCGACTACTGTGGAATGGAGTTTTCCTTTTTTTATTATGGATATGGAATAAATATTGCCAACTTAAAATCCTGATCCTACTGTCTGTATATGAATCCCCTGCCAGCATGTAATCTATGCATGTGGTAGATAACAAGTATCCCTTTGGTAGATAGTGGTAGTTTTGATAGATCTGATGGATCAAACAACTGCATCTCTTGGCATGAAGACTGTCTTTTTGGATCGTTTAAAGTACAACTAACAGGAATAACATACAAAATTGTTTCACATATAATCACCACTGGTATTATATCGCTGAAAGTTTCTACTGCCTTTATTTATTGTACGAAAATTTATCTTTGGTATACCTGTGGCCTTGTATAATATTCGGAAATCAATCATTTTAAGCCTTTCCCGGATTCATGAACAAGCTCTCAAATACTTTCCCTGTAATGTAAATATAATCACTAACGAGCGTAAACACTCTTGGTAGGGATCATGAGGAAAGAGATACGACTATCTCATGTGGCATATAAAGCGAGGTCTTGCATAACAACAAGAAGGAAAAGTCAACAACGTAAAGGAGAGTAGAGGATGGTTGTTTTATGGATTATAAAGTATTGCAAGTGGTCCCAACATGAGGTTTTAGCTCAAGCGATTTGAGGGTATGATATTCCTAAATGATTTGGTATATCCATTGTTATGTTTAGAATATCAGGAAGTTTACGAACACTTTCTTGTTTTTAAGGTTACGTTCTAGGTGTGAGCATTTTAATAATAAAATAAATTGAATAAATAAATTAAAAAAATAGAATGAATTAGTAGGGACACCTCTTAGAAATTTATAGAAATCTATTTGTTCCTATTAAGACTACCATTCGCTCTCCATGTTAGTTTTACTTTCAAAGTAAATGGGGAAACATAAAAATTAAGAAAAAAAAAACGAAACCCGTTAAATCAATGAATTTCCGTATTTCTCTTAAAAGGACTGGACTATGTTGAGGACTGGACTATGTTGAGGACTATCTATGTTGAAGACTTCTTTTTTAGGGTGCGGGCCCATCTATTATTTTTCGAGGTATTTTAAACTCGGTATCCTCCCACATTGTTTCCTTATTTAAACTTGAGGGCATTTAATATGTTGCTGTTTTTGCCGTGATTGATTCAATTAAATTCTGGTTGCGCTATGTTCGATGTTCAATTTGAAGTTTTATTGATTCTATCGATGATATATTTTGTAGAATGCATTGACGTCATAGTTTATGGCTAATATGGAATGCTGTAACATGTTGCCCGTGGAAGTAACACATTCATATTCTGAGCTAGTCAATTAGTGGTTTTGTCTGCAATTCCAACAATGGATTTGGCTGTTTTAAAATTTGAGTGAAGTGAAATACGAGTATTCATGTACCAAACAGTTTCGATTGAACCATCTCCGCGGGGGACTTTGAGATAATTTTTAGTCCAAATAACATTTGGATAACAATTTATACCATAAACCATAACAATTTATATGTTAGAGATCTATTGAGGCCTTTAATAGAGACTGTTATATTTTTCATGAATAGAAATCGATAATTAAAAAAATTGAAGAGCATTTTTCTATAAATTTTTATAAAACGCGAATTTCTATTAATCGCGACGAACTGAGTGGAATTTAGTTTTGAATAATTGTTCGATAAATTCTTGAATGATCCTTGCGACCTGTCATTTGAGGCACCAGGATCCTTGATCCTAGCGCCTCAAATGACTGAAAATTACTACTTGATCTCCGGAAGGAGTTCCAGGTTTTAAAAAGGCATGCTATAAAGGCTTTACTCTTCCGGAACAAACGCGGACTTATGCGCCAACTTTGTGATGAAATCAAGATAATCACGTTTCAGAGGGTAAACAACTTACCGTGCGGGGAGATTATAGCAATCCCCCTTTATTTATTTCACAAGCCATGTTTGCAATCTTAGCTTCAATCTTAACTTCACGCCTGAGGAACCCCCTTTCACTGCCTCGGTTATGTGGCGAAAGTGAAAGGGGGGCAATTATTAGGCTAAACTTAATGCCTCCCGTGAACAGGATCAATAAACGTCCAGATGATTGCAGAATGAATTTGGGCTGAAATGAGTCCCAATGGTTATCTGTATGGGTAATTATCTGACGCTTATTAAGGGCTTAACTAATTTTTCTAAGTTATCTAAATGTCAAAATACATAAGATGTGTGCAAGACGCTAACTGAAGCCTTTGAAAAAATTAGCCACGACACTATCGCTGGGACAAGCGGCTGACCATCTACTGGTGAACCGACTGAAATACTCAAAAATCCGTCCCCGAATCGTGGTTCGGCTTTATTAAACACAGAAAAAAGTGATGGTTTCCACCCTTGATTTTTATAAATTTTATATATTTAATGCGTTCTTATATGGTTATAAACAAGTAGTTGAATTCGAATCACTCAGAAATATTTTCAAGCCAATACATTTGTCAAGGGATTAATTTTTCCTCACAGTCAGATTAAAGGTTGTGCGATGCATTCATAAGGATATTCGATGAGAAATCTCAGCCTGGTTGCTTTCTACAATAACTCTCATTCGTTTGATCTGGTCGTACTTATATTTCGAAGGTCCTACCGGAAGGAAATGTTACAGTTTTCACTGAAAGATTTTCGTGTGTATAAGTGATTAGATCTGCAAAATTTTGGCGAATCATGGGAATGCGAGTATAATTTGAAGGAGCAAATCGATGGCATTCTAAATATGAGTAGCTTATCACAGAATATCTTTAGTTTCCAAGTGTCTCGGTCTCTTCCCTTAATCGACTCGACATCTCTGGTGATTCATTTGGTTAAAGGAAAACTGGGACCTTGTTTACAATAATGTTTCAAACGCTTCCGATTTCAGCTCTCACGTTGATGGAGTAGGTGTTGAGGCAAAAGTGCAGAAATATTGCGGGGCTCAAAATCCTTCATTTCGAGTTCAAAAGCCTTCAACTGCCTACCGCCCAGTTCCTAACCAAAGTTGACTCAGTCAAACAGAAAGAAATTGGCAAAACCGGAAATTGAGATGGATCAGGGTTAGTTCCTTTCAAGCTGCATAACCTTCTTCACTCAATCCAGAAAATCATATTTGAGTGTACTTTACTAAGGGACAGGTGTTCGAGTAGTAAGGATTTAAAATGGGCTAGTCAAGGTTCTTTTGGGATTTTGAATTCAATTTTTTGATTCCATTGTTTCACTCTCTAACTTTTCGTCTCGTTCCTCAACGTGTTCCTGATAAAAAAAGAAACTGCCTCAAGACTGACACGAATGGAAAATTGAAAGGGTATTCCGGGAGATCCATTCGAAAGCTGTACGCATATGTTTCCCAATAAACAAAGGACTCTAACGTCATGTATTCAATGTCTTAACAAATTCCTCATTACTTCTAACTAAGACAACTTAAAAGCTAATAATTTAAAAAGCATTCCTGCACGCTTTTAACTGATTTAACGAAGGAAAAAAACCAAATCGCTTAATATTTCACTTTGAATTTTGAAACATGCCAATTCACTTCAATCCCGCCGTATTCCAAGATGATGATTTTCTTCTTAACACCAGAAAAATAAGCAGGAAACAAAAAAAAAAGTGAAATTTACTAAAAATAAACAGACTTATAATATTCCTCTGGTTCGAACCTGTAGCGATGAAAATAAAATGTAATATTTCTTATTCACTTTTCAGATGACGTAAGTTCGAGGAAAATAGATGCTCGTTTTTCCATCCGGGAGCCTCGAGAAAAGCTAAATTACAATCGTTCGGAAATGCTAGCCATGTGCTTTTCTTTGCCAAATATTCGAATGGGGAAAATGCAAAAGTGAAATGCGAGAGATCGTAAATTAACATACCGTGGCCACTTTTGCGGATGTTGATGATGTTGTTGCCGCTGCCGCTGGAAAATATTTTCAAATCATTACGGCCAAATGGAGACATTCCTGCAAATACAGTACATACACGAAAACACACGCTTCCGTTGGAAAACTTGAGGCGGCGGCAGTCATTTGAAAAACACAAGAAAATTATCCAGGAATTGTAGAATGATATTTAGATTTGTGTGTGCCAGGAACTTACGTCATGTTCCCTATTATTAAATATAAAATAGGTGAAGATTGTAAACATTTACGTTAGATATGTAATACAATGTTAAATTATTTGTCGAAATTAGATTTAATGTATTTAAAGTTATTTTGTTCTGTTAACATTTCGCTTTTTCATTTCATGAACGTGTCATTTGATTTCCTGTATTTGTTGTCCTTTCATGTAGCATACATTTGACCCCCCATTAAATTTTAATAGTATTGTTTATCGCTCTATGTAAACAAATTAAATAAATAAATAAATACATCTTTTTTACTAACAATATCAGATTGAATTTTCTGCAGTTCACCCAAGTTATAACACAGCTTGTTCTTTTGTTTGAGCTTCGCAATAATTTACTATCTATAGTTGATTATGATTTGAAAAGGAACACTACCAGTTGATAGCATTTTGTAGGATATGCGATAAAGAAAACAATTTACTCTTAATAAACTTATGAAATACATACATATGTTCTTCCTATGAATTGATTGTTTGTGTTGTATTTCAAACGGGCTAAAGGTAGCGAAGGACGAAGACTAGCGGGTCGAATTTAAAAGAGAAATTATCTCTTCAGCAATCTGCATTTAATATTATTTTTAACAATATAGTAAACAATAACGCAAGCTTTAAGTAAGAGTTGAAAAAGAGGGGAAAATGCTGCGTTTTCAGTAACTCCTTCTGTGCTGTTGAGTAAAAATAATGACAGGCTACAGAACTAACAAGTCAGCTAAAAGTCGTATTCTGATCACTTGGAAGTCGAAAAAGTGGTAGCGTGCAGGACAAAAACGAGGAAGTCTGCAGCCAAAAAAGCACGATCTCTTACTATGCACTATCCAAATGCAATAGAATCAATGCAAACGATAGATTTAATGGTTCTCAAGTCGTTACGTTATTCATTGATTTAAAATAATTGGGGTTACTTCAGTGGAATAATGTCCTTCGTTAGAAGTTCCTATTTAGCTTTCAAGCAAGTACTTTGTGTTGAAAGAAAGATATAGAGATGGGGCAAATCATAACATCAACAAACGCTCCAGCATCTACATTAGCAAAGCGGCTGCTGGAAGAATTGGAACATATAGGGATTCAAACCAACAAATACTCCGTGAAGAACCGAGATGAATTGATCAATAAGCTAATGCAGAACAGTTGCTTACTAAGTGAGGAAAAAATGGTTTCTTTTGACGTCAAGGCTCTGTTTTAAGCGTACCGGTGAAGCAAACTCTCACGCTCTTTGAAGATCGACTGCCGCAAAATGATCCAACAATGGAAGGAAAAGCAAGAACAATCACAAAGTTGGCAACACTGTGCATGTCGGAAGACTATTTCACTTTTAGGGGAAGGTACTACAAGCAGAAGTCTGGAGCACCGATGGGTAACCCTCTGTCACCGTTTTTAAGCGACATTTTGATGACCTGAATCGAAGAACATATCGAACAAGCAGACATAATGCCTGAATTTCGGGTTCGCTACGTAGACGATATTTTCGCCATAGTAAACGAAAAGGACATAAACAACTTGCTACCCGAAAGTAAACGACATTCATAAAAACATCCAGCTTACAATTGAGGAAGAAAAAACAACGAACTACCTTTTCTCGATTTAAAAATCATGAGAGCTAACAGAAAACTAAAATTGGACATAAACCGACAAAACCGTACCGAGGACCGGGGTACGGAGGACCGTACCAAGGACAACAAACCATACATACTCACAAAAAATGGCGTCTTTCCGAGCGTGGATACACATTTTAATGTCAGTACCCTTGAGCATGGAAAACCGAATTAACGAAACAAATTACAGATTCTGGATACAGCGAAGAAAAACGTATATGAAACAAGGACGATTTCAGGTATGATGAGGAAAATTAAAACAAGAAGAACACGAGCTGGCTTTACTACGCTCTATACTCAAATGAGAAGCCAAAAACAAAGACAACAACCAGGGGCAGTGGTCATAAGCTAAGATGTAATTGGGGCCTTAAGCAGATTGCTAAAACAAGTCAACATCTAGCTAACCCCAAGCAGTGTCCAGTTTCAATTACAGAGCAGATTTACAAACACAAAGGACAGCAAGAAGAAAGAAGAGAAGAGTGGTATATGCAAAGTCAAATGCAATCACTGTGATAAAACATATATCGGACAAACAAGACGAAATGTTAAAATACGATTTGAGGAGGCACACTTAGCGATAAAACGAGGAAACGTGACAAACGTGAAATTTTCAGTAGCGAAACACATTTGGGAAGGACACCCAATAGAATGGAACGATCTTACGGTAGTAAAGGAAATAAGAAATACGCGAAAACTGGACGTGTACGAATCATTGTGGATTATGAGGTAGCCAGTCGAAACTAGGCTCAATGGTGGCCTTGCAAATGATTACTCTGGCCTCCTGGATATATAGTGAAACAGCGAAATAGTGAAATGGAAAAAAATAATAGTAATAATAATTGAAGTAATACATAGACTTGTACGTAGGTAATAAAACTACTTTGTAATTAAGTTAGCTTAACCCTTAGTTGGCACACGGGGTCTAAAGGACCCCACGCTCTCTTCAAAGCGATTTTTCACATAGAAATCGTTAGGTTTAGGGTCTGTCGCGTCACCTACATTTAGAAAAGGGTTTGAACTAACATTCCACGCAGGTAAAGGTAGGCATTCATCGCTTACCTGCCAACGCGAGAGGTTCGAAGTTCGGTTGGGGTCCCTCAGACCCCGTGTGTCAGTGATGTCGTTTCAAGTGAAATTCGGAGCAAATTTTTTTGTGCTGTTTTGAGTGATTTGTGAACAATTTATAAAGTAAGTAATTGACTGAAGTCAAATTTTAAATTAATAATAATAAGAATTATAATAATTTTTAAAATCACGTTTCTAGTATTATGGCGCGGTATAATCTAAGGCATCGCAACGTGGTCGATTTATTGCATGAAGATGACGTGGACGACACATTTCTCGATGAAGCCTCTTCTGCGGAGGAAGATCGACTCTCTGTAGAAGATGAGGGCACCGATACGGACGAATATCAACCGTCCCAAGACGGTTCCGACGCCGACAGTGATCTGGAAAATGTACCGCTTCAAGAACGGCTACGCATGGCTCGTGAACAGAATGCTATGGAAGTAGACCTCGAAAGTGATGATGACCGTCCACTGGAGCAACGTCTGGCAGCAAGAGCTCGAGGTCGATCAAGCAAGATTCTTCGCGGTAAAAATGGCTACCGCTGGAAAATTCGAACCGATAGACGCGAACCGTCAGGTAAATACCGTTAAAAATTCCAAAGCTATTGGGCCTCCGTCACGCCGAACTTTCTAGGCAGGCGATAGCGTGCATGCGCTTCCTCGAGCGCACGTGCTCTAGACCTTTCTAGTTGAGTACCTGCTCTGCTGACCCTTCACTCGCAGAGCAGGTATATAAAAGCAACATAGTCCCTGTGCCCGCATAGCACATACACACACACACAGATATGCTTACACATTATTTCGATTTTTAGATCGGGTCAGCGTGCATGAAGAGAGAATTCCTCGACCAACGGGTGCAGCTGCAGGACTGATGACATTCAATGAATTATGGTCAGTTTTAATAACCGATGAGATGTTAGAAATCATAGTCGGTCATACGAATACTGAGATAGAAAACGTTTGTTCTAAACCCATGGCAGGAAATGTTGCAATGCAGTCGTATCATCATCACACAGATGTTGATGAAATTGAAGCTTTTGTTGCTATTTTGTATTATTCCGGCGCTTGGAAATTTTCGCACGTCAATATTCACGATCTTTGGCAGAATGAAAACGGGTTCGCCATGTTTCGTGCTGTAATTCCAAGGGCGCGTTTTACGTTTATTTACAGATGCATTCGATTTGATGATAGAGCTACTCGTGATACCACTGATAAACTCGCACCTATCAGGGAAATTTGGTCGAAGTTTATTACTAATTGTCAAAATGCTTATAATTTATCGGAAAAAGCAACTGTCGATGAGCAGTTGCTTGGTTTTCGTGGTAGGTGCGGGTTTCGGATGTATATAAAATCAAAGCCGGACAAATATGGTCTGAAAGTTGTAGCACTGAACGATGCCAAAACAGGCTACCTGTACTACGGTGAACAGTACTTAGGAAAAAATACGCGTGTTGAATTGCTTTCCGGTGAAACTTCGTCAGAGTATTTTTTTCGAGCAGTAACAGCCCCGATTCATAATTCAAAAATCACTGTCACATGTGACAATTGGTTCACGAGCATTCCTCTGTTCGAACGGTTTCAGAAAGAACTATACGGTTTAACAATTACTGGGACGATTACGAAAAATAAGCGCGAAATTCCGGCTCAGATGAAAATTCCGTTGAAAACCGTACCAGATTCACAATTCTGTTCCGCCGAAAATTCGAAAATCATGCTTGTGGCATATACGCCGAAAAAAAACAAAGTCGTTTTTTTGGCGTCTACTTATTCACAATCAACAGAAATAACGGACGGAAAGCCGAACCTTGTTTTGCACTATAACGATACCAAAGGTGGTACAGATAGATTTGATCAACTGTGTCACGTGTACACGGTCTCTAGGAGAACAAATCGTTGGCCCTTGCGGTTCTTTTTCGGTATTTTGGACCAGGCAGCTGTCAATGCCAGGATTTTGTTCAAATGTGCGTACATAAATGTACAAAATACCGAAAAAGTAAGAGCAAGTAACTGTTTAAATCGACTAGCAGTACATCTTGCGAGGTCATTTATGATGACAAGGCTTGGTAATCCGTCAGTACGAATTAGCACAAAGGTGTGCATGAAAGGCATCTTGGGCTTAGATGAACCCTCTGTGATCGAAAATGAACGACCACGTCTTCCAACGAAAATGAGATGCACTGTCTGTAGCCGTCACAAAGATAAAAAGACGATGATACAATGCCCTTCATGCTTGAGACCGATGTGCGATAATCATCGTATGTACTTATGCGTCGAATGTGCCGGAGAAAGCTAATTTTAGCTGGAGTTTTTCCAATTACTTTAAGTAAATATCATTAATTTTGAGTAAGAACATGTATTTATAATGTAAATTGACTTTTTAATACGATTATATTGAAAAAAATATGAAAAAATTCTGGCTTATTTGTACCTTCATTTTTCTGCATTAATTTTGCAGAATAAATACCTTTTTTAGAAGTACCACTTTTTCCATCATATACATTGTAAAGAACAGCTATTGCTACGTTAACCCTCAAATTTTCATGAAAAAATATTGAAAATGAAAAAAGATATGAATTTTTAAATAAAAATGCACAGTTTTGCTTACTTTTTTTTCGACAATTTTTTTTAGATAATTTAACAATGAAAATTGACTTCAACAATGACACAATAAACTTCAGAAAGGTTTAAACTATATGTGTGATTTTTTCCGAAACTTTATATAAACAATTAACAAAGTTATAAACATTTTTTACGCTGGGGTCCAATGGACCCCGTGTGCCAACTATGTAATTTTTAGGACGTGTGTCACGCAAGGGTTAAGTAAGCATAAGTAAATTAATGATAGGTACGCAGACTGTAAAATCCATAACTTAGTACAAATATCCCTATAAAGGCCATTTAACATTACAAAATAATTGACACTGAAGTAGGGAGCAACTTACTCCCGAAATATATATCTGGCAAAATCAAAAGCATTTTGTATGGAAAATCAAAAAATGACATCTAATCTTTCGATTAAGTTCTCGAACACTTTTTCCATGATTCTCGAATTCCATTTCCATTAATTTTAGCCTAAAGAAAACATTTAGGATTATAGTCTATAGAAACCCTTTTTTTTAAATATATTTTTAATATTATTGTAGCAAGTGCGATTCAGCTGACTGAAAAAAATCGTTTTATTACATCATTATTTTCCATTATTACAGGTTTTCAAGGATTTGTGAAATTAGGCATGAGATTCGATTAATAAACCTTTCCATTTTTTTGGAAATTTGTAACATTTTGACAATGAGTCGTATGAGTTTTGAAAGTCTCCAATAGCGCCCTTAAACAGAAGACCATACACATAAGTGAGTAGGTTAACTCGTCGCTGCAAGTTTGTTAGAGTTTCGGGATTTGTATGACTGTACTTAGAAAATATCGGGAAATATTATGGAAATTACCTGAAAATCGTTTTATTTCTGCTGTCACTTGTGGGAGGCGCTTGCAAAAAAACTGTGAAGAATCTCGAAAGTAAAAATTAAGTGATTTTTTGAAGTTTTGTCTATGTTCATGGATGAATCGACAAATTAGCTCCGGAGTACTACGATTGTGAGGAATGAATACTACCTTAATTTCGGTGAAGGTGGTCACAGGTCCGGGACCACCAGGTCACGAAAGAACAGAAAATCATAGTTTCCATGTTGTTTTCGATATACTAAGAGAGGCTTTTCGATGCGGTTCCGCCAAAGCCAATTCAAAAGTGTAATCTAAACAATGTTTGTAACTCATAATACGCCTGTGAGTTCCCAGAGCTGGTAATCGATTAAAACTTATCTTCGCAAAACACGTGCGCATGCAGCCGGTCATCCTCAAGTCCAGAGTTTCAACCCCAAAATAAAATGTTGTGAAAGCAATCGCATTTCAATTCAACATACCTTCCAGTAAAATAGAAAGGAGAAGGAGCATTGCTAGAGAAACGCATTCTTCGTCCTCAGCCTTCCAGCCGATCAAGTATCCCTTTTTTTGTTTTTACGGTTGCTCAAGCATGATGTAGCCTTTAGTTCCATTTGTCAGCCACTATCAATAACCCTTCGATTAGGCATTTCAAACACAGCACTCCTAATCTTTTGGCAGGTACACCGCACTTTCTGCACCATCTTTTGTATTAAAAGAAGATATGATACACATCATCTTTTTCTCCAAAGCAGAATATTCAATCTGAAGACACTGACTCCCCTCGCCATGCTTGTGACTGAACTAGAGCCACGCAGTCCATCTTCCAGTCAAAATACGTCCCCAAGATTGTTGACAGTCACGAAGCGTGAGACCTTGCTAGTCAAAAGTGACGGCGTCTCTATTACTCTCATGTCTTCGGAGGTAGATTTCTTTAGACGCTCTGGTAAGCAAAGGAATGGGTATCACCAAACCGGTTATTAGCGTCGCTTACTTAGAGACTGTTCGATATGCTGATGCGATCCTGAGTGTTCCTCCTTTTCATCTGAAACTTTTCGTGCAGCTCCTTGTTAAGAGCTTCTCTCCATAACTTTGCTTTTTAAACTACAGAAGAGTGTACGATTCGGATCTGTAGCCTCGTTATGCTGGACTTGATCCCTAAACATTTGGTCAGTGGGACAAATATTGGTCGTTGCTTTGATTTGCTTTATGATCAGAGTCAATCAGCAAGGACTGATACTTAGCCGTCGGCTTGAACCCTCCTAATCTATCTTTGACATTAACCGGTCTTACTATAAGAACCCTCTTCTTTGTCAGGGTGGGCACTTCAGTGGTTATGCAAGTTAGTGAGAAACTTTAGAAGCGTTTAAATAACTTTTAAGTTAAGGTCTTGTTTGTTCTTAATAATTCTAATCACAAGATCATCAATGGAGAACTATAACCTATAACTATAAGAAACGCAAAGACATGCTGTTGTTGTTGCTAAATGTCACCGATAACAAACTGATTTTGCAGTATCGCTCTCGATCGATCGTTCATAGGGCTTACCATGAATTCGAAGCATCAATTTGCGATACAGAATCTATGGCGAAGCGTAAGGACATGAGAAAATTTCAAACACTCCTAAAGTACATAATTTATTCAACAAATACGAGCTTGTATTTATGAAAATCCTTGATAATAAATGCGAGCCACGGCACAAAACTTTTGGGGGTTTTTTATAGAACTACTACAAAGTTCTTGGAGGTGTGGTACATTGAGTTGTCCACAGTGACCACGCATTGTAATCGTAGACAATAGTGTTCATCAGCATAACCTCGAGAAAGGAGAATTATCCTAGGGAAGCGTCTTTTGAGAAAGCTTGAACACTTACAATCTAGGAATATGTTGTGCTGTTCTGAGGCTCAATGTTCTTAATGGTTGATTGGGTCCACCAACTGTTGGGGACAATAGAGAAGCAAATCTCGGTGGACCCAATAAACCATCAAGAAAATTTGTCTTGCGACAACATAAAACCAAATTGTAAAAAGGTTATTGAGGATCAAAAAACTAGTCGCAAAAATGACAGAATGAGGTGAGAACAGAGTTCTTCCTATGATATGTATACGAGTTTTTCCGTAACTCTCATGATTGAGTAAGTTGGAAGCAACGATGAACGTTGAAAATATGTTTTAGGATACTTTGTCAGTCCCCGGACCGACAGCGTCCGTAGAAATAGAGCATAATATTCCAGCAGGACTCTGCTAATTCACACGAGCCGTTGGTGACACAGAACTGAATAATTGAAAATTTTTACGAATGCACCTCCCCTCCGCACTTGTGGCTTCCCAGTTCAATCATCTTTAGTCCTTGGGATAATTATGCGTACGCAAAAGTTGGGCGTGGGAACAAAAAACGTCCTTATAACACCATTTCCTCGCTGAAAGATGCTATAACTATCGGCGTAATAAATCAGAATAAAGGACATTTGATTGGGCCACGGTATTGTTTCCGGTCTTGTTTTGGGCATGTTTTTGGCGCTAACAGAGATTTTAATGTATAACTTGATATTCAAGTACTCACTCAACTACGTCAGAAAAAATCATGGAAATAAGGTAAATTTTCTGGAAAATATAAGAAAATTACTGTAAATTTAAATGTTTCCCCTAATACTTCACACATCCTGTGCTACGTTACTGTTTCATCTTAGGAACAACTTAATGCTT
This sequence comes from Stratiomys singularior, assembly GCA_954870665.1. Lineage (NCBI taxonomy): Eukaryota > Metazoa > Arthropoda > Insecta > Diptera > Stratiomyidae > Stratiomys > Stratiomys singularior. The sequence continues at coordinate 17,026,435 of OX940879.1, forward strand.
AGCGCCAGTGATCCCCGTTGTTACAAATAGGAATGTATTTTACGATAAGTTAGGTCCAAGAAATAGTTATCAGGAAGGTGTTGGTAGAGCCATTTGGTTTTGGACTCTCATGTGAGTGTTCCCTGTTTAGTCACGCCAAATATATTTAATTTTCTTTAATTTATTTTGTGATAGAATGGAGCCGCCCTTGTACTCAACTGTGGGTTTTCAGCGGATTTTAGATTTTTTCAGTAAGCGCATGTGGTCGTTATTGATGATAATGGCTTCTGCAGCATAATCTACCCGAGGTCCTATTTTCCCCTATTGATAATTGTTTTAACAACGTATGGCAAGAACATCAGGCTTGATAGTCTGACTTTCCTTCAATGTTGACTCACTGAAATTGTTTCTTGTGCGATTTGTGTTTATGGTCATGACATCCTTCTCATGGTACCGCATATCGTTAGCATGCAGGTCGAGTCCGCGGTCAAAGGTCAGCTCGGCTAGGTGAACTTAATTGTTTAGTTGACTGGTTTTGAGGCGAACATTGGTTTAATTATTTGTCATCATAGAACATCTCACTTCTACAACAAAGTTTCACAGCAGTAAGGATCAGGAATATTCAAGTTCTAATGATCCTGAAAGCTCGTCTGTTTTAGTTTTTCTTAATCATTGATGGATCTAATGATCTAATGGATTCGACAGGTTGGTTGACTTCGGCAATTTTTATAGGTAAAGGACATTACAGCCCTCAGTTGATACCGGACTTATGTTTCATACTACGTTTCATAAATTTTAATCTATTGGACTTGGGTTCTATTATTAGTTTATTCAACAGTTCACCTACTGAAGTCTTGAAATAATATCCAACTCAAATTAAAATTTTGAAAATAATCACACTTTTGGAACGTATCGAAACCATTCCTTAGTTGAATTTTTATTTGGTGTAAGTTCTCTTAGCTTAATTACATTTAACCTAGAACAATGATGCCAACTTTATAGATGGATAAAAACATAAATCAAATTTATAACACAGCATTGTCACACGTATCTTAGGATAACGCTTTCGAATCGTCTTAGGAACAAGTCTCGACTTTTTTCCGTTCTTGAAAATATTCTTCTCGGAATTGCAAATTCATATTGTATCCAACAATTGTTCGAGCCCAACTAGGAATGCATTTCATCAAGGCGTACTGAAAAAATTGTGTTTAAATTAGGATTGGACTTTCAGGCTTTTAGATAATACTTTAAGTTTAAAATATAAATTAAAATTAGGACTATTTGGTCTAAAAGGGAATGAATAAAAGGAATTACACCAACCTGTACACCGTGACTCCAATGGCCAGTTGTTTCACTTGATTTGCCCAGCGTAAAGAACGCTGCACTGGTATAAGATTTGACATCTGGTATTAACAGTCCACCTTTCATAATTAAGCTCGAGTACTGGTTCATTTTCGTAACAACATACATAGGTGTAATAAGTTGTACGGTGATTCCATATGGAGATAGTTCGTGTTGTAGTGCAAGTGTTAAACTTTTGATGTAAAGCTTTGAAAAGGATAAATTTTGTTTCAGATAGTTGGTAAAGTCAATCATATACCTGATGATCAAAAAACCAACGGAAATTTAAAAATAAATGGAATATTTCAACTTTTAATATATTCCATTATTATTCCCTTCAAAATACTCTCCTTTAGCGGGTAAACATGCATGTCAACGTTTGATCCAATTTTCCAAACATTTTTTATAGGCCGCCAAAGATATGGCCTTCAGTTCACACAGCGAATTCTCTTTTATGGACTCTTCAGTTCCAAAACGTGCTCCCCGCAATGGCAATTTGAGTTTGGGAAAAAGGAAAAAGTGACAGGGGGCGATGTCTGGACTGTGCGGTGCTTGGCTGATGACATTCGTCCAATATGTGGCCAAAAATTCCGAAATAATTAAGGCCGTATGAGATGGTACAATCCATGAATTGTTCTTCCACAGATCGGACTTTGTTTTGTGAATGGCTTCACGCAAACGACGCATAACGCCTAAATAGTATTCTTTATTGACCGTGTCGTCCTCCGGAAAGAAGTCCTAGTGCGAATATCAAAGAAAACCATCAGCAAACCTTTGATTTTAGTTGGACTTTGTGGCTCTCTCTTTGGTTTTGGATCATTTTCATTTAATGTTTCGTCACGAATTAAGATGCTTTTGATGAGTTTTGGGTCCCTCTCTGCATGGGATTTTTCATCTCTTTGGCAACATCAATACGGCGCTGATTTTGAATGAAATTTAGCATTTTTGGCACTTGCCAAGAAGCGACGCGTTTCATGCCCAAAATTTCAGTTAAAAGGATCCATATGAGATGCCCAACAACACAGCAATCCCTTTAATTGATAAACAACAATTTTCCAACACGATTTGCTTCGCCGATTCGATTTTGTTTTCTTCGGTAACAGACGTTGATGGCCGTCCAGGGTTCTCATCGTGCTCTAGCCTCTATCGGCCGCTTTGGAACCTTTTAAACCATTCGTATGCTCATGTTTTCGACATACCTCCTTCACTTTGCGCCTTTTGTAACACATTCAACGAATCGAGACACGAAATTTCATTTTTAACACAAAATCTTAGGCACGCGTGTAGTTTTAATTTTTCATCCATTATAAAATTCGCCACACAACAATTATTCAACGTTTTCTTATAGACGCCCATTGAATACTAATCGTACGATATGCGTCAAAATTTGACAGAATACCAATAAAAGTATTGCCAATGTTGGAAAAATAATTTACCGATTGGATTAGCGAGGCAATTCAAAATTCCCGTTCATTTTTGATCATAAGGTAGGCGTACAATTGATTAATTTCAAACAGTTACCACATATTTCAAAGGATAAAAATCAGATATTAGCTGACTTACCTTGCTTGCTGAATAAACAGCCATTAGAGGTAGAGGTTGAAGCTCACTACCCGATGAAATATTCACAATGGCACCTTTGCCAGCCTTTTTCATCTGTGGTATGATCATATGGCACATCATGGTGCATGCTGCAATATTTACATTGATTAACTCCCACAATCGTTCTTCCGAAACTTTGGAAAGTTCTTCGGGGTAATCATACATGATACCAACATTGTTCACTGAAAATAAACAATAATAAATATCAACAATAAAAACAGTAATAATATATAATGTACAATACAGTAATAATATACAATAATATCCAAAATTTAGTCAGAAAGTTAACTTTTTTCAGGCAGAAAATAGTTAAGGTCCAGTCTATCTATTTCTCAGGATGTATAGCATGTTACACACCTAAATCCCTTGGTTTTTAAAATAATGGGATATTGTTTAGGTTTGGTTTCTTTTTTATGCTCGCTTTATAGTACATACACATTGTCAAACAGATATTTGAAAACCTAAACAGAAGTGGTGCGAAAAATATTGCGTATGACAATAAATTTTCATATTAATTGGTGGAAATTTACCGGAAAAAATGTCCCATTCATTGCAGAACGCTCTGTACTATTGCATAAATAGCCAAAGACAAACAACTTTACCCATAAATACATAAAATCCAGAATTGTCTACACTGCAGTCTTCAGGTCAATAACCAAATATGAAGCGGTTTTTTGGCGGTCTGCAGTGACAAATAAAACCTTTATAGCCCTTTTATTTTATTTATTTATTATATTATTTATCCTGTTAACGGGCAAAAGTTGATATAGAATGCAAGCAATCCCAAAAGTCCATAGAAACAAGATGACTTGAAAGCATCGGATTAAAATTCAGGAAGAAGTTACTTAATAATTTTTGAAACGGGCATTCTTCAGCTTCTGAAATTCTTAGACAACTCAATCGAAGCTGACACCAGAAGTGTAAACCGAAGGCTTTCAGTGCGAAGTGAAGTCAGAGTGCCAGCGTTTCAGTGAGACTTGCGATAAAGGAAGGCGATGAAATGAGTAAAGGCCGAATTACAATAGTGCGAGACTGCGATACGAGAGCGCGACGAGAGTCTCGCAGCAAATGTCAAGCACTTTTCGTAGCATGCATTTGTATGCGACATCGTACAATGATTGCGATGCGTCGATGCGAGGTGGGAAATATTCTGAAAAACGAAACTTCCTCGCAACGATTTGCGTGACGTTTGTCAGATGCAATATGGCGCTTAAATAAAATTTGAAATTCAAACGCGTTAATTAGTTTTTAAGTACTAGAGTTTTCTGAATGAATTTTGAAAGAAAATTTCGTGAATCCTTGTAGGGGCTATTGTTTGCTAGACGAAGGAAAATACAAATTCCAAACTTTTAAAAAATCAAAAACAATTTCATTTTAAACGTCACCTATTTGACATTTGTCATATGAACATTATTGTTCCTCGCATCGCGTGCATTGTAAATTGAATGCGTTGCGTGACGACGAGCGAGAATCGCATCGCGCTCACGCATGGCCGTCACGCAGTATTGTATTTCGGCCTTAACCTCAACAGAAAGTTGCACATCCTTTCGAATAGAAAATCGACACTTCAAATTTTGTAACTGGGTCTGAGGTTTAGGTGGGCAATCGGAACTGAAACTAACCGAAAGACGGTTACGCTGACATGCTGACATGCTGACAGAGATATGAGGGCTAAAGAAATGGAAGAAGAGATAGCACGAGCTGAGTCAGCCAGTTAAAATGCAGATCGACTTCACAAAATCAAATTAAAGTAATAGCAGAGAAAGAGGAAACATAAATACTTTGAAAAGAAAGAAACCCATCTCACCTGGTTAAGGTCTTCGCTGAATTTAACTAGGCGAGAACTAATCAACGCTTAGGGGAGCATAGCAATTGTGCATTATCGATACTGGCCAGGACACATTCACATGTCTCCAGAAAACTTATTTGAACGGACGACATCTAAGAAACACGACGACCCTTTGATGAGGAGAAGGAAAGCTTGGAGCGCTTTCCTGAAGATTGTCCGAAAACAACTCAGAAGCGCCTCAAAAGTTGGAGTGGAAGAACATAAAAGAGCGGAAACATGAAAATTATCTGTGAAAATCGAACCATATGGAAGGAAATACTTGTTTTTTTTTCTATCCAAAAGATCCGTAGTCAGCAATGTAACAGTTGCAGTCAGGAACACTTGTTTTCGAAAACCAAACAAAGAAGTAGAAATAAAAGAAGTAGAAGACAAATATGATGAGTTTGAGTGTGATAATTGGCGATTTACGCGATGTATGTTATATAACTAGTTCCTAAATTTAGTGACTCGAGTTTCACGTTTTCGCGTTCACATAATTTATAAATCACAAGAAAAAAAAAATAAATAAAATTAAAATTAAAAAAAATCAAAATTAAAATAAAAAAAGTTCATCCAGAACAAAATCCTATCCAGAATTACCAAACGCACCCTTCTTCAAAACTTCATTCCCTATTGGTTGCATCAATCTCTTCTTAAAAAAATGAAGAAGAAGAAGAAGAAGGAAACTTCAAAATCATTTGTTCCAAAGTAATTCTAAGAACAGGTGAAGAAAGGCAATTTATTTGTTTTTAAAAATCTGTTTCGTTATAGTTATTCAAATTTATTAGAGCCCTATGATGTTAATAAAACGAAAGCCTAAGCACAGGAAAAAATCAGTCCGGAATGAAATTGGAATTTTAATCAAAGAAAGCTCAACATTCCTAACAAGAGAGAAAGGAATGAAAAAGGCAACTGACCGGATAATAAAGCGAATGAAAGACTGTATTAGAAAAAGTGTAGCGAGAGGAACTACTTTAAGCGTAAAAATTACCACATATCATCGAGATTATTTATTAGAAACAATAAAAAAATCTCTAATAATTTGAATAGAGGACGAAAGTAAAAAAAGGACTGGTAGATTCTAATACGATAAGGCAAAAAACGCTTAACATTCCTAGCGCTTTAGAAAAAAAGCAACTTGCTTTATTTTCCAACTCCACCGCTGATGGTCCCAAGCCCGGGTAAGATAGGAGGGATCCCCATGTTTCCCTAATCCACAGCTTCCATGGTACCTCGTCCCAAATCCTACGAATAAATAGCGAATGGTCTCATAGTGTGTTTTCGGGTTTCCGAATGATGGGACATTAAATGCCAATAATGGTAAATACATCTACAGCTCTGCTAGTAAATCCTACTTACACTTCTTTGTAAGGACGTGACGTCAGTGGGTGAAGGCGAGCATTTCGCGCCCTATAATGGAATACAATAAAGTAACAATAAAGCTACCGGAGTGCAGGTTAGGCGATGGGCTATCTTTCTGTCCCTGTAAAACTAGGGACAACCAAAAAAAGGACTTTGGCACTGGATCCTAGAATCCTAGATTAGTTAAGAACTCTGGCGCCGTTAAGTACCATTTACAGCAGGCCTGCTAATATATATTAAACCTACTGGAAATCCAGAAAATGAACTGGACTGGAAGTGCAATTCAAGATATGGGATTGCAAGCAATATTCAAAGGTGGGAAGCCCGCTAAAAGGCAAGAATTTGGAGTGATCTTCACTTTAGGTAGGGAGTTCAAATCACATGTTATTCACTCTAGAATCTAAATTCTTCAAAATTTTCCTGATAAACGTACACGCCCCGATCGATGATAAGGACGAAGAAACGAAGGAAACGTTCTACAATCCCATGGAAAGACTCCAATGGAATAATTCTGGGTGACTTCAATGCTAAAGTTGTAAATTTCATTAGGAAACGACTGGAGGTTATAGACTCCACCATGCAACAAACGACACCGGCCAACGCCTGATTGACTGAGCTGTAGTGCTAAGAAGAAGAACTCCATCTTCCAAAAAATTTCATGCAAGGGATGGTTTGAAAGCTTAAAACAAGACACAATCTGCATGAAATGCAACTTTAATGGTAAATTGCAATCGGTGACTGCTCGGTGAATCGGTGAAACTGCTGAAAATTATAGAAAACAACTCTTACGCTGAAGACTAGGTATTTAATGCCTAGTACCTAAAATAATGCTATTTATTTAATGGCTAGATTGGATAGTTCTAGAAAAAAGTGCCCATGCCCTACGTATTTGTCAAAATCTGAGACATCAGTCGGAGAATTTATAATTTATTCTTGATGCTTTAGTTCTTTGTAGTAAAGCATCAGGTGATTGCTTTTTGGGATCTTTACTGATTAATGGATCACAGGGACCACGTCCGATGAAAGGAGCAGAATTGGCAAACTACTTGTACATTAACGTTTCAACAAAAAGCCAGGATGACATGCGCAAAATTTTAAAAATGGTTTCATACAAAAAATGTTGCCGTCGGCGAACTATAAAAGTTCCCAATAAATACGTGCTGGAAAGTCATACGGCCTGAAGTAATAGTTGAAAGAAACTTGACCTCAACTGCAAATGTTTATGCCAAAATCATAGATACAGCTCATTCTATTGGAGGTGAGGAATTTAGTGATTTGTTCATTCCAGATTTTGAAAACCTATTTGAGGATAAGGAAATTTTGGATGCGGATCTCTTGGAATAAGTATTGAGTATGGGAATATGTTTCTGCCTTTTTTCCGGCAAAGTTTTAAGTTTATTTCAGTATTCAAAAAAACAGTCACGTCATTCAAAGCATGCGCCACTTGAAGCTATGTAGCTCTCCCAGCTTTATGGTGGTAGATGAATTCCTCAGCGGAAAAATCCCCAATCTTCGATTTGATCCAGTCATCGAGCCATTTTTTGATATCTTCATAAAAAGTAAATTGTTCTCCAGTGAGGGTCGATTACATGGAGCGAACAACTGGAAATCTGAAGGAGAAATGTCTATGGAATATGTCGGCTGAGGCAAGATTTCCCAATTCACACCTTCCAAATATTATTTGACCGGCTTGGCGACGTGTGGCCTTGCATTTTCATGTAGCAAAATCAGCTTTTCATGTCTGTCATTCCATTCTGGCCGTTTTTCCTACAGAGCACGATTCAGACGGACGAGTTGCTGTTTCAGATGGTTTTCAGAAGTTCGTAGTAGATGACGTCACTGTGGTCCCACCAGAAGAACATCATAACCTTGGAAGCGTAAATATTCCGTGTTGGCGTCGATGGACCTGGTTCACCTGGCATTACTCAATGTTTTGCCCGCTTATGGTTTTTGTAGTCCATCCATTTCTCATCTCCCATCAAAATTAGAATCATTAAACCCTTTCTATTTCGTCTTTGAAGAAGTATTTCGCATGTCACTAAACGCCGTTCGATGTTTCTCTCTCTCTCTGTTGATGCGGCATCCAAGTCCCAGCTCTTTGGGTCATTCCCATGGCATGCAAGCGCTTGCCGACGGTAGGTCTGTCAACATTTGACTCCTGCGAATATTCCTCTGGGTTACGACTTTAATCTTCATCCAACAATTCCCGTAGTTGTGAATCTTCAATTATTTTCGGTGCCCCTTCACGATTTTTATCAGTCACGTCAAAATCACCACTTTGAAAACGCCGAAATCACTCCCTGCAAGTCGTCTCAGATGGAGCATTATCACTGTAAACATCGAGCATTATACGATAAGTTTCCGCTGTACTTTTTTCAGAATGAAATAATGAACTAAGCCTTCCGACTAATGCAGTTTTTCTTTTGGTATGAAAGTCAAAATTTTCAACAACCAGGGTAAGAAAAACGGTGTTCACGCTTTGCAGATATGTTAACTAATGCGTTCGTGAGCCTATGCATGCAACGAAGGATTCGACTAGGTAGAGAACTGAAGGACTTTGACTAGGTAGAGAACTGCAAACTAATATTTTGAACAGCGATCCAGATACTGCAAGAGCACTGGAATTTCATAGAACATTAAGAATTTCGCTTAGTTAATATCAAGAAAATTTTAAGGATCCACAATTCCAAAGATCCATCCAAAAGTAAATCAGCTTTAAGTTATCAAGTGGAAAATGTAAAGCTTGAAAGAAAAGCTGCAATTATGCAAAACGCAATAATGCAAAATTTTTGGTTAGTAACTCGGGTAGTGATGTAACATCAGGGAAAAAGAAAAGAAAAGGAGATTTATGGCCATATAAAGACCAGACAAATAAAGCCTGATCAAATCAACCCTTTCCAGCTGGATTGAACATATCCGTCTAAATTTTACACGGTTTCGTTTTGCACGATGTTTCCGAGAACGCATCTGTCATGTAAATCGAGAGATGTGTGTAGTTTCAACTTCACTAATCTAATGTGTTCCTGACTTGCCGCGTATGCAATTTTCGCTTAGAAATCTGAATGACCACTACTGTGTTCATTTCTTTCATGGAATTCTAATAAATAAAATGTTGGATGAATGTATTCATCCTAAGTGTTTTGAAATATTGACCTCGACTCCATCTTAATTTAAACATTCTTTTCAGTTAGAAGTTTGCGCTTATTGCAAAATATTTATGAGGAACTTGTGATTGTTGAAAACTTTAAGCTTTTTTGAATAATTCCTCTCATATTTTCATACAAACTCATATCTTTTATTTATTTAGGTCATCAGCGTATGTTAAACTAGCGGAATAACAGTGCCAATGTGTGTACATGTTTGTTGGCGTTTAATGGGGAGTATATGCGCGAACAATTACGCAAAGTAAACGAAAATATTGACATGAGTACAAAACACTATAATTTTTTCCTTAGAAGACTTAAATTGCATATCTTGGAAGAATATTTGAGTTTCCTGGAATCATCAATAAATAAATTCGAGCACATTTATTTATAAACTTAGACAAAACGTTTCAGCGAAATGGAAATACTTTGGTTATAGTGCTTTCAATTCATTTGAAATTACTGTCATTAAAGTTAAGTAAATTTTTAGAATTTTAGTTTGTTTTAGGTCGTCATTGAAATTTATTGCTCGAACATATAATAATTACTTTGGACTTTTCATGTTTTAATTGAAAATTGAGAAATTTTAAATTTACTTTTAAAGCAATGAAGAATAATTACTTTTTCAGAAATAAACGTTTGTTTTAACGATAGATATTTTGTAATTTTAACTACCGCAAGATCGTTATACGTGATATGTCTTCTAATTATTCAGTTGGATTTATCAACACTCGACGCTGGATTCAGCCAGACAAAGAAGTTTATGAGAAGTTTGGTAGCATAATGAACAATAAAACCATCCATAATTGATGGAATGAGACATTAGCACGAGAATTCAATGTCGGAAAATAATTATAAACTGCAATCTCCCATCAACTCACGTCCCATGTCATCTGAACGCCATTACGTGTGATGAAATGCAATGTTGGTTAAGGCTATTCAATGAAAATGTCGAAACAGAGCCACCAGCTATATCTTGAGTATCTAGTTAATATACTAACTGGTGCATTATAACTGTACAACTGTACACGTTTTATTGGTGGATGAAGGATAATGCATGTTTGGAAATACTTCCTCGATGCCAACTTAAAACTAGTTACCAGAAATTTATCGTTAATTTTTGAAACATTTCGTGCAGAGACGCCAATAGTTTGGAATACGTTACCTAAAATTCCAACTGGAATTCCTTCCAATTCTTTTGCTATATGCTTATAAATAGATCGATCTTTACTGAAATCGGCGATTATCCATTTTGTTTTCACTTTGTGTTCGCTCTCTGAAAAAAAATTTGATAATTTATTAAAGACAATAAGACAAAAATATTTAAAATAATTTTTACCTATCTCGTTAGCAACATTCATCAACTTTTCCTTGTTGCGTGCGATAAGGACGATATTAATTCCTTTCTTGGCTAGTTCAAGGCAATATTCCTTCCCTATTCCATCAGATGATCCTGTCACAACTGTAAATAAAAATTAAATAATCTTTAACTTATTACTCCATTAACAAATTTTAAGTTAATCCTTAATAATTTTAATGAATATATTTAATAAATAATATCGTAACATTTGCAAATTTGGGTCAGAGATCGTTTTTCGATTTATTCATCAGAACTGGTTGCTCGATAAGAACAGATGCTGATCTCCAGTCTTCTACGTACTGTTTTTCAGGTATGGTTACAAACAACTATTAGCTAACTAGTGTGAGCACCGCCAAATTTGAAAAGTCAGCAAGAAAATTTCACCCCAACATAAATCCACAACTGTTGAGAAGACAACAACAATTGAGAAGAGGATAATTTCATCTTTGGAAGAGAACTCGGGGATGTGAACTATAAGGCAATAAGAATTAAGTGCAAAAAAATGACAGCACTAGAAAGGCGGAACTGTCACTACCTATCCTTAAGCAGGTATTTCTGAATGATAGGAGAGGACAACAGTGTCTAACTCTTTGAAAAAACAATGGGGGTGACATTCATCAGCAATTGCCGAAAGCCGAAACAGTTTACTGAAGGATTTGATAACCCGAAGACACTTCAGGTTGACACAACGATGCTCAGAAGAAGGATTCCGTGTTAGCGACAACATGTACGTGCTCTTTTTGCGGTGAAAATTCAGCCAGACAAGGCCAGAAAGATGACAACAGATAGAAAGCTGGGATGAGGACAATCTTTCTATTTTACTGGAGTAGAAAAGAGAACCACCAACGAAATTGATTGTAAAAATTCAGGTTTACAAAATATGGAGCTAATCCGGCATACCAAAAGAGGAGGCAAACCAGGACCTCGCAATTTCCTCACAAATTTTCCGAGATGATTAGTTCGATCATAAGTTTCAAAACATAAAGGAAACGCATATGACGAACCAGCTGTTGAAGATGACACTAGCTAAACAAACGAGCTTTACGATAATAGTGGTATGTGTAGAAGAACACCAAGTGCTCAGGTTTACAAGTAAGGGTCTTACACAATTAGAAGATTCACATACAAATGTAGAATGATATAGAATTCCTACAATTTATATGTCTGTACTTTAGAACATGGATGTATGGTCTTAGTGGACTACAGGAATGGGAGGCTACAACCTAAACTGGTTTGAAGGGGTTTTCACAATGTCAAATATGTGGAGACAGGCACAAGATATCTCAGAAACCCGTTTAACTCATACATACCAGCGCAATGAAGGACAACTGGTAGAGGCTCTACGCAATGCTTGCAGCGTTGAAATAATCCTCTTAAGCGGCATTTCGTGTTTAAGGGAATGGTAAGTGCTGACTTTATGTGTTGATGACATTCTCCTATTTTCATCATTGCGCAGAACACCTTCCTAAAGAGAGCTAAGGCAGACTGTCCGTAGGTTGAAGTACTCGGCAGCAACCTCAAAGGCCTTAGCAAATACCACCTGGCGTTATTGTGATCATTGATTCGACCCCAATATCGACCTCTCTTACAGCGGCTATGATTCAGAGTTTTTTGTCTGAGAGCGCTGTCGCTGAGCCTACCCCTTCAATAGTGGATGGAGTAGAACCTGATCTAACGTGCGTCTCTTCCGCACATGTAAGGATATCTGACCAAGACATTACTTTTATCAGCGAGCTTACTCATCCCGCAACGATTATGGTGAATCCCGTTCCCATAATGGATATTTTCAAAGGTAATCCTCACGCGATGATTATGATAAGTGCCACTCCTGTCACCTTTACCAAGAAGTCTATCCAGCTCGCAATGAATGTGTATTGAGAGTTTTTAGTAGAGAAACGATTGAGTAAGTAATTTGTCTTATCCCGGTAAACCTTCTCTATGACATGGTGGCTTCGGCTGATTTTACCGAATGTTTGGATAAAAAAAGTCGGATTCAAAATCTCTGTGAGATTTTGTGAGAGGATAATTATTAGAGTCTTGATTAGATACGATGCTAACGCTCATAATAAAGAATTAAACAAAAGAGCTAAAGATCTACTAAAAAAGTCAAATATTATCATCCATAACGTAAGGAGTTAACTTACAGTTGTAAGAAGAATTGAAAAGGAAATGATAGCTGTTACTAAAAAAAGGATGATTCTAGATTTAGTGGATAAAAGTTGCATGTCTCTGATCCAATCTTTAGGTCAGACTACGATGTTCATAGGAAAAGACTAGATCCGCTTGAGACGGAGAATATTTCAATTAAAATTGGGAATCGGGAATTGCGAACGTACAGTATTAGTACGACATTCGTATAACTGTTCGAAAGAGACACCAGCGCATCTACTGGCATACTCACAATCTAGGAAGCTATTTCCTTGTCGAAAGGGAATGGGGCTGCCTGAAGCCAAAGAAATGATCGTTGATTTGCTTGGAGAATCTTCGTGAAGTGCTCTTGGTAAACCGAAAACAAAGGCAAAATAAACCTTTGAAGATCAACGGGCAGCACTCCCAGCTACACAAGAAATAAATTGATTAACAAGTACGAGTAAAAAATTGTATAGTAAATAACAAAGATTTTCATGGCTTTATGTTTCTATCAATTCATTCAATAGGCTTGAAAACGATGAAAAATGTTATTCAAAAACTAAGTTTGGCAATCTAAGTGTTATCAACTTAACAGCTTAAAATCTGCCATATCTGTCAAAACGCTCATGACAACTTCGTTAAATTTTTTCTTATGCAGTTTATTATAACTCTTATAGACTGGCGAAAACAATCATGTCTTGGTTTTTTGAAATAACGAGTTTTGGGAATGGAATTTAAACGTAGCGAAGTTACTGCGTTATATTGAATACAAAATCACAGGCAACAGTGTCAAACGCGGTGGGAGTTGTCAAAAAGCATCAAATTAATCTTGTTCAGAAAGTGTAGATGTGGTTTAAGTGAAATATTCGATGTAGTGCATCTAAAACACCCGATGAACGTTTTTCAATTGTTTTCATTGAACCTGGTGTGTTGATAAGTCGTATCGTTGGAAAAATTCTTTATAAATAGCGTTGAATTTATATCATATATCATAAATTTATATCATATATCTTAAATCTTAAGAAAAACTTTCATAATTACTTAGTTTGACAAGAGGAGCAAGTGTTTATAGATTAATTCAAAGGCATGAAGCAAAAAGATGTCATAATGTGGTTTGCCAAGTCTGAAATGCTTCCTGGGCGCTATAAAAAGAAGTCGTTTTGGATCGGATTATTACTGATGATGAAAAATTGATCCACTGCGACAATGCAAAGCAAGAAAAATCATATCTTAAGCACTCAATCTTAAGCACTTAATCAAAAGGGAAGTAAGAAATCCATTCCACCAAAGTACTCCTCTTAATTTTGTAGGAACAAATTGCTGGACAAATCTCATTTCAGCTGTTAAAATACGCCAGAGAATCACTGGAAATTTATGATTCAACATGCCATTTGTTTAAAGGACGAAATAACCCTAAAAATGTCTAGAATTAGTGATGAAGGGAATTGTAACTAGATCCGTTCGTCTACTGTTTATTCTGACCGATAGAACTTCCACTTCAGAACAGAATATCGGAAATTGCCTTGATTTATTCTTGATTTTAAAGGACATAACATTTTTTTGGGAAGGAATCCATAAAGAATCAGGGCAATCTGATATGGTTTAAAAAAATCTTATCCCCTATTGCAGGATTTAAATTATAACTCCAATATATCCAACAGGTTAGCGTATTGCTCTCTCTAGATGCTTAGTAAGGACATTGAACTACTATCTTCGTTCGTAGAATATCCCCGTATGAAGAGTATCCTTCCAACTTCTTCATAAAACCTCAACCCCGGGAAGTTTTTTGAACCCTGAACCTTTGATTTAGATACTACAGGTAACTTGGAAGCCCCATGCGTAAATATAGCCAAGCTTTAATCGGTTATAGGATTTCATCACTCCGGGAAATATATTGATGGCTTGTCGTGCATAAGGATGACGCTTTCCCTAACAGTGTTGGCAAGAGCTGAGCTCCAAAACTACATGTACAAAAGCTGGAGCTTCTCAATGAAAAAAGAATCTCATTACGATGTAATGAGGGGCGGCACTTGACGAATCTCAAATCTTGTTAGAAGAGACTTTGCCAGGTTAGGCCTAATCAAGGCCTAACCTCATTTAGAATCATTTCATAGTTTTCGATGCAAAGTTTCCGATGTTTGAGTTACGAATTCATTCATTTTGTTACTTAAATAAACGTTTTGAAGATTTTTAACGTGTTTAAAGCTTCAAAGGTTCACTTAACTTATGGTAACGAATGATATTTATAGAAAACAAGTGTGTGCAGCTTTCGTTGGCTTCTTGGCACAACAATCCAATATCTTAAGGAGAACCGAGTACTTCATGTTGAGGGATCCTTATTCCTTCCTTCGCATTTCTGGAGCAATACAATTTTCCTAAGAACAAGGAATTGAGGTGAAAGCCGAGTTGTATGGGAATCAAAAGAAAATTCAAAGGTGAAATGATGTAAATTAAAGATTTAAAATCTAAGGCATCCGATCGATGGTGGCGCGCCGGTAACCCAGACATCTTAAACGGAGTCGTTCTGATAAATACTTAACCTCATCGCCATTATCGCACGAGAAATTCAATATCGTATAGTCCATTCCAATAAGTGGCTACAGAAAAACTTTCATCAGAAGCAGACTCGTAGTTTTGTTTTGACTGCAAGTGGAAGCGGCCATATCCGCGTATTTTCTAAAAATATAAAAACTGCAATATCAGTTAGTGATTCGATTCTTGTATCTGGAAGGGAAATCGCGCAGGGAAATCAAACAGCCCTTGAATGCTGTGCACGTTGACTGTGTTCCTGCGATGGTAACCATGAAAAATTGATTTAACGCGTTTGAACGTTGTTGCACATCGTTTTTTAATGAGTCACGCCCAGGCGCACTGCTCCGAAAACGGCTACTACGGAGGATAACGTGATAAAAACCTACAATCTCCTACTGGCAGACCGCCGATGGAAAATGGCGACTTTGGAGCAATGCTTGAAGCTTGTTGAAGCGCAGCCTGAAGGAGTTTCTGCATCATTTTTTGGTCGTCAACAAAACATGGGTACACTGGTACACACCAGAGACCAAGGAATAGACGAAACAGTAGACTTAATCCGACGAACATGCTCCGAAGAAGACGAAGTCTATTTTATCGACTGAAAAAGTGATGGCCACCGTTTTCTAGGATTTACAATATGTGATCTGTATCGGCTATCTGAAGAAGAACAAAACGGTGACACAACTCTAGTATAGCAAATTATTCGGCCGTTTCGACGCTGAATTGCAGAGAGAAAAGCCCCATTTGACGATGAAAACTATGACAACGCATAGGCTCATTGAACTATGAACCGCTATGTCATCCACCATATTTTCCAAATTTAGATCTGTGGGACATCGTTTTGTGTCAAAACTTGAAAAAACCACTCATGGGGTGAAATTTGAGTCAAATGGGGAAGTCTTCTCCGCCATGCAGGCCTACTTTGCAGACCTCGAAAAAACGTGTGTTTCAGACGGGTTAAAGTAAGAATCTCGAACTCGATCAAGTGTATCGAGGTAAGAGGAGACTATTTGAGGAATAAATACCGAATTGAGGAAGAAATTTTCCGAGATTTCTGTTTTACTTTTGTCTGGTAAGTGCTAATCTGTCCACCCTCATATGCTCTATGAGCTGTTTGTAGTGCAAGTCTTGTTGAAGAGTGGACCTTTGTGACTTCAATCAATAGCCATCTTTGAAATTATGGAAAAACTGGTCTAGCATTTCTCTTCTGACGAAATAAGTTATTGAAAAGTAATTTTCTGTCTTTAGATATCCTTCTAGCAAAGCTAGAAAAACTGAGTGATGTGACAAAGTACCATGTTCGGAGGCCGGAATGAAGCATAATATCAAGGAAGGCTAAGTCATAATTTAAGCCGTTTAAGTGCTACAATTTGATTCACATTGTTTGAATTAATTTTTCTACTTTCAATACAAATTTTTCCAATATGGTGTCAATTATATTCAATGAAGAATTAATTAATATTGCAATTCCCTCAAAGCATTACACACTGCCAGGTTTTCACATTAATCGAACCGCAATCAATTTTCTCTTTCTTTAACATTTGCATATAGCTTTGTTGAAAATACGATTGGAAATTCGACACTCGGCATGAACAACAATGAAAATTGCGTGATTTGACCTATTCCTAGAAATCGTAGCGCTAATAATGAGCAACTTGTTGTGTCATCGACGGTGCTCAACTTGAACTAAATCTAACTTAGCCTACTCCCAAATGTAGAATTCCCATTAGCACATTTCCACTAACATTTCCAAAGTCATTGCAGCCGATTTGTTTTTATTGAAATTCAGTAGATTGGGTATACATTGCACGTTAAAAACCAATAACCAAGAAGCTAAGCCAAGCACGTAATGGTAAGATTGCAGCTAAGGAATCCACTAGTATGCCCAGCACATTCAGCGGAAAACCAAACAAGTAATCAACGAAAGATACATTTGCGCATTCGCTGCTGTTGTTGGTGAATTGTAAATTCAACAGCACTCTGCAAATTGTAAATATAAACTTTAGATCAGATGGAAAATTATATTTTCAAACAGTCCCCACGATCTTTGTTACAAAGGTGTGCGCCTAGACGGATGGGTACAGGTACAGGTACATGTGGACAGATCGATGTCATGTAAAAGATACTCACATGGCGCACAAGAAGATGTTAAGTAATAGTGCATCTACAACTAGTATCTGTTCAGCAAGATGCTAAGATTTTTTAAGTCCAACTGGTAGTTTCTGTTGACGAATTTGAACGTTTTCATTGGGTTGTGGAAGAGTTTAATTCCAAGATAGTAGTAAATATGTAATAGCCTTTAATTTGTCACCAAGCTTAATTAACCTAAATCCATAAAAGCACGCATGACCCTTATTTGAAATAGTTACATCACCGTCATTGAGGCCAAATTCAAAGCAAAACCACAAAGTTGGATAGAAAACCAAGCGCAATGATACAGCGTTTGTATAATAGTCTCTAATTAATTTGGGACATTAAACAGACTTCATGCCAATGCTGGCTAAATACAAATGATTAAGTCTGTTTCCATAATCGCAAAATTCCAAAGTATTTTTTTCTGAACCCATTGAGACACGCCTATTAAATCCCTAATGTATTCTTTTGCTATCAAACATGAAATAATTATAAAACATAAATTAATTAGTCTCTTAATGATATTTGTTAAGCGTTAAAATTGAAATCAGAAATTCCAATAATTTTGTAATGAATGGTTGATTTTTAAGGTAATTAATGATCAAGGCGCTGAAATGCTTTAATGTTGACTGGTTTTAAATTAAGAGTTCGTGCTGGTACCATGGATGATGCTTTGTGCATATAATTTGATGTTATGTTTTATTGGTTGTTCTTCCTTCCTTCCTTCCCGAGTACACAAGACTTTTATATTTATAACTCCTTTGAGGAAGTCAACGTTCATATGTGCTCATTATTATGAAAGTCATATATTTTTTGTTTTTAAATATTTAATGAACTGAATTTGAATAGATAAAAAAATATTTTGAACATTATTCGACATTTTAATTTATAATTTTCTTAGTCTTAGTTAATGAAAATTTATTAAGAATATGAAATTTTCTTTAAATTTCAAACGAAAATGTTGTTTTTAAAGCTTGAATTGACTTAGATCAATTTCAAAATTAACTGAAAACCCTAACTGATGACATAAAACAATAAGGACTATTGACTTTAATTTTAAAATAATAATTTCAATGAATTAATTCATGAAAATATATCAATTATTTTTGAAAAGTCATCCATTTTTATTCAATTCGTGTTTTTCAGATTCAAAAAATGTTCCTGAAAAAGTGGAGGGATGTATGCGATAGCGAAGACACATGTTTATCTTCCGTTATTGGTCTAGTGGTCGTGTGTATTGGAAGCAATTTAGTGTACCCGTATAGTTTTGGTCTTCCTCTTTCAGATGAAAGATCTGAAACGTGGAATTTACAATCATCTAAGGAAGTTTCATAGAACACTTTTCAGGTTCATTTTCCAAGAACCTCAATCATTGAATTTGCAACCAAGATGCAGACTCGCAGATACTCTTACTCTACTTGTTATTGATTCATCTAGTGATTTTGTTGAAGGAAAATCCGGCTTCGACATTCATTCTAACGAAAATGTACGTCTCTTTCTACACTTTTCTATCAATTCATAATAATGCTCAGACTCGTATAAGTAATTTGCTATTTTTATTTTCATTTCTATAAACCCAGAATCACAGGTATTCGGTAGAAAGGAATGATCCGATACCAAAAATTTGTGGTCTACCGCATCAATTTTATTATTAGATGATCGAGCAATTTTTATCCATGTCGATGCTAATTTCATGTTACGATTTTAGCCTAAACAAGCATCACTGTATCAGGTGTATGCATAATTTACCTTCGATTTTACTAAGAGATGGCGCCAGCGAAAAGTACCCTACGTATTTATTTGACACATACGCCATTTCTCGTCTGGCAATTAGCTATAAATACACACAAATTGAGTCCGCCAAAACTAGCGTTTTTCTTTTATTGTTTTATTTTATTTTATTCATGCCTTTTTGTTTTTTGCCCGAAAAGAACACTTGCGGAACACTTTATTTTTCTTGTTTAACCAAAAGAAAAAGACTGTTTGAAAAAGTGGTTTTTTGCTGGTCAAAATATATGGCGGACACTCTCCATCAATTAAGACAAGTGAAACATGGTTTCGACAATTCAAAAGCGATAATTTAAATGCAAAAGACAATGAAAGCTCTTGTAAATCACAAAAACGCGAAAGTGGAAATCGCAGGAGTTGTTGGATATTGATCCAACTCAAACTCAACGGCTATCCACAGAATCATTAAATGTGTCACAAATAACGATTAGCAGACGTAAGCAGTGCGAGCAGTGGGTTAAAATCAATAAATGCGCTGAATAAGTTCCACACGACATGAACGAACGTCAAATGGAAAATCGTAAAGTCACTTGTGAAATGCTGCTTCGGAGCCACGAAAGTAAATCATTTTTCTATCGAATTTTGACGGGTGACGCAAAATAGATTTATTTTGAAACCCAAAAGCTGAAGAAATCGTGACTTTCACCTGTTGAAGCCGGTCCTATCACACAGAGGTCAAACCACTTCAGCAACAAGACCATGCTCTGTATCTGGTAGAACCAGACTGTTGCGTCTGAAAATTGAAAAGTTGCAAAGTGGCTCGACGAATGGTTTGCAGCAAAAGAAAACCTATTTTTCTGGCATGATATTCATAAATTACCCCAAAGATGGGCGAAATATCTATAAACTGATGGATAGTATTTTGAGTGATTAAGAAATTTAATCCCTAGAAAATTACATTTTTTCTCAACAAAAAAAAAAAACATTAAATTAATTAATTAATTAAAAAATGTCACAGAAAAAAATTTTCTCTCAGGATAATAACTAAAAATGAAGAAATTTTATCCCTAGAACATTACATTTTTTTAAACAAAAAAAAAATTTGAAAAAATTGTCATAGAAAAAAATGAGCAAATGAAAAAATTGCCCAAAAAATGCTGTTTTCAACTTTTTCCAAATATATCTTCTAGCACTTCTTACAAGCATTTTTTGGTATAGCCTTGTACTCTACCAGAAATGCAGTTTTATCTCCTCAATCGTTGCAAATCTCTGTCCTTTCATAGGTCTCTGCAGGTTTGGGAAGAAGAAAAAGTCACATGAGCTCAAATGCGGTGAATATTGTTGTTGAGGAATGCTTATTGTGTTGTTTTTGGCCAAACAATCTCTCAAAAGCAAATGTGAGTGAACAGGGGCATTATCGTGATGCACAAGTCATGAATTGGTTTTCCACGATTCCGGACGTTTTCTTCGTTTTGTTTCTCGCAAGTGGCACATAACATCGAGATAATACTCTTTTTTGGCCGTACGACAATATGGTGAGAGCTCCTGATACATAAGGCCACGGTAATCGAAAAAAACAGTTAGCAAATCTTTAACATTTTATCGAATTTGGCGTGCTTTTTTGGTCTTGGCTCGCCTAGGCTTATCCATTGGGACGATGGGGGTTTGGTTTCGATATCATAACCATAAACTCATGATTCGTCACCAATTATGACTCTTTTGAGCAAATCAGGACCATCATTGACGTCTTTTGGTCAAAATTTAGCAGTTACGGAACAAACTTCGCTGATACACGTCTCATGCCCAAAACGTTCGAAAAAATTTCATGGCACGAGCCAATTGACGTGCCAACATCCTCAGCAACTTCTCTGATAGTGATTCGACGGTTTTTCAAAACAATTTTCTTCACTGCTTGAACATTTTCAGCTGTTGTTTACGTGCATGGGCGACCAGAGTGAAGCTCGCCAGGGCCATCTTCCTGGCCATCTTGGAAGAGATTTTATCACTTTTAAACATTTATTTTACTCAAAACAGTTTCACCATTTAAGATTTCAAGTGTTTTAGAACACTTAATTACATTTTTATCCAACATTTGACGCGAATTCTTTGATCCATTTTTTTCAATAGCGAAAAATCGCCAAGCACGCAAAACACTTCTACCCGTTATGCCTCTCACAAATAAACTAAGCATATTATATGGCTGAAACTGAAATAGATATTTGTGGCCAGTGTACTAACAATAAAAAAATCGATAATGAAGTGTACGTTGAGATTTGAGAGAGATTTGAAAAGTCATCTTATTTTTTGAATACACCTCGTATATAATTTCATATAATACATAAACAATTGAAGCACAGAATCAAGCTTTAACTCAAACGTGCTAGTTCGTCTCTAAATTTGCATCATATGCTGTCCAATAAGATATTAATGCAAATTTCATTGCGAATTCACCATCTGAATATGCTAAATAGCAAAATATTATAAATTGTGCTGAAATTCTCAGATGTTTTTGAAAAATTCTTTACTCTATTAACGCCGCATAATAAATAAAACTTCTGAACCATTCACCAAATTATCATTGAGTTTGAATTAACATAAATCAGCACTGAATATAGAGCTCTAACCGTTCTTAGCAAAAAATGTATTTTATTAGCAAGCACAAAAGGAGTATGTGTTAATTAAAGCTAATAATTTGCCAGTTTGGGTCTATTAAAATAAATTCTTTATTTTCAAGCTAATTCATTTGAATTTGTAAATAAAATAATAAGAATAATGCTTGAAGCTACTATTGTTCCGTATTGTCTAATTACCTAACGTATATAGAATTTCGCTGAATATCAAATTTGGAATCAAATGGAACCTCAAAATTACCAGCAAAGCTTTGGAATTGTGCATATTATTTGGAAATACGTCACGTCTATGGAAATTTTGTCATTATTTATTGTAGAAGTTCGTAGAATTCATTCACAAAACCGTTGATAATATTATTAGATAACTTATTTCCTGTTTGTTTTTCATTGCATTTACGGGAATAGTTAAAGTAAAGTCTAATGTCATTATTATCCTCGAGTGTCCTACTATAAATAGAAAATAAGCCAATTGATACTTCCGGCTGCGATTTCTTTGGTGAAGTGAAAAGGATAAAAATGAATAAGGTACGTGATAAACATAAATGCACCATGAACAGCAAAGTATCAAAAGGGGATTAATTTGAATACCGGAAGAAGGACAATCGATTTGAACAGTTTAACTACCTCAAAAATGAAGCTTTTCTGACTTAAGGATTCCTCTTCTGCATCCAAACTTCAGAGAACAGCTGAGAGTGATAAATGAGCTCAATGAGGAAAGAGCTGTTACACCTGTGATAGGAATACAGTCCTAACAGTCAGTTGATTTTATTCACAAGTCACGAAATCTATTATTAAGTTAAAGTTAATACACGTTTTTACAGATATTATGAGTGTACCAAAACATACTTAGTTGTCTTTGCTCTGTTGGTGGCAAAATTCATCTCTGAGGGCTAGTGGGGAGTGTTAGTGGCAGAATACTTTTGACGAGGAACAAGCCAACCATTGCGGCTGTGGGAAGCATGTGAAGAAGCGATTGCATGTCATCAAGGACAATTCGGTTCGTGATTAGAATCCGCCAAGGGAGTGTGCAAAGTTGTAGGACTGAAGATCTCCTGAAGCACCCACAGGCCTAGCAGATCTGGTTTAAAGAATCTAACAAGCTATTAGTTGCCTCAACTTACGATCTCAGTGGACCCGACGGGCCCTTGGTGCTTGCGTAGTCCCAAGGCGCTTATTAAAATAAATAGTACGTAGCGCTTGCTACGTACTACGCATGCAGTACCCTTGAACCAAGCGCGAGGATGGTACTCGTTAACGATAGCTACATGAAAGAGAATCTCAGCTCAAATTGTTATTCGATAGAAGTGGGCATGCAACAATCTTCCTAGCAAATGTCCAAAACATTCGTTCGATAGATATGGTTTTGGCATAGTGTACGTGCATACAGCACCCGTGTACAAATGTTGTTTGGATTAGTAAACTTTGTCTTATTTTTGTGTAAAACAAGAATAATCCTCCTAAGTCCTCTGCGTAAAACGTAATAAAAATATAAACCTACTCGTGTGTGTTCATCTCTGTCCGAAGGAAGTCAGACGATTGTGGTAGTGCTTTATGAAGCTACGTTTTGGTTCTAGTAATAGCAACGAGTGTATTGAAGAGTGACGTATATGAGTTAGCAGATCTTCCTAAGTAACTCACTTCTGCAGTTCAGTGGGGAGTTTTGGTTTCTAAATAGTATCCATTGAAACATAACGTCACTCATTGCAGTTTATGCTTCTGCAACAGTTCTTTTTGGGTATTGTGACTTATATTCACGAAGATGGTGGTTGCTTATTGAAAATACCAGGAGATGGCTCTTTGTTGACATGACAGCAAAGTGAAAATACCAGGAGATGGCTCTATGTTGACATGACAGAAAGGTGATGAGTTCGGGAGTGTTGAACGTTGATCTAAGTCCAATAAGCAGGAGGTTCAGAATCATCGAGATCATTCCTGACGTGAGTTTTGCCCCTACTTATCTTGTAAGCCGTGCTAAAGTTTAGATGCTTGGACATAATGAGTAACTAGACTACACTGTCTAAATGGTGACAAATGTGACAAGTTACCAAATCTACATCAGCTGGTATCTTGATAAAAACAGCAGTGGCGCGTACACCAAAGGAAGATTTTGGTAAGTTTTGATTCAACTTTCTTTAAGAAAGAATCCACCACGGGAATGTGATGAAAGGATTTCAATTGACCAAAGCATAGGAGCAAGTAGATGGGGTTTTAAGGAGAAGACAACTGGACTGTTAGAACGCTTGAGTAGAAGATCTTCCGTGATAGACGTTATTTTATAGACGCTCGTTGGAATGGTCAACATGTATTCTATATTGACAGAGTCCTTTGCTATCTATAGAGCTGACTAGAACGCGCTTTTGGTACCTTTTACAAATGCGAAGAAGCTGCTTCCCTTCTTCCCTACCCTCGAGGAGAAGCGCATCAGCTAGTCATTAGAACCAGCACTGTGCAAGAATGTTTTTAATATTCTTCAATTCTTAATGCTCCGGAATTGATAGCTATCGAGACTGGACCCAATAAAAATGTTGAAGATCAACGAAGCGTTATCAGAATGGACAATGGACAGCAATATCAAAGTGAAATATCATAAAATTTTCCTTTTCACAGACAAAAAGCTTATTGAAGGGTTGGCCATCAGGGAAAACTGTTGCACCAACGATAGACTAGCCCAGATATAATTTAGGTGAGTAGCCGCAGATTTATTGTCAACTTCATTTTCCATTTTAGAAGAGCATTATCTGAGCTGGCCTGCTATATTAGTTAAACCAACTCTTGTTGTTTATAAATCGTTTAAAAATGATGTTTTGTTTCCGAAATTATATGAAATTATATAATATATATAAATTATGAAGTTATATAATTTCCATAAATTTTATGTAAATATAATTTTGGCCATATGAGCGCCACGATCGACGCAGCGGAAGTTCATGCGTCAAATTTTACACTACTCTAACCAACAATTTGGCCCATATCCCACCAATAACACGGTAAATATTGCCTGTCAAAGTGGTCAAGCGGCTCAGGGTTGTCGGCGGAGGCGTAAAATTTTATGAATCCACCACCAGATCCAGCTGGCTGGTTCACAGGTCCAAAACAAGGAATTATGCGCTACGAAAATGCTTCTTTCAATAAGTCATTGAACCCAATGAACCCAACAGCTGCAATGATTTCTTCATTACGCTCTGAACAACGTCTGAGTGGATGCGTATTATGAGCGATTTTAAACTTAGTCCAAGCACGTTCTATAGTTAATCGAATAATTGTTCTGATGGACGATAATGTAGGTTCTAAAATTGACGGAGCGCGCGATGAGTTTCTCGAACAGAATTGTTTTTTTTTTTTGGAAATAAATCTGCAAAATTTGCAAACATTTCCCAAGCATCAGCCTACATATGATAAAAAGTCAAACCAACTTAACCATAAAACGCATGACAGGTATCACTCCTTATGTAGCATTAACAAGTGTTGCCAACAAATTGTTTTACGTTTCTAAAAAAATTACATTTAGAAAATCTTTCTCGGACAGGAATACATTAATTTACGGTTGATTCGGTGTGATGGAGGTGAATGGAGGTGATTCACGTTTCGGTGGTGCGCCATCTTCGGTGTGATGCTCCGTAATAATGCTTTATTATTGTTAATGTGGAGTAGGCTGACAGCTTTGTTTATGGGGAGCGCATTCGTTTGGAATCCGATAATAGATGACTTTCTTCTAAAAATTTTTTCTTTTTTTTTAAATTTGTGCTGTCCGATTGTATTATGTTGTTAATTATGGGTAAAAATTGTGCTTACATAAAAGAGCAGACAACATCGAACAAATATATATGACTATTGTCTTCGTAAGATGTTATCGCGAAGGCTAGACTGTGTCAGCTGGAAAGACAAGATTGATATTGTTCATGGATGGCTCAAGTTTCGTCAAACTTAACGTTGAGGCATGATTAAGTAAATAACATCGATCAAATAACTGGGAATTTTTGTAGGAGGGGCTTATTTTCTGGCCTATTTTCATGGACTTGGAAGAACATCTCTTTCTTCCAGTCTAAGTGTGTAGCAAGGACATTAGGAAGATTAGGAGGGTTATATCGTTATTGACCTGAAGCATACGGTCCATCAACAGACGATGAAAGTTATCACATCTTTGAGACGTCGAATCTATCTTGAATAGGAAAATCAACGAGCCTGGCTGACTCTACTAAGGAATTCAACTCTATGTCAGTTGGAATCAGGAGATGAAAAAAATTATCGGAAAGTATTTGAAAAGATCAAAGATCTAACCTTTTTGGTAACAATTTTTACACAAACCAAGAATCGTAGATGCCTTATATTCCTTAAATCGTGAGAAGTTCATTATATCATTCAATTTAACCAGGGAAATCTCCATGGCGTTATATGTTAAATTGATAAATTTCAATTATGAATATTCAATTTATGTTTATTTTTCTCAAGGTGTTCCCTGTACCCTTAGCTTTTGAAGCACAGCGTCATGTATGTCACGCAACAACTGTGTCGAAAGTGAAATGGGATACATGACTTCATTAAAACCAGTTGAGTATATGCAGCATAAATGGTTTCCAACATATCAGATAAGACTTACGAGATTGAAAAAGCATATTTTTGGCAATTATTAAAAATTAATGGTCCTCGGTTTTCATCACTAACAAGTCAAACTTAATAAGTCGAATATTAGTGGTTTTAAGTCGAGACATAGCGCAGAAATAAAATCTCTGCTCACTCACGTGAAATCAATTAACGTAACAATGTCAGTTACGTGCTGGCCAGAGGTAATTATTCGGAAAACGTGTGAAAAGCATTAACCTTAAGTACGTTATGTAACTAAAGGAGTCAATGCAAGCATGCATTTGGGGATGGCAAGATTAAGCTGGAGCAAGAACAGGACGCAGATATGTTCATTGTTGAGAAGCAAAACTTTGCAAGTGCATTTTAGTGTGAACACTAGTGCATATGCACATGAACCATGCACAAGCCGTAGTCACCTGTGGTCAGACCTTACCTTGTGCATTTCAACCTAAAAATACGCAAAATTCAAGTATTTTTATCTGAAAGTTGTCTTACTCCGATGCAATTGACTGATCATGCATTGCTGGCTGGTTGGTTTCGATTGTATTCTTACTATACGCAGTTGTATGCAATAAATTAATATATATTTTGCTTGATATACGCTAAATTACAAAATATGCTCGTGATTCCATTGTGAAAACGATAAATTTATGCAAGAAAGATGCTGACTTGGATGCATGGTACAAATAATGCATTAAACATATGAGTGAAAAGTATATTTGATTTCATATTTTGGAGTTTCAAAGAATAGTGAAAACGTCGACACATGGTAAACGAAGTTTTAATGTATGCGATATGCAACATTAAATATAATTTAAGATTATTGCAACTCGAGCTGCAATAGTAGCTTTTGATTTCGCTCGCATAATTTATTATGTAAGATGGCTCAGTGTAGAATTGAATGATTCAAGGTTTTCATTTGCACTGTTCCAATTGGGCCCGTCGATTTACTTAACACTTAACTTAACATTAAACTCCCCACGCGAATAATGGGTTACGTTTCTTGTTCATTTTCAGCAATAAAGTATTTCACGAGCGTAAAATAAGTCCCAGGAAATAATTACCTAGGTCATGCAAATCAATGCATTCCTTTGATAACTGCGACATCCAGCGAGATCAGGATAAGACGAGTAAGCTTCCAACCTGTAGAGGGGATTTCCAAAAGTGTTATTCAATTTCCCGATCCTCCAATCATGCGAGTATACCTGTCCCAACCAAGGCATTCGACAAAAAATAAACGAAACTTAATGGCGCTACGTTTGAATTTCAAACTTTATTTCAACCGAGCTCCGTCGCAAATCTGAGCTCGAAATATCAGCTTTTCTTTGTAGTAAACGGATTTGTGCAAGATATACACGATGGACCCTATATAGTCACGGAAATCGAAAATTACTGCAATGCAATGCAGCTGACAGACATATACGAAGTTTAAGGACAAAGGCACAACAACAAACACAATGCTAACATGGCTTACAGATCACACTTCACACACCAATGGACGTAATAAATGCTAGTATCCAGTTGCAAAATATCGCAAATAATGGAAATCAGTGACGATTATTTTTGTTTCAAAGCCTGAAAGTGACCCAACGTTCCCACAAAATCAGGGGCCGATCAGCCTCCTCTCATCGACGGCAAAAATTGCAGAAAGGGTTCTTCTGCATTAGATGATAGCAATATCATACCAGAAGAACAATTCAGCTTCCAAAGCAATCACTCTATTAAGCTCCAGATTGTAAAGTTGGTCCACCACCCAAGAACGCAGAGGTTATGCAGAAAGAGCTTAGAAAATTAATAGGGCTGGTTATGTGTGACGTAGTCAAGGCTTTTGATAAAATCTGGCATGCAGGACTTATATTCAAAATGCACGAACTCAACTTGCCGCTGCAGTTCACCCAAATCATTGGCTCCTTCTTAGAGGGCAGAACAGTTCGTGTCAACATTTTCGTGACAACCACCTATCAACTCTGCGACCCATTGCAGCTGGAGTTCCTCAAGAATCACCTATCTCACCAGTCCTCTAAAATATAACCATTGCAAATCTTCCCAACCTGTTCGCAATAGTAAACACATCACGCTACGCTAATGACGCCTGTATCAAGATAGAAGCCTTATTTATACCCGTTAGAGCCGACACAAACAATCATAATCGGCAACGAGCGTACTTATAGCTTAAATACCTTCGCCTTACCTTTGGCGACAGACATACCTAAACTCAACACACACAAATAAAACGACGAGCAGACCTTCTATCTAAACTCCACCCACTTTTTACAATGAAAAATAAGTCGACAAGGACCAACAAAAAAGCCCTCCAGTCCTGCCAAAACTAGGATAAGAAGAGTCTTCGAAACTCCATGGTAAAAAAACTTTAAATAACGTAATGTATGTGTCCTTATACAAAAACGTTAAAATAGAGACAGTAATACGTACTGGCCAAGGCTCTAACGCCTTATGACACAACAGACAACCACGAAAACAGTACGTTGGCGTTTCTAAGAAACCTGAGGAATAAAGACAATTGCAGGCCGCGTTTCGTGAGTGGGTATATGATACTAACAGATAAGAGGGAGTCAAAATGCTAAATCGCACTTACTCCGTGTACCCTATACTCCAGAATTACTGCATCAGTTTCTGCAACTTAGTGGGAAAACAACAACCACCGAGATGTTAAAATGTGTCCAGTCAAATATTAAGCAGAACGCTATACCATGGTCTACTTTTTTGTCCAATCAGTGCACACCTGAAGTTACTCGACAAGTAGGATGCGATAAGCAGACAATCCATTATTTGATTTAAAGAAAGGGCCAAAATCATAAAATCTGAAGCGAAAGTGAGCGAAGAAGGCCAATGGAAGAATACGAGCTATCACGTCATGGATGAAGGCGATTTGAAGTTCTCGGTCCTGGCAAGTCGATTAGAATCAGCGCAGACATTATAATTAGGACTGTTAAAGCATATGAAAAAGCATTGTAGAATCCGAACAATCTGAAGGAGGCTGAATGGGATGGACTTTCATTTTAAGGAACAAGCCTGGTGGAAGGAACGGATCAGCTGTTTTGTGGGTTGCAAAGAACAAGAAAATTTACATTGAGATTTGGAAACGAGTCATTTTCTTCGATGAAAATGGAAAACGATTGAATGCTCATTACCTAGGCGGAACATTCGAGAGAGAGTGTGACATGAGAGATGAGAGACAGACATGAGAGAGTGTGAGTCACACACAGACAATGAGCAGTTTGAGGCGGAGGCACTGCCATGGCAAGGGGTCAGTTTGACATCAATCCCAAAGAAAACCTTTGGTAGATAATGTCATCAAAAGTAAGGGAAAACGAGCCAATAAATGAAGAAAAGTAGTTTGGGAACAAACGTAAATGATTGTTTTGACGATTCCCGACAGGCCTTAGAAAGGAAACATACGGTTTCATTAAACTAAGTAAATAATAATTTTACAGTGAAGAGGGAAATCTGTGAGAACTTTGACATCCGGGAACGGTGATATCCAAATTTTTGTAAATTTCTAACAAATATTTGACGATATTGATCAAAAAATAATGTGGAAAATCATGTTTCATTTGGAGATACAAGCAAAACTAATCGGTCTCATCTATATGGGATTTTTTTATGGCAGGGAGATTACGGCTGTTTACGGCCTGCGTATAACGACGTGCAAATGTTCTGGACTACCAAATAAACACCTCCCTTATGAATCTGAGAACCTAGCCTGGAACTGTTTGACGCATTATTTCGGTGTTAAGTGTTAGAAAAGAGTTCTCACCATCCCCGACACGTCCCAACAATCCAATCCGACTTTTTTAATAGTCAGCACTCCCAGAGCATATTGAGCCACGTGATTCCATTACAGTTTGTCAAGGCATTGCCAAAAGATGGAAAAACGTTCAAGTACCTTGAAAAGAAATTCCCGGGACTGTCTGAGGTAAAGTTAAAGGAGGGTGTTTTTATTGGCCCGGACATTCAGAAACTAATGAAAGACAATCAGTTTGAAAACGTGATGAAAAAAGCTGAGAAAGAGGCGTGGATATCATTTAAAGAAGTTGTGACTAAGCTTTTGGGGAACAATAAGGACCCGGATTATGAAGAATTTGTAAATAAAATGTTGAAATGTTTTACAACCTTGGGGTGCTCCATGAGCTTGAAACTTCACTTTTGAACTCCCATTTGAATTATTTCCCACAAAACCTTGGTTCCGTAAGTGAAGAGCAGGGCGAGAGGTTCCACCAAGACATCAAAGAAATGGAACGAAGGTACCAAGGACGATGGGATGTGAATATGATGGGACACTACTGTTGGATGCTCCATAGAGAACTTCCAGACATCCCACACAAACGGAAAAGCTCAAAACGGAGTTTTGAGGGAAAAAGATGTAGATATTATAAAGAATTATAAATCCTTATTGTATATACATATTATTTTTATCAAATTGTATTTAAATAATAATAATATATATAAAACCACTAGTAATATATGTAATATAAAATAATGTAAATAAACCACTAGTAATATATATATTTTTTTCATTTCAAAATGCATTTTTACCGTTATGTATTGCGGGTTTTGCATAACTTTCATTTTCATTTTCCGGAAAATCCCTACGTGCTGGAGAGAAACTGAGGGCATATTTGGACTCATCGCACCAAAATACAGCGCACCAAAATACATGCATAACCGGACGAAGGATAAATAATTTGAAAAAGCAGCAGGAAAGTCAGCAGAATCGTGCGCTAAGTACCCAAACTACTGCCATCAAGGTACAAGGAAATGTAGGTATTGGGAGTGTCGGTTAATAATTTCGATTTTGTGGCTTGAAAAAAGCATTTATTTCAATAACTAAATGAATAAGTACATTAACCCCTATATTGCCCATCGTCAACTATGACTTCCTCCCATCTCCTGGAAAGTTTTTTGATTCCACGTTTGAAGAATTCCTCATCCTTAGAGGCAATCAATTCATCGACCCATTTTCGCATTTCTTCAGCATCTCGAAAGTGTACGTCTGCTCAGCTTATCTGCATCGTTCGGGACAAATGGTAGTCAGAAGGAGCAAGGTCTGGAGAGTACTGAGGGTGATCGAGGTGTTCCCAGCCGAGCCTTTCCAATTTTTCTCTAATGATGTATGCCCGATGAGGTCTGGCATTGTCATCTTGGAACAGAACTTTGTGATGTTTTTGAGCTACCAATGTTCTTTGTTCGTTCAGTTCGTGTGCCAAATCAGTCAGTTGGCGTCAGTAGCGATCAGCAGTGACTGTTTCATTCGGTTTTAGTAGCTCATAATACACAACACCCTTCTGGTGCCACCAAATACACAGCATAAGCTTCCGGCAATGAATATTGCGTTTTGCTTGTGAAGTTGATCAACAACCGGGATCAACACACGATGCTTTAAGTTTACGGTTATCGTAATAAACCCACTTTTTCATCGCAAATAACGATTCGACTCAAAAAAACTTTGTTTTTTGTGTTCTTCGAGATGATTTTTGCATGGTGTGATTCGAGCATTGAGCTGATTTTCGTTCAGTTGATGTGGGACCCATTTTCCAAGTTTTCAAATCCTTCCCATTGCATATAAACGTTCAGAAATGGTTGATCGGGCAACACCCAACTCCAAAGCAAATTCTTTTTGCGTTCGACACGAATTTTCATTCAATAATACTTGCAATTCGGCATCCTTAAATTTTTTTGGTTGACCTGGCCGTTCTTTATCTTCCAAGTCAAAACTACCACTTCGGAAGCGTGCAATCTATCGTTCACAAGTTTTTTGAGTTGGAGCATAGTTAAAGCCGTAAGCTCCTACCAAAAATCGATAACTTTTTCTTCAAATGAAAGAACGTAATTAAACTTCGTCGCAAAACAATTTTTTCAGGCACAAAATTCGACATTTTCGAAGCAAAACAAAACTTTGCTGTTTACGCTGTTTCGTTCGATGACTAAGTGAGAATTAATGACAGATGTTAAACTTCTAAAATACCGTATAGTTATTATAGACACAAGCCGTATGTAAAACTTGCAACATCTGTTATCTAAATCAAGATTATCAACCGACACTCCCAATAGTTTGTTAAGGTTTTATACTATTCAATAAGGTTCTTTGTTTTCTTATTTTTGATAATAAATTTCTCGAGCCAAAGTAATAGCATAAAAAGCAAATTGTAAAAGGGCGAGTCGCAGCCAGTGGCATGTTGTTGTTCAGTTTTTAGATTTTAAACAGTGCAAATCGTCGAATTTGACAAAATGGAGTTGGTAATGAAGGATGTCCGCGATCGGTGAATTGCATTCTCGTTTGGGCGCTTCTTGGGGTAATTATTGGAGGCTAAGAGTTGGCTGGCGTCCACGATAGAAACAGTGTGATAGAGGCTGTTGCGAAGGAAAGGTTTCATATAACACTGACTTCTTTGCGCGTGAATGGAAAAATTCAAATGTCTCCTAGTATTGAACACTGTAAGCTCTCACTAATTTTCAAAATTCAACATTATTTCGGTATGCTTTGAGTTTTGTAGAATAATAAACATTTAAAGCACACCACTCATAATTGCTTATTCACTTGGATTCTCCGATTTCTTTGGAAATTAGAAGTTGAATAACGTGGGATGAGGATTCAGGAAAAAAAACATACCTGTTGCTTGCAAACATATTTGTAATGCTATATTGCCGAACTAACACAAGCATGAAATATTATTCTTGTTGCGCAAATATTCCACTTTGCTAGTTGTCATTCACTAATCAATTCAAAGAATAATTTTTGTTTTATTTTTCTCTCCATAGTGTACTCATGCATATTCAATCAATCATAAGAAAGAGTGTAAGAATTCCACAAGGAACGTCATAAGTGGTACTAAAAAATCATAAACATATGTCGAAACGCTTCTTCTCAAAGTGTTTACATATTCATTTGTGATTATGAGCCAGTTGAATGTTTAACTGACTTTTTTTTCAATACCAATGTTCTTTTGTTAAGAATTCTGCCAGGTTTGTATGCCAGCTAAGCGTTTTGTATGAGCTCTACTATAGAGATTTTTCAATTTCATGTTGTTAATGTTTTATTAAGCATTGATTGTCGTGACTGGATAATTGTGTTGGTTGTTATCCACCTGAAAGGTGAAAAGAACATTTTTTCCTATCCGTGGTTACATAAAATTGCCTTTCAACGACTTTCAAACCTGGCAATCGTTCTGAACTTGAGCAGGCGCTCCGTAGATAAATGCGAGTGGAGAGATGTCAATTCATTTGTATCTTACAAAAAAGATGAGGATTCAATCAGGAGACGTTTTTTTTGAACAGTGAACGCCAACGTTTCAAAAAACTTGTCATTTGAGGATCGCATTCTATGAGCTTCACCAAGTCTTAAGTCAGTCTGTAAAATCATGATAAACTAACAAGAAAAAATTGTTTTTCGAAACGGACATGTATGTGATTGATTTAAAGGCACTATTAATCATTCAAATTGTTTTATTTATCTATTTACTAGGTGCGTGTTTTCGTCTCTAGTTCAGGACAATTATGAAGAGACAATGTTCCATGCAAGTGCGAACCAATGAAACAAAAAAACCATATAGAAATGTAAAGATAATCTTAAATAATGAGCTAACACACGTGACCGTACTAAGCTCATACGTGAGTGGAAAAAGATTGTTGTAAATTGTGTTGGTAAACGCACTTTAATGAAAAGTTTGAGGAGCCCGCTATAGGCTGGAAAGTAAGTCGGCAACCAGTTTCAGTTGGTCTCAGTTGTGTTGAGTAACACTAGATACATTTCTTCATTCAGTTAAAGCAATCGAGATAGTTTTCATACGATACGGCCCTTTTGACTGGCTCAAGAAGAAAGCAGCTTCTGTTTGAATGTATCTTTGATAGCTGGATTTGCTTACAAATTACCACTCACAATCCACGACTATTGTTTTACACATGGCATTTTCTTCGCTTGAAATGATGAAACCTTTTAGTTGATAAATCACAAACAAATCACGACACTATCAATAGCTTTCGGAAATGAAATAGATAATGAAAATGTACCAGTGCATCTCACTACCAACACGAGTAAACCCGTTACAAGGACGACATGTGCTGGACTTGGTCACGAAAGCAGCTGGTTCCATTTTTCAATTGACTCAACCGAACTCACGGAAATCTTAAAGAAAAATTGTTGCCATGAAATTTAAATGAAGGAATAATGTGAAAGTAGAACTCAGGGCATCTTTAATTCTGAAAAGTAAATTTTTAGCAGGACATAATGCTTGCATTTTGAGATTTCGCGAATTCGCATTCCAAGAAAACACTTTCAACATTATTATGAGTTTTTAGTTTCTTTTCTTCTGTGCGAGGGACATACAAATATAAGCGAGCTTTTTGCTTCCGAGAGCTTAAAAACATGATGGAATACGCGAAGCGTATTTGGTCGAAGGGTTGGAGGGGATTCCCTCTATGTGACTCGCGGTCAAGTTGATGGATCCACCTTAGTTGTCCGCAAAATGAGCGAGAGAGAAATTTTTCCTCAAGGTAGCGCAATGTATCTAGATTTAGATGCGTAAAGATTTCAACAAAGAAAAGTGTTAAGCCAGCGGAAATCCGAGATCTATTGCGTGAACTATTTTGAACAGAATGCATTTTTATGGTTACGAATGAAAGCCTGGTAAGCCGAATTTAAAAGAGTGGAGTGAAAAGGTGGAAAATATGAGTCACCGAAGACTCTATAGCTTCAGCATTATGCCTGACAACGTTGTAGCTGTCCGCGAAATTATTTCAAGAAGTCCTCAGCAGCCAAAATCAATAAAGAAACGGGAATCAGTGTTGGAAGTGTACACAATATCGTCCGAGACTACCTTTGATTTCGTAAAATCTCCGCGAAGGGGATTCCACTTCTTCTTACCCATGAACCCAAAAATGCGAGGGTTGAAGTTTATCGTAGGCTTCTTGCTCGTTTTCAAGATGAAGGGAAAGCTTTCTTGCAACACATTGTGACGTGGGACGAAACGTTTGTTCACTTCTACAGTTCTGAATCGAAAAGGTCTAGTATGGAGTGGAGAAGAAAGGAGGAGCAAGAACCACCAAAAGCCGGAAAATACTGTTCAGCCGTCATGTCAACGCTTTTTTGGGACTTTCAATGAGTTTTACTCATTAATTTTCTTCACGATCGTGACTCAATGAATGCCGCCTACTTTTGTAGCCTTCTTGACCAGGTAAAAGCTGGATATATGCCGAAATGACTACTTCTGGCCATTCTAGATGTCTTGTTTCTGAATGACAAAACAAAACAGCACGCTGCACCTTAATAACCGAAAGATTGGCGAGAATTCTATCGACTGCGTTTGAAATCCATCCCTACATTTCCAACGTTTTACCATGTGATTTCCATATGTTTGGACTTCTCAAAGGGGACTAGAAGGAGCTTTTTGCATACAATCAACAAGTAGAACTGTTTATGCGCATGCGGTTGGATACCCGCCCGAAGACATTCTTCGAAAACGGCATGACAACCTTCCTGAATCATGGAAGAAATTCATTACTAAGGAGGCGAACTATGTAGAAGAACAACAATAAAGTGTATTATCCTTCTTTCATCTAAAATACTTGGAAATAACTCGTTCATATTTGAATGCCCCTCATAGCAGGCCGAAATTGTGGTGTATTTTTTTCCACCGTGTCGTCAAATGGGAAGGGTCGTTTTAGCATATTGCAGTCATCATCAGCTCATTTTTCTTTAAAACGAAACTACAAGTAGCCAAAACGCGCTCTCATCAACCGTACCAAACGATCCTGACAGAATAAGAGGCAATATAATCCTAACATTCCTCTAATGTGTATTAAACAATAATTATCAATAGTGGTGACATGCTCTCTTCAGAAAAAAGGCTCCGATAAATGATTTTTAAAAGAGAAAAATGAATCTTAAACTAGAAAACAGAAACGAATATCGTTGACATCATCGTGGTGCCACAGTTTTGTCCTGCTATATGTGAGAACTCAAACAATCACGATCTCCAACTCCAATTCTCCAACTTGTAGATCCGAGCATTAAATCTTCTTCATTCTAGTCTGAGTCCAGACTAGAGTCTAGTCACAAGCTTCACCATTCGAGTCTGACCAGCGCGTCCTAGAATCTTCCTCTGCTCTTTGCCTCTCAGCTTTTCCTGTGAGAACTCTTCATTTAACTTGGGCAAATTTTTGATTTTCGGAATCTTCGGCTCGTCTTTTCCTTTCGTAACATTTCGTAAAGTTCGTGGTTGCATTTGTTTCATCATTTCGTATCATTTTGTAATCATTCACATTGTTATTGTCTGAGTCCTCACATTTCAAAACAAAAAAATAATAATTGAAATATCATAGCCTAATGCTACATACAGGCCTCGGCCTTATACATTTGGTTTGTTCTTATGTTCTTATGATTGAGAAGCGTTTCTAAATTAATGCCAAGACTAACAAAGCTTTCTTTGTGCGAAGAATGCTCTTCTTTTGACTTCAACTAATGGTTTTGCCATCTTGCGCAAGTTTCCACGAAGGCTCGTTTTCCCCTCTTCCACAACCCTTTCACATTCGGT
Source organism: Stratiomys singularior (assembly GCA_954870665.1). Taxonomy (NCBI): domain Eukaryota; kingdom Metazoa; phylum Arthropoda; class Insecta; order Diptera; family Stratiomyidae; genus Stratiomys; species Stratiomys singularior. The sequence goes on from OX940879.1 coordinate 17,063,334, forward strand.
CAGTTTGTTGTCAAATTTCTTTTTAGAACTATGGATTTTGCGTTTACGCTTTTAATATTAAGCTCAAATTGTCTAGTTCCCTGACGCATACTCAGCAGAATTTCATTTCAACAGGACCTTGATAAGTTGTAAATGTTATCTGTGGAAGTTATTATTTGTCACAATTTCTAGGTTGTAATGATAAAGGTACAAAGTGAATACAGGTATAAGGTTTGGTTCTATCGAAACTTCAACGGGAAGTTTTCTTATCACATTCTCCACAGCTTAGCAGAAGGGCCAGCCCGTTGCTCTGCTGAAGGCTTATCCTTCAGGTATTTCGAACACGAGATCTAGGCACAAACTTCATATAACATAATGGGCATTTCGACGAACCCGATTTGAATCTTGTCGCTAGGATTTCCGATTCATTTATGGATTCATTTATTGCCAATATTACAATATTAGAAAAGCAGTGGGCTAACACATGTGCCTTGGGGAACTCCTGCAACTATGCCGTAAGAGCAAGGAAATGTTTCGCGATTTCCAACATCATTTTTGGTTTCCTAGAAAGGAGTTATCTATACTGATTATGTATGCAAGGTGGTTTTGTAGTACACTATCGGTGGACTACAAAACGTAGCAGGTGAGGTTTATTATCGAATGACATCATTCCTATAAAAACATTATTTTGCAAGGGAAGTTGCTCCAAATAACAAAGCTGTCGTTTCATTTTCTTCTTTTTATTCATGTATATGAAATGGATATTCTTTTCTCCCTCGAATCTCTGTAAGTTGGTTCAGAATAACTCCCTTTTTATCCATTATTGATCATTTTCAGAAGTGTACCGAGTGAGGCAAGCTACCATATGTACTGTGTCGATGCCACGCTTAAACTGATGGATCAACGGTGTAGACTGATCTTGGAATGGTTTTTTGAACAGTTTTAGACCCCGAGTCTAGTGCCCGACAGAGCCAAGCAAATAGTTGATTTCGAGAGCTTTGACAGGGCTGTCACAGCGAATAGTGCTCTAACTGGCCGAACGAGACCAGCGCGCTGACCGATATAATGAAACTTTTAAATCGCTCCGAATTTTGAAAAATTCTGTCACTCACGTCTTGATTAATGAAAAAAATATTTTTTGTTGTAGCTTGGGTCTGCAGGGCCTGGATTTTTTGTTGTCGTTGGCGCCTTCATACAGAACACAGCTGGAAAAAGTGGGTATAGTTAAACGCTAGTGGTCAACAGCACCAAACGTACCGGAGAGAAGCTTCATTAAGATAAGTTGACACCCCTTTTTGTTCAGAGGAAAGAGAAAAATGGAAGGAGAAATGCGTTCATGAGTTATTCAGTAGTATCGGCTAAACTGAGTAGGCGTTTACAACTCAAGAATATTCTGAAGTCGGCAAACGACAAGATGACGTTGCCAGAATTTAGTGCAGTATACAAAATGTCATGCCCTATGTGTCCAAAAGTGTACATCAGCCAAACGAAGAGACGAATGATAACAAGGTTCAAAGAACATCAAAAAGAGGCCAGAAATGCCTAACAAACAGTATTCGATCAGTCGCACGGCATATCATTAAAGAGGGTCATCCTTTACCCAGCAATAATGTTAAGGTAATTACCACGATTAAATATAAAGTTAGACGCATATGAACGTATTGGGTAGGCAATGAATGAAATTTTAAATGGTCATCATCATTGAACGTTTTACTATGAAGGGAGTTGTGCCAGAGATCAGGGTTATATGGTAGGTATATTCATATTCATCCATTTTTCCGTCTGGCTAAAGAAGTGTGTGGCCTAGCATTGTCCCGTTGGAAAATGACATCTTTACGACTGACCAATTCTGATCGGTTTTCCTTGACCAAATCAATTTGTCCAGTTGCCGACAGTTAACCACCGAATTAATGGTTTGGTTGCATGGAAGTAGCTCAAAATGCACAGGATCTTTCCAATTCCATCAAATCGGCAGCAAAATCTTCTTTTGTTGGATAAGTGCCTTTGAAGTGGTTTGCGACGATTCATTAGAAGCGCACCACGATTTTTTGATCCACATTGCTGTACATAAATTCACAAAATGGATATTGAGAGACATCTATAACTGAAATCGGCAAATACTTAGTTGGCCACCCAATATTAATATCTTTAAAAAAACTCTTGTAGGTAGGATTGCTTCTAAACTAATTAGTTTCATTACATAGATTATAAAAAAGGTTAAGGTACACTGCCAGTCAAAAGTTTGAGACCTCTAATAAATAAAACTTTTGTTATTAGTAAATATTTTCAAAATATTGATTTTAACCCGATATTTTCACGGTTATCTACGAATATCTGCAGTTAGTCTGATTTTGTGATTCCTACAGTCAAGACGTCTCTAAAATGGGAAAAGTTCGTGAAATTACTAATGAAACGCGATCTGCCATCGTTGTTAGATGATTGCGAGACGCCAAGTTGTTTGCTCGCGTTGCTGATCGAAAACCTCTTCTGAAATCACAAAATAACGGAATAAGAAAAAACGGATGCTATGACCTCTAGCCCATCGAGACTGGACTGCAGAGGATTTCAAAACGATTGGAGTGACGAATCTAAAGTGGATTGGAGTGGCGAATCTAAATTTGAAATATTCGGTTTAAAAAGGAGAATTTTCGTTCGACGTTCCGCTGAAGAAAAGATGTTGCCACAGTGTGTAGTCCCGACTGTCAAGCATGGTGGTGGATCTGTTATGGTCTGGGGTTGTTTCTCAGGCTATGGAACTGGAAATCTGCTCCAAATTAAAGGGATTCTGAAATAGGAGCAGTATAAAGAAATTTTGAAGAAAAACGCTATTCCCTCCGGACTGACGTTAATCGACAAAGGATTTATTATTCAACAAGATAATGATCCAAAGCATACTTCAAAATCTTGTAGGGACCATATAGACATGAAACAGTCAGAAAAAGTGTTGAAAATCATGACATGGCCACCCCAAATCCACAGTCTTAACCCTATAGAACATTTGTGGGAAGAGCTTGATCGAAACATTCCTTCTTCACAGCAGACAGTGTGGAATGCATTACAAGAAATCAGTTGGAATATCTCGCAAGAGAAAATAAATAAATTAATTGCTCGCATGCCAAGGTTGGTTAAACAGGTCATAAAATGTAAAGGAGGCTATTTTGATAACAAAATGTGTATTAAATCTCTCGTGTATTTTTGTTAAACATTGTATTCATCAAAACTTCATTTAATTTTTAATTTTAAATCTTGTATGTAACATTAAAATAAAAGCTGTTTTTCAAAAAGTTTTAAAAATATTTAGTTTTAATTTTTTCCTCAACTTCTTATAGTGGTACTTAATTCATGAATGGCAGTGTATATTTTGGGAAATCATCCCATGAAAGGATCAGTGTAGATGAAGAAAACTGTTATTGTAGTATAAATAAAGGGAAAAAGATTTTAGGTGACACTATTTTATTGTGATTACAATTAAAAAATAAGTAAAACAAGCAGAGTTCAGGCAAAATAAAGTATAAAGTTAAACCAATAAAGTAAACTAAATAAAATTCAAGCACAAATTTTTCGAAAACAAAAATTTTGTTCAGAAATTTTATTAACATATTATTTTAAGCGGCATTAAAAGTTGTCTACATTCACTTGGGCGATAATATAAAGAGAATATTATCAGGGCAACTCAGCTCGAATTAATATATTGCTTATAATCACTTATCTACTTTTTTCGAGCTCCCGAAAACTTTTCTTTTCGACCTCATTAATCGTGATAACGATTGCTATGGTATTGTGATAACTGCAAGCTGCGATAGTCGGCTATAAACAGTCCTGCGCACTGTCCTGATGAAGTTCAAACATAAAAATCATAATGTAACTCTGGGTGGCTTGGGTCCGCCGGGCCTTGCTTTGTGGGTCTCGAGGACGCGTTTCGGCTGCATACAGCCATCTTCAGCTCGTTCTCGAGCTGAACGTGAGAACGAGCTGAAGATGGCTGTATGCAGCCGAAACGCGTCCTCGAGACCCACAAAGCAAGGCCCGGCGGACCCAAGCCACCCAGAGTTAATTTTGGCCTGCGGCAACACCAAAACGAACTTCATCATAATGTAACCTGACAACCTCCTGTTGAACTTGTCAGATTGACAATCAGAGTAGGGTCCTTATGAAATGAATGACTATGGATAACAATAGTAGCTCACCTGCCCAGGTTCCAAATTTCTCAGTTAATGGTTGATGAGCTTGTGGCTGAAAGAATGGAGTCAGTACCGATTTAACTATCGAAACCATCGACTTTAAATTGTCTATCAGATAAAGTAACACCAAATATATTCCAAGGCACGCCAACAATTGGAAAATCAATTCGGAGGACGAAAGCATAAACAAATTCATTGTTTCACACTTTTCTCGTGTTCGCTTCGGTCTTAAAAAACAAAACACATACGCGACGTTTCAACTGAATTCTGACTAAAAATAAAATTAAATATTACAATTTTCATTGATAGGGTGATAAACAAATATGTTGCACTGATAACGAGTTCAAAGTCGAGTTGCGAATACTTCGGGGGTGTTTGCGTGAAATTTTCTGCAATTTTAAGTTACCGGCGAACACACGTGAAAGATAGGAAACTCACTATCGATCGGTTGCACTGTCGAATTGCGTTTGGCTGATGGAGCAGCTCCGTTTTCCATTGATGGCGCGGAAAAGCATCGAAAAGTATTTACTACGAGTATGAGCCCCACTTTAGAAGCACTTGAGTTCGACACAGCAATTCCTCCGCGTACATATTCGAGCTGCGGTTAAGGGGATGGCTCTACGGAACGAAAGGAAAATTTCGGTGCGAGCTTTGAAGCTTGAAAACATGAATAATTACGCACAAATAGTTAAAATATTCGATAAATATTTATCAAACTACGGACTATGCAGCTCGATGGAACCGCACTAAGTCTACGCTTCCATTGAGACCATACGAAGCACAAACATAAACTAAGCCTATGGCAACCTATCATAAATATTCATATCATGGGGTCACTCTTTATTTAATTGGTTAATAAAAACCCAACATACGTTTATATTTTGTAAGGCAAACCAAAAGTCGCCCGAAAATTGCATCAACATTTAGCAACATTAAAACTTACCGGCATGCCACACTAACTCGTTAATTGCCATCGGTTGGTAAAGTAAACTAAAGCATAACACATAGCCATGGACATGTGTTGGTTCCGATTTTTCTTCAGATACGTCTTAATGATGAATGCACGCAACACACGGATTTCATCAAGTACAAAAGCTTTTTTCCATTCGACTCCAATACCAAACATCTTAGATGAAGATCCCACTTTCTCATTTCATCAGACGCAGCCGGATGATATCTGATTTAATAAAAAAAATTAGCAGAAATCTTCTTAAATGTTTGAGTTGCTCAAGCTATCAACAGATTGTGAAAGTGGTTTGAAGGAAAATGCAATAATGTGTGATAACACAACCGACGATTAAGTTCTCCTTGGAAACGTATCAGCCATTTCCCATCGCTGCGGGCATTCCAGTGTTAATTTCAGATAAAAGGAAAAATCAATACTGAGCGATCATTGACCTTAATTTATTGTTAAAAGAAAGTTCAATTATGCGAGTGCATTGTTTAGGTTTCCACTCGACAAGAGATGACTTTGTTCCATCATATGTGTCTCGGCTAAAGCCAATTCGCAGAAAAATTAGCTTTTCAACGAAACTTTAACGAAGAATTCTCGACTTCAGTGGTTTTCCGAAACTTTTCATTGTTTTACGGTTGGAAGTTGGATTTTGTGCGAGCTTTGTGAGAGATGTATGCGATAGAATTTAAAGATGAGTTTAAAAAATTTCTTAACGGAATTTGTGCATGCTTTTACTCAACTTTTGTTGATTCGCTATGAAATCAATTATTATTATTATTATTGTACTGGGGTCCACTTGCTGGAAATTAGCATAGGCCAGAAATCGGCTCTTAGCTCCCCATGTGTAGTACTATTGTTTACAGACGGTCCATCCTGTCGTCCTACATAAGCCAAGGCGTTCTCCCAGCTCTGTGGTCGCCAAGTGTTCCAATTCTGTTACGCCAGTACACCTCAACCAAGTAAGGCGTTTGTTGGCCAGCCTCGGGCAATCTAGGAGAAAGTGTTCTGTACTTTTTTCCTCCTCGCCGCATGCTCGGCAAGTGTCATCTGTTTGGATTCCTATTCGTTTGGCGTGTTGACCTAGAAGATTATGGCCCGTTAATACTGCCACCAATGCCATTTCGGTTTTTTAGGAGTTGTTTTGTCCTCATTTGATTAGGGTGAGGCCATAGCGTAACAACAAACAGCGATAACACTCCGAACAAACGACCGATCCAGAAAAATCCAGAGCGGATTTTACAGAATTGTATTAGTGTTAGTAAAAATATTTATTTTTTGCTCGTTTTGTTTGCAAGCACAATGTAAACAGATAGATAAAATAGAGAAAAATAAACATTTTTACGAACACCAATGTAATTCTCCCGAATTTTTTGAATACCGTTAGATCGGTCGCTTGTTCAGAGTGTTAGCGCTGTTTGTTGTTACGCTATGGTGAGGCCAAAGAGCTCAGCTTATTCTGCAGTCGTTCATGTCATTCCAAGCCGTATCTGAGTCTTTCCAGAGGATTTCGTCTAGTTCCCTTTTCACCGTTGCTAGTGGCACTTTAATTGTGTCTATTCTAGTGGTGTTTTGGTCGGCTGATTCAGCTCTCGCTAGCTCATCTGCTCTTTCGTTTCCCGGACCCGGGACCTGTGTAAGTTTTACATTTACTCGGGTTGTTGCGGTTTTGAGAGCCTGCCTACAATCCTGCACCAGTTGTGAAACTACGCGGTTAGAGGCAAGCGCCTGCAGTGCCGAATTACTGTCCGAGAGTATTTGTATTCTTCCATTAAGGTTGTTTGTTGCCGCTTCTATAGTCACTTTCATTGCAAACACTTCCGAATGGAAAACTGTGGTGTGGCTCTCCAGTTTATAACTTCGGTTGAGTTGCGGGTGATCTGGGAAAAAGATTCCGGCGCCGCTTCCCTCATCCGTTTTGGAACCATCGGTGTAAATCATAATCTCAATTCCAGATGTAAAATCCTGCACCGCTTTCTCTCTCTTTCTTCTCTGGTCGGAATGCTGATCTTGTATGGAATTGTTGTGTCCAATATTGGTTGAATTCTATCCAGCTTCCTTTTACTTGACGGGGCCATTCTCTCCATTTTTTCCAAAATGCATACGTGCTCCGTTTGAGTGTGGTTAGATAACCCATATGTGGATTTTAATCTGATGCTTGCAAGTGATGCCTCTCTGAAGATGATTTTTTCGAGTGGCATGAGATTAAGCATTATCTCCATTGCAGCAGTTGGCGTAGTCCTAATGGCACCTGTGATGCTAAGGCAGGCCAGTCGCTGGATCTTCTCTAGCTCTTTTGCAATGGTTTTCTTTTGTAATGCCTGCCACCAAACCAATGCCCCGTAGGTGGTTATTGGCCTCACTGTTGTGTAAATCCAGTGGGGCAATTTCGGGTTTTATTCCCCAGGTTTTCCCCACTAGTCTTTTCATTGTGAAGGGTGCAGCTGTAGCCCTCCGTCTTACTTCTCCTATGTGTGGAGTCCAAGTTAGCTTACTATCCAATGTTACTCTTAGGTATTTCACCTTGTTTACTAAACTGATATGTTTTCCGTCAATGGTCGGGCATGAAAATGTCTTCGGTTTACGGCGCTTTGTGTAAAGCATAAGCTCCGTTATGTCGGCATTGATGCGCAGTCCGTTTAGCTTCGCCCACTCAAAAAGATGTGAGAGTGCGGTCTGCATCAATTCCGACATGGTTTCCGGGAACTTTCCACTTATCAGTATAACGATATCGTCAGCGTACGCTATCGTTTTGAAAACCTTCCCGTTGAGGTCTTCCACTGTTTGGTTAGCTGTGAGTACCCAGGTAAGCGGTGATACTATGCCGCCTTGTGGTGTACCCCTGTTTGTCCATTTATTCAAGGTTACGCCGTTTTCTTCGGCTGTAATCTTCCTTTTAGCTAGTAGTTCCGTCATCTATTTAGTAAGATATGGGTCTATTGCATATCTTTGTATGGCTGCTAATATGCTCTCAGTTTTTACATTGTTGAAGGCTCCCTCGGTATCAATGGAGGTCGGCAAAAAATCTTTGATGGCAAGGTTCCTCTCTATTATGCTGACGACTTCGTGTAGTGCCGTCTCTGTTGAGCGCCCTGGGATGTATGCGTGTTGGTTGGGGCAATGCTCCGTTATGTTCACTGTGCTTTTTATGTACCCATCCACCAGGCGTTCCAGGGTTCTTAGTATGAAAGACGTTAAGCTGATAGGTCGGTAATCCGTTGGTTTGTATCCGCTATATTTGTATGTATTGTAATATCCGCTATAATCAGCATGATCGGATACACTTTGTCGATTCCTGGTTATTTGTAAGGTTCGAAGGTATTATTGGCCAAAGGACCTTTTCTTCGATTACTATTTCTTTTAGGGGGGAGCCACGGTAAGGAGTCACGTTGTTTACTTCTTCTGTCTCCTCATCCGTTGAGCCCGGAAAGTGTTGGTTTAGTAGGAGCTTGAGACAGAGTGTGAGTCTTGATGCTATTTGTTGTCCACGATCCTTCCTCCTTTTGAAGCATCGTGTTCACATGTGGTTCTCTTTTCAGAGCCCTGCTTAGCCTAGATGTCTCGTTTCCTCCCTCAATATTGCTGCAAAAAAGATTCCAGGATTTCCTTTTCTCTCTTCTTATAGCTGTTTTAAAAATTTTCAGATTTCGCTTATAGTCCTCCCAATCTGTATCTCGGTTTGTGAGGCGAGCTATTCTGAATAATCTTTGAGTATTTTTCCTGATCTCTTCCAGTTCTTTGTTGCACCAGCTTACCTTTCTTTGTTTGACGGTAGTTGTTGGACACATTTCACTTAAACTAAAGACCAGTATACTTGTGATGTATCTCACTTCATTGTCGATGTCCTTTCGACTTCTCAATGGATTCGCCTGGTGTGAACTTATATATCTTTTAGTAGCGTTGGTATGGCCGTCCCAATCCGCTTTTCTAGGATTCCAGTAGACCAATGGGGTCTTCTCGCCTCTTCTCACTTGAAATGTGATCTGTTGGTGATCCGACAGGCTAGGTGAGTCACATACTCTCCAGCCGTGCAGGTCCTCCAATGCCTCTTGTGATTAGAGTGAGGTCAATCACTCCCGCTCTATTTTTCGTTATAAAAGTCAGTGTGTTACCCTTATTTGCTAAGTTGAGGTTAGTAGTTATTAAGTAATTGACTAACTGCTCATCTCTTTTTTTGCACTCGGTGCTTCCCCAGAGTTCGTGTTGCCCGTTCGCATCCCATCCGATGATGGCCCGCTTCCCCCGTATATGCTCCGATAGGGTGCGGAATTCGGTGGTCGGCATCGGAGCTTCAAACGGTAGGTATGCCGAGGCCAGCGTTACCTGCCCGTCCCTTCCGTAGAACACCGCTGATGTAAGGTCCATGTTGCTGAACTGCGGTAGAAAAATTAAATTAATTTCCTTCCGACATATTCTGCAGCTACGGATTTTATTTACCCCGCTTGTGGCAAAGATTTTCAATTGTTTTGCACTGATTCCAAGTATCTTTCCATTAAGTTGGTAAGGCTCTTGTATCAGTGCTATGTCGGTGTTCCCATCTGCTAGATGTTTAAGCAGATTGGCTGTTGCCGCCCTGCTGTGTTACAGGTTTTCTTGGGTCACCCGCATTGATTTTTCGCTTTTGCTCCAAGAGTTCGGTCGCCTTAGCTCTGGCAGTCACCTGGGTGAAGTCAAAACTCAGTCGTCCGTTTTGTCCCTTAGAGTGCAGACGTCTTCTTTTCGCATGCCCAGTACCAGGACCATGCCTTTGTTGGCGTCTTCTTTCTCCGCGAAAAGATGCCACCTTTCCGTTTCATACCCCGTGTTTTGTAATTTAAGCTTCTTAAAGGCTTCCTGCAGTGTCCGCTCCATTTTGGGTATAAATACCGTGACGGTGCATAACCGCGGTACCTCTTTTATGGGGATGACTCTAAACTCCTCGTTCAGGGTGGTGTTTACTTTTGCCACTGCAGTCTTTAGATATTCTACAGACTGCTCGTCGCTACAGGTTACGGTCAGATGGCCTGCTGTCAGATTTTTTTTAACTTTATTCTTGATGTTGCGTTTTTTGCACAAAACTTTGAGAGAGTCACTCTTGTTAAGCGAAAAAGTGAGAAAAATTTTACCATTTAAAATACAATAAGGTCGTGAGTTTTTTCAACATGGTTTCGCTACTCTGCGCTTACTTTGTTTGCAGTTTGATTTATCACGCAAAGTGAACGCAGCTAGAGATTATATAAAACGTTGAAATAAATTGTGGAGACTTTTGCTAATTGTGTGAAGTGTATAAACTTTATAAACTTTACCAAAGAGTGCTCTTATCGGCCCAGTTTAGAGGAGCGAATTTCAACCAAACGTTGAAAGATTATAATTAGATAGTAAACCTAACAGAAGACTTATTATCATCAGTATTATATACACATTTATATGGTCATTTTACATTACTTAGATTAACGTTATCGTTATCCTTGGATGTACTTAGACTTACTATTTTCGTTTATTGTGTCTTATTTACTCAAAATTGTTGGACTTTCCTGTCTTCTTTGTATGAAATTCTCCCGTTCCTCATCTCCTTTGTCGTCCGAATTGGTGTAGTCAATGTACAGGGTGGAACAAAAGTTTGTTTAGAGCGGCCAATAGGAATTTAGTGCAATGGAGTTATTCTCAGGAGCACAAAGAGTACTATTGAAACAACGGCTGTTGACTCTAGCGCAACTAAAATATTGGCGTATATGGCATCAAAATGAAGATTAAAAAATGGGTGCAGTAGTTCGAGGAGACGGGTTCAACAATAAATTTGGAATGATCCGACCGATCTAGAGCATCAAGGAATCCCAAAACCGTAGAGCGTGTTAGAGCGTGTATTCGTAAACAACCGGGACTCTCTACTCGAAAGCGGTCTAGTAACTTAAATTAGTCCAGAACATCCTGAAGTCGTATAATTTATAAAGACTTACATTTACATCCATAAAACATTAAAATTGTGCAAGAATTAAAGCTTCAAGATCATCGTCACAGATTGCAATTTGCCAATGAAATATTAAAGAAGTTCATCAGGTTTACCATCATTATTTTCTCAGACGAGGCACACTTCCACCTAAATGAGTATGTAAAGAGTCCTGCAGAGACACTAATCCACAGTTGAACCATTAAAAAAAGCTTGCTTAGCAAGAGGAATTATTGGTCCATATTTTTTTGAAGACTAAAGAAGATATCTTGTTACAGTGAATACAGAGCGTTCGTTGTATTGCAAAGTTGCAGAGCTTTTTTGTTTCAGCGCTACAGGATTTAAATAGGTTTAATGAACGCACACGGTGTCAAGAAGATGGAGTAATATGTCACACCTCCAACGACTCATTGAATGCAGTTCCCAAAATCGCTGAGAAAAAGTTATAGACAAAAGAGGTGACATTAATGGAATTTTCCTGGAATAGAACTATGGACTATTTCCTTTGAGTATTCCTTATAAGTAAAGTTTATAACAACCCAGGTTCTTTTGAAGAATTAAATTCAAATATCCGAGTGGAAATTCATAACATTTCACAAAACACTTGTCAGCCAGTAATTGAAAATTTCCGCTCCATGTTGCAGCAGTGTCAAAATAATCAAGGGTCATATCTGGAAGATATTATTTTTAAAAAATAAATTCTCATTTTGTGTACTTTTATAATAAATAAACAGTCTTTATCTCATGATAGCTGACTGGAGGAAATTTCGAAGACATATTAACGACAGTATCTCGATTTCGCAAAATACGTTTAATTCTTTGAACACAGCGCATGCGGTAGATGAAAAAATCTCCGAATTTAAGCAAACTATTTGGAGGGGTTTAGAATGCAGTGTACCCAAATCTAATGCTAAATATACAAGCTTTGAATTAGATCAGGAAGCTCTGAAGCTTATTCGTACCCGAAATAACCTTAGAAGACAGTGGCATAGATCTAGGGATCCGGCCTTGAAGTTAGGCGTGAATTCATTTACAACAGCAAACCGGAAAAAAATCTCAAACTTACGGAATCAGTACTGGAATCAAATGCTCCAGAGCTTAGATTTTAACTCAAGGGGACTTTGGCGCTTAAATAAAATTTTCAAAAGCAAATTCCACAACCTGCCCTACCCACTTAAAGACGCAAGTGGCCAGCGGACTTACTCTTGTGAAGAAAAAGCAGAAATTCTGGCTGATAAATTTCATAATTACCACAAAATCTCAAACAAAAGGCGCAATGATATCATAGAAACGATGATAGATAACTCTGTGCAAAGTATCAGCCTACATCATGACCAGGGAAATAGTTAGGCAACTTAAAAAACTTAAGAATCGAACAACTCCTGGGATTGATGGAATTCCTTATTATGTGATGAAAAATCTGCTAAAGAAAGGGATTGTGCTCACTTGCCTCTTATTTAATGCTTGCCTCAAACTATCTTATTTTCCACTCGCCTGGAAACAAGCTGTTGTAGTTCCTCTGCTAAAGCCTGGGAAGGATCCACATGAGCCAGAAAGCTACAGGCCAATAAGCCTTTTACCAGCCTTTGGTAAACTATTTGAAAAGCTAATTCTCAAAAGACTCACAGACTTCGTGGAAAATGCCAAAATATTTCCTAACTTTCAGTTCGGTTTCAGACACGGCTATTCAACGGAGCACCAGCTGTATCGCGTCTCAAAGGACATTAAGACAGCCCTAATAGGGAAGCAATCAGTTGGAATGGTCACCATCGATATTGAGAAAGCTTTCGATAGAGTCTGGCACGAAGGTTTACTTTATAAACTCCAAGAGTACAAAACTCCAGCATACATACGTAATTTGATAGCTTCCTACATCAAAGACAGATCATTTAAGGTAAAAGTCCGTGATAGCACCTCTACTGTATGAAGCATCCCTGCTGGTGTTCCCTAAGGCTCATGTCTGAGCCCTACGCTTTTCAATATCTACACTTCCGATCTCCCTGCAAGCGAGCACTGTCAAATAGCTGCCCCTGCAGACGATACCTGTTTTTAAAACTTCAGGAATTCACCCAAGTATAATAACAGCTACCGTAAAACGGGGCTACTTTGAACAGGTTTTGGAGGTTTTCGGATTGTAACTTTTTTTAACGGCTCGAATTTCATTTTTTTTTACGCCAACAGAACAATGTGTCCTTTGGTTATCAGATCTATGGCAAATTTAAAACCTGCCACCCCCCTAACTCCCTACTTTTTTAAATTAATTAAACGAAAGTCGGTCGAAAGGCATTGAAGTGCAACTGACGTCAAAGATAGTAAAAGCATGGGTTACTTTGACATCATTTTGACCAAAAAAACTATTATTTTATTGAAAACTACATGAATTTAAATAAAAAAAAATATTTTTACATTTAAATTATTCTTTATTAAGGCAAGTATTACAATATTTGTACCGAAGGTACTGTTAATGCCACTTAATCAGTCTCTTAAGTTAGAGTCAACAATTAGTTAGAGTCGTCCTCACACACTACACATTCGTATGACGGATTGTTTCAGCCCTTATGGCATATCGCACACACCCAGCTTTTACAGGTAATGCAGCAAATCCAGTCAACAGAATGGCGGTAGAACCTATAGTCGCACCTACAGATATAACAAAAATTAAATTCTTACTTATTCTTCTTCTTGTCCTTGTTTTTGATTTCCTTCTTGCGAACCAAACACCTCTGAGTTGTTCGCACATACACAAGCAAGCACACACAAACACCTCACATCTTCGTCGGAATCAGTCTAGTGCTTTGTAAGCAGTCCAGAGGTTGAAGGGACTGGTTGATTATTCTTGAAAGCTGAGACATTATATTCTATTTTAGGAGAGTCATCCATAGTTGGAAAATCTTCTTCTGCATTATCTCTTTGGCTCGTAATCAATATTTGTGCTCCTGATTTATTAACGACTTTCCTCCCTCTTCTGTGACGAATTCTTTCAGTGTTGTAACCCTTGTCTCTTTTAAAAACTCCAGCAGACAGCTATCTAGGATACGTCCTGTTTCTTGTTCGCGTTCACCTGGGAGCTTTTGTAAAACAGCTTGAGGGTCGAAAGGGTAAAATCCCGTAGTTCTGAAGGAGCTTTGCAAATTTTTCATCATATTCGGAGCCAATGCATCCAACAGTCTCTTCAGTAACATGGGAAATATTGTCTTTGGAATGATGCTCCGTATTCTCGATTCCTTTCTCCAAGTATTCAGAATCTTTCTCCATTGTCTTTTTAAAGGACCATTTGTACCCACATCGAGGGGTTGCATTATGTGCGTCGAGTTTGGTGTTAAAGTCGTGAAATGAATGTTATTTTGTACTGCTGCCTGAACGACTTCAGGTGAGAAGTGCGAAGCTAAATTTTCACCTATGACAACAGCTTTTTCATTTCCAATTCTTTCTTCCTGGATGCTCGGCAACAACAACTTGAAGAACCATACCTCGAAGAGGTTCATGTCAAACCAACCGCTATGACTATTTCTGTAAATTGTTCCAAGTGGGCCTCCCATTGTCCAGTTCTCGTACAGGTGCTTTGATTTGTAGACAACCATAGGAGGAATCATTTTTCCGTCTGCTGTGCCACAAAACATGATGCATGATTTGGCCGATGATTTGGAATGCTCCTGGAGTCGTTCGACACGTCTGTGACCTCGAGGGACTAAAACTTTTATTGCCCCCGGGTCATCAGTCACGTTCGTCTCATCATAATTGTAAATAAGACCTGGACGTGTCTCCTCCAGAGCTGGTCTCACATTTTCAAAAAATTCTTTTATCTCATTAGGACCTACTGATGCCCTAGCAGGTTTTATATTTGTGGCCAGTCTCTGAGTAAGGTTGTTTCGCGCTGCAAAGTCTGTCACAAAGTCCGGCCTCGGTGAGTTGTCTTTCCATTCTTTTATAACCCTACCTTCCCTGGTGAGCAACATCTGAACAATAATTTGGATATCGCGCTTAGTAAGAGGAACACCCAATCTGTTAATATTTTCAAGGTATCGGCTATTAGTTTTTCAGTTTCAGGAGTCGAAAATGTTGGATGACCCGGCTTTAGTTCATGTTGGTGATGAGTTTTGCTTACAATAGTTGTTCTATTTATTTTATACTTCTTGGCAGTCGCACTCGGGGTAAGAAGACCTGCCCTCACTTCAGCAACGGCTTTTGCAAGGGTTTCATCGCTGTAAATTTTGTAACTCCGGGCACCCAGTTTTCTTTTATACTCTCTGACCATTGTAGTTCATTTGTAAATACAAACGAATACAAAGGTAACCTAAAACAAATAAAAATCCTTATTTTACACCAATTTAATCACGAATACTCACAATTGTAGTTTTATTTAAGAAAACAATACAATAAAATTACCGAAAAGTACAGATCCCAACAATATTTAGTCGTATTTTTGCACCACCACACAACACAACAAACTCAAGCGACGAATCTGTTCGGACTAGTCGGCGGGCGCGCCGATCACAACGATATGACGCGTTCCCCACACCCGAGTAACATTGCGCCTCGCGCAATATTACTCGAGGTCACGCACACACACGCACAAACCGATTTTGGCGCTCTGTCAAAGTAGCCCCAAAATCTGTCAAAGTAACCCTGGAAGTCAAAGTAGCCCCGTTTTGCGGTAACTTAGAGAAAATGCTTGAAAAAGTTTATCAGTTCTTCTACAGGTGGAAAATAAGCATCAATATTGACAATACTAAGGCAATATTTTTCACTAAAAAACGTAAACGTTCCTTGCTGCCTAATCGACCGATTAACTTTTTAGGACAAGCCATACCATGGTCCGAAAATCTGCAGTATCTTGGGCAACCGTTGGACAAGAATCTCAGGTTGTAAGACACTGTGAGTAAATGCCCTGAAATAAATGATTCCTTGAAGAACATATTAAGTCAATTAATATATTTTTGAAAGTATTGAATAATTTCGCTGAATTTAAATGTGAGTAAAATCGTTAATATTTCAGTAAATCGTTGTATAAAAAATTGCGAAAAATTGTTGGAAGGAAATATCAAATTTATTAACCAATAACGTGGATTTACATTGTCAGTTTGCATGGATTATGATCAAATGACATTTACGCTTCTAGAACCACCAATTTACCTCCTCATAAATATTCTCCACTGCATAAGTGGTATTTCTTATAACGAATTTAACAGTATACAAACAAATCTAAGATACTAAATCTAATGAACTTAAACGTCTTGAATGAACTAGAGCAATCGCATCACTACTAATACATATATAGGTAGTCGCTATAATTTCTTGCTAGCATGCGAACTATGGCTACTATAAGGAGACATATTGTACATGCCCATATGGTTTATGTGCCCAGAAGTACCAGCCAGGAACAAGACATATTGCAACAGGTGTGGAACATCATTTGCTTGACTTTCAGTTTAGTTTTTTATCTTGTCCGTCTGTACGAGTTAGAATGCTCTTCGAAATGAATCGGACGTGAATAGATTGAAAGGGACATTTACTAGTCGTAGCAGCACGAATTTTGGGTTTTCTGAGTGAACAATTTTCCAAACTTAATGGAGACAAGAATTCATTCATACTAGGAAAAGTCAGAATTATAAACGAATTAAATATTTGAACTTATTTTGTCTATAAGAGAAAGTTGGTATCACGACTCACAAATCAAAAGGATGTGGAAGACACACATTGAAGATCTTCGAGACACGAGAAAAGAGATGAAGCTTACTGAAGGATTGTATATCAAATATTCAAATTTGGATTTCTAGTTTTATCATATACATATATATATTTAAACTGTTTGTGTCTAATAATTTGTCCACGTTCAAAGTTTCATTATCACAAAGTCTGTCTGATTCTGCTGCCAGGTTCAGACAGTCTAGAAAAGGAAGTAATTGTGAAATTACTTCCTCCTTTTCTGCGCAAGCGAGATGTGATTGGAATTTCCACTCAGTTAGTTTATTGACCCAGTAGGTTATGTCCTGTAAGCGATGTGGCCAATACTCTCACTTCTTGCCCGATATCGTTGCATAAGAAATGCAGAAAGGAGATGACCTCTATATAGAGGGCACATCAGACGAGGGCCCGTGGTGGCTCAGTCTATTGGCCTGTGTGAACGAAAAAATCGTCAAATAGCTCGAGGAAGCAGTCTTAAAGTATACCGCTGGAGAGCGAGTTGAATCATGTGTGGCTTAAGCAACAGGCATTCCGAAAACCCATATAATACTCATGTACCTCTGAATAACTCGAAGATGGCTGGGGTGGAAGGTGAAGGGTGGTTTCAAGGGTGGTGGCTTCAAAGCGCTGGCAGTCTCAAATATAGGCCCTGGCATGGAGTGGAAATGGATAATCCTTAGCATATATGCTGAAGATGATGGTACACTGCTGGCCACTGTCATTAACGAGAGTTTAGTCAATTTCATCACCATGAAATACGCGTTCTTGAAAATTTACTCAGGAAGAGTAATTGTACGTGAGCGAGTTCTGAAGATCCAGCAAATCGTGGTAGTTATGGTAAAGCCTGGTATGTCTGTTAGGTAGACAATTCCTCTCACAGCGGTTGAATTGGTCCTTCTGTGTTCATGTCTGCTGTCAGGGAATCCGTTTTTTCTGTTACTACAGTGAGAGGGCACATCCCGTTTGTGACTAATGTCGATGTCCCAAAACGGCAGTAATGGAGTCTTTTCCGTGCACCACCTTGTAGGAACGGATGATCCTCGAACGGCGGGTGTAATGGAGGCTACTTCTGCGGTTGTTACTAGGGAGAAAATATACCCTCTCATCGTTATCATCTACACTATAGCTCCAGCAGTGTTAGCTCATATTTTAAACAACCTGAAAAATGAGGTTGTGAGTTGCTTCCAAGGAGGGAGAAACCTATATGTAACCTATATTATCCTGCCAGATGATCTAGATCCCTCAGTTCTGAAAATTGTCTCACAGTATGCTATGAAACAAAAAGCTGGGCTTGAACTCGTCCTCCCAAACGATTAATTGAAAAAGGATTTTACTTGCGAAGCCCAGGCCAACCTTCACCATGTAAAAGCGGTTGTCTTGGTAGGAATGTTCCCGAAATATCATATCGAATTAGCACTGATCCACGAACCTTGGAGCTACTAGAATCGTATCAAAAGGCTAAACAATCGCGATCCTTACATTGTCCGTGCAGAAGGAAAAGTTAGGAAAACCCTGATGATGATTGCGTCTAATCAAAGATTGGCTTTGATGCCAGAGCCCATAATGAGCTTCAGGGGCGTGGGGGTGTTATACAACAACACAAATAAAAGAGGGTAGTTTTAGTTAGAGGTTAGTTTTTCAAGTCAAGTTAGGTGTTCATGCGTCATGAAATATGTTATAAGGGAAAAGCTAGACTCGTAAGTGTTATCACTTATTACTTCCTAAATAAAGGCAAGCTCGGCGATGAATTATTTGATTCGACGCTTTTGTAAAACTACGTTACAGATATCTTTTAACTCAGAAGATCTTGTTAACTGTTTTTTTACATATGCTTAGCTCAGACATTAGATTCTATGGTTAATATAAAAAATAACAAAATAATTAATTAAGAAGTTCGTTAAATTGCCTGAACTGGTTGGGTTCAACAGGTCCCATGGGGCCTTGCTTTATTTTCGTAAGGGCACAGGTTGGCTTTTTAAAGCAATAAAAGCTAGCGTATTTGCGCAGACCGACAAAGTCCAAAACAATCGTCCTTCAACATCATACATACATACATACTTACATACATACATACATACATACATACATACATACATACATACATACATACATACATACATACATACATACATACATACATACATACATACATACATACATACATACATACATACATACATACATACATACATACATAAATACATACATACATACATACATACATACATACATACATACATACATACATACATACATACATACATACATACATACATACATACGAATTTCAAAGCGAATGTCTTCAAGAGATTTGTTATACGAAAACGAGCTAATGATGACAAAAAAATAGCGCAAGCACTAACAGCAACAACTTTTCCCGGCCGCCTACTGGTAGACAGGGATGGAAAAAGGATAAGTAGATTTATATTTGAATTGCGATTTGGCTCAAAATCTTTAAGAGATTATTTTTGTTGAAGGCTTTAATGAGCGGAAATTTACCAATACAAGAATAATTCTACTTATTCTATTAGAATTCCTTTAATTCTGGCGTTTCTAGTTTTTTGCTGTTTAGTGCCTGCGCTGTGATTATAAACAGTCGCATCGCATTTTCATGAAAAATAAATCACTAAAATTCCACTTCCTTCCTCGATAAATAACGTTAACTCAACAGTGAACGCAACGTTACGGAAGGAGGAAGTATGGGATTTAACATCTAAATTTGTCAAAACCGTTCTCAAGCAAAAAAATTTGAGGAGTCCTTCGAGCCTGTCGGACTGATAAGGGCAATGTTCAAAGGCGGAACATGAAAGGAGTCTGTTTGAGTTTTTAAAGTGCATGTGAAAGCTCCACCTTGAAGTTATGTGCCAACAGTCCCAGGAAGGATTATAGTCCAATTCAGAAACTAACAGAGAATGTCTCAGTGAGGTTCGACCTCCCACCAACATGGGGGCGTCTAAAGCAGGTTCTAGCCTTAGGCGCTATTTATGTGTTGAAAGGCTTGACAACACAGCTTTCGCCTCCATTCACCCGAACTAATTTAAGTAAATTGAGTAAAGTAACAAAGTAGAAGTATATTTGATAGTATCAATGTTTTTTGACTAGAAACATTGACGGTGAGCTTCACTCGATCTACTTTCAAAAGGCGGTTACTTAGTCAGAATAACTCTCTAGCTTGGTTATGACTTACAAATTCACTGACCCATCTCAATGCACTGGTAGCCCAGTACGAGAAATGGAATCCTATAAGCCGGGTATTCTCAAGTGTTTATAATCCAATTGTATCTAAACCATGATTTAATGTATTCATTATTTTTAATTTATTTATATGAAATTAATAACTTAAAAGGAATTATTGATTCATTAAAATAAATATAAGTAACAACCAAGCGGACAAAGTAGTTTA
The DNA here is from genome assembly GCA_954870665.1 of Stratiomys singularior. Lineage (NCBI taxonomy): Eukaryota > Metazoa > Arthropoda > Insecta > Diptera > Stratiomyidae > Stratiomys > Stratiomys singularior. The sequence continues at coordinate 17,083,460 of OX940879.1, forward strand.
TAACATGCTACAAGACAACAACTTGTTCATACACCACTCCCGAGACCCGACCTTCTACTCCCCTCAACGTTTCGGTTCTATACAATACTTTGCCTCAGGTGATGTTAATGTCTACCCCTCGGAATCCACTGTACTGCAATCGCTTTTCCCTCCTCATCTTCCCGTGATATTCTCATTAGAAGCAGCAACAAATTCGACTCATATGTTGAAACGATCCACTACCTCAAAAAAACCAAATTGGTGGATATTCTGTAAAAGTATAAACTACCAAATTTCTTTAGCTCTAGACACTTTGAGTTCCCTAAATTTAGTGGGAAAAATAGAACAGCAAAAAGAGGAACTTAAGAATACCATTTGGAGAGCAATCGACAGTATTGCGCCAAAATATAGCAGCAAAGTCTACGCAATTGAACTCGATGAGGAAGCTTATAAGCTAATCCGTCACTCCTCTTTGAAAACGTCAACTCTCCAACGAGAGCTGTCAAGGCCAAAATCAAGCACTTCCTCACCAACCGTGACTATAATGCACGAAATGTCAGTAAGTTGACTAAAATTTTGAAACGGCATGATCTTCCATATGTTCTGAACGACGAAAATGGTACCCAGATACATTTTAACGATGAGAAAGCAGAGTTACTTGCTGATAAGTTCCACGAACACCACAATATCTCCCATAGAATGAGCAACAACATGGCAGAAGTAATAGTAACTAAGTCACTGCTAACCGACAAAAACACTGCCATTTTACCTCCCGGAAATCTAATGAAACCAAAACACTTAAAAGAGCAAATAAAGACACTAAAAAATGGTAAGGCCCCTGGAATTTACGGAATTCCCAATACACCCCCTTCCAAAGAAAGTGATACTGTTAATTTGTCATATTTTCAACGCCTATCAGAAAACGTCACACTTCCCAAGCTGCTGGAAATACGGTAGCATAATACCAGTTCAGAAGCCCGGTGAAGATCCGCATGACCCTAGCAACTATCGGCCAATTAGCTTACTGCCGGCGCTTGGCAAACCATTCGGGAGGCTAATCTTGAAAACGCTAACGGATTAAGTCATCCTCCCTAACTTCTATTTCGGCTTCAGACATGGATGCTCCACAGCACACCAACGACAACGTGCCTCTAAAGACGTAAAAGCAGCATTAACTAGAAAACAGTCGGTTGGCCTACTGACTATTGATATTGAAAAGGCATTCAATACCGTCTGGGCTAATGGCCTAATTCATAAATTTAAAGAATGTAGTACTCCTCTTTACCCGCTGAAACTTACCGCATCTTTCTTGAGTGACAGAACATACCATGTGAAAGTTAGAGGTGCAACATCCACTCCCAAAACCGCTCCTGCGAGTGATCCACAAGGGTCTTGTCTGAGTCCAGCACTTTACAACGTATACACGTCTGACATTCCCATAAGTCGAAACGACTAATTAGTGGCTTTTACAGACGACGTTTGTCTCTACACCTCTAGATCATCTCCAATCTACAAGAAATGCTGGAAAAAAATCTACCAATTCTTTTACAGGTGAAAAATCAAAATCAATGTCAAGAAGACTGCGGTAATATTTTTCAGCAGAAAACGCAAGCCCACCATGCTGCCAAATAGTCTCATAAATTTCTTAGACCAAATGGTTCCCTGGTCCGAAGAGCTGACTTATTTCGGTTCAAAACTTGATCGGAAAATCACATCGAGCACATCAGTTCTGAGGCATTCAAGTCGGTTCTCTCTTTATATCCATTGCTCGGTTGGAAGTCGTATTTGAGTCTGCGCAATAGAATCCTTATCCTCAAAATGAGTATCCAACCTATAGTAACCTACGGAGCTCCCACTTGGAACCAATGCGCTAAATTTCTTAAAGCTAAGCTTCAAGTCACCGAAAATCGTCATTTGAAAATGGTCCTAAACAAACCTTACTATTACTCCTCCAGATTACTACACCAAATAGCTAATATTACCCTATCCGCAAGTTTGCGGAGTCACGTAGAGCTAATCTGCTCAAAAAAGCCAAATACTCCCCGTATCCCCTCATCAAATCTAAAAATATATTTTAGATATTATCTATTAGATAGATAATTATTACAGGACCCTAGTAGAGGTTTTTGTTAAATTTTCCTCTCGATCTTATTACTAGTACCCTTTCTCAGATAACTTAGTATAAATTTTATGTTAACATAGTTGTAATGAAGTTTCCTTCACATCTCTAGACATAAGCAAACAACAGTTAGAACTCTGTACAAATGACAATATCAAGAAAGAATTATCATATATACATAAGTAAAATAAAAATTACAAAAAAAAAAAAAATAAAGTAAAATAAAATGCGTAGTTTAAATTAATAATTCCATTAAAATAATAAAAAAAATAATTTTAAAATTGAAACTTTCTCAGAACCGTCTCCAAATTTCAATATATTGTTTTTCCAAAGGATTCTTTGAATCTCATATTCTGACAATTATTCTCTGTATAACAAATATAAAAATTTATCTATCATAGACAAGACTACAAGACACATTAATCAAAATTCATGCAACTTGATTTTGTCTTGTTGTGAAATACCAATTTCAGTCATGCTTCAGGCATTAGTCCTTCTTAGCAATTGGAACATAAAAATGACGAATGGTTACAGAAATACAAATATAATAGCATCATGAATGTTTACGCAAGGAAGAATATCACAAATAGCTTAACGGCAAGCCGAAAAGTCGATATATGTATTTTCAACTCCCTGTGGAGATTGCAGGATAATGCTAGGCATTTTTAACGTGATCAATAACGACGATGCATGGCACACGGGCATACATGTAAGATTGGATTGTTTGTATAGAGAAAAATATTGCAATTAAGGATAAGATATTTCTTAACATTAACCGACTTTCAGTGGATTTTCAAGCCGAAATAAAGATTTCGAATAATCTTATTCTTTTCGAATAAAGATTTTTAAAGGGCTGAGGTGAAATGTTGAAGCTATCCCTCGTTGAACGTCTCCTTAGTGCTGTACGTCTGGGATTCACGTTCGAATTTATCCCATATTTACTGTACATGTGCATGTGTGACCGCGCAACCATATTCCCTCAATTAGAGGACGCGAAACGAGAAAACTTTTTTAATGGTCCGTTGATTATCGTGCGTCGTTGTCTTGCGCTTTAGTATATGAGGAGTTTATGCAGCCTGCCAAAATTATCTCAAGCTTCTCTGATTACATGGCAATTTTAGGCTAAACCGCATCCTAATTTGGCACCGCTCAAAACAGCTATCTACATGCATGGGATTTGTGACTTTTTGCACTGCTCAAGCACGTTATGGTCTTCGGCACTTGCTACCGATATCCTTTCATCTCGTTGCCAATGTAAATGTATATAATTACATCTCTAGTTAGTATTCAGGGATTAGTCAGGACATTAGTTCCGTGGGATAGTGAATTAAGCTATCCTTTAGCGTTTTTTGGCGACAATTCGAGTTTTTCTCGTGGCTCACTGCATGTGTATCTCCGGGTGGACGAAATTAACAGACTGGACCGCCTTTTTATGATTATCTCTGTAGGAGGCATTTTAACGACGATATATCTTTTCTGCTGAAAAGTCAGTTCCAACGACAAAAACATATAATCGCTTACGTTCTAATGGGGTTGGGTGCGATTAGGAATCGTTCTCTAAAATGAAACGTTACCAACCGCTCTACAATTTAAAATCAGCTGAAACGGCCAAAACCCGTTCCAGTGTTGATTCCTTGCCGGATATTTTATTGCTACCAGCAGCACTTGCCCGGAAACGGCAAGGATTATCGGAATGTTGGCGCTAAACTAGGATCTCTATCACCAAACACACCATCACTTACTTTGGCTCCTATCGCGTTCAAGGTTGTAACCTGAAACCTATAAATATACATTTAATTTTTAAGGGATGAATATTTTCGAGCTTGTAACATCATTGAGTGAAGAAAGCACAGCACTCCTTTTTACGCTAGAAGCTATCGCCGACCGTTTAAAGTTATGATAGCAGAAATATGGATATGAATGAATGGATTGCGACCGGGTCGTGATACATAGGAAGGAAAAGGAACTGAGTCTCCGACTTCGTTCGATGCAAGCAGTAATTTATGCAATTGAACATTTGTCAAATGAGATGAAAATGAAATGGAAAGAATTGTCTGACGTTGGTTTTTGTGGTCTGGTGTTACCATGGTATATTATGATTCATGTCTCCAGTTGTCCTTGTTTTGGATTTACAGCTTGGCGAGAGAAGGTTTTGGTTGCGAGTTCAATATAATGAAATAAACCATCATTTGAACTAGTAATTAGTTTTTCTACTATCTTTAATTGATTTATTTTCCACGGAATCAATATCAAACTTTAAAATCCGAGAAGCGTCGTTCCACTTGCTCCCAACTGCCTGAATAGTTTCCCTCATCTTTCTCATTTGGTTATTTCGACACCTGATTAAGAATACTTTCCAGCTTATTTGTTTAATTGTTTGAAGAAAAGCATCGGATCATTTTTGCAACATTTGCTTGTCCTTTAATCATGAGCAACTTGTATTATGCTTTATCCTGCTGACTTAAAATGAGCATAGCATCACGTTGGATCACAATAGCATAAAATAAGCAGAGCATAACTATAAATAGCAAGAACACTCCCAAAGGATTTCGATCGAACAGAGATAGAAAAGGCATAAGTGGATTTATTGTACTGGGTCTTTGCTCAAAAGATTTGAAAGAGATATCCTTGTTGAACAAAACCATGAGAATAAATTCAAATTAAGAATCAAATTAAATCATTAATTGGTTGAAATCTGTTAGGAAGGGAGTTTGATCGAATATTCAGTGGGAAAGTAAAAATTTGCTTGATTTTTCATTTATGTTGTCATCAAAAGTTTACTGCGTGTACCATGGCCACATTGATGTTGACATTGACTATTGACATATCAAATTGTTTGTTTAAGCAGCCAACTTAATATCATTAGTAGCGAACATAACCGCAATGTTATGATCGCAGACGCCGATGTAAGATGACCGCATTGTTATAATCACCGTTGCCGATATGTCATTACCAAAAAGTGCAATTTTCTTCTCCTTTTTGGCGAAATCAGTTGTCAAAAAATATACTAGAGCACCAAGATCTTCCTTTAAAACCGAACCTGGGACGGATTTTGACGAAACTAAGGTTTTGTTGATCGCTGCACTACATGAACTTCATACCATTTTTGACGTTTCGCTCATGAGCATGATTAAATTTGCAAATCAAATACGTAACATTCACTTAGTTCTGCAGTAAAAAATTAACTTTTTGCGATATAATTGAAACTTTTTTGACATTCGGATTGTCACGGAGTACATTCCGCAAGCGGCCACATAAAATACAAATATTATAAGCAAATTTTACGTAAGCTTACTTAGGTTCGTATAAGTATGGATGTGGGTTAAGACTCTCTCGACTCTCAGGCCTATGAAATACGTAGAACGATGTGTTGATGAGCGAATGCGGAGCACAGACTTAAAACATCAACGGGCTCCTTGAAATTGGGCATCAAGATATGTATAGTGTGAATAAAGTCCAATTTGCTCCTCGGAAGCTTCCTGTATGCTTCAATATGTTCGAAGCACTTTCTCGCTTAGTCGATTTGGTTGAATATTTCTATTTTCTTTTAATTCATGCCACTATGAATTAGAGAAATGATATTTCTTTTTATATGTTCTGATTTCTCTTAACTTTTGTGTTATTTTTGAATAGCTTGAAATCCAACTTCGTTTCGTACGTTCCGTTTTTTTGCTCTCCGAACGAAATTCCGTCGTTCCCCGTCTGTTGTGGTCTTGTATCGTTCACACACGCGTTCGGCAGTGTATGATCTTCGGGTGTAGTCTAGAGACATGCTTCGGTGCCATGCAAAATAGAAAAGAGAGCCAGCCAGCCTATCAATATTCTCCGGTCCGGCTATATATGAAATTGTTGTTGATTCTGACGCGAGCGTATGTTCGTGTATGTTCGATATGGTAGCACGCGTGAGTTGCATGAGTTTCCTTAGGATCGCGAAATCAGGATGTTAATATATAGTAAAACTCGATAGTACATTAGGGTGGTATGCTTGCTTGTAGTTAACAAATAATTGCTGAACCCTGACGTTGAACTCTCAACATTTTTGTAGCATTACCTTAAACAAGACCTAATATTTAGGTTATTGTTGATCGTCCTGTTCTCTGGAACTCCTTGGTATTTAATAATCTTTGTGCTAGCGAAACATTTAGTATTGCTACATTTAATTTTTGTGAAGACTGCGTAGGACATAATAATTAGTGTTTGTAGCTTATGTTGGAATTTTTAGATAGGGCAGTTAAAATATTGAGACCAGTACAGTAGTATCTACTTGAAGTTGTGGATACTGTGAAGCGATTCAAAAATAAAGGTTCAAGCCCATTACTTTCTTGATGGAAGTGCGCTTAGGAAGTATTCCATGACCACCGCTACTGTGTTTTTTTGGCATGAATTGCCGATTCTACATTTTACATGGGGTGGAATCGATATTAATCATGTCAATTTTAATGACTCACCTAGTCTTGTTCTATATTTTATGTTTATGAGCCCTATCAGGTAAGACACCCACCATTCATTTACTTCCTCATTCTCAGCTATAATTTCCTTAGGTTTAGTTTTAGAAGAACCATTTTAATTGATTCTTAATTTTAATATAGGCTTGTCATGAGTTATTGTTTGCCAAATTATAATCGTTTTTTTTTCAATCGATCGTTATTTACTTTTTTTCTATTCTTTGATTACATCTTGTTATTCTTCTGCGGTTTTATTTCTTTCTATTTACCTGTATACCTCAAATTTCTTGAAGAGCTCCTTTAACATAATAAATTGCATAGCCCCTTTGCCGGGTCATACATCCAGTGATGTGTGTTTATCACTTTGATTCCCTTTCTCAATTCTATTCAGGTCTTATCAATAATCCTTTTCGCGATGTATATTTCAGCTAGTTCCACAAGTTCTCCCAGCTAGCTCTGCAAATATCGGTTGCCGAGTGATTTTGAAATTTTGAAACATGAAAATTTACGCTTGGCCTGGTTTTTATTCTCTATATAACTCTATTCAACAACCAAGAGTCCAGTTATCCACGAAGTGATCAGATTTATTTTTCGGATTAGATCTGTCCTAGGGCCCTCAAGTCCTTTTGTGAATGCAAAAGGAAAAAAGGAACTTCGTAACCACGAAGGTAGTAAAAGCTTTTAGTCACACAAAAAGTCAACAGGTGCAGGGCTGTTATTTTTTTTTAAATTTTCATAGAGTATATGGTCTTGAGTTATTGTCCTTTAAGTTTTTGGTTGAGACTTGCAAAGCCCACATATCTACCTGATTTACTTTTTCAACTGACTTCAAATGACTTAATGTTGTCAGAATTGTAACTCCAAGTCTTGCTAGATTAGAAAGTAGATAGATTCAACCCCACTGAACTAAAGGTTTCAGTTGGTGTTTGTCCACCTTCTTCTTAAGTGAACTACTTGGTTCATTTTAAAGATCGAATAGTTTCATTCGCTAACATTTCAACCTGTCAGTGCATTCATTCAACAAGGAAACTCATTTTTGAAAATAAAGAGAATTTTTTGCTAATCTATGACTTACAAAATCTTACTTCTACACGATTTCATGATAGTCTGAAGGACAGGTGGCTTCGATCTTCTTCATTAAAAAACAACTTTGGCCTGTCAAAGTAAAATATTAAAGAAATGATGCATTCGGAGATTTTTTACTTAGCAGCCTAAAATTTGACGTTAGCCCTTTTTGGATCACAGGGCTCCATTAGTAACTGGTATGAGGCATCCTTCCACCGCCCTTCATTCACCGTCTGCTAAAGTCCTTTTCCTATTAAAAATTGTGGAATTGTTAATTGTAGAATCTTTGCCAATTATCTGTCAATTAACAGTCTCCAGCACTGTGCCTAGGAAGTTAAGCTACTGCAGAAAATGGTGGATAACTAAGGAATAGATAACGATTTTCTGATGAAAAACACCAGAGAGAGCAAATGCAGAGCAATATAACCCAAAACAGCGCAATTATACCTTGCAGAAGAATTCTGTCAAGGCTTTGTTGATCGTTCTTGGAAAAATCAGCTCAATGTTCTTGATGACCTTATTTAATCCTCGTTCTCTTGTCTATTTATATATATTTATTATATATTGTCCATTTATATATACATATTTATTTATATATGTTTATATTTGTAGGATTGTATGTCTTTGGGCCTGTTTTGAACTGCTAGTTGCTATAAGTCCTTATGGTTTATGCTTGGACCATATTTTCAATGTATCGTTCTTCCTTTTAGCGAATAAACTATCTTATTTTTAGTCCTGAAATTCATAAAACTTTCATAACAGAAATGATACCCGACTTAGAAAAGAAATAATCGACTTCGATGAAACGATTTTTTTACGGATGTAATATGAGGAGGATACCATGTACTGACGTAGAATACGTGATTGCATATGAGACGACAACTGAACGGTAACTCAGCTCAAAACTGCATGCAGAGTTCTTAAAATTGATTGAATGCCAACTCTAGTAATTATCTGGAAATTGGTTTTCTCTTTTAAATCGGCGCTTTATAGAAAATCTCACTTAATTAGGATCCACCAAAACTCAATTTCAGTCCTGTCTCTAGTCTTGGTGGCATAAACGTTTTTCATGCAAAAATGAAAATCACGTGTCGTTGCAGCTTGTGCCATTCCCTATGCCAGTTCTTCATTTTTACGTAATAAATTTCAAATCCAAAGCTGAAAATCCCCAAACCCAACGCATTCTTACATTTCTAAGGATATGTGAAGCTTAGAGACATGATTCGAGACTTATAAATCACTGCAGTACAAATGCGTACGATATACACAGACAACTTGGTTGGAGCCTCCTCTGGTTTTTATTTGTCGACACAACGAACTTATTGGATGGCGATGGCGAAATACAAATATTATAAGTTTTCCTGGTCCTCATTGCGTCCTTGCATAAATAAAATCTTGAATGCTTGCTATCGTACGTAAAGTGGAAAATCACTTTAACTTCGTTCGGGTCGTCTTCAAATTATATAGTTATGTGTCGTTGCAAGGGAAAGCATTTCAGCCAAATAATAACATTTCCGCTATGTTTTCAAGTCATGAAAGAATGGCGATAGGATGTAGGACTGCATAACTGGCGATATGTCTCGATAAGAGAGGAAAGTCTGCAAAAAGATACGCGATATTTTATACAATGTCGTTTTTGTCGTTGCTTATGAAAATTCATGGCATTGTGTAAGATACTGTGGCCTAATCGTGAGTGTTGGCTGTCGAAGGATATGCAATGGTAGCAGGAAAGCTTCAAGTCACTCATCACAGAAATTCAATTGTATAAAACAAACTATTCACCGAATACGCAAAAAACATGAAAATTTTAAACAAAATATATTATAAAGAAGAATTGAATAAAGAATATTCCAATCCTTTATTCAAAAGCTGGTTGTATCAGGCTTGAAAATATTTGTCCTCACTTTAAGCTTTCCAAGCAACCAAAATCTAGTCAAATATTTCTTAAGCTACAAATCTTGCCACGTTTAGTCCTTCTGAGTGTAATTTTACACATACAGTATGTCTATGCAGATATAAAAAGGGGATCTAGCAAGTTGCCAAGATTCATGCCTTAAGATTCAGCGAGTGAAGAAATCGTGGATAATAGCAATGGTGGGTCATGACCTATGGCTGCGGAAAGACCGTATTGCCAAGAAGGATGCATAGAATCAATATGGCAATTAGAAAGAATGGTATTGGCTAAGGACTGGCAAGCATGTAAGCAACCGAAATCCGGAACGTTCATGGTTGCTTGAAAGCTAATGGTGTGGAATTAGATAAAGACACTGAGAATTGGGTGAAAATGATTTTCTGTTAAACGCTCTTCAGATTCATTTATTTAATAATCGATTTTTAATGTTGGAGAATTGTCTATTTGAATTTTAAAGGACAATTTGGACATCATCAATAAGTTGTTGATGACATTTATGTTTTGAAATGGTATTTGCCAAATTGAATCATTTATAGCTTTAACTTCAAACATACTCTAAAAGATTGTATAACCCATTTGGATGTCAAATGATACGAAATTATTGGTAAAAGGAACAACTCTAACTATCGTTTTCCTTAAAGTTCAACAAACGGACTCCGCAGAATATAACGCAATCAAATGGCACCAAGAGTTAATTTAGTTACTTCGAAACTACTTTCTATTTGTTCATCCATCTTGTTCCTCTCGGATATCGTTAAAATTTTAGAGAAAAGTCCAGAATCTTAAAAAGGAGATAAAACACTTATACTTGCGAATGTGGTACGTTGGCATTCTTTCGTGTTAAAGGCTAAGTTTTTCAAATCCAACATTGAACACACTTCTGGGAGAAAAAAGTAAACATGCAACCGAAATTACCAGTCATACATAAATTTAAGGCGCTTATCTCCTTTAATCAGATACAACTAAAAAATCCTGAAAGGGTAACTTTAACAAAAATTTGAAATCGGGAAAAGAAATATCCCAAATAGGAAGAAATATATTTTTTTCGTATACTCCTATATGTGTATGAACTGTTCGATTTCCTTGGTGGGAAAATACTCCAAGCATTTTTTTAGTGGGTCTAATATTTTTTTCCATTGGTTTTCCTCCTGGAAGGTATATAACAATCTTCGGTTAAGGACGGTTTTTCATCCACTACACCTTCACGTCTTCTATAAACACAAAAATCATTTACTATCTTTTATTCTGTCTAAGGTGGACATCTCGATTCCTGTTAAGATGCTGAATCAATTCTAGTTTTGCGAAACAAATTCGCTCCAATTTCCAAGCCCTTAACCAAAGCCAAAAAAACCTATCCCGTCATCCTTAAATCTGCTTCTTATTACTGTAACGTTTGTTTAGGTGAAAAAATGAAACGTTTACATGATTTTTCGGGAGAAAATGTCAAAGTTTTCATACGAAAACTGTAATTCTTTGCTTGGCTATTCTTCGAAAATATGCACTTTCTAGCAAGTTTGCAAATTTCTAAGAAATTCTACTAAGTCCAGAAATATTTCGAGCAAAAAGAATACAAATTTGAAAACTAATCATTTTTACATTTATCTTTTTTGTGAGAAGCTGTTCAGGACTGTGATCCCTTTTCTGTGCTAAGAACATAGCGCAAGTGAAAACCAGCGGGAACACTGTCGACCGACTTCTAACGGACAGAGATAGGAAGAACGCAAGTAGGTTTATATTTGTATTTCGTTTTTATGCAAATGTTTCGAGAGGGATCTCTTTGTTTAGCGCAGAAATGAGAGGAAATTTGTTTATTGTGGTTGAATCTCGTTGAAACGGGGATGTTTTTCGATCTTGCAAGTAACCAGCATAGCGTAGAAAACACTAAAATTCAAAAGGAAGAAACCATTAAAACACTTTGAAAATTGTTGCAAAGTTCAATTACAAAGATCTGTTAACTCTCAGATTACTCAGAAGGAAGACGCTTACTAACTAGCTTGCTAGCAAACCTTAAAGAAAGAATTTTTATTGAAACTGAGTCTAGCTCACTAAGAGGAACTGGGATCTAACTTGGGGTGATATTTTACGCAAGATACGTGGATGACATCAAATGCATAACAACCAATAATGAAAAACAAATAATGGAGTTTCACAAGAAACAACGAAAAAATTTTGACATCACAAAAAAAAATATCAAAACAAACGAATCCGAATACGAGATATATAGAAAATCCACTGTCCCAAACACAATAATACAGAACTCGTCAAATCATCCCCAAAAGCATAAAAACGCAGCAATTGTTTTTTGGGGTGGGGATGAAGGCAATTTACGCCCGGAGTGTGGGACTCCTAGGAGCGCATGCTACCAGACCACCCACTAAACACCCCCCCTGTCAAGAAACCCTAGCTTGGAACTGTTTGACACATTACTTCGAGCTAGGCATCTTTTTACTTCGCCCTAGCGCGCCGTCAGCGTAGAGAAATCTCCCCCCAGCGGGAAGAGGCAGGATGGAGGAGGACTGCTGGAGACGAGACCCTCTAGACCCCGCGCCCAAGGTTATCCATGGTACCTTTTTTTGCTGTAAGTATTGCCGGAGAGTAATGTGCCACACATGTTCAGAAACTCAGCAATAAGACAATTAATATCAAGCCTGGAGTGGACACCCCTAACAGATCAAGCCCTCAGCAAAGAATTAAATACGATACACACGACAGCAAAAAATAACGGATACAAGAGAAACCTGGTGAACAAGATAATAAGGAACCAAAAAACAGCCAAATAGCACAGAAAAGAAGAACAAAGCGACAAGAAAGCTTGGACAACACTAACATACATGGGAAAAAACAACATAGAAATTGACGAAGTTATTGAAGGAACACAACATCAACACGGCTTTCAAAACAAGGAGCTATTTGGAACAAATATTACGAATGAATGAATGAAACAGACAAACAGTTGGACAAACGCCAACACAACTACATCGATCAGTCAGGACGGAAAATAAGATTTCGAGAACAAATGAGAGACTACAACAAAAGGCTACGGAAACCGGACGTCACAACGGAGTCCAACTTCGCAAACCACATGATTGACAACAAATGTATACCAACCCGCGTCAAGGAAACTGTGAAGGCACTATATGTGCAGCATAATGGACGACGGTTGAACTCACTACAAAACTTGAAAATATAAAAACAAAATACCGAATACCTTTCCGAATACAAAAAAAACAGTTAAAAATGTCTTTCTCAAGGGCCTACGCATACGTCTCAGGAACTAAGCTGTGGCGTGACAGCTCACGCGAAAACTGGAGTAATGAGGCATGTTGAGCCTGAACGAGTTAAGGCCGAAATACAAGAGCACGAGACTGCGATACGAGAGAGCGACGAGAGACTCGCAGCAAATGTCAAGCAGTTTTCGTACCATGCATTTGTATGCGACATCGTACAATGATTGCGATGTGTCGATGCGAGGCGGGAAATATTCGGAAAAACGAAAATTCCTCGCAACGAGATGCGTGACGTTTGTCAAATGCAATATGGCGCTTAAATGAAATTTGAAATTCAAACGCCTTAATTACTGTTTAAGTACTTTGGTTATTATGAATGAATTTTGAATGAAAAAGGAACATTCCAAATTCAAAACTTTTAAAAAATCAAAAACAATTTCCAGAAAATTTCATTTAAAACGTCACCAATTTGTCATATGAACATTAATGTTCCCCGCATCGCATGCATTGTAAATTGAATGCGTTGCGTGACCACGAGGGAGAATCGCATCGCTGTCTTGCAGTATTGTTTTTAGGCCTTTAAAGACAAGAGATAAACAAGAGGACGATCTGGTTAGAGTCACGTTAACCCTACTAATTTCCCCGAATGTACATATCACAGCTAATTTAAATATAACTATGACCAACAGGCCCTGAATCAGCCAATTTTGTGGACAGATGGTGAGTCCTCTTATTGCTTTACCATCCGGAGTAAAACTATAATATTGTCTCTCTTATGAAGAAAAAGTAAGGAACTCAGGAAAGAGACCTTACAGAGGTCTTACAAAGATATAATATCTTGAAGATGTGTTATCAATAATTTTGCAGATTTACGTTCTTAGTCAGTCAGAGGAAATAAATACCTATAGAAATTTTTATTGCCAATGATGCCATGGCGCATTAATTGATGGATGGAATTGATGGAATTAGTGATTATTTATAACGAAATAAGAGATTATAAGTATTTAGACATTTACTGAACTCAGCTAGAACGCAGAGAGGACGACAAAAGAAAGCTGACAAGTGAGAAGATCCGAATTTCATAAGTTAAACTTGGTTCAAAGGAAAATGAATGTACACTTAGGCCGGTAGGACTGTCAATAACTGTCATCACCAGGGCTAAGTTGTAAGGGTGCAAAAGTTTCTGGGCAACCTTTGAGGATGCACAGAAAACAACCAGAAAAACGGTTATGAAATTCGGGTTACATTCGCTAATAAAATAAAAGTAACGATAGATATTTGCAGCTAATTTAAATATTTATAAAAAAACACTCAACTTAACTTAAGTTAAAAAACTTAAAAAAGCGAAGATATCTACAGAAAGAAACAACAAAAGATTTAATGAAGAATTGTAATAATTTCTACAGAGTATGCGATAATTTATAATAATTGTGTTTGTATGTTAAGCATTTGACCACAGTACGTAAGGATTTTTCTGAGAATTATTGAAATCAATACAACAAAGGAATACAATCCTTTCTTTGAATGGTCCCCGTATAGAACTTTTAAGATACATAGTTGGCAGGCACCCAAAGACCCCCATAACTTCATACTTCATTATGTTATCAGTTTCATTAGCTTGGATCAATTTGGATCACTTGATGTTCAAATATTAACGGATATTGAATATCAATCTATCCAATTTTCTCAAAAACTCAGTACAGTGAAACGTATATGCTCTATGTTTAACGATGTAACCTGTCACAAATGTATCCTGACACTAGGAGCAATATCTGCAACCATAATAAATCTGGTCATGGAAAGGGGCACCAGCTGAGTTCTTCAGGATCTTCAAAGTGAAGTGATTATTTGCATTTGAAGTTTTTTTGAAAATAAGATGTTTTAAAGAACGGTTTTCCTTTTGACATCATTCCCAAAACAAAAATTAAGATCCGCAAAATCACCAAACATAATTCAGTTGTTGGTACTCGATATGTGATGAAGTGACGCAATTTATCCCAAGAAATATTTTAAAGAGGGAAACTGGTGAACTATTTACCAGAACGCAGTCCGTTTGAAAACTAGTCTTCCAATATAAAGGGAAAATGTGTTCCAGTATCCTCGACTGACAGACGATGAACATTGATTAAATGAATCCTATCATGTATCAGAAGGAAAATTAGTGGCAAAATGTTCATAAGAGAATTTTTCAATGCGTGGAAAACAACAGAGTTCAACCATCGAATTTATTACATAATTTTAAGCTATTGTTCAGAATATGTTAGAAAATAATATATATTTACTACTTCTATCT
This sequence comes from Stratiomys singularior, assembly GCA_954870665.1. Classification (NCBI taxonomy): domain Eukaryota; kingdom Metazoa; phylum Arthropoda; class Insecta; order Diptera; family Stratiomyidae; genus Stratiomys; species Stratiomys singularior. Next base: position 17,098,500 of record OX940879.1, read on the forward strand.
ATAACCCAAAGAAAAAAATTTTCAGATACATTTGAGGAACCTTGAATACGATAAGAAGGATTAGTTTAACTGCTGCTCATGTGCTATAATTTATAAGTGATGTCAAGGTACATCAGTACTGTCAGAAGAGTTTAGAAAAACATAGTCCTCCAGAACAGTCAGGTAACGTCTATACAAGAAAGGATATAGAGGCTATAAGGCGAAAAAAAGTCGTTGTTGTTACCAAAAAAAAAAAAAACAAGAAAGACCGACTAAATAGGGATCGGAGGCAGCTACGTTTGATTGAAGAAATTGGTCAAATGTTGTATGATCAGACCAGTATAACTTTGAAGTAAGTTTTAGAGATGTTATTTGTTTTACCTACAAGTAGCTTACCGATTCAGGGATAGATGCATTTTATGTTCTACGCTATTTTCGAAAATGTTTTCTTTTGTCAATTTTCAGATTTTCAGAGCAACGGGTTAGGCCTTTGTCCGACGTAGAATTGACGAAGCATACCAGCAACATCGCGTGGTACCAATTATCAAGCAAGTAGAGGAGCAATATAATGGTTTGGGGTTACATGGCTTCATGTGGACTATGAAATTTGCATGCAAGTGAAGGTCGATTGGACTCTTCGAAACTTTTTTCTTTACAAGCAAACGCACTTTTGGAATTGACAGCCAAGGATTTTAGTAAAACCAACTTTCGTGATCTCCGATTCCAGCAAGAAAACGCACCGTGACACAAGGCTGGCATAGTTTTTAGGTGGTTTGGTAATCAAAGTATAGATTTGTTGAAATGACCTCCTCAGTCTCCGAATCATAATCCGATGGAAAATTTATGGAACGTTATGTAAAGCAAGATCCATGACTGTTCCATAACTTCCAAAAGAAGTTTGATTTTGTGCCTTGAAAGAAGAGTGGGATCTTTCAAGAATGGATCAAGTGGGATCTTTCATTCTTCTAAAGAATGCCAAAACTATGGCACTTTTTTTTGTTGAAGGCTGTTGTCGCCCTGCCTGTGGGACTCCCAGACGCAAAATGCTTTTGGACTACCCACTAAACACCTCCCCTGTCAACCTGAGAACCTAGCCTCGAACTGTTTGACACATTACTTCGGGCTAGGCCTCGTGTTCCTACGCCTAGAGGCACCTTCGCATAATGGGTATCTCTTCTCTAACGGGTAAGACAGGAGAGACAGGAGAGAGAAAAGAGATCCATCCATCCCCGATGCTTCCCAGCGTTCCAATAAAGTTTTTTTTAATGTAAGCACTGCCCGAGCATATTGCGCCACGCGATTCCAATTGTCAACTGTTTTCAGCGTTACTACGACCATAGTTTCTGGATAGAGCTTTCCGATTTCGCTGAGTAGGATCCCTCGCTGCTGGCTCCACCTTTTGCAGTAGAAGAATGTGCGACAAGCGTCATCCAACTCTCCTGCACAAAACACACAGTTAGGAGACCGTGCTTTGTCAATTTTGTACAGGTAGAACCGAAAACAACCGTGCCCGCTTAAGAGCTGGGTCAAGTAGAAATCGGTCTCACCATGCACTCGACTGAACCACGGCCTCAGGTCAGAGTTCAGATGTGCAGTCCACCTTCTCCTTGTTTCTTAATACCAGGACTGTTGCCAATCGCTGAGAGAGCAACGTCTCTCTTTCCTGGTGATCTATTCTCTTCGATCTTCGCCTCTGCGCAGGTAAATACTTCTGCGCTCTCTCGCAAGCAGGGTGATGGGTATCACCCCTGCGATTATCAGCTCTGCCAACCCGGAGACCGTTCGGTATGCGCATGCGATTCGCAATGCTCCTTGTCTCTGCACCTGTGCCAACTGCTTCCGGTGTAACTCCTTGCTAAGAGCGTCGCCCCACAGTTCTGATCCGTAGAGTAGAAGCGACTGCACAACGATCATTAAGAGTCGTCTCCTTGATGTGGTGGACCCCCTATGTTGGCCATTAATCGGGTGAGTGGCGTCACACGCACTGCAGCCTTGTCAGCTACTGCCCTGATTTGTTGGGAAAAACTCATCTTCGACTCTATCAGGACGCCCAGGCACTTTACTGCTGATTTCGATTCGACCAACTCGTCCCCTATACTGATAGGCCGTACTGTGGGGATTCTCTTCTTGGTTAGGATGACCACTTCGGTTTTTTCCAGTGCCAGCTTTAATCCGTGAGCGGTCATCCAGTCCATTACCCTCCGCATTAACGTTTTGAGTCTGAGCTGCGCATGGTCTACTGTGCGTCCAGTGACCAGTGCCGCGACACCGTCCGCATAGCCGATCAAACGTGACTCTTCTGGCAGTTCAAGCTGCAGGAGTCCATCGTAGGAGATGTTCCACAGGTCCGGGCCAAGAATAGAGCCCTGAGCGACACCTGAAGTAAGTTTTGTACTTCGCCTACCCTCCTTCGAGTCGTAAAGTAGGCTGCGGTCCTTCAAATAGTTCCTGAGAATCCGCATCAGGTACACTGGTACTTGAAAACGATTTTCTAGCGCTTCCAGAATATCAACCCATCTAGTGCTGTTAAATGCATTTAGGACATCCAGAGTAACCAGCAGGACGACCCGTCTTGTGGAAATACTGTGAGACTCCGCACGTTGGACCGCGCTGACTACTTCTCCAATTGAATCGATGGTGAAGCGTGCCAAACTATGGCACTTTGGCACGAAGCATTGCTGCAGTTATTTAAGGAGATTCAACGAAATACAATTCAAACACAGTTTTGATTTTTCTCTTTCCTTAAAATACTAATTCTACATACTTTATTACTCCAGCTTCACTAGTTGTTAAATAACTAGGTCAGTATTATATCAAATGCAGGTCCCCTGATCAAGTTCTTGGTCCAGTTTTCCTCATTAAATCCTTGAACTGAAATCGAAACAAATATTTAAACTAAAGTTTGACTTTTAAATATGGATTACCTACGAATTGCAGATACTCCTTCATAGTAGTCTCTATAATAACGTTAAAATTTTCTCGTATTTCATATCCGAGTATGTTTTTGTGTTGAAGGGCATGCACGTATATTTGAAACATGCTCGGTTATACGATTCTATCCTTTGATCACGACTTATCATAAAAATAGCACTTAAATTCTCAATTTGCTCAGACAATTCGAATATTTTCGAATCGCAATACTCGCAGTTCCCTACAGTGTTTGCATATTCACGTATGCCCCACTAGTTAATTCAATCGCAATTTGAAATTTTCCCACAACAAGGGAAAGCTATGGAAATTACCAGATACGTTAGCAATAATCACATTAGAAATTGCGAAAAATTAGGGCAAAATGCCTGAAGCACGCTGCTTGATATTCTTCAGATGTTTCGTTATTTTCAATTTGATATGTGACCTGTCTCCGCGTGACACTGATGCCTAGAAAAATAACTGCATGTGCACTAGATAAGTGCAATTGCAATTATTTAAAATTCGGGTTGCATTGCAAGTGAATGGCGCGCTACGCTGCACTGTGGTCACAACAAATAGTCATTTCGTACGTTTTCTAATGCCGCCGAGGAGCAGTTATTCGAACATATGCAATCGAATGCAATGCGCATCTGTGCGAATGCCATCAGCAAGAACATAGTGCGATGTGTGTTAAAAATAATAGCAAATAGATTGGCGAACCGAATGTAGTGTTGCGAATTTTGATGAATTGTTGAAATTGAGTCTTGGCAAATGTTGACATATTTGCGTTTAACATTCGGCAGGACTATGCAATTCAATCAAAGTATCCTATAAAGTAGCATCCAGGATTGTATCCAGCAGTCCGGTGAGTCCACTCCGCATGTTATGTCGAAGCTAATCTGGCATAAGCACCGACAACTCGACTATGCTCCGAGGGATCAACACTGGGAAAGCATTTTTCATTGAGTTACTGCAATCAGATAACGCCTGCAAATACCTTTATTGCTAATAAAGATACTCAAAAGTCGTTTTGCCGAAGCATAGACAATGCTATCGCGCTGTATCCATTTTTACCAGTCGCTGGCCCATTTGGTCGATGTCCTTGTGGACTCAATGGCCATTTGAATGTAATATCTCATTTCAAATGCCTTTTTTGTGCTAAACTAACTTTGCTCCCGTTGCATATCGTCCGAAATGATAAATGTAATTGGTCTTTTGGTGGAAAGCACTCGAATCCGTTGTTGGTTGAACTTGACTCGATCCAGGCCAGATTCTAGGCACTCGTCTGCAAGGAAGGGACATTGAATAAAAAAACATATTCTTCCTTTCCGCACGACGCTGACGTCTGAATATAAAATCAGGACGACGAAATAGAATGTTTTGAATTTTTTCATTTGATTTTATCGATAGTCGGTAGAAATTTATTGCCACTCGATTGTTAAGGAAAAATTGCCATGCACTCGACTCAATTCGGCAACAAGATACTTTTGTCGTTTCTATCTTTTTATCTCAAGTGCAATTCGAATATGCTTTTAGCTATAAAAACATTTTCGGAGGATGTTGCCGCATGAAGTCTTCTCATAAGCTCGTTGAGTCATTGAAGATTGTAGATTGTCGGCAAGAAGGCAAGAAAGGAAGAGCACCAAAAGCACGAAGGCGACTCCGAAATGCAATAAGGTCGTTTAAGGGAAGATCGAAGGAGTTAAGGCCAATCAAATATCGATAAATTGTCCTTACCCAGTAAAATGGATTCATATAAAGTTTATTGTTGTGACAAATTTGCATACAAATAAGGAAGTTACTATATGGCTTATGTTCGATGGCCGATTAACACCTTTGTCTGAACAAGATTGTAAGTTTGAATTTAAGACTATTACATTGCTGTAAGTTTAATTTGAAGCTGCTCCTTCACTACTTCCTACACGAATACATTTCGGACTTTTGAGGGATCAAAGTGGAGGCTCGAAGATGATATACAATGCGGAATAAGATATTTGATGCGCTGGCTATGAGGAACCTGTATCAGATTATTCAAATTGTTGGACGACTATGACTTGATATGCTATGACATACACGACATTTTCTGCTAATTTATTACATTTATGAAAAAAATTAAAGTAAAAAAATAAAAATGCAACACTTTTAATACCGAATATCCGCGCCCTACTGATATCATTACTTGCACAGCATACATAGACAATTAAAAAATAAAAAAAAATGAAAAAAAAAACAAAAAAACAAATTTTAATTTATCCTTCGAAAAAAAATATTTTGAATTACAGGAGCGCGTCGTTCCGATCGACATAAATTTATCTATATGCGGAGGATCCGAATGAAAATTTTCTTATTTTGTTATTTTAAATTAAACGTTATATAATACCTAGGAATAATTTATATGATTGAATCCACCCCTTCATGTATAATATTAAATATAATTTTACTTTAAACAAACTTTAACGTAATTTGTCGAAATGGGAAACTATTTTCCTCAGAATTCATCCAGGAGGACTTTTTCAGGTATCAAAATATCATCGCTCATCTTCATTATCATTTAGTCTTTGTCTTAGCATGTCTTCATCAGTTCAGGGCTCGGAATCAACGTTATCATTTTTCGATTTCAAATCGTTAACCTTACGTCATGAAAAGCTTCTGCAATAGAAAATATTTAATGAAAGATCGTTTCCAACAAGTCATCTGAAACTTGCTTAGAAATCCACATATTAAGAAACCAAAGTCATAGTAATTACATAAAGCAATAACACTTACGGTCGGCTCCTGGCAGATAGAGATAGAATGCGCATAAGTGCATTTTGGTTTGTATTATGATTTGATGCAAATGTTTTGGGACTTGTGTTCTTGTGTTATGAAAAAATGAGAGGAAATTTACTAATCCAAATAAAATTCATTTATTATGATCGAATAACGTTAGTTCGGGAGTTCGTTCTAGTGTTAGCACTGTATGTACTTCCGCTATGCCCGTAAATAGTGGGAGTTTAAAGGGTCAGGCCTGGTTAGTAGGAAAGTTATTTGTGGTATTACTTTCCAATAAACCTGAAATTCATCAGAGGCATACATTTGGTCTGCAATTGGATTTTCCTCCTTAATTATATTTAATACTACTTTCCCTTCCGAATCTTTCAAGGAGAACAATTTTCTTCCAAATCTTTTAACGAAAAAATGTTTGTTGGTTTGTTTGTTTGTTTGAAAAATTTATGCTTTTTCTATCACGATATCGCCAGCGAAAAGTTTTCAGGTGTTCTAAAAATTACACAAATAAGGTATCTCCAAGCAAGCCGTTGACAGACGTTTTTTGTAGTTTACCTTGCTTCTAGGTCTTTTATGTTTTTATCCCAAATGATCCTTATATTAGGCTTAAATGTAAGAACTAGTCATAAGCCGCGTGATACTTGTGCGCAGAAAGTGATAACGAATGATCTTTTACATATTGCTAGTATCTTGATCTTTTGTGAAATTCGTTACTGTCTGTGTCATATATTTTCCTTTTTTTGGTTCGCGCCATGGTCGCGCTAATAGTAGTCATGAACATTTTTGAATTATATAGGATTTTGAATTTTCGAGGATCAACTAGCACTGAAATGAAACCAGCTTCCGCTTCTTGATTAAAAATATTCTTATTATTTTCCATTTTCAAGTTAAGGTTTTTTATTTTAGAACAGATAGCTGTTTCAAGGCCGATATGGTCCTTTCTTCACAACACTGAAGGTCCCTTCGACATATCACTGAAGAACGGACCATATCGACTTGGAAACAGTTGTCGGTTGTAAAATAAAAAACCTAAATCTGAAAATGGAAAATAAGAAAAATTTGTCTTATTTTTTTGAAGAATGTAAGCATCCGATTCAGCTTCGTGCTCCACAAAAAATCCTAATTGACATAGCATGCTTACTTGTACTCGATTCTCATCCTCTGAAAATTTTTTGTAGCTTTTGAAAAAAAGTTAAAATACTCATCCAAAAACAAAAATTCTAACGTATTTGAAAACAAATGTCATTAAATAGCATTAAAAGCCTTAAATTCAAATAAATTAAATAAACGTAATTTAAATTTAAAGAGTTAATAATATGAAAAATTTAAATAAATATGAAACAATGCAATAATTTTTTGCTATTTAAATCAAATGAGAAAGCGTGTCGTATTTACCTAACTTTTGAGTATACCATTTGCATTAGCTGTGCCTATGACATGATACAAATGGCTCATTCAGTTGTCATACAAAAGCCAAGGTATGTCCTGTAGTTTCATGGCCACATGGTGTGCTAACTGTGTCAATAATGTCTACACAGCCGTTTTAGACGCTTGTGGATGGTTCTGAAATAATCGGGAAGATAGTGTTCCGAACTTTCCTTTTCTTCAGCGCAGATGACATCAGTTTGAAGGACTTTTTGTTAGTGTATTGATCTGAAAAGTCACAGCCTGTTCACAATAGCGTAGACTATTTACGGCATGTAATCCAGATGATGTAGGAGTTAGAGTACACAGGATCGGTGCAACAGATACCACGAAATATGAGGCGTGGTTTGTCGGGTTGGAGTATCAACCAACCAGAAGAGTTCTGCCCTAATTATCTTCTTGTTTATCATTGACTATGAAATAAAGCGGAACTAACACAGAACCAGGACCAAGGTTTGTAAGGAACTACACCACACATCATACGACATTTATGTTCATTTTTAAGAGGTTTTTGAATATCCCTTCGTTATGATGAGGCTCACGGGCCTGACTTATTGAAACACCTGCTCCCGCAGACAATTATATTCTTCACGGGAAAGTTCATCAAGAGAGAGAGAGAACTAAAAAATTAGTTTAAAGTATGTGCTGAAGCAATGCCAATAGATCATCGAATAACGCACCATACGGCTAGTCTAGAGCAAAGCTAGAGAACGAAGCTAGATGGGCCCAATGGTGAATTCCATAGAACCATGAGCGGTATGAAATTTTTACCGAATAGGAGGTCTCAACGATTGTAAGACTGCGGCAGCACAAAAGGGCTGGCCATCGTATGGACGAACAACGGATACTCAAAAAGGTATTCGTTACCGGACTGAAGGACACAGATTTGTTGAGAAATTGAGGAAAAGATGGTCTGACTTTATTGACGAGGACTGTCCTTCGCTGTCCGGATTTCAAACTTGGAGGACGTGGTCAGTGGACCCTGACAGTTAGAGGCGCTTGTTGTATGAATTGAAGGCCCTAGAGGGGCTGTAGCACTAAGAAGTACTATCTGAAAGGCTGTTACAACGCTGATAAGAACAGAGAAGTCATAACACTTCTCAAACGAACGGTCTTGCTAGCAACATTGAATATGCGCAATCCCTTCAATTTGGCGAGGTGGAAATAGAGCTACTGAGCCTAGATTCTTTACTAATTATAATATGGTAACTTTGATTCGGAACTATTTTAAGAGCTGGTGTTTGTTGTACGCCATCCAGAGAGAAAGGAAGAAAGTCGATTATATATAAAGCAGCAAAACTCAGATTATATATGAAGCTCAAGGCTCCTCGCAAAATCAGCAACTGGCTTCTTAGTACGGTGAGGAGCCTTGGGAAATGCCTGCAGCTGAAAAATTGTCTTTGAAAAAAGAGTGCATGTTATGGGGGCGGGTAAGAGATATAGACACATTGACACCAGAGTGCAAAAGAACATTTGCTCAGAGCTCGGGAATCAGTATCCTGGAGGGCTGTGCATAGGTACGTGCTAAAAAGTGTGTGCGAATTGCAACTATCTTGGGCCACTAGTGATTCTGATCGCTGTTTGGTAGGTAATCCTTATACTTTTCGACCCATGTATTTTTTGGGAGTATAGGTAGGTGAACCGCTGTCTGCATCGTTTGCTGAACGGGCATAATTACTTTCGTGAATAATATCTTGAGTACAAAAAAAGACAGCAGTTTTAGCAGATAGGCAGTTTTTTACAAGTTCAAATTCAAGGTGTACTCTATTTATTCTTTGTCTGCGAATCGGTTCCTGTATGATAGAGTTCATTAATTGAATGATAGGTTTGGTAGCCCTTACTCAACCGTGGATGCAATGTATCAAAAGGACGATGCGTTGCATACAATAGTAAATTTTGTTGAATTGGAGTAGAGAATAATTGCAAAGAAAAGTGTGGGACTGATTTGATAAGGAAAGCTGTATTGTGATGCAGTTTGATGAGAGTTGTCCGAAATAAGAAAGGATGTCATGTTTCTAAGGAAATGCCTAATATATACTAGGATTTGCTTGACTCCTATTAGAGCTACGCAGTTAGTTTTACGCAGATGCGATTCTGAAACCCTGACAACTACGCTACCCAGTGACATGGTCATAAGTGATTTTTGTAACTTCATCAACTTATACTCAATAAAAAAACCGGTCCTTAGTCCGCAAGCCTCAGCATCATTTCAGGTCAGACCATGTTGGTTATGATTGAGTGGTTTTGGGCTTCTCAAAGTCTGCAAAACTCGAGTCCAGAGTTTACAGAAAGTTCACTTTATTAAACTAAATTAAAAGGTACAACTCTTGAGCACGTTTTCTTGTCGCTGATTTTAATTTCGCTTTTCTTTGTACACTGGCACATGAAGTTGTCAACTAACAACTTAACTACTGCCAACTTAGCTTGGTCAAACAAATGATTGGTGTAATGTAAGGCTAGGGTCGAGGTTAAGTTGGGTTAGATCAGCTGTTAATTGATCAAATCTCAACACTCCTCCTTGATCAATTTACAGCGGAGCGTCTCAAAAATTCTTCTGTTGAGTGGCTTGGTGAGGATGTCTGTGATCTGTTTGCTGCTCTCAACATGTTGCAGTGCCACAGTGCTGCCAACGTGTTGCTGGATGTACTTTCGTGGTATTTCGATATGCTTCTTTCCTCTACTCGTCTTTCCTTCGTGTGTATTCTGTAGCATATGTATGGCTGACATATTGTCGACGTACAGGGTGATCGGCTGCTCAGCTTCTAGAATGCCAAGTTCCAGTGCAATTCGTTTGATCCAGCACACGTCGTCAATCACTGACACTGCTGCTCGGTACTCAGCTTCGGCGGTTGAAGTTGCTATCAGACGCTGCTTTTGTGAATACCAGATCACTGGCCCTCCTCTCATCACTAACACTCCACTCGTTGACTATCCTGTCTCAGAGTCTCCTCCAAGGTCTGAATCGGTGTAGGCCACGAGTGTCTTGTCTCCTCCAAAATGAATTCCGGCTGTCGTGGTCCCTCTCAGGTACTGGAAAAACACGTTTCACCATCGACTGATGGCTCCTCATGGGCTTGTTGCAGAATCGACTGAGGTAGTTCACGGCGAAGCTTATGTCTGCCCTGGTTATTGTAGCTAAGTACAATAAACTTCCTATCGCCTCGCGATAGTTGTTGTTCGCTGGGAGTGCCTCGTCGTTCTTGAAGTCTGTCTTGTGGTAGATCATTCCTGGCTCAGTGGGTGTGGATGTTGGATTGCACTGCTTTAGTTTCATCTTTCTCAAAATCTTCTCCGTGTAGCGAGGCTGACTCACGAAGATACCGTTCTGGTCGATCTTGATTTCCATGCCCAATTACGTTAACTTGACTTGTGCTTTCTTGCTGAATGTTATCTCGAATTCCTAGCTTATCTCGTCTAAGAGTTTGTATATTTCTTCTTCATTTTTGCCGACTACCAATCCATCATCCACGAAGAGTGAGAGCATAATGCTCTTGTCCTTGTTATAGTATATACACGGGTCGTCATCTGTGTTGATCAAGCCTATCTTCTTCTCAAAGTGAGTGGTGACCCTCTCGTTCCACATCCTCGGAGCTTGTTTGAGTCCGTAGAGACTCTTGATTAGCTGGCAGACTTTCCTGGTTCCGTCGTCGAAACCTTCAGGCTGGTGCATATAGATGTCTTGCTCTAAGTTCCCATACAAGAAAACCGTTTTCACATCGAACGATACCAACTTCATTTTCTCCGAAGCTGCGTGACTTAGGAGTAGGCGAATCGATGCATGACGATGAATTGATGCATGCTACTGGGCTGAAAGTCTCCGTTCAGTCCACTCCCTCCTTCTGTTCAAAGCCCCTTGCCACTAGTCTGGCCTTGAATCTCCCGTCCGCCTTCTTTCGAAGTATCCAACGACAGGTGATTGGTTTCGCTCCTTCTGGACAGTCCACCAGCTTCCAAGTTTTCATTTCCATCAGCGAGTCGTATTCCTCCTGCGTCGTTTGTACCCACTTCTCGTCTCTAAGCGCCTCACTCACCGGGTTGTGCTCCGTTTCACCAATCATGGCTACTCTGGCACTCTTTCCTCCACGACGCGAGTCAAGCACACAGTCTCTCAGTTTCGGTGGCGGTTGCAAAGTCCGACGTTCTCGCAAAACTCTCTTTTCTGACTCTACTCCTTCTTGTTGTCACTCTGCTCCTCAGCATTTTTTCCAGTTCCCCAGTCTTTGTCTTCTTCGTCTATATCGGTGCTGCTTTCTTCATGCTTCTCAGGTATGTCCTCTGGTGCTAGTGTCTCAAGTTCAGTACCTTGCCTCAGTCTCATCTTTTCCTTGTCAAAGATCACATTGTCTGAGCTGATAATTTCTCTTTTCTCTTTCAGATAAACCCGGTAACAGGGTGAATCAATATCATAGCCAACCAGAATTCCCTTTTCTGATTTTCTATCCATCTTGCCTCTTTTCTGTTTCTGTGTCAGCACGTAACATTCGCATCCAAAGGGTCGCAGCTTCTCAATCTTCATTTTCCTTCCGAACCAAAGTTCTGCTGGACTTTTGTTTGGTACGTTGCTGGTTTCAGTCTGGTTGATCGTGAAGATCGCATGGTTCATTGCTTCTGCCCACAGTTTCTTGTCTAACTCGTTCATGTGTATTGCTGTCCTGGCTGCCTCGACAATTGTTCTCATTTCTCTCTCAATCCTGCCGTTCTGCTCTGGCGTGTGTACATTCGTAAAGGTGTGGAAAATTCCCAACTTGTCCATCATCTGTTTGGTTTTTGCATTCTTCAGTTCGGTGCCGTTGTCTGACCTTAGACTTTTCACTCTCTTCCCTAGCTGGTTTTCAACAAGTCTCAAATAACATTCGATCTTCTCTGGTGCTTCACTTTTCGTCTTCATAAAGTAACAGGTTCGGTAGTGAGTGAAATCGTCCTTGAACATGAGTCAGTACTTTGCTCCTCCCAATGACGGGATGTTCATCTCGCCTGTGTCGACGTGTTCGAGATCTAACGGCTGCTGGGCTGTCTTGGGGTTGTTTGGGTGCGAGGATCTGTGTAACTTACCATACGAGCACCCTGTGCATACATAGTCATTCCAGTCATCAATATATTTTATTCCTTTCCTCTTTAGTATGCCCCTCACATACTTGACATTTTGATGAGCGAGTCGTTCGTGCCAGACTTTGATCGACACGGCCATCAAGCTTGTCTCTTCTTCTCTCCTGAGCATCATTTTGTAGAGATTTCCTTTGCGTTTTGCAATTGCCACAATTTCCCTGCCAGCCAGACTGTAAAACGTTGACTCGTTTCCGTTTGCCTTCTGTACATGTCCCTTGTCTAACATCTGACTCACTGAGAAAAGATTAAAGTTGAGGTTTGGCGCGTAAATGACATCTTCTAATACAACTGGATACCACTTTTGACCATCAAATGCCTCCATTTCGATGTTCCCGACTGCAAGGTCATCCAGCCTGGTTGAGTCTCCAATTTACAATTGGAATGGGCTCGTCCAACTCAACAAGTTGAACAAACCACTCTCGGTGAGACGTCATGTGTTGGCTGGCTCCACAGTCTTGATACCATGAAGTGGCCTTGCCCTTGGAGATGTCGTTGTCCACCGTCGAGAGTGCCGTGGTCAAGAATGCCTTCCCATTTTGTTTCCCGTTTGTTGACTTATTCGCTTCTTCTCGAGATTCACCGTCTTTTGCGAAGTGTCCTTTCTTCTTACAGATGTTACACGAGTATTTCTTCTTGCAATAGGCAATGTATTCATTACACGGTTTTCTTCTGCACTCCTTGAGCACATGACCTTTCTTCCCACATTTGTAGCATGCGAACTGTGACTTTTCTTGCTTGCTGTTCGACGACTGTCCTTGTTTCCTGCGTCTAGCCATGAGAGCGTTGTTGGTGTTGCCCTCTGCGTTTGTCGTCGTTTCTTTAAATCGCTCGTCCTCGAGTCTCAGGCGTTCCATAAGAGTTTCCACGTTCTTTGCTGCTCCGCTCACATTGTCCCAGGATGGCCTGAAATGAGCCAGTTTTGGTGGTAGCACACTCATGATCCTCGTCATGATCCAACTTTCCTTCACAGGATCATTTTCAGTTGACACTTCTTCCGCGAGATCCAAAATCTCCATACAATTCTCGACAGCTGACTTGTTTTCATCATACTCATACGTAAACAATTTGATTCGGGACGTTTCTAGGGTTACATCAGTCTTTGTACCATATAAACTAACAAGTTTGTCTATCATATCTTTGGCAGTTTTACAATTTGCAATTTTGTTTGCAATCTTGCTGTTTACATTCAAACCTATCAAAGTTTGAGCCTAAACATCTTTTTTTAACCAAGCGGTGACTGTATCAGTTGACGCAGCACCTACTGGTCTGGGTTTTGCACCCGTTATCATATCATACAGATCTCTGTTCTTAAGTGCTAGGTTTAATTTAAATCGCCATGAAATAAAATTGACATTTCCTTGACTATCATCACTTAACATTTCCAATTGAGACTTTACAGTATCCATTTTGCTTTTCTGACAATTCTTAAATAAACAAAATGAATTTATAGACTTTCGTGGCAATTTTCTGACTTTAAAGCGACATGCGTGTTCGTTGCTTGACGTTGACTTGCTGTGCGATGGCTGCTCCAATGTCGCTGATTTGTAGGTTATGTTGTCCTTGCTGGTTCCGACGTCTTGGACTGCTTTCTTGACTTGTCTGACAATTTCCTTTCCTTACTTTTAAAGAAACCCTTTTACAGCTGTCCTGGGCCCATAACCTGTTGGTTATGATCGAGTGGATTTGGGCTTCTCAGTCTACAAAACTCGAGTCCAGAGTTTACAGAAAGTTCACTTTATTAAACTAAATTAAAAGGTACAACTCTTGAGGACGTTTTCTTGTTGCTGATTTTAATTTCGCTTTTCTTTGTACACTGGCAACTAACAACTTAACTACTGCCAACTTAGCTTGGTCAAACAAATGATTGGTGTAATGTAAGGATAGGGTGGAGGTTAAGTTGGGTTAGATCAGCTGTTAATTGATCAAATCTCAACAGACCACTTAGTAGGTGAAGTTGCCATGTAGATTATCCGCACGCTTTACGCATAATTTCAAGTTCCTTTATTTTGTTTCTAGGATCACTCCATAATGATAGCTTAGCTTATAAGTCTCGCTTTCAATTGGGCAAACTTTGGAATTACTATTGAAATCATCCACTTTGACAGCATTATGATATCAATTTTTGTTAGATTCTACTGATGTTACTCTTGTCATAAGTTTCATTTTGGAATGGTAATCACTACGATGACGTCAACCACGCAATACATCACGAACACATATAAGAAGATGATAATTATCGCCTCTTAAATATTGATAGGTGACCTAAAATGAAGTATCAGCTTCCCAATCATTTACTTCTTCTGTGGCGCCATAGGTCATTCTGGATATTCTTGGCTGTTGTTTATTTCGTTGATTTCCGATAGTCATTATCCTTTTTATTTGATGAACTTGGTTGTTCTAATTTTCATTTGTATTTTTACGCTTATACAAATAGGTAACGATCATTCTGTTTCATAAGTATTAACCATTGGATGAATATTTATACCATTCAAAATAAGTTATCAAATTTGTAATTAGTTTTCAAATTGTAGTGCATTTTATTAGAGCAATAATGACGTTTGCCAAACTTCATCGAAATCCTGCATATTTAATCTGTGAACATTTAGTCATCTACTGAAGTATTTGTGTGTTATGAGTGATAGCTTTTAATTTTGTTTAAATTTATGAATTTTAAGGTATTTAACGGATGATACACTGCATTTCAATTTAATTTAAATAATTCGACAGAAACCCGGCCAATAAAACTGATTTTTTAGGTTCACTTGAATTTGAATGAATTCTATCATATTCGTATGAAGATGATAACTGGTATCCGAGTCCTCATTCTCTGGTATTGAGGCTATTTTTCCTATTTTATGTATTTTTCTATCTGTAAACTTTTTTCTGTTCTTGGGTGAGACCACTTCATTAAGGATTCAAAAGAGAAAATATGTACAAAATTTTTATTTACTCTACTGGATTATAAACGACCAAAGCGCTTTGGCAAGCGATGAAGAAAAATGCCTACAGTCCGATATCAACGTGACTTGGAAGTGTATTTATATTTATCTGATTTGAAGGAGAAAAAGCTCACCCTTTCGAAATTTATCATACACGAAAAATCAGTGTTGTGCGCTGTGCACACCCACACACATCCTGAATAAAATAAAAATATATTTAGTCTCCAGCTCCAAAGGAATCACAACATGTATTCAGAAGCTTGTTCAATAAATGGTGAACCTCGCACTACACTTTCCACCTTGTAGCAGTTACGAATACTTCGTCCAATATTCACGACACGACCTGTCGTCGGATATTCCTCCTCCTCTTCTTGCTATTGAAGCGTTGCATTGTTGAGGCTTCTCTGGTATCCTGGTGTAGTGGATGTTTAGTGGTTGTTTGCACCACGTGCTTCTTCCGTAAGTATGTCCTTCGTAAGTTCGGACGGTAATCGGAAATAGTATGATTTTGTAAACATTGGTGAAATTCTCGGTCTCGTTCAGTGCTAGGAATAAGGATATATGGCAATATGTAGAAAGGATTCTGGGTGGGATGATGATATATGATAACCACATACAATAGACTGGACCATGTTGGTGTTTAGACGGTGTGGACCATTTATTAGATAATAGATAATTATGGCGAAGATGGTTAGCGTGGGTAAGGTTAAGGCCCTAAATATTGTTATTGCAGTAATTAATTAATAACAAGAACTTTAAAGTTGTGGATGGCATTCTTTTTTTTCAAATCCACAATGTGTCAGTTTTTACGGCATGCAATAGATTCGCATGGTTTTTTCTTAGTACTTTTTAAGTTTACAACTTGTTTCAGGAGCTCTTTGAAGACTCGAAGGATGAAGAATTGCCTCATCGCAACAAACAAAAAATGAGTTGCAGAAGTGTTGATTGACAAATATCTTCAGATGATGTTAATTATAAGTTTTGTTTTATTATTTAAAGTTCCACAATTTTTAGTTGATCCATAGCTTAACAGCGTAACTAGATCCATTTAAGGAAGTTAGAAATCTGAATATCGTAACACATATGGAGCTATGTGTGATATATTTTCCGAGCGTGCTTTATATACTCTAGCTGGAACTCGCAAACTTTCTCCTCATAATGAACTTATCAACTTGTTTTTCGTAATGTGTGAAGAATAAACTACTTGTATTAAATAAAATTGTTGAAAAATATTACAACTACCAAGATTTAAATTGAATAGTCATGTCCTTATCTTCATTAATTTACAGATCCATCTGATGCAATCCAGAAATAAGAGTAGTTTCCAAATAACTGTCAGTACTCATCTTTTTTTTTGAGTTTCCCAATGCAGTTTATTAATTGCGCGTAATGCAAATAAATCATGTGCAATTTATTAAATTTTGAAAAAATACAACAACAAAATTTGCTAACTAGAAGCGAGAGAATTATTACCTTGAGTTTGCTAAATTTTCTGGCAGCTACTGATGGGCAAGCGAGCCAACCTTGTTGAAATACAGAAAGGTACAGAAAGATGCATTTCTATTTAGTTTGTCCTGTAGTGTCCCACCCGGTTCTACTTTCGGGCCAGTATTGTTTAAAATTTTGATAAGTGTGTCAGTATCATTGTAAAAGTACTTATTCACTTGTTCACTATGACACCATACCCAAAATATTAATATATCGAAATTCACTACTAAAGAAGTCAAATAAAATTTGTTAAGCACTTCCATGAAATACACTGGCTGAATTAGAATGCTCATTAAAACTCGAAAATCTTTAAAATTTTGCTCTCAGTCGCGACATATCTCTTGGCTTTTACAAAAATGTTTCTGAACGATAGTCAACTAACTTTTACGCCAGAACAAGAAGAAACCTGACCCGATTGTCCTTCTTACTATTCTTTCAACTGAACCTCGACCAGTCATTGGGTCCAATATTAGGATTTTTCCAGATGCGTCACTCTTCATATCAAATAGATTGCATCTTCTTGTGAGTATCAAGGTCATTTCCTCAGCCTTCAAACAAGGATGTCTATTAGTTAACAGAAACCATAAGTTGACAAGCCCACAAAATTGGAAAGCGTGCTTTATAGTGATGAACCACACCAAATTCATGCTGATATTTGTATTTATGTGGTTGCTAGGCGCCTTTAAATACACAAATTACCTTACCTCAAAAATACGTACGTTTAGTGTAGCTTATCGATTTCCTGCTTCTCCTCTTATGAGTCTTTATCTGCTTTTGCTTCGGCTTACTTAGAAACGCTTACCTACAACCCAAAGATTTTTGCTTGAAGAAGCTCTGTCCGTTCTCTCATCTGAATTAAAATTTCATTTGCGAGATAACTACTTTATTGTTTTCCTTTGCTCTTTGCTCCTTTGTATGAAGTATGGTGTTCTCGTTCCAATAACTAGAAAACATGGTCTCTTGCACAAGCTTCCAAATAATATAATTTGGAGCGTATAAGAGCTAACCAGTATTCTCAGAAATTTAAACCACTTTCCAAAATTTAAAGTAGTCCTGATGCCTAATGTTATAAGGAGAAATCCACTTTCGAAGAAAGTGCTATGCGCCTAGCCTCAATAAACCGATCTTACTACTTAATTCATCCAAAGAGAATCGACCTCCTTTGAATCCATGCTAAAGAACTAATAGCACACACTTTGGGCAGATTGAATCGACGGCTCTTCTTAATGGAAGCTAAGCTTGGCATATAAAAGGGTTAATATATTAATGATTGATTGAATTGGTTGAATTCAACAAGTTAGCCTCGCAATTCTCCTTTATGTTCCAAAAGTGCTTTCCACGAACCGTACATTTTTTTGTGGTATGGAGGTGAAGGCTGTTTAGCCCTGAGTGTGTGATTCCCAGACGCAAAATGCTTTTGGACTACCCACTAAACACCTCCCCTGTCAACCTGAGAACCTAGTCTGGAACCGTTTGATACATTAGTTCGGGCTAATGGGCACCTAAAGGCGTCTTCGGATTATGAGAATCTCCTCCATAACGGGAAGGTAGGGAGAGGAAAGAAGTGCCAGAAAAGAGATCCATCAATCCCCGATGCCTCCCAGCGCTCCAATAAAGCTTTATTCAATATCAGCACTGCCCGAGCATATTGCGCCACGCGATTGCAATTGTTTTCAGCATTACTCCGATCATAGTTTCCAGACAGAGCTCTCCAATTTCTCTGAGGAGGTCCTCTCACTGCTGGCTCCACCTTTAACAGTAGAAGAATGTCTGACAAACGTCATCCAACTCTCTTGCACAAAACACACAGTTAGGAGACCGTGTTCTGTCAATTTTGTACAGGTAGGACTGAAAATAACCGTGCCCGGTTAAGAGATGGGTCAAGTAGAAATCGGTCTCACCATGCACGCGACTGAACCACGGCTTGAGTTCAGGGATCAGACGTGTAATCAACCTTCTACTTGTCTCTTGCTCCCAGGACTGTTGCCATTCGCTGAGAAAACGACATCTCTCTTCCCTGGTGATCTATTCTCTTTGGTCTTCGCCTCTGCGCAGGTAAATACTTCTGCGCTCTCACGCAAGGAGGGTGATGGGTATCACCCCTACCGTTGCCAGCACTGCCGCCCCGGAGACCTTTCGATATGCGCATGAGATTCGCAATGTTCCTTGTCTCTGCACCTGTACCAACCGCTTCCGGTGTAACTCCTTGCTGAGAGCGTCACCCCACAGTTCTGATCCGTAGAGTAGAAGCGACTGCACAACGCTCATTAAGAGTCGTCTCCTTGATGTGGTGGGCCCCCCTATGTTGGCCATTAATCGGGTGAGTGCCGTCACACGCGCTGCAGCTTTGTCTGCTGCTGCCCTGATTTGTTGGGAAAAACTCATCTTCGACTCTATCAGGACGCCCAGGTACTATACTGCTGATTTCGATTCAACCAGCTCGTTCCAAATATTGATAGGCCGTATTCTGGGGGTTCTCTTCTTCGTTAGGATGATCACTTCGGTTTTTTCCAGTGCCAGCTTGAATCCGTGAGCGGTTACCTGTCCATTACCCTCCCCATTAACATATAAAGTCTGAGTTGCGCATTGTCTACTGTGCGTTCAGCGACAAGCGCCGCGACATCGTCCGCATAGCCGATTAAACATGACTCATCTGGCAGTTCAGTGAACCGGTCAAAGATTACAGGAGTTAACACGCTAAAATTTCCACGAGGATCAATAAAAAAAGAGGCAGAGGACATCGTTTGAAAAGATATAAAATTCTCCTCAATCGGTACAAACGACTTCGAAACAGGCTCGAGCCCCAATCAACCCCAAGGCATGAGCATTAATGTCGGAATAGTTATGGAGACCCCGTTGACAATGACAGTATTTTGGTGTTATGGTCAACATACGTTAATAGCAATTCGAGCGAATGTAACTTGCCTAGTCAGGGTGAGAAAGAAGGAAGGTCAGAAAACTGTCTTCTTCATTCTCCAATTTTACATACAGGAATTTCCAATGATTGGGTTGGTATCACAGAACCGTGTTGGAAAATCTATTGAGCACCGAATTAAGACTCAGACTGCAGGTGACCCTTCTGTGTTTCCAATTAACTTGAATTTTTTTCCAAAGTCAACTTATGCCCTCCTCCACATGTTAGAACTTTTTTAACAGATGGTAGAAACCAAATGATACCATGCAACTTTAGTCTATAATTTCGTCTTCAAAATAGGATGAACTTTTTAATGAAATTGTTACACATGAGGTTTTAAAAATTTTGATATTTGTATTTTGGGCAATATGAATTTTGAAACCCTTTAACATCATGCATTCACAACATTACTGAACAGGTTAGACATATGTGAATAGAGTTTTTTCGTTGACGACTTTCAAGCAATCTGAAGTCCACTCCATTTTTTTAATTTTTTCGAAATCCAGTTAAATTAAGAAAAACTATGTCCTTTACTAAAACTAAAACTATGTCTCTGTTTTGCATGATTTCACCTTGTTTGGTATATGGAGTTTTTGTAACCACTTTTTCGTGATACCTCTTGAGTACTGTAACGATTTCTAGGTATAACATCTATAAATTTTAAGGTCTAGCAACCTGATAATATTAAAGTTAACATAGGCCCATGGATAAAGACGTTTTAAGGGAATAAAAGAGCGATTAAGCTAGCTAAAGGAAAGAGAACTGGTGAATGTGTACAGAAGTTAACACCCTAAAATTGCCACCAGGAACAATGAAAAAAGAAAAAAATCATCCTTTGAAAAGAAATAAAATTCTCTTGAATTGATACAAATAGCTTCATCATCAGCCCAAACACAAAACGACCCCAAGAGATGAGCAGGAATTCTGCAATAATCATAATGACGTTGTTAACAGCGACATCATTTCGTGTTAACATACCATCAAAAAGGGATTGGATGACATTTGCGAAGCTCGGACGAGTGGGATTAATGCCCAAAATAAATAAAATAATAAAATTCACTGTCAATTTTTTAACATATGGACCTCAAATGATTGGGATCGTATCATAGAATAGAATACGAAAAATTGTAGATTAAGGAACTAAAGGCTCACCTTCGTTACTGCAGGTCACCCTCAAACATTGTTTGGAAACATTAAACCAAATGCAGAAAACTGAGAGCAGGCGTTGGTTGAATCTTTAACAAACATTGGAACAATATATTGGTGAGTTGCCGCTTTCCTCTGAATCCCTTCCCTTCTAAACCCTCCACATTTAAAATGTTATTCAAATGATGGTAGAGACCAAATGAAGCAATGCCACTTCAATGATTTCATGTTTAGAAAAGGATGAACCTTTTGAAGAAATTGTTAAACTTGAGGTTCAACAATTTGGAAAATTGAAAAATTTTAATTTTTAAAAAATTTGAATTTCGGAAAAATTTAATTTTGGAAAATTTGAATTTTGGAAAATTTTAAAATTTAAAAATTTTTTTTAAAAATTAAATAGGTCAGACATATGGGCATAAAATTTTGTCTTCGAAAACTTTCGGCGAATCTGCAATGGAATTTATGATTTTTCAAACAAAAAAAAGCCAGGATAATAATCAATGACTTCAACTTTTTTAAGTCTGGTTTTAAGTCGCTTTAACATGCATAATGCACTAAATATAATTATGGCGTGAGACGTTTAAGACAATTTCGGAGGAAAATTCCAAAAAAAAAATTATTGCAATGAATATTTAACACAAACATTGCATGTGACTGCATGGCAGACTTGGAGACTGTTGCTTGAGTGCTTTCATCTACGCGTTTCAGCTTTGCACAATGGTCGGAGTCGAAGTGCAGATACTTGTGTAGGAGCTGAGATATTCTCATCTGTGGTTGGCGTAGTGCGATTGCACATCCATTCCATGTATCCACAATCATGTGCATTGTCTATCTCCGCCGAAGAGTTTGAAAGCTAAGCGGCAACTACTAAGAGCTTGCGTTTTCCCATGCGTTCGCCACGAGTTACTACAACAATGGGGATGTTTTCATTTCGCGGATGTGAACAAAATCTTAGACTACGCGATGGGACTAGGGGAGGGCGGCACTTGAAGGGGCACTGGGGGCCGTTCGTAATTTTGGAGTGGAGCCAGTTGTTTGCGAATAGTTTGCCAGTGGCCGGTGCAGTGTTGTGCCGCTTCTGGCACGGATAACGTGTGCGCTGCAATCGTGCCTTCGGGCACGGTTGAGACGCATCCAAAAAATTCCTCGTTGTCGTCGAAGCCAGCCAGCAAAAGAATCGTTAACTCAAATAAAATCTTGAATCTTGGCCATGGCTCTCAAGTCAAAGTCTGGGAATTTTTGGCTTCCTGCTGTTGACGACTGGCAGCTACCGGATTTTCTATATCATCATCAACGAAAATCATAGCCAGCAACAGCCACTAGCCAACTTGGACACCGGCGATGCCCAAGACATAATCCAAGGAGTAAAAACCATCAAACCCGAAGAAACGTAAAAGTGGCAGGGCCATTTATGTGACAACGCGTCCAGGAGTTCCTTAAGGAGGAGACATCCGACAATTACTCACCTCAACCCTCAACGCGTGAGTTCTTCGGGACTCGGAAGAATACTTTCTGGTTTTGTTACTTCTTACCAACGGCCAACTGGCTATGGCCCAAGATCACAAACACGGCCGATAACCCACGCTATGACCACTTAACATCAGAATCAGGTCTACCGCTAGTTGGCTATTAACCGGACTCGTTGCTTCGCAGGATCATCATCAGCCAACGTCGAGAGTAGCTGCAAAGCTAGTTGTTGCAAACCTAAACAAATTACCAACAGCTAAAGTTTAATGTAAAAGTTTGTGTTATAAGTGTTTGAAAATGGTTCTTAATTAGTTCTTTTAGTGCGTCTTTGAATTGACTGTTTTATCTTTTCGCGAGAAGTTCTAGTTCGCATTAATTCACAGTAGAGTTGAAAAGGCCCGTAGTAATAACCGAAGCCAGTTAAATGTAAGAATTAATCAAATAGTGACTTTAATGAAAATAATTACGTATACTTAACCGTATTGCTATCTTAAAATAATACCCAAAACATAAACATATTCTTAATATAAATAATAGCAAATATAACAAGTCACTGATGAAAATCCCTAAAATAAACAATTTCGCCTAATTACATTTCGCCTGCACAAGCAACGCACCATTTCAAAATGCTTCAAAATCAAGCGTGAAATTTTATTTTAAACGAGTGGAGGAATGCCGATTTACATAAATATTCAGGTGAGTGACGAATACATGATTTATTACTAAATCGAAAGATTTATTCATATATAAACAATTAACTGATATTCCCACGAGAGGAATGAAGGTTACTGCCTTTTTTAACTGTCCAAGTCTTTCGTTTGCCACGGAATGTAGTAGTAGGGTCTACGGACATTCAGGTACTTGCGCAGTGTGAGGTTTTATCTTCTTTCTCGATTGTTATGCAGGAGTAGGAGTTTCCAAATGATATGCACGAATAGGATTTATCGATGCGTTTGTTTGTGGGTGATGACAAGGTGATAAGTTTTCGAGGTACTTGGGTATATGTTAACAGAAGGACTTTTCAGAATCGTATGCTCTCCTTTATAAATTTCTAGTAGAGTCTCTTTCATACATGTATGACTTTTCACTATCACTTTATTTAATACGAAAATTCAATTCTAGTTAATATACTATACATCCTCTGGAATCAATTGTCACGAATGTAAGACTTAAAAAAATAACTGAAGTATTTTATAACTTTCTATCGAAGTATCTTATAACTTTAGACCAATTCCTGGTTTCAATTGCGAAAAGAAAATCTTAAAAAATTCTAAACCCTCAAATAAATCCTCTCCTATCCATCACGAAGTCTGAATTTCTCCTATTTCTCAGATATATGATGGATCATAAAAACTAAAGAATGCAATTCCCTCCCGAAGAGTTATTCATGAAATCAATTCTCTATTTTCATCTTTTTTCGTCTTCTCTCCCTTAAAAATACTACTTGTTTAGTTTTGAATTTAATTTCTACTTAGTCCTGATTGTTACCTTTGTAATTTTTTCTGTATTGATTTGCCATGAGTTGAGCACAGGGTTTGAAAATTTTTTAATCTGTTTCGAGTCACCATGATGCCCTTCAAATTATTTTTAAATTCAAATGTATAGTGTCGTTTGATTCATTTCATCTTTGTCACAAAAGAATGAAATTTATGCAAGGCTAATTTATTTTAAAAATCAAAACAATATAAATAGTCCCGATTATTCATTCTCTGTTGTGATACATTCGTTTTTGATTCGGTGTTACAAGCATTTTTTTCAACATTCATCCCATCAAAAATTCAAATTGGTCTAGTAATATTCCTTTCTCTGAATTCCTTTCTCCTGAATATAAATGCTGAAAGGTGAGTCCGCCTTCAATAAACTGTCCCTTTAATTTGCGGTTTTAATAATAATAATCTTTACTTAAATGTGATTTTTAACAAAAGTAGTGGAGTCTTAATTAGGAGATCTAATTTGAATTCATTACAACCTTATAATACATAGTTAAGCAGACCTGGAGTAAAGCTTAACATAATTGTTAAAACGTAATCCTAAAGAAAAACTCAAACAAAAAACTTAAACTTAACTTAAAATTAACTTATGCTACTCAAGAATAACTTAACCTTCTTTTAATTAGCATAGTATGTGCTGATAAGAATTGAAATGAAAGAAGACGCCAAAGTTATAGAGAATGAGAGTTACTTAATGCTGCAACTAAAATATTAAAGGATGCACGAGTTTTTGATAGAAGTTTTACTCTTCTTTAAAGTGAAAGTTCTACTATAGGACAGACATTAATCAACACATTAAATTCCTGGGTAAAGAAATAAAACGGTTTATTTAGAGCCATTTTGAGACGTCTATTTTGCACTATCTGTAGCTTGCTTGTCAAGTAAGCTGCACATGACCCCCATGCTGAAGCTCTGTATGACATTATAGGCTATCTACCCGTTTTGATCAACAAAATTTCGTTTTTATGACTCAAAACAGAAACCTTCACACGGATAGAGTCGATGTGGTCGCTGAATGTTAACTTTTCGCCCTAGGGCGCTGTCAGCCTAGAGAAATCTCCCCCCAGCGGGAAGGGCAGGATGGAGGAGGACTGCTGGAAAGAAGACCCTCGCCATACCCCGCGCGCCAAGGCAGTCCATGATACCTTTTTTCGCTGTAAATATTTCCCGCGAGTAATGTGCCACACAGGTCCACTTCTCAAAAGTTTTCAGCATTTCTCCGACCAGATTGTCTGGAGAAAGCTCTCCCATTACCTCCCACAAGTTCTGCCGCATCCTGTTCCACCTTCTACCTTCCACATATGTATTATATTATGGAATATGAAATTTCCTGGCCTTAAAAGTTAACGCAACTGTCAGGTAGTTGGTTAGTGCTCCTTTTCTTGGTAAAGTACATCGCTTTGGTTTTATAAATATTTATTTCAATTTTCCATCAAAGACTTTCTCGAGCATTCTTTCAACAATTCCAATCATGTCACCTGGTTCCCATGATGCTGCATATATGCAGGTGTCGTCACCAAAACTCGCTATTGAGCAGCTGGTAAGTATTGGCGAGTCTGCAGTGAAAATTTTAAATAAAGTTGGGCTGAGACACGAACCTTGCGCAACTCCAGCTGGTACCCTGTAACGATTAGATTGGGACTCACGTATTTTTACGTGGAAAGTTTTGTCGTTAAGAAAGGAATCAATCAGATTGATCAAATAAGTTGGAAACTCAAAAGTAAGAAGTTTGTATAGAAGACCTCGGTACCAAATAGTATCGAAGGCTTTTTCAATATCTAATATAACCATACCAACAGAGAGTATGTGCCTAAGTGCTGATTTTATTTCACCCGATACACGACAAAGCTGAAGGCCTGATAAATATTTGTTCCGAAAGCCTAATCGAAAATTCGGGAAGATATTGTGAATTTAAAATATTGTTCAATATTAAAATATTGAAAAATATTGTCAGCTTTTCAATAAAATTTCCCAGAGCCGGTAACAAGCTTATAGGCCTATAATAGGTACACAAGTAAGGGTCTCTGCCTGACTTGCGAAATGAAATTACTACTGCATGTTTCCATCCTACTGGAAAATAATACAGATTGAAGCAAGCACTGAAAATATGACTTATATATACTATTGCTTTCATTGGTAAATTTTTCAACACTTTGTTGATATTTGGATCAAAATCTGGAGCTTTATTGGGTTTCAGTTTTCGAAGCAACTTTGCTACTTCTCTGGGCTTAACTCTATCAGAAAGAAGTATGGTTGTTGGCATGGAAAGGTGATTAACAGAATTAGTTACCATTGGGTCAATGATTACGTTGGCATGACCAGATGTTATGGAATGGTGTTTTGCGAAGGTATTCGCCAGTAGTTCTGCTTTGCTTCCACTCGAGTAAATTTTGCTACCTTCTGCGTCTTCTAAAGGGTACGATAAGAGGTTTGTTCAAAAAGTATCGCGAATTTCATGTTTTTTCAAGAATTATTTATTTGTTCATGAATATATATTTTGTCCCCTTCAAAGTAATCCCCGTCAGACATTATACACTTGTGATAACTTTTTTTCCAATCCTCGAAGCATTTTGAAAAATCATTTTTGTGATCTTGTTCAGCGCCTCCTTCGATGCCGTCGTTATCTCCTCGATCGTGGCGTAACGTCTTCCTTTCATGGGCCTCTTCAGTTTTGGGAGCAAGAAAAAGTCACAGGGGGCCAGTTCTGGGGGATACGGTGGCTGCAGCGTTATTAGAGTGTTGTTTTTGGCCAAAAATTCGCGTATAAGTAACAATGTTTGAGCGGGGGTGTTACCATGGTGCAAAAGCCATTTTTTGTTCTTCCACAAATCCGTGCGTTTCTGGCGGATCGCTTCTCGCAAATTACGCATTACTTGATGGTAATATTCCTTATTGACCGTTCTACCCTGCGGCAAGAACTCATAATACACCACGCCCCTGCAATCGACGAAAACTGTCAGCAAAACCTTCAAATTCGACCGTACTTGGCGTGCTTTTTTCGGTCCCTCTGAGAACATTTTGTACCACCGATAAACGTTGCTTTTGTCCAAAGTAGCTTTGCCGTATGCAACAGTCAACATTCTGAATGCATCCGCGCACTTAAAGTTGTTCTTCACACAAAATTTATTACAAATTCTTTGATCCATTTTTTGGGATAGACGAAAATTGAAGACAAGCTAAAGCACGGCCACGCACAATAACTGTCATAAACTGATTGGACATTCAAAATGGCCGGAATTGTCAACATAAGTGAATGTCATGAGTACCAACATAACGCCACCAAAAGATTCGAACATACTAAAGATTCGAACATAGAAAAGAAAAAATCGAACAAACGTAGCCCGCGAAAATTCAAAATTCGCGATTCTATTTGAACAAACCTTGTATACTTGTTGGGTTCCTTTTCAACCTTCGATTCAGTTTCCAAAATTGTAAAGAACCATATTCAAGAGTATTAAACATAGAGTTCCATTCGCTGTTCCAAAAAACTTTCGATCGAATAGCAGACGTAAGGTAGTTTACTCCAGCTATTGTAAACCTTTCTCTCGATCTTTGCCATTTTCGCCTGAAAGTATTTTTTTTTTTTGATTAGTTTTAAGGGCTCATCGTCCGGTTGAATACTTTTGGAAGTTTTTGGTTACTTCGAGACACTACAATCTATAGCATTCCAAATAATTCCCTCTAATATGTTGATTTCGTCGTCTACTATCTCAATTAAATCTATGGAAAGGTAGAAATGTCTGTTTAGTAGGATGTTTTTATTGATGACTTTTCTGAACTTTCGCTATTGCTTTACTATACAAGAGAAAGTCTTCAAATGCCTTTGGGAGTAATGAAAAGTTTCAATTTTGACGAACGGGGGAAGGTGTGGAGAAGAGAGGGCTTGGAGGATGGCGATTTCCGATAGATTTACGTTTCCATCACTAAGAACAATGTCTAAAACTGAGTCGGATTCCTTGTAAGAGTAACGGGTGGGTTCACTTGGTGCATGGAGAAAGATATTTGAATAAGATATTAGCTCATAAAGAGCTCTGCCTATTTCGTTAGATCGTACGCAATTCCAGCCACGTTTTCTTGATTTTCGTTTGTATTTTTACTAAAAATAGATTTTCACATTGTTTTCACTTTTTGTATGTACTTC
Organism: Stratiomys singularior; assembly: GCA_954870665.1. NCBI lineage: Eukaryota > Metazoa > Arthropoda > Insecta > Diptera > Stratiomyidae > Stratiomys > Stratiomys singularior. Next base: position 17,126,271 of record OX940879.1, read on the forward strand.
CCACAAAATGACATATAATTTATTTTGTAGGCATAATTATTTATTCTTAAATCACAGGTCTTTCACATTATACTCACATATAACTATCTTAGATTATTTATGCATGGCACATAAGAAGATAAGAATTTGGAAAAAAAGACACTCGTCATTGCAGTGAGATTATCCATAGTTCATATTGTTTGTATACTTTGAGACAATGACATATTGCTTCTGGAAAAAATATCTTCAAGAACTTAACAAAATTGGGCCAAAACTTCTTTTTGGCCCATCAACCATAAGAAGAATGAACCCAATTTATAAGCATAGGTACCGTAACCAGTCCTGTCCAAGCTTTAACTTGATAAAAAAAACTCCTTGCAATACCAACCACGGATAGTCCGTTTCGTGATTTTGATAGTCACTCGGCAAACTTCCTTCTTCGCTTCCTACTTATAAAATGTCGTTTTATTTGAATTGTTAAATTTTTTTTCTAATTTTGTGATTTGATTCCTATGAAAAAGATGTAGAAATTGCAGAAATTTTCCTGGACTTTTGTATGCGTTTTATTCACTAATAAAACGTCCTATGGGAACTAGAGCAAAATCCTCCACAAAAACCAAAACTGCAAGATATAATGAATTATCTTTATTTGCAATATCATTGATTATATTGCGTTGATAGTAGCGGGCCCGTCATCAGGAATAGGACCAGAAATTTTTGTTTTATTATCACATGCGTTCTAAGTGTTATCCGGGGGTATATTCGTGTTATCCGCAGGCTCATACATGCAGTAATGAAACTTTCCGGGGTTAAATCCTAAAACTTCATCGCTTGAAACCCTTAACAGCCTTTTCAAACAGAAATGACCTTTACTTATGATATGTTGAACAACCCAGCTGTTTGAAACTGTGTGACATCGCGGCAAGGATGTGCGTTACGTCATTTAGATATTTCTAGACGAATTTAAGTTTTCAAGAGGGCAGAATAGGAAATATCATGAGTGCAAACTGGTGATAAACAAACCATTCCAGAGCTTCACTTCTTTTATTGCTAGCACACCCGTCCACAATCATAACAACTTTATCTTCAATCGATGAATTAACACAGTTTTGAAATTTTTTGATCCATTTCAAATATATTTCCGGTGTTATCCATCCTTATTGTTGGGCTTCAATTAGAGTACCATTATGAGCATCGCCAAACAATAAATTGCCCATATTGAAAGAGAGATGGGACACGCGCTCTTGCCGCTTCTCTTCAGGGTCCAATTCTCAAGCCGGGACGCATCGATTGGTAATACCAGCTATATGGATGCTGTCTGGTTATTTTACGTGTTACTGTTGCTCTGAGCTTGAATTAGTCCTGTCAATCAGCATAGCAATGGTATCAGTCACTTACGGCTTGTAAGTGAGAATGGATAAGCTGATCTACCAAATAAGTTTCTAAAAGTTTCCATGTTTTTTTCTACGAATAACCGGCGGAACATCAGTACCAAAAGCGTCGGTACCAAACACAACAGTGTTGTTAACATAGTGTATCACAACAAACAACAGTGGTGTTTGATTTACGCTCTGCACTAAAATGAACGTTGAGTTTCCATAAAGCTCAAACAACTTCTGACTTCAAGGCTTGAGTGCAAGCTCGCGACTTCAGGCTCACCTAAAGAAATATCTCTATTACGTTCCGAAATCCCTCCGAATCATTCATGTTTCCCTTCCATCATTTTTGTTTTTATTGACTAAAATTAAGGGAGAAACCATTTCTTTCAGCCATATCAAACGCTAACTCTTGAATTGTTGTTCGTGTCAATCTGGGCAGCTGAGGTTCCAGTAGTTTCGAATTTTGAACTAACCGCCTTCCCACGTCAGGTATAAATGTCGCTTTCAATGATCCGAGCACCTTTGGAGACTTCAAAGACATTCATTTCGGGAATTAATTGCACGATATTACCATCTTAAGTATAAGAAACAAAAATCAATTAAAAGAAAAATACTTCGAAAATTTATAAATGGAGAAAAGCTCCTCGAACCAATCCTCGCTTTAACACGGAAAAAATCTTCGTACTATCGCTCCTATGCAATAGTAAAAACAACCGAATTATATTAAAGGATAGAAAAAGAGTTTTATAACTTACACTGAATACTTGGTAGGATATCCTCTCGCTTTAATTATTGCCTTAAGTCTCCTCGGCATTGATTTGACAAGGTTCCTGGTCACATTCTCCCATATCAAGTCCCACTCTTCCTGTAGTGCTGATTTTAGAGCTGCCTTGCTTGTGAAATTCCTTTTTTCGAACATGCTAGTCTAAAACGTCCCACGTTTGCTCTATACGATTAATATCTGGGGATCGTGGGGGTGTTTTCAACACGCTGGGTGTATTATATAAGAGCCAAAACCGAGTATTCTCTGCAGTATGCTTTGCGTCATTATCGTACATGAAGATAAAATTTTTGAATATCACCATTTTCACCGCATTCGGACCCAAATTATACTTCAGGATATTAATATAGTGTTTGTAGTCCATGATGTATTCAATAAATACTAAATTTCCAACCCCAGAGGCACTCATGCACCTCAATACTGCAACAGAACCTCCTCTATGTTTTACTGATGGACATAAATTTGAAAATTTCTGTGAAGATTACTCATTCCCATAACACTACGGGCTCATTTATGTACATTTTAGCGAACTCCACGCGCTTCCGTTGATTGGCCTCACTAATGAAATATTTTCGCCTAGCTGTACGACCATGGTATCCAGGCGATCGCAAGACATTCCTTACGGTACCCGCCGACATATCAAAGCCTGTAGTTTCTAGAAGCTGAGAAGAAATTCGTGATGCACTTATTTTCGGGTTATCGCTGACTTTTCGAGCGATATCATGCCGGTTGTGATAATTTAGAATGTGAGGACGGCTACTCCGACGCTTCTTTTCAACTGTTTTTCGTTCAGCAAGCCTTGAACAATGCCTTGCATGCTTGCCAATGCAACAATGACTTCCAGTAATACTAGCAATTTCTTCCAATGATTTGCATTGATTATGCAGCTGGATGATGAGCGTTTTCTCCTCTCGGCGACACTAGCACTGAAAACAATTAAATCAGGTCGTTTTTTCCTGCTGACTGACCAGCTGTTGATATTTCCGATAGAAGTTAATTAAAAAAAGGGTGTCCTAAAATGTACTGCGTAAAAAATTCTCACGGTCTTGTAAAATATTGCTTTTCATTCAACACAGTTTGTCGTACCTACACTTTTTACACTGACTATACCTTTTTGCATTGATTCTGCACATCAGGGTTGGGAATCAATTGTACGTTTATATTTTCGCGGAATGTTAAGATACTTGTCAATAAAATCATTCAATGATTTAAGTAAATGCTTAGCTGGGTTCATATGGACAAAATAACATACACATGACATTATGTTCGATACGTTTCTACGCCCTTCTGTCATTTAGGGCGTTTAAAAATGACGTTTCAAAATTAATATTATAACATAAATACAAACAGTAAGTTGCCATTGAAACATTTTTATGAGTGCTTAGCAAACTTATGGAGGTTTAAATATATGAAACACGACGCGGGAAAATAGAGAAAGACTATTCAATTAAAACTTCCATCGAAAATATAACTCGATACAATTTGACCCGTATCATTGAGGCTAAAACGAATGAAAGCAACGCAATCATCTCTTGGCAGTTTAATAAAAGCCTCTCATGTAATAGATTCGTCAATTGCACGCTCTGAACTCCTATAATCCAAATTCAATTCTATTTTTTTGTGATTGATTCCGTCTTCGCAAAATATACTTACCCTAAAAAAAGTAAAAAGCTGTCTTCGGTCTTCTTCTTGAAGAAAACCGAACGATTACGGTCGAAAGTCGACTTCGAAAATTCGAACAATAAAATATTCGAAAAATATAAACACGAAATTAAAAGGAAAACTTTCTTTTTATTTTTTTAAGTTATAATTCTAGGTCATTTTGTACGTATTTCTTCTAAAATAAATTTTATTATATTTAATTAAATGAAATCGTTAAATAATGAAACACAATTTCCCAGATAAAGATGAGTCAAGTTAGTCAAAACCCATCCTAAAAGCATTAAAACTAAGTATCGATGAAAATACGAGAGGAGAAAAGGAAATTAATTGATAGGCCCCTTTTTCTTAAATGTTTGATAAATATTTGTATAAATATATAAATGTTTGATAAATGGGTGTGAATATTTATCTACCATTAACTTCAAGTGCTCATTTTCTATGATTTTTTATTGGAATCCTAAATTTCCAACATTAAAAATTTGATATGTATCAGACGTTTTTGTCGGGATGTGTTGTTTGTCTTTTAGAAAATTATTTATTACCTAAAGTATGAAAAAAATAAATTTTAAGTACTTACCGTGACATTATCTACAATATAGAAATAAACACTTGCAGATGCTAAATGCGAAGATGGAAGTATATGTTCAGATATTCGTTTTTTTCGCCCTAATATCGGTTGTCAGTAATATTGGCTGAGTGCTTTTGAGAGGAGGAAGAAATAAATGTTATAAAATTGTTATAAAATGTTATAAAAATATAAAAATTGTATGTTTATTTATTTTATTTTACAAATAATAACAGTTAAATCCTTGCAAAATATATCAGAATTAGAGCCAGCAGAAAATATAAACGGATACCGATAAAAAGTGAAAGTTGTCCAAAATATAACTTCGTTCGAAAAGTATTCTTGCAAATTTTCTTTGGCTCAGTTCTTTCAATCAACTTTTTCGACGACAAAATTTCTCCTATTTCAAATGATGCAGTCGGTTGAACTCTTTGAATTGAATTATTTGAAAAAATAATATCGTCAATGCTCTAATTACTTCTCTCAAGATCCTCCTTTCATACCTTTCCTTGCAACATCATCAACCAGAGTTAAAACCTAGAAAATGATTCCGAAATTTTTTGATCTGAGTTGAAGGCTATTATAAAGATATCAAGGAGCAACGACATTTTAAAAAACACCGAAAAAAAACATCCCCTTGGCTGGCAAGTTACCCCTAAAACCGCTCGTCTTTACATACAAGGTATCGAATGGATGAACTGGCAAAAGCGGGTTCAATTTGTCAAACTGAAGTCGATTGCACAGAATTGTCGTTAAACCTAATGACATTACCAACAGACTACATCTTACTAGGACAACAAACCATCTGAAAGGAGGAAGAGAAAAGCCTGCAACCGTTTCTTCTAGACTATCAAACCTCATCCTCAGAAACCAAATAAAGCTCAGATTGGTTCCACTTCAGCAGTTTTAACTTGGCTGAGGTTGAAATATATAACACAGGCAAAACAGCAAAACACCATGGAATTAATGTTTTCCTTAGTTTAGTTCAGATGCAACGAGCAAATTTTATATTTTATTATATTTGGTGTAAGACTAATGGTCAGAAAAAATCATCAGTGTAAGACGAAACATATACGGGAATGCAAGGCTACACCCTGACCTTCAGATATTCAAAAATGGACGCCAAAAATAAGAATGATCGTCGTAAGAATATTTTATTTTTGTGGCAAAGAGATGAACGCTATTTTTGTCCTGTATATCGAAATTCCTGTGATAAAAAGCAACTAAACTAACGAACTTAAGCCTCTCCTTGACAAACTGGGAAACCGGTCAGGAATAGTTTCAAATACAGTTGAACCCGTTTAAGACGATCACGCTTAATAGGATTTCTCGCATAATACGCCACTTTACGCCAGTCTCTGCAACTTGAGACATATTTTCGTACATTTCTTAACGCTTAATACGATTCGTCATCCCGTTTAATACGCCCGAGCCCGAGCTGAGAGGTCTAACCGAGCGCTCTAACGTGAGCCCCCAGAAAGGCAATGCGGGCGGGGGGCCCGCACGTTTGCCGTTCGTCATTTGTTGACTTGACATGTTGTGTCGCGCGCGCGCTCTGATTCTTTTGTAATAGTGCATCATTTGTTTGTTACAATATGACTACAATTAAGCGAAAGGCATTGTCAATTCAAGAAAAAATTGAGATATTGAAAGTTTTCGATAAAAAATCACAAACAACAAATCAAACTCAGTTAGCTGCTGAGCTTCACTTACCAGTTTCTACGTTACGTACCATTTTAAAGGATAGTGAAGAAATTAAAGAAAAATACAGATTGGGAGGTGTGCAGAGAAAAAAGCAAAAGGTAGGAAAGTTTGATAAATTGGAAAAAATTTTAGTGGAATGGCTTCATCAAGCACGAGCTTTAAAACTACCCATAAGTGGCCCTATAATATGCGAGAAAGGGCGTAAAATTGCTGAAAGCTTACAGATCACTGATTTTAACGCTTCAAATGGCTGGATAGATCGTTTTAAAAATCGCAACGGCATTGTGTACCGTCAAATCAGTGGAGAATCGGAGACAGTGGCACAACAATATGTTGATAGATGGATGGCAGCACTTCCCGAATTGTTGCAAAATTACGAACGGCGAGACATTTTTAACGCAGATGAATTTAGTTTATTTTTTAAATTGATGCCAGATAAATCCTATGTTTTCAAGGGAGAAACTTGTCATTGTGGTAAAGTAAGTAAAGAGAGACTGACTGTCCTGGCCTGTGCCAATTCTGATGGGTCAGAAAAGTTACGTTTGCTAGTGATTGGCAAAGCAAACCATCCGCGTTGTTTCAAAAGTATAAGATCGTTCCCCGTAACATATGATGCACAATCTCGAGCTTGGATGACGGGCATTCGGTTCAATGACTGGTTAAAAGCTTTAGATGATCACTTCCAGATTAAATGTAGACGCATAATTCTATTCATTGACAACTGCCCCGCTCACCCTAAAGGTGTTGAACTCAAGAATATCAAGCTTGTTTACTTAGCTCCGAATGCGACAAGCAAATTACAACCGATGGATCAGGGAATTATAAAGGTCCTAAAGCAAGGTTACAGGACAAGACTGATACATGGCTATCTTCAAGAAAAGAAAAACCCTGACAGCAAACGACCCTTGACTGTGCATGATGCGATTCTAAACATTGCAGTGGCATGGGAAGCAATTAAGCCTGAAACCATTCAAAATTGTTTCAAAAAAGCAGGTTTCAGAAATAACGTGGTTGACGTCGTGTTGGAAGAAGAAGAACCCGAGATACTGCAGGGTTTTCCTGGACATTCTTCCATTGATGACAATGTAGCACCGTACGAAATTCAATCAATTGAAGATCTTATTGCGTATGTGAATAACACACAAAACGAGGCCCTAAGTGATAGTTATGAAAACGAAGGTGAGTCAACTCCGGTTTTGTCAAACGCCCAGGCATTATCAGCTGTTAATGATTTAAGACGCTATGTAGCTTCTTTGGATCAAAGCGAAGACGCACTGCAAAAGTTGAGTTTTGTTGAAAATCTTTTAATTGCTAATGCATCAAAATCTTTCTGTCAAACCAAAATAAGTAATTATTTTAAATGATAAACACTACGTATTTAATGTAATTTATAAATGTATAATTTAATACCTATATATACCAAAATTAGAACATAATACATAATAATATGTAGTACGTATTATTTTCCCTATCCCGCATAATACGCTTTCTCGCTTAAAACGCGTTTTTGGTAGGGTCCCTGAGAAATCGTCTTAAGCGGGTTTTACTGTAGATGAATTGACACTCTCACATTGACCTTCTCTGCAATCACCTGGATTTGGCGGTGGAACCTCATCTTTTAATCAACCATTGAACGAAGTTCCAACAATGAATGCGAGGATGTCCTTGGTAGAACACTGAAGTGTATTCTTTTAGCTTAGTTAATAGATATACCAAAACCAAGTGACGAAATCTACGAGAACCCTCTGTGAATAGCAGATAACATAGTGAGATGTAACTGGCGGACATTTTATGACCAAAACTCAGAGATAGTTGATGAAATTATACCAAGCCGTAATACCACTCTCAAACACAGAGAAGTGAAACGTTTGAGACATAGATATTGTCCAAAAAACTCAACAAACAAAGTAACGATAGCAACATCTCCAGTGAGAACAAGGTAATGACAACAAGCACCATGAATGCATCCTATATCGTTAGTAGTTGCCAATGATGGAAGCATAATTAAAGGCCGTACAAATAATAAATCGCCAGTTATTGGTGATACTACAGCAGAATTATTTCGCGGGATATAATTAAAAATGTTGGTAGAAATCGTCAGAACGTCATCAATCAATTGATCTTTTGGAATCAAAAGCAGACGCCGCAGGAGGTTCCATAGTCTATAGTCTCTATCCCTGTCCCTATCTCCAGAAATGGGGACGAATGGAAGTGTGAGAATGATAGAGGCACGTAACTAGCCTGTACATTTCAATGAAATTTTTATTAAGCTGCTAGAACACTGAATCGAATTCACGTCAAAACCGTCATTGAGTATATTTGGACGACCGAGTTACCGATTTACGGTCAAGTAAATCTTGGATATATGTTGGAAGTTGACTTCAAATACGAGAACAGCCGTATAAGACAAAGTATACTGTACTAAGTCATACATGGTTTCGGCGCTCCAGCAAAACTGGTCCGTCTGACCAAAATGACATTAACGTAGACACGATCCAGAATTGTGATGTTTGACATAAGGGTTGGATTGAAGCCAAAAGATGAGCAGAGACTGTAGACTTTCTTCTGAAATTCATAAAGTAGGCTTCAATCATCTAATGAGTACCAATAATAGTGGTGATGGTATACCTTTCGATGGTAAGCCCATGTGTGCCCATTTCTTTAATGTCAGGCTAGTTCCAAGGTCTAGTTCCGCCAACCATTTGATCCGGTGGTTTGAAATAGATCACGTCCATACCCTTAGATAGTTGCTGCTTGATGAATCCCCATTTTTTCGAGTTACCTTGTATGAGGTTAAAACTCACCCAAATGAGGTTTTTTTAATCTGCAAAGGCTCATTATTTCATATGATGGTATGCTCTGTTAAACCCTCTGGGAGGTTTGTGTGCTGTTCGGGACGTAGCTTTAAGACACACACCATTGTGTCACATTCTCAGACGCTGAATCGATACCAGCGTTTCCACAAAATGTGGTCGATAGTCCTTGGCGTTAGGTTGGCAGGTTTTTCATCAAGTTTATTTCTTCGGCAAGTTTTTTAAATTTAAAAATTATTCATTTAATCGCGTTGCTATTCTAAATTTTTTCATACTGATCTTTATTTCCCGAAAATATTTTTAATTGTTTTAAATTTATTTATAAATTTCTTAATGAAATTTTTATGTTAATAATATATTTAAAAGTTATCTTCGTATCTCCATCGAGCTACTATAAATGAAAAACTCTTTCGGAAGTCGTTGCATCTATTGCGAAATTAATGGACATTTTTCTGATCACACCTATCAACGCTCAAATTGTTGAGAACTGAAATTCGTTAAATTCTTTGCACAAATTCTTTGCCATTTCTCCCGTATAAACACGACGTTCTCCATGCAAAACAGGCAAGAATGTTATTCCATTCATCCTAAAGTGTGAATATCCTTGTAGTCAGCATGTTGACCAACAGTGGACATTGCGAATCGGAAATAAAACATTACACACTATTGAACAGATTTAAGAATGGGAGATAAATTGCCAAACATTTCTCATTGTGTTCGGGCCGATCCTTATATCCTTTGAACAACACGGATGTTTGCGTCGATTTCATTCCGCCACAATTGAATGCATTTTTTTTTTTCAAACGTATCTTTTTTTTTTCAAGAATGCAAAGGACATGCTACAAAATTTTTTAGTTTGCAATCCAATAGGGAATGGTCAATTGTTTTTAGTCCTTGCGAACAGGCATAGGCTCATCAATGAATTCCATCCTTGCCCGTCTGTTCTAATTTTCTTTATTCAAAAATCAAGTAAATAATTTTTTTTTGCAAGCTGGAGTAAATGACCCATTTCCAAATTTATGCCCTTGGAAAGATACTGAAGGAAAGTCTCGAATGAATGTGTCTACAAAAATTACGAATTAACCGAAACAATATAATCGTCTTAATGGTTCATAAATTTTAACTGGAAGCAAATTTGCCTTGTTAAATTAATTAGTGAATGTAAAATTGTTTGCTTGCTGCTGTTGATTCTTGCACAACATTGTCAACTTGTTTTGGCAACCATTTCCACTTGTTCAAATAGGATAAAGCCAAAGCAAAAATCAAAAGTGAGAGGCTTCTTCGGATGTTCAATAAAATGAAAATTATGGTCCCGCTCACAATTCGATTCCGCATCTTAGCCCACGCCTCCATCCTGGCCCTCTACTCGTCCTTCCCAACCGACCATTATAATTTATATTCATTGTCGGCACTGGACACTAACGTTTGCCTGAAAATACGTCCTCGGGATAAGAATGAATCTTTAAATTTTTGGCGACTGATTTCCTTGTAGACTTACTTGATGCTGCAATGTTTTGATATCTAACCTTTTTTTTCTTCTGTTGGTTCCATGTCCAGTTTCTTGGTTTTTACGCTCAATGATCTTAGCATACCGCCGACTTTTACTTCGCATATCTTTCCACTCAGACTGATTCCTTATTCGGCTCCCTCATAATGTCTATATGGAAATGTGGACCAACGTTAAATGCATTTTCCGTTGAAAGGCGAATCCAAAATAAAAATAGTTATGTTTTCGTCCCTTTATCTCCGCGAGTCTGTCGTGGCCTCAATGTCTTTAGTGCGGAATTATGTAAATAAATCTTTAAATTAAAGGACCGGCAATATCCTTTGTAGTTGGCAAAGGAATGGGTTGGCAAAGGAATGAATGAAAACGACACCTTGGCTTGAGTGGGTGGTAGTTTATTGTTTGGCTATCTGCAATACCAGGTCATATTTTTCGGGCAGATTTTTATTTTTGTGGCATTTATTTGGATGGCGGTGGTTAAAATTGTTTGCCTTGAAGGAGTGCGGTGGTCATTTAAGTAATTGCATTGTGATAAATGCAAAGAATCGTTAGAGGTGTTATTGTATTTTTTTTTGTGTGAGTGACTTGGGACATTTAATGGCGCTAATTGATTGAAATCGGAATCCTTTGATGCAAATAGGCGACGGAATAACGTTCTGTTATGGTTGTAAAGTTAAGAGAAAGGAGGCAATGAAGGTGAAAAGAAGTGAAAGCAGAGTCGGGCTAGCATTTTTTGGAATAATATTTAGTCATGAAACTTGAAATTTTTTATAAATTGAAGCCGAAAAGGTTAAAATTTAGTATAAAGAAATTGAGTGTTAAGAAGGTTGTAAAGGAATTGTGTAATAATTGCTGATGAAATATATATTCAATACCATAACGTAAATTTGTACTCATGATTAAGATAGTCATCAAAATCGCGAAGAAATCGCGATTTTCCAGTTGTCAGAGGACAATACTTTCAGTCTTATTGATAGCCATGAGAATATGCAAAAGAAATACCAATATCTATATCGAATTGTGCATAGGTTTCGAGAAAACCCTCTCAACATTTAAACACTTCAAGCTTAAACTGTTTAAGGTTTTTTTTTACAAAATTAACCCTTCGATTTTACCAATTCCTTGATGTTTCTTTGGGGAAAATACAATAAAAATCTTTATTAAAAATAAGCTCATAAATCACGTTCAATTTGCAACTTTTGAATGAAGGGAGAATACTCCTTTTACCCTGGCTCGAGACCATAGGGGTAACCACAGTCACATGCTCATCAATTTCCTCATAACCTGTTTCAAAGAAACTGGAATGTTTTTTCGATTATTGCAATTTTTGAGGCCAAGCTAACTCCTTATTGTTTTTGCAGAAAAATTCGAAAATTTCTTTTTTTCAACTGACCTTATCGTCATTGTACGCGACTATGTTATATGGATTGCACGCGTGACATAGTATAGTTACATAGGATAGTTCCATTTTTTGCGCAACCTTTGAGTCTTCGGAGCACATTCCTTGGACTTTTACCAAAAAAAACAGGACAAATGAAGTAATATACTTATGATTTCATTGAAATGGCCGAAACATAAGTTGCATGCGGCAGCTGATATCAGAGGAGGATTCGATTGTAGCATTAAGAGCTTTTTTCTATTTCTTTTTTTAATTTTTTGATTTTTCTCCATTGGTCAAATAAAAACATGAGTAAAAAATCGGTGCTTAGAGAGAGTTTTCAAATGTCCCCTACCCTGTTTTCTCCAATTCAATTTGAGAGAAAATTTCACTTCCCTTATCGTCTAATCACAGTCTAATCACAGTTAAAATGTCACATGGAGGTCCTGTGTCATCAACATAGTGGTGTCGCGAAAACCTAAGCCGTAGCCATTATTTTGCAAGCTGACCGTGGTTATTAGATTTTCTCTTCCTTAGGTTTCACTTTCTTTCTTCACTCCTTGCTGGCATGGTGCAAATTTATATATTTTATGTATATATTATATTATATATACATAGTATAGTATAATATATATGTATACACTATATATACTATACTATATAGTGGTGGAGTCATTTTCAATTGCACGTGATAACATAAGAAGTAAATGAATTTACATCGCCTAGAAATGTGCCAAATTATCAATTCCCTGTTGAAAAAATTTTTTTTTATGCTTAGAAATCTGTCGAATAGACCTTTCATTGCTCCTTTTCCAGTAAACCATATCCAAAACAAGGTATCCTGTATGAAACACAATTGAAAATGGACCCACCAAGCAAACTCTGATGTCTGCCGTAAGCTTATCGTAAATATTCCAGTATAGAGGATTCGAATTTTCAAACTTGTACAACATTTCCATTGATAATTAATACAAAAAAACGGCATCGTGCTTCACTGTCATATTAGGTTTATAAATATGAAATGCGGATTTTAATAACAGATGGCATAACCATTACATATGGTTTGTGTCGGGGATAACTAATATGGCATTTTAGAGCGTAAACATCTGTCAACAAATTCCAGTACGTCACAGGTTTTGATTATACAAACAACATAGTTTTTTCGCTTCAAAAATGTCGAATTAGGTGCCAGAAAAAGAGGTTTTGCGGGGAAGTCTAATAACCTTCTTTCATTTGAAGAAAATGGCAGCAGAAACTTATCGATTGTTAGTGGAAGCATATGGTGAACATGCGTCAAGCCAAGACACTTGTGAACGATGGTTTAAAAGATTTAAAAGTGGCGATTTCGATGTCAGCAACAAAGACCTTGGAAAAACACCACAAAAATTCGAAGATACAGATTTGCAAGCATTATTGGAAGAAGGCAACACACAAACTGAAAAACAGTTGGCACAAGCGTTGGAAGTTACTCAGTTAGCCATTTCACAACGTTTAAAAACCATGGGAAAGATCCAAAAAGCTGGAAAATGGGTGCCAAATCAATTGAAAGAAAGAGACATCGAAAGACGAAAATCCATTTGTGAAATTTTACTTGCCAGACAGAAAAGAAAATGTTTTTGCATCGGATTGTTACTGGCGATGAAAAGTGGATTTATTTCGACAATCCCAAGCGGAAAAAAATCATGTGTAGACCCAGACCAGCCATCAACATCACAAATAATATTTATGGAAAGGAAATATTCACGGAAAGAAGACTTCGCTGTGTATTTGGTGGGATAGTAAGGGACCTTTGTATTACGAACTACTGAAACATGGTGAGACTATTACTGGCGAACGTTACCGACAACAACTGATCAAATTGAACCGCACACTTAAGGAAAGACGACCAGAATTTCACCAAAGACATGATGAAGTCATTTTTCAACATGACAATTCTCGGCCGCATGTTGCAATACCTGTCTAGAACTACTTGGGAAACATTAATTGGGAAGTTCTGCCCCACCCGCCGTATTCACTAGACTCGGCTCCTTCTGACTACTACTTGTTTCGATCGATGCAGCACGGACTTTCGGAACAGCACTTCCATTCTTACGAAGAAATTAAAAATTGGCTTGATGAGTGGTTAGCCTCAAAAAATGAGAAGTGGTACTGGGACGGAATCCATCAATTGACAAAAAGATGGGAAAAAGTCGTAGCTAACGATGACCAATACTTTGCTTATTTCATTCATTCGTTCTGTTATTAAAATAAATGCATATTTCAAGCAGAAAAAATCCGCATTTCATATTTATACACCTATTAGATTCAGCAATTTTATTTTTTTTTATTTTGGAATGTTGTTTGTAATTGATTTCACGTTCACAAAATATTTTTGAAAAATAAAAGAAAGGCATCCGTTTAAACTTTGCGTGCTAAATTTTATTTTCCCAGAATCAATTTTCGACTGTCACCGTTCATTCTTCCTCAGGGATTGCTGAGGAATGTTGGTCCTAAGGTGCTTCATTCTTCTGATCAGTGTTAGTCTCCCTCACGCTCCTTATCAAGTTTCTCGTAGTAACAATGGCTCTGAATAATTTTTATTAAAAAAGGAAAACTTAACAGCACTTCACGTCTGAAAGTAAAATGGCTACCTATACCGGTGAAACCAAAACAGTTGAGGAAGTGGCACCGACAAGGAATATAACTGCAACTGAAACGTGCAATGCATTATCTGAAACCGAACCAAAGTTAGAGGTCTTTGCCAGAGGTGTCCAATCGGTAGTATCTGCAATAATATTAACCACAATAGCCATAACCTACAATCTTAACGTAAGGCTACATATGCACTTGGACAGCATACCTGAATTGCCGAATTTTACCTCTCATGCTGTCACAACTACTGAAAAATCCTAGGCTGGTTTTTAAAATGACACCAACTCGAGTAAATGTAAGATTAACTCGGATCCCAGCATATAGAGATGTGTAGGAAAGGAAGAGCTGACGAGAACTGACGAGAACTGACGAGACCAAGAACTAAATCAACTGACCAAATTGCAACTCAAGTAGAACCAATTAAAGTTGAACCTTCTAGGAGAGAAAGATACTGCTGGGACTGCCAGAAAAGAAAAGATAAAGACTTTAAGATAAGCCGAGCGCTTTGGCCTTGTCCTAACAGAAAATGAGAAATAAGCAAGTCCAAAAGGTTCATGAAAATATTCGAAGGCCAAAATCTTCACGCCAAACTGAAATCAGTCTAAAGGTCTGATGCCTACAGTACTTGCGTCATAAGATCAAATATTACGAAACACATCCTTGCAGATTCTCCAAGTCTGGTAAAAAAGTTTGGGTACTATGGGTTCCATGCTATACCAAAAGCACGTTGCCTTTATCAGGTAATACTTAAATGAGTCTTAAGAGTTTTAACTTGATCAAATTGGCGCAGAGCATGCAGTTTTGAACGGAAATTCAGAACACAGTGAATCTTCGAAAAAAATTTATGAATTGAAATTGAATACTGAATATTGAATAAAAAGTACTGCACCACCCATCATACTCGCCAGATATTGAACAATTTAATATCCAATTGTTTCAACCGCTGCAAAACTTTTCAAATAGAGACCGAATTCCAAAAAAATTCACCAATATCCTCCTTCGGAATATTTAATGAAGCCGCGCACTTTGCTTTAATTTCTAGTATTTATTTATCTTTTACACTAATTTCGCCTCCTCCTCTGTGTGCTCAATTCGAATCGATTTATGATTATTTATTGATTAATAATGAAAGATTTGATATACGGTGCTATGGAAAATCATACTCGAACATTTTCCAATAAAAGCAAGATTTTATTTCCAATAACTGAAGATTTTCTTGAGTAATATCCATTAAAAAAATTAGAGGAAATTTAGTGGGCACAAAATGGTGATTATATTCCTTGCAATAATTAAATAAGAAAGAAACAGAAATCGGTAAAATGCAGATTAAATTCTGTGAAAAAGTATAAATTCAGTATATGTACTTGATATGTTTTTCATTCAATACTTAATAAATTTTACTTTACTTTATTTTACTTTATTTTATTATATCTAATAATCGAGTTGAAAGTCTATTTCGAAGACTTTTTAATACACGGTTCAAAAGTCTTATTCCACGCTACCATGGTTCTTTGTTTCAGGTCTGCAACATTTCCTATAGGTGATTTCCCCTGTGGACTTTCCTCATTAAAAATGCTCCACAGATTTTATATAGGGCTCAGGTCGAGACTTAACGCTAACTATGGTAGTAATTCAATTTCTGTTGTTGCCGTATGCATGGGTTATTATATTCTGCATTATCCTGCTGGATGATAATGTTTTCTTAATCTTTAAGTGCCACAAGCAGGACTAATCCTTCCACTTATAAATTTCGCTTCGATAACTTTTTCTGAACGCTGCCCAAATCATAACTGAGTCGAGTTTATGTGCTCTTTGTGACATAAATTTTCAGTCCCTCCACATCGTATCGTACCAGAAATTATTAAAACCGTCGGGTCTATCGAGATTGTTTTTTTTTATCGCTGAAGATCACATGATCACGAACATTTGGTTTCTGTATGAAATTTTCGGTGAATTTCAGTCCTGCATCATGGGTTTCGTCACTTTTGGCTTTTGTAAACATTTTTAATAATTGCAGGTTTTCGAAGATGCTTTTTTTCTCACTAGACTAGAATCGCAGTCGAAGTCCAAACGTCTCGCAATTTGTGATGATGTAGCTCCTGTATTTGATAATTTCCATAAAATCAGTGTCTAACAACAGGCGAATACTTTCGTGGACGTTCTGATGACTTCTTACTCCTATAATTTTCGATTTCTAGCTTCAACAAATTTGTAACTTCATTTTGTGACCTTTTAATTCCACTCGCGTTTTCGCTTCGAGTTTTTCCAGAGTGCTCAAATAAATAATACTTTGTTTTTCACCGTCACTTAACTTTAATCCTCGCAGGATCATTGAGAATAAACAAACTTCTCAAAATTTCTACTTAATCAGAATTCCAGATCTTCTAAACTCAAAATATATAAACAATTTCTATATGAAAACTCGACACGTACAGAGCCTAAGTCCTAGCTGACTTCAAACTGCGACTGATTTTATAATTACTCACAGCTGCTCAACTCGTTTTCAGCGATTCTTAACGTTGATCTGAGTGTGATTGGAAGAACGAGATAGGAAGATAATAGAAACGGTATTCTGAGATAGCGCAAAATAACTTTTTGTGGCTTGATAATTGATTTCCTAGAACTACTTTGGAAAAAATGTGAAAAGTCGCCTTCAGTCTATTACTTTTGACAACGGTGTATAATCTCAATTAAAATTTGTATATTCAAAATTAGTGTAAAGCAACCGATATTGTGTTTCAGTTGCCTTAATAGAACAAATCCAATGATGCGAGGATGCGGTCAATGGAGCGAGACATATGGAGCCGCTTCCCGCAGAAAGCGAAGGCCTGAGTGGGGCTGTAGTGTTACGAAGAAGAAGAATACAAAAATTTTTGGAAAATCCAATAGGGCTCTATTTGCAATTGTCCTAAAAGAGAATTTGCCCTCGCCTAAGTCGAAAAATTTTTGAAATGTTCACCGAGAGGATGTCATTGCTATTCAACCCCATTCCTCTCGGTTACAAGCACAGCAAAGATCATAAAATCTTCAAGATAAACGATTACCCTAGGATGTATTAACTCCATGTAGCCAAAAGAAGAAAATGTTATGACATGGTTTCACTCTTCCCATTAGGCAGAGCATCTTTAGAAGTTATTTTTCCAGTATAATCGCTTTCTTGCACCACCTCCGTCACCACTCCCATGGACATAATTTTCCTCGCTGCAGTCATGTAACGAAATACACGCATTGCATGATTTATTGCTCCTTACCGTCATACTCCATTCCATTCCAAGCCAATGGTTTTATGAGACAACAAAATTATGAGTATGTTTGTTTACATGTTTCCTTGTTGGACGGCAACCACTTTACTCGGATTCTGGCACGGATATGTGAAAAAAGCTTCGTCAACCATTCCACCAGCATCGCTCGAATTTACAAACATGAAATCTTTGCCAAAGTTCATTTCATTCATCGCATCATATCGTTGTTGTTTGGAGGCGAGCGAGCGAGACGTTTTCTATAATGAATTCGGCGCAAACACGAAAAAAATGAGTCCAAAATCACATGTAGTAACTTCGCTGGGTGGCAGGAGTAAGTAAGCGCGACCTGCTACAACTTTTTGGCCGACCTTCGCGGAATCTCGCATCGGGAAGAAAGATTGAAAGATAGATTCCCACTTGCGCCGGCTGCCTGTGGCCGATAGCTGTGAGAATGCTAAACGGTGCGTTGGCTTGATTTGATGAATGCCCCGGAGCAATGCCAGATTTCTCGAGGATGAAGTAATAGGGAAGGAAGCTCTTTTGGGTGACCGGCCAAAAAATTCTATAAATGCGTGACGATAAGCCAAGAAACAAAACAGCCAGCCCCGGCGCGATGTCGTCGTCTCCAGCAACCATTGCCAAGAAGTCCCGCTTCCTTGCTGGCTACTAATCAATTTCGGCGATAGCGATGGCGATGGCTTTGGCTGCATCCCCCGTTGGCAAGGCGTCTTTGTCCGGTTTGTTGGCCAACAAATGCAAAAGGCATTCCGGCGACGGATCAGACAGGAAGGCGCACTACGCGGGAAGCCTTAAATAGAAGAGAAGTTTCCTTAACGAGGTTCAAGGTGTATGGCCGCGCCACATTCGAAGAACGATGCGTGCTTCCATGGAATAGTTTCAGGCGTTGCGAGCAGGGGAACGTCCCGCACGGGCATAATTGGGAGCAGCTGCCACTCAAGACCATCTTTGATCCGAGCCTATAGCTGCCAAGTGGAACTCTTGCTTTTGGCAATCGGCAATTATTTCGAGTGATTGCACGAATATTTGGCAGCAAGGACTGTAAACATGCTCCTACCCGAATCGTTTGGATAGGTCAACTGAATTCCACGAATTTCATCTGGAATTCGGAAATTTAGCGAATTGATGGACCGTGGGAAAAGCAGAAGCAGTGAGTCGATGACGCCAGCGATTGTCTTGGAATTCGACGATGGCACCGCGAGATCCGGATAAAAGCGTTATAAAACAGGTGCGAGTAGGCGGCAAAAAGCCATTAATTAAGAAATTCGTCGTCTCCGAAGAACGTCCCGGGAGTTAAATTACACGGAACGGATTACGATGTTGCTGGTGACGGATGCCACGACACATACGGCTGGGCGATGGCTAAAAAATACTTCGTAGACATCGCGTTCTAGAGATTTCAGGATCTCAGCGGTACAAACTTAGGTAGTGAGGAGCCGACAGCGAAGATGGCGGCGACGACATCGTTTGTAGTGGATGACTTTATGGGACCTTTGCTTAAAAATAGACTCTGTAATGGCGAACATGCTAAACTGATGAAGCAATTTTAGTCTATGGCCAGGGCACAGTCTATTTTCGTGATTTACGTTTTCTGCGGACGTTCGATAGATACACGGAACGCGAGACTTTGCTCAGCGCATTTCTCGTACCTACGGCATATACTCTATGTATCTATTCATATCTATTAATATATGCATACTCACGTACGGGTACAATGAAAAAGTGTTATTTTTAAACGCCCAGATCTTGCCCGCTGACTCTAGTCGCGGCTCACTTTTATGTTCATCTTAAATTGAACGACGATTGCATAACGACACGCCCGTGTCGAAATCTTCTTCATTTCGAATGACATTCAGGACAGAATTTTTGTATTTTGAAAACAGAAATTCAATATTTCATGTTGCAATCGGCGACGAACAATTTGCGACTCTTTGAAATGAAACGCACCCGTCCATTAGTATATTAAAGTTCAAGTGCATGCTTGACTAAATGTTTCAACAAACAAATAATTACAAGCCAAAAAACACTTGACTACGGCGGACTTTCTTTTGTTCTGTTTTTGCAAATTGAAACGAATTTATTTTCGAAATTGATATATAATGATAATTTTCTGCAAGACTTCTAGCAATTCAGGAAATACCAGAGTACCCTCACTAACCAGACATGCTCGTTACAGTGAACTTTGCATCTCAGTCTCATCAAAGATTGTTTAAGGAACTCAAAAGGAAGTCGAGTCAAATTTTCAGAGTCATTTCATTTTTTTTTTAGAATGCAATCGAAGTTTTTTATTCGTGCCAAATCTTTGAAAATTCGAGGAAACAATGAAAACCCACTAATCATTCCCCATCTTATCTAGTTTTCCCTTACCTAGAAACATAACCATATGATAATATGCACAAAAGATAACCAACCGCTTCTGAGGCGCACGATTCCTTAGCGTTATCATTTTTTTTTTAAATCCAGGCAAAAATCATGAAACTTTGAATGGCCTCTGTATTTGCAACAATAACATGTAACCGCACAGCAATAAAATGCTCCCTCGAAATTCATTTAGTTAAAGTCGGATAAAACATAAATCACAAGAACTTTGGGAAAAACTACACAAAAATCGACAGTTTTCTGCTAAGAGTAGGAAATATTACTTAAAATCAAAAATAAATGCTGCTTTTGCTGCCCAAAATACAATTCATACTTTAACCAGTCTCAATTACGAAATATATTCCATACAACTGATTTTGTAGACTATTGGTTTTCCAGAAACTTTTTTTGCACTTGAAAAAAGGCATCTTCGACATGCTTTTCGTTTTTGAGGTGCGGTAACTACAGAAAAGCCTTTTTTAATGATGACTTCTTTTCGACTCCTAGGTAAGTTTTGAAACTTGTTTCTGGAGGAATATCGGTGATGCTTGGGAAAGTCGAATTTTCCAGTTGTTGCTTTATCCATATTGAAATTAGCTGAGTACTGAGTATTTTCATCTAGTTTCTACGATTTAAGGGCATTTCGGTAAAGGCATGGTAATTGCAGGGGTGATACCCATCACCCTCCTTGCGAAAGAGCGCAGAAATATTTACCTGAGATAGGAGGCGAAGATAGAAGAGAAGAGATCACCAAGGAAGAGAGACGTCGCTCTCTCAGCGATTGGCAACAGTCCTGGGAGCAAGAAACAAGGGAAAGGTGGACTGCACGTCTGATCCCTGACCTGAGGCCGTGGTACAGTCGAGTGCATAGTGAGACCGTTTTCTACTTGACCCAGCTCTTAAGCGGGCACGGTTGTTTTCGGTCCTACCTGTACAAAATTGACAGAGCGCGGTCTCCTAACTGTGTGTTTTGTGCAGGAGAGTTGGATGACGCCTGTCACACATTCTTCTACTGCAAAAGGTGGAGCCAGCAACAAGGGGTTCTACTCAGCGAAATCGAAGAGCTCTGTCCGGAAACTATGGTCGGAGTAATGCTGAAAACAGTTGACAATTGAAATCGCGTGGCGCAATATGCTCGGGCAGTGCTTACATTAAAAAAAGCTTTATTGGAGCGCTTGGAGGCATCGGGGATGGCTGGATCTCTTTTGTAGCACTTCCTTCCTCTCCTGTCCTTCCCGTTAGAGAAGAGATACCCATAATGCGAAGGCGCCTCTAGGCGTAGGAACACGAGGCCTAGCCCGAACTAATGTGTCAAACGGTTCTAGGCTAGGTCCTCAGGTTGACAGGGGAGGTGTTTAGTGGGTGGTCCAAAAGCCTTTTGCGTCTGGGAGTCCCACACTCAGGGCGTAAACAGCCTTCACCTCCCTACCACAAAAAAAAGGGCATTTCTCCTTTTGATAAAACAATATTTCAGGATACAATGTAGGAATTTATAAAATCGATATTCAGCATTTCATAAAACATAGCCCCTGGCCTCGTATTGTTTTTGCTCGAGCATGATATGGTCGAGCACATTTGAATAAATTTGACAACGCCACCCTTAATTTGATTATAAAACAAAACTAAAGCTTCCATTCCGTTCCGTAGTTATTCTGAGTGCAGGATCGATGATATCTTCCCCGTCACACGATGGGAATAAGTGATCCATTTTCGAGGACTTAGATTTATTTTAAAAATACATAATGTCATAGATCCGTCATAGCAAAAGATTGTCGAACGTAAAAGTCGAGATCGATGTTTTTTCAAGTTTTCATGGAATCTCGCATTTGTTAGGCCTGATAGTAGCTACAGATGTTATGATGTAATGTAATGGATGTAATGATGATGTAATGGTTCCTGAAGAAGTAACTTTCCAAGGTGTACTGCTGTAAGCCAAATATTACAGGCAATATTTGGATTTGCCCAACGAATTGGCCGGGATAACTCTTTTATATAATATTCTTCTCTAATAATGTTCGTCGCTTTTCCAATGTGTAATTTTGAATTCAACACGTACATAGTTTCATTATCGCACATCATAGGGCTTTTATACCATATTCATTAGGTTTATTTGCGATATAGTGGACTTCTCATCTATATAGTGGGGATATAATGGACATCTCCCACAAAAGCCTGACAATCGCTCAACAATTGTAACATTACTTGGAGATAAGTTCGCTTGCCATTTATTTATAAAAAATTCCTTAACCATTTTAATTTGTGTAAAGGGATCTTCATGTCAAACAAGCGGAAGTACAGTCCTGTAGTTCGTCCTTAGACAACTGATAAGTTTATCAAAACGTTCCCTGCTGACCACAGCTACAATTACTGGCGTAGTATTGACTAGTGTTGCGCCTCAGGATTAAAAAACGGCCTTTAAATCTTATCTTATACTGATACCGTTCTCGTTCTTGTTCGCCATCATTTTCAATACAGTATTCGCAAACTATGATATTTTGCGGATTTGCATAGTTTTTTCGCTTTGTTTTATTCTCATTGATTTGTAGCCCTACAAGTTTTGCTTCGCGGTCGAGATTATCAAGAGTTCTTTGGAGTTAATAAGCGACCGTGACAAAATATTGATGTAATCCGCATAGCCTACGATTTGGCTTAATTTTTATAAAAGTGTGCCTCTTATATCGAAGGTAGGTTTCTCATAACATATTCCAGAGCCAGATTGAATCCTATGAATTCCAGTTCAACGATTGATTAATCCAGTTTGATTCTTATCCCACTCGATGATGTAGTGTGACTGGCGGTTATAAGGCCGGAATAGCCTTAGTGTGTTATTACACAATGGTCGGCTAGCTTTGCACATTTGCAAACATTAATGCAGATTGGATAAAATCCATGACACACTCCCTACGTATCTCATTTAACTGGCGGTGAATTTGAACGGGAGGAACCCCACGCAAGCGAAGAAATCGAATGAATACATGCTGTTCTTATACTCAGAACGATGCCATTTTTATTATCATATGCTACACTAACTCTCATGGTGGCCAATAGAGTTCTATGTGTTGCATAGCCCCTAGCACATTCACAATATAACAATACAACATTCACATTTATTTGCTTAGCACATTCACAATAAGTTCGCGCGCATCAGTAGTCAGTTCCTCAAAAAATCAATCCGAGCTGTTATGATTTGAATGCACCTTCAATCCATTAGACTTCATTGTACATCCCTTTTATGAAAATATTGAATAGAATATGATAATGCTTCCACAAAGTTTTCCTTTAGAAACACCATACAAGTAATTATAGTGTAACATACATTTGGAAGTATTCATAATACATTCTTATACACTAGCATACAGTTTTATAAGAAATTACTAATCTCATTGTTCACCATGACTATAATGGTACTCCATATTTTCAAAAAGTACATTTATATTTATACTTATGATTAATATACACGGTACAAGCGCAATTGATCTCCCGCTTACACTTACTCATACTCATACATACTCAGAGGCACAATTAACCTCCCGCTTACACTTTTTGTCACCCTGTTTGTTTGCACTAAGTATATCTTACCGCAGGCTTTGTTTTGTATCGAGTGGGTACGTCCGAAGAAAAATGAGCAGTTCGATTCTCGAGTTGGATCTCAAATTTGTTTCACAGTACTTTTTGTTAGATTAGTCAGTGTTTGACATTATTTCCGTGACGTTACCGAAATTATATTTTTTGTTCACTTTTAACGTAGTGCTCAGTAATTGTTTAATTTGTGGTTTAAGATTATTCATGGTTTTTGAAAACATAAAATTGCCGTTTGGTACAGCTTCGGCTGTCGCTTTAGCTAATGTTGGATGTTGTGAACGTCACATCGCTCGAATGCTCGGTCGGGATGCCATTAGAGTGTGTCAGGAGACTGGCTCTTACATCCGGAGGTCAGCTAAAGGCAGAAATCATTGCAATCGCTTTTGCACTTCTACTGAAGTTTGCACACGTCTCTTTGTGGTTAGAAATGTTACATTAAGTTAACGTTCAATTGAAAAAAGATTGGCAGAACGTGATTGAGGGAGTTATCGTGGAATTTACGCTCCACAACTTCTCCCACAGAACCGTAGATTTAGATATGAATTTGCGTGAGAATATTTTTCATTGAACTATGGTGCAGTGAAAAAATTTACTGTTTCTATATGGAAGCAGAATAGTCTTAGGTGGTCCAGTCTTTGTGTGGATGTCCTCGTGTCTATAGACTTAAAAATGAGAGGTTTGCTCCCTGTACCCTGGTTTTCAGGGTGGATTAATAATGATTTGGATGGGTTAATCTTATAAGCCCCGTACCGATCACGTTGTCTTTGATAAGGGCAGTGTCTGCGCTCAGAAGTAGATGTAAGGAATTATCCAAGGTCCTGTCAAACGGTTTGCTCTTTTTCTTGGAGTAAATTGTAGGCTAATGTATTCTAATTCTCGGCGACATGGCTCAAAATCTGTCAACCAATACCTTAAGGAAGTCGAAGTACAAATTTTAGCATGGCCAGCGCATAGTAGGCCAGCACAACTTTAAAATACGGGTTCGGGTAAGAGTACGAGTTCCTACTTCCCTCGCAGAGCTCAAAACCGTTTTCGTAGAGGAGTGGCACAATATCCTTCAGTCGGATATTCGATATATCAGTCATGGATGGTCTTTCAAACAGGCTTCTAGAAGTCGTTAGAGTCCGAAGTGGTGACACCCATTATTAAATTTGATATCAGTGCCAGAAAACCACCTTTTTCTTTTCAATTAAACAATAGTAATCAGACAACGAATAAATTGAAAAATCGGTTTTGTGGAACAAAATCTTAATAAATAATTTTTTTCAGTATTTTCATTTGTTTTTATTTATTATATCAAAAATTGTTTTCTACAGACCGTACATCAAATTTATTTGAAATTCGGCAGTTTCGGAAAACGTTAAGAATTACAGGACGGGCGGTTTATTCTGCCTGTTAGAGTTTTATTACTTTTTTAACAAATAATAAATTCTTGCATAATTGATAATGCAAAAATTATTAAAATTTTTGATGTGATTATATAATTTTTATAAATTTGATATTTTTCAAAGAACGGTCTTACCACTGAATAGATTTTCAATTTTTTTTTGCTTCTGTCTTTCAGAATATTAAAAAAAGGATAAATTCTAATACTTGCAAAATTGTTAATATTGTATGATGATTTAAAAACTTAGAAATGATAAAATAAATTTTTTTCTTTTCTAGATAATTGCCTACAATCGAACCAAACAATTCCAGCAGTAGCACCAAAAACTTCGATAGAACAGGAGCAATCCGTTTTCAGTATTGACCACACTAAGAACGGGTACCAAATGAATTATGTTGCGATTTTGACGATTTCAATGGCGATAGTACTTGACGTTGCAACATTCAATTTCCCTTTTAGCTCCTGTGATCTTGGTCATTATCTATCGCTGGTTTTATGCTGAGCTGCTTGCAAAGGATTTGGAAGAATCAGACCTATGGATTAGTCTTTGACCAACCTAATCTGTGCTCCATTCATCTAAATCGATTTAATCAATAAAACAATGTCCTGATTTGATTGTAGCCGATTGCAAACTTCTTAAAAATATTTATATACGCATGTATTTACACTAATGTGTGACATTATTTATAAAACAATAAATATATCATGCTTTTGGCTTCGTTTACCAGTTAATATAAATATTTAACTTTACTCTTTAAATTTGAACAATGAAATGCAAATTGTGTTTAAATATGTAAATATTGGAAAAAGAAAGCATTATAGATATCAATTTCTTACTGGAATGCTTCAAAGAAATTTCAAAAGAAAAGGATACACGTAGCAGCGAAATACCAATTAAATGTTAAATATGATTATTGTAATCAATAGATGTATGGCATTAATAAATAAAAGTAGGGTTCGAAGGATAGCATTCTTTTATTCTTGGTATTCAAAATAATTTTGATAATAAATCATGGTATGTGAATTCCCGGAAGTTTGAAACAAAATTAAATTCATTTTCGGCGTAGAACTCCTTACGGTGACGTTACTTCGGCGGTATCGTGTCCCGTTCAGTGATGTCACTCCGACAGAGCACACTGCCATAGCAAAAGAGTTAAAATATTTGCTTGCATGATTTGTGTTGGTTCGTATGGAGTATTCAAAAACTCTTGAACATTATTTCGCTATCAAATTAATAAAATTACGAAAAATTAACATTATGTTTAGTGCTCCATTATTAATAAATTTGTATAAGAGTATCGTCTTACCGGGAATGTCAACTTCACACGAATATCACTTCCAGAAGAATTACGCACATTCTATACAATTTTCACTGTTGCTCGGCCTGGAATTTAATTTGCTGAATAAACATGTAGAAATGGAGCCTTCATACGGAATCAAGTCTACACCAAGCTAATCAAAAATTTTCAAATCAATAACTCCTTTGTTAATTTCATTTATAAGAATGTCCTTATACAGAATTAAAATTGGCACGGTATGGTATAAGCATTTTTTCACATTTTTAACTAATAAACGTTCACTAAGCAAAATACACGATTCAGCGACCAATTTAACTTTAATTTCAACTTTAATATTTATAAAGAATTGTGGAAAGAGCTCAAGCTGCTTTCGAACACGCGTCCCTGCCGCTTCTCATCAGGTGCCAACTCACAGGCTGGGACGCGTCGATTCGCATTCCGCACCCATGAGTCTTCGCTGAGTTAGCTTAGCAAGGGTATAAATCACTTATAAGTTGTAAGTGAAAATGGAAAAATTGATCTACCAAAAACTTCTGAAATTGATAAAGCCAGACCAAAGGCAATTTGGAATATAGGAAAAAAGTTCAAAGCTGTAGAGCAATATTAATAACTAGTAAATAACCAGTCGACATCCACCTAAGCTGGTAGTGCCAATCGACGCGTCCCAGCCTGTGAGTTGGCACCTGATGAGAAGCGGCAGGGACGCGTGTTCGAAACCAGCTTGAGCTCTTTCCACAATTCTTTATAAATATTAAAATTCACTATCGAGGTACTCGAAACATTTGATCAGAACTTCCGCACCCATGAGTCTTCGCTGAGTTAGCTTAGCAAGGGTATAAATCACTTATAAGTTGTAAGTGAAAATGGAAAAATTGATCTACCAAAAACTTCTGAAATTTAATTTCAACATTCAAATGAAAAGTGTGACGATCCCACTACAGAAATTTATGCATTTGTCTTGTAATGTTAACTGACTGTCAAATTTGACACCGAAGTTAGATGAAAATGTAAATATTGATATTTTTACATTTCATGAATGAAATGCAAAGTTGTAATGCAAAGTTCTATGCTATAATTCGTGAGGGAACTTTTATATGAAGTTGTCAGAAATGATATTGATGAATTATTTCCAATAGCAAGGCAGATATGTGGCCTCCATTTCAAAGTAATACATATTTCAGTGATTTTTAAGTGATTTATCAATGCAGTTTTTACCTCGCAGCATTTCACACGTAGATTTAAATATTTCGAGCAAACATTATTTTTTCTGTTTTCGTCTATGGATCATAGGAGAAGAGAAGGATGCTTGCCAGAGGATTACTTTGCACACAACGAAGAAGGAGACCCTGAATCTAGTGATAGTGATAAATGAGGCGCTACCAAGAGTATTTTAAAGTAATGTAAATATATCTCATCCCTTGATTTCAGGGTCTAACTTTTGAAGAAAAACATAATGCCAAACATGGAATTCTAAACTTTTTCAGAGAGAGAAGACCGAGTAATTGTGCTCTAGGCACTAGCAGCACTAACCGACTGAAACTATCAGCCGAAACATAAGATTTATGCATAACATAATATATAAAACTTCATAACTTAAGGGAATTACTCCTGATCTAGAGAACTATAGAATGGGCTTTGCAGACATTTTATGAAGAAAGAGGTAAGAATAGTCGATGTAGCGAGCGAAACGAGCCTCCGTAGAGATGTTGAGATATCGTGATGATCAGTTTTCTGGTCTTAAATATGTGTAAGAAATATATTGCCCGCTGTTATTCCCAGCAAACAATATAATCATTATGTAAGACTTATTTCGGTGTAGTTTATTCCTTAATGCATAAAACCTAGGGAAACAGCTTGCATATAATTTACCTTATTTTATCTCTTAATTTAAAATTGACCATGTCATAGGCAGTCAGGTTTACAGTATTTAACATTACATATACCTTATGATGAGGCATAGATAATGAATTAATAGTAGTGGTGATTGCGGTGACTGCGCAAAATGCACTTACTCAAGATTTACCGCTCACTCGAGATAGTTGTCACTCACTTTTCACAATCTCACTCTTCACATTCACCGTCCCTGTACAATTCGCACATACACTGATATTCTTTGGTTGACATATTGACAGTGACATATTGAAGGCGACCTTCACAACTTAAAACTAACTTTTTCATGGAAATGCCAATGAAGACAGAATATTTTGAAAGAACAGTTCAAAACTAGTAAAATCATTAGAATAAGGCTTAGCTAAGGCTTATACTAATCATTAGTTAAGCATTAGCCTGATATGCCTGATCGCTCTTTTTGCTGGGTTGGTACGTAAGCTTTAGAGTATGCGTACCAATTTCAAGTGAATTATATAACATGACTCTGAACGAACGTTCGTATTTATCCCCTACATCCAACCAAACATCAGTCAAATTCCGTCGGATTTGATGATTTGTTCGAAATTTTAGCACTGGTTAGTAATAACACTATAATAGTTATTATTCTTCCTTCTCGAGGCCGGACGTAATTATAGTTTGGGAGTTTCCAAGTTTCCTGGTAGTTTCCAAAAAAATTCATTAGTTGGTTGACTCGATGCCGTTTTGTTGTGAAGGGAAAAAGTGTCTAACGCACGTGTATAACAGTTGCAAAGTGTAAACCAAAGTGTTTGGGAAAAAAAAGAATGGTTAGTGGGGAAAAAGTGATCAGTAAGTTTGAAACGTAAGAGTTTTGTGCTTTGTTTACGTTTCATTTGTGTTCACGAGCAGAACCGTCAAGGGTTTGCGAAAAAAATGGGGTTTTAGAAACCAATATGGTAATGATTTCCTAAACCTGTTCATAAAGAATGGGTGCTCAGGTAAGGCATTTTGGCAAAGGAATTACTAAAAAAGTGTTTGAAACGAACATTTAAAAACGAACAGGATAACATCTTCATGGGCGCTGCCATATTGTTTTCCCTTCAACTATCTAATTTAGGGGCTATCAACTTATCAGTAATTTTGTATTATTTCGTGCACTTATCAGGAACATGAATGCATCCATTTTAATCAGTGATGAATCGGTTAAGCTTAATCCCAGTTTGATTACTTCTCACTAATCCCCAATCGTGATCATACGCATATTTATTGAGACATTTATACGTTTTTTTCTTTTCTTTTTTTGATACGATATGACAATATTTGACAGCGACTGATATTCGAAACAGCTATTCATATTGATCTGGTCGTTACTGATCTGGTTACCTAACTTAGAATTTGTCCAATTTTATCTTAAATTTACCGTTAGCTAATAAAGTTTTTCGTTTGGAACTGGATAAACTTAAACCGAACTAATTCTAACATATACATTTGTTTTATTTTTTCATTTACAATCTAGAGATGTTTGATGGGGAGATGGTGGCCTGGTGGAGATAGGGAGTTGGATGTGAGACTGCAGGAGTTAGTAATGTCTTTAGGGTTCGTATTGGTGGCACAAATGGTCTGGAGGTAAGTAGCTTAATAGGTATGAGGTGTGACGAAGTGATGTTCTCAGCGATATTTCTGAAAACCAATTCCGTTATTATATTTCATGGTGAGTTGCCAATTTCTTTAATCGTTTGATGAGTCTTATAACTTAGAAGAGTCTTAGAGAGTCTTAGAGCTTTTGTGCTATCGTCGACTGACTTGTTACAGAGTGGAGGAGCTAGGGCTGCGGAAGCTGCTTCAGATCTAATATTGAGAAAGGTGGAAAGAGCTCAAGCTGGTTTCGAACACGCGTCCCTGCCGCTTCTCATCAGGTGTTAGCTTAGCAAGGGTATAAATCACTTATAAGTTGTAAGTGAAAATGGAAAAATTGATCTACCAAAACTTCTGAAATTGCTTCAGATCATTCATTCTGAAACTCGACATGTGAAGCGAAAAGTTTCCCCACTGAAAAAGGGAACTCAATAGATGAAATAAGTTGACGGATAGACATTTTATTGAGGCTTTATCATACACAGCAATTCTTGTTTGACAGTTTAACTTAATAATTTCAAATCGGCTCAATTTTCAAGAGCCTTATAAGCCTGAGTCCGATCGTAGCCACCGTATTTTTATTATATTGACTACTTTGGGCCTATAGTCTTGACGTCAGCATAATATCCTGGCGAAAATGATGCTAATTGAAACTCGCCTGAAGCTGGCCCCAAATTGATTAGCGACGGTCGCCTTGCTGTGTCTGTAAATAGAAGGGGCTTTTTGTTGAACAAAGTGCTAGGGTTTGTGATGTTAGTAGACCTTAGTTTTGTGTATTTTAATGAAAAAGAGATGTAGAGAAGCGATGTTCTCAGCGATATTCAGGAAAATCAATTCCCTGATTGAAGTTCCGGGCGGAGTTACCCACTTATTCAATCTTTTTGAGCTAGTCTCGTTCATATAATGCATGTTGGGCTTAATATTCGTTTCTCTGCGTGGGATAGTTCTCCCATAATGTTTTTTGTTTGGCCTGCTGTACTGGAATAGACACTTCCACAATTTTTTCATTTCAAATATTTTCAGCTTGTCTGCTACGATGGGAGAAACAGTGAACCAGAGAAGGACGCAGTAGCTGATGACATATCTGGTGAGGGTTTTGTACTGTAGAACTTTAGTACCTTTTGACTAGTTAAAAAGCAGAGGAGCCAGGACTGCAGAAGCCTAAGATTGATGGGTCACCGGCCGTTCTGGTTACTTTTAAGGCAATTGTGTAAGCTTGAGTAATTTATAGAGTCCCTTAGGCGTACGTTATTGATGTATTGATGTTATTGTGTGCTGTAGCCTATATCAGAAGAGTTTCGAAAGCATATGTATTCACAATTTTCTCCATTGATTGAAGGGACCACCTTTCAGAGGTACTTCTGTAGTGAATCTACGTGTGGTTAGATGACTTGCAGGGCTTAGAGAGGGAAAGTTTAGTAGCGAGATTCACTGTTTCATGCTCTTAAAGGATAACGTGGAGAAGAGAGATGGTGCTACAGTTTCGAACAGAAAGCTGTTACCTGTTTGTCGACTGCAAACGAGTTAGGATGTCGTGGAGATAGAAATAAAAGGAATAAGGGCCGTAGAATTGATTCTTAGGGAGCCAAGAATGCACTTTTGTGTAAATAGTTTAGAAAAGCGAAAGGTAGATTGGATAAGGCACAGTTGCTACACCAAGTAAAGTGTAGTCGTTGTAAAAAGGACCCCTTGGTCGGTAGACTGCTTTTTTTTAAATCCTGATTGTTGCGCTGGTATTAGTAAATTAGAATAATTCTTTTTGTGTTTAAGAGAAAAGATATTAATCTGAACTTTTTGAGTCACTATTGGACTCTTTTTACGAGTGGGGAATAGTAATGGAGGTTTCCAAGCTGAGGGAAGGACCCAACATAACTAAAATGATTAATAATGATGGTGAGCGGTCAGTGAATAGTGTCGGAACATTTTCTAAGTGTGTAGTATGGAATACCACTACGTCTGCTAGAAATTTTAAATTGCTTGAGCCGAGGGCGATTTGAACATTATAAGAACTTAATAAGAAATTCTTGAATGTATGTTTGAAACGCTAGTGACCGGATGGGTTCCTGAGAAGGCAGTGAGATAGGAGCTTTAGTTTCCTTTTAGGAATCTAGCGACTGTTTTCTCTACAATTTTATTAGTGCCTTGGTCCGAGGACGATAACCCCTGAACAGGTGGGCGCGATACAGTGAGTAAGCTGTTGGTTTCTTATCCATTGTGTGGGGTCTCTGTTAATTGAAAACTTTTCAGTATGACGGCCAGTATGAACATTGATTTACTTAAATATTTAGGGGGAGGTTTTCATAACTATCAATCTGTCTCTGAACGCTTTTTTTAAATTCAGCATGCACATTTTTCCTTATTAGTGTCTCTAGTCTGTTGATTTTCGACTTTTGTGTCACACATTCTGAATTATTCCGATTCAAGTTTCTGTAGAAGGCCCTTTTTAAGCGTTACTGTCCTCCAGCCCTAGTTCGAATTAAGTGCTTTGTTAAGAGGGGATATGGTCCGATATTTGGAGAAAAAGCGACGATTATCTTATGCGTGCGGATTCAGCAGATCTTGAATACAGCACAACAGCGTTCAGGGTCGAACCGAATCCCGATGATATCCATTTTCACATATGGTGGACAGTGAATCTCCGGACTAGCTGAATCGATTTAGTTGAAATTTGTCGTGATTCTTTTTCAAAATCTTGTGGAGTTATCCAACGATCGAATTCAGGCCAACAATTAAAAAAATTCAAGCGAAACAAAATATACAAAATTGAGTCCGTTTTCTGCGAACAGTTTTTTGCAAACCGCCTCCATATTTTCCACAATTTACGCACACCATGCGTCGTTTGTGTTTCCTTTTTCAGAATTTTGACTCCTGTAATTGTTTATTCGCCTACCTACTATAGGAACAGATATTTTTTGAGATACCAGCTTCAGTGCCAGTGTATACGAGACAAAAAGGCAAAAAATTGTAGGCTTATAATCATGTAGAAATAAAAAAGTTTGTAAAGAGTTTAAAAATTATGTCTGCATCTGAATTGAGACTGAATCAACATCGTCGAAGCCTACTTGATTTTTTTCTATTTCCCATTTTTGTTGTTAACATTACTTAACATACCTATTAACTAATAATAACTTCCTCATTCTTATTTAACATTTAAATATATTTGAACCTAACGACATCACAGTATGTACACAAACCAGAACTTGAAAATGTAGTGACGCGTGTGGAAAGTTGTTTGCAATTACACGATGGTTTCATGGCACGGCTAATTCTAGTACGTTTTCTTAATGGAATTTTGTTGTTTTGGTCTTGGCTTTGACAGTTGCTGTCATCCGGCTTCCATGTAAACTGCAAACTGATTTGGCTATCACTTGTTTTCCCCCGATTATCTCTAGTCATACGTACAAGAAAAAGTGTTAAATAATTTAAATGTTGATTTCAGTTGTTACAGCATGTTGCAAAGCGGTTGCTCCTGTCAAGATAAACGTTTTTGATAAATTTGTGTAAACTGAATACCTCAGCAACAAAAATATCTCAACCATTGGACTTGAGACAAGAGTTGAGAAACGTCTAAGCCAATATCATATCTACACCACATACGAACTGATAGAGCCAAGTGTGTCGTGCAAGAAGTGGTGGGACAATGAGTACGGATTTTCTGGAAGGTCTCCAATCGGAGCAAGCAGAGCAAGAATTAGAACCAACGGCAGAACTGGCTCGAGACCCGGAACGACCAGAAGACCAAGTTGCTGAATGCGAGAAAACATTCGAAGATCACGCTGCCTTGTGCGAGGCAACAGACCGTGCCTTGCGCGAAATACTTGCAGCAGACAAGTATCTGGCAGATATTCCGTTTGATATTTCACACGCCGAAGTGCTCGACCAGGTAAGTTGCGTAGAATTTCATTGGCTGGCGTGTGGATGCACTGTCGGCTTGAGGGCCTGCAAATGCGTGGAAGCAGCTCTTTATTGTCTGGCATGCATTAGCTGCGTCGCCACAACCTAGGCGAACTTTCCTTCATTGCCTTTAAAGGCTGTGGAAAACGTGTTTCCGTTCCACTCATTATTCATGGAAGCTACCCGAGCTATAATCGTTCTTCCTTCCGCTTCTAGATAGCAGTGCTCAAAGGGCAATCGATAACAGTACACGTGAAGCGAGAAGCGTTGCATACACTCCGCGTGATAGTAAGTTTCCAGTGAACGAGCAAACAGACTTGCATGTCTCACTCTTATCTGAATTTTCACAGGTGCCCCAATCAACGGCTACCGTTCTCGATTTGAAGCGAGGAATTCGTCGGACCTTTGATCTCGACCAGAAACGCCGCCGTCGCGATCGCGCGCTGAAAAGCTCCTCGCATCGCTCACACCAATCAGGCACCGAGCTTGGCACGAACATTTCGTGGAAGTACATTTGGCGGACGTACTATCTAGCGCTGGACAACGCAGGCGAACCGCTCAAACCGCTAACAGACGATCGTCAGTTGTTGTCCAGCTACGGAGTGGCGAACAAATCCGTCGTGCGATTCGTGAAACGCGTGAAGATCCTGCGCCAGGAGAAGCATCGATGAATGTATTGCGGCGGGCACTTCCTCCTTTTCAACAAACGCCGAGGCTAACGTGCGTGATAATTGTCTCGCCGGGACGCGCGCGGCGCTAATACCGCAGGTGGTAACGAATTTCGTACACCTTGCAACATGCGGAAGTTCTGCTGTTGCACGTTCCTTTTGTACGCGTAATGATTTCCAAGAATAATGGTAATAATGTGTGATTCTGCGTGGTCTTTCGTGCTGAAGGTATGGTGGAGTGTGTGTTGTTTGTGGTGTGCCGTTGACCCGTGTTGGGTAGTGTTAATTGTAGCGGCTGATAGTCTGCCCAATGGAAATAATAATAATGTGAAACTGAGTGAGCATGGATTACAGCTGACGCAGACTGTAAACTTGCAACGCCAAGAATTCCTGCAAAAAGCCTGCCAGCTTTTGGGCTATGAAAATGCATCCCTGGATGATTTGAGTGAGCAGCAAATGGATCATTTGTTGGTTGATACAAATAATCGGTTTTTGTATTGCTATGTCCCGAAGGTAAGTTTCGGCATATCCTTAGAAGGATCCTAAATATATTTATAAAAGCTGTCTAATTACTCGCAAGGTGACGGAATAAAATGTTTATCGGAAAATATTCTGTATTCTACTCCTGCCTTATATTAATGGACAAGTTTCATTAACAATTAGTAAACATTAAACGAAATTCAAATGTTTTTATCGGTTTTTTTCGTTATAAATAACAATGAAACTTTAATATAACAATATTTTGACTGATAAACTTACAAAAAAAGTGTTGTTCTAATAATTTAATAGAAATCTGAGAAGGCGTTAAAGGATGGACAATGCATCTTACCATTGAAAATATGATTCTCAGAAATAGCACTTCTAAAACAAAAACCCTCGCGTATCGCCTTGTGTAATAAATCAGTCAAATATAAAGGGTTGGATCGAAAAAAAGGCTTTTTCATTATTTGCTCTTCAAGCTTTTTCATAACTGCATACATTGCTCTTCCCGGAAACTGTCGTTGAAGAAAAGCTTATAATCATCGACAAATGGAGGCGCGTAGCAAGTTATCCCCGCGCAGTCCTGACACTTAAAACATCTATAGGAAAAGCTGCAGATGTCGGCGATGGAATGGCCTCTACTCTAGCATCTCCTCTTCCCTTTTTTCGTCTTCCGCTAGAGAAAAAAATTCCCAAAATCTGACTGGACTGCCTACACGCAGGAACACAAGGCGAAGGCCGAAGGAATGTGACGTACAGTTTCTCATTTTGACGGGGAAAGTGTTTTGTAGGTAGTCCGAAGGCATTTGGCGTCTGCGAGTCCAATTCTCACGGCGTAAATAACCTCCGCTTCTGTACCTTAAAAAAATGGTTGCTGATGTACTGTTCAATTGTGCGGAAGTCACTACTTTTTCCTGTCTTTCTGATAATGTACGCATTCCTCGTCGAAAGAACGACTCATCTTTTAAGGCTGTCCATAAATCGATCCAATTTCGGAGTCCGTTTTTTGTGGTCAAAAATGCATTTATTTCAAAATAAAAAGAATTAAAAGATTAATCAAAGTATCGTCCATCGCTAGTTACTACTTTTTCCCACCTCTCGGGCAATTTTTGAATTCCCTCTCGAAAAAATGTTTTTCTCGTAATGCACGGCTCAAACGCATCAATTGCAACCTATACCGATCGCCCGTTATGGTCTCGCCAGGTTGTAGCAGCTCATAGTACACAACACCCTTTTGGTCCTACCAGATACACAACAAGGCCTTCGAACCATGAATATTCGGCTTTGGTGTCTATGTTGAGGTCGATGGCAACGATTGACCGGGCATAGCGTAGTATTTTTTCTTCTTGGGTTATCATAGAATACTCATTTTTCCCCAGTAATAATTCGATGTAAAAAACCTTTTCTTTGTTGCTTTTGAATCAGCTGCTCGCAAGTGAAAAGTCGCCTTTTAATATATCTCAGTTTCAGTTCATAAGGAACCCAATTGCCTTGCTTTTGAATCATTCCCATGGATTTTAACCATACAGAAACTGCTTGTTGTGTCACTTCTAAAGATTCTGCAAGCTCCTCTTGCGTTTGACTCGGATCTTCATCGAGCAATGCCTCCAACTGTTTGTCTTCGAATTTTTTTGGTTGTCCAGAGCGAGGCTTGTTTTCAACGCTGAAATCTCCATTCTTGAAACGTCAAAACGATTCCCTACATGATTTATCAGTTGGAGCATTGTCACCATAAACTTCCACAAGCATTCGATGCGCTTCAGCTGCACTTTCCTTCCAATTAAAACAGAAAACTAAAACCGCCCGAAAATGCTGCTTAGTTAACACAAAATTGCTCATAATTAACTCAGTGAAAAACAAGGTTTTTTTTAAAAAAACTCGAAGCAATATGAACTGAATATTATTGACAGATGTCTAACCTTTCTAAAACTATCGACATCAGCTGTTACTATTCAATATTCATAACCACCAGAGCCATCTTTTGAAATGTTTTGAAACGCAATATGTGGCCTTACAACATGTGGTCGAGCTTTGTCATGCTCAAGAATAACTTTATCGTGTCCTTGCTCGTACTGCGCCGTTTGTGTTACAATTCTCGGTTCAAGTGGATCAATTGTAGTCGGTAGAGCTGCCCTATGATGGTTTCACATGGTTTATAGTTACTTAGCTAATAGAAAACCACGCCCATTTGTTACCTCCGAATACAGGGCATACTCTTGCCGCGGCGAATACGATCCAAAAATCCGTTTCTTTTTTGCCGTTGGAGCAGTTGTTTACAAGTGAAAAAACGTCATTCGAGCTCTCTCGGCTTCAATTCATACAGCACCCAATATCCTACCTTCTGGATCATTTCCATGGCTTTTAAACGAACAGATATGGTTTGTTGAGTCACTTCCAATGCTTCTGCCGGTTGTTCTTGCGTTTTACACGAACGATGAAAAGGCTCTCCTCACCCAAGAGAGCCTCCAATTCGTAGAATTCGACGGAGCATCATTTCCATAGCCTTCCTGCAGCACACGACGATGCTCAGCTTCAGATTTCTTCAAATGACAGCACAGAAGTGATCCTTCCCGCAAATTGTGTTTTGTTGGCATAAAAGTTAATATATTCGGAGCAGAGAAGAACTATGATGATTACACTTCAGAAAAATGACACATACCGAAAAAGAAAGCCAGATGATGAGGCTTCAAAATGAAGTTGGTTGCAATATTGTCCGATTCGATTTAATTTCAGTGACGTCATCTCTTGAAAATTCATTAAACATTTTTTGTGCAGGTAATATATCGAATCGGCGTCATTCATCTACCATCGAACTCGACGGGTAAAATAGGGACGTTAGATTCGATGACTTCCCTACACGCAATCGAATGTCTGGAAATGATCAACAATTTAATTATAACACTCATTGCTATCTGAGTTATTTTTCTTAAACAACTTTTTAATAGCTTGTTGTCGCTTGGGTTATCAAAACAACGTTGTCATGCTTTTCTGGTGGCGTGGTGTCAATCGATAGAAATCTGGGGATACAACCTAGGACATATACTTGTTTTCATATAGGTCACAAAGTTTGACTGGCGTTAAATGGCTCATCCACAATGTCTAGTCATTTGTTTCTACGTTTTCCCTTATAATATCTTGAGGTTTTGTGGAAGAGGGGTAGAAGATTCGGTACATCGATTTTGCCTTTTTTTATATAAGGTGTTGCTTTTTTCTGCTTTATCTGTTGTTGATTGCTCTTTATATTATTTGTTCAATTCCTTTAAGCTTACAAATTCGAATAATCGACATTTATACCTTCTTAAGTTAATGAATCATTTGTATACTGACATGCAAAACACATTCAAGCTTTTGTATCAACAAGTCGTCATAAGATTTAGCATCAAAAGCATTGTAGAATATTTGGAATCTGCGTCACCTATGCAGTTTGTGTTTTTGATGTAATGCAGGTCTGTAGAGTTTTGGAAAATCCAAACTACATCTTGTGCCTGCATTTACCCCCTGTAAGTCCCTTTGTAACGTTCACTGCACTGTTCTTAACACCCGCTTTTATTTCAAAATTGACCTCTGAAGAAGTGATTTCGCAAGTTGCGCATGTTTTTGACGAAATGAAAGAGTCTAAAATTTAACCACATTTCTTTATAACCGTTGAAACGCAGATCACTGAGCTAAAATCATGCGTCGTCTAATTGCGCTCGCCCGAAATCCCATGTTCGATTTCGGGTAAATCTTTTTCTATATTTATTTTGTACTTGCTTCTCGCCAGCATTTTTAAGACGACAAATAATCAGCGACAAATTCGGCTACAATGCAGATGGTCTCGTAAATGTCATACAATGCACAAGTACGAGGGGCGTTTTAAGTTTGCTGAATGAAGGGTAAAAAGTGAAAACATAGATTAACTATCCATTTTCACATATTCACCTGTTCCTCTGAGAAATTTTCCTGACCTTTCACTTAGTTGTAGTTGACCTTCACTTGTATATACCTTCATAAAAAATGTCTGAAGAACAAGCTGAAACTGCATTCTTAACTTCTTCATCGCTTGAAAACTTCTTGACAAAGATGAACAAGGTTGCCCCTTATTTTTTCTTTGATACTTGCTTTCAACCTCTATAAAACTGAATCATAGTATTTTTCGGCTATGGAGACGCTTTGATCTTTGTAATTTGTCAACAGAATTTCTTCTGAGTCCAAAAAAACTGTCGCCTTGACTTTACCAGACGACTGTGACACCTTGAACTTCTTTTGTGATATACCCTTATTGTGTAACTGCATAGTGTCCTTTTTGAACTCGTGTTCATAATGATTAACCAAAGTTTCGTCTCTGGCCACACAAGGTCAAAATTCCGCGAGAACACTATGCGGTATTGTTTCTAAGGCGGCGCGAGCATTCCCGGCCCCAATCTAGAGCTGTCATGTAGGAACAGCCCAATGACGATCTTGAAGAATTTCATAATTGTCGAATGCGATACTCAAACCGTTCCTGTAAGCGATTATAGCGAGGAATATCCACGCTTCGATCCAATTTATTCTAAACACCAGTGAAGAAAAGTTGCGAAGATTTTTTTATGATGTGCT
The DNA here is from genome assembly GCA_954870665.1 of Stratiomys singularior. NCBI lineage: Eukaryota > Metazoa > Arthropoda > Insecta > Diptera > Stratiomyidae > Stratiomys > Stratiomys singularior. The sequence goes on from OX940879.1 coordinate 17,165,655, forward strand.
TGAAAGCAGTACTTTATTAATTGCCATATTGGTGTTCAATCTTTATAGGTTTCAGCGTATTACGTATATTTATTTACCTAAATTTCGTTATGTGTCAGATAAATGCTCGTGTTTCGCACGAAAATAATTCTACGACACTGACATACAATTTTCTTCATACTCCAAAGTTGTGTTGTCACCTAACACCAAATGTCACAATATGACATTTGCAAATTTATTGTCAATCAAGCATCTCAAACATAACTTGTCTATTGTCAAACATTTTTGTAAACTAAGAATAATTCTAAAAACTTGTTCAAAAACGGTGTATTAAAATTCATGTATCAAAAAGAGTCTGTCTGAGCATCAAAAAGTCTCTGAAGACTATGACATCAAAATCATGTGTTGAATGATCGCTAAATTAAATTGAGTGAGATAAATGTCATAGGTATCTCAAAGAATCGCGTTTGAAAGTTCATTCATGAATATTCACATATGCGAAAGTTGTGCGCCCAATGGATGTCATGGTTCCTTAAAATTGACGTGAAAACAAAACCTGTTCTTTGTTTAAATCGGAATTTGGAGCATAATCGCCACAACAAAAAGAAATTCTCAGCCGATTTGTAACAATGGACGAAATAAAGATTCGATTCGATTGATCGATCGAATCGGCAGTCGGCGGAATGAAAGCTGTAGGAAGCGACCGAAGTTACAACAATCAGCTGACAAGGTTCTAGCCCGCACTTTTTAGGATGCACAAAGTATAATCTTCATAGACTATCTTCAAAATAGAAATACGAATAACAAAAAAGATCACAATGCATTATAAGATTGATTGGACAACGAATTCAAGTCTTAACGATGTCATTTAGAAACAGAATAAATTCTGTTTCACCAATACAACACTGCAGCTCATTCAGCTCGCGGTACGACCGATAAATTGGAATAATTACAATACGAAGTGGTTGAACGCCCACTTTATTCGCCAGATTTAGCTCCGAGACAATATTTCCTCTTTCCCTGGTTGTAAAAGTGGCTCACTGAGAAGAGATTTACATAAAACTGAATGATACAAATGCCTACTTTGCGGAACTTGACACGGACCACAAAAAGAAAGTCATTGAAATTTTTGTAAATCGTTACACTAAGTGCGTTATTCTCGATGGAATTTTGAAGATTGAAATAGTTTTCGCGCTAAAAATATTTTTTTTTTCATTGCTAGACCAAAGACTTAAGCTCAGGTAGTAGGGTCTTAGCAGGATTCGGATCAGATCTAAGCCTTTTCGGTTTTAATTACGGAAAATAGACCATCTCTAACAATAAAACGTCTGCCGAGCTAGAGCCGTGAAAAAGGAAAGAATCAGACAGTTTCCTGAATTGTCCTGGCTCACAAATAGCTTCAGTAGCATCACTCAGCAAAGCTAAATCATCTTGCAATCGCAGAATTACAAGAAGAGCCACTTGGCTTTTGTATGGGCGATTGGATGGACCAATATATTATTCATATGCGGTAAGCCAAGGGCAAGGGTCTATGCTGAATCCAACAAGGGTACCCGCAGCAAATACCAATAACATATTGATATATTAATATATGAGACTAGATGTAATATGTGTAGTGGTGTGGTTTCCTTTTTTTGATATAAATTTATTTCCTATGGTTTGTTCCGCTGTAATTTGAGCAAATGTGTCCTTAGTCTTGCTCTTTTTAAGCAATTTTCATATTTCGGGAAGTGGTCTACCACAACAGTTCACACACTTTTTTCGTTAACTTGTTTCCTGATGAAGACCGAAAAACAGTGGAGCTCATCACATTGCCCATGAACATTGCATGTTCACTGTTTTTCAACCTTGCATGTAAGTGATAGATTGCTTTGACGTTATAGAGATCTCTTGGTCAATTGCAAGAAAGGCTGTCACGAATTTCGACCATTCTTTAGGTTGAGGACAAAAACTAGGGGATGCAAGGCTTGAGTCATAAGATTTGTTTTTATTTCGTAAATTGGAAGGCTCTGTCGGTTGCTGAGTACGAAACATTTATTATCAGGTAGGGAATATTTGTCTATTCTGTGTTGCCCGGTTTAGTCTGTCCATAATTTTTTCGTTCTTGGTCATTGGTAGTTTTAGCGACAGGTAAACGCAGATGAACTCTTCCGATGGACATATGAGGAATATTGTTTCCTTTGACCTTTATCGATTAAGTTGACGTTCAACTCGTAAGCGGGATATGTTGTGAAGAAATCCCTTTTTTTTTGGGAATGACATGTTACGGACTCTGTAATGAGTTTTTACTGGGTTGATTTTAATTATTTTCAGATATAAATTAAATTGAGGACAGTGCAATCAATAAAACAAAAATAATAATTTTAATAATACTAATAATTTTTCGCTCCAGTGTCCCTTATAACCAATTAATACATTCGACTGCTTTGTGATTAACTTTTTTTTCCCCAAAAGATCCTGATATAATCAAAACAACTAGTTTAAAAAATTTTATTTTTCAGCCATTAAATTCTTAAAATATACTTATCAACTTCCCTCAATACAATCTGTGTTATCTTTCCAAAACCAAAACTCCTCGTATGTCTAATCTCGTCTGAATACCGAAAAATTCCATTGAAATTCACAAATAGCATCCTAAACTCATACCAATACAGACGAACATATGCAATGTATGTGAAGGTTGCCTTGTTCAAATCAGATGAGATCAAAAAGGTCAATTTTTATGTAATATATTTTTTGCTTCTTTATTTCAAGAATTACCGCAGCAACTTGTGATTTCCTTGGATGTCATTGTTTAAGAGATGAAATCAGGTTTTTCATTTTCATTTTCATGCATATTTCTGACACATGGTTTTTGCAGCATTGGTTTGCAAAGCATGAATGGAGGCTACAGATCTTAGACGTTTCATCTTTCTATAAATGTTTTAAAGAGCTACTCAGTGCTGGTTCAGCTTATGGTTGTCGGCCCTCTGCTATATTATGATTTAAATAAGCATGTTAATATGTTATTGTCTGTTTGCAGAGGCATAGGTGGCCTTTGATGTTAATTTCAATTGAAAATCAAACAGTTTGCCGCCCATACTTCATGTTAAGTCAGCTAAGTTTTCTGCTTGCTGTATTGAATAGTAAATTTGCGTGCGCTGGCAGCTGGCGGGAAATGCTTGAATGATCGCTGGAAAACCAAAGTTCACATGATATTCCCATTAAATCGTGATGAATATAACACAATCATTGATAAAGTAGTTCCGATTAGATATTCGAATGTGTTGCTCATGATACGTGTACGAAAAAAACCCAAAATTCCCACAATTTTCTATTCGATGCTTCAACGTACGTAAATCCTTTTTCAATATGGAATGCTTAATTCTATTCTTTACTTCATTCTAAATTCTATTCTACACCAATCGATGTATTAAATGAACACAATAAAAACAAATTAAAAATTGATCGCGCTGTGGCAAACTAGGATGTCTGACTTATGACTTTTCCATTCCCCTTTAAAAGGAAACTGCACACATCATGTAGTTACTCAAGTGACTGCAACCATCATTGAAGCGTCTAGCAAACTGAACTTGGTAATTGTAACCTACTTTATGACTAGTATCCATATCACTTACCACTACTATATTTTGGTTTCGACTGAGTGTACTGACTAGATGTATTATTCAATCGAATGTCGCTCTTCGGTGCAGATCAAAGTGGTGCACATACCATTGTCGATAAGGGTAGGTCAAATTCAAGATCAAGATTGAAAAAATCAATGAGAATTGAATCACGTAAAATTTTGGTTTTTCTGACACTGATAATTAATGCGACAATTAAGTAAATAAAAGTAAAACCAACTGGACGTCCAACGAATGGTAGAAATAAACTTTAGTTCATAAAAATGATCTTTAAAATAAAGTCGAGTAAACTTAATAAATACAGGAGGTCTGGTTTTTTTTGAAGGGACGAAATTAGCTCATTCAGAATGAGATAGACACTCATAAAAGTCATATCTGCACACCTCATGCACAAAAACCATCCCCGCTAGAGCAAGTCCGAAGTCTGGAAGAAATACTACGCAATACCCAGATGGCAGCTGTGCCAAATCGGTCACATTACCATCCAGCCTCCTCCATGTTGTGATGTTCAGATATCGGCAGTAGATCGGGTTTTTTCTCCTTCGCAGTCTTGTCGAGAAAGATTTGTGCGTTTGGACTACGATGTAGGTTGATCTGCAGGACTTGGATGATGTTTTTGCGTTTCTCTTGCTAAGTGCCTCTTTGAATTCCTGGACTCCTTTCTGGAATATGAGCCAGTGATTCAGGCCCATAGCTCAGCATATGTTAGGATTGCTTGTGCACTCTTTCGACTTATAGCCGGGAGTGTCACACTTGTTGCACTGATTCCTTCGATCTAGCCTCTTGCAGTTCATTGAAATTGTCCGAAGCTAAAAAACATACAGCATCAAATTAGGCCTATCCTTTGAAAAATTCTGCATGTTACCCATCCGATTTTCTTCTTAGCCGGGATTTGCACTGCATCTTTCTCTGCGAATTGTGATATTGCGAGCCTTCGCCCTCTAAGATTGGCAGGCGTCAACATTTTCCTAAAGTTGTCTGCCCTCGTGTTGGACTTCAACGAGGACCCCCAGTTATGTCCTCTCTGACCATTCGTATGCAGTCTCCAGTTTTTTCGGGCTCAATATTTTGCCTGATTTTCTTGAGGACATCAACATAAGTCCTCCTCCCAGTCCGGCTTAATAGAGCGTTCCCTACAATGCTTACCTGATCTTTGAAGGCATGTAGCTGAGTTTTGCGTCTTCGTTCTTTTCGGGCGTCTGTTTGATCATATCTTCTCCCTTTACACGCTGCACCTTATTCACCGCCTTCTATTGCGCTTAGGAGCGCATCCGTTGAAAGCCAACATCGATATTCTCCTCTTGAGTGGTGTTTGTTGTCGAGGATCGTTTTGCGTTTTTCCTGCGATCCTTCTTCAGTAGGCAATATGCTGGAATTTTGCACTTTACATAGGGAGTAATATTTTCAATGTAATGCAGCGACTTCAAGACCTCTTAGTTAAAGCTTTAGAACTTTAATTTGCAAGAAAAAAAGATTGGAACGAACGATGTGAATTTTCTAACGATTTTAAAGAAAACTTGACGACACCAAGCTCTGGAAGTGATTTGGTTTAAATGTCCTCTTTTGCTTCTTTCGACTGAATCTAAGTTTGCCACTCATTATGTGAAAAATCGTACAGGTCAAAATATGTCAATTATGTCAAAATTTCCAAATTCGATCCGGCAATATTCTATGAACATTTTTTCGTAGTATTCGCCATTTACAGTGGCAAGATGTTCTAGCAAGATGAAGACAACACGAGACAGTCGTTTTCTCAACATTATGATGTACTTCGTGAATCGCTTAAGAATTTCCCTGAGCCCAAATTCTGTTGCTCTGCACGTCATGACTCCCTTTCCATTAAGTCAGTAATATGCTTCGTCCTTCTTCGTTCCTGCAACCTACACTTAATATAAAAATCCGTATTTTCCCTTAGATCCTGACTGATAGCTGCGATATTCGTGGCTGCATGAGAATTTCAATTACGCAAAAAGTTTGACGGATTCGCAACTGAATCTGTTCGCTCAAAATCGAGTTGTCTGAAGTTTGTATCGACTGTTTCCAAATGAAACTTTGTCACATTTTTTCACTTTTTCTATTCAATAGATAATTAATCTTGAATGCAAACGTGGGAGGCTAAAAAAATTTATTCAAAATTTGACCGAAATTCTAAGCCAAATTATCAAAAAAATATAAAAAAAAAATAGAGAAAATGTGAAAAAATTAGACATCGCTGCATTTACAACGACGCAACTTCAGACACTTCGAAATGGAGGCTCGGCTCAAGTGGATCAATTGTAGTCGGTAGAGTTGCCCTGTGATGGTTTCACGTGGTTTATAGTTACTTAGCTCATAGTACACCAAGCCCAATTGGTCCCACCATATACAGAGCATGACCTTGCCACGGCGAATACGATCCAAAAATCCATTTTTTTTGCCGTTGGAGCAATTGGTCACAAGTGAAAAACCTCATTCAACAGCTCTCGGCTGCAATTCATACAGCTGCCAATATCCTACCTTCTGGATCATTACCATGACTTTTAAGCGATCCAATGCTTCTGCGAGTTGTTCTTGCGTTTGGCACGATCGGTTCATTTTAGTCGATGCTCGAAACCGACAGGATGAAATATCCGGCCAACTGAACATCCATTTTGTTGATAAATTCTTACAATTGCTCTGTGTTGTTCCATCTTCAATCTTTCTGTGTAGCACTGCGCTAAAAATTTCAACCAAAGCGTTACCACAAAGAGTACCAACACTTTGAAGCTGACTGGACTTCAAAATAACAGCCTTGTCAATGAAATTATATTTTTCCTTATCAGTAGTATCACAGAATGGCGTCGATGTTTATATGCTAGCCCCGTTGGAGACGGAAGTGGGCGTCACTACGCTGTCCAGTGAAGAATTCTCCAGTCTGATGAGGAGTATTGCTTGTCACGAAAACGCCTCGAGTTAAGCTGGTTTCGGGCATCCGCAACTCTTGGTGATTTCTTCGCCACGCTTTCATCATGCACTTTCAAATGTCACCATTGAACATTCCACGATTCACTACGCCGCTTGCTGTCTCCATCAAATTGGCTGTAAATGACTCACCTTCCTGCCTCTTAAAAAATACATTAATTCAATTATTTGTACGTATTCGGTAATATATACCTTATGATAAAAAAGAATGGGAATTTTGAATTGCCGCACTTATCCAATCGGTAAATTTCTCTACGTTGGCAATACTTTTATTGGTGTTCTGTCAAAGTTTGACGCATTTCGTACGATTAGTATTCAATTGGCGTCTATACGAAGAAGTCAAAAAATTGTTGTGTGGCGATTCTCATAATGGATGACAGTTCTTGATGAACTCCTGATTGATTAACAACAAAGTCAGTAAAGTGAACAAATGAAGAAAACCGGTCATTTTGAGGTCAAAATAACGAGATTCCCCGAATAATGTGGTGCAACCACATGTAACCCAAAATCAACAAAGAAAAATAACGATGAGCAAGTCTAACCTAAAGCACTAGGTCCAACAGAGACCAAAAATCAAATCACTAGCCCAAAAGAGGCCTTGAACGAGAAGCGCTGGTCAATGCTATTGTAGGAATGACCAATAAATCCTCCTGAAAACGAAGAGAAGGAAAAAAATAATGGATGAAAAATTAGAACAACTAGCCTGCCTAAAATTTTGTGTTAAAATTGAAATTTCGTGTGCCGATGCATTGAAAATGTTACAAAAGGTGTATGGTCAAAGGTGTTTGTCGAAAAAAAATGGTTTAAAAGGTTCCAAGGCGGCTGATTGAGGCTAGAGTACGATGAGAACCCTGGACGCCCATCAACGTCTATTACTGAAGAAAAAATCGAATCAGCGAAGTAATCGTGTTGGATAATCATTATGTATCGATTAGAGAGATTGCTGTGTTGTTGAGCATGTCATATGGATCACCCGAATACATTTTAACTGATATTTTGTGTACGCACGCGTCGATTCTCGGCTGATCCCAGAAAAACTTAATTTCATTCACAAATAGCGCCATATTGATGTGACCTAAGAGATGATTTCCAACGCAGACAGAGACAATTCATCGAACGCATCATTTCTGGTGACGAAACATGTATTTATGAATTTGATATGCCAAGCGAACAACAAACATGCGAATGGTGCTTCGAAAAAAGGGGAAAACCGAAGAGAGAGCGCCAAAGTCGGTCCAAAATCAAAGTCTTGCTGATCGTTTTCTTCAATATTCCTGGTGTAGTGCACTACGACTTCATTCGGGAGGGCCAATCTGTCAATAAAGATACTATAGAGGCGTTATGTGTCTTATGCGTGAAACCATTCGCAAAATAAGCCCGATTTGTGGAAGAACATTTCATGGATTTTAGGCCCCGTGTGACTTGGACTACACTATGTGACTACAAGGCCCCGTGTGACTTTTTTCTATTTCCCAAACTCAAACCTGAACTGCGGGGATCGCGTATTGAGACCATAAAGCCCATAAAAGAGAATTCGCTGCGTAAGCTGAAGACTATACCTTTGGCGGCTTGTAAAAATGTATGGAAAATTGGATCCTACGTTGGCATGCATGTATTGTCGCAGGAGGAGAGTATTTTGAAGGGGATGATAAAAAAATTTATTAAAAATTGAAATTTCGCGTCTTTTTTTATATCGCCGTTCTTTTTTTATGATAAAGTACGTCATGTTTCTCTCCCTTTTTGCTCTTTAGTTAAATAAATGAAGAAAACCTACGGTCTAACTACTCCACTTACTCTAAAACTCGCTTCTAGGGTGCGCCCAGACTGCTGGTCGATTCTGCGTTCCACCGTGCAACTCACTTAATCCTTGAAGAATTTCTTGACTCACTAATGTTCCGCAACTAAGTATTAAAAGAGAATCATATAAAGCTTGCACCGAGTCCTTGAAGCACTCCTTGGCGTAATCGTGATCTGCAACCAGGCAAAATAGAGGAATCACCTTGAGGTCGATGTGAATCCTTGAAGCTTCTCTTGACTCGATCGTCATCCGTAGCCCGACAGGAAAAGGGAATCATCTTAAGTTCGATATGAACTCCTCAAGCTCTCCTTGACTCAATCGTGGTGAACTAGATAGAAAAAAAGGAATCCATCCTAAGCTCGGCGCGAATTCTTGAAGCTCTGCTTGACTGAATCTTATTCAGCAATTAGATAGACAATAGAAATCCCCTTAAGCGCGACAGACTTCTTGCTGTTGGAAGAAGTTGGTTGTCATCGAGAGGAAAATTTCATTAGTCCTTAAATTTAGTTTTTGCAAAAAGCTGAAACTGAAATCCTCTTGTACAGTTTAAGAAGAGATTGTCTAATGAAATTAACATTTTTGGTCGAAAATTAATTTCTATATTCGTTACAAAATCTATAAAAAAGTCCATCAAAATGGATCCTGTAATTGATTTATTTTTTTAACTTACAATTGTTATATTTTGAAGGTTTATTATTATTTTGAAGGTTATTGTCAACACAGAAATTTAAAAAAATCAGTCATTCAGTTTTTGGTAATTATTGTTATGAATTATAAGATTTTCTGCACATTTTTACCATCCTGCCATGTTTAAGATTGTTGTTTAGCAAAATCAATGAGGTTGTTCGTCGATACTCCAAAAATGCAGACAATTGGAATAATGGTAGATTTTCCTGTTTGTTCTGTGTTTGCTTAAACATTTCTGATTAAGCTTCTTAAAAGCAGTCTCAGTTTATCGTTTCGTTTTTCTTATCAATTGCGTGTATGCACTTCTGTATAATGTGCTTGGACTTTGTCCTTGGGCAAATTAACATGTAACCTAAGTACACAACACCTGTTTCTGTGTCATAACTTCCAAAAAAACGACACAGCTTGTTGGTTTCAAATCTTTTTACGAATTTTAGACTTGAGATTGGCCTAGAATTCTTTAAGATGTTTCAAAAACCCATTTAATGAAACGAACTTGCCTATATGTTGGCTAATTCATAAATCGTGGGAACCTTGATATTTTTTTGATAAAATTATTTTGAAATTAAGTTCATTTTCAGTTCATTATTTAAAAAAAATGGGTTTAAAATTCTAAGTCTTTACAATTCTGTAATATTTCGCATTTTTTAAATGGATTTTCCTTGAATAAATAATTTTTATCGTATAAAATAAACACGGATATTATTAAACATGCAAAAATTCGCGTATGCATATTAGAATTCTCATAACACGAAACTTATAAACGATAGATTATTGGCAACCTTGGCCACATTTGAGAAATGTTCCATTAAATTTTTAACATTTACCAAATAACTCAGCATGTGAGACCCATAGTATACCATGCTCGCGTGATTTCAAAGTAAACTTAACCAAAAACACAAAAAGAAGAAAAATATTTCAAACATATTTCACTTTTTATCTTATCTTCAGTTTTTTTCTTTTTTCTTGATGAGTACAAATCCTGTTTCTCTGTACAAATCTTCGATTGAAAATTGTATGTTTATGTTACGCATATGTGACATATGACATCATTTTGACATCATGATTGGATAATAAACTTGATTTGTGTTTTTGCATGTAAAGTAATGACTGTTCAAGTTTTTTTTGAATATCCTTTTATTTGCTTAAAATATTTTTCTCTTTTGCTAACTTTAGACTTCATTTGTAAAAAGCAAATCAAAGGACAATATCAAACAAACTAAAGGAAGTTCGCATTATCAATATTATTTTGCAATGTTTTAGTTTCTTTTGCGTTTTGATAAAGCATGAATGATAAGTATGTCTCCATGAGAATTATTTTCCACATTGTTAAAGTCTAAAGCTATTTCCGGAAGCGCTTATCAATTTTATCAAAGGGACGTTTCAGGCTGAAAATAGAATGAAATAACAACCAAAGCATGAAATGTTGCAGTGCAATGAATCATTATTTTGTAGTTTCTGTCAAAATGATATACTCTGGAAAAGATACTATATAACACCATATATAAATTGACAGAATATTGGTACAGCTGAGTCATCAAATGCAGATCTACGATAGAAGTAAGCTCACTTCTCAAAATCAAAGCAAACCTCGCAACTGTCACTTTAGAAAGTAAGCTCTTACGATGTGTTGAATCCATTTATACGAATGAATATTCGGTTACTTTCAAGATAATCCAAACATAGATACTCCAAACTGTTCCAACTCCAAACAAAGAAATGCTTAACGTTTGACCTGCCAACATAAGGTCAAACTTCAGCGCCTCTAAGATAGTTTTGATCCATGTGTCAACCACCACTCTCATAAGCTGCGACCAGTTGTTCTTGTCATGAGCCCCAACTAATTGTCTAAACTCAACTAAACTGTCTTTTCTCATCTACTTTACTAGCCAATGTTCTTTCTAATAATGTTTCAGTCCGTATTGTCTCTTAATTGTGTGAGGAGTAGATGATAGCAAAAGAAGAGGAAAGCAACCTCAAATTGACCTCCCCTGAACCCGTAGTTGAACATACCGCTCATCAAGTTTTCTACAGTCCAAGAAAAACTCAATTCTTGTGCTAGACAAACCGGACTGTTGGCTTCTCCTTGCTACGTCGGTTACATGGTAACACTTATTGACAAGACCAAGCCGGAGGCTGGAATAGTCAACCTACCCACGTCACCCGTAACACAATAGTATAAGTATTTAGGGTGTAAATTTTTAAATAGTTACAATATTCTGCTCTTACCTCATGACAGTCCCAGATAAAACGATCAGCAAATGATTCGCTTCCGCTGCATCGACATAGTTAATGTGTCAATGTGCTTACAAGTTCCTACAAGAGTTGACAACACACATAACATGACACTTAGTCAGTCACATTTTGTCGGTGCTTGACGTCTACTTCAAGTTGATACACTCAAAATGATACACTGTATAGCTATAGTTGGGTCACGCCTCGAGGCGACTTGTACTCAAGTCCAGCATCCTTGTTCTAAATTGAAGGATTTAATCTCTTATCAGATATCTTTTGTTTTTGCTGTGCGTTATTATTCATGACAGTTGTTACAGACTTTGTTAAAACCGTCAAATGGTTTCATTTCTTTTTTCGATTGAATTAAAACATTTATTCCTCTAAAAATGAAGTAAGTTCATCATAAGACAGAATATTTTCAACTACGCCCCAAAAATTTGGCGCTTACAAGCTTAGAAGTCGAAAACCGTGTTCAAGCAAAGAAAGGGTGAAGGACGCTGTTGCAGCTTATTTTTCAGACAAAGGCAAAACCTATTTTTATGAAAGTATGCTTAGGTTTATTGAAAGATCTGAAAAATGTTATAGAATAGTAGGTGAATATGTTGAGAAAGAATAATAATTTTGTATTCTTATTTTTACTACTTAATTTCCATATCGCGAAACTAAAAACGCCCTTAACTTTGTAGGCATTACTTATTCAGTCGTTTTGTATAACAAGGTTCGTTATGTTAAATTTTTGGCAATTTGAATTTTGGATCATTTTATCAAAAATGTAAATTGGATCATTCTGTTCCCACTCTTAAACTATCAAAAAGTCGGTCTTCAAGGATGTTGATACAGGCATCAGCAGCTATCCTTTGTTCAAGTAATTCACTGCATAATCTAACGTGATACGATGGAGAACTCCTGGTAAAAGTCTCAAGTCGAAGATATACTCAAAGTTCGCACATCTCAAAAACTGGGCCTTCAATAATTGACAACCAGTGTCGTTTTAAAACTGGCTATCCGATTCGTGTGATTGTGACGGATGGTAAGATTGGGAACCCTAATAAACCTAGGTGCCTGAAGTTTATATCGTTGCTAACGCAACCTACTCTAATTTTGCCAGTTTTTGAATAATTTTTGTTGAGTTTGACTTAAAATTTTAGTAAATTGTATTCGAATATTTGCATTTGATGCACTCTACTAGATGTTCATTTATTTATAATCATCCCCTTAAAAGAAAAAAGGGAAGAAATTTGACAGCGTTGCGTTTGCAACAATAAAACCTTTAGACACCCATAAAACTTCGAAAAAATTTGATGCTTTTTTTTTCATTTTGATAAGAAATGAAGTAATAAAACATTCTTGAAAGCCCAATAAGCGCTTAAATTAAAGATCATTCATAAATAATTTTGTTCAATCATGACCCCTCATTAAAAACGGAGATTTTTAAGCTGCACGCACTTGGGTACGTTTAAAACAGGATCATGTGGAAAAGAGGGAACTCTATCCCAATTGTTATTAATTTATGGAATCTCTGTCGAAGCGGAAATCCATGGTAGTTGTATGATATTCATTTCCTTCTCTTAACCTATTCTTCTACTAAAATGCACAATATAAGTTACAATAAGTCGCCATGTCCAATCCGAACATCAAAGATAAATTAATCCTTACGTTTTCCATTGTTGTTATAGCTCGACCTTTATTGGCTAAAAAAAATTAAGAACAAACAGTAATTACGCAGGACCTGGTACTTTTCGGATAGCACAAAGAAGTTTGGGATTGATTGGTGGCTACTATTAGGCACAATCCAAAGTAGTAATTTTAGGAGTAAGAGTCCACCTAACTCAAATCTTCAATGATAAGATGAAACTTTTAGTGTGGGCCTCGAATAGTATGAACTACCTAGAAACATGTTTTCAAAAGTATTTTGAAAAGTCCAGAAAGAATTTGGAGGCTTTCAATTAAAAATAATCTGTTTCCAAACAGACACTCAAATCTTGTAGCGACCATTTTGAAATAACGTAGTAAGTAATTCCACATTTTTGGACTAAATCGCAATAATGTTAAGCCATCCTTGACTCTTAAACTCTAGTAGTTTGTTTTGTCGACTGTCTCGTAGTAACCTTCGAAAACTTCCAGAGAGTGATATATGCTACGTATCCTTTCGCTGGTTGTTTTAATCTAACAAAATTATTGTCAAAACGAAATATTTTTTAAAGAAGTAAAAGCTTTTCTTGAAAATATATCCGGATAGTATTAAGCGATTGCAGAAGAAACAAAGTCAATTCGATGGGCAGCGAGAAGGACTGTAAAGTAATTTTAAAAGAGCAGACAGAAAAGGAAACATACGATAATTTGACGCCCAGTGGTTTAAATAATAAATAACTGCATGAGAGTATTGGGTAGAATTTGTTCATTTGATCACAATTCAAAATTCAGTTCGTCAAACAAACCAAAGAGAAATCTTTGCCAAAGAGAGGCCAGGAGTCTCAGTCGCTAATTGGCAAAAAATACACATGTGGCAAATGGTCCTAATGTAGATAAAGAGGCATTGCAAATAAGTACCGCCATTTTGAAAACTGTACAAGCGTTTGTACGACATGGGAGATCGGTCTTTAGTCCTTGATAATGAATCAAATTCCTTTAATGACTTTTTTAGCTCATCGGTTCCCAGTTTTTTTACAACAACAAAAAAAAAAAATAAAAAAAAAATAAACCTTGAAGCAATCAAAACAATGGCCACGGAAAAGTCCAAAGGTTAGCAACTAATATTAAAATAATTTATCTTCAAGCAGTAAGTTTTGTCAGATGATAATAAAATCCACATCCAGAATTTATTATCAATTTCTTTGTCATGCAAAAGTTTGAATTCATAACAATAAATACCTCCACTTTCAACCTGACAACCAAGCCTGGACCCATTTGACACATTACTTCGGGCAAGGTCTCGCAAATGCATTATTCCCAATACACCTACCGGGAGAAGCTCTTCAATTTCACTTGGTGAATTCACCAAGATGCTTGCTTCGCCTTTTGCACTCAAAAAAAAGTGACTCACATTATCCGCTTCCCCTATGAAGAACATGCAATTGGGGGACCGTGTGATAACAGCTCAAGAGTTTGGTTAAGAAAACATCAGTCTTGGCATGAACTCGATTGAACCACTGCTTCAGGTTAGAGATAAAACGCGGTCCATCTTCTCTTTTTGTTGCGCTCCCAGGACTATTTCTCATTGCTGAAAGAGTGTTTTCTCTCTTCCTTGTCCTCTCTTCATTGTCCTCTTCTTTTGTCATGGTAAATGGCATTTCAGTACTTGGCCCAATTGAAATATAATAGTGTTGTTCGAGAAGAGAAAAAGAATTGTAAATCATTCCAAAACTATCCTAACCCTTCAAGAAATTATTAAGCGCTGATGTACCAAAAAATCTGGTCTATCTAATAAAAGTCGTTAAAGAAAAATTTACAAGGTGTATCTCAAAAGTTTCCGGACTGGTCAACAAAAAGAAAACTACGAATGATTTCCGCAAAACGCCTTTATTTTATACAAAGTAGTTCCCTTCGGCCTCACACACGTCATTGCAATGTTGAATGCAATGCAATTTTTGGTCATCGGTCAGCTTGTGAGGAACGAATCGTGCACAAATCTTTCTCCGGGCCAAGTGAACCCTCAAAATATGATGAATCAATTCACGTGACATATTAAGCCTCATTTTCATGAAATCCACTAAGGATTTTGGCTCATTTTTAATAAATTCACGCACAAATTCAACGTTCATTTCGTTCACAACTGATCTTGGACGACCAGAACGTTCGTCGTCATCCAGCACATCTCGGCCTCCTTTAATACGTTAAAACACTCGAAGCTAGATAGAAGCTAGAAGCTAACGTCTTTAGGGGATAAACGTGCACTATCATAAGCATTTTGTATCTTTTACCGAACAAAAAACAAAATTTAATATCCGCTCTTTTTTGAAAATTAATTTTTCGACAGATGATAGAAACGTATTGTCAATTAGAGTCCAATAAATTGGGTTCAGTTCATCCAAATGTCATGAAATTTTGACACAACGTCTATGATAGATTTTAGATGAAATGCCGAAAAGATCTAAAAGATGCCACCACCAGTTTTCTTTATTCTTGACCAGTCCGAGGACTTTTGAGACAGACCTTGTATAGTAAAAAGAATAAGTTGAACAAGTTGAAACAAAAAAGTTTGAACAAAAAGTGTTTTTCCTTTCTTTTTTTTTCAATGGAAGTTATAAGAAAGTTATTAAAAAAATTGTTTAATTTCCTTATTTTGTTCATAAAAGGAACATTTTGTGTTACAAGAGCTTCTGATACAGGCCTTCTGCTACCATTTCCCTCTGTAAAATGATAAAATAATTCACCGAATTTTCGAGCATCGACTCAATGAAGCACGTCGGCTGACTCAAACGAATTTTTTAAAAAGCTTACGAAAAAATTTTACGAAAAGTTTCGATCCTGCAAAGTTTTTCGAATCCTTGACAAAACGTTTTCCGAGTGACATGGGAGCCTTAAGTTATTCTATGGTAGAGACTTTTAACGTGAGATATATGCTGAATTTAATATGGAAATCAAAAATGGGCATTCAACGCTCGAAAAAAATAAAGAACATGAACCCTATTCGCTAATTTCTGCGAGAAGCCGACAATCGAAAAACAAAAGGAAATGTATAGCGGCCATATTGAATGGAAGTCATGGCAAACATATACATATAAACCTATAGCGAAGTTAGTTTTACTTCGAAAGTGATTCTGATGATCCTCGCTATGAATAATTGCGAATCACATTATAGCATAATCACGCATGCGCATCAATCTGAATCCCTTATGTGTTAAAATGTATCATAATGTCTTCAGGAACGGAATGAGTACAAGCACATGTTCATATCGCAAAGCAGAAAGTGTCAGATTCATTAATTTATCATTCCATTTGCACTTGTTTGCATGCATATACACCTTACATATGTGTATCTTTTCATGAATGCTTGCACGAATGAAATACTTTTAACGTTCCAAGAACTTGCAAAATTTATTTGCTTGCTAATAAAAGGTTCTGCAAAAAAAATTTTTTAGCAAACATAAGAAGAAAGATTTATGGATTTCGGACGGTGAAACTAACAAAAATGATCATATTCCGCTGGAAAGGAAAAGACCATGGATAAAGACGTTGTAAAATTCTGAGAATTACGTTTATGTCTTCACCATAGAACTTGTGTTGAAATATTTAGTTTTATGCTTTAATAATTTGCAAAGATTGATTCAGGCAATGTGTGTCCATTCCATTCCATATGTGTGCATATAATTTGAACGCACGCACCTTTATTCGTCTTTCAGTGGTGAAACGTGTAGAAATGATTTCATGATATCATTGTTGCAACAAGAAACGCAAAAATGTTAATAAACCTACGTCCACACTTGTAAAAGTTCAGATTTAGTTGTCTTTCCTTCAAAACGAGTTTACTTACATTGTCAGACAAAAGTAGCTTGACGGATTCGGAAGTTTCAGTATTCGTTGAATTCACGATTTAAGCCCAAAGGATGTGGAAGGAACGGACAGCACTAGCTTGGGCCATGCTTGGGCGAATTAAATGATGTCACATGTTGCGTTGATATGAAGCTTTAAAGGGACTCTAAAGTTGAAAGATGTGAGAAATATGCATGTAAATTTAAGTGAATCATATACGGATAAAACTTTCGGTTGCGAAATCGTATTTTCAAAACTTAAAAACTGCTGTGATCCCAATAAATTCAACACAAATAACAAATTTATATTCCTCAGCAATTCATATGGAAAGGATAAACGATAGATTTTGATAACAACTGCTGCAAGGAAAACAGAGCAGCCTTGCATACCACATAAATAAAAAAGCTTATCTAAAAAACAAAAAATTAAGAAGAAGAAACCTTCGTAGAAGAAACAGAAAACATCATCCCTGAAAAATGACTCGCACAAGGACCAGAATGTAAAACTTATAAAAAAATGTGAGAAAATTAGTGGTTTACTGTACCCTTCCATTGCTTTGTTTTTTTTTCAAAATCAATTTGAGCCGACTTTGACCACTGGACGTGATTTTTCGTAAGTGTGGAAGATCAATTTCACCATTTCTGCGTGCAGCTATTTTGCAAATTATCCCTTTGAATAAATTGCCGCACTGCGAGCTAGACTGTTTGATTCATCCCATAGATATTCAATCGATTAATAACACGTTGACTGATGAAGAAAATAAACTATTTTTGAGCAAGTATGCAGCAGCCATTCTTGAGCAATGTAAGCTTTGCCTTTAGGGTTTAGCCTTCTGAATGTTTTAATTAATCTAAAATGCGCATTTACGCGACTGTTCTTCTTAACTTTTCTTCAACAAGATCGAAATATCGACGGAAATCCATTACATCATTGACAAATACTGATATTAACGCCGCTTATCATCCCCCAATCATGAAACTGCCGACCCTTTCCTTTACTGTAGGTATGAGAATCATTGGATCATCGGGTTCCATCCACCGTTGGGTTTGCTTCACACCACAAGTAGGGCCACCCGCACTAACACCTTATGCTGGTGAAAATTTCGTTATTCCAACACCTAACTTCCTTCATTATAAATTATTCAGCGGAATATAATCGTTTTTTCCTATTCAACCCGGTGATGAATAGTCTTTTACGTGCAACAAGTCCCATGTATAGAGCATTTCACAAAACTCGTCGAACTTTTCACATCTCATTTAAACTCTGCGAAAATACACAATTTTCAATACATTTAATTTAGTATTTTCCT
This sequence comes from Stratiomys singularior, assembly GCA_954870665.1. Lineage (NCBI taxonomy): Eukaryota > Metazoa > Arthropoda > Insecta > Diptera > Stratiomyidae > Stratiomys > Stratiomys singularior. The sequence goes on from OX940879.1 coordinate 17,183,698, forward strand.
CAATTTTCGAGAGTTGACATTTGGAACTTAAAGGACTGTGTTTGACAGCTATTCTGCCTTAATCTTTATAGCTCCGTGCTCAAAACCCTGGTACGATCTGAACACATTACTGAAAAGGTCTGAACACATGTCTGAAATGGTCTAAAAACATGTCTGACACATGTCTGAAGTTTGCATTGTAGCGAACGCAGCTCTTGAATTTGGAAACTTCTCGATTTTTTAATCCGAAATGAAAGGCTGGTAAAGTACAAAGTGAAAATCGGAGAGAAAAAATGTACAAAGCGAACCCAATAATCCAACTAATTTAAATGTTCAAAACATATGAAACCGATGACTTTGCAAAGATACAAATGTCAGACACCTTAAAGAGGAGGCTGAATAGACTTGAAACATTCTTCTGTTCGTCCAAAGGTTTTAAGGATGAAAGTATAAAGACTAAGGTAGAATAGAATTGGAACATATTTCTACTTTTCATGTTCAGAATTTATCTAATTTCTGCCACAGTGTCACCTACCTCCTACCTACCTCATTAAATTTGAAAATTGTACCATCATAAGGCAATATAGAAAAGTTCTACGACTGAATGCGACGTATTTTTACATTCTCCCAACTCAGTAACGTCGCCTAATCTTCACAGCTATTGTTAACACCAGTACGTTTTATTTTCTACTCAGGATAGTTGTTTCTCTTTCTATATACAGCCCTCCGGAAGAGTCAACGCTAATTAGTAGTGACGCTATTGCTTCAAGTACCAAATGTTCTTCAACTGCAAAACGGGCTAAGGAAAAGCTTAAAGATGGCAATCATGAAAAGTTGATTGTTAACCTATTATCCTTTTTGTCAAGGATTTATTGTATTGCGTTAAAAAATTTAGTCATTATACCAACTTCTTGGAAAATCCCTGATATTCCCAAACACTACCCTTTGCAGCTGAAACGCGAAGCAGTGAAGTTTCAGTATCATCATTATAATCATTAGCACCATTGATAGCGCAAGATACCAAGTTGAGCCTTGTAATTCAGAAAAAGAAAGCTTTCGTACTGATCCTGTGACGTTTTTCGCCCGTTCCTTATGGATAGTAGACTTTTGTTGTTAGCTTCTAGTTTATCTTAGTTGGCTTTCATACTGAATCCTTTTGTAAAATTCTATCTTTCAGCAATCGCTTGTGTATTCAATTAATGACCAATATTTACATAGGCAGAGACAAATAAGCACAAATTGGTTGTCTTTAAAGAAGTCTCAACATGCAGATTAAGATTTTAACAGTCTAAGAAATCGCTTTTTGCCATGGAGGTTCAAACAAGTTTCCGTAAATTTATGCAAAGGCTAGTGATAGCTTCGTATACCTTTACTTTTGGTTTGGTAGCTTCCATATTGTGTTGTGTAACCATGCGAAGAGAATTGATCCATCTTGTGTTCACATAAATACAATTATTTTTGAGCTACGATCAATGCCCGATTTGAAAAACAATATTTGATATTATCCATCCAGATTATTTACGACCGTACCTACGAAGTCGGTCTGGTGCTCGAACACACTCGAATACACATGTGTTGACCTCCTCTTAATTTTTTTATTGAGACACAATCACTCAACTATGCTATAAAAGTGGAAAAATTATTTTCACATTAATTTAAGCTCAGAAAGCTAGCCAGCGCGATCTTGCCACTCACCTCTGTCGTTTGCTTTGCAAGCTCTCTATCGTTCAAAGCTTGCTTTATTTGCTACATGGAATATCGGAGGATGAGGTAGCAGTTTGGAGCCTAATTTAGCCGTTGCTGCGGCGGCGATATAAGTCAGCGCGCTTTCATGGTGTAAGAGCACTTTTCGCAAAATTGGGCCTTTTTTCTGCAATTCGGTGTCCAATCGGACCAATGATTTTGCATAGTAGAGCCAAGTAGACATTTTGCCCTTGTCCGGGAAGTCAATACAGAACACACCTTGTGAATCTTAGAAAATGGTGGCCATCACCTTTCCGGAGGTGTCTGAAGTTTGCATCGTCGCGAACGCAACGCTGTCAAATATTTCACTATTTCTTTTCAGTACATGAATAAGCTGACATTTATACTTGGTAGAGTACAAAAAAAATCAAATATGCGAATAAAATTTACCAAAATTTTAAATCTAATTATTCAAAAAACATACAAAAAGTGGAAAAATTAGAAACCGGTGCGTTTGCAACGATGCAAACTTCAGACACCTCCTTTCCGGCCGGTAGGACAATTTTCGCCTTCTTCGGAGTACGTTTGTCTGATGAAGTTCACTCTAGCGACTGTTACTTGGTATCTAGTCTGATTCAGTGGACACATATTTCGTCGAAAGCACAAAACGACGTCAAAAACTGCTCTGAAGTGGTCTCAGAGCGAGCAATCAGAGCAACCATCGTGTCGACAGTTTTCCGATTCCCCAAAATTTCATGCATGATGTTATCCAAGCGGTCATTTGAGATGCTTACTGTCTCAGTAATCTCGCGCACCTTTAATCGACTAGATTTCTGCCAATACGAGATTGTAGATATTTGTCACGTTATCCTCTGTGGTAACCGCATTCGGTGCACCTGAGGATGGCTTATCAAAAACGACGTACAATTACGTTGAAACTCGTTAAACCATTTTTTTTACAATCGCCATCGCAGGAGCAGAGTCATCGTAAACTTCATTTAAGCAATCTTTGATTTCGCTGCGCAATTTCCCTTCCAAAAACAACAGTCGAATCAACGGTTGATATTGCTCTTTCTTCATTCCTGTAAAATACGCGGACAACCCGCTTCCATACGCGATCGAAACAAAACTATCCGTCCAATTCGCCTGAAAATTTGACATTATCAGTCTACGAGAGTGTACTGTACTACCTCATACTTGTGGATTTCTCTTGCGATAGCGGCGCCATCCAGTGGTGAGTAGTACTTATAGCCTTCGTACTTGATAGATCGAATCATCGGGAGTATCAAAACTAGGACAACGTTCTTCCAGCAAACGAATAGCGCGTTTATCCGTCGGAACATATCGTCTACGAAATTATTTTTTCCAAAGGATCAAAGATTTAGCCAAAATAAGAATCCGCAGGAATATCCCAACCTTATTATCGTTATAGGTTCCTAATCACTAAATAAGAACGAGGACACAAAGTTCAACAGAAGGCTATTAAAATAAATTTTGTTAAGCTTCCTTAAATTCATGAAGATTGAATTTATTTGCTTTGATTTGTAACGTTCCCCTTGAGATAAAATAGATACCTAATCCGTACTCATACTTTTGTCCGTTACTGTGTACCACTGCAAAATTGAGTGGTAATAAGCAGGTTGTTACGAGAAAATACCAACAGTGATAACATGCTAACCTGATTTAACTTTTTCACAGAGTGTATCCGTGCATCTTCATCACTTTAGTTAATTTGATTCAGCATCAGATTTAATTCACTTTAAATGTTAAACATAGCGAAAAGAAACCTGAAAACTTTATATTGTGTCTAGTTTCACATGTGTAAAGAATAATTAGTACGATAATTTTTAACTACGCTCGTTTCTAAGTAATAAACTAGAAATCGGTTATCGGTTAGTTGTCTTGCATGAATCATGCATGCTTTAATACAATGAATATGTAAGTATGTTATCTCGAATTTTTATCGTTAAAAAAATTGGCCTTCGGTAAATTTCAACAAGTGGCAAATTTAATAGAAATGTGGGGAAACAAGTTAAGATTAATTTTAGGGAATTTCTTAATTAATTTACTTAATTTACCTGCCAGCTATTATAAACCAAATGTGAATGGAGCGTTAGACCATCCTCAAGAAGAAGCAAATTACCTTGAATATATTGCTACGTCTTTAATTAGTCTCACTAACTAATTTGATTGTTGCGCAGTTGCTTCGGATTCATGCCCATGAATTGCGCCAATAAAAAAACTCGTTACGAAATTTCTCAGCATTATCTACAAAAAAATCGAATATTTCCTCCTGGTTTTAGCAGTAAAGTAAAAAGTTTCGTCAATTTTACAAGAATGAATCAACCTTTCGCGTGGAATGTTGAACAACATAATGCGTTTTCAGTATTAAAAACCTGTTTCTGCAATGATCTAGTACTATCGTACCAAGATCCTGATGAAAAATTCATCTTAGACACTGATGACTGAAACTTAGACTTGATAACTTAAATGTTATCCAAACCCGAGCAAAATTATTTGATGAATAGAAAAGGATTATCCACAATCTTTAATTATCTTCAGAAATATATTCATAGATATTTGTCTGTTTTTTTCTTCTTTTACGGTAATTTTTCACTTCAAGAATCCGGAAGGATATTTATATGAACAGACAGAAAGATTGCAAAGTAATGTCTTGATAAAGAAAGATCATGAAAAAGCACACTATAGAAATACAGATGATCTCTTAATTAGGTCATGTCAACATTTTTCAGAAACCCATAGGATACTCTATTGGGGTCCTTTTCTTGAATATTTTCCCAGAAGAAGAAGCATCTTATTAGGTCTTTGTTTAACGACAAGTAAATTCAATAACACCAAGATGACCTGAAATCGAAGAGCATCTTTAGATCAAAAAGTTAAGGAAGGAATCCAAGTTATCAAAGGAACGCTTCTACAAGTCCAATAAAATTATCATACTCGATTTCGCAGAAAACTTTACATATTGTATATAGTCTCTGCGATAAACCCAAAAAAACCGAAAACAACGATTTTCATAGTCTTTGGCTCGTTCATCGTTCATTCTACATGCATCGCAGAGATGATGGGGTCCAAAAATTCAAAAAGAACGAAATTCTGGAGGAATACCAAAAAAGTCCAGTAGAAAATATTGAGGCATCAACAAAATTATCGCAAAAATTCAGAAGCGATTTTTTGAAACATTTTAAACATTGAAAACATTTTAGGATACCAACTGAAAGAATACGTGGGCCATTCAAATATGAACGAGCCTTTTGCTTCTGAGGGCTTAAGAAGTTGGTGGAGGTAAGCCAAGGGTCGGAGAGGGTTAGGAAGGATCCCTATAGATGATTCGAAGCGAAATTGACAGTTGGACCGATTTCTTTAGTTGCTCTCAAAATGAGAGAAAGAAAAGTTCATCCTTCGTAAAGCATCATAATAAAGTTTTTAACAAAGAAAGACGTTAAGCCAGCTGATATTCCGGATGGATTGCGTCCAAAGTTTAGGGAGGATGCACTTTCATGGCCATGAATGAAAAGCTGGTGCGTCGCATTTTAAGAAGGGGATGAAAAAGTGGAAAATGTGCGTCATGGAAGACGCCGCAGCTCCAATATTACGCCTGAACTCAATAGAAAAGGGTAATCAGTGATGAAAAAATCCACCATCGTCTGAGGCCACCTTATATTTCGAAACATCTTGACAAAGCGGATTATATGTCTGCTTGCCCAAAACATAAAAATGCGAAACTCAAAGTTTGTCAGAGGCTTCTTGCTCGTTTTCAAGATGAAGACCAGGCTTTCTTGCCGCGAATTGTGACGTGTGACGAGACGTCAGTTCGGCTCTACACTCCCATATAGGGGCTAGTATGGAGTGGAGAAGAAAGGGGGAGCCAGGACTATCAAAAGCCAAAACACGCTTGTCAGCCGGGAATGTTATGTCAATTGTTTTTTGGGACTCTCAAGGAATTCGCTCATTGATTTTTTTCATGATCGTCGCTCAATCAACGCTGCCTATCATTGTGGCGTTCTTGTCCAAGTTAGAGCTGCTTATCGGTCAAAAAAAGCGGTCTACCCATCCGAGATGTCCTGCTTCTGCATAACAGTGCAAGACCGCACACTCCGACCCAAACAAATTTCTTTTCTATGTAGTAAAATAATAATAAAGTATATTCTCTTCTTAAATGTAAAATAAATTTATTTTTGGAAAAGGTTCGTTTATATTTGAATACTCTTCGAAGCAAGAGGAGCCGTGAGACTTGATCTCACCGAGCATCTTAGTGTTCTTACAATCTCAGAAAAGAATTTCTAGATTTCGCAGCTAATCACTAGCTTCATTACGACGAATTTTTCACCTACCTCGACGATAAAGGGTTCACTCTAAACTTTTTTGGTACCATCACTTTATATCTATCCATTGGATTTATTCAGACATGGGAGTATTTGTGTATTGGAGAACTTGGGTATCGAAGACTGAATTACTGCATGAAAATACTCTATAGATTTACAGACAAGTTTTGACTTTTACGTCACCTTGCTTTTTGACACCTTGTATTTACGTTCCTATTTAGTATCACTAACCGAGTAACCTTTGATGATGCAACCCCTGAAACTGCGGTGATTTGATTGATTTCGTTAGATTTCCCTCTCCTTCGGGAAAACATGGACCCTTTCTAATACCGAGTTAATACTGGAGTTGAAGCTTTGGCTTGTTATTATGTACTTGAGTCCAAGCAAGACCATTCAATGGCTAAAAAGCCATTGAACAGCCACACCAAACCCAAAAAAGTTCAAAATGTCTACGTCGGCAAGGACGTTACGTTCATTATTTTATCCTTGTTTTATCCGTTCATTGTCTTATACTAAGTATAATGAAAATGGAGCTAAAGAGAAGCTACAGAGCACTTCAATGCACTTCTAGACTATCTAAGGGGTGCAGTGGAAAAGAAAAAGCGAGAAAACTGCCTAAAATTGTGTTTTTTTGCTCCAATATGCTATTTTGTTATTATCATCACAGTATACTATTTTCCCAATCCCCAACAGAAAAAGGACTAGGTACCTTGTTAGTTATCAGCTTCTCAAGATCGTTTCACGTGGCCAAACAATGGTAACTTCCGCAGTTTTCAATCTTTAAGACCTCTAACTCATCAACAAATTTTGTGGATCTCATTGTTCTTCCGTATTCGCAATTGATCTCTTTCCCGATCTCTTTCCTTTTGCATCCTTTTGCCTAGGATGCGACTTTCAAATATATTTATTGCATTTCCAGATGTTTATAACGGGATCCATGTCTCACATCCATAGCATTGCACGGGCTGAATCAGCGCTTTCTAAACTTGAAGTTTTGCTTCTCATGTGCATCTATAAGTGTTTATAACGCTGTAAAGAACGTCTTATATGGAAGCTGGATTTATGTTACATTGTAGCCCATCCTTTTTTGGTTTTTTAGTGCATGGTTTGCAAGATTTCCTCATCAGATATAGAGGCCCGTGATGAGGTTCTACAAGCTACAATTCGGTTCAATTTATTGATTAGCGGCCATTTTGTGTCAAAAACAAGTTTCCTGATCATATATTCCTAGCCATATTTAGTTAGTTAAAAAGCAATGGATCAAGTTCATCTCCCTGCTTCGATCCAATCTTTATGTCAAAAACCATAAGTCAGTTGTTTGTTTTTTCGGCCAAATGATTTTGTCGATGATAGTGACATTTTGATGAGATATACTAGTTTTGCTGGGATGTCAAAATTAAGCGTCATTTGTTCGGAAAGTTACTGTCATATTTTTTTTAAAGATCACAAGAATTTGGTGAATTAGATGTTGAACCTGGGCATAAACTACAGCGTAAATAGCGATTTTGAGTTCAAGCAGCTTTTTGAATGTTTTTTGTGTTATGCAGAGTAGTGATATGTCTCCATTATTTTTAGTATTTATTCTGAACGAGGGTTTTATTGAATTTCTCAATCATGTCTGAATGAAACTGTGGACTGTGTTTTGCGGAGCTGTCTCCAGTCTTTTATCGTGTTAAGTGGATCCGTGCTAAAGCAGTGTAGTGTTGTGTCGGATAACTTGTTCTAATGTTCTATGCTATATCATTAGGGTTGAAGTTAAACTGGCAGGAATCAAACTCGGACCTGTGCTTTTCGGACCAAAATATTAGCGTAACTCTTAAAGATAGGCATAGTTAAATGAAAATCACATCCGTTTTCAGACAGATGGGTCTAGCTCAGCTCAAAGGCAGTGTCTTAGTTTTCAGCACTACACCAACTGGAACAATTAGAAGTTTCGCTTGAGTATCTTTCCCAAGACTTGAGTATCTTTCTCAGTAGAGCTCTCAATTATTTTAGTAAAGGTTAAATTCGTAAAATTAAATATTTAAATAAGTAAAATTCGGTTTTCTTTTACAAAAATTCTTATATTTAGAACAAATAAAACCGAGAGTTATTTTTTTAAGGAGAAATGGAAAAACTTAGAGAGTTTGAATTTGTTATGAGTACAGACACCAGAAAGAAATGCCTATAGCTTTGTTTGGTTGGAGATGAGATTTTCAGCGAAAATATGCAATTTGCATTATTTTCCACCGAGCTACATGCAATGAATTATTAACACACACTTTCTTCTGTTATTGCTGGAAATGCATTTCTCATTGACCTGAATCAGCAGAATATTCACCAAGTGGACTCGCAAGTTGTTTACATTGCATATATGAAATGTTTTACAAAACGTGTTTCGAGTAATAACAAATCAGTCTTATAAAGTTCTTTGTTTCTAATTGCATTCGTATAGATTTTAACTTAATTGGTCAACGTTTCACAATTGGTTTCACTTCCATCGACTGAAGATGACATCATTTAGTTAATATGAAAATAGTAAATTTTATGTGATATCCAAACCATGCATAGTTCGAGAATATTGTAATATATTACTAATTATTCATTTATTTTATAACTTTCCTGTCGTGTCTCCGGGTTTTTTTATCATTCTAAATATTTTATTCACGTACTTAGTATACTACTTCACCTTGGTTTTGATTTATATTGGTGTAATAAAAGCTTGCACGGATATATAATTTGAACCTTTGAAATTTGTAGATAATTTTATTGATTTCCAAATTTCTTATCTAATCACGTTAATTGATTATCTTGTTAGCTCATAGATCGCATTAACCATTCAAAGACTGTTTCTGACTTCTGAAAATGAATTGGTTTATTGAATCCGATTAAAGTGGACAACGTATTTTTATTTTCAGTTTTTATATGTTACCATGCTTAATTAGGGCATAGTGATTATGCTGAAATATTCAAGTACAGAATAAGAATCCCCAGGGTAAACTGAGCAATAAATCAAACAGAAAATTAAATTATAATTTGCGAGCGACGTTTTTATGTTCGTTTTTGATGTCTCACCTTAGCATAATGTAAAATAGGTCCGCAGGTTAAGTCCAGCGTTCTGTACACAATCTATTACATATGGTTTGTTCCAATCAACATGTCTTCAAAAACAATTTTTTATGCTTTACGTACTTCGTTTACGTTAATATATAGAGACGCAATGTGCGTTGTATTATCAAAAATAGTTAGGATGAATTTAATGTGGAACCTATGTCGCCACAATTTTTTATCATTCCCGATTTTCATGTGCGCTGTGTCGCTAGCTTCAAGAAATTTATAATTTTTGTTAAATATCAGCAAAAATGACAAAAAAGACAAGGTATAGAAGTTGTCAAAAAGTTAACACGAAAAAGCGAACCATTCCGGACCCAGTCGAGGTTGGTATACGTGTATATTGGAAAACCTACCGAATAAATGTCTATCTATTAGTTTACCACCCAAACTTATTAATCCATACTCCAAATCATTTGAAAATAGTATCCGTTTGTCAGTCCTCTTTCAACGGCACCATGCATCTTTTGAGGCGAGTATCTTAATTTTGACAGAGGAAGGCAACATTTTTATGTTTCTACTCTTATACTCTTGGGCTGCCAAAATCTGCATGTTATGTCCTTATTTTTCTACTAAAAAAAGATTTTGAAAATTTAAAGATATGTTTATCGATCAGCGAAAAAAAACAAAAACGGTCTTTTTGAGAATTTTTTTCAACTGATGTTGGGTCGTAGCGTTTTGCTAACCCGTCAAATTTGTCATGTATTTATTCTTTAGTTTAAATTTTTTACAATATTTTTTTATGTTTTTGCGTATTTTTTCTTGTAGCCTTTTTCTGGTTTTTATGTTGTTTTTTTATATTAAACTTTTTTCTATTTTATACTGCTTTTTTGAAACATGTAGTACAGATTTTGAACTTCTGTAGTATCGGGTCAACACTCTTGCTCTTTCGATAAACTTTTGTAAGTCTTCGAAGCTTTTATAGCATTTCGCCGTAGTTGTTCGGAGAAGGAGCCGATCATCCTCAGAAAAGTATACAAATTGACAAAAGTCGCTCTCGCACAACGACTCATAATAATATTTGTGATAGCTTTCATTTCACAAAATACTCAATTTCAGCAATGCTCACGGTCAAAAATCAATTAAATTAAAAATTAGCAAAATTAAATGGAAGTAATAATTTATCATGAATCCTTACTAAAAGAAAATGATCTTTTGATCCAGTAATACCCATATGCATCCATTATCAACGAATTAAAACCGACTTTGCCTAAAAAAATGAATATTGACGGAATACAGATCCTGGTAGAAAGGTACAACATCTCCATGACAAAGGAATACATCTCCTTGAATGGGATTAAAACGGACTTAGTTTATACACTAAAGGAGGCCAAAACCAGTCACTGGTAAGTCACCTACAGAACCATCGGTCTAACGTCTTTTATGTTTAAAATGCTGGAACGTATATCGAAAGGATATTGTCTTAAGTTCTTGCGTTTTTTCATTTCTAGACATTATATTTCTCCTCTCTTCCAGAAAAAAAAATAAAGAAACATGAATGCTCTCATTCTTCTCCACGCACTTGGTTACCTACGCGCCTTAATCGTTTCATTACAGTGATTATCTATGTTTACACTCAAACCTTCCGCATATTGCAACATGTGGTCACAAACGAGTGGGATTTTCCACCATCTTCTTCATCTGAAATTTCTTTTGCCAGATGTGAAAAACTTTCAAGTCTTCCGACACGGTTGGTTCGGTGACCATAGTCTGCTTATCGCGCATCGAACAGGCCCTTTTTGTCTTTCGACACGGCCGGAACATTCAGCACCTTCTGTTTTCCGCGCGTCGTGACTTCCACTCGATAATTGAGCACAATAACGTGGTCCTTAGGAGGCCTAGGGACAGACCGTGTATGTCATCGTTCGTTTCCCGGGACTCCAGGTTGGAGTTACTGAGACGAAGCTGCAGAATTTCGTACTATGTGAATTTCCAGACCCAACTTCCTGAAGTGACGAGATGATCTTCCCAAGCGACCAGGATCCATTATCTCTACCATTGCATGTTCAGACCAGGACAGCGCTCATCATAACACTATGCTTCGTCAGAGATTAGTAAGTGAATTAGATTAAATAAGAGTGTGTTAACAGTTCCACCTCGCGTTTGCCTAGAAACTCAACTCACAATCTCCGGATCCTTAACAGATATTACTAAACACCGTGAAAGTTAATGTACTGTGTTACAACAAGAACGCCAACTCGCTAGAAGGCTCTACAGAGGTGTGGGCAAGTTAGAGAGGATGGCAGGATTTCACACTGCATGAAATGGTTGGCAAGATAGTGGCGGCACTGCATGAAATTTTGGGCAGGATAGAGAGAGACCTGGCCGACGAAAAAACATTAAAGTAGCCTTCATCGACTGTAAGGTGCCTTTAATAATGTCGAAGTAGAAAGTTAGGTGGCCGCTTTTAGGCAGCAATGATATGAAATTCACCCTTATATAAAACAGTGCATGGTGGAACTGCTAACTTCAAGAATGATTCTAACCGCAGGAAGAGGTGGGTCCTTAAAGTAGTGGATGCAAATGAGTACGCCACGAAGAGAAATTGTGCATCTTTGTCATGGGCACTCATAACCAATCAAAAAGTCAAAGACTGAAATACAAAAAGATTTCGGACGATTGCGCATGCTTATGATCTTATAAAACTATGATAAATCCCCGGAAAGGATATACAGGTTGATACGGATATATTCGTCATACATAAAAAGAAGTACCCAAACGAACTGAGTGTATCAACGTTTGTTTGAAAACAAAGCATTTATCATGCTTGGGATTATATATTACCAAAATAATTCACCTTGCATTTTTTAAGCTTAGTATTATGTATCACACCTTGAAGCACATCGTTAATTTCTTAGCTAGTCATAACATGACCAGGTTCACTATTCTGATATGTGAAAAGAATTTTTCCTGAGGGATCCACGATGTACATACCTGTGCATCGTCAGCGATATCCTCGCAAATTCCCATGGTGGATGTTCGATCATGGGACCGTGCTGATATTGCTGACAAATCAGTAATGTTAAGTATAAAATAGAATTGTTAGTAAAATAAATTATTCAGTTGTTCATTAGAGTCAGAGGAGTTTTTTGTAAAGCGAGCTTGACCACATTTCCTCGTGAGGTATTGAACCGAAATTCATTTAGAGAAAAAGATAAAGACAAATTTTGAATCTGGCTTTCGCATTAAAATCAAATCAAGTGGCTAAAGAAAATACTTTAGCCGCTATATAAACATTATTGGTGACCCCGACGTGATCAAAAATGTTTTCTGGCCTTCTTCTAGCTTCCAGAATTTTTCCAGTTCTGCATCTAGCTTTTGGCTTTCAGTACGGTACATTCGGATGGCTGATGTGTCGTTATTTGCTTTACCACGTAAGCATCCGCCTGTGTCTTGTAGTTCGTCTCCTTCGGTCCGAACTACAAGTGTTTTTTGAACTGCTTGCATGCGTATATTTTGTGGTTTCATTGCAATTTTTACATATCCAGGAGAACGTTTGACTTGTAGACACAAACGCTGATAGTTTCTTGGGTTCATGTTTAATGCTGGGACGCTTTGCGTTTCCCAAGGCCTCCAAGTCCTCGAATCTTAGTTCTAAAAATGCAGCTCCCGTGGGGACTTGAGTGATTGTTCATACAAGTTGTGTCGTATCTAACCTTTTCAGCAAAATATGAATCAACATAGGGTCCCAGTTCGTTGATTCAATTTTTATGTTCCTCAATCCCGACATGCATTCTTTGGTAATATCATGGCGCTGCTTGATTGATACAGCCGAATCAGGCAGGATAGTTGGTTTTGATAGCAACCTCTCAAGGAAAGTAGTTACCATTAGCCTTTTGTTATCGTAACGGTTTCGAAGAACAGTCCAAGCGTCCTTATAGTTTTCATCCAAAACCGGCATATATTTGCTCAGTCGTTCTGCCGCTCCCGTTACGTTGATCTTCAGGTACCATATTATTTGGGCATTCCCAAAAGGCTGCGAGTCGATTATTTGATGAAAGATATCGTGAAAGGATGTCCATTTTCCGTAATCTCCATGGAATTGCGTAATGGATATGTCTGGAAGCCTGATGTGTGACTGTAAGGGAACGAGACCATGTTGCCCTGCTCAGCCTTGGCCTTGTTGATGGAAAAAAATATGAGGACGCCTTGTATGCGTCTTGTCTTGTAAACATTTTTGGTGACTCTGACGTGATTTTTTTTAAAAATCAATTTCAAGAAAATATTCTTCACAGATCAGAATTTTAAGAGGATTCGTTCGGTATACTATACCTTTGTAGTTTTGCTTTTATTGTCAGTGCTGACTAGTTGCTCTTGGGTCAACTATAATGGAAGAATTGGTAAGAGAACAAGATCAAACCAGCTTTGAGAATTGAAAAATTTATCAATCTCAATAAAACTCCATTACTTTAGTCGAATAACGTTTGATCCGGTGTTTCTTTGAAGTTTTAGTGCCGCACTTACTTATGTAATGTTTTAAGGAAAAGCTCATACCAGAGGAAGTGAATCTTATTTAGATCTGAGTATGCGCAGGTGTAAAAGGAAACAAAAGAGCAGACGAACTAGCAAGGAATGGTTCAGGCAGTTGTAACGCAGTAGGAATAAACTAAATTAACGTCAGTCTAGCAATAGTGACAAATGAGTTGAACCTATCACTCTTCAAGGAAATAGATTCGGCTGGAAATGGCTAGAACGAACGCTGTATAAGCCAAGCCATTTGGTTTTACTCTTAAAACAATGAGAAGGAACGGAAAAACATGAATCCTATTAACATTACATACAGGACGCTCTAGGTTACCATACGAAAGGACGGGGCACCCAAACAGTCGATACATGCCGTGTCTGCAGATAGGACCTGGGTTGTGTGGAATTCTTTTTTGAAGATTGTCCGAATCAAACTAATAAGTGCTGCACGCCGTTGCGCCGGAATCATACAGAACAGTTGAAATAACTGGACATCAGAGGATTAGAGACTTTTCTTGACATCTTACTCCTCGACCGGCACTGTTGAAATGTAAGTCCATCCATATAGGAACTGGAAAAGATCCAGCCAATGATCTTCCTGGGCACCACTGGATGCATTAGGATCTCTCTGACAGCTACAATTGAAATAATGCTCGACAAGATGCCCATGGATGAGGATATAGTGGGTATGGATCATTTGCGAAGACTGAACGGTATACAGAAAGCTAACGATCAATTCGGGCATTTGCTAAATCTAATAATAGATCCCGGAAGCTAATATTAATCAGAATAAGAAAAATCACGTTTTCGGTGATATTTCCTTTCGAAAATTGTAAAAAAAACTAAAAAAAAGATTCGAAAATTTTAAAGTCCAGTTGTAGAAAGGTCCTTAAAACCAATATTCTACGTGACTTGGATTAGTTTTTTTTTGTTTTTGTTTTGATGGGATCGAGAAACCAGAGATCAGCCAAATTCCAATGCTGATCGAGTCAAACGTCGAATCAGTGGAAGATCCTGGACTAAGTCATCCTGAGTTGAAGTTGTCAGACTTCTACGGTTGATATAATCATTGAATTTGATATGGGTTCGTTTTATTGGCATGAATAGGAAAAACTTTGCAAGCGATACAATTAATTTGATTTAATTTTTGTAATATAAAATGTTTGTAATTTTGATTCGCGTATTATAGATCTCAGTAAAAGATAGATCGTAAAGATTCAGGTAGTGCTTTAGGTTTAGATTTAGTAAAACGATTTAATAAAAATTTAGATTTTCGTTACTTTACCATTGTCATCTTCAAAGGATGAAATTTCATGTCTTTTGGCTAATCTTATGTTGCCCATAATGCAATTTTCATCTGAATTGAATCTTACGTAATATTTATACATTATTATAAATATTATTGAAGTTTCAGAAGATAGATGAAATCAGAACTGTGTGATGGTCTGTAATCAGTGCTAGATTCTTTGTTAAACGGAAATCTCAACCAAATGTTTGACATACTCAGCCGGTAATCACAATATGTTTACATAAGCTAATAGAGTTTATTTTGGGTAGAATTCAAGAAAGAATTATAAACAAATATCCACGTTCAGCGGCATCTTATGCTGAAACTAGCTGTACAGCGTATTAGAAACGTCCTCCATGAAATGTTTGTTGGGTCATGAAAATATCGCATCAACGCACTATTTATTCTGGACATTGTTTCTGCTTTTCGGACTAATTATTATACGCTAATTAAAATTTGAACCTAGTTTGTGTCTCGCAAAACGTTTTCAAAAACTAACTCTGTCGTTGTCGTATCAAATAGGCTAGGAAAAGTAAAAAACAATTATGGCATAGGTCACAGACCTTATCTCACCTAGTTTGCTTATTAACACACTTATCCACACCAATAATCACTTAATAAAAATGATGCATCCCTGGATGAACCACGTAAGTGGTCGCTAATCATTTTCCGATTACATAAAAAAATTCCGAGGTCGGTGTTTTGATAGACTCACAATAAGCGATATTTGTTGTTAAATTTATTAAATAACTGAAATTTATATAAATAATATATTTCAAATGAAAACTCTACTGTTCCTGTTGTTGGACAGAATATTACAAGGAGATACATGGAAATAAATAGCAGTACCTAACGCGATAGTTATTCCATCATTTTCCATGAACATTCAGGTATTGAGTTATTAATTGCATTGATTGATACCTCCCGATTCGTTTCCTTTTCCTTGGGTTCCCATAAATTCACTGAACGCCGTAGTAGAAACTAATTCCCAAAGATCTTCTAGAGTTTTAATGGACGATGATAGATATAAATTTGACTTTCGACTTGGCTACTTGCGCAGCAAAAATTCAAAACAATCAAATATAGTTCAGTTTGTTAATTTAGTGGTTTGTTGAAACAAAAATAAAATTGTTAGTACTATCAATAACCTTTAATCTTATGTGAATTCTGATTAGTCTTACGACGCAATAACTAGACTTAAGTATTTCAAGATTAACATGAAAATGGAAATTTACAAAGAACAATATCGTAAGTTGAAAACAAATGTTATTATCTCCTCATAGATTCTTTCTATAAATATATTATTCCGCATTATTAATTTTGAAAATAATAAATAAAGTTGTTAAATTATTTTGATGAATTCAAAGCGTCATTTCTTTTGATTCGCAGGTCGCTTGTACTAACTGGAAACGAGTACTGATGATAATGACCGGGGCATGGCAAAATGGCACAGATCCTTTGGTGATTCCAGCATCTCTAGCCCACTCTGTGGGAATGTAAGTATATTTTTATTATCTGATTATTCCATAAGGACGCTCCTTAATTTTTTGACACTAATACCGAGACTTGCCTAGACCCCTTTTTAGTCCTGCGTAATTTATAAAGCAGTCTACTCTCTTCATAATTTTCAAAAAATTCTTTTTATAGTATTTTTGGAATGTTTATGTAAACAGACATATCGTATTGAAATTTTATAAAGATCACAGCAGTCTAACTGTATTTTTGGGCAACTTTCATTTTCTAACCGGAGCGTGCTAATCCGTTCCGCACGCAGCGGAGCTGCCTACTTAGCTTTCTTTGGCTAGAGTAACAGCTACTCTAGCCAAAGCTGAGTTATTGTAATAGTATCCCTACTTAAATTTATTGAGTTCAGACCCCTCATTCTGAGTATGGCACATTTAAATGTCAACTAAAGAGCTGAAGGGAGCTGAAGGGAGCTGAAGGTTACTGAAACCAGTGTAACAGCGCTCTCTCAATATCAGTCTAGTTTCAAATTTTGACACAACAACATCTCCGTTCGTGATTTCTATAATGGACAAGAAGATCTCCGAACAAAAATCTGCATGTAGACGACCAGGTTCGAAACCGAAAAAAAGAGACATAATATTCCACAGAGTACGTGTACAAGAGCTCGAGGCAGACACAAGTCATGACAGTACATCCGCGAAGAAGTTGCAAAAATCAAAAGATCCAATTTTTGATGTACACGTTGATCAAACGGCAGGATACAGTTTTATTAATATTTGCCTGGTATTTTCAACGTTACAGCTGTATCTAAAGTGTAAAGTATGTGATAAAGATGTTTCTATTTCGAAATATGGGCAACGAGGACTTTCCAAAGTATATTGATTCCATGTCCGTTGATTGCGACTAGATACGAGATCAATCGACGTACGACGTTTGTTCAAAAAGTATCGCGAATTTCATGTTTTTTCAAGAATTATTTATTTATTCATGAATATCTATTTCCTCCCCTTGAAAGTAGTCCCCGTCAGACATTATACACTTGTGATAACGTTTTTTCCAATCCTCGAAGCATTTTGAAAAATCATTTTTTGTGATCTTGTTCAGCTCCTCCTTCGATGCCGTCTTTATCTCCTCAATCGTGACGTAGCGTCGTCCTTTCATGGGCCTCTTCAGTTTCGGGAACAAGAAAAAGTCACAGGGGGCCAGGTGTGGGGGATACGATGGCTGCGGCATTATTAGAGTGTTTTTTTTTGGCCAAAAATTCGCGCACAAGTAACGATGTGTGAGCAGGGGCATTATCATGGTGCAAAAGCTAAGTTTTGTTCTTCCACAAATCTGTGCGTTTCTGGTGGATTGCTTCTCGCAAATTGCGCATTACTTGAAGGTAATATTCCTTATTGACCGTTCTACCCTGCGGCAAGAACTCATAATGCACCACGCCACTGCAATCGAAGAAAACTGTCAGCAAAACCTTCACATTCGACCGAACTCTCTGTCCCTCTGAGAACATTTTGTACCACCGATAAACGTTGCTTTTGTCCAAAGTAGCTGAATTGAACATTCTGAATGCATCCGCGGACTTTGTTGCGTTCTTCACACAACATTTAATACAAATTCTTTGATCCATTTTTTGGAATAGACGAAAATCGAAGACAAGCTAAAACACGTCCACGCACAATAACTGTCAAAAACTGACTGTACATTCAAAATGGCCGGAATTGTCAACATAAGTGAGGGACATGAGTGCCAACATAACGCCACCAAAAGATCAAAAACCAAACATACGTAGCCCGCGAAAATGCAAAATTCGCGATACTTTTTGAACAAACCTCGTATGATGGATGTTATGTTTTTGATGGTGATTGAATAGTATCAACATGTCTTATGGTCTCATGAACTTAGAAGTGGAATGCTTACCTCTGTTTATTAAAAAGTTATCGATTCGGTTGCCATCGCTGTAAAAAGTGTGTTCGATCTGTTCTGAAGGCTGTTGGGGAAGAAAAACTTTTGAATGCTCAGCGCAGGGAACTCAAAGACGTTTTGACCGTTTAAGGTGACGGTTCTTGGGGAAAAAAGCGAGCATATGCCATTTTTGGCATAGTGGTTTTAATCTATACATATCGCAAAAAAGTTGCGAATGCCGTTGCCAAATCAAGCAGTAAAAAAGTCACAACGGACACTGATAAGTTTGAAGCGCGGTATAGGGCAGACAATAAAAACTTCAGTGCTAATCACTCAAGTAGTGTTGGAAAATTGAGGTTAACGGCATATGTGAAATCGTTTGGCAATCTTTAGACAAGTTTTAAGTGCGGTGTGGATATTACGTGCATCTTACATGTTGCTGAAAGAGTTTTTAAGCGTGCTAATGAAGTTAGGAAATGTCTTATACAGGCAAGAAAAGCTGCGAACAAAAACGATCGACATCCACCAAAAAAAGAGGCAGCTAAAAAACTTATAGTGAAGAATAAGACAGCTGTGGTTCTGAATCCTAGTGCCAATATGAAAAATCTGCAAGACATAATACAGAATTCAAGCATCCTCCTGCGCTTGCTAAAGGTATCCAACAAATTTTGAAGGCAATGTACGAAAATTTGACTAGGCCAGGATTACTTGAAATATATCTCCGAGGAAACACGCAGAATTACAACGAATCTTTCATCAACTGCATTAGTCGATGGCTCCTAAACATATGTTCAACGAAAAAAAAGTGGTAAATATTGCTTGTCAGACAGCTGCTTGCATGTATGACGAATTTTATCAACCAGTATTTTGTAATTTTGTACAGTACTTTGTACAGTTTGTCGTTGATCGTGATGGTGACCGCATACGAGTTGTCAACCGACGTAGCACTGATGCCTTTAACGACGCCAAAACATAGCGCGGAAACGCTATTTTGGACAAAAATGTGCATTTTTAGGAAGAAGAAGGCTTTATCAAAGGATCAACTGGATAAAGATCTCTACGATTTTTCATCAAAAAATAAACTTTAATCGTGTTTTTCTCGAAACAACGTTTTTCGACGCTGCGTTGATGAAATCTCGTGAACTAGAACCGATTTTTACCAGACATCTTTATGACTACAACTATAGCGTAAGTAGGGAGTTTTTCGAAATCAAAAACGTTGAAAAAAAGGATGTTTGTCAATGTTGCAAAATTAAAAACCGCGCTATAGCTATTAACATACTGAACCTAAAACTGTTTGATTTATTTCCGATCAATTATCTCGAAAATTCGACACGTACCCCCTTATTCAAGGACACGTACCCCCTTATTCTTTCAACCAGCATTTCCATTGATAAAAGGTCACAAAATTATTCTCACGATTATTAAAATTTTCTCAAAAAACTAACAAATTATTTTAAAAACATTTAAAATTTTTTTCCCTGCTAAGTGGCTAGACCCCTTAAACAGCCTATTCTATTCATTTAGCTTTTACGCTAACTCGTTTGTTAACACCTCTTGCGAGGGCGGCAACTAAGTTGTTTTGCGCGAATTTCCCGACTTGAACAGAAAGTATTGATGGATTAGTATTATCGGCGGATTTTTTTGACGTTATTTTCAGTAAAATCGTATCGAAATGGGTTGCAAAAATACAAAACGAGAGTACTTATTCTCACATAACAAGAATATATTACCTATGAATTCATTTTGCTGACGCGATTATATTGTAAAAAGCTAAAGATTTTGAGGTGCAGGTTTTCTAAATGCCTTGAGAGGAATGTTGGGTAGTTTATTTATGGAGAGCGCTTTACTAACTTTTTGCTGCTTATATATGCGGAATATGTTATCTTTCTATTCCCCTGGAATAAAGGGCAGTGCATTTGAAATGTGAAGCGGGCTGTGGCGCATGAGTTCGATGACCGCCGACGGCTGCAGTTGCTTCATTTCGGCTGTGCGGTCATAATATAGATCCTTATATAATGATCGTCTCTTCGAGTATTGCTCGAAGTCTAGGCGGAGCCTTTAAATGCCTATTTCAAATCCTACGGTCCGAGAATCCCTTTCCAACCGCTGGCTAAGTGCTGAGCAAACTCTGGGATTCATAAATACTGTTTTCGGTATTTATAATTACTGGGATTTATAATTACCGTTACCATATTACCGTTACCATCCGAGTGATCCAGCTCCATAGCTTCATAAGAAAATGTTTTGTTTTTGTCCAAAACAAAAACTTTTTCTCTCGAAGTCATTTTTTAAAGTTTTGGAAACAGATATTAATTGTTGGGTGCCAGGGCAGCGCTGTAGTGTGGGTGATCCTAAATTCCGTAGCCCACGAGATGGGCCAACGCAATATGACACTTGTGCACAAGCGCGTTCTCACGCACGAGAAGGACATATTTGATCAGTTTTTCTCTTCTTTTTTCTTTTATACAATCTTTCAACGTCTATGATTGAAACGTAGTATTCTCCGGTTATGGGGTGTCCCCATCCGGTTATTCTCGACCCCCATCTAGTGTTGAAATACTTATCTTCGAGTCTATCAAGACGCTTACGTATTTCACCGCTGATTTCGATTCAACAAGTGCGTCCCCAACACTGCTTAGCCTTACTCTCGGGACTTTTTTCCTTGTCCGGATGATCACTTTTTTCAGTGCCAGCTTGAAATCGTGAGCGGTCGTCCAGTCCCTAACTCGCCGCATTAGTGTATTTAGTGTGAGTTGCGCATGGTCGACAGTGCATCCAGCGACTAATGCCGCGACAGCGTCCGCTTACCCGATCAAGTGTGACTCATCCGTCAGAGGAGATGTTCCACAGGTCCGGGCTGAATATGGTGTCTTGAGTGACACCAGAAGTGAGTATCTTCTTTCGGCTACCTTCCTTCGTGTCTAGCATACACAGTGGGCGGTCTTCAGCTGGCGACTCGGGACTCCCTTTTCCCTTACTAATCAGGGAAGTGCCGTCATGTATCCTCAGCGCTGTGTACTGGTGATCGCTGGCCGACTAATCCTCTAGCACTCTTAAATGTTTAATCCTTTGTACTAGGAACTCCGACGCGGATGTCACATCAGGTATGGTTCAGACGAAACCCCATCGATAGAAAGTAGGGGTGCGATCTCTGTTCAAAACGACGATCTTAGATCTGGATATCCAGGATCCGTTTGCCCTGAGCATTGATTAACGCTTGCCCTATTCGATCACTCTAGCCTTGAAGTTTTCCTGCGACGAGTACAAAGCTCTCTATACTCGAAACAGCGTCTTACAAAAAAGGAACAAAGCCAAAGCTTTGTGAATCGCCAAGAATTAAAAACAAAACACTCCAAAGTTGAAGCAAAGTTAAGAAGATTTTGACCGGTTTCTTTGATTATCAAGTTGTTGAGCGCCATGAGTATGTTCCAAGAGGTCAAATGAATACTAAAAAAAATACTAGGTTTGCAATGTTTGTCTACTTTACCACAACAATTCACTGAGCGTACAGCTTTGACAGTCTCCATATAATCCCGATAAAGCTCCTTGCGACATTTGGCTCTTTTTCTTATCGAAAATGGTGTTGAAAGGACATTGGTTCGATAGCAATGACGTCTGGAATTTTTGCAATGCATGAGCTCAATGTATTTCTGAAAACATTCTTCTGGGACTGCTTCAGGATGTGGATGTACGGCTGGGAACATATTGTCGACTCGGGGGGAAACGGGGACTACTTTGAAGGATGTCACTAACCGATTTATAAACACCAACACCAGTACAGAGTTTCGAAGGCAGGTCCATAATTTTAGGACAAACCTCGTATATTTGTCTTTTGTTTTGTTTTATATACTCAGTGTTTGGATTTATCACCTTTTCATTTCCAGAACGCCACACATAGGCATATAAACAACTTTGTATCACCTTTTCCATTTGTAAACACGCTTGGGGCAACCATCTAATTGCAAATCAAATATTCCAGATTATTTTCTATGCGTAAGGAAACAAGACCCAAACCATAACGATAAATTTCGAATTTTCCGCATTCGCTAGTCATCATGTGGTCAAAGTCCGCTGTAAAAAGAGCATTTTTTTACTTTTTGACGGGTTGAAACCCACCATGTTTAGATTTTCGAAATGCAATAAAGTTTTTCCACAAAACCGCTAGTTCTTGGCAACCTTGACTTTCCTTCCTCTTGATTTCTTATGATTGACGTAAAAGTAAATTTAAATAATGACTTCCAGTTCGTGGTGTGTAAGTAAGTAAAGTAGGAACCAAGCACGAGCAGACGAATTTAATTACGCTGAGGAAGTATAAAATTAGATTTGTTCAAAACAATATTAAAGAATCCAAGCCGGGAAAATTAATTATTATTGGAATTGAAGAAACTGATTGATAAGCATAAGTTGCTTAGAATTCGTAGAATCAAAATTAATTAATGTAATTAAGTTATGCTGATTCATACAATAACGTACGAGAAGATAATTTAGATTTGTTAATTTTATCGTAAATTGTTTCTTTCAGGTTTTCAAAACTCAGCTCTCTGACGCCAGAAGAACGGAAAACTGTGATATCAGAATATACACGTCTCATAATAACGCGACATCCTTTCGAACGTCTTCTCTCCGCCTATCGCAATAAGTTGGAGGGCAATTCAACCAGTGCCAAATATTTTCAAAGCCGCATCGGCAAACTAATTGTGAAGTCATTGCGGGGCAATCCAACAAACGAATCTTTGGAGTTGGGTCATGATGTGACATTCAAGGAATTCATTAAATACCTCCTCACACCCAATCTGAGTATGAACTATCAAGCGAATCAGTCGTTCAACGAACACTGGGAACCAGCCGCTAAGCTATGTCATCCGTGCACTATTAAATATAATGTTGTGGGTAAGTTCTTATGCATATTAACCACAGAACTGATGAATAACGTTAACAGCGCAAAAGAACTTAGAGCATGTCCAAATGGCATTCAAGTTGTATAGTATGACTCTTAGCGCAGTTAAAAGTACTTATTTGTTTGAAGCTGCTAGTTAGATATGTCCTATTAAGTGAATTGATTAGCATATCAATAGTAAGACATTAATATGCAGCGAAGCATCCATTTGTGATATTTCTTCGCATCACTTAACTTATGAAACTATTCTGTGAAGATACTTATTGTATATTTAATTGAGACAATCGTATATGTTCGTCCATTTCTATTAATCATATTTTGCGCACAAGTTTCTTTCATATTCATACTGAGATTGGATATTATTGAGCAGTCGAGCCCATGACGAACAGACTGTGGATGAGAAAATTCTCGTTTAGGGAATCAAAAGGATAAAATATCTATTATTTCGTGATTACTTCCGATAACCCTGTTGAAACTCACCATGAGATCTAGCATGACTAATCTCGAAAGTACCATGATCGACAGGATCAGCAATTCGGCGAAATCATTAGAATCGATATCCATCAGCCATCAGCAAAGGTAAAATTAAACATTAAACCATCAGCAAAGGTAAAATTAAACAAAATTACCAAGAAAAAAAATCAGCTACTAGTGAGCATATTAAAACTACTTGGCAACAGCGTGAATACATCCACAACTGTCATCAGCAAAGATTGTCTAGAACCACAATCAGCGAGGATGCTAACAATTTGCACTCACGGAGGATGCATCTATAACCTCTGTTAGCGACGACGGTAAAACAAGTTAACACACACAAGCCTGCGAAGTTCTATATTAGGCTCCCACTCTACTACTGTGTCCAAAAAATATGGTGACATTTGAATTTAAAGTGCGCGCGTCGAAGGATTTGGAGAATTTTTTTTTAGGTTGTTAGTACTGTCAGTGACATCTATGTCAAATTTACATGTCAAAATATTCAGTAGTGTTTGAGATACGCATCATTTTGTGAGCAGCTAAAAGTGAGTTTTTCGTTTTTTGCGATGTCGAAATTTGTTGAGCAAAGAATTTGCATTAAATTTTGTTTGCGGAATCAATTTTCTGCTGCGGATTTACGTTAAGGATGGTGCAGAAAGCCTTTGGTGATGAGGCTATGTCTAAAAAAAATGTTTACAAGTGATATAGTAAGTTCCAAGCCGGCCGTGAACGTGTCGAAGACAAAGAGCGTCCTGGGCGACCATCAAACTCAACCGACGAAGATTACGTCCGACAAATCAAAGATTTGGTGTTGCAAAACAGTCGATTAACGATTAGTGACCTTGCTGATGAGGTTGGCATATCGAAAGGCTCGGTCAATACCATTTTAAAGGATGTTTTGAGCCTCAAGCGCGTCAAATCTCGACTGGTACCGAAAACATTGAATTTTTTTGAAAAAAGGTGTCGCGTTGAAGTGTGTGAAACGATGCTTTCTGACTATCAGGACAAGATGGAACGCATTATCACTGGAGACGAGACTTGGATCTATGCTTACGACCCCGAAACAACCGATCAATCGAGCGAATATCGTGACAAAGGGGGGACGAAACCAAAAAAATCGCGCCAAATTCGCTCTAAAATCAAGGTCATGTTGCCTGTTTTCTTCGATTATCGTGGTGTTGTGCATTATGAATTCCTTCCGCCAGGCTAAACAGTCAACAAGGAATATTATTTGAACGTTATGCGTCGTTTGCGTAACGCTATCCGCCTAAAAAGGCCGGAATTGTGGAACGACAATTCTTGGAATTGAACAATTGTGCCTTCGTCGTCCACATCCTTGCAACAACGGCAAAATGTGTTGTGTATATAATCGATTTTGGTCGCAGTGGTTAAGATGGGCTGTCCTGTACTAACACCACTGATTCTAAATATTGTCACTGCGAGATTCGATAAGGAGTAGATGCAGTTCAACGCTGCAGTAAGTTAGCCATGTCAATTCTGGTACAAATGTCAGCCGGATATCAATGACAAATAGTGTGATGGGACTCGTCAAAATAGGAAGAACTATTTCTATCGTGCGATTAGTAGAGATTTTGTAAATAAGCTTGAAGATAGGCAAGCAATTTTGAGTGTTTTAAGTACAAATGCTAATATTATAAATTATTTTGAGTATTATTTAGTATACTAGATCACAAATTGAGTTAACGATGATTCTAAGGAATTCTAGCAAATAATAAAAGTGATTTGCCATCCTATAAGCTTTGTGTGGATACAGAACAGTAGATGAATGTGTTCATGTTGTGTCCTCAATATGTACTGCAGGGGAGAAGATGTATTAGGTGTATAAATATGAAATGCGGATTTTACTAACAGATGGCATAACCATTACATATGGTTTGTGTCGTGGATAACTACTATGGCATTTTGGAGGGTAAACATTTGCCAACAAATTCCAGTATGTCATAGGTTCTGATTGTACAATCAACATAGTTTTTTCGCTTCAAAAATGTCGAATTACGTGCCAGAAAAAGAGGTTTTGCGGGGTAGTCTAATAACCTTCTTTCATTTGAAGAAAACGGCAGCAGAAACTTATCGATTGTTAGTGGAAGCATATGATGAACATGCCCCAAGCCAAGACACTTGTGAACGATGGTTTAAAAGATTTAAAAGAGGCGATTTCGATGTCAGCAACAAAGACCGTGGAAAACCACCATAAAAATTCAAAGATACAGATTTGCAAGCATTATTGGATGAAGACAACACACAAACTGAAAAACAGTTGGCACAAGCGTTGGAAGTTACTCAGGCAGCCAATTCACAACGTTTAAACGCCATGGGAAAGATCCAAAAAGCTGGAAAATGGGTGCCGTATCAATTGAAAGAAAGAGACATCCAAAGGCGAAAAACAATTTGGGAAATTTTACTTGCCAGACAGAAAAGAAAATGTTTTTGCATCGGATTGTTACTGGCGATGAAAAGTGGATTTATTTAGACAATCCCAAGCGGAAAAAATCATGCGTAGACCCAGGCCAGCCATCAACATCACAACCAGTCCGAAATATTCATGGAAAGAAGACTTCGCTGTGTATTAGGTGGGATAGTAAGGGACCTTTGTATTACGAACTGCTGAAACATGGTGAGACTATTACTGGCGAACGTTACCGACAACAACTGATCAAATTGAACCGCGCACTTAAGGAAAAACGACGAGAATTTCATCAAAGACATGATAAAGTCATTTTTCAACATGACAATGCTCGGCCGCATGTTGCAATACCTGTCCAGAACTACTTGGGAAACATTAATTGGGAAGTTCTGCCCCACCCGCCGTATTCACCAGACTTGGCTCCTTCTGACGACTATTTGTTTCGATCGATGCAGCACTGACTTTCGGAACAGCACTACCATTCTTACGAAGAATTTCAAAATTGGCTTGATGAGTGGTTAGCCTCACAAAATGAGAAGTGGTACTGGGACGGAATCCATCAATTAACAGAAAGATGGGGAAAAATCGTAGCTAACGATTACCAATACTTTGATTATTGAATTTATTCGTTCTGTTATTCAAATAAATGCATATTTCAAGCAGAAAAATTCGCATTTCATATTTATACACCTATTAAGAGGAAGAAAAAAACCTAAAAATGAGGCTGTATCGTGGTCGAAAGAAACCAAAAAACCAACGCATTCATGCTTCTTATTAGCCCAGGCGTAAGCCGTTTTTGCCTCTCCTATACTACACTACCACTATGAACCGAAGTTCCTGTTTTCACGAGCAGTAACGCACTATTTCTGTAGTACTTTTTACAACTTTACACGAATCTTAGACATCACTCTGCAAAATATATTGTCTCGTACAAAAAAAGACTATAAATGGAGAGGGTGAATATTGTTACCCTCCGCAAAAATGGAACCGTATTGACAGATTAAGGACCGCAACGAATTCTGTAAGGCATACGCCTGGGACCGTCCGTCTTGGCCGTTGAGGTAGTAGGATACAATGTATGAAAGTTAATGACATCTAAAGACAGCGTGTGGACGGGTTATTGCGTGATCCAGACGCAACACGAAACACGAGCGAACTCGTGAGCGGTCCTTCATGTGTTAAAATAAATCGTATCTTCTCCTTTGCCTCTGTTGGCAAATGCATATATGCATAGTTGCAATGTTCAACGTTTTTCGACATTGTTTTGGCATCGTCCGAGACTTAAGTGTAAACTCATACTTAGGTGTGAGCCTAAAGTGTATCAGAGAATAGAGAGCCGACGTGTCGGTTATAATATTACAGAAAATTCATATAAATAATATATCAGAGGTAGAGCAGCAGAAAGTTATAACTCTTTATTTTTTTTTAACTTTTATATTTTCCCCATTGGCAATATATTTTGAAAGACCTAATCCGTCCCAGACAATGATTTTTTGGCAACGAGGTAAAGGCTATTTACGCACTGAATGTCGGACTCCCAATGACAACTGAACTTTGACTAAACATCTCCCCTGCCATACCAAAAATCAAGCGAGGAATTGTTTGTCACATTACGAGGGAAGGAGAGGAATTGCTGTCAGAGATGCACCCCTCCCTCGGCGACGATCAGCGATCTATGATGCCGTTCTTTCTAAGAAGAACCATCAGTCACACAGTTGCAGTCGTATTTACATGTCATCAGTTTTCCGGTTGTATTTTCTGTACAGCGCGCGCCTATTTTCTCGAACAGACACTAAGGGGGCCTGATCCATCATTCGCATGCGAAGAAGATGTGGCAGGCGACATCTGTATTTCTCGGGCCCAACAAGCAAACAGGGGACGATTACTCCCCCATCTTATGCAAGTGAATACTCGTTCCACTGAAAAGTTGCGTCAATCCCACCTCAGGCAATGATCTGACACAATATTTTATCATTTTAAAATTAAAATCATAAAACAAAGCGACCTAGTGAAATGCAATTAAAAGATGAAATAATTACTTCGTATAAAACAATTCAAAAGAACATACTGAGCATTTTAAAAATTGGTGAGCGAAATTGGACAAAATCGAAAACAAGATATATTGGATATGGCATGGACTACGGAACTCATGCCACGCAAAATTCATCAATTTTCGAGGCGAAATTCCGGAATGAGATTAGCAATTGATTACCACACAATTCTTGACTATTTTCAGTTATTTTGCGCTGAGAGCTTTGTGGAATTTATCACGCTTATTGCGGACCACGTAAAAGTGATCTTCATGACTTTATAATGAAGGATCCCTCTCCACTATTAACAGAGCAAACGAAAATATTAGAAAATCGGGAAATACGGAACGCGTACGTGAACCAACAAGGAAACAGACGGCGAACGATGGAACTTCGTTCTGGAAACAAATAAAAATCAACTTTTGCATCATTTCGGACAAAAAACGAAGTAGAGCGAAAATTGGAAAACATAAATCGATAGCATAGTTCCGCTTTAAATTAATTCAACAAATTTCCGGACGCTATCATCTATCGTGAACCACAAAAATAATTTAAGTAAATCTGGTCTTTTAATCCAACGCTTCTTAAATTTTCCATGTATTTATATAAATAAAAAAACGAAAAAAAAATTCAATTAAGAGAGTATGTGATATGCGTACAGAACGACAAAAACAGTCAAACGCGGAACTAATGAGTTAACTGCACTGTTAGATTGTGTGTGTATTTATGTTTTGAGAAATTTCGTACATATTCGCCTGCACACAAATACGTATAGATCACGTAGAAATAACCAGACATATGTCACGAAAATATATTACCTGTACAAAAGAGTACAGAACCTGTAAAAGCACCTGTACAAAAAAGTACAAAGTTTAAAGGCTTCTTAAGAGATGGCGTCACTGACATTAAATCGAATCGGACAATATTGCAACCAACTTCATTTTGAAGTCTCATCATTAGGCTTTTCTTTCAGAATGTGTCATTTCTCTGAAGTGTAAGCAACGTAGTTTTTCTGTGCACCGAATATGTCAACTTTTGTGCCAACAATACACAATTTGCGGGAAGGATTACTTATTTCCTTTCATTTGAAGAAGCCTGCAGCTGAAAGTCCTCGTGTGCTGCAAGATGCCTTTAAAGATCATGCTCCATCGTATTCTAGTTGTAAGTACTGGTTTCGACGTTTTAGAACTGGCGATTTTAAAACCGATGGCAAAGAGCGCGAAAGACGGACAGAAAAGTTTTAAGGATGCCGAATTTGAGGCTCTTTTGGAAGAAGACTCGTGCCAAACGCAAGAATAACTCGCAGAAACGTTGGAAGTGAATCGATAGGCCATATCTGTTCATTTAAAAGCCATGAGAATGATCCAGAAGACAGGATATTGGGTGCAGTATGAATTGAAGCCGAGAGACGTCGAACGATGTTTTTTCACTTGTGAACAGCTGCACCAACGGTAAAAAAGAAAGAAATTTTTGCATCGTATTGCAAGTGGTGATGAAAATTCTGCTCATTACTATAACCACAAACGCTAAAAATCATACATGTCACCCGGCCATACCAAAAAATCGACGCCAAAGCCTAATATTCACAGTGCAATGTCGCGCTCTGTATTTGGTGGGACCAATTGGGTGTGGTGTACGATTAGCTGTTAAAACCAAGTTAAACCGTCACAGGGCAACTACCGACTACAATTGATGCGTTTGAGCCGAGCATTGAAATAAAAACGGCCGCAATATGGGCAAAGACACGATAAAGATATTCTTCAGCATGACAGTGCTCGACCACATGTTGCAAGGCCAGTCAAAACATCCCTCGAAACGCTTAAATGAGAAATCCTACCCCACCCGCCGTATACCCCGGACATTGCCCCTTCCGCTTACTATTTGTTATTGTCGATGACGCATGTCCTTGAGGAACAGCACTTCCGTCATTTTGAAAAACCCCAAAATTGGCTCGATTTATGGATAACCTCAAAAGATGAGTCGTTCTTTCTTTGACGGATCCGTATATTACCAGAAAGATGGGAAAAAGTATTAGCTAGCGATGAACAATACTTTGAAAAATGAATTTTTAACGAATTTTAACACAAAGCGTCAAACTTGCAAAAATCATTCAAAAACCATTTTTTTACTGGTTATATAAAACATAATAAACAAGTGTCAGTTTACAATAAATCGGTTATTCGATTTCACAAAAACAGCTGATCTGGGACATTGTAACGTCCCAACAGAATACTCAAAAAGAGCTATCTCAAGTTTGGTCCGTTGCAAACGCAACGCTGTCAGTTTTTTTCATTTTTTATTTTTTTAGTAGATGATTATACTGAAAATTGAACATCGTAGAATGCAAAGAAATGCAAAAAATGGGAGTAAAACTTACCAAAACTTTAAGTCAAACTATTCAAAAAACATTCATAAAGGGAAAAAATTGGAGACCGATGCGTTTTCAACGATGCAAGCTTCAGACACCTTAAAATACTTCCACGTCGAAGATAAGGATTCCGAACGGAAGGTTTCTGATTCCATTTCCGTGATGATAGTCCGATAAATGTTTGAAAATCAAGTGATCCACGGAAGATCCGCGCAGGAGCTCTTCTTTCGGCCGGATCGATTCCCGAGAGCATCTCAAACATTGTAAAAAAAAATAACAAAATAACAAAACTAAATTGAAAACAAACTATAAAACCAAACATTCAAAAAATGTAATGAATGAAAATGAAATCACAATACCAACAACCGGGACCAATATCATGCGATACGACGACAGGGACCATTGATAACTGCAAAGCAGCATCACATAGAATCGTCAATCAAAAAGTCCGCTATGCGAAGGTCCTGTTTGATAAAGGAATATTCCAAGTACCACAGGAGTGAACTTGTTCAATGCGTTAGGCTTTTTGGAATAATGTAGAATAAAGGCTTGGTATTCCCATAAGGAGAGCTATTGTTTTTGTGGATTATATAACAGTGCCCATCGATTTATCCCAAGTATTTTCTACTTCAGTTCTGATTTTATAGTTTTTCTATTAAAAAAAAGAAATTTCTATAGAAGTTTTCTATAAAGAAGTGGAGAACAGATTGAGAGTCGTACTCGTGGTAGTGGTGCTGTCGCCGACAAAAGGGGAAAATAGATAGGATCGTGAAGATCGTGAAACCTACAAACCTCGCTAGGAAATATGAAATTGAAAGCCGTAAAGAAGATGATCTTCAGACCAAAACAATTTCATGGCGTGAAATACGTAAACTAAGTTGGTGACGATGATTCGAAAACGTTTGCAACAATTCTTAATTTGAATCCTTGTCGTGATGTTCATCAAGTTTTAAAAAGTGAATGCATAGATAACGTTCAAAAAAGGATGGACACTCGACTTCGAAACATTCGAAAAACTAAAAAGCACGTCGAAATAGGCAAACTTCAGCACTTATTATACACTAGCGGTAAGGCGACTTACAGATAGTGTGGAAAACATGAAAAGAGCAAACATGGCGACATACTAATGTGTATTCTTTTCACAGGACACCCAGTGAGAATAAAAAAAAAACGAGCAGCCCTTGGAAAAGGAATGCATCCTTCTCCCTTGCACGCAGAATCGAGCCGAAGATGATTCAGAGCGGAAAGTTGTCCTCAAAACAGGCAGAGCCTAGACTAGCCAAAGCTGCAAGACAATAATTTATTAGAACCTTTGTTGAATCTAAAAATAAGAATGTAGTAGAGTGTTGAGCAGTAATCAAATAATAAGTCAAATAGTGAGATTTTGAATTTTATTTTATTTTAATCAATCCTTAGGGAACAAATGTGATCCGTTTATCAGTGTTTGTCTGTATACTTCGTACAACAAAGGACGAAGTTAATCCGTCTATACCATTCTCGAGGTCATAGTTAATCCATATTGAACTCAACTTGTATTGACGTCAAGCAAGCAAACAATCATCAGGAATTACTAATTCACCTTCAACAAGTTATTAACAAATTCAAAAACAATTTCTAGAAGCTTCCATAAATTAGACTTATAAATGTTTTATTTATCTGAACAGTAAGCCCTCATCAAACACACTCCAATCGACTGTAAACACATTTTAAGAATATTTGAAGAAGTTTCATTTTACACAAACAAAAAATATCTTTAATACTAATAATCCATTCAGAGATAAGTTCAATTTTGACTCACTAATCGATATTTATTATTTGTTTTTTTTTGTTTACTTTAAGGTAAATATGACACACTTCTAGATGATTCAGCCCTCGCTCTCTATTTGGCAGATGTTAAAAATATTACATTTCCCACTGGACACAAATCGTCGGGAACAAGTAATTATTTACGCCAATATTTCGAACCAATCTCTGTGGCAGATATACGCAAGCTCTATCAAATCTACGAGGATGATTTTAGATTATTTGATTATAGTCTTGAAAATGTAGTAGGATTCGAATTTGGTTGATACGAAATTAGTTTGAAGAAAGAAAAAAAATCCAACCACATAGAAATACTGAAAAATGATTAGGATATAAGAATTGGAGTAGGTGATACAATTGTGATACTTAATTATCAATGTAAATAGTAGCATAGTTGTTGCCCCCGTACAAAAAACAAAAATGAATCAAGTTAAAATTAATCTTTTCTATGTAAATCTTTTGTTTGATTTGTATGTAAGAGACAAGTTTTTTTTTATGAAAATAAATAAATCAAAAACAATGGAAATGTTATGTTTTGATTGTAAGTTGGTTCCTATAGCGTCGGCCCTTAACTATCGTATTGGTGATTTACAGATGGTCCATCTTGTTATCTACAAAAGTCAGTGAAAGTGCATAGTTCCATGGTCGATAGGTGCTCCAATTGTTCCGTAATTGCATCCCAACTATTTGTGGTTCATATACCTAGGACGAACAACGCCTTTTGTTTTGAACAGGTTCTTTTTTTTTTGTGGTAGGGAGGTGAAGGCTGTTTACGCGCTGAGTGTGGGACTCCCAGACGCAAAATGCATTTAGACTACCCACTAAACACCTCCCCTGTCAACCTGAGAACCTAGCCTGGAACCGTTTGACACATTACTTCGGGCTAGGCCTCGTTTTCCTACGCCCAGAGGTGCCTTCGCATTATGGGTATCTCTTCTCTAACGGGAAGGACAGGAGAGGAAGGAAGTGCTACAAAAGAGATCCATCCATCCCCGATGCCTCCAAGCGCTCCAATAAACCTTTTTTTAATGTAAGCACTGCCCGAGCATATTGCGCCACTCGATTCCAATTGTCAACTGTTTCCAGCATTACTCCGACGATAGTTTCCGGACAGAGCTCTCCGATTTCGCTGAGTAGGACCCCTCGCTGCTGGCTCCACCTTTTGCAGTAGAAGAATGTGTGACAAGCGTCATCCAACTCTCCTGCACAAAACACACAGTTAGGAGACCGTGCTCTGTCAATTTTGTACAGGTAGGACCGAAAACAACCGTGCCCGCTTAAGAACTGGATCAAGTAGAAATCGGTCTAACCGTGCACTCGACTGAACCACGGCCTCAGGTCAGGGATCAGACGTGCAGTCCACCTTCCCCTTGTTTCTTGCTCCCAGGACTGTTGTCAATCGCTGAGAGAGCGACGTCTCTCTTCCTTCGTGATCTCTTCTCTTCGATCATCGCCTCTGCGCAGGTAAATACTTCTGCGCTCTCTGGCAAGGAGGGTGATGGGTATCGCCCCTGCGATTACCAGCACTGCCGCCCCGGAGACCGTTCGGTATGCGCATGAGATTCGCAATGCTTCTTGTCTCTGCACCTGTGCCAACCGCTTCCGGTGTATCTCCTTGCTGAGAGCGTCGCCCCACAGTTCTGATCCGTAGAGTAGAAGCGACTGCACAACGCTAATTAAGAGTCGTCTCCTTGATGTGGTGGGCCCCCCTATGTTGGCCATTAATCGGGTGAGTGCCGTCACACGCGCTGCAGCCTTGTCAGCTACTGCCTTGATTTGTTGGGAAAAACTCATCTTCGAATCTATCAGGACGCCCAGGTACTTTACTGTTGATTTCGATTCGACCAGCTCGTCCCCTATACTGATAGGCCGTACTGTGGGGATTCTCTTCTTCGTTAGGATGACCACTTCGGTTTTTTTCCAGTGCCAGCTTTAATCCGTGAGCGGTTATCCAGTCCATTAACCTCCGCATTAACGTATTGAGTCTGAGCTGCGCATGGTCTACTGTGCGTCCAGCGACCAGCGCCGCGACATCGTCCGCATAGCCGATCAAACGTGACTCTTCCGGCAGTTCAAGCTGCAGGAGTCCATCGTAGGAGATGTTCCACAGGTCCGGGCCAAGAATAGAGCCCTGAGCGACACCTGAAGTAAGATTTGTACTTCGCCTACCCTCCTTCGAGTCGTAAAGTAGGCTGCGGTCCTTCAAATAGTTCCTGAGAATCCGCATCAGGTACACTGGTACTTGAAAACGATTTTCTAGCGCTTCCAGAATATCAACCCATCTAGTGCTGTTAAATGCATTTCGGACATCCAGAGTCACCAGCAAGACGACCCGTCGTGTGGAAATACTGTGAGACTCCGCACGTTGGACCGCGCTGCCTACTTCTCCAATTGCATCGATGGTGGAGCGGCCTGCTCTGAAGCCATACTACCGTGGAGATAGATCCCCGGCAATACGAATCACGTCAGCGAGTCTTCCCCTGATAAGTTTTTCAAAAACTTTTCCGACCGTGTCAAGCATACACAGTGGGCGGTATGCAGCTGGCGACTCGGGATCCACTTTTCCCTTCGTAATGAGCACAAGTCTCGCCACCTTCCAGCACTCCGCGAACATCCCTTCGCGCAGGCATGCGTTGAACATGCGGAGGAGCAGGTCAGGGGAAAAGTGGAAGACCATTTGTAGCACCTCTGCTGGAATCCCATCTGGGCCTGGAGCCTTTCTGGCCTTCATAGACAAGACTGCTTTCTCCAATTCCATCTTCGTGAAAAATGGAATTTCCATTGGTGTTTCATAGTTAACGGCTTCAACGATGGCGGGATGGATGGGGAAGAGAGCCCGCACGATTTCGTCCATCTTTTCTGCCTCGTATGAGTGAGGTGACCTTTGGACACCGAGCTTCCGCATTACTATTTTGTAGTCCAGGCCCCATAGGTCTCTGTTCACGTCGTCCACCGGGTTTTGCCAGCGGTTGGCCTTGCTGCTGTTGATAAGTCTACGGAGGCATTTTCTAGATGACTTGTAAGCTGCTAATTGGATACATGCCTCTTCCCGGGTTCGAGCTCGCTGTGTCCTGCGTCGTAGTTTGTGACACTCCCTTCGTTTTTCGGCAATTTCAGGTGACCACCAGTATACTGAAGGCTTGCTGTGCCAGGGTGTTCGTAGGCGCATTGAAGACCTGCAGGCGGATGTAATGATTCTCATTGGTGAGTTAACAACATCTCTTGCCGCGGGTTTTCCGTCCTCTAGCGTTGCTTCCGACAGCGATGATCGTGCCATAAGCACTTCAACAAACTTCTCAATATCCGCTTTCTCAGTATTCCACCGGAGCGCAGAAGAACAAGCGCGTGGTCTTCGGGAAGCATCGTGATGGATCTCCAGAGCTATGTACTGGTGATCACTGGCCGAGTAATCCTCTAGCACTCTCCAATTTTTAACTGATTGTGCTAGGCACTCCGGGGCGAATGTCACATCAGGTATGGTGCCGACGCAACCCCATCGACGGAAAGTTGGGGTGTTGCCTGTGTTCAATACGACGAGCCCAGTTCGTGCTGTCATTTCCACGATCCGTTTGCCCCGAGCGTCTGACTGGGGCATGCCCACTCGATTCCCTTTGCATTGAAGTCCCCTCCGACGAGCACATGGCCCTCAATACTCGAAACAGCGTCCTCCAAAGCATTGAGCTTAAGTTGAAAGGACGACAACGATTCGTTCGGAGTTAGATATACACTGAAGAGTGTAGTTGCCGAACACCGAACCCAAACAAAACCATCTCCTCGCCCCCGATCCTGCACCTGTAGGTGTGCACTGTTCCGAGCCCAGATGGCGGCTGTACCGGATTCGTCAGGATACCATGTTGATGAGTTTCTGGTGTGATGTTGTTCGCTCAGCAGTAGTAAGTCAGCTTGCCTGTCTCTCGCGAACTGTTCCAGTAGGTCTTGGGCGATGATACTTCGATGTAGATTGATTTGGAGTATACGAATCATTGCAGAAGCGCTTTTGCCTTGGTTAGGGCTTTTTGGAAGACCCGACACTTCCCTGTGCCTGGGATATGTTTCAAATCATCTGGTCTCGAGTTATACTCCTGGCAAAGAACACAGTGTGACTCGTCTGTGCATTCCTTCTTTTTATGTCCTGTCTTACCGCAATTATAGCACGCGGAGCTTCGTTCAGTTCCATTACATGTCTGTGCGGTATGACCGTATCCGAGGCTCTTGAAACACCGAAGGAAAATGGCCCTTCGCCGTATCCGACAAATAACCCGCCCTATTCTTATTTTGCCCTGCTTTAGAAGCTGTCCTGCTTCCCTCTCTGTGAGGTCGTTATGGCCATGCGTTGACCCCTGTTGTTCAGTTTGGCCAGCCTGACTTTCGTCTCGCCTAGTACGGGGAAGTCGCGTTTTAAGGCGTCTTCTATTTCGGGCAGATCCGTAACGCAGTCAATGTCTCTAATTTCCAGTGTGGCCTTAGGCTCGAGTGAGGCTACAGTTGCCTTCTCTCCAAGGACTCTTTTGACTGCGTCACGAAACGCGTCTTTATTGTTTGCATCTGATCCGAACTCAACAAGTAAATCCCCCGAGCGTGTTGGCCGTACAGCTTTTATTGCAGTTTGTATGTCCTCGGATTTTACCGCTCCCTTAATTTCTCGCAGAACATCCGCATAGGATCTACCGTCGGTGGGTTTAACCAGCAGTGCCTGCCCAATGGGTTTTCGACGCTTCTTAATTTTAGTTTCCTGGGTTATCTGCGATGATTCACTGCATTTCCGTTCCTGTGGATGTTTATCGATTTTGAACTTCAGGGCCGCTTTATTAGCTGCCTTTTTGACAGCTTTGGATAGTGCCGTCTGAGAACCCTCCTCAATCGCGATTTGATCCGTCGGCGTCCTGTCCTCGTCCTTCCTACGTTTATCCCGATCCCCTTTGATTGGACTGCAGGCCAACCTTTTGGTGGCAGTAGAAATCGGGACGGCTACTGGCCTGTCGAATGTATTAGCCTCTTGCTCTTCCTCTGCCTTTAGCCACCTGCGTCTATGATGACCTATTCGGGTTAGGAGGTCTTCCAACTCCAGAACTCCGTTTTTAACCTCTTTGCTAAGGTTCGTTTGTGCGTTGCATGTGGCAGTGATGCGTTTAATAACCCTTTATGCTTTACGGTATAGCCGCTCTTCCTCTGCACGATCCATGATCATCGAAGTGCTCCGTGTCTGACGTACAGGGATTTCTTTATTTGTGTCCCGTGCTTCAGTTGCTTCGGTGGTGATGGCAACAATCATAGGTTTCTCAACCGTTTCGCATTTCTCCACCGTGTGTTCGTCTCTTCCAGGTTGCAAGAGGCTCTGTTCTTCTTGTTTTGGTCGCTCTGGTGTGCGCATGGTTTTCTTGCTGCGCCCAAATGCTGTTAAAATCTCTGGTTGTACCAGATTTCCTACTTTTCGTCCATCCGTTTTCGAATGTTTCTGTTCTGACATATTTTCTTTTGTGTATAATTTGTTTGTTATCATTTCTTATGGGTCCCCCCTCATAGCCGCTATCTCCACTCGTGTGTGTAGTCGCCTTATTGGTCCCATGGTTATCTTTGCTAAGCAGGGAGGCCATGCGAGGGTTGGCACCAGCCCTTATGGGGACAGGTGCTCAGGGCCAGACCGGCGCTAGTCGGGAGTTCGTCTCAACCGAACATACACCACCAACTCAATGGTGCGAGCTTCGTACTCCGAGGCCTGACAAGGTTTTACCGGGACGGAGACAGTATGATCGTTAGATTGGAGCCGTTCACACTCGAGTGTCACCTCGGTGCTACCGTGCGACGCAACTAGGTCCAAAACATCATATCCGCCAGCCCAAAGCATCAATTTTTGGTTAATCAGTCGAATCGTAGTCCACAATTGGTTCAGGGTCATATTCCGTGATGTCCTCAATTTCCTCGGGTACGTGGGGGCGGCACTCCCCAAAGAATACTAGCTTTCAAGAATGGTCCTGATAACCAGCATTCCCCCTGCGGGTTTTGAACAAGTTCTTGACGACATAATGACGTCTACGCTCAGAAAATATTAGAAGT
Source organism: Stratiomys singularior (assembly GCA_954870665.1). Lineage (NCBI taxonomy): Eukaryota > Metazoa > Arthropoda > Insecta > Diptera > Stratiomyidae > Stratiomys > Stratiomys singularior. Next base: position 17,221,968 of record OX940879.1, read on the forward strand.
TCTTCGGACATAAACGTCATTATTACGTCAAGAAGTAATTCTTATGGCACAAGGGCTCTGTCAGAAATAGCAAGGAATTCTCAGAGAAGCTACCACAGTTTGGTCCACAAGCACAAGACAAAATAATAGGCTCTTTCGATGAGACAGCTTCATATCCGAGTGTTCCGGTTAGGGTACATAGAAGCGTGGGTATTACACAAAGAAAAATCACTGTCATGGAAGATAAAAACCAGAGACTACATACAGCTTGCAAAGTTTCGTATGACGTAAAATTATTTCAATATTCACGGGGAAATTTTAAAAGTCCAAAGGACGAGTATGGGAATATATGAGAGTAATGGTAAGTTCTCTTTTACAATTCTCCGTCGAAATATTCATGAAACGATTATTAAATGGACTGGAAATGAAAACCCATTACCGTTTAGAAATATGATTAGATATGTAGACGACATTTCTGCGTACGTAGGAAGGAGCGAGAAGGATCTTGCCGAACTGAATCAAGCCCATAAAAGCTCAATGTTCAAAGTGTAAGAAGAGAAAGACCGAAAACTATCTTTTTGAGCCACGGTCGCAAAAAGGACACATACAAACATTATGTTCGAAGTATTTCAAAATGCATTTCACACGCGGATAACCATTACAAACACCTCAAACCATTCGCAACAACTAAAGGTTTCTGCATACAGAGCCATGCATCATCGAATGCTCGATTTGGCACTAAGTAAAAAACCCATGGAAAAGATGACAGCGCATAATCGAAACAGCCAAATTAAACAGATTCAAGCATTCGACAATTGAGGAAATGGCACAGAACATCCAAAAGACCAGACAGCGACATGAGCGATTAACGTTAGCAAAGGCATGCACTGAAAGTGTATATTGGAAGGCGTTGATCTAGCATGAAATTATCAGCATTCGGAAAAAAGGAAAATCGGTATAATTCTGTGCAACAGACCGAATCCAGTAGCAAGAATCATCTCAAAAACATTTTTGGATCAACTAAGGACATACGTGAAACGCAAGAGAAATCTGGCATTTATACCATCAAATGTTCTACTTACGAAGAAACGTACATAGGAAAAACAAGGAAACTCATTGACATTAAAATTAAGGAGCATCTAGAGGAAGCAGCAACAACAAGGAAGAAGGGAAGAACTTCGAATTTCAAGTCGCCGTAGCGGAACATATTGTCACGAATGGACAAGAACTGATAATAGAGGATGCAACGATCATCAAGGAAACTAGAGATGCTCGTGAATCGGATGTCATAGAAAGCCTCGTAATAAGAAGGACAAAGAGAAAGCTGATGAAGGAAACCGTAGATCATGGGTATTCCAACTAACTAATACGTAATAACTTTTTCAAATGTTTTTGAGAAAATCCGATACATTTTGTAATTATTTTTTTATAGCTTCAGTAATTGCCTTGGAAATAATGTTTTATTGCATGTTATAGATTAAGTGTCTTAAGGCCTGTCAATAAGCAGAAATGTGTCACTGAACAAGATCGAAGCATTACGATCGCAAATCGGTTTCAACTAGAATAAAAAAACCACAAAATTAAAAGAAAGGTGAAGCAAAGTGGAAACGGTGTGGGAAGAAAATAAAAGAATGAAAGAAGACTTAAAGCAAGCCAAAATAACGATAGCGAGTAGCCCGACCCGGCCCCGATAGCGATCATCTCTCAACAAGGACTGGAAAAGCAGCAAAATTCGATGGACAGTGGCTTGGAGCATTTACAAAATCTAGTTTGAAACTGTCGCCCAAACAAATCACTGGAATGAACAGAAGCGAGTAACAGCATTAATTCTTGCCCTGAGAGGTCCAGCTGCAGTCGCAGTCAAGCTCCATCTCTATAATTAACGCACTCAACATGATATATGGAGATAATCACCTGAAGCAGATATACAGGTCGCTACGGAACCGGATGCAGAAACCCGCGAAACCGGCACAGGAAATTCAAAGGCTTGCACTTTTAGCTTACCCAGCATGCGACCCAGATCATCGAGACGATGTGGCAACGGAAGCGTTTATAGGCGCATTGCAGGACAGGGAAATGCAACAAGCTGTCCACCTAGCCGAAAAACGCTAATTGAAGGATGCACTGGCCTATTGTTTAAATTTCGAAGCCACTAAAACGACCGCACCTAGTACAGCCAGGAGCCGGGTGATTTCAACAGGAGCATGTAGAAGTGAGTGCATGGGTATGAGCAAGAAGTCAAAGGTGTATGGTTCGCCTATATGGTAGAATTGTGGTGAACGACGGCATCTGCAGTGGAACTGAAAATAGTTAAAGACACCGAGCTATTGCCTAGTATTTGCCGCTAGAAGTAAACGCCTACCAGAGTCAGAGCTTAGAAAAAGGCCCCTAAAATTGATGGGTCGGGGAAACGCATTAAAGGCAACTTCGAGGGACAGATATTAGCTAGGAGGATGGAAAGACTAGAGGCATTTGACTACGGAATCGTCCATCGGAAAGGTGGAGTGCATGGAAATGCGGACGCTGTATTCCGTCGTCGGTGTCCAGCTCATTGTAAACATAGCCGACAATCCGGGGAAAAGGAACAAGGGATGGAAAATGAACAACGTATGGATGTGGTGTTATAACGACAGAAGGCGACGATGGTTGATCGCAGCACGAGCCCCGGGACGCTCAGCTAGCCAACGATGAAAGTGGACCATTGTTGGTATGGAATGAGACAACAGGACGTCGCGAGTGGAAGGACATATCAGCACGCGACACAATGTTCAAAAGCTATTTGGGCAGTGGAACTCCCTTCAGGTTGAAGACGGAATCCTGAAACAGAAGTGAGAAACAGCAGACGACTCCCCATACAGGATGTAAATTCTAAAATCTATCTTTCTAAAAGTCGAATCAAAGGAGTACTAAAGGAAATGCATGAAGGAAAATCAGGAATCACCTTGGGGTGAATAAGACTCTAACGAAGTTTCGATAAAGATTCGACTGGTTACACAATCGAGACGGTGTCCTTGAATGGTGTCGTAAGAGCACAATATGTGCTCCCGTTAAAGGTCCGAATCGAAGCAAAAGAGGACAGATGCAGATCTATAACATGGGGGTACCGTTCGAGAGAATAGCCGTGGATATCGCAGGAGCCGAGTCTGAATAGGGAAATCGGTATACACTCGTTGTGGCTAATTAGTTCAGTAAGTGGCCAGAAGTATACCCAATTCCTAACTAGGAGGCTACTACCGGAACGGAGCAAATCGTTTCACAGTGGATGAGTAGGTATGGCGTACCCCGTGTACTGCATTCCGACCAAGGCCGAAATTTCGCTTGGTGCGGAAGCAAATTGAGTCGACTACTGAACGCATGATGACCAGATATGATTTAATGGCAAACTCATCCGGACGACTAAGTGTGGCTGTGTAATCCCCGGCGTCGAAAAGGCAGATCTCCGAAGTTGCAGCCGTATTGGGAAGGACCCTACCGAAACATCAAGCGGATCAACGAAGTGGTATAAGGGATACAGGAGCACCAAAAGCCAAGAGTAAATCATAAAATTGTGCATCTCAACCGCCTTGCCCCATATTCACAGCTGGAAGGCGTTGCGACTGCTGTTGTGACATCTTTTCGGGACGAAAAAGTTATAAGGCGGCGATAGTGTTACACGATCGAGTATCGCATGCCACTGTAGTTTCAATTGCAAGAAAGTTAAAGTTTACAAAGAAAAAAGGCCGTGCATAAGCGCAAGAATATTTCTATTTAAATTTAAGCACTAAAATTAAGTTACTTGTTTATTTTTTACCGTTACATATAAATAATTGGTAAAGGTAGGTATTAAACAAACTATTTTCACTTTGTAAGGAGTGTTGAGGTTAAGTTGCAAAACGATGCATCCAGTAAACATAACCATTTGGCTGTTGGAATGTTAGTTGCGTCAGTTCCTGTATTAGAATTCTTACATCAATTTTTTAGATTTAAGCTTCATAAAAATATAAATAAAAAGTATAGAGCTATTAATAAATAATTTAATCACGTTATGTAGTACAGCAATAGCTTACACGTGTAATAAATTGGTTTTATTTCATAATAGGTAGCATAATAAGATGCTTAACTAGGAAAAGAAAAAAAGGTAAGCAGCTCATGCTATTTTTTATCAAATGAAAAAGATGTATGGTAAAGGATAACAAGCAAGCAGATGCTGTAATTTTAATAATATTCCACATATGCCGGTTATTATACAGATGGAAACCAGGTTCAAAGTTGCTTCTTAGCTCTAGCAAATCAACATTTTGGTGGCAACTATACTCAACTAACTTGAAAGGTTTAGGTTTGCTTAGACAGTGAACTAATCCAAACTGAATTAGCGAGAGAACTTTTCGCCCGATAAAAATAGAACAAAATCATTCGAATCGAAAATTTTTTTTGTGTTCAAGCGTGAGACGTAACTTAATTGATCGCAATTCGAGTAAAAAACGACCGTAGTCCGAGGTAGGTTTAACTTTAGGTAAAGCGGATAATATAGAAGCCGTTCAATAAGTCCTTGGAAAATCAAGTACTGGTATGGTACAATGGTACTGGTCACCAAATAGGTAAAAAGTAGTAGCCATTACATTCTATTGATGAAAAGAATTGAAGAAAAGGATTAAGCTAAATCACAGAGATGAGATGGAACGAGTTGTCAAATCCACAAGACCAGAGTTACTGAAGTTGAAAGGCGAGATCTGCAGCAGCTTCGTAACTAATCGGAACTCGCAGCTTCGGTTCCTTACCCACAGCCTGTCATCACCACTTAAGAACATGCAAAGAAAACTGGACACTATAACATTATTGAAAACAAACTCTGTGTGGACTGAGGGTATTTTTATTATTTGTTAAAGTCTTTGTACAAAATATCTAACATATACGCGACATCTTAATCGTAATATCGTTTCTTCATCGCGCGATACTTTTTCAGTGAATAGAGCGCTTCAATCTCTTTTCCTACGTATCTGCCATGAGCTAGTAACGCTTTGATTTTTTTGGGATCCGTTTCCTTGCTATTTTTCATGAACGTATCATGAATTTGCTTCCTTAATTTCTCTGGATTTTCTGGATACTCGCGGCTCAGGTAAATCAACTAAAATTGATGTATGTGAAAAATATGAAATTCATAAATGTAAAATCGTTCAATGACTTACGTGCTTGTATAATTGAATAACTTTTGGCCTAAGAGACATCACACGGAAATCACTTTAATATCACATAAACAAGAATTTACGAGAATTGATAAAAGCCATCTCAGCGACTGTCAAGTGTTGTATAAATAATGTCAGCTGAGATGTCGAGACTCGACTGTATGTGAGGTTTGTGTCTTGGCTTTTGATAATGTGGTGCAGAAATGAACATTCTGAGAAACGAAAATCTCGTTTTCCGCGAATCAGCTCACGCAAATACAAAGGAAATATATCTTCATTGAGATTTGATACACATAAAAATTTCGTTCAACTTTTATGAACTATTATTCATCAATAATTGCTTTAAGGCTAGTACGGCGAATTGAGTTTTTTCCGGTTAAGCAACAGCAGACGATGGACGCCGCTGTGATAGTATTTCGTCCCCAGTGTCTTTTTTAAATAGTTGAACTCGGCGGGAATGTGTCGACAAAGGATTATTTCGAGTGTTTGGCGGGATGTGACATTTCCGAAAATAAAAATTACCGACATTTCTTTTTATAGCTAAACTGTACCAAATTGTCATTTTATATCAAGTAAGCAATCAGAAAGCGCAGATTTGAGTAAAAAATAAGCAATATAAATAAATTTAATGACTTTTATTACTAAATCTAAGGAACTAATTTTTGGCCAGAAAACTCGAGGCACTCATTAAATTTAAGTCAAAAAACACCAATTACATAAAAAAAAAATTCGAAAAAAACTAGAAATTTAAGAATTCCACATATTAAACTTACAGTGCTATTAAGGAAGATCTTAAGATCTGCCGCCGCCTTCAAAGGAAAAATTTGTAGGTTCCAGGCATATGGCTTTTCCACACATTTTACATGAGTATTTTGTTTTGCGACTTTCGCCGCGGGAACAGTCAACACATCGAACGTAACGTAACATTCTGGACAACTGGGCGCTATGCTTCATTGATTTGAGAACATGTTTCTGGGTCATCTTATGTTTCTGGGAATATTCTTTTAATCTGCTCGCCGTCGCAAATGCGTATACACCAAACTTAATTCCAAATTACGGAGAAATTTCGTGCGCTTTGTGTTTTTGTTCCCATTTTCCTGAAATATGATGTTTGCATTTTTAGCAGTCATGTCTAGTATTCCATAAAAGATCACCATGGTCAGCGCTTCCTATTACGGGACACATCATATGTTGCCCTCGATTCATCGAAAACATCTACTCCTGCTTTGGGTGAATTGTAGAACGTAATAATCTCCGGTTTCTTTTCCTGGCTCTTTTCCTGTCTTCAAAAATTCAGATGGAATGCTTCTTTTATTCTTGTAAACTGTTCCAGCTGATGTCAGCCGATGCTCTTTCAATAGATGGATCATCAGTTCTTGACTGGTAAACCATTTGTCAACAGCCAAATTATGGTTCGACTTAGATACTGGCATAATCAATCATTCTACTACAGCAAAAGCGCTGTAAATAAGAGTATACCACCCTGCAGGCGGCTTTCCTGCTTAAACTTCAAAACTGAAAATGTAGAACGTCTTAGCATCTACAAGGGTTAGAATTTTGATGACGTATTTACCAGGCTTGCTAGGTTTATAAACTCGGGAGGAACAACGTCCTCTAAATGCCAAAAGCATCTCATCAATTGCCATATAGTCATGTAGGATGCACGCATCTATGCAGGAACGAACAAAGTGGTCAAAGAGCGTTCTAATATGAGTCATGTTATCAAGTTTTTTTTCGATTCTCCCTCGAAGATTTATTATTAAAGTGAGCGCAATTTTGTAACAAGTAAAATCGTTGCAATGACAGTTCTCCATACGTCTTTTAGGTTTTGTCGGCTCGTTTTATTCAAACCAGCTATGTACAGCAAGCCAGTAAATGCATCAAGTTCAGTAGATGTCGTTTCTTTCATGTAATATAGGGTTACGAGGTTTAAGCAACTTGACTGTTGTCCCAAGACTTCTTCGATTGAATGTTTCAATACGGCACATTCCGTTTCAGTTTTCGCTTCTTTCGCGGATCTTTTGATTCCAAGACGGTCATAAACTATTTTTTTAAATCGAGTTCGTACATTTGTACGAAGCGCTTGGTCATGCCATTTTTGACCATCTTAGTATTGTTATTGCAGAGCATGAACCTGGGCAGATAAGTGGCGTGTCCTCAGAACTATAAGAGGAATACTATTCTACGAATCCCAATCACTGCCGCTTTCCACTCCACCATCATTTACCTCCTGTTGTGTATCAGATACCAGATTGTGTTCGCTGCAATAATCAGACACTTCTGTCGAACTTGATTTATCCGAAGTATTTTCCAGCAAGTCGTGCAACGTAGACCTAAGTTTTCTTTCACCACTTTCCTTATCCATGTTTGACAAAAATCTAAAACAAATCGAAAAACTAAGCTAAACAAAAGTAAACGCTAGATAATTTTGTTGCGAAACGCAAGTACGAGCTGTCTGGCGGGGTGTCACATACCCTATGAACTTGTAAACGCGTGTATCTCGAACGCTGGCAAACGCAAGACTACGGTCACGCCAAAATTCCTTCAGCACTATCTCAACGTCAACCATGCTAAGCCATTAAAATTTCACGTTGAAAAATAAGAACCTACTTCGCCGAAAACAGTAGATGGGGTACCTCATACCCCACTACACTCCCACTGGGTTGAACCACCGAACTCAGTAAAGTTAATTTCATTCCATGAATGCAATCTTCGTTCTGTTAGGTAGCCCAACTAAGTTCCTTGCAACCTAAATTTATGTCATTGTTATATTTGGTACAGTAGAAGTAAACTTTGAAGATTGGAAAAACATGGAAAATTCGTCGAAGGTAGGACCACCGGATGAAAGTGGCGCTCAGTGTCCAGTGTCATGAAAACACTAAGAAAAGGTGAACGGAAAAGTTTTCAGTTAACGGATAATTAACTTATATACCCACTGCATATGTCACGGAATTATAATAAAGCTTATCAAGAAAATAGAGTCAAGAGAATAGAGAGTGACTTAACCAGAACAATGGGAGGGTGAAGCTCACACCATTGAATTCTTCTTGCTGAACAAAAAAAAAAATAGGAAACAACGGGTTATAACTTCTAGACCTCAAGGAAAATTTTTGCGGATTGATTTAGTGCAACGCGAGAAATTTCCCAGAGCTCACCAATGCAGAGATTATGTGGATAGACAACGGAAACGCAGCTCGACAATTTCACTGTCACTGAGTTTGTGCCTAAACACTCTATAGATAACTTTTATTGAAGGCATCTGCATTAAATATCTTTGTCTTCAATGCACAAGAGACGGTCACCAGGCGATAGACCGGTAATGTTCCAAGCGGGTCTCATAGAAACACAAGGTAGATGTTAGCTCTGTACCCAATGTCTCCAACAGAGAAGACCCCTTATCCGATATAGTAGTTTATGCTGACCTTGAGTTGGAGAAATTTCCTTAAGAGAATATCGCTCATCTCCAAAATCATCTCCTGAAATCGTTGTTGAGAAGTAATTACGAACAGGTTGCAGCTAGTCCTTGCAAAAGCCGTTCAAAATCCCCCAAGAATAACATCAAAAATAACTTCCTTCTTTCAATTTACCTCTCAGATCTCTTAAGAAAACAAGACCAATTTTTGGGCGAATTAAGAAACAGAAAAGTTTTGAAGCCTCGGTGCTCAAAGGAATACAAAATATAGCTATCGAATAAATGGCGTTTTCCATTGTTGAAGATATTCCAGTGTAATACCAATCCAGACCCCAAGTAAAGATCCACAAGTTCCTAATAGCTATTGTCCAACAAGCTTCTTCCCGGTGTTGGCAAATGTTTTGGGGAGTAAGTCTTGAAAAGGTTAACTGGTTACGTGGAAAACAATAACATCCTTCCTTATTTTCGGTTTAGACTCAGGCACAGGTACTCAACAGAGCGTGATTTTGAACAGCTATTAAGTGCTTCTAAAAAAAATGTGAAAAGCGTTGTAAACAAAACAGTCTTTGGACATGTTGACCATCAATATCGAAAAAACCTTAGACGGAGTTCAACAAGAAGGTCCAATTCATAAGCTCAAAGAGTGCAGTACCCCATCACATTTAGAAAATCTGCTTTCATCTTTCCTGAAAGGCCTAACAGTATCCAACTAGGCAGATCCGCCCGCTGGTGTTCCGCAATGCTCGTTCCTCTGTCCCACACCTTTGAATAAAGACGAATATGACTTACCTACAGGTCAAAAACGACAACTAGTAGCGTTTTTGAACGAAATCTGTTTCTAGACTTTTGACACCAACCCTACCATGATCATGAACTTCGGCTTAATTTCGTGTGTAGTTCGTCACTTTCTTATGTCTATTTTCTTGCATCTATTAGCAGTTCATCATCAGACATCAGAATACGAAATTTTATACTCTGCCTGTCCTCCAGTCTGATTTTGGGTGTATGTGTTAAATCGAAGTAAATAAAAGTTTTTGTGCAACATAAGGGTGTTCGAGTCACAATCGTGACAGTGATATTTGAATGTCTATTTTTGGTGTCGATATTTCAGGACACAAACTGTGATAGGTATCTTTGCGACATTCAGCAAAGCCAAAGGTGATTAGATCACCTTCTAATTCACTTTTGGTCTTGAAATAAACGCTTCGAACACGTTTCATAGCACAAGTTATATAGTGAGCTGTTGTAACACAATAACGACAGCGATTCTCTGCGATCATGAGCAAATTAACAAGAAATTTGGACAATTATTATTGTATTTGACTTATATTTCATTTATGTGACACGCCTGAATGTCAAAGTCAGATGTTTCGGCCAGTAAAAGTTCATTCACAATGGTGATTGCGAATACCGAAAGTCGCTCTATGGTATTTGAAAACATGCTGTTGCATCCATAATTGTATTTTGAAGGCCTTTCGGGGATGAACATATATTTGTTCTCTTATTCGCAATCAAGAGCCCTCTCATTCCAGAGTCCAGAGAATTCAAGTATCAGACCGAAACCATACACTGAAGATGGCACACTGCCCAAACCATTTATGTACCAACAATGAAACACACGGGGAACGACGAAATTTCATTCGAAAAACAAACAAACAGCATTCCCGTCCCAGTTGGGCAAAACACGAAGTACAGCGAAAAAATTCGATGGATCATTTAAAATTCCAGAAACAAGTGTCAGAGACTGGTTGTAAGTTCGAGGAATTGTACGCGATTCAGTTGTGCAACCTCGTATAAGGTTTTGAATTTTAGAATAGCTGCGCCCGTTTCGCAACATTTCTCGAATACGCACGATTACATTAAGGCCGAAATACAATACTGCGTGACAGGGATACGTGAGCTCGATATGATTCTCCCTCGTCGTCACGCAACGCATTAAATTTACAATGCACGCGATGCGGGGAACATTAATGTTCATATGACAAATGTCAAATTGGCAAAATTTTAAATGAAATTTGCAGGAAATTGTTTTTGATTTTTAAAAGTTTTGAATTCAGAATGTTCTTTCGTTTAGCAAATAAAAACCCTAACTAGGATGCACGAAATTTTCATTCAAAATTCATTCATAATAACCCATGTAGTTAAAAAGTAATTAAAGCGTTTGAATTTCAAATTTCATTTAAGTGACATATTGCATCTGACAAACGTCACGCACATCGTTGCGAGGAATTTTCGTTTTTCCGAATATTTTCCGCCTCGCATAGACGCATCGCAATCATTGTACGATTTCGCATACAAATGCATGTTACGAAAATTGCTTGACATTTGCTGCGAGACTCTCGTCGCGCTCTCGTATCGCAGTCTCGCAATATTGTACTTCGGCCTTTACATGCCGGTGAATCAATATAGCGAAAGAATAGTGCAACCATGACTAAATTACTTGATAAACTTTCCACGATCCGCTTTTATGCAAATGACAAATAACGCATTTTTATTAGATATAGAAAAATCTAGAAATTATCAGTATAACATCCATTGTGCCCTATTAATAAGCTACCCATAACATATCACTATAGTGATTGATAATCATGCCTGTTCCCGGACATCATGCCTGTTCTGTATTTGGTAGTGATCTTCGGGTCCCCCTGGAAAGTTTCTGAATCCGGCTTCTGAATCTGAATCTCAGTCTAGCCGGGAGAAGATCACCGCCAGTAAGTTATATAGTTTTGGAAACAAAATACCCATTATCCTTTGTCTTGAAAATTCATCCACACTCGCGGGAATACCTACTCGGGCATCATCAGCACCCACAGACACCGATGCATCTCTAACACAACACCGCTATGGACACTCTTGTATCTTCTATAAGTTACAAACCTTCTACCTCTCGATTAAGGCCAGCATTCTGAGAGCAGATTGAAGATGGTATCAATCATACTGAAGAAGATGAACCGGCGAAAAAGGTTCGTAAATCTACAGGTTAGTAGATCTCGAAGTCTATAGGATATCATCAATTCACTGCTCTACCAATCAGTTGAGTATAAACAAACATCAGGGATTTCCACTAAAACACGCAATTTAAACATGGGAATGTCAGTGGAAATTCATTGATTTCATTGATTTTTCAGGGATTTTTTTCTGACAAAATTAAATACATTCAAACTATATGAATTCCAAATATATTGTACTAGATATTTAAGGTGAATATGTGAGATTAGTGTCGTAGGGCAAAAGGTGAAAAAGTAAATGACAGGTGAGAGGAGAAGTTGAAACGGAAGAGATGGACAAGATGTTTCACCATAGCCAATATCAACTTCGTGTTACTAAGAAGAAGGAAAATATTATTTAACAATAAATTCTATGAACATCCGTACATTGCTATGTAGAAAAATAACGAAACGCGTACGTCTTAACATGTTATATCTAATAATACTCAACGTACAATAGAAACAAAATAACTTCAAAGACTAAACAGTATTCAGGTCTTTGTATCTATTTCGATCATTGAACAAAAAATCAATTCCCAGCTTCTTTGAATAAAATCCACGAATATTTTAAAGATATATTTATTGCAAATGGAAATCATAAATCTTGTTGAAATATTTAATTTTAAATTCAAAATATAGACATTAGTGTCAAACATAAGCAAATAATTTTATTTTGCATCTGCAAACTTAAGTTATATTACAAATAATTAGAAAAAACAACAGTCATAGTTCTATTTCTCACAAAAAAAAATTTCAAAACTTTTTCGTATAAATTTGCAATTGCCATAACATTCATTTATCGCGTGCCTTAATTACATATCCTTTATCCTTATCCTAAAATGTGCTTTTGTGTGCTTCTCTAGACATTCTATTCCCTCTATTAAATATGATTAAAACAATTTTGGAAGAAAATTGAAAGAAAAGAATTTTCAAAAATCAACCAAAGTACACGCACCAGCTTAAACATTTGTATCCTTTTTATTCTATGCAGTTTGTGCCATAAGTGAAAAATACTTAAGAAGGGGCAGTATTACTCCCGATATATATACATTTTGAAAATAAAACCAGATTTGCGTTTTTTTGAAAAGTTAAAAAAATGTAAAACGAATTTGTGCAGTTTGTTTGTTTGATTATTGTGAAAGTACCTGTATGTATTTCTATGGCTGTCATTGTGATGTCCTAGAATCGAGGGTGCGATTGTTTGTTCAAAGAAAACAGAAGTAGATTTCAGCCGACAGATATGTTGATTTAACGAATTCTTTTACGAACTTTGCTGGAACTTTAACGAACTTTTTGAAAGAAAAATTTATATGGTTGTCCTTATCATAACCGAATGCTACCGATCCTGAGAGAGTTGGATTAGCATTGTTTGAGGCATTTAAATGAAAATTTATTCTCGCTTTGTGAACTCTACAAACAAAGCAACAGATAAACAACCACTAATTGCGATATGACTTTAATATCTTAAGTATTCTAACATGTCTCCTATGTAAAAGATCCTGATCTCCACATGATCTTTCAAATATGCACATCATTTGCGCTCCAAGGTCCTTTTAAATGTAACAAAAAGTCGCATTTTGGTCAATGGCAGGTTTTCCGATCATAATCTGCTTTCTCCAGTCATTCTTGGTACAGCGCAACCCAAGGATCAAAGTTGTTGTTTAAGACCCTATCCACGTTCCCTGAGAGCACAATTTACCTATTCCGAACTCTTTTAAGCCGTGTTGGCTATACTTCAAGTGTGGTAGCGAGTCTTCTAAGTTAATTCCACCTGCCCTTTGGTTCTCAAATTAAATTCACTTTATATTACAAAAAGCAGAATGAATGCTCATTGCGCATTTTAGAGCGAATGCAAAAGTGAACGACTTCTTATTAAGGACCCTGTGTTGCGCTTAACAGTGTTGCGAAATCGGGTTAAGACGGAAGGAATAATTCACCGATGTTGTACTAGTGGAGACATACAGTCTGTATAAAAACTTCCGAGACTCGTTTCGAGGTCTTTGTGTTAGTTGCACCATCTATCAGAAAATTACGGAGCCATGTACACTACAGATCCGTCCATTTCCGTTATTTTGTTCGTAGCGGTTGCAACGAGTTTTGACTTGTTTACGATCGGATAGCGTTGAGTCATTTTGAGATGTTCTCAGTATTTCAATAATGGAACAATGTGCAGCGATTAAATTATACTGTGCGTATTTTCCCGTGTTTAGCACTTCTATATATATCTATTAAAAATAAAAAAACATAGCATTTTGGAATGGAAAATCAAAAAAATAAAATCTGATTAGATTATGTTTTGAATGGATCGAAACTGCAGTGACAACTTATGGAATGACGAAAGAAGCACAGAGAGCCAGTTGGTTGAATTGAAGCAAAGCCTTCGATTCTTGCGTTCTAAGAACGATCGAGAGGAATTGGAAGGCAATAAATGTTCAGATTGGCCTGTAATTAGTTGGAGTGAGGAAACAATGGAGCGTATTTACGAGTTACTTCGAAATAATCGGCGTATAAAGGTTTGAAGTACGTCGACAGGATTGCCATAGATGTTGCGCACAATTAGGTTTTTAGAATGTGTGTGCAAATTTGTTCCGTATTCTCCGGACACAGACTAAAAAGAGCAACATGTTCCATCGTCCAAGAATTTCATTCAAGCAACCGATATGGATAAGCACTTCTTATTATGAATTATCGCAAGTGATCAAATATGATGTTTTCAGTATAATTCAATTACTGGCAGATAATTTACTCACAATACCACTCGTCCGAGTGGTGGACTCTATCTTTTAGAAGAGAACTTCTTTAGGGTTCTTCCGACAAAAGTGCGCGCATCAAAAGATTGACAAAGACATTGTCTGACTTTCTTCGACGTCATCTGAATCATTCTCATTGAATTCCCGCAGTTCAGGTTGTTACAGGAGTCTTCGATCTTGAAGCTATAAAGTCTGTGTTCGTAAGGATTCAAGGTGTCCTCAACGAAATCAGGCCAGTGGTGTGTTAAGCATGATAACGCACAACTCCTTTGATGCGGTCTTCTACGACAGTTTCTAGAAAAGTGAAGGGTCCTTGAAAGTCCTTGAAAATTCCCCTTTCTCGACAGATATGGCTTTAGCAGATTGCTTACCATGTCTGAATCTTTAGCCCGTCCCCAAGAGAGAGTTTGTTTCGAAAGTGTGAAACTAACTCCACCAAATGTGATCGCAGTCCTCAACACTATTCAGGCGAATTTTTAAGGGTCCTCCACAGGTGTTCTCGCGAGTGTATGAAAATTATCAAGTAAACTATCAAGAAAAATTTGAAGCACATTTTTTGGAGCGCTTTTTTCCATAGTAGTCCAGGAATTTGATTGGACAGTCTGTGCGGAATTGTGGTCTGTTTCCTACCCTACTGTGTAGTAGGGTCATACATGACTATCGTGCATCACTTTAAAAGGCCGTTCCTGGTGAGAGGTCCTGTTCTGTCATTGTAAATCGCTTAATATTTTCTTTCTTCAAATTTTGCGAAAGGCTTATGAGAGGGGGAGTTTTTCTATGATCAGTGTAAAATAAAGAAAAAGAGGATTGTTATATCGAACTTAATCACTGGAAGGATGACACTGGCGTCTACTTTAGCTGGTCTACAAATGATATAAATTTATAAAATTAAAAATAATTTAGAATAAATCAATTATAAAAAAAATTTAAAACACTGTTATGTTGCTACAGAATTTTTTATGATCAATTTAGTTGATTACACACTGACCTTATGGTGTTTGTTTGTTATAAAACTACAATAAATGCCAGGAATTTCGTTGATCCGTTACATTATAATAAATAGTTTCCTTTCAGGTCTAAGAAGATATTCTACGTTTCAAGAGTCAGTTCGACTTTAAAAAAAGCCTGGAAATATCTACGCTAACGCAATAATTCATCAATTATTTCTTGAATTTTAAATTTGACCATTTAAACTACTCGTGTAGGCAATCCTAAATTCTTTGGTCTATAGCTCTACATTGAATTGTGGATTCCACAAATTTATACAAAGGTTAAATAATAACAATAATGAAAAAATCTATTTGAGCAGTAAATATTTGATTGAAATGATTTGCTTGTGATTGTTTTATCTCATTTTAAAGGAACATTCTCCGGTGCGAAAATTCGTCCCTTTTACGCCATCACAATGTTCCTAAACTTTAATATTTTTGGTGAATTTCTTCAAGATAATTTGTTCAACGTACTTTAATGAGCCAGATTCGGATTGAAAGTAATTTATTCGGATAAAATAAGGAATCAATTATTTTTAAGGTTCGTTATGTTTATGGTAATTGTGAGAAAAAATGAGTTCACATGCTAACTAAAATCTAAATATATTGGTCGTATATTGGAGTATATCAAAAATCAGTTGACAATCTTTCAATTGTTTCTTTTGAATCAGTTTCATCCAATTGATTAGTTCCAATTCTTTTTCGTAACATACTTCGGAGTGAAGTTCGTCAATATTTTTATTGAAAATTGTGAAAATTGAACCCTACTTGCAGATTTTTGCTAACAAAAAAAAAAAAAAAATGAGGTGCTGAAACTAAATGAGGAGCTGAAATACGAATAAGGAGCTGAACAATTCCTTTCCACTTTCTATGTTTTCCTTCTTTGATAGATATAAAATAATGAGAACTATCCTTTTTGGGAAAATAGAGAAATACGAAACCAACCAACCAAAAAGCCTGTAAAGATCACCTATAGGACTCATCTATTGTCTTAGAGACAGAGTGGGAAATTTGGAAATCCTTTCAAACTTAGGGGTGAGTCGAATTTTAATTTGATTTTTAATTTAATCTCTCGCTAATGAAGGCTCTATACTGGATGATTGATATAGAACTACAATGTACTATCAATGCCATTCCCAACTTAATCAAGGATGCAAACGAGAAAGTATCAGCAATTAGATTACCGATAACCTCACAGCCAAATAACACCTCCTTTCGTATAAGAAGCCGGCACAAGGGATCTTTATGCCATTTTTACACAATGTTGCTTTACAGCAGGTTCGGGTACTCCTTAAAAAGACCAGCAAGAGGAAGACCTCTAACAAAAAGGAACTCACACAACAATAAACGGAAAGGAAAGATTGGTTTTGATAATCAGAGATGGGGCATTAGGTCAAATTGTGCGAACCCAAGTACCACTAGCAAAGTAAAACCGGAACTGTGAAACAGGATAATGTGAATGTATGGCTTGGAATGATATGAATGACTGCATTCGACCGAGCTTTTTGGGTTAAAAAAAAATAAAAAAAAAAAAAAAATAAACCGAGGTAAAAACAACTCCTACAAACAACATGAGTGACGTGTGAGCCCAATTTCCATTGTTGACAGGCTACAGTCTACGGAGTCAACATATGAAACAAATGAGTGAAATGCTTATTTGTAAAGGACTCAAATTATTTAAAAGTTACTTAAGTTTAAACGAATTTAAACGGACAAGTTCCGAGCTTGTCACGCAGAATAGGGAGGGGTTAAATGAAAGCAACCATTCCAAAGTCTTATATGATTTGAAAAACATATTCGAAAATTCGCAAAAAAAATTCATAATGGAAAACTAAAGAAACAATCACGCAGGTTAAGGAAAGAGAAAAATATTGATAGATTAATGCTGATGCAATGGAGCAAGAACATACAGCGCAAATACGCCGAACATTGTCGCGACCTAATGGTATTTATTCAACATCAGTAGAGGTTTATTTGAATTGGTAAATTTTCTCTCATTTTTACGTGAAACAAGCTTAGAATACATATAAAAATCTGGTTGTATTTGTTTTTTTCTCTGTCTAAGACAAGCGAGGCGAGCGTATTGGCACTCTACAGCCTTGGGCAAAAGTATTTGCACCCCACAAATTCTTCGAAATCTCTTTTCTGTTGACCTTCAATGCGTCTATTGTCAGCTAGTGCACGTGTAGGGATTAAAATGAACCAATTTCAGTAACACATAATGTCATAAAACTGTAAACACAATAGAAGGTAAGTGGAATTTTAGGAAAATTGACAGTTTACCACGATCCTTCACCGTGCGAACAAGTGTCGATAAATTATTGTGAAATTGTTGTTGTTTTATTTGAGGCAGTTCATAAAGAACAGAAAAATGCCCAAGACACTTGAATTAAGCAACGAAGAACGTTTAAGAATCCAGGTGTTATCTGAAGAAGGCAAAAATAAAAGAGAAATTACGAGGCCTATGAAATGTCTTCATAGTACCGTGAGGTATACCTTAAATCGTTACAAGATGATTACAAGTCACGAAAACCTAAAACGAAGTGGAAGGAAAAGGAATACATCTGCAAGAGAAGACCGCCAGTTAATGTGAACCTCTTTGAAAAAACGTCAGAAAACATCTTCTGAGTTGGCTGTTGAGGTAAGTGAGATCTTGGGTAAAAGATTTCTGCTAGAACTACTAAAAGAAGGCTCCAAGAAGCTTGCCTCAAAAGTTGCAACGCAAGGAAGAAGCCATGGTTGTCTGAGAAGAACAACAAGTTTAGTTTTAAGTGGTGAATAGAATACCAACACTACACTGAAGAAGATTGTGTCAACATGGTGTGGTCAGATGAATTCGATTTTGAGGCATGTTATTTCAACAATCTTATCATTACTTAAAGATGTTTGAGACATATGAAGTTGGTGTCTTGTTTTTTAGTGCTTTTTGTTTCTTGGTGTCTTATTATTTAATTAAATTTCAGGTATTTGGTACAGCTGGTGCTACCTACTGAGACTCAGAGTTGGCGAAGAATACATCCCAAAGTGCGTAGTGTCTACTGAAAAACACGGCGGAGGTAGTATTATGATGTGGGGCTACATGTCAGCATCAGGAGTTGGAAAAATGATCGTGCGTGAAAGCCAAATGGACTCGAGGAAATATGTTGTGGTGATGGAAACATCCTTGGAAACCTCTTTGAACATGATATTTGATGACACTAACCTCGACGGTGTCCGTTTCCAATAAGATAATACGCCATGCCATAAATCTAGGCCACCATGAGTTGGTATGAGCAAAATGGCATTGAACTTTTAAGTCAGCCCCCGGAGTCGCTGGATTCCAATCCAATAACATTTGTGGTCGATATTTAAGTGCAAGATAAAGGAGCACTCAATAGCATCGAAGCAAATTTTAAAGAATTGCCTTATACAGGAGTGGAATGCCATAACTCCTGATGAGTGTAAACTGTTAATTTCCTCATTACCAAAAAGAATTTAGGCGCTAAATAAAGCAAAGGGGTTTTAATACCGAATATTAATTAATATGTGATTCGGACTTATTTAACTCTGAGAAAATGAACATAAATTGTTGGTAATATCGTCAATTTGTTGATTGTATCCAAGATGGAATAACAATTTGTTCCTTGTAGCATTGGCATGAATAATTATGATCTAAATTGAAAAAAAATTGAGTTTTTTAGACTGTGGCCAAAAATTGACAAAAGGAGTATAAGGCTTGAAAATCATTGGTTTTAGTGAAATTCGACCTGCTGCCTGTTATCATAGTAAATAGGATTATCACGAATATGTTGACTTCACTAGAAATATTTGTGGCACAGTCAGCAATGATTTAAAAAAAACCCCTTTGAATCCATTGTTATTTAGGTCATACTGAGTTTCTTAGCATATTTGAAGATTTTTAAACGTATATCAATATGGGGTAGGTCAGAAAACTGC
This sequence comes from Stratiomys singularior, assembly GCA_954870665.1. Classification (NCBI taxonomy): domain Eukaryota; kingdom Metazoa; phylum Arthropoda; class Insecta; order Diptera; family Stratiomyidae; genus Stratiomys; species Stratiomys singularior. The sequence goes on from OX940879.1 coordinate 17,241,183, forward strand.
CAAAACTATTAGGAGTAGTGCTTCGTAGTCCTTTGATAAGGAAATATGTATCAATATTTCTAAATTTAGGCGAAGTTTTTTGCACTATGTAGAGTTTTCTAATACTAACATTGTGACTATTGATTTTTCATGACTAGTACGTGGAGTATGATCATTGTAATTAGATTATTCATTAATTTCAAAGCAGGACTATCCAAGCATCCAAGGGAATAGCTTTGTCCTGTCAATACAGCCGATTAATTGATCCTGTTGAGCTATTTTATCAAACCTGATAAATTCCTAGTGTCATTTATGCAGGCTTGCCATACGAAAACCATACGAAACCTACAAATCTACAGAGGAGTTATGCTCTGCAGGAAAAACTCCAGAGCGCAGAGTTCCCCAGCAATTGATGTTGAAAGCAATACAACTTTTCTTTAAAACTGGAAGAAGTAGACAAATTCGATACTTTTTTGATATAAAATGAAAAAATTTTGATATAAAGTAAAATTGGGTGACGATTAGACTGAAACAAATCAACATTACGAAATTTCAACCAGACAATGATAGTCAAAAATATTCCGAAATGGTTCAAAAGTCACGGGCCAAATTTTGGTTGACACAGTGTCAACATTTGATATGGTTTGCTATGCTGTATTTTTGATATTCAGAAGAGTATGGATATTTTGTAGAAGACACACTCAGTTTTGGTAGTTTTGGTTTTGGCTTCACGTTCATACCCAATCGATTCTGGAGTTCTACAATGATTGCCAATCCTCTCCATTTGGCCTATAAACTACAATTATTTTTCTCCATTAACTAAATTTTAAAAATTGTCGTTATTGCTGACTATGTCTAAGTATATTCGGATGCCAAAATTCAAAATTTATTTCATTCCGAAATTGATTGTACGCTGAGACAATATGTTATTTGGATATTTTTCAAAATAAGAGATTCAAATTCAGGCCCTCCAGATCACAATCGAGGGATTTCAAAATCGTCATCATTGGTTGTCTACTGAGCAAATTCACATAGAAATAAAGAGCAAGGTGCTTAGGACTCGCATTTGACAATAGGCTATGGACAAAACCATTTAAACAACAAACTCAAAAATTGTTTCGAATTGTGATCTTCCTTACCCCCTTTCTGATGAAGTTCAGGAGCGTCAGCGTTGAGATGTCGAATAGGCATCAACAAACTGACAATTTGAGCTGCGCGAGAACAGAAAGTACTGTCAAAATGATAGTACCACAAGAGCCTAAAAAAAATTTTTTAACCTAAAAAAAGAATGTTTTCCTTTTAATTTTTCTTCAGCAACAATCGCTGTAGAAGACCGAACGATCACGGTCGAAAGTCGACTTCAAAAGGAAAACTTTCTTTTTATTTTTTTAAGGTAACATATATTTTGCAAAGATGGAATGAATCACAAATTTTGAAGATTTTTTTGATGTTTTGGAACAGAGGAATATTTTGGATTGATACAGCAATAAAGCAAAAATGATTAAAAAAAAGGAATTTTCAGGATTGGCATGGAGTGTTTAGGCTAGAAATATGTGAAATATTTAGGCATGAAATTCAATGGAGATTCTTGGGATATTCATTTTGGACAATAAATTTACTAGTTGACATCATGTAACACAAAAATAAAGTATCATTTAGCGAAATGTCAAAAATCAAAAAAATAAAGTTAAAACGAATGAACAATCGAAACAAATTTCAATTTCCTGAATTTCTTGAATTAATTTATTGGTTGTTTTTTTTAAACATTTCTTAAAGCAACTCTTCTTGGGCCTAGAAATTTGTTGTTATTCCTTAGAAATTTGTTGTTGTTATCCATGAAAAACACACAAAAATTAACATCTTCAACGAAAACGGCGAGGTTAAGGCAAATCAAATGTTGAGTTACATTATTATTAAGGACTTCGTGGCATATTTACACTGCTATGAAGTGCCTTTTTCTTCATTTTCTTCTAGTAAATCGAACTTCACTTTTGTAGAAGAAAAAGAAGTGACTTCTACTTCAATAGGGCGTTACGAATAAAGCATAATTCTTGCTCATGGGTGGGTTAGAGATATAGTGGCAAAAGGATAATAGCTTTTTTGCAGGCATGATAATGCGATAACACACATATGTGGAAGCTACCAGACATAAGAAAATTATCCTATTTGGGAGGCACTTGAGATACAAAATCCACCTAGTGACTTTTTCATGACGCTCGTTACCTCCTTAGAGTTAGGACTATACTCTGTTGAAAATATGCACAAAAATAAAAAATAAAACAAATATAAATGATCCTGTCGATAGCAGAAATATTTATTGAACCTTTTTTCAGTAAAAAGTTTATGCGTGAAACGAATAAAACTTTTGAATTTTTGCAATTTTTGATTTTTGAATTTCAAATTTTTTGCAAATTTCCCTAGTCAAAAGAACCAAGTATCGAAAACGAAATCAAAAATTATGTAAATTATGGTGTTTTATTACGCTTGCGCTACAAAATAGTGATTTCAATCAAATTCACTGGTAAGTTTATCATAATAAATCGTCTGAATGACTTAATACCGTATTTTAAATCTAAATTTTAAGTTTTTCCATACCATAACAGTTGAATTAACACTTTTGAAGTCTTAAAGGAACCCATAGGCATAGAAGCTTTTAGGTCTTGACCTTCAAATACGTACAAAATGTTGAGTCCATTTTCAAAGTCCAGGAAAACAACATCAAGCAGAATCTTCCTCTAGTAAAATCCAGAAACGAAATCCTTCTATCATCCCTGCTTAATGAATAGGAAAAATGAAAACTTGTCGATTTTTTCTCCTGAGAAGCGTATTTTCATGTCTTAGAGATGCAAAAATAAAGAAAAACCGAACTATATCCAGTCTTTTATTAAAATTTAACCTGATACACCAAAATTTTGATTAAACTTTCAAGGTCTTCGGGAACGAGATATGGAAGCCGCTAAAGCGAGTTTCTATCCATTTTGTAGGGTAAACTAAATATGATGATCATGTTATGTTATGTTTGTGAATAAACATCTGTTTAAGTATCAATAGCACCAATCGAATCAGCCAGCGGCGCCAAATCACATAAAGAAATTAAAGATAATATTAACAACTGGTGTCAGAAGTGGGATTACGATATAAGTAGACATAAGATATCAGAGTGAAGTTAGAAACTTAAAAAATCGAGCAAAACCATCGAAAAATTCAAAGAAGCAAGTTCCGATAAGTTTGATTTGGATAAGAGAAAAACAATTTACAAGTACCCAAATTCGCTACAACCACATTTTACTAAAACCATAGTTAAATCGCATTCATCGCTAGCACATGAAATAAACTCCTCACCTATCGGTGCTCAACCAAAAAAGTGTAATTTTAAAGAGGATGATAAAGAAGAAGGTAAAGATAATATTAACAACTGGTGTCAGAAGTGAGATTCCGATATAAGTAGATATAAGGTATCAGAGTGAAGTTAGAAACTTAAAAACCGAGCAATACCATTACACAATTCAAAGGAGCTAGTTCAGACAAGTTCAGATTTACATATGAGAAAAACAATTTATTAGTACCGAAATTTGCTAACAACACAATTTACTAAAACCATAACGAAATCGCATACAGCGCTAGCCCTGCAAACAAACTCCTCATCTAACGGTGCTCAACCAAGAAAGTGTAATTATATTTGGAGTTTGGTTAGCTTTCTTTGGTTTTGACTCAAAATCAGAAATTCCCTCTCAAAGATTAAAAGCTCTCTCTCTGCCTGAGAGAAGCTACACGAGAGTGTTAAGACTGTACCGGAGTTTTCAACACGATTATAAGAGGAAGTTCCGCTAAAACAGTGAAGCCTTTCTTGACAAACAACTGTGGAGAACAAATGGCCAAGAATCAAAAATTCCAAGAAAAAAATGTGGGATTTAAATTCAGGCATTGAAATAATACTCGAACGCGAATTGATTGCATTGTGAATATTCTGAATGCGGTTGTCCCTAGCGTAAGCTTTATGAGATAAGAAGACCTAATCTCTGATTTTATTATAAATGAAGTAAAGAGTTCCTCGTTATGATAATGCCGAAATACCACTGGAATTAGAGTATGACCAACAGTTTTCTGTCAGAAGCATATCAGGTGCACGTGTGGGATATTTGTGCATCAATCATATCAACTCCATGTATCATATATGAACAAATTTAGTGTTGATTTAAGGAATATTTTTTTAAATGGACGCTGTAGTGGAGCTGCACTTCTTAAAACCACCTAATAATTTGCTCATATATGATACATAGACCTGGTATGGTTGCTACAAAAATCGCATCATGCATCATATATGATACATTGTATAGACAAACTATTAGATATGTGAAAATTTTCTTGACGGTGCAAACGGAAAGGATGTGAATCTTCATGTGTAAAATTATTGCTGGGAGCGCGGAGCCTACCTATCTTCTAGGGAGCTGCAACAGCCATCAAGAAGTAAGTTGATGATCTCATAGACATGTTCCAAAGGAATGCTATTATATCTTTTTCAAGCGGCCTATTGTGCTAGTGAAAAGGAATACGGCAGTTCTGAATTTTATATTCACTTCCTAATAGTTTCAGCCATGTCACTTATGAAGAGCAATCATTCTCTTCCAAGAATTTTCGATTTTTCGAACATCTTTTCCTCCTACATTTGAACAGTGGGCTTTGATTGGTGGTAACAGAAAAAAAGGATCGTAGAAAAACCGCAATTGAACTTGGCAAAAGCCTACTTGAGTTTTGGTTACATATTTTAGTGTTTGAAAGGCCGCAGCAACATTCGACCATGTTCTGACTAGTCTTGAATGGACTGCGTTGACAAATGGGCGTCATGAATTTGGACGATATTACCTTTATAGTCAGACAGATCAAGGCGTTTGTTGCAGGAAGAAAAGGGCTATAGTGCCAGTGCTAAGAAGAAGATCTTCATGGTCAATAATTTTGAAAATTTTTGCCAAGCATAATATTAAACAAATTCTTATTACTTTCCATTTTTAGGTTGAGGTTTTTATTTTGGAGCAGACTGCTGTTTCGAGGCCGAGATGGTCCCTTCTTTGGAATTATGCCTATTGTCTATTGTCAATCGATTGTCAAAAGAAGTATAACATGTTTTTAAGCATGTCAATATATTTATAAGTCTATAAATTTACTATAAATTATTATAAAAAGAATAAGTTTATAAGGAACATATTTCTTCTACGGAAGTGCAACAAAACCAAAAAAAAATTATTGAAAGTTTGACAAGAAACATGCAACACCGAATCTAAGGTAAGGGCCAGGTGACATGAACTGAAATTGATGATGAGAAAGATTATGTGTTTAGTTCAGTTCCAAAGAAAATTAAATGGGGTATGTTCTTGGGTTTGTCAATATATTAATAAGCCTCCACGACTTGAACGCAATATATGGTATATATAGAACACTGTTTCATACCCGGTGTTATTATGCTCGTTTGTTGGGGTAAATCTTATCTCTGATACTAATGCAACCACCTGCGGTGGTCCTTGAGAGTGTTCTAAAACGAACTTGTTCTAAAATTAAACAATGGAGCCGTGTATGTCCGTCTCTACCATCTAGAAATTATAAAGTGAATCGAGAATTCAAGGAGGTGAGAGTAATGATCCCGAATCGAAGAAAGTCATGAGGGCAAAGAGCGAGGAACGATATTAACTTGGTGAGAGATTCCCTGTGACCGTAAAACCAAGAAGCACGGTGGACTAGTGGTTATTGATGGCTACTTCTTCAGGTTGGGGTTTCGTCCTGCGGTAGCAGAATTTTAGGAAACATTATTCTTTTTAAAACAAATTATATGACCCCTGAAAACTAAGATGAATGAATGATGAATATAAAACTAAGATGAATCAAAAACTAAGAAACTTCTTGATGTCCAAAGCTTGAAATTACTGACATGTGGGCCTGCCAAAAGGTTGATAACTACGTGTGTAAAATGACTTAGATTGGACGAAAATGTAGCTGTATAATGTAGGAGTCCTTTTCAATATAATATCGATCAACTTGGCAGGTTCGTTTCTAAGGACTGAATCAAGAAACAAGCACATGTTCGTAATTATCGAATATTTCAGGAAGTGGTATGATATCTATCTGCTACTGAATCAATAATTGCAACCTGGTACCAACGTTTTCATCCAAATCACGATAAATCGGTTTGAAATTTTCGTGCAATTGCGCTCCGACTAAAGCAGAAATATTAAAATTGAAGTCTTCCAGCAAGTCTGCCAGTTGTCTGACGTTCAAAAGATCACTGCATCTATTCAAACTCCGAAACTGAATACTTTAGACGTATTTGAGATAAATTACGAAAGTAAATCAGGAGGACTGGAACGAATAACAATATTTTGAGTTCCTTATTAATCATGATATCATGTCGACGAAGACCATATTAACACATTGCTGAGTCCAGCAAAACATCCCTTTGATACAGACTAGTTACTGTCAGCAGATTTTTGAGTTGCGTTTGTTCCGATGGCAAAGAGGAGGACTGAACTTTCTTTTGAAATAAACGTCAGAAGACCGATTTTAATTTGCTGTTACTTAAAAAATTGCTAACAGTTGATATGTGTCAAAACGAAGGCATTGTTTAATGGTAAAGCAAAGAGCCCTATTGTGGATGGGGGACGAAAGTTTTTGCTACATAATTCGGACCACAAGAGATGATTATCCTTCAAGAATCCAAATGAATGGCCGAAAACGAAATTCAATCAAATTATTACTATTATCGGAATTATTACACCTAAAACTATTCAAATTATTGAAAGACTGAAACATTTCGTGTACGGCGTTAATGGGAGTACAAATTGAATGTTCAAAACGAAATGATACATTGGGATCAATTAGTAGCATTCAATCTGCGAATGCAGATTCAAAATCATGCGCGAGATGAACAAAACTATGAAAGCAGAAAAGAAAACGCAGGCAAGTGTTCAATCTTTTCTAAGCCAAACTGTATCGTTTGACAGTTCGCTGAACGAAACAAAAGTTGAAGTTGTGTTGTGTTGATTGTATACATTCGTGCCTGCCATGTTTTTTTCCATGACGAGAATGAGCTTACTCTGCTATGACGTTTTGCGATTTTTGTTTCGTTATGTTGCTTCAGGCATCGTTCGGATAAGTTGATTTGTACGTAAGAGAGATTTGTGAAATGATGATAAAAAAATTTGAAACGAGTAAGGCGATACAAATTTTGAAAAACCTGAATCCTCAAAAGTTAAACTATTCAGCGCATGTATTTGAGCCGTAACTTTGCCGTTTAGACAGTCAAAGTTGGTTTGAGAGATTGCAAAGAAGATTTTGAAAGAATTCAATGACTGCGAGTTGTGACATTGATTCTGCTCTAGGTATTGTCTGGTGTTGGTAATGTCATGGCACGTTTTTCAGTTGAAATCGATAAATTAAGAGGATTTTGCGACATAAAAATGTCTGATGAATTATGTTTCAAAGCTCGATAGTTGAATGTGTTATTCAATGAGTAAAAGAGATATCTACGAAAGCCCCAATCTGGCCATTTTTTTATCTTGCCCGTTTTTAAAAGTCTATTTTATCTAACTTTAAAAAAAAAAACCTTTTGTGTCTGAGCTTATTATGGTAGAAAAGTAATAGATAATGAGAAGTAGATTCTCTCCAAAAATTTGTGGCAGACGAATGCCTTATAGAAGCGTAAAAGTGAAGAGCTTATTGTGAAATGTGATGTAACTCAGTGAATGTATTTCTGGAATAATGAGGATTAGTTCGCTTTTACTGTCTATAAAACGGAAAAACATTTTCTGGTAATTATTTACTGTGACAATCCACTTTAGTTCCTGCGACGCTTTGCTATAATTGCCGAATCGACCAAACTGGAAAGACATAATTTTCAATATGACAATGTTAGACTGCACCTGTCACCTAGCAGACGCTGTAAAAACTGCAGGAAATGCAAAGGAAAATCGTAAAGCCTATATACTGTTTTCCCGATTTTCGCAAAGAGATTTTAATCTATTTTGGTCTGTAGAGTTAGTTGAAATCCTTGAGGACTTGGAAATCTTAAGGATGAGAAAACTATTGAAAGCAACCACGTGGGTGTTTTTTTGTATCAAGGAGATCCAAGAACTATTCCTAAAGGTATAAATGACAAGTACTTGGATCGTTAAATTAAGGAGTATATTGAAGAAAAGTGTAAATAGGAAGTATCCTAAGCCTTAAGCCGAATTTAATGCATGTTTATTTTCTCTTACTGTACACAAACTTATGGACTCACTCAATATGAGTTGGAAATATTGGAAGAACACTTGCTTGTCTGCAGAGTTGGAGAGTTTCGAGAAGGACAGTGAAGAACGTTTCAATATAAAAAGTAAAGGACAATAGCAAATGGTTGAGCAGGATAACTCAGCTTAATTTCAATAAGACAGTCATGAATAACTAGTAAAACTTCTTCACTTTAATAGTTGAAACAAAAAGTTTATAGTCTATCGGAAAGGCGAACTTAGTGGTGTAAAATCGATGATTAAGTGAGGAATCCTTGCAATATTCTCAAGGTCAGAGCACAGAAAATGTTGTTAGCTGTTTCGTTTGAAGTAGAATTTCTGTGAAGACAGTAAGTGTGGTAGCATTTTGATAGCAATCTGAGGAAAGTTCACTACTTTAACTTTATCCAGGAATTCAGATATTTTCATGGCACGCACTTGAATATTAAAAAGGAGATACTTAAAAAAATATTTTTTTCGCGAAGTTATCGCAGTGTTTGTTCAGCTAAATGATGAAAAAGACCTCAGGTGAGGTCCTTTCTGACAAAATAATTGTTAAAATTGAGAAGGGATACGAATATATTGAATATGGTCCTTTAAGACAATAAGTATATCAGCTCTTGATTTGTCCATGGACCAAGGATCAAAGACCAAAAACCATGATAAACATTGAAGCTAAATGGATGTTAATAAGCCGGGTGTTTACAAAGTCTGAGTAAACACCCGGTAAGCCAATGCTTGAACTTGGGAATATCACATACCAGAATATTTGACTTTGTAAGCCGCCAATTTAATTCTGTATTTATGAATTTTTTGTTTATTTTTGAGTTTTTTTGCTTGCAAATGACAATGACGAAATCATTTTTAGGATACTCCAATTGACAAGAAACTCAAAATCTGGAAAACAGAAAATGAGGTCGAGAAGGTGGAAGCAATAAATTGTTGTAACAATTAAATAAAAAGTGAGAGGTTTGTTTTTTGTTTGTAGAATATAGTTTTAATTCAGAGAATTAATTTTATTTTACATTTGTCTGAATAATATATATTTTTATGTATATATATAATAATATTTTTTTTTTACAGAAGAAACACCTAATAAAGTCATACGTAACTATTATTGTTCTTTAAATGTCATCTTTTATATATTTTTTCTTCACTTTTTGTCGGTATGTTTTAAAGTCAATACTTTGTTGCATTTGCATTTTAGTTTTAAGTTTTCATTTTCCTCTTTTTTTTTTATTTATTTCTCTGTTAAAACACTGGAAATTTCTTCATTGATTTTGTATCTATTTGCTATTATTTTTAATGCTGTGTTCGTTTGTTTCTTTTTTTGTTTGTTTTGAATAAAAAAAAGCTCTAATGTAATATTATTTCATTCTATTTTTAACATGAATTTTCGTAATAAGTTTTTGCGTTAAAACGTTGAATCCAAAATTAAAAAGTTTCTCTGGAATTAAAATTACTGAATAATTTAGTGTACGTGCATCATTTAGCTATTTGCTGCTGTGATAAATAATGCTTGTTTTGTTTTTGTATTTTACATTGTATTAGTATCTTTATATTTGTATTATTTGCATTTCGTCGTCTTCATTCAAGTGGTATGCAACGATACTGTAAGTTCTACTTGGAATGCGTTTAAGATTTCACGAAACTAAAATATCTAGTAAATAATATTCTCACAATTTGCAATAGATGCAATACGTTCTATCGTAACAATAAATTTAAATATATGTTTTGTTTTTTGGTTTTTTGTTGTTTTTTTTTTTTAAGTTTTTATTTAAACTTATCCACATAGGATGATATGGAAATGTATAACCGAGCGCTGTACACGTTTCGAAGTATGTCGCGAGCATTTTGTTATGTTTGATGAGAAACGGAAAATGTTTTAGCGGTCGTATATTGTTGCATGCATGCACTGTGCTTATCCTTTTTGCTGCAAGGGTTTGCATGTCCCCTGAAGCTTTCTGCAATGGATGTGAAACCTAAACGAGCAAAGTTAGGTGGATTTGTAGCTTGTTAGGATTATGATAACTTGAAAGATCATAACTCATGACGGGATTTCACACGTTTGTTCGCTTTTATAAAAAAAAAGTGTAATGTTGTAAACTTTTGAAATATATGTATATATATAATAAACCGTTGTTGGATTTTCTGGAATTTTCACTTTTTATTTTTAAATATTTTCTATTATTCATTAAATACTTTTTCTCTTATAATTTAAATTACTATCATAATATTCATTTCAATTTTTCATCATTTTTCTTGGAATTAGAAGAAATCAATGAATTAACAATAACAAATGATTATAGTTAAATATTTTTTTTACATACAATGTACATAACAGTTTTATCCTTGTATTTTTTTTTGTGATTCGGCTTTTTTCGTCATAAGTTATATGCATTTTATTGTTTTCCTTTTGCTTTTTTACTTCTCCTCTCTCGCGTTCACTCATTTAGTATATTGTTTATATATATAGTGTAAGGATTTGGTTTCTTTCTCCACCGTTTGTAATTATTAACAAATCAATTAGTTAGCATAATTTTGGTATTTTTATTCATGCAAATTTTGTTGCTGCTATCATGTTTTTCTTTTAAGTAGGGAATGTCAACTTCATATTTTATGAAGATCTGTAAGTCCACAATACTCCTCTCGATGCGCCATTTTCTATGTTGTGTACGTGTGTGTGCCAGTTTAGTTACCTGGAAACAGCCAGAAATGAGCAATTTACAAATTTTGTTTATAAATTTATTATGTCACATAAAAATTACCATTATTTTTAGGCTTATTATTTGGGGAAATTTCTAATGATTGTTTTCATCTTCAGTCTTTATTTTTTTTATTTATTTATTTGTAAACAGTTTTTAATAACGATAATATGTGTTGAAATTGAAATGAAATATACGAGGGCGGTTCAAATATAGTCCGGAATTTTCGAAAAGACGCGTGCAAAATTGAGTGTCGAAAAACAGCTGCACCGAATATAAGACTGGTCTTCAATGAAAAGTGGAGAACAGCTGAACCCAAATAACCTCATTTTTCAGTGTAGTCATAGCCATGAGCGCAACGCATTATTATTCGTATTGTGCTAAAAGATAATCCAAAATCAGCGGAAATTTATCGAAAATTAATCCAGTAGTTTGGGGATAGGTGCCCCTTTAACATCCAAGTGTATGTAATGGTGTTCCACTTTTCGAAAACGTCGAGAAATGATGACAAACTTACCACATGTACGGCGCTTAAGGACCAGATGCAAACGAAAAACTTAACCGATGAAAATGTAAGCGCTGTTGAAAAACTCATTTTGTGATGATTTCAGTAATGTTCGCGATATGGCTGAGGAATTGGGTATCAGCGTAGGTTGGATTGAGTCAATAATTCATGAACAGTTAGGTTGCCACAAAATCTCAGCCCGATGGGTACTAAAACTTCTTAATTTTGAGCTGAAATTCACGTGTTACGAAGTTTTTACGAGTCTCCTGCAGACGTTTGAAGTAGAAGAGGAGAATTTTTTCCGAGAAATATTCACCACAGACGGCACATGGGTACAGCACTATACGCTGGAGGGTAAACGCGGATGGAATGGAAAAGGAAAGACGAAGAAGCGCCAGTTAAAGCGATGGTCACAGCGTCAGCTGGAAAGATTATGTGTACTGTGTTTTGGGACATGAAAGGGGTAATTGCGCTTGATTTTCTCACTGAGCAACGAACTGCGAAGACGTAGTATTATAGTAGCCTTCTTAAAAAAACTGCAAAGCCTGCCTTAAGGTCGAAGCGGGGTATTTCAATCCGTCAAGTGATCTTGTTGCAAGACAACGCTCGACCACTTAGAGCTCGGCTTACAATTGAAACATTGAACGAATTGGGATGTGAAACACTGGAACAACCTCCATACAGTCCGGACTTATCAGCCTGCTATTATTATATATATAGCCCATTGAAAAAGACACTCGGCGGACAACGTTTTTAAAGCAATGATAAAGTGGAATTATTTGTGCGCCAATGACAACGTAAGAAGCCGCAAGATTTTTAGAGAAAAGGCATACGAAACCTTGTGGAGAGGTGACAAAAAAACGTGCAGTATGAAGGAGACTACCCAGAAAAATTGTGAAAAATTGTAGTTCTGTAACTGAAGCATAATAATATGTTATATTACGACATTCCAGGTTTTATTTGAACCATCCTCGTTATTTTTGGGGAAAAAACTTATTCACATCCTGCATGTCGTAATGCTACGGGAAAGGGCAGCAAGACTAATGATCAAGCACTTGCCATGTCAACAGGAGGACCTATCCTGAAGTCATTTGACACATGTGCTAGGCTTTCTTATCAATGTATCAAGGTACTTTTAAAGTCTTAGGTGACATATCCACAGCTGCATTGCCTCGATCAAATGAATTATACACTGGTTGATTGTCAAGATAGGTCAAGTATTATTTTCCGTTTTTCAATCAATTTTAACGTCTTTTCTGTTAAGATGCCTAGACGGAGCTCACAATTTTTGGCTACTTGACTGCTACTTCGCATTTTCTGTTCCATTATCTGCATGAAAAGAAGGTATGGTAGGTGAAAACCACCTTGCCCGTGCAGATGAAGTGGTTTACTGATTTTGGGATCCTAGCACAGATAATATTCGTGGCCACTTTAAAGCTGACTGAGGCAGAAGACACTTTCACCCAACTTTCAACTAGTCCAACCATTTCTTTTCTTCAGCTACTGATTGCTTCCTTGCACTTCTCGTGTCTTCGGAGGTAGAATATTTTACATTCTGTTGTTAGTAGTACTACTGGCAACTACTATTCATGTTGTTAGTAATAATACTGGCTCAGAGAATGTCCAGCACACTAGTGAAGTTCCTTGAAGTCTTTGTCTCTACAGCAGCTTCAGTCCTCTTCTTGCAGCTCAATCCCACGAGCTTCACTCGATGTCTGTATTTCGTATAGAAGCGCAGGTTATATGACACGCTTCCAGAGTCTTATTTTTTAGGGAGTTAATATCTTTACGATGGTTATCAGTCGATTAAAGGTTGAGAGGTCAAGCTTTGGCCTAATGAGTCGTTACAATGATTCGCTCTTAGAAAATCAGTTAAAAAATCTATCAGAAACACAAGATATTAAATTGATAATTTTGACGCCAATAATCTATCACCGACATTGAGCGATCTGATCTGTGAGATCTCCTTCTTTTGTTCTAGTTGCAAACACAACCAGTAGCGAGCGCGAGCGCGAGCACTTCGCACCATAGCATAACCACTAAGGAGCGTTGGCCGTGTGATCAAACTGTCTGCCGAAGGGTATTGGATGTCAATTTTACAGATGCATTACTATTTGCAAGTAAATCTGGTTGGAGATAGGACATACAACTAGGGTGCATGGCAATACGTATTAACATTCTCTTAAATTTTGTATTCATAGATTTAAACTGGAAAAAAAACATTCTCACAAAGCTACCCATCGTAACCTCTCCACTCGTATATGTCATTTAATTTAAATGCTCTGTATCTTGCAAGGAGTGTTTTATTTGCTACTTGCAGTATAATTATCTCTTTCCCTCCGAAGTGTGAGTACTTTTTAGTAGTTACGCCAAATTTTAGTGGTAGGCTAAGTCCATGATGTGTGATCGATCACTCTTCCAGGTGTAAAACAATCTATAACCTTAAAATAACAGTGACATTTCATAGCAACTGATCACTTGTAACTATTCTGGCAGATTTTGTCTCATTAGCTCGCCGCGCTTGATGTCAATTACACCTGGAACGAGACTACACTAGACTAGAACAGGTTAACGCTTGAGTATCACCTGGGAATTGTGGAGAATTATTTCGAATAAATAACGGTTCTGTTTGAAAAATTCATCGCACGTCACATCAATTTTATTGCCGACATAATGAGAACAAATAATTCGATTAACCATGAATCATCTCGGCACCACGTTTACTCTCATTCTCTCTCTCAATATATGTGTATATCCAGATGTCATACATTGCGTAATGCAAAAACTATAGCACCTGTCGAGCGTATGCTTTATTAGCCGTTGGAATGATTGGTCCATAGGTCCGTCAAAAATGCTGCTGGGTATAGCATTACAGTCAATGTTGCCAACATAGAGCCATGATCAATGACTTTCTCGTTCCGGGATTCACTCGCGGCAATGTTGGAGACAATTGATTTCAACAGGATATCGCGACACGCCATAGATTTATTGAAAGCAGCATTTGATGAGAGCATAATATCTCGATTGGAACTCGTTAACTGAACTATTGCTTGTGGGGATACGTCAAATTTCTTTTCTCGGAAAACAAGCTTAAGAAATTTGACACATCAATCGCTGCGTTATTGGCGAGATATGGCCTCAATTGTTGGTTAAAATTCTCGAAAATTAAAACTCTTGTTTGGACTTTCTCCACGCCAGTCGTAGCGCTCACATCACCAAAATTGGATTAAAATAAAAATGAATTATCTTTGAGCTAAACAGTCACATATGAAGTCGCGTTTGAAAGACAGGTCCTAAATTATTACAGGAACATAATCTGAAAGAGATTAAAGAGATTGTATAAGGTTAAACCACGAGGTGCATGAACTTTTTGAAGTATTAAACATCTCCAATATTTTAAAGCCGCGGTAACTGTAATGAGCTCCTAATTTACGACGAGGGAATGACGAGAGGGTACGCCCAAAGGTATTCGCAGTTTAAGCTGAGAGAGGGATTTCCTCTCTCAGCTCATTAGGGACTTGAAGTGACAAAAGACATGAAGTCAAAAGGTAACCCTAAGGCTAGTTGTAATTGATTAAAGTGACCAAAGTATACCTTGGCAAAATGCATCTCTTGCACGCATTACATATGTGAGGTACCGAAAGATACTGTCGGTATCGAAAAGTTGTTGACGTCTATACTAATGACCACTGTTTTGTCGAGGTCGACTGTCTTGTATAACGGTAACCTTTTTTTTAAGGATTACCGGCTAGGACGATGATAAGGTGACGTCTGCGAACAGCATTTCAAATCTGATGCAGATCCTTTCGAGATAAACGGAAGGCTCATAAATCGCCTGATCGTTCGAACCGGGTCAGTAACGGCACTTGTGCATATATTCAATATAATGTGTATCTAAGCTGAAAATCGCTGTCAATTTTGATGGCCTTATTAGGTTAATATGTGGACTCCGCATGTAACGACTGTTCTCATGATTTAAACATGTGGATTTAAGCATATAGTCCGAACGGTCCGAACGTTCCATACTCCGTATAAGATCCAAACAGACCTTATACAGAATGATCCAAACGGACCTTGTACAGAAAGACCCAGGCAATCATCGTTTCAAACGTCAAATGTTGATATAATACAGATAAAAGTTTGAGAAACATTATTAATAAAAGTAGATTTACATCTACCTACAAGCTGGAATGAAGAAAAAACCGAAATATAAATTCTGTTAAAAAAGATAAAGTTGGGCTATGTCTGGTGTGAAAGTTTATTTATGGTTTGTTGTGATGAATATGAAATTTTAAAAGGGTCTTTTCGAAAAAATCTGACGCTGTTGAATCTGGTCATACATGGTGGTACATGAATCTGATGCACAGTTGCCATTAGTACGATAAATAGCATTTTGAATCTCAACTGATACCGGATCTTGCCTAGCGCTGCCCAACCCTGGCTAATCAACCGATATTCAAGACTTAAGGTGCAACTATTGACCTGAAAAATTAATTTAACATTTGCATACCCGGGTGTGATTTAATGTCATAGTGGTAATGTCATGTGACTTTATGTCATAGCCTTAAAACAGGCAGCATTTACAAGAGATATCTTCAACAAAAACCAAAAACTATTCCCCTCTATTCCTCATTTTGCGTTGCATGCGGATGATACATGCCGCCAAAACACAGAATCTTTCACTATCTGAAAATGGTTTATCTCGAATATTCTATAATCTTGGATGCAATTTCATATGATTCTATTTTCCAACAGGCTTAGAATAAGCAAACGTCATTTGACACACAGTTGACAGAAATTGGCATACGGTTTGTAATTTGTGCGTTGACATTTTTAGATGTTTAGAACGTCTACTGATGCCAAATTTTATATAATGCTTTAGCAGTACACAGCAACATCATTAATATTTTCGGTTGGGGAAGTAATACAAGAGATCTTTGCCTAAACTCTTGATTTTCATACATGGTGTACGATCAAAAAGAAAATGGCGACGAAGTTCACCGAAGACTAGTATAAACAAAAACAGATTGAATATTCACCATATAGGCTCACCATATATTCACCATACATTAATGGAGTTGTACGTAATAAAATACATAACGGAGGATAGATTTGTCTCGAAAGTTCGGGATTGTACGTGGCCATGCATGGGCAGCGTCGGAGGAAACTAGTGATTTTGTAGGGGTATGTTTAGTGTTTTGTTTACGTTTCGCTCGTACTCATGGAGCAATACGTCAAAGTGGTCGCAAAATTCATGAAGTCTTTTTCACATATTCCGCCTTAACGCAATTTCGCGGAAGTTGGGCTGAAGCCTGGTTGGAAAGAAAAAGTTGGTGCCCAAGTATTTTTAAAGCTTGAAATGTGCGTTTTTCTTCACTTTTTTGTAATGATGTTTGCACGAATATTGGCCTTCGTGGAACTGCCATATGATTTTATGTACACTTTAAATACGCCACAACTACGGCCTATGACTACCTTCGGCACCGGTAGTAATAATAATTCCACATTCATCATATGTATCGAATCGCTCTATGCTTAACTGTAAACTAATTTTAAATCAATCTAAAATTTAAATGTCAAAATTTAATGACATCTGAAGCCATCGCAAGGGGGGCGGTGCATTCACATTATATTATTGCTTTTGCTCTATCCTGTGCAACTTTATGAGATTTATCTACCCAGAAAAAAAAACTCTGCGTGCATTGCGAGGCTAAAATCAGCAATCCCAGCATGATCATTTCTAGTATGGATGAAAATGTAAGACCGGTGGGGAAATTTGCATAAACGCTGAAGATTTTTTTGATTTTATTTTATATATGTAAACAAAAGAGGAACTAGTTATGCATTTTTGGCGAATCGCATATCAAAAAACACAGCATATGCAAAACTTCAAAGAGGATTTTTGCTCTTAAAATATTAGGAAGTGTCCTAATCTGAGTTTCAGGGTTGCATGACAATAACATTTAAATCCTTTGTAATTTTTTGAAAAAGTTATAAAAATCAGGAATCATTTGAATCTAGTAAAGTTTAATAAACATAAAAAAGTGCTCGAAACAATATATTTGCAATTGGATTTGGTGCAGGTAGCCATATCCTGACACTGGAAGGCTTTGTGAGTTGTATCTTTAAAGATTTTACAGATTTTTCAGAGGGTGTAGCTATATGAATTTTTTTTAACGATCTTCTTACCTACCTCTACTCTTATCCACTTTCAACTTAGTCTTTCTTATCGCCATCCTCGGGATCCTTGAGCGTGTGCCATTGGGCGATAGGTCGTCGAGGTGATGCTAACATATCTGACCAATGTCGCAATTCAGTGCCAGTGGCATTACAACCCAAAATTACTCGTCCAATAGGCTCAGATGTTCCAATACGATCGTAGTCCACAACGGTTACTACCAGTTGAATTTTCTAAATTCATTTGGAAAAAAGAAATCGAGAAAAAGTGATTAATACTAAGATCCTGGAAAGAACACTTTCAACTGCCATTTAAAAGAGTCTGAAAATCACAGATAGGCAAGTTGTATGTCAATAGTGTACACATATAAGACCAACAATACTAAGCACATTTTGTTTCAACATCTTCTCATATGCATACAGGAACATTTTGTGCATATTTATGGTATATTACAAACAGTCCTAGGATTCGCTTTTACACTGAAACAAACTATAGCTTTTTGTTTTCCGTTTAACCGTTCAACATTGAGCATTTATATAACAATGCTTTCAACTAACAACTACTACAAGTGCTACATATCAAACTACTCATATGACGTATGCATGCATGGTGATTGTGGTGAAACTGTTGATGCAGAAGAAAGCTCATATGAGTTTTCTTGCAGAAATGAAATTCACAAAAGCGAATTGCTGTTAAACTTGGTGGGAAACTTATGCGCTACAATGATCTGGTGATAAAATTGAATTTTTTTTTCGGTGACTCGAACCAATGGATATTTTCACTACTGCATATCAGTCAACTACTTTTTTTTTTGTTTTGATTGCCAGGATCAATATTTTGTGGAGCATGGGGGTTTGTGCAGATTTGTGTCAATTATATTGGATGCTGTTTTGGTGAAGGTTTGATCTGATTGATGTGTGAATGGCACGAAGGCAAGTAGTTCTATTGACTACTTGAAATACTGGTAGAC
Organism: Stratiomys singularior; assembly: GCA_954870665.1. Classification (NCBI taxonomy): domain Eukaryota; kingdom Metazoa; phylum Arthropoda; class Insecta; order Diptera; family Stratiomyidae; genus Stratiomys; species Stratiomys singularior. Next base: position 17,259,772 of record OX940879.1, read on the forward strand.
GAAAATGTATAATATTCAATCCTATTCGTTCAACATACGAGTTAATATATTTATTGTATGTATTACGTTGAGGTAAGTTTTAGGCTGTATCTGTGAAACTTGTTGTTTAATTGACCTGCACAGTAGGGCTTAAGCTTTAAGTAAGTTCATAGTATGCAGAAAGTATCCATTCAGTGAATATTATTCAGATTAAATTTTTTTTCGAAACTTTCATATTTGCATTCTTTATACTGGTGTATAAATGGAAATATGACTTCGAACTTTCATGGTGACTTACTTTGATACCTTCTAAATTCGATGAAAAAAGAAGAAATTAGTATAACGGCGTAGGAGCTTTATTCTCGGCAGTTATTTATAATAGTTTTATTATTTATCGCGTGTTTTCGATATACCATATTGTTTTCTAAAACAGAGCTAGACCAAATTTATACAGAAAATTTCTTTGTCATGTCTTTGCACATATTCTAGGCGTTATTCTCATTTTCCTTTCACTTTTCCAAACGACCAATCTGACCTCCATTTTTAAGGCAACTGTATTTTATCTCCGCATGAACGGTCCGATTGCCCGTTTTGAACTTATCAGATTGCAAGCAAAATAACATCTTGGTAGCTTGCCTTTTAGATTATGCTGACTTTGAAGTTAAAGGCAATGATTGGGTGGATATAGAGGAACAGTTTTTATAGGGCTGCCTTACAACTTCTAATTCTTCTTCCAATTCGATATAAAAAATTTTTTTTTCTGAACATATGAATATGGTGTGAATGTGAATTTGTAGTAACCATTTGTTCGACATTCAAAAGCGGAAAATCGCTGATCTATGTCCCCCGGTTTCTGTTCAACAGTCTCGCAGTTTTGAATCCTTCCCATGAATAAACATTTAAATTAAACTATTAGGTGTATAAATATGAAATGCGGGTTTAACCATTACATATGGTTTGTGTCGGGGATAACTAAACTGGCATTTTGGAGGGTAAACATCTGTCAACAAATTCCAGTATGTCATACGTTTTGTTTGTACAAACAACATAATTTTTTTTCGTTTCAAAAATGTCGAATTACGTGCCAGAAAAAAGAGGTTTCCGGGGTTGTCTAATAACCTTATTTCATTTAAAGAAAACGGCAGCAGAAACTTATCGATTGCTAGTGGAAGCATATGATGAACATGGCCCAAGCCAAGACACTTGTGAACGATGGCTTAAAAGATTTAAAAGTGGCGATTTCGATGTCAGCAACAAAGACCGTGGAAAACCACCATAAAAATTCAAAGATACAGATTTGCAAGCATTATTGGATGAAGACAACACACAAACTGAAAAACAGATGGCACAAGCGTTTGAAATTACTCAGGCAGCCATTTCACAACGTTTAAAAGCCATGGGAAAAATCAAAAAAGCTGGAAAATGGGTGCCGTATCAATTGAAAGAAAGAGACATCGAAAGGCGAAAAACCATTTGTGAAATTTTGCTTGCAAGACAGAAAAGAAAAGGTTCTTTGCATCGGATTGTTACTGGCGATGAAAAGTGGATTTATTTCGACAATCCCAAGCGGAAAAAATAATGGGTAGACCCACGCCAGCCACCAACATCACAACCAGTCCGAAATATACATGGAAAGAAGATTTTGTACTAGACTGTGCATTTGATGGGATAGTAAGGGACCTTTGTATTACAAACTGTTGAAACCTGGTGAGACCATTACTGGCGAACGTTACCGACAACAACTGGCAACAAATAAAACCGCGCACTTAAGGAAAAACGACCAGAATTTCACCAAAGACATGATAAGGTCATTTTTCAACATGACAATGCTCGGCCACATGTTGCAATACCTGTCCAGAACTACTTGGGAAACATTAATTGGGAAGTTCTGCCCCACCCGCCGTATTCACCAGACTTGGCTCCTTCTGACTACTACTTGTTTCGATCGATGCAGCACGGACTTTCGGAACAGCACTTCCATTCTTACGAAGAATTTAAAAATTGGCTTGATGAGTGGTTAGCCTCAAAAAATGAGAAGTGGTACTGAGATGGAATCCATCAATAGACAGAAAGATGGGAAAAAGTCGTAGCTGACGATAGCCAATACTTTGATTATTGAATTAATTCGTTCTGTTATTCAAATAAATGCATATTTCAAGCAGAAAAAATCCGCATTTCATATTTATACACCTATTACATTTTGAGTCACTTTAATTATATTAGAAAGCTTTTCTTCGTATTGGTTCGCATCTCAATCGAATACTTCGCCGATTTCCAGATATTTTATTTTATGCGTATCCAGAGCGATTTTTATCATTAGTATCCAAATCACCATTATTGAAACGCCAAAAAATTGCTTACATGAGTTATCAGTTAGAATATTGTCACAATAAATTTGCACAAGTGTTTGATGAATTCGATTCGATTTGATTGAAGTTAGAAACTAAGACTTCCTGTATATCCTGTTTTGCTCACTCAGAATCGGACGTGTTTAGCACAAAAAAAGAAGAAAAAAAACCGAAGGTGTTTTGTATGAAACTCAAAAGCGATACGAGCTGAATGTTATTGGCAGATGTTTAGTGGATCTGAAACTATCAAAATATGCTGTCGTGATGACATCTTCATGACAGCCGGCGCTATCTCTAGGGAACGTTCCGAACTTCTTATACAATTTTATGGAAACATTTTAATGATAGTCTGTAACTAGATTAAAGATCCTTTGAGGTGGTTGGAGGACACGTACCAGCTGATTACACCACAGGAAACGTAAAAGACAAGAGCCAGGAACGCTGCACGAATCTTTTTTACTATGATCGCCAGGAACAACGAATTTTTTTCCACATTAAACTCCAAAATTGTCTGTGTGGTGACAAGCGAAATAATCTGTGAGGAACACTCTGTATTATCCTGTGTCCTATCCTATTTACCATTTACCATCATCGTTTATTACCTGTATATTTCTTTTGGAATAAATGTGTTTTTTTTACCATAAAAAAACAAGATAACTAGCCTGTACTTCCTGTTTGTGTTCAAGGATCTGCTTGAAGAAATATTTTGAGAAGCTGGCACACATATAGTCCTCATAGTATATGGTAGAAGTTTATTACTTTCACATGTGTGGGTATGTCCAAGCTAATTTTAGTCCAAACTTGGACGGTTCTGATAGTTTATTGGCTGCTGACATTGCAGGTACTATTACCCCTTTTGGAATAATACCCTAATATTTTATGGCAACTGGAGAGTGTTGAGAGAATAATATTTGTACATTAGATTACCATTGCAATGTGATGAGACCCGCACTGTTGAATCGTGCCAATACCTAGGGTACTGTTTTGAAAGTTTAGAAGCACAGAAGATAATTTGGAATCGTAGGAAGACAGCTCAAACTGAAATTTATCAGCAGCCTCCATACTGACTCATACAATATATTCAATGCGATGGTGAGAAATTTCATAATAGAGTTGTTGCCTACTCAAAAATGCAAGGCAACTTAAAATCATCTTGTGTTCTTTCTATCTCTGTCTCAGAGAAGCCGCACGAGAGGTTTAGTGCTTTATGTACTTTCGGTATGGGATTTTCTGATTGTTCTTAGGCTATAGTTCAGTTATGGGCGGCGCAGAATCTGTAGCTCAAGGATACAGCGGTAACATGGAGAGGTCAACTTCTAACTTTCATAATATTAATTCGAACAGCGACATTATCTTTTGTTGAACAGGAGGAATCAATACACGTTTTGTCTATGTAGACGTGTTGTTGTCTTCTCAGTAGAATTGGCGGACATTGATTACTGATTTAAACCTGATGAGATCATGGAATCAACATTGCGGAGTGAGGATTTTTGGCAAGCAATAGTAAGTTTTGTAAGTCTTTAAAAGAGAACAATGCAAGTTCTGTTCATTGGACGGAATGAAAGAGAAATGCGACGCCTGGACGGGGGTTGAATGAGATTGTATGAAATTATATACGAAAGCCTTTATCTTGAACTAATTGGATTAGCTATCCTTAGATGGAGTTGCTAACTACTCTCTTAGCTAATCAAGTAAGGGAGAAGACTTTAGTTCTTGCAAGCATCTAGGGCTGCGATGAAGCGTCTAAGCCGATCTGAATCTTGTGAAGTGGGAGCGGTAGTAACAATAGTAACAAGTGATAGTTGCAGTAGTAGTGATAAGCTGCAGTAGTAGAAGTATACTATCCAATAATAGTAGTATAAGGGTCCTTGCTAGTAGCTGTAATGGTAGTTGTAGCAAAGCAGCATCAGTAGTAGTAGTTGAAGTATTAGTAGTAGTAGTAGTAGTAGTAGTAGCAATAGTAGTAGTAGTAGTAGTAGTAGTGGTAGGAGTAGTAGTAGGAGTAGTGGTAGTAGGAGTAGTAGGAGTAGTAGCAGCAGTAGTAGTAATAGTAGTGGTAATTGTAGTCGTGAAGTAGTCGTGGTAGTAGTAGTAGTCGTGAAGTAGTAGTAGTAGTAGTACTAGTGGTAGTAGTATTAGCCACAATGGGTGTTGTCGCGGTAAATTGCTCGCTATACATTTATTGTTGAATTATAAAACAGATTATTAAGCAGATTAGAGTAGATTCTGTAGAAATTCTGATTAGTAGAAATGGGTAAGTAAGCCACCAAGTATTTATAAATTGTTACAGATTTGTTTATGTCGAGTATTATTTTTTCGTGGATACTTTCTGCATAGTTCTCCTCCTAAGGCTCTGAAGTAAATTTCTATAAATTTGTGTTTTATTCTTCATGTTTAGTTAGATATGTTGAGGAAATTTATTTGAAGATTGGTTCGACCATTGAAAGATTCTAGTGAAAGTTGAAAGTTCTGTTGAAATTTACGAAAGATATAAATTTCCCTTCAGTATCCAATATTTGTTGATTTATGAAATTTGCTATTCAGCTGAACATTGAATCTATGTTTGTTTCTTATCAAATATATACCAAAGCGACAGTACATGTATAATAAGTACAAAAAAAAAAACTACGATTTGAAGTATTTGAGTTGAAGTTTCTCAAATTTTTTTTAACAACATCTATAACTACGTATCATGAAAAAAACATTGACCAATTTGATGAATCATATAAAATTTGTAGAAAATCATTGGGATAAAATTTCTGACTTTTGAATGTAAGTAATTTAGATAGAATTGACTGATTGTCAGTCAAAATGCCAATTGAATTCAGTGAATTTTCTAGTCTACATTTGAATGATGTAAATGGGGATAGTATTGAAAAATTTTGGTCCATTGATTATTGCGGTGAAGCGAAAGATAAGATAGCGAAATTTCGAATAGGATTTATCCCACCAACACTCTAGAAATGTTTTCATCAAATCAGAAGACAGTGTCAAAACAATTCACCCGGGTTGGTAGAATTGACGCTGGTTAATATGAATTTATTTATTTGATTCCTGCTTTGGTTCGTTACAATTTGCGTTTCAGCTTTCTCGTAGATTTTTGTGAACCAACTTGGTTGACCTCATTCAAAACTCTTACCTAGAAAACTGTTGAGTTTGAATTTGTTCAGAGTTGGAACAGTGTCGAAAAGTGTCGTAATATCATTTTTTTTAAAATTGGCATTCATATTTTGTGCGTGTATTTCGTTACAAGGTTAATGTACTTGTCGTGTAATTATGAAAGGGATATTGTAACCGTGTTACAAATATAATGTGAAATATATTACACAATCTACAATCAATATATACTTTAAGTATATTTACATTTAAGGGAGAAGAGACAGAGTAACAGATTGTGCTTTCATGGGGGGTTTGAATAGAAGGGATGTTCGTTAATTTTTGAAAAATTTGTTTTCGGTTCTAAATAGAAATAACATTCGAAACAACTACATAGATATTATTACACAATCAGTTCTCTAACAACATAAAAACCCAAGTATATGTTTTGAATTACTTTCACGTGAAGAGTAGGTTTGAAGTGTTTTTGTTGGAGTTTTCTTTGGTTCTGTTTTGGTTTTCTTTGAATTAAACATAACCGAAAAATAAGTCGAAAGCATATGACATACATTTAAACTAAACACTTATACTGAACATTGTCCTACTTGAGAAGCAACATTGAATTTATTTATTATGTTGTTTGTACGAGTATGTCTAATTTGACGATAATATACGTTGTTTTTGCTGTACTGGCCTTAGGCTGATTTAGGATATTGTTAATTTTGCATGGTGTTGGTAAATTATTGATGTATGCACAACATAGAAAAAATTAAAATGTTTCTTGTTTTAATAGGCAAATGTGTTGTGAAGAAAGCCAATTGTTAAAATGAAAATAACAACGTAAAAAATAGTTTCGAAAAATAAATGAGTTTGTGATTTTTTCAGTGTGAAACAACAATTTTGCTCAATGCAAACAAATACGCACACACTGATCACTAAATATTAGAGCAGATAATGTACGTTTTGGAAAGACAAGTTTTGGTTTTGAAGTGATGTAACTTTTCTTAAATAATTTTAAGCTTTTCTGATGTCTACAATTTTGGACCTGGACATGAAATTGTTCGTTTTTAAAGGATTTTCGGTCACTCGCATTATTTATTTCAATCTCGAGGGTTAATTTTTTCAAACTACCATTGAAGCCATCGAAAAATGGAATTATAATATAAATAATAACATTGAAATAAATAATAAATCCAAAAATAAAATTCAATGATAAACATAAAAAGAAAAGAATAAATCGTTGACCAAAAAGGGCTTCCTTAAAAGACTTTTCTTTATGAAGTTCTTATTTTCAAAAATAGAAAACTAGAAAAGGACGCAAGGAATGCAAGGAACGCAAGGAACATTACTAACTGTACAGCTATTAGAGTCCTGGATAAATCCATGACATGATTTCCAACTTGCTGTCGATTTAAATAGAGCTATCTATAGAGTCTAATGAATTTCAAGTTGAGATTGAATATTTTGTTTTAGTTTTTAATATTTTTAAAATGATCAATCCCGAAAGAGATCAATGTAGAGTTGATTGATATCCATGGTGGAACAGTTCACGAGTTTGTAAGCCAAGTTTACCATTTCTTAAATAATTTCCCGATGCTACATGCTACAAATCCCCCAACATTAAAAATCAATCGACACCTCAAAAGGGTTCCACCACTCAATTTTGAGTGCTCTGCTGAATCGTTTCTAACAGAAGGATAGATGAAAAACTCAATAGGAGATTGCGTAGAGATTTAGGAGAAATACAAAAGGATAAATTATAATTATAATAAAAAACATAATTGAAAAAGTTTTGAAATATAACTCTCATTTCCAATGATGATTGGAGAGTTTTTTTCGCAAGAAAAGTGACCTAGAATCGGTTTAACATTCTCAACATTCTGCCAACTTGCGAAGTACGAGGCACGTCCAGAAAGTAAGTGTACTGGTATACTCACAGTTGTAGCGAATACTTTTTCGACATTTTGGCAAAACTGCCGCGTAGCCTGACCCCTCCCCTTCAAAACGAGACCAATCCGAGGTTAGTGTGTTGAAAACTCTTGACGCAGTAGCATCTCTTGCGAAAAATTTCGATCGTATCTCCCGCCAAGTGCGAAATTCGCGCCGTCATTCGCTACCTCGTTGCGAAGGGAAAAGCTCCGGTTGAAATTTATAATGAGGTGAAAACTGTTTACGGTAATAAAGCTATGAATCGTACGAGTGTGTACAAGTGGTGTTGCGAGTTTAAAAATGGCCGTACTTCCGTGCATGACGATCAGAGGGGCGGAAGACCTTCAATTGTGACTGACGAACTTTTGGAAAAAATCGAGATTGCGGTCCGTAACGATCGCAGATTGACGTTAGATGAACTTTCTGCGATGTTTCCGCAAATATCCAGATCCCTGATACACGAAACAATCACAGAAACTCTCGGATATCGGAAATTGTCTGCGAGGTGGGTCCCAAAACAGCTGACAGAACAGCACAAGTTGAATCGAATGCAGAGCTCCAAAGAGTTTTTGGAACGCTACGAACTTGAAGGCGATGATTTTCTCTACTCTATTGTTACTGGGGACGAAACTTGGGTTGCCCACTACATGCCTGAAACTAAGAGGCAGTCGCAACAATGGCGTCACGCCTTGTCACACTCCGCCAAGAAATTCAAAACCACAATTTCAGTCAAAAAAATCATGGCATCCGTGTTTTGGGACCATAAAGGCGTAATTTTGATTGAATATCTGCCTCACGGGGAGACCATCAACGCGGCTAGATACTGTGAGACGCTAAAAAAACTGAAAAGGGCGATTCAGAATAAAAGGAGGGGCATGCTAACGAAGGGAGTCTGCCTGCTGCACGACAATGCCAAACCTCACACGGCCAACGCCACGAAGCAACTCCTGGACTCTTTTGGATGGGTCGTTTTGAACCATCCTCCGTATTCCCTTGACTTGGCCCCTTCTGATTTCCATCTGTTCACTTCCTTTAAGGCAGGCATAAAAAAATTGATCCCGCGGCTCACCACTTGCATCGAGAGGGATGGTGACTACGTAGAAAAATAACTTACATATGTACAAGTGTAACCAAGTATGTTTTTGTTTAATTAAATTTTTTTTGAACCCTACATAAATTGAGTACACTTAATTTCTAGACGTGCCTCGTATAAACGACGCTCCATAGAGTATACGAGGATTTGTATGACGCACATTCTGAACTCAGCGTCGGTTAACCTACATCACATCGAGAGGAGCAGGTGAAAAACTATAACAAAAATACACTTATCTTTTTTAAGGCTCGAAATGTAGTCTGTTATTTTTTCAACCTTGCATAACCACTAAAATACCATTACTAAACGACCAAGAGGGTCATGTCAAGATTTTTTAAAAAATTGCAAAAACCATGTGCAAATTTTCGGTGTCACTGAGAAAGAACCTTTCAGTGAGTTCAAAATACTCTTGCAGCAATGTTCTAAGACATGAGATACATTCACTTGACCGTTTCTGAAAACGGTTCTCTCGATCTCATTTTTATATCACACCGATTTCTTACTTCTCAATTTGAACGTAATGATTTTGGTCCTCGCAACTTTTTTATTGGTCCTGAAAGTCACATTTTTTCATTCAATTTAAGCTTAAAAGGAACTTGTCAATGCGTTCCTATAGATTTCATGTTTTTGTCACCACAAACTCTCCTTTATTAATTTAAAAAAAAAATAACTTGATTTCGTGGTCCTGTCAATCTCATTTTGATATTATCTGTCACTTTAAGTTCTGATTTTGATCTAAGAAAAGAGAACTGCAACATTTGATCCTCTCAAATTCAGTTATCTCAAGCTCTAATACGCCAATTCGACCAGAAAATGACCTTAAACCTGTCGTCCTCTCAGTTTTATTCTTATATTACCTTAAAAAATTTTCAATTTTCATTTTGACATGAAGAGAAACTTGATCAAACGATCGTACCATTTTCAGTTTTTTTCTCTTATCCATATCCTCAAAGTCTGAATGTTTTCTTTACACAGTTCAGTGGACCAAGAATTGGACTCAAAGTCCCTATTATATGATTTTTTGAAATTTTTTATGACGGTTTTTGAGGCTTTTAAGAGTTTTGCTAGGTTTTACCAGGTTTTCCCCAATATATTAACATTCAGTGATCCAGGAAAATTTTTTCTAATTTTTCGTTCCGTTTGACTTTCAAATGGATTTCATCTGACGTAGAAGGCAAAGACCAATAGACTATATGGAGTCTTCGATTCAGCAAGTTTTCAATTGTCAAAAAATTGAATGGTTTCAGCAAGGAGGTACATTTTTTGTTAATTGTGCCGAAAGTGATGCAGTGTCGATCTTCAAGAACGAAAGGTACGATGTTAAAGTAAAATCTGTGACTATTGGCTTCAACCAAATCAGCACCAACTTCAAGTGGTTGTTGACAAACTTCACTCGTAATATTGCAATCCAAGGGCCGGCCATTGAAGTTTGGGATGATATGCAATGAAAATATCACTTCGGGGGTGGGTTTATCCCACGAGTCTCGAATTTTGAAGAATTTCATTTGACTAAATATTTCACTGGTTTATTAAGGTTCGGTCAGACAGTACATGCGGCTAATTTTATGCACGATAGACAAAGAGATGAGGTTTTGTCTTTTGGAAATGCCATCTGACATGTGGTACAGCACATTAGATGTGTCCATTTATGATTTAGATTTTTTCAACCAAAAAGTTGATTGTTCCGAAGATTGAGCAAATGCCAACGTTCGTACAAGATTTTACAGACCATATGTGTAATGATATTTTTCAATTTCGTAAGAAATAGTTTAAGATAATGTTTTTACATTTTTCAATCTTTTCGAGGTGCAGACATGCTAAGTGACATTAGCTTTGGAGAAGTTTTTAAATAAATGAAGGTTATTAAAGATCAGGTTGGAATATTAGTGCATTATTAGGCTATTATTGCACTTGCGAATCTGGACGTACGGTATGAGTTGCGCAACATATAAGCCGTATGTTACATGGTTCAAGAACTGACCTAACATGAAAAAACTAGAGAAGAGGGGAATATGCTGCAGAACTTCCCATTTTGAATTGAAATCGTCATCTAAACCGACGTTCCCGAAACTTGTGACAAAAGAGGCTTCGAAATCTTGTTCCGAGATCATCCGCATTTTTAACGAAGTCACAAGCTTGAGGTTTTTGTTCAGCAGTATTCATAGTAAATGCGTCAAAAAACAACTTTATTGGATGAATACATATTGCTCGTTTGCTAGCAAAACGTCGTAACTTGAAAAATTTAATATTTGAGTTGTTCGCGCAGAAAAATTCACCATATTATGTTCTACTTTGTAAAAAACTTGTTCGCAAAGTTCATTTGAACTAACTTGAGTGATCTTAAATTTTTCCAGGTTTTTCGGAAATTTTGTTCCGTGAAATTGCTTTAGTCAAGAGGGGTGGTAATTCTTCGTTCTCAATATCGTGCTCTTCCTCATCATTTTTTGAGGATTCCAATTCCATTCAGGTCTAGATATGCACCCCAGACGTTGCTAATAATGATGAGAGCGACAGTGGTCCAGAAATCGATACAAAATCAAGGTCCAGGACAACGAAGTAAAATTCATTATCGTTGTAAACTTCGCCAGTTAATCAGAATTGTTCTTGGGTTATCAACGAAGCACTGCTTGTTATCTATAATCGCGGCTCGATGGAAGCTGCTGGAAATTGGAGATTTTTGTGAAATAATGTGAATAGTAGCAGCTCGTTTTCAATTATACTAGATACGTTATTTCTGTGCAGTCCCACAAGAAAAGGAAGAAAACGAAAGGTAAAGCCAGAACATTGGAACCAATCGAATCCACTTTTACATTTCTTCAAGATTTTTTCAAGAACAGTCTAGACATCAATGATCGCCCGATTCGCGATTCCTGTTCAAGAGCCTAATCAGTGGGGTAAACATTCCAGGCTTCAAGGACCGGATCCAAAAATCTAAGACGACGTCGAAAACATTCATTGGCACAGTCTCGAAAATAGAGAAATACTTCACTGAAGAGAGCAAATCTATCGCAAGTATTCATAAGGACATTGAGAATATTTGTAGAGAGAAAAATGAGCCTTTTGCCAACAATACATTTTTTATAGAGCTCTTACGTGAGAATTCAATATCTTGTTACTCGTTGCCAAGAAGGACTAGTGTGAGTTTTGCAATACTCATGACAATGTCGAGGTTCTCGAAAAAACGTAAAACGTCAAATCTTGAAAAGAAATTGTCAAGAGACAATATGGAAGAGACAACAGTCATTACTGTCGGACTTGAATTATTTTTTTCAATTTTTTCATAGAATTCATAGAAAGGAAATCTCTCCCATTTGGACTTAGAAAATTTACGAAATGATTAATAAAATATAAATAGATAGTTTTCCTTTTGTCGCTGAAGAAGATCGAACGATTGCGGTCGAAAGTCGACTTCGAAATGTCGAACAACAATAAAAACTTAAAATGGAAAGGAAAACTTTCCTTTTATTTATATTAGTTAAATACCTTTTGCCAAGATGGAATCAATCACAAATTTTAAATGAATTCTTCTTGAATATCTGTAGATCGAAATTGTCTGAAGTGATAGTCCTTAAAGTAAAATAATAATTACCAGCATCCATTTTTCACGAAAATAAATTATATTAAAGGCTATGATACTATCTTTCCTATGAGATATCATGTTCTTCTAGAAAACCAACAATATACCGGGTGACAGCAAGTCGCTACCTCTAACCATGTTGTTCTAAAACCAGTGCAAGACAGTAGGCGGGCCCTAAAAGTCATGAAAACCCGAGTAAATCTGGAATTTATATGGCTCTCTTCACGTAGTGATCCCGAGCGAAATGAAAGATCGGATGTTCAGAAAGACGGTAGGATCAAAAATTATGCCCTCATCCAAACAAAACGAAAACAAGGCAAATCCTGGGGGAATTCAGAAATGACGGGACAACCGTGATGGAAATACTAATCTACTACAATATTTTAAGGTCAAAATGTCAAACGAACAGGCAGCAAAATGTATTAGGTAATGAAACCTCCTGAGCTTAACAAGTGGAAGCGCGGAGAATTGAACAATTCCTTCTAAATTGTCAGCTTGTTAAACGAACGCCTTACTTGAATGACGAGTATTGACTTAACAGAACTAGAACACTTAGTGACCATAGAGCTAGGGAATCTCTTTGGTTTCTGTAGTTTGACAGGTTGGACCATCTGTAAATAAACTCTTGTTACGTGGGGAGCTTAAAGTCGATATCAGCTTATATTGTGTTCTTCAGTGTACCCAGTTAATAATCACAAACGTGAATATCTAGTGTGTTATGGTTTACAGGATAGACTCGACATAAAAAGAAAGTTGAAAGGCATTGTTCAGTTAAATGGGAATACATAAAAGAAACTTTAGTTGGAAATGAAGATACAGTGAATTCCGAAGATCGTAGTCAAAAAAAATTGAGATGTGACATTTAAAGCAAATCTCTAAACTCGAAGAAGACACTACAGATAACGATTCTCTAATTCTGGCATTTAATGATAAATATTGTCTTTTAAGGTTTGACATTAAATGTCAACATGACAGTAGTTATGATACCTTGAACCTGAAATGTCGTTACAAAACCGCTTTCGGGTTCAGAATTATTTATTTCAAAAGCCCGTGCATAAAATTTTCATATTTTTCTAACAGTTTTCAAAATTTAACTTTAATTGAGCCTAAAACAACTCAAATATGTTTCTGAATTTATGTTAAAATCACCTTTAGGTGGTCTTTTTGGTAACTCACAAAACAACTTTGCTTAATTTTGATCGGATTTTTATAACTTTCTTTCAATTCCTCATTCAAATGGCGTTATTTTCAGGTGATGTACGCTAAATAATCTCGGAATCAGATACACAAGAGACGCCAGATTTGGGTCCAGTGATCTTAGTATGTTCTAGCGAGCCGCGTTGATACTTCCAAAATAAAATGTTTTGTTGGTATTTTCAGATGTCCTGAGGCTATATTTTGTGTACATCCAATGGACTCCTTAATAATGAGGCTTTTTCGCACATATATAATGTGCGTAGTGAAATTTCAAGCAAACTGCATTATCAGTGAATTCAATGGAAACCCGATATATATAGGCCTGTAGAAGGGTCCTTTGTCGTTACAAAAGCTGTACAGCATTTTTATTTTTCATACCCATTTACGAGGGATGTTTAAAAACTACTGAAAACGATAAACTCATTGAAGAAAATTTAAGAAAATAATAATACTAAATTAACATCTTTAATACTAAATTAAAATCCTCAAATAATTAGTTCAGTCAGTCGATCCAAAACTTGTACTTAAGTGTTTATAAAAATAGTGAAAACTGAAATTCGTGAAGTCATAAACTCCGATTTTGCAGAAGATGCTCCACCATATTCTATACTGGCAAACTGGTGAGTAGTGTTCAAACGTGAATGAACATCGGCTCAATATCACTCTCCTGCGGGCCGCCCTTTAACGTTTGTTGCCCAAGAAATGGGTACAAAGTTGAAAAAATTGTCTTTGATGATCGCCGTTAGCCAGTAAGTTTTATTTTACTGATGAGTAAGAGATCTCCAAAGGAGGTGTCCATAATTTTTACATAATAATTTAGGAATGAGAAAGGTATTCGCGGGTTGAGTCTACAGGATGCTCACAGATGCACAAAAGCAAATGAGACTCCAAATTCCAAAGTGCTTTTTGAAGTTGATTCAACAAGATACTGATGCCTTTTTAGTTCGATTCATAGCAGTAGACGAGGCATGGCTTCAGCCTTAAAATCCTGAAACAAAACAACAATTGATGGCATGGAAAAAGACCGGAATTTCCAGCACCAAAGAAATTCAGGACAAAATCGTCTGATGGTATGATCATAAGCACATTTTTTGGGATAGGCAAGAAGTTGAAATGAGCGAATACCGTGATCATGGAGCTACGGCAACAGGAAGTATGTTCGCAGGAAAATCAAATAAAACGAAGATAATTAAGAAAAAAACAAACAGAGGAAAGCACAGAGGAAGTTCAGGCTTGGAAATCCTTTAACATCCTGTATATTGAGTAGGTTTTGTTCCAAGTAGTTTTTACCTTTTAGATTCAATTTTTTTATACTTAAAGGAATATTTCAGAGGCAAAATATTTGAAGATGATGAAGAGGTGATAGTAACTTTATGGGATCCGCTTATAGTCCCAAGAAAAAGGTTTTTTTCAAAGGGGAACATAAGCTTTGGAAAAAGGACATTTCAAATGCTAGGGGCGGTTATGTGGAAAATTATATTACATTATAACCAACTTCACTTAATTACTTCATCCTCATGACTTTTTGAGCATCCCTCGTAAATTTGCTTTGATTCGTGTGATAAGGAAAACAGGATCAAAATTGTTATTTTTCCTACAAGCTCAAAATAGGAAAGATGAAGAAAATTTAACAAAAAAATAATTTTGTGCGTAAAATTTGTTTCTTCAATTCATTTTTCTGAGGTAGTCACTAGCTTCCAAGGACTTTATGTATTTTTTTTTAAATTTTTTGTTACATCACTAAGCAAAACTATTGTCTCACACTTGGCTTTTCCGCGTAACTGTAAACAAAAGCCTTTCACAAAAGGAAAAAGAAGAGGTTAACATTGAACATAGAGTAAACATACAACAATAAAAGGCCAATTAAGATTGAATTGTGTTCAGGCAACATATAAGGAGCCAATCTAATGGTGGTTATTTTTTTTGTAGCTTGTTTTTCTTGCAACACACAAATAACACAGAGACAACATATCATAACAGTTAGTAGTAGTATTAGTTTTAGTAGTTTAAATAGTTAGGATAACTATTCAGCTTGTTTGGTTTGATTTCGGGTTGTAATTTTAGTGGGGGAATATAGTTTTTGTTACTTTTTTTCTAGTACTTTTTAGTAGTGGTAGTGGTAGCAAAATTTCATTCGTTTTTTTGTTTTTTTTTTATAGGATAGTATAATACATTCTCGCATACTTGTATTTGTTCAAATGGAACTTCAAATGAGAACGACTCATTGTAGTAAGGGTTGAGGGTGCATTTTTTGATACTTGTCTTCTTCTTTTTCAAACGTTTTCCATTTTGCATGATTGCAATTTTCACATATGGATCTAAAAAATACAAAAGATAAAATTATAAGAAAAAATAAATAAAATGAAATTTGCCAGGTTATGTTTTCTTTTTTTTTCAAATAATTTTTTTCTTGTTGTATTGGCTTCTACATAAAAGTAAAAAAGAAACTATAAAAGGAGACTGTTCTTATAGGTTCTGTTCTACTGGAATTAAAGAAATATTGTTGTTGTTTTGTGTTTGTTTGTAAAAGCTTAGAAGAGTTTTGTGATATTTTCAGTTGGCAACACGTGAATAAATATTTAAATATAAAAATGTTAGTGTGATGTTGTGTTTGTTGGGTGTGTGTTGGCGTTAATGATACACTGACCTGCAAGCAAAGACCTGAAAATCATGAGATGAGGGAAAGAAAATTGGATAGGAAATTTTTGAAAAAATTAAAGAAGACATTCCATGCATACATTGAAGTAAGATTGGTTTGAAATTTTTTCAATATAACTTTGATATCGAAACGTTTTTGCGATGAGCTTGCTTAAAAATTTTCAAAAATTGTCAATTTCATTTTCACATCCTTCAAATATTTCCTGTTCATTATCGAAAAAATGACCAACGAGAAAACATGCAGAAATTCGATTTTTTGAAAGGAAAAAAATTGTGTTACCAACAGAAAATATCGTTTGAATAGTTATTCATGGAAAGAAAATGTATAAATTGAGAATGTTCGAAATGTAGATTACATTCACTGAAATTTATGGAGTTAATGTTAAAATATTTTTATTCATTATTAAAAGTATTTCAAAAGGGCTCAAAAATGATGTACCACTTGGAAAGTGGATAAAGTTCAAGTGAGGCATTTATATGTTTTGTTTTTTTTATCAATTTTTTTCAAAATTAAAAGCAAATGCCACTGTGAACGCATCATTTTCGAGTTGACTTGGCCACTAATAACATTACCAGACAATCCGCCGACATCCATCTTCTTCAGATTCTTAGCTTCCAGGATAACGACGGTTAGCTTGCCAGCAGTCGGAACGTATCGCAGTGAGAAGCATATGTCGCCCAACTTGTTGTCCTAGATATTTTTAATTCAGAAAATTGAAGAATAATTTGGAAGAGAATAGGAAACGTGTGTTAGTTACTTTTGCTTTTTCAATTATCTTATTTTTATTTAAATTTAAATTTTTTTTTCTCGAACATTTCAAATCAATTACTAGTTGAAACCAATGTTGAACTGAATGAAATAAATATTGTTTGGGGGGTTTCTGCTGTTTTGTGAGTTTTCAAAGTGTCACTGAACACAACTTACTCAATTTTATGACTATTTTCAATGAGTTTAAAAAATTTATTGTTCAAAAAAAGGTTCGGTACACTCAGAAGCTGTATTCATTTTGAACTTGTATTTGTTTTTGAGTAAGTTATGGCAGTTTAAGTTCGATTGACGTGTGTTACTTTGCATTTGTTTTTAGTTAATCATTTTAATTATAAAATATTATTATGGTTAAAATATATTTAATGAAATCAAGCTTAATTATCGAATTGACTCGAAAATTTGGGTCTTGTTGGAAAATTTATGTGTCCCAAACATAAAATTCATTGGCTAATAATTATATTGAAGCATGATTTGCATTGAAACTTACTGTCATAAATTACAAAAAAATTAGTCTGGAAATCGCTATCAATATATTTTGCAAATTTATCCAAAAACATATCACGAATAAAACCAGTTCTCCTTAAATGTCATAAGCTTAGGTGCTTTACGACTAACTTACGACACTGAAATCAAAGAGCGCTTGGATGGAGTATATGGCGATATATCTCCTTCTATGGCGACCGACGAAAATTGGTACACCGAATTTCAGCGCTTTCGCACATCGGTTTGTGATGAGCCACGCCCATGTGCCCCAAAAACAGCAACCACAGAGGATAAAGTAACAAAAATCGATGAACTCGTTTTGGCAGACTGAGATGGCTGAGATAGTAGGCAACTCAAAAGACCGCGTGGCGCATATCCTTTATGAAATTTTGGGTATGAGATAGCTGTCGGCAAGATGGGTGCCACGGTTGCTCACTCCGGATAACAAGCGCAAACGGATGCCGACAATAGAGTAGTATGCGCATAAGCAGAGCCTGTTTATGCACAATCCGATGAAGGTTTTGCGTCGTTGGGTGACCATCGACGAAATTAGGGTCCACTGGTACACACCAGAGACCAACAAGCAGTCAAAACAGTGGACTTTACCCGGTGAACCTGCTCTAAAAAAGGCGAAGACTGCCCTATCGGCCGGAAAAGTAATGGCCAAAGTTTCTGGGATTCGCAAGGTGTTATATACATTGGAAACCTTGAGAAAAGCAAAACGGGGAAAGAAAAAAGTGCTCTTTTACTACGATTATGCACCGGCTCACACCTCCGCACTCGCCACGGTTAAATTGATCAAATTGGGCTACGACCTGCTGCCCAATCCACCGTCTTCTCCAGATTTGGCCCTGCGCAACTTTTTTCTGTTTCCCAACTTGAAAATTACTCATCGGGTAGAAATTTCACTCAAATGAGGAAGTAATCACCACCACGGAGGTCTACTTTGCAGATCCAAGAAAACTTTTTTTCAGACGGGTTAAAGAAGTTGTAACATCGCTGGGTCAAGTGTGTTGAACTGAAAGGAGATTATATTAAAAAAAAAAATTGTGAATTTATTTCTTTTCGATGATTTCAAGATCCTTCATACCTATCCTTTTCTGTCGTAATTGTATCATCCCTGACGAAGGTCTTGAAATCAATAGAAATTTTTTTAGTGTACATAAAAATTTGTCTTTTTCAGGTGAACTGATCAACCAGATATTATCAAATTCGGACGAAGTAAAACATAATATAACAATTGAGGTCTCTATCTTGAAACATTATTGAACTCTCTTGGATTTATTATCTCCCTTTCGGAATCATATCTTTCGGGCAATCAAAAAAACAGAAATATTTTAATTCTTTATTTCACATTTTACTTTTGACGGAGTCTGATGCTCAGCTGTTAATTGGAGAGTCGAATTTCTTGATTGTAGACCAGGTCATTGTCAGCACAAAAATATACATATTCCCCTTTTTCCTTCTACTATTTTACTTCTTTAATCCTACGTGAAAGATGATCAGAGCGTAACGTGAACAGTAAAGAGCACTAACACTTGGTAAAAACTCCCAATCTCGGTACTCGACGCCGTGACGGTACTCATTTTCCAGATTCACTTGTCTTTGTAAGCAAAACTTCTTGGGACACATCGTGGAAACTATCAAAATCTCTCCACCCGTTTTCGTCGTTGAAATCAAAAGCTCTCTAGCTTACAAAGCTCTCCTTATTTGCTACATGGGGTATTTGTATCTTTTCCTTTGTGATGCTCATCCGGACAATTTGCGTGTTCTGTGATTCTACCACTGGTCCGAGGTTTGATCTAGATCACGAAAAGAAATGTCTGAATCTTGCAAAATGAATAGCCTGAAACGTGGAAGCGAGTGGCTAACGTGACTGAAAAGCAGAATTGAACATTTATCGGCGTTTGTGTAGCCTGAGCTGGAGAACCATGGATTAGATGTTCATGGCAGATGTCCATGGTAAACTGTGATACCTTTGAAAATATATGAGGATGCAGGATCAGCAAAAAGAAAAACAGTCATGGCCAAACTTAATATTTTTTAATTAAAATTGGAAATTTGATGCAATAGTGAACCGTAAAGAAAGTAAATTTTAAATTTACTAATGATTGGCAGGTCTGCAGGGAAAATATTATAATTATGATATTATGTAAATTTAAACAATATAATATTATATACAAATATTATATTACATAACGGAGTTGATGATACGGGAGCATTTAAATCTGAACAGGGTATGCGGCCTTACGATGAAATCCTGATTCGGTTAAGAACACGTGCCGAAAAATTTGAGTAAAATCTAACCTCAAAATTTTGACAGATGACAGACATTTTAATTTAACAGACAAGTTAATTTTTTAAGTATTAAATAATAAAGATTTATAGAAACGGGGCTTCGGTGATTTTACCGAAACAGCAATGATACTCTATTCAATTTTTGTATTAGGAATGTATGCCCCAATAGATGCTAATATCTTCTGTGTGCTGTTTTTCAATACAGAATTCATTCCCTGAATTTACTATTGCTACTAAAAAATTAAAAATAAAATTTTTAAATAAATTTCATATTTTGAAAATTTTCTAAAATTTCTAAAAATTTTAATAAAATTTTCTTTGGAAAACTTCTAAAATTTGAAAATTTTTTGAAAATTTTAAAAATGTTTACAAATTTTAATTTTAGTTTATCACAAGTCGTTAACTGATTGCCGGTCGAAATTAGATGCGATTTGCAGAAAAGCGAGCTTCTGGAATAATGAACGAACGGATATGCATCGCAATCAGACACTTTAGACGACTCCAACTGCAAACACAGGCCAGAAATTCAAACCATATGAATTTATTTAAGGAGAAGGGAGGATAATGTGCCGGGTAGGGAGCTGGATGACCACTCATGGGCTTAACCTAGTGTTAATAAAACTGAAGTGGTTTTCCTGACCAAGAGAGGATCCCTAGAGTAAAAATGGTCCGAGTCGGGGACACATTAGTAGTAATGACATGAACTAGTAATGACAAAATCGGCACAATATTTCGAAAGTTGCTGCGTGCTATCGAGTAACAAAAACTCGAACATTTGAAAAACCACAGTCATTTTGTTATCATTTATTGACTTTTTTTCTATTAGACCACTTCAAAGAGTCTTCAATTCTGTGTAAAAATTTTTTTGAGGCATCAACATTTCCAGGAAGATCAGCACGAAGTTTTGGATATTATTTTCGCGTCCTTTTTTTCAAAAATTATTGTAGTCGGCGACGGTGGTAAAAAATTAAAATTGGTATCTATTTGAAATTATAATAGTATCAAACAAATAATATAAAATTATTACGAAAACCAAACAATTTCGAAAAATTGGGGTCGCAATATTCTTTGAACTTGACGTTTAAAGTAACACTTGAATAATAGAGTATTTAAAAATAATGTCGACAACTTATGTTCTATGTTTTAGCTTATGTCAAATACTCAAAATCATTCAAAGCCAACTAAGACTGGGGAAATTGGTTTCTTTGTTTTAGTTTTAAATAAATAATAATAAAATTTTGGCCAAAGTAGAAGCCTAATGCTGCAGTTAAATAATGATTTTGAATTGTTTTCGTTTTTGGTTGGAGAGCAAAGATCGATTACACCAGCGAAGATGGGCTCTCAGCAGCAGAAAGCATCTTAGTAACCCCTCAGCAGATCGCCTGTACCTTGAGACGGAAGACTAGGCATGTTTGTCATATTACATGGGGCTAGGCCTCTATTTCTTCTCCAGTTGTGGCTTTCGGTTAGAGGAATCTCTTCTTTTGCAGGGGGAATTGAGGTTGTAGCGATCAATTTAAAATTGACTCCCCTTTCCAATGCATCGACCTGTGGTTCAAGTTTCCTTTCTTCAGCAGAAAAACTATCTGAGCGTACTATACCACACAGTTCTATCTGTCAATCTATGACATCACGGCATCCAACAGAAGGATGCAATGTAATCTCTTTCAGGAGAGAGTTCGCTTACTCTCCCACAAAGCGGAGAGCGCTCGTTTTCCTACCGTTTGGACTTAAATAATGATTTTGATTAACGCCGTACTCCCCAGACTTGGCGTCATATGACTATCGCCTCTTTGCACCAATAAGGCACGTGCTCGCAGAGCAGTATTTCAACGATTTCGAGAAAGTTGGAAAGTGTCTCGACGAATGATTTGCCACAAAAGACAAGCAGCTTTTCTGGCATGGTATTCATAAATTACATGAAGGATGGACGAAATGTATAGAAGCCGATGGTCAGTATTTTGAATAAAAAAACAATTTTTTAACCTAGAAAATTACGTGTTTTTCTACCGAAAAAAAAAAAAAACGGGAAACACTTATGCATTCATTCGGTATTTGTAACTCATTAAAATGAGGAAGATAAAACTTTTGAATTATTTATTTGAAGGATTTTGTTTAAGTGCTCCGGAATCGGTTCTTTCCTTCTATATATAATTTGGAATCTTTTAAAAAAATTTCCTGTATTTTCCGTGTTATCTTCAAATTAAAATCTTAATCTGCAATTTTTCCGGTGCATCCCTATGTTTATGTCGATTTCCCAACCACCGGTAATGGTTCATTTCACGTTATCACCAATATAAAACAAAGCACTGAAGTAATGATGACAACGAAAGCAATTTCTTCCTTCGGAAGTAGGCTGTACTTAATATTATTATTTTTAAAAAGTTATTAACTGATTTCGTCTTTCTTAGAATAATCAAAATATCTAATTTTAAATCTCCTCTTCTTTATTCCTTGCTGTTTTTTCTCTATCAATTTTCTCCACTAATTTCCTTATGACGTTACTGACTTACACATGGATCTCACACACATGTTCCACATTCAAAATCAACATTGATTACTTGTTTCACATTTGGAATTAACGTTTAGAATGCTATTAGAGGGCTTCGAAGTTTGGTTTAGCATTTTTGATCCAAGGAAAGATTCAAATATCCAGTCAAGATTAGACGGATCTTGAAGTGAAATACACTATTGTTATAAATGAGATTGATCGGTGTCAGAAGTGCCATTTTTGATATGTAGTCAATATAGTTGGAACACTTTAAGAACTAGCCCTTCAGGAATTACTTATTGGGGTAAGAGAAAGTGTAAGCATGCCTAAAGTTTTAGATTCTGTGGTGAAATGCTAGAATATACTACTTCCTTAATTTGAATCTTGCAAACGTATATAAAATGCAGGACTGGTGGCTTATGAAATGAATCGTTTTTATTTTACTGCAAATCAGACACGACTTATGTTGACCGTGGAAAATACAATATCGTCTTACACAATTAGTTTGTTGAATATATGGGATAGTAGATTAGTTATCACGTATACTGTCGAAAAAAGTCCTGAATTCGATACATGAAACGCCGTTATTCTTCATCGCTGTCCATGTAGTACGCATGAATCAAGGCTTGATGTAAAATCCCATAAGGCTGCTCATTACTTATTCCGTAACCGTTTTTGCCTTTTTATGGCAGGACTTTTTTTCTTCTTTCATACACCTTATGATAGTACACGTATAAAGTTCATGTTAAGGATATTTATTTTTACAACCTGTCTTAAAGTTCAAGGATAAGCCATTACGTGAGGAATCTGTTTGATGTATTATTATATTGAAGGATAACATTTTTCTACCTTATTTTATTATTCTTAAATTTATGCATCCAATTCAAGTGTATGTAAGATGAAATGTAAGAAATTGGTTTTCCTTCAAACATTTCGTAAAGCTTCAGCAATATTTCTTGTACCGTCTACGTTCTGACTTGAATAAAAGCTCGTTTTGGGTTCTTGGAAAGCTATGGCTTCCCATTTAGTTGACAAAAGTAATAATTTGAGTTGTTTTTGGATATTTCAAACAATTTATCGTTAAATAATGAATGTTACGTTCAATACATGATTGAGTGCTTGTAAGTGAGAAAAATATATTTTTAATTAATTATTAGCCAATGAATGCCTGTTTGTGGGTCTCATTTGGATGGAAAATTCAACCCAAATATTTTGCAATCGAAACAAAAGCCATAAATTATTTTGAATTTCTAGTACGCTTCACTACTTGGTACTTCGCACTAAATCATCATATTAACATCGAATGAATAAATTTGGTTCATTTTATCCATAAAATGTGGATAACGAAATAGATCACACAATAAATAAAAATTAAATTAACCAAATCCAAACTAAGTAGAACATAAAATCAATATATTTTATTCAGTATGTATATGTAGTAGCATTAAACAATTATATTTATGTTTTTAGAGCTTCGATCAAATCACCATCACAAAATTCACTAGGACTTTTGTTTATTTAACATTGGGGACAGTCGGGGAAAACTTACAGACAGGCATAATGTTGCCAAGTGGAAAATCATTACGTACACTTAATAATGTAAATTAAAATGTGTGATAAATAAATATTTGGTAATATTGATTACATTACGTTATGCAGACATTTCGGGTTATCTAATTTTCAATTTATTGCTAGCATTTGGAAAAACAAATGAAACACCGTCAAATAAAATGAAAAATCAAAGTTCATATACACACATTAATTTTCTACTGTATCTAGGAGTTATTTGGAGTTTCATCTAGATCTTGTGTCGGAAACTTTCGTAATTAATTCAGAAATAATAGTTTCGGGTTTACGTCTAGCTTAAGGGTCTTTTTTTTGGTATGACGAGGCTTGTGTCAAAAAATTCAAAAAACAAAAAAATATTTCCTACAAAGATATCGTTACGAGTTTAGTTGAGAAAAGGTGCTGAAAATGTATTTGCCGATTTTTGTTTGTCAGTTTTCAAAAATTTAACAATTTTGAAACCTTAAACCTTCAACGTCCTTGCTCGGTATATCTTATGTGATTCGTAGTTGTTATTCGCGATGTATTCTATGTCTAACAATAAACCAGAGATTTAAATACGTGGAATAAAGCAGGAAATTGAAACACCCAGCTCAAACCAGCTTTCTACGATTTTTCATTTCGTTTTGGCTTCATGATTTTATGAAAATTCTACACAGATTTTAATTTTTTTAAAAAATTTTTGAAATTAATGAGACTCTAATTATAGTATTATTCGGCTTAATGGATGAGTACTAAACCATGGATAAATAACTAGATACATTAATTTGGATGTTATGTTGTATGTGAAGAGCATAAGTGTTTGTGTTGTGTGTAGAAAGTTTTTTTTTTCAAAATCAATACCGACCGCTTGAAGTTCATTAGGGAACACTAAAATTTATACCAAGGTGCAATAATGTCACGCTACCAAATGGAATATGATATAGGATGCATGATCCTCGAGGTGTTCTCATTCATTTGAAATTACAGAAAGAAGTAATTCTAATATAGTTTGAAAAGTTTCCTATTTTGTTGTCTTTTTATGTTGTTTCTTGATTTTTTGACGTATTTTGAATGTGAATGCGTTCAACTAGACAAAAGCTAAGGGTAATAAGTAACTCCTGGCGTGGTTGAGTTTTGTATGAAAGGAATTTGTTGTAGATCTAACTTTATTTTATTCTATTTATTCTATTATTTATGGTATAATGAATACTAAAAATCGATTGAAGTGTCGTATGAGGAATATAGTATTGAAAAGTGTCACTTACTGGACAGCATGCATTCAGGAAGAAAAGAAAACAAATTAAAAATTAATCAATTATATCATACTTGTTATCAATTTATTTTTGAACAATCTGAATCTATTTATAAAGCCTCGTTTTCACTCGTAATATTTATTGGGACAGTCAGTTTCAAAAATTCCAAGTCTAGATTTCTCTTGGCCTTCACGTCTTATTGGTCCTGGAGATCTTTTGGCTATTGTTTATTACAAAAAACCGATTAATCAAACTATTTAATTCTTCGACGGGAATATATAAGGATATTCTCAAAAGCGCTTGGTTAGAAAAATGCCAAAATAGATCATTGCGATATTTACGAAATTTGAATAAAATATCATAGGTGCCTTATTTTGAATTTTGGTGGCCTGTTCCGAAATATTCTGGTGTACAAGTAAGTTCAAGGTTTCAACGTACGCTAACCCTTTCGATGTATTCGAACTAGAAACAGTGAATCCTTTATTTCGTGGCTAAATTTATCGGCAAGGTCTTGGTACTTAATCTGGTTAGAAGTCCAGGAAAGACGCTCAAAAAGCTGAGACATACTACATTATGTTTTCATCTTTGATTAGATTTTTGGAGGCCAAAATTTCAGCCAAACAATTTAGGAATGGTCTTGTTGGCGCAGTGGGCTTGCTAGTTATCAAAAGAATGCACAAAAATCAAAGTAAAAACAACAATAGCTCTGCTATTTCCTTTGATTTTCATGTGTTCAGTCGATGAGCACATTCTGCAGGCAAAACTAGTTTGATTTTAGAGGAAAATCGAAAAATTTTCATATTCAAGGTATTTTAGATCAGCATGTTTTTCATTTACAATTGCAGGAATGATGCAGACAGGTGACGTTAAGGGTCTACGCAGAGGACATTAAAATCCTATCGCAGGCTTCTAAATTTGCCGAAGAAATACCACCTGTATACCGTTCTAAAATCATAGCAAGCGAGGCTTCAAACTTCCACCAGTAAAATAGGTGCGCTTTCCTTTGAAAAAAGGAAAATCCACACGAAACCGGTCTTATAAAATCTTGAACGGCCGTAAAAACTTGAGTGAACTTGCAGTGAAATTGGTAAAGGATGTGAATAGAAAGTTATAACGCACGTCAATTACTGGACTAAGTTCTCCCAATTCTGTAGTCAGCTGCATACTGAAGAGAACACTATATGCGAAGCGATCATAAAGGAAGTTTTATGTTTTGGTTGTGGGAAAACTAAATTGAGTTCTGCAAACGAAGTAAGTAAGCTGAACCCTACAGCGCAGACTTGGAGTTAAACGTGCTGAATTCAATGGCGAATCAGGAAACACTACAAACTATCTAGGACAGAGAAAGATACAATAGGCTGGTTATGTCAAGAAAATAAACGATGAGCAGATACCTGGCAGGATAATCGCGGATTGAGGAATGAAGACCATTTAAAAGTTATAGATGCATTGGTCACACTCGATTGAGGGATGAAGACTGTTGGAAAGACATACAAGCATTGGTCTAACTCGATTGAAGGATGGAGACCATTGGAAAGTCCAGAAGTATCAATTGAATTGAAAGCAGGGTACACCGCAATCCAGTTTTACTAGTGGGAGGACGCGGGGGATGGACCGAGACTGTTGGAGGCATCATATTTGACAGGTGGAGAACTTAAGCAGACGAGTAGCATCATGATGTAGCCATGGTCGATCTAAATTCGCCTTGCAATAAAACTGAAGAGTAATTTGAGGTATTTTTGTGGTTGCTGGAGGAAAATGATTACGCGAAGTAATTTGAAGTTTTCCTAATGAAAATAAGCTATTGGTTTTCTTATGGGCTGGGGGGAGGGACGGTAAAGAGGCGTGAAATGAATTTCATTCAAGAACCTTTTGACTAAGAACGATTGTGAGGAATGCACGGTTTTTTCAGGCAATGACCAATTGTTTGTTGAATAAAGCTAAATTGGTTTCCAGCGTTTTATAATTGATGACGATTGGACAGAATTATTGGAGAACATCTGTTGAATTTTTTCGAGTTTTTAGCAAAGAGCAACTTTATATACGTTAAGGATCTATACATTCATGCATATCTGTGTGCATATAGCGCAGTGATAGGGATGAAGATCAGGTCCAATTTTAGAATTTTGAATCAAACCATTGGCCTCCCTGTCTAGTGAGCGACCAATGATTATGTTAATAGACTTACCACAAGAAAACTAACTAATCGTCCTTCATTTTACCATCAGGCTGAATAAATCCAGAATGTTCAGATGTTCTTCGGATTTTTTTTGCAAACCCTAATAGGTGTAAGTTATCTGTAAATCTGAGAAAATTTCTGCTACTCTTTCCAGGTTACCTTTCAATGGTGCCAAATTTTTTGGCAGAGGACAACAAAAGACGAAAGACAAAAGAGATGGTGGTTAGTCGGGATGGTATTCGAGTGTAGTTAGATTTTGTAGGCAACATTAAAAATTCAGATCCTTGGAGTAATTGGATAAGAATTTTGAAAATTTATCATTTACCACACTTGCAATTATCTCTTATGGTGCATTAGCGTTTCGGAAGCCTTTTTTTGAGAAAAAAATTGAAAATTAATTTTTTTATTTTTCGACTGACTTTGACTATCCATTACCGCTGCGGTATGGAGTTGTTTTTTTGGGAAAAATATCAAAAATTAAGTTTTTATCACTTTTGATTTCGATTTGATTTATTTTTGACTTCACTTCACAATCGTTAGGCTGCTTCGATTGTGTTTCATACCGCCAAAACTCGGAAGTCATGGTGTCTTAGAAATATTTGACGAAGTGAAAGATGGCGCTTTCATTTGCATTATTCTTTTTGACTCTCCAGCAGTGGTGAAAATTTGCAAACTTATGATTTCATTGTTAACTTAAAACTTTTTCCAAGTTAAATTTTCTAGTTGTTCTTCTTTTGTTCTCCGGTTGAATTTCCGACGTTTCATTTGCTACCTTATTCGTGGAAACCGTGAAAATTTTGTTTTTTTTTTTGCAAATTTTTGATTATTATTCAATAAAATAGACTTTAGACCTTTGTTGTTTGTTTAGATAAAAATCAGTTTCTCCATTTGTACTAGTGCAAAGTTGCTAACCAATAGTTAGGGCAATAAGGGCCTGCAGAACTAAAGGACATACCCTTGACGTTACGGTCGAATTTACGATATTCAAGTATTTGGCGGACAAGATTTCCTCGGTTGCCATTGAAAAAACTGCATAAAATTCATCATTCGCAACGATAAGACTGCATATCGTGTTGAAATTCAAAAAAAAGCCGAAGAACTGCTATTCAATTTACCCTGAAGATTGGCAAGGGATAGTGAATTACTAAGCATTCATGGAGTTAGTTGGAGAAAGAGCTTCGCTTTGAAAACGAGTAAGTTTTCAAAAATCAAAGTTCTATTTTGGATCTCTGCCATCAGTAAGGGAATATTTCGGAATTTAAGGTATTTTTATCCTTCGGTCTCGTATGTTAGAGGCATAGCATGCTAGTTCTGCGCTTTACTGAGTGCATTCAGGAGTTCGAATGCAAAAAAAACTTTGACATTGGATTTGGTTTGGAATTTCCAACGTTTGAAAACATTTTTCTCAGCCTTATTGCAAATCGATCAGCGCTAGGAACTGATATAGATATCATTGAGCTGGTTTTTAAGGAAATTTTAGGTTAAGACCAGATTCCAGGATTTTGAAAGAGTTTGAGTTGTTCCCGAGCTTTGTGAGGAGAACATTACAGTATCTCTGGGAAGAGAATTCTATAGCCCAAATTCCAGAAGATTTGAGTTTGCTAAAGACTTAAGTTTTCTAATGATTTGAATTTTGAGTAAGGTCCTTTGATTTTTCGAAAACAAAACTCTGCAACCTTAGTTTCGGGAAATTTAGACTTTGCTAAAGTTTGAGTTTTAAAAAAAGTAAGCCAAGTTTAAAGCGTAGGTTGCCGTTTTCAAGTTGTATGAAAGCCCTTCGCTGACCAATAATAACCAGAGTTTGGTGGTATGATCACATGATGATTTCGAAAGTTAGGTTTGTTTACTTTGAAGTCCATACCGAGATTTATCATAAAAGAATTTGCAGTATAGGGCATAAGGTGAGATATTGATTTCAACATAATTTAAACAGAAACTAAACAGGGTATTCGGGCAATGTCTTCAGCAAATCGATGTAAGCAATGAAGGCTTTTGAGCACATTTTAAATTCTTTCCAGCGTTGTATGGCGGCTATTTAAAAAGAATTGTCAATCGGTACCCTCTGGAGAATTTGGCGCGTAGATTGGCAACACAGAATACAATCGTGGAACTAAGCCAATGAACCCGTCAATTTCAAGTTAATCGTTTTCGTAAGTAAACGTATGTAATAAATCACAAAATTTGTACCAAGTATTTGCCGATCATGTCTTGCAAGGACAAATAAATATATAAAACGTTAAAGTAACGTTGTAACGTGAAATTGTTAGTGAATCTCTAGAATAACCAAAGGCACGCACATAAACCAGATGACCTCCTTCAAGTGGTATAAAAAGTTCCAGGATGGTAAGAAAAAATTCGTTGCCAACGAACCGAATGGTGGTCTTCAAGATCATACAACGGGCGCGAATGGTCAATTCCAACAGTTCACACCGAACAAAATAAAGCTACAGCTTTTATTCGCGTGAATCTACAAGTGATCATAAGAAAGTTTACCGCAATTAAAGACTTGCGTATTCGGTTTTGCATGATCCTGAGGCCATGCAACGCGTATGTATCAAAAAGGTACCATGTGTTTCTGTGTCTTAGCGCCTGTTTTCGTGGTTGAGTGGGATAGCAAGTGCAAAAAAAGGACTGGAATCATGACCATTGCTAGGCCTTGGATGCAATATTATGACATGGAACTGAAAACATCAACTTCTAACAGGATTACCATGTGTTCTGCATCTCCGAAAAATCCAAAAATGAGTTATTGGGCCAGGAATATTTTCTAATAATCTTCTTTGATTCGGAAGGTTTTTGTACCGAAATGCCATCCCTCAAGGTCCTGAATGGATGAGTAGGTCATTAGTAAATGTTAT
The DNA here is from genome assembly GCA_954870665.1 of Stratiomys singularior. Classification (NCBI taxonomy): domain Eukaryota; kingdom Metazoa; phylum Arthropoda; class Insecta; order Diptera; family Stratiomyidae; genus Stratiomys; species Stratiomys singularior. The sequence goes on from OX940879.1 coordinate 17,289,528, forward strand.
TAATGAAGTGGTAACGCATTTAGTAACTCATTCTCACAATAAATATCAAGTTTTACCGTTATGAAGGTCGTAATCCTTGAACAATCGTCGTGCAACCATCTCAAACTGGAAGAGAGTGTTAATTCTGGAAAAAATCTAGTACCGAACTGTCATTAAGTACCTTACCACCTAAGCAACGTCATATTGACGTCATACCTAAAAATACCAATCCAGGAATGTCAGTTGAATACCATACGCTATGTAGATTCTTGTACCATGGAGATAAAACCATGGTTTACAAGTGGCAAACTCTTTAAACAAGAAAGGGACAAACTGGAAGACTGGAGATGAAGCTTGGGTTAAAAATCATGGCGGCAGTTGTTTGAAATCCAGAAGGAATCCTGTTGACAGAAAACAAAAATTAAGGCGTCTCTTTAACCAGAGAATACTACGCTGCAGTCATAGAGGTGAAAAGAATGTATCAATGAAATATGAAGGGGGAAGTTGACCAATGGTGTCCTTCACAACGCGCCAGTTCACAAGTCCCGTGTTCTGTTGGTTGTCATGCCCAAGATGGGCTTTGAGATATTGGATGACGCATTCTTCGGTCCCGTCTTCGCTTTCAGTGGTGATTATCTATCTCCAAAGCTTTAAAAGAAACTTCTTGGGAATAATTTTTCAAACGCTGAGAATGTTGAGGACGCAGTTTCTGCTTATTTCTCGGGCAAAACATTTTTATCAAGGTATGCACAAGCTAAATGAAAGATCTTAAAAATGGATTAGGTTAGCGGATGAATATATTTAAAATGAGTTAAAATTTCATATTTTCTCTCTCACTGATTGACCTCCATTCCGCGAAATCAAAAATGAACGCTCGTACTATGACAACGCGAGGTCGTACTTTCCTCGCATTGCTTTGGATTTCTTGAACGTTCTGGGCATCGTACCTAATCTGCATCGACCATACAGTCCAGATTTGGCTTTCTATGACGTCTGGCTGTTTTTTGGACCCAGGTTTCTGCAGAGGAGACGCGAAGTTACGAGCCATGAAGACATCAAGGCTGAGAAGACTCATTGCGAGGAACTTTTCAAAGGGCAAAGGGCGTTCAAAGCTGTTTTTTTTTAAAAACAAATGTGTGTTCAAAAAGGGTCAGGAACTAGGCCAAAAGTTTATCAGAACTGAAAGCAGTTACTGCAAAAAGTAGTATATACATTTGAACGAGTTAATGATAATTGTTTTGTAGAGGATTTTTATCATTACTTTTCTACCAGTCCTCGTATTTAGGGAGAGAATTTGATTTTCAATCGATTTCAGGTGCTTAATTTTCAGGATTACATTTCATAATGATCCAAAAAGCTTGAAATTATGTTGCTATAAATGCATGGAAATGATTCCAATTGGCTTCTGTACACTGATTATGGTATATTAAAAAGCACCATCGTTCGAGAATCGTCTTTTCTGCTAGGAACAAGCAAAGGATTTTCATGACGTGAAAACAAGTATGGGTTCAACACAATGTCCGCTTGCTATTTTCATGATAGCAGAACATTTTAGAGCTATGGAAGTCCTCTATTAACACTAGTACTTCAAATTATTATGTTATATATCTGAGTGGAAGGAAGTAGGAAGGAATCAAGTGAAAAACTATTTGGAGGAAGTAATGAAACTGACTAATTTTTTCAGAACTTAATCTAATGTTTCAGGACCTTATAGTAGTCCAAATCGTTATGCTTTCATAAACTAAGGGGCCTGAATCGTATTTTTAACACATTAAATGTAAAGACCATGCAACATTCCAATGCTGTTGTCCAGTAAGAACTATGTTAAGTAAATTTCAAATTGAATTCGAAATCGTTAAGTATGAATTAGGCATGGTAAAAACCATTTGATTTTATATTACTATAGAGTTGTGTGAAGTGTAAGTAGTCGAAAAATCTGTGTATAAGATGTACTACCGTAAATGTATCCTACTTATCCTTGCCAAGTAAGAATACGTTACAGCTGGAGATTTTTATTTTGAGATTGGGAAACACTTCTAAGCAAAAGAGCATAAATCTACTATTACCTGTTGGACACGTCTTGATGTTTATCGTTGGTTATAACTACAAATTTACAATATAATCTACAAATTTACACTATTCTATGTACCAGGTTCGTTTAAAAACAAATGAGTGATTGTGTTTTGGTTATGTTAAAGTATTGTATTAAGCCTTTTGTTCCGTTTCTTTCAAACCTAGATAACAAAACTGAAATTCAAATATTCATACGTAACTCAAACATTGTACTGAAGCAAGGATGAAATAAATAAAGAAACCAACTCTACGTCTACAATAACAGCCTCGAAGCTCTAAATTACATACTCACTTTTGACAAAAAAGCTGCGTTCGACATTCCCCAAAACAAAATATAAATCGTTACATGAAAAAGCCAACATGTCCTGCAACACTACCATCACTTCTAAATCAACGTCACTTACATATGTACACACGAAATTACAAGACGAGCGAGCATCATCATTTCAAACAAAATTAAGCTAATTTTTTTGGTATATTTTTTGGAAATTAAAAATCAAAAATAAAAAAAAAATTGTGACCATGCTTGCGAAGCGAACTGAAATATATTATACATATATTCACGAATATATGGCTAATATCCCCCTGATGATTTTCATTTTAGAATTTTCAAATGTTATTAGGACTCGTCTGTTAGTTAGTTTCAGTTATTAATTTTGAATTTTCTTTTCTTTTTCTTTCTTTCAAATTCAGGAAATATATTTGATATGCACCAGTGGCACATATCACATACATGTAAGACCAGATGAAAGATAACATTTCCAATGTATGGTTGACTCGTAATGTGAAATATTCTCATAGTGATCCCCCAAATGGAATGAGTAAAAACGGAAAATGAGTACTCATGACCAATTTTTTTCAAACAATCAGCAATTAACCAAATACAAAAAAAAAACTCAAAAATTTCGAATAGAATAAATGAAATTCATGGAAAATATATATATATCGAATACATATTGTATTAAATGTTTATATAAGTAGATATATGATTTGAAAAAATATTTGAAAGATATACTTACGTGAATGAGATTTGAAATTCATATTTTTCGCAACATTTTTCAATTTGATTTGCGTAATTGATGTTTAAGATATTTCAATTGATTGAAGCGAAGCATGCAAATTTCGTATAATTGTAATTGGTTGAAAGTTTTATTGTTTTTTATTTTTTTTTTTTGATTTGGTTCGGTCAATATTCAATTTTTAATAATTTTGAGTACGATTTAGATTTTGGACGATTGTATTTTTTTTAAAAATGATTGATATTGTTTGATGATTTGTTGTTTTTTTTTCGATTTTTGTTTGAGATTATTATCAATTTTGTAATTTTGTATTTTTTGTATATTTTTTGAAGACACAACCATTCACAGGCGTAAGCACAGCATAGTAAAATATGAGGAAAAAGAGAAAAAACAATTTAAGTCAATAAAATGTTAATATTTTGATGGTTTTGTTCGTTTTTGTAAATTTTTGATTGTTTCTTTGAATGATAAATACGATTTAAGGTGTTGTTTTGAGTTTAGTTAAAAGGCATGTGTAGCAACAAATGTTGTTTGTTTATTGTTTGATGATGAATAAATTGCAGAAACAATGCGCATGATCTGAAAGTAATTGTTGTACATGTTGTATATATAAGTACTTGGTTTTTCACCATAAAAACCATTCAAGTTGATTAATAACTAATAACCAGACGTATTTCAATTGTCGGTTGAACGCTTTGAAATATAGGATGGGCATTAGATTCCTTGAAGATAATGGGCATGGATCTTCTAATCCCGAGTCTTCCTGTGCTCAGTAATAATGTGAGGGAACATACTTCTCCAGCACAGCCTAACTACTAATCAGCACCGAATTTTCGAAATAATTATCAATATGAAGGGACTGGCTACAATTTTGTAGATGCATTGTCATTTGAAAGAAAAACTTCTTGGTGATAGGACATACAGATATACACTTCGGTTTGGTAATCATACACAATGACTCGCATATACAAACACACAGGCAAAGTTATTCTCACATACATTTAAGCTCAGAAAGCTAGCCATCGTGACCTCACTTCCCATATACATCGGTTGATTTTCAAGCTCTCTATATTGCAAAGCTCGTTTTATTTGCTCCATGCTGAGCTTGTATCTTTTTCTTCGTAATACCTCTTTGGAATGTTTGCGTTTTATAGTATGTGTGCTATAACTTGAGCATCTACTCGTAAACAAGGATCAGAGACTCAGATTATTTGCTGGGCCTGTTATTTTTTGGTTAAATGAGCAAAAAAAAGATGAACTTTGAACCCACGTATAAAATTAAAGTTCCATGTCTGATATAATAATGAAAACATAAGTCTGAGGGAGAAAATAAAAGATTTAGAAAACAATAAAGAAAAGAAGCGTTTTCAAAACAAGAAACGGAAGATTGCGATCTCCACGTCCTCCTCCAACAATTCAGCTTGCTCAAATAATTTAGACTCCTCTTCTGAGGAAGAAGTAGAAGAGGAAGAGTTGGAAGAAGGAGAGGAAGAAGAAGCAGAGGAAGAGATGAAAAAAGACGAAGAGTCCCCAACACTACCGGCCCCAAAACCCGTTGTATAACTGCCACAGCCAAAAGGGACTTCAAACCCGAAAATCATACCTGAACCCACCCCGTCTACATCTAAATTTCCACCGAACATAACCGGAACAGACGCTGACCCCAAAAATAGTGAACAACGGACAGTACCAATCATCCTATGGAAGACGAACAAACAGACATTGCTGAATAGATTAATAAGATAGAACAACATCAAGACAGTTACAGCAAAAAGGGTTTAAATAGGTATCCAGATAATCCCTGAGACATCTCACCGAAAAATTACAAAAATATTGACTGAGAACAAGTGGCAATATTACACTTGTTACCTCTCCGAGGAAAGAAACCTCAATATTGTAATTCGTGGCCTCCACGGTCTAGAACTGGAGCATATCAAAATATACCTTGAGTCCCAGGGACTCCATCCTCTGGAACTATTCTGGCTCAAAACTCAAACTGGGCATTCCAAACTGCTGAAGGTTCTCTTCTCAAAAGAGGAAACAGCTATTTATAACATAAAATCTGTTTGCCAGCTGATCTGCAAAGTGGAGGCCATAACAAACACCACGTAAATGACAGCCAATGTACCACAATTGGCAACAATTTGGACATTATTCGGGCAATTGTCACGCTCAGTTTCGTTGTGTGAAATGTGACGGGGTGCAATACTTCACATAATGCAAGAAAACAGCAGAAGAAAAGCCAAAATGCCTAAACTGCAGTGGAGAACATTCTGCAAGCTACGATGGCTGAAACCCAAAAAAACCCAAAAAATGTCAAGAAGACGTTCGCACAGATCGCTGCACAAAACAAACAGCCCTCATAAAGAACATAATCAACCAAACGCACAAAACTGAACAAACACATATTCACACACAAACATTTATACCTCCAGACATGGGTCGGTTTTTTGAGCACGGTTGACAAACGAAATTCGAGACCGTATTCACCAGTTTTGAAATGAATAATGGGAGAGTTTCATTCAGAGCCTCGAGTGTGGCGAGAATGCCTTCTGGAGGATGCCCAAATACTTCCGGACACGGAACAAGGTAGTTTTGCCACCAATACATGCCCCAAATGGAATAAAATACGACAAAAGTGGTAAAGCAGTAGCCTTTGCAGATAAATTGGAGCTTCAATTCCGCGAAAACACCTCATGGGACGAGAATCTTGACGAAGAGGTCGCAATTCTAAACCAAGTATGAAAGCTTCTCACAAATTTACCACAAGCGGAAGAGGCAACACGACCACTTGACACTCAGGAAACGAAAGATTTAATACCAAGACTTGACAAACAGAAAGCACGAGGACCCGACGCAGTTACGAACATGATGGTGAAGTGGCCCCCATACAACTTTTTAAGCATCTTGACACGCATAATCAACACTATTTTCCATTTGCGTAGGTTTCCTATGGCCTGGAAATCGACTATCATAATAGTCATATCCAAATCTGGGAAAAACCATGTCTTTCTTCAAAATTGGAGACCCATAAGCCTTCTCTCGTTAATCTCCAAAGTAGCCGAAAAGGCATTACTGACCAGATTAAATGAAGTGATTGCCGAAAAATGCATAATACCGGACGAACAATATGATTTCCGAAAAGCACATTTGACGGATTTCCAACTGGTAAGGGTGGCCCAGCACATTAGAAATGGTTTTACCCACAGGAAGCCAACAGGTCTAGTTATATTTGACAAAGTCTGGCATGCAGGACTTAACTTCAAAATGCACTTAAACACACCTTCGAAAAGATAGATCTTTCAGAGTAAGGGTGGAAAATCACCTCTCGAGCCTGCGAAGCATTCAAGTTGGAGTTCGACAAGGATCACCAATTTCACCAGTATTGTTCAATTTGTACACCGCAGACATTGCAACCCACCAAAATAATGTTCAAGTATCATTATACGGTGAGGTAGAGTATATGCGGACGGCACCTGCATAAACCATACCTCAAAACAAGCAGAAGCCATCTCTTCAAAACTCAATCTAAATTATGCAAGAATACTTCCGCAAATGGAAAATCAAGCCAACAAAGACAAGACCCAAGCAATATTCTTCACAAGACGCAGAGCACAAAATCTAACGACTCTACACGTAGACTCCTACACAATATCATGGAGCAGAACAGCTATATAATGAGGACTCACTCTCGACGATAGGATGACATGGAAAGCCCACATACACAAAAAAAGATCACTATGCATAGGTATACTGTCCTCCTTACATCCTATTCGAGCATCCGGTCGGTTAAATTTAAAAAACAAAATCCTTATATACAAGCAAATTATCAGACCAACACTACTATACGGCAGTACCGCTTTCTCCAAAAAATTTATGTCCAAATATAACTGCCACCACTGGTCATTCACACACTGGCCTTTGAATCGAGCGGATCATCCTTAAAGCTACATACTATGGAAGTTGCACAGTATGCAGGAGCTTGTTCAGGTAAGGAACGATATCTAACTTAAGTCAGCTCCAGCTTAGAGTATAAATTAAATAGCATAACGATTTTCACGTGTTTTCCTAAAAAGTTTAATGATGTATCTGCCCTTGGATATGTATATTGGTCGTGAAAAATCGTCGATTTTATCCGACTCGTTTAAAATACTTTTGGATGAAATACGAGGCTTGTTCAAAAAGTATCGAGAATTTTGAATTTTCGCGTGCTACGTATGTTCGATTTTTGATCTTTTGGTGGCGTTGTGTTGGTACTCATGACCCTCACTTATGTTGACAATTCCGGCCATTTTGAATGTCCAGTCAGTTTATGACAGTTATTGTGCGTGGACGTGTTTTAGTTTGTCTTCTATTTTCGTCTATCCCAAAAAATGGACCAAAGATTTTATATTAAATTTTGTCTGAAGAACAACTTAAAGTGCGCGGATGCATTCAGAATGTTGACTGTTGCGTACGGCGAAGCTACTTTGGACAAAAGCAACGTTTATCAGTGGTACAAAATGCTCTCAGAGAGACCGAAAAAAGCACGCCAAGTTCGGTCGAATGTGAAGGTTTTGCTGACAGTTTCCTTCGATTGCAGGGGCGTTGTGCATTATGAGTTCTTGCCGCAGGGTAGAACGGTCAATAAGGAATATTACCTTCAAGTAATGCGCAATTTGCGAGAAACAATCCGCCAGAAACGAACGGATTTGTGGAAGAACAAAAATTGGCTTTTGCACCATGATAACGCCCCTGCTCACACATCGTTACTTGTGCACGAATTTTTGGCCAAAAACAACACTCTAATGATGCTGCAGCCACCGTATTTCCAAGACCTGGACCCCTGTGACTTTTTCTTGTTCCCGAAACTGAAGAGGCCCATGAAAGGACGACGTTGCGTCACGATTGAGGAAATAAAGACGGTATCGAAGGAGGAGGATTTTTCAAAGTGCTTCGAGGATTGGAAAAACGTTATCACAAGTGTATAATGTCTGACGGGGACTACTTTGAAGGGGACAAAAAAGATATTCATGAATAAATAAATAATTCTTGAAAAAACACGAAATTCGCAATCCCTTTTGAACAAACCACGTACATTCTCAATAAAGTATTTGTATCATTCTGAAGTGTTACTAGGGACCATTTAAACTTCGTTTGTAGCAACCGTTCTGAACTTTCAGGACTCGCTGTTGGCTAAAAAAACCGTCGAAGCGTTTCCTCCATATAAACAAAGCATCGTCTGGAGGACATAAGTCTAAATAGTGACTAACTTTTTGACTGCTCTTGTCAATCTTTTTGGGCTGTTTTACGGCTGGGATCTATGGGACCAAAAGTTGCTTAGAAGTCTCGATTCAGGTTCAAAGTCTAGTGCTTCAGTAATTTCAATAAAGGAAGGAAGGTAGGTTGATTGTTGGGATTTTCCTTCGCCTCCAACTTTCGTAAGCATCTTTCTTCGCCGAGTCATCGTGTGAAAATTGAAGAATTTCCATTCATAGATTTTACAGAAGTTTCCCAACGTGGGTATCATTTTTCCTGTCTTTTAAAGTTTTTTTAAATTGCGTTTTCAATCTTCGTGTTATCCTTCAATTATAGTAAATATGTTCAAGATGACTTGAACTAGGGTATCTATTTATTGGTCAGTTTTGCTACGAGCAGACTAGACAAGATTTCCTTCTTGTCTTTTCATATTTCTGGTATTTTGCAAGAACGAATTTCAACATTTAACATGTTTCTTGGATTTTAATCATCATACGGATTCGTCGATAACTTACTACGAAACCTGCAACACTAGACACCCTACTTTTGGAAAAAGTCTCGTAAAAAGATAGTAATTTATTCACTATACTCTCCGGCCTGCTTTACCAGAAATAATATTGTCTTTAGCCGCAACGAGATGTATCTGAATTCCCAGAATACCAAAAGTCAAACATGTTCTCCAAGAATTTAAATTGTTTGCTCATTGAGCTTGCTCATTACTTCTCTAACATACTTCGTATGTACACATGTAGTTAACTTAATCACAAAAGTACGGAATTATGTCTTATCTGAAGAGTGTCCAACCACGCCTTCTCTCTGCGTTTCAGCAAACAACATCACTCTAGAAGCTTGTCAAAATGATATTCTCAAAATTCCGATACAGCCGTCGTGTTGGTTTGGAATGGTCCTCAGTTCCAGGAGTGAGGAGCAGTTAGTTCTTAGTTCCACTTTTTTATATAGAGTCAAGCGAATCGTTGGAACTCACTCAGTTTAGGCTTCGGAGAACGAAATCTCTAAAATAGAGAGCTAAGTACGTGTCGGAGGCGCATCAATCGCTTTGATAGGCTCATAAAGAAACAAGCAGATTTTAGGAATCTGGCAGTCATGATTGAACTCGTCGTTTTGGACACAGGTAGGACCTCTATCGCCCGCGGATGGAGCTTCATTCGAACCAGATTTGACTGTATATTTGCTTCGAAGCACCAAGTACCTATGCTCAAAAATAACAGAAGAATGGAGGATAACTTGATGACAGTACCACAGCGTAGCTTCATATAGCGCTAACACTCATTGGCGGCTTCTTCAAGACAGAGATATGAGAACCAGACAGAGATAGGAGGTATTGTATTGCGTTTTTCACAAAAGCTTTGAGGTGAGTATTATAATTTTACAAAAAAATGAGAGGAAATTTAACAATAACTCCATTGATTGTCGATTGTGTATATGCTGGAGACTGTGTTAACATATAAGTTAGCCTGCCAAAGGCTTGAGAGACTCACAACTCATGCAAATACACGACAAGTAAACAGAATTGCATGGAACATGGTCTTCAAACTAGTAAGTTGAAAGATGAGGGTAAAAGGACTGCCTCACTCATACAAGGCGAATAGGGAAAACAAAACCATGCTGAACTCAGCATGACTGTTCATTAAGAAATACTAATAAAAGTCAACGAAGATGCAACTGATGGAAGCATTTTCTGACTACCAACGTAAGAAACGTTCTAGAATCAGTTGGTAATCTAGCTGAGGATCTACACACGGTGGTTCACTTTTACTCTGATCTTCTTCTCAGGACAATGAACGTATGCTTATGTCAAAGAAGGTTCCAAGTACTGAAAGCAGATGATGTTCGTGCTTCCCAGTAAGTGGAAGACGCATCGCAAATCACCGCTCTTTATGCTAGACACGGCTAAAAAGAAAGACTCGCTGAGAAAGTCCTTACTGCTAATAACCTTTCCTCTACCTTTAGAGTTGATTGTTCCACAATTGAAGTAAGCGGGGAAAGTGAAGGAATGTGATTCAATCTGCAGAGGTACACACCAAGTTTACACGGCGGGTTCTCCAACTGGTCAATCTGAAAGTCAGAATGCATTGATTGCGAGATATGGGTCTTGCGTTATACCAAAATACCTGATGTGGATTCTAAGCCATCATCTGAATGACAGCAGGTTCGAAACGACGAAAAGTAGTTGAAGGATATTATTTTCATCATGCCGCTGTGATTAGAGAAGAGCTAGTTTGCTGCTCGTGAGTTTAAGATGGTACCGGGACAACCCTTAGTGGTAAGATTGGCAAAGAAGAGATCTCCTACCGTACGGTCTTTTGATATTGTAGGAGTGCGTGTCGCATTGAAACCACAGAAAACGTACCCAGGCATATCGAAAGACTTGAAGATTTCCCATGATTCTGAGCAAAACATTGGAAAAGTTGACAAGGCTGCAGCATGTTAAACCACACTGACTCGATTAGTGCCAAAAATGGGCCCTGTCAAATCAAGGAGTGTACTGCTGATGAGGTCAGTAAAGTCTGCTATTTTACAGAAGTATTGGCAAATGCTACAGGTGTTGAACTGCGCTATTGACGATCACTTTTACATCTGACTTGCGTAAGACAGATAGGTTGCAGTCACCCTGATGCATATTTTGTGCAGGAGACATGAATGACGTCTGTCACAATTTTTTTTTGCCAACAGAAAGAAATACGCAAAGTGGTTTGCAAATGTTGTCGCGTATTACATTAGGCTTGGGTAGTCCTGACAGTTGACATATGGTGAGTGTTGAGTGTCAGGGATGCACGGACCACCACCAGTATAACCCACCAGCGAAGAGTTTTTCCTTATTTGGAAGAACCATAAAACGTTGGTACCTAGAATCTAACCAGGGGTTATATGTCATAAGGTTCCAGACTTGTTTTAAAGGTTGGCAAAGCAGATGATTAACGAGTTGTCTATTGCATATGGAAGTGTCCAAAAATAAAGTTGTCCTTAGACTTCATTTTTGTACAATTGAAAAATAATATTAATTAACGAAAAGACAGTAAACTGGTTAGGCACGGGACTGAAAGGGAACAGAAACAGCACTCATAAGAAAATAGTGCTAAACATAAATAACCCCTGAGACACAAGCCGAGATATCAGCTTGAAGGACAACATGGACTTGGAGCAAAATAAAAATCTGAAAACATTCAAAGGGACCGCATGAAGAAATGAAAGAGTGTGACTTTTTCTTTTGTTTTGAGGCCGTCAACACAGAGCTCTCGATAAGGAGGATCTGGGAAAAGAGTTCCGAACATGATCAAGATTTTTCAAAAAGGGACGGGTAAAAGGTAAAGAAAAGTAGATAAAGAAAAGCATTGAATGTCTTGCACTTTTATGAAACCAGCACTCTCTGGAATCATTAGCGAGGTGGTAGCAGATGAAAACGTTATGGATGGAAACAGATGAAAACTTTAAACGAAAACAGGTTTTATGGGCCCTAGAAACTTTAGAACAATAGAAACCAACAACAATTGAAAGAGTTTATCCCTTTGAATTTATATATCATAATGATATAAGTCCTAATAAAAATCCCTGAAACAACGAGCCTCTCCATCGAAAGCGTGCATACGTGCATACTGGAGAAAAGCAAATAACGTTTTCTTGCTCGGTAAAAGCACCCTGCAACAAAGCAAAGGATAATCGGCCTTTCATGAAATAGCATGTGGACGGGTAGATGTTAAGCTCCATGATCGTCTGAAAAGGCACCCTTGATACGTTAACACGCTAAACGAATCGAAGAATTAAGCTAGGGGAGAAGTAGAGGAAAGATCAATTTTAAAGGATACTTCCCTTTAGATTGTCTAAGCCCGATTAGCGAGGCGCTGACTAGTGGGTTATCTCAAATGAGAACGAGAGAGAATGAGAGAGAGAGAGAGAGAGGCAGAGAGATAGCTGGAGGACTTGGTATCCGCGGGGCTAGGGAGCTTCCTTGGTGAATGTTTTCTGTGTTATCTTTGGAAACATTTGTCAGCAGTAATAACATATTTCACATGAACACAGTGGGTATTTTTTGAATATGTTTTATTAAGGGTGCTGTGGTGTTGCATGATCGAAATAGGAATTGCTCTGACATCTTTGGGAGAAACTTTCTTTTTTCTTATACTTTGAAAAGTGATGGTGAGGGTGAATATTAATATAATTACAGATGTGCCATCAGAGAATTTGAGGAACAGATAAGCATGTTAGTGTTGCGAGTCTCAAACAGCCAAGGGTCTTGATATCCTCCATGTCTTTAGTAATGTTTCGCATTGTAGCAAAGAGCTTGTTGTTGAAATTTACATTGATATCGAGTCAATTTTGTTAAATTTTGCGAGCCATTAATATTCAAAATAATATTTTGTTTAATTTCGCGAAAAAATTAGTACAGATTCACTGATCCTGGGCTTTTCAAGAGGGGTTTCTCTGGGAAAAAAAATGAGGTCTTGTCCCGAATCCGGGAAATCATGATGAAGTTAGTTATAGTGGAGGTTGTCAACTGGGATGAGGTCTAGGGTAAGTTCATATATATGAAACCTTGAGAGGAATGAACGATGGCTGCAGCATTCCATGAACGACAAGGATATGCTAGCTCATTCAGATGGTTTTAGGTAGAGGTGAAGAGGATTATACACGTGTCTATAGTTTCTGAATAGTCTGGCTGTGTCGGTATCTATAGACAAAGCTACTATGATGTTGAATACAAGTAGGGTTAGACCTAGTTATGTCCAAAAACTTTCAACTTCTGGGTAAATCGATAAGCTTTGCTATACTCCCACAACTTTGCGTTTCGGGAAGCTCTTATATGGAGTATATTTTTGGGAATCCTGTTAAAATTTGCTTAAAATCTCTTGTTTTATAAATAAAATTATATAAATATGATTAGTATGCCTGATTGTATATTAAAATAATTTTTGCTCGAATTTTAAAGGGTTCTGGTAGAAATGGAGAACACATCGATGAAGTTTTAAGCAAAACTGCAGTCTAGTGAAGAAATAAATGTTGAAAATAAACGAATGTGTCGTACATTTTGCAAATATTTTTAATTCAGGACAATAATTGTTGAGCGCATTGTTTCTGCATTTTATATTAATAAGTTTGCATGCAAATTTCATAAATGGCTGAAATTCTAGCTGAACTATCTCGTAACTATTATTTTCATTTGGTATTTGAAATGTACATGCAATACTTTTCAACCTAATCGTGTACAAGTGTGAACCTTAAATACTATTTAAATTAATTGAACTGTTTACTAATAAATGCAAGAATATTTCTGAATTGCTTAGTCATACGCTTGAAAACAAAAAAAAAAAAAACAAAAAAATTGTATCTAACAAGAGTCACCTATGCCAATATTAATTTGTAGATTTTTTCTTATTTAAAAATTAACCTTATCAGAATTCGAAGTAATTTTGTTAAGTTTTCAATGAGATCTTGTTGGTTGTTAGTGAAAGCCACACTTTTATTTTGAAGATTGGTAATAAAAATGGTGAAATAAAGTGATTTACTTGAAAAATAAAAATTTAAGCGGAAAATGGAATCAAATGTACATATTATATATATTTAATGAATATCTTATAAATATTACTGATTTCTGATTGTACTTAATTAAAGTTTAGAAAAGTGTAATTGCATTCCGAAAACTTTGAAAGAAATTCATATGAAAGTTGAAAAAAGTTATAGCAAAAGAAACTTCAGAATGAAGTCATTCAAGTAATTAAACTTTGAATAATAAATACATGTGTATTGTAATATGTTATACATATTTGGATTTGAAAGGAAGTTATTGGGTAAAGTCTTCTGCGTACTGTTGAAAGTAAGAAAACATTTGAAAAGTATCTCATCTAAAAGTGTCCGCAGAATAAGATCAAAGAGAGATAACTAACATTATTTTAACGTTTTTTAATTACTAGATTAGATATTGTGAACAGGGGAGTAGAATTCATGGAGGATTTAATGTGTGAATGAATAAAATTTAAATATTTTTGTTCCATTTTGATTTAAATCATATGCTCTGATGGTTCATAGAAGAATCTTTATAAAATTATAAATGTTTTATTACCTTGCTTAATCTTTTCTTAGTTCAATTCTTAATACTTTTTGTTTCTTAAAAAGTTACCAACAAATTCAGATCTCTAGCCTTTTGAACTGGGTGTGAGATAAAATTCTTTTCATTGTCCCTATTCGCTTATCAAAATTTATCCTTCCAACAAAGTTTAGCTGTTTTGATGTAAGTGTGTGTGTCTCCTGAGTAATAAAGGCACTTGTGTATGAGGTCATTTTTATAGAATTGTTTTATATTTACTGAAAATTGCTATTTATTACTTATAAATATGACCTCGCTGTATAGATAAATTGAAATATTATCATGTTTTATTTGTTTCACAAAGTATTATAACATCAACATTAAACTGAAACATAAACGGAAAATAAATCAGAATAATTTTTCTCCCATGAATTTCCAACACAAATCAAATCACGTTCATTTTCATCGCGTAGAAATTTTTTAAGAAAAATGTTAAACCATACCTGACCACCTTCTCCTTCGACACTCTGCAATTCGCGCCATTCTTCAATTGTTTGAGCTAAATCAACGGTACATAGTGGCACTTTGACTTCACCAATTTGATCATGTTTGGAGAAACGATCAAAATCGAATATAGCAAATACCAGCGTTTTATTCATAGCGTCAGCATATGGTAAACTCTGTCAAATAGTCATTAAAAATTTTTTTAATTAATATTTATATTTTTAAAATATTAATAGCCTCAGATAAATTTAATTCTTATGTTTTTTTCTGGATTTTTATTTTATTTTCTATTTTTCGAGATTTTATTTTGAGTGTCCAAACAAATTTACCTTGAAAGTAAACGTTTCGTTAAAGACAGGATTCAACGTTTTACGATGCACTTTTGTTTCGAATTTCTTTTTCTTATCTGGAAGCAGGTAGACTTTAACATAAGGATCGGATGTGCCGCCCATATCAAGGGCTGGAAGTTCTTCGGCCTGTAATACAGTTACTGCCAAACTGTTCGAATTAAAATCGTACTCCAACTGGAAACAAATAAAATTAAAGTTTGATTTATGTTTTCTAATTTTTTTTTAAATTATAAAATATTTTCAAAATTTTATTATTGCTCAGAGGACATTCGTCAGAGTATTCAATAATTTGATCTTCTAATAACCAACTAAAGCCAAATCGGGTCTTCCAAAACGTCAGTACTATTAAAACGTCTTTGTTCATTTTTTTTAAGAAATTTCCCACAATGCTTCGCGATTCCCACAATGCATAAAATGTTTTTTTTAAGTCTTACCAATGCTTAACAAGGTATCCCTTGTTAAACCCTCCCTTCCCTCCTCCATGTGAAACGTGGCGGAGGGGGAATTTTTGGAACACTACATGAAAGAAAATGTTTTCGTTCTTGAACAATATTACTTAATTAATCGGGATTTAGGAGCTATTAATGTTGTAAAACGCAAAATAAGGAGTCTGAAATAGCCACTCAACGTTATCTGTGACTTGTGTTCGGAATAAGACGAAATTCACGAGTTATTTTGTTCAATCAGTAATCTAACTCTTATTTCTGAATAAATCAAAAATGAATTAATTTCTTCTCACTGTTGTGTAAAGCAACTTGAAGGCACTTAAATAATAGCGATTGAATGGTTCAGTTCATGTAATGGTGTTGCTTCCTCAGTTGGATCTAGTCTCTGGCATCCTAGGTGTTGGTTTTGAGCATAATATTGGTGTTTATCGCTCAAAATCTTTTGGTAGGTAAAGCACGTTTTTTTAGGGGGATAGAACTTTAAGCAGGCAACACTTTTCAAGGTGACGTATGGTATGACAGCTGTCATACGTTTTACCTTTAGTTTGTTTTGCCGTTTTATCACGAATAAATTGACACTTGAGTAATGTCTGCGAATTGAGCAGATTTATTTCCAAAAAAAAAAACAACAGTTATGTTCAAAGACTCATCGCGAACTCGTCGCAATTTTAAGGCTGACTTAACCGTCCATGAGAACATTTAATTCGATTAATGATGGATCGTTTTGAAAAGTAAATTTACTTTTGCTGATGATACGCATCTATCCAGACGTCATACAGTGCGTAATGAAGAAACCATAGCAGGTATAGAGCGTACTATCAATGAAGTTCTATGTGAGTGCATTCGACACTGTGCTCAACAATCAAACCTGTGTCCATCCACGCTATGATAGACTACTAAAGCATTTTGTGCCCATCTGCCAACCAACCCAAAAATTGTTTAGCATGCTTTATCAGTCGGTGAATAATTTATCAATTTGTAACTGTAAACTAAAAGTTAGCTTAATAACTGTAAACTTAAAGAGAAACGACTTCGTTCGAAAAGTGGTTTCTTTAGGTTTTTTTATAAATGTACATAAGATCTTTCGATAGAGTTAAATTGACAATTCTGTAACATTCATGGTAAATCAAGCTTTTTTTTTTGGATTTTGGTTTTCTAAGCATTGATATTTCGACTGATAGGTAGGCACGGCACCTAATCGGTAAGAATCGGTAGAGATTTTTAATTTCCAAGCTTCGTGCTGTAACGTAGCTCATTTTCGACTGCCTGGATCTGTCATCAAGCAAAATTGCCATACAACTGCCGTACGTTAATGGCATTACCAGTCTTTATCTCTTTCAAAGTGCGGAAGGATCTACCTTTACAGTTGAGAGTGGCCTTTTCATTTTGCAATTATACAACGAATTGTGGAATAATAAGAATATATGAAATATATAAAATAAATAATTAGAATATATTAATGAATAATAAATATTTATAACGTTCTTACCTGGAACGTTACATGTCCCTGGGCGTTACACGTCCCACAGCCATCGTAAAAATTGAGTTATTGAAAATGAAATATGATTTCACGAAATGGTCCAGTCAAATGGCCTTAAAGATCATAGGAATTGACGTCTACAGATTATTTTTCGTAATGTAATGGCTGATAGTAACGTTCTATCAACGTTGAACTTTACAACGTTTGCGTGATACTGACCACAACGTGATACTGACCCTTTTTAAACAAAAGGAAGTTCCCTTACTGAGTCAAAGATAAAACGAACCAGCCCTGTTGATAACGCGGAAGACATGCACGACTAGAAAATATCGAGAATGAGTTCCTTAGACAGATGCAACTCCCATGGCAACAGTGAAGCTAATTTGGTCGCAGATCATAGTAGTCTGAAGTTGGTTGCATTTCGATTGTTTCACCCTGTAATATCACTTCACGTATCCTTAAATTGTAACAGGTATGTGATTTCGTTTTACTGGAGTAAACCTGTTGAGAGTGTCTCAAGATAAGCTTAGTATGTCCTTAATTTTCCATTGCTAACAGGAGAAGGGACCTACTTACTCCCGAAATATAAATATCTGTCAAAATAACAGAAAATAGCATTTTGCAACGGAAAATTTAGGATAATTTTGAGGTGTTCGACACGAGATAATACACACAGTGTCTTAGAATGTGTTTTTACAAGTTTTGACCGAAAATATTGTTTAATCGACCAGGATGGACCGAATCGCACTCGAATAGCAACTTTCGAGACACACCAAGAGAAATGCTCAACTCAACTCAAAAAATTAAATAACTGACACGTACTCAGTTCATGATGACTCTTTCTCAATATTAGTCCATATCGAAGGATCATATCACAAAATTCATTCGAGCGAATATTATAAATGTTGAAATTAGTTGATGCTTCCCTTCTAAACTGGTGGATGTTAAATAAGGAGCTATGTACATCTCAAGGGTACAACAGATGTCCTTGGCTAAAATTTCGTCAGCTTTAGTTTTGCTGGAAACTTTGGTACATATATCGTAGAATGTTTATTAGATTTCAGTACCCAGCAATACTTAGCAGGACATAAAAATTCCTCGTAAATGCACCCAACAAAAACCCACTTCTCATCTCGCCATGTCATCCGCAACAAAACCGAAAGTTGTCACTTCTTTATAGTTCAAGTCATTTCTATACACTCTTTATCGTGACTTAATCTGCGTTCCCAAGAAATGTCCTTTTTCTTTGTATTGGCTTAGTCTTCTTAACAGAAATTTACGGAGAATCAAAATCAGACAGTTGTTATAAATACGTTTTTATAAGGATACGATTACCTTTATTACATAAAAGAATTGAGCGTGACCTTACCTTATATTGAAGTTTTCCTAATTTTTGTTCACTTTGTTTACTTTCACCTTCGTCAGGTTCCTCGGCATTTTCTGTTAATTCCTCCATGTCTGGCTGAACCTGAAACAAAGTTCCGACGAAATTAATGTGTACATGCGCATATATAAAAAAAAACATCAAAAAAAGTGCTACACATTATAAATTATGTACGAATAGAAGAAATTTAGTGAAGAGGATATCTTGTCTAGCAAAATAAAAAGGACATATTCTCTGTTTTATATCCATTTGCTACGCAATATGGTTAGAATTTGTTTTTTTTTTTATTCCACGTAGAATGTGATGTGTCTGAAGACAAATAAAGACTATTATGAATGTTTTTTTTTCTATTTCGCTTTCGTAAGGAAAACGCTAAGAAATATTCATGGAAAGCTCTGAGACGATTTCTTGGAACAAAACAAAACATAAAGCATTTTTCTGACTGAAGATGTTGGGTGTCTTTAAGGATAATGCTGATGTGAATGTGTTTATATTTTATGGGCACTAACACACACATATACGTTACCTTTTCTTTGTAAGCTGATCCAAGCAATTGTACCGATTTCAAGTCGACGCCTTTCATTCCTTTTTTGCCATCTTTCGAGCGTCGCTTTCGACAGCATCGGCGTATACAGAAGAAACATATGCCAAGGATAACAAGACTTACAGCAATTATAATCGCTACCACTCCCCATACTGGTATACCTGTCGCATTTGATACTTCTTTCGGTATGTCAACGACTTTTTCGCCTAACGTTTCCGTTTTACTAGGGGCGGTTGTGCCTACTTGACTTTCTGTTGGGAAGAAATTTTCAAAAAAGAAGATTTAATTATAGATTGTGGTATAATCTATATAGGAGACACAAAACAAAAACTAATGTAATTATATTTAATTAATTTTTAACATTTTCAGTATGTGCATCTGAAGTCCAGCATTAAATTTTGATAAAAATATCAATTTGACCATTTCCTACTTTATAATAATAAGATAGTTTAAGCTTTTGCTTTTTTGAAAAGTTATATCTTTGCTGCAATCAAAATTCTTTTGCTTCAATCGCTTCATTTGGGAGAACAACATTTTTTGAACTAAAGCGTAACGATGTTGTCTGGTATCGAAATTGAAAGGACATGAGCAGTGGAGTAAACTGTCCTGGAATGGAACATGTCACTTCCTAGACGGTGGTGTCTTTATTTGTGGGTTTTACCAAGCTTTCTAGACACATATAAGTTAGTTTCTTGGCCTTGAATAAGTAAAACCTAATGTGATGAAACCCTTGGATATTTTCAGCCGTTCTAGATGCAATGAGCAGATCTTCGGGATCCGGAGTGAACCAGCAATTAATACGTCATTTGTCACCCGCAATCCGTTATCCTGGTAGATGCGGAAAACATTCGTCCATCTGTCACTATGTAAACTAAAGTGACTTGTTTTTCTAAAATGCAATGACCGTTGACCATTTATGCAACGATGATATCTTGACAATAAATTTTCCTGCATGAATTTGAAAATATCCTTCGGAGGTTTTTCTCTCAAAATTACACCAAGCGACGAGCTGATATCAATTCTTCTTCGGGTTCTTCAAAAATATAAAATTGCCCGTCGCTGAGTGCCTCAGGCGTTTAACTTCTTGAAAAAATGGTGAAATTGCCCCCATAGAAGGTTACTCGCCAGTTTTCAACATAGCGTAACCATCAATAGAATGAACTGCTACGAAAGAACGATCCAAATCTAATAAATCAGCGTTGCTGAAACCATCAAACTCTCAGTCTAACAAAATTCGATTGTATTCTCCAGATGCGTATGTAAGCAAAGCTTGTGAAACATAAGGTAGAGAGGCAACGGCGCGGAGACATGTTTATTAATGCGCTCTTATATCTTGTAATTATTCCCAGTCACTAACATATACAATTATGTCTAAAAAATCATTCTCACATACATTTAATTTCAGAAAACAGTACAGAGCTTTTTTCCATCCGTCTGCCTCACTTAGTTTACAAGCTCTTTATCTTAAAAAGCTCGTTATACCTCTGAAATATTTGAGCACTTTTTGCCAGCGCTATGGGTTTTATCTACTCCTTTAATTTGGACAGGAGTGAACATGAGGAGGATGAGAAGTTTGAAGACGACTTCCTTATTGGATCTTGTGTGCATAAAGATCTGAGATCTTCCGACATCATCCTTGAGTTATTCAACAGTTTGTTAAAGAATTTTTTTCCGCAAACAGCCACTCATTATGACACCAAATATGATCAAAACGGTTTGGTTCAGATGCTCAAAACATCCTACGAAGTCGGACTAATATTTCTTTTTTTGAAAAGAGATTGCGCTCATACTTTAAAGGTTCGGCAGGTGTTCAATTCATATATCATGGCCATGGGTGGATTTCGAACCAGGCATCTGTTATTCAGAGGGATGTAGTCTAAAAATGACAGGATCCGGAGAACTTCGGTAAAAGAGTTCTTAAAGAATTCATTAACTGAATAAAGCCATACCTGTGCGTATGGTCTCAAATCTGAATGGACAACATATGTTATCAATGCGATACCACAATCAAAAAAACGAGGCGCATACTAAGCTATAGATACGTTCGCGAAAAACTTAAAAAATTTTGCTATAAAAAAGGAGTAAAAATTAAAATTTTGAAATAATTGTGGTTCAGATCGAATTCCAAAATTAAAAGAACTGATTAAAGAACTGATTCAGTTGAGAACTGAACTGATTTTCAAGACATTTTTATTTCATGAAAGGTTATAAAAAACAAATACAGTAAAGTCAAAAAAATAGATTGGAGTAAAAGGTGTTTAAAGTTGCTTTTGACAAAAAATTGCAATTTTTGTTCTTGTAAATACGTTTTAAAATTTCTTGGACATCATGAGCAAGGACAGGAGGGTGTTTGTTTTATAAGTAATAGTCGCCTCAGTCCAATGGTATTTAAATTAGCTAAGCGGACAGCATTGTGGATTGGAGTCTGTCAAAATCTTATGTCAAAATCTAACCTAAACCTCTTCGTCCATACCAAGTGTTTAATCGTTTCTTTAGATAGCCAATCTGTGACTGAGTGATACTCTTTAATGAGCTCGATCGTGAAATCCACTCGTTAAAGCTTTTTTGTCACAGCCGTTTTTTAACAACTTGAATCGGAACCTTTTTTCAACGGTGGCTTTAAAATTTGCTTTTCAACTTTCAAACCCTAACTACAATGTTATAATGGACTAATAGTCTTCGTTGTTACTTTAGTTACCTTTAGAAGATTTCGCCTTTTTTGATGATTAGTGCTTTGACATTTTGCTACAATATCAATACGATATGTCTTTCCTAAGCCAAAGAAAAGGTGTTATCATATCATTGACTGTGCAAAATTCACCGTATACTTTATTTTCGATAGAGTACAGAAGACATTTAACGGCCTCTCAACAGGCGGAAAGTTACCAGACTATCCCCAAAACATCTTCCATGTTAGCTTGAGAGTGCAGCACAGAAATATTTGGCACAATAAATCTACGTTTCTGGACATCTAGGAAATCTAACTCTCGGTTTCTTTGCAAGTTTGACGTTAGACAACTCTCTTTTCAACTGGTAGGGATAGAGGTTACAATTGCCTATCGTCCCGAAGCATCAAGCAGTGGTCCAAGAATAATTGCTTTGTCAGGATACAAACAACCACCCGAGCATTACATAGCACAGTTTACCTAAGTCTGTCACATTCGTCAATTGCTGGTATTATCATATCTGTCAAACGTTCCGGTGAGGGTTGTCAAGTTCTATTGAAGAGGAGTGAGAAATCATTTGTCCATCGTTTGAATTTGAAAAAGGCTCGATAGTCTCGACGAACAGAACAAGCAATGGGGTTAATGCGTCTTTCCCACCTAGTGTAGTGGGTCAGGAAGGATTCACGGCTGCTCTTTTAATATACACCGTACATATCGAACCTTAGAGAAATTATTAGAGGTTAGATTTCTTGCAACCGAATCAAGAGCGTAGTATTTAATATTCAGCCTATCATGCATTTCTGAATTTTTTGATGCTCTAATACAGTCCTATGATTTTATTACCCTTACAATTTTTCACTATCTTCATCAATTGAATTCATTTCGGGGTTTTGAGTTGAATCCTGCAATGCAAGTTAGAGAAACTCGACAGCTTTAGCTAACCTACAGGGTCTTTGCAAGGATAAACTAATTGGATTGGATAAAATGTCTTGGTCCGACATTGGGACCCTTGTTTAAACTCGATAATCGTTTCCTGGCCCCATCAATTTTTTGCCCAAGTGTAATTTACTTTGCTCGAGTTAGTATCCTTGTTGGAATCCTAAGTTGTTATTATACCTTCATCAATTTAGAGATTAAGTTCATTCTTTGTTGATTTTTTGGTCAAGGAACTTTCCTGTTCAGATAAATAGGAGTGCGATATGATGTTGGATGTCAATCTCGTAGGCTACTTTTTCTCTAGGCTTGTTTGTAGTCCTCCGGTCCACAACAAAAGAAAAGATTTAAGAGGACTGCATTTTACTTCAGGGGAAATCTTTTTTCTATTTCTGTCTGATTTTTGCCTATTCTGATTTTCGTTAAATACAACACAGTTATTTTTCTTAGTTGTCTAAGTTTAATCGGGATCACCCTAAAGAGTCTCGTGGTGGAAAGCGTCATAAATAGGGTCCTTCAAGTCACTAAATATTTGGCGAAACACTACAATGAGCTAGTAACGTTTTCCAGCACTTTCTGGACAGTACACTGTGGATTAAAAGTCGAATGTAAAGGTCTAATACACTCTTGTTCTACATGAAAAAGTCTTCGTTGGTCTTACTTGGGGTTTGTGAGATAGAACACCCTTACTTCCGTATCCCTGTGGATGCAGATCACCCACCTGCTGTATATGTTAAAAAGGAGCTACGTTTTTATTTATTTAGTATTTTTCCATTGCTTTCCTGCAAGGTTATCTTTACTATACTGACTGATCGATCTGAGGCCCGGGTACACCTTCTGTCCTTCCAAATTCTTACGTCTTCGCATTTCCAAAGTGACGTTGACATAGTGTTCTATTTTGTCCAATAATTTAAAGGCACGGTCACGTATGCATGTGTCAATTGAGTCTGTTTTAATGTCTGTATTTGTAACTCTGCGTTTCTCACGTACAAAGGATTTTCATTATTTCCTTGTTCTGGAAAGTTGGGAGTAATTTGTTCGATAGCGTCGTTTGGCTAAGTGCTGTACTTCCGTGTAGTATCAGCGGTCTTATGACTAGGTTGTAGATCAGTAACTTGTTCTTCTTGTTTAAGTGACCTTTGTTCAGGAGGGGCTCCAGGGATAATGTGCAGGCATATTCCTGTTTTTGTACGTAAATTTTGCATTCAGTTTAGTTTTGCATCAAAGATAAGTTTCCTGTTTGTCTCCATGGTATGTTCCCGTTATTGATGGCAAGCGAGGTTGATCGTTGTTTTCTTTTCTTTGTCAAATAATGTCTATTAATGTCTATTTTCCATTTATCAAAATATACCAGGATAGTATAGATAGAAATTTGCAGTTTTAAAGTGATGACTTCACCTTGTCTGGCTGATCCACATATCATCAGCATATAAAGCTGTTAAGATATTGTTTGGTAGACGAGGCACATTCGCTACATAGAGGTTAAAGAGAAAGGGCGATATGGGTGATCCTTGCGGTACTTCAGCTTAGATCAGTCGCAGGTCGGAAAGTTGATTGTCAATTTTGACACGAAATATTCTGCCATATAGAAATGAGTAGATAATTTGAATGTTGGAAAGTGGAATTTTGATTACGTACATTTTGAAAAATGTCAGACTTTGTCAAGAGCTTTAGCTATGCCAAACATAACTAGTTCTGTCGACTTTCTACGGTTCATCCCATCCTGAATGTGTTGGACCACCTGAAGAGTGCGTTGCACATAAGCCATATTGTCTATCTAGAATGAGCTACGCTTCTTCAATCATTTCATTTTGCCGGTTAAGCAACGCTCTTTCTATTAGTTTTGATACAGCTCAAAGAAGGTTTATGAGCCGCTAGTTCTGAAGAGCTGTATCTTTGCCTGGTTTTGGGATAAGTATGATTACTGCTATTTTTTACTCTTCTGGTTATTGTCATAGGTAGAAAATGGCATGAATGATGTCCCTTATGTTCTGTACGCGATTATCTGGGTACCATCGTAACATTGTATTTGTTGGTGTGTCGTATCCTAGTGCTTTGTTCTTGTTAAGTCCATGTTTCATGTCTTTGGTCTCTGTCATGCCCAGTGGCCGATTCATTTCGATTTCTTCCGATCTAGTTCGAAGTATCCTCGCTACTCAGTTCTCCAACTAGTCCTCTTGGTTTAAAAACTCTGCTTCGGCAGCATTTTCTCAAAATTTCATCTCCAGGATGTGATGCAAATGCTTCAGCTTTGTCCTCGTTGTAAAATTGCAGTCCGTTGGGGACATGAATAGGTGGTATGACTGATTTGTTTTAACTGATTTGTTTGCTTTGAAGTGTTTGGCCAATCTTCAGAACGGCGCATCTCCTGGCTCTAGACTTTGCAGGAAGCTCTTTCATTGACGATCTTTAAAGATGTCTTCTTTTAGAAAGCGGATGGGCTTATGATCTGAAGAGAGCATCTCGAGGACCTTTATTGCTTCCTATAGCGCCCCAGCCACGCCCCAGCGCTTCTAGCGTATTGAAGACCCCTATTATAAAATAAGGACCTTCTATCGTAAGTAGTTGCTCAAGAACTATAAAATAAGAACAAAGGATTCTTTACAGGATTGTACACAAAAACCACTGTGAATTCCAAGGAGTTTGAATACCATTCGATCTGGAGTGTGTGTGTTTTTCATTGAGTGTTTTTCCTAAGTGATAGTTCTGGTTGCAGCGACCCTAGGATACTGGTTAGGTTAGCTATGCTAAGATACCATAATATAACTAATATTTCTCTTTAGTTTTCACATTTAATCATTAAGGTTACACATTTGAAGAACTGATGTGGCATTTTATCTTGAATCTAGATGTAGTGAGCCAACTGGTAGATTGAATATTACATTCGTTGGCTTACAGATTTTGTGAATTCAGTTGGGATATCATGAATCATGAGCGGTCTGTTATTTTTGTGGCATTGTTGCTCTCATTCAACATTTTACAGTGCTAGGGATCAATATTTCTTTCATTGAATAATCTCATTGTTTCAGATAATTTCGCTACAAGTGAGGGCTTGTTAACTTAAGTGAGACTACCAGCACTTCACCAGAAATAATATCCTGCTGTTCACTTTTGCATAGTTTCGCACCAGCCGATTCCGCGCTCAGTGTTGCATCGAATCGCACATACAGCAGCTTCCCGCGTTCCCAATCGTTCTATATCACCCAGGCCATAGGGTAAATTTATTATACAGCATGAGCACTCTCGAAGCCGGTCTAGAGTCAGAAAGGGAAAGAAATAGTTTAAGTCGATTTATTTTTGTATTACGATTTCACGCGAAAGCTCTGAGAGAGGTATTCTTGTTTAAGGCAAAAGTGAGAGGCAATTCACTAACACAAATATAGTTTCATTTATTTTGGTTGAACATCGTTTGATTGAGAGTTTGTTTGAAGTGTTACTGCTGTATGTATTTACGTTTTTTATCGAGGGATTCTACTGCATGGAAGGGGCGTAGAAAGTTTTTTTAAGGTATGACGTCCTAAACTGCTGCGCCTTTACATGGCTTGCGATGATCCTCAAATAATAGTTTTCGTAGAAAGTCGGTTCTTATCGTGGTATTTTCATTATGTGGCGGGCTAATGTTCTGTCACTGACTGGTTGGTTGTTAGTAATTGTCCTGCCCCAATGAATTTCACCTTGCTGATTCTTACAATTCTATTCAATGCTCGTCTGGGAATGCCAAATTGCTCTCTCTGCTTTCTTGTACAGTACTTTTATGTTCTGTGTATGTGAATGCGTGATATACATATTTCCTATTTGGCGCTCCCTGGCATGTCATGTTGAAGTCGAGTTACGCATCTTAAAATTTCTTTGAATACAAATTTGATTCCATTTCTCCGTACGTTTCAGGTCATTGGTTTTAAGGATTAAGTTCTCTTCCGTAGGCTTATTGGCGATGTTCAGCAGAAGGAGCCCCAATTTTTCTTGCATTCTGCGAACATTAACTACCATCTCATGTTGCAATTTTTAAGTCTCCAACTTAAAGATCGTGCCAAATTTTATTCTGTATATTCTTGTCATTAGAATCCGATCGACAGACATATCCAGGTAACATATCAGAATTGTGGTTCTCTCTTTGGTGGGATTTTGTATCGAAGATGCTGTAGAAGTATCTCCCAAAGAACAGAATGCCAATGATCTGATTGAATGTGCTGCTGTCTGGGAAAGTTCTTATCCTTTTATGGAATAACGTATCTAAGAAGTATAATGAAACGCGGATCAATTTCTCTATATGCTCTAGTGATTGAGACCATGCCTTCAAGCTATTCCTCGTTTATTCTTCTCGTTTGAGAATTTTTCGAATTTGTTACTTCAATGCTGCCAAGGATGATCTCAACGTTGTTTATGGGCACAGAATTAAAAAAATTCGGAGACTGCCATTGAAAATTCCTTTTGAATAAATTCCTATGTCTTCTTTCTGATCCCAGGCGTATAAATATTTAGCGTAAATGAAGATTACTTAAGAAGATGATGTTAATTCTATGGAGCAAGTGTGTTCAAATCCTTGCAATAAACTTCAAGATGGCCCTCATTGCTTTTTCAGAACATGCTGGACTCATCTCTTGTCAAAGTTTTCATGGTTTATGCTCATAATAATATAAGAAATAGGAAGTTATTATATTAGAATATATTCTTCTTATACTAGAAGTAAGAAGCGGTCATCTCAGTCCTGCTCGATTTTGGTATGAAGTTAGGCTACCAAATCATAGAGTCTTCACTACTAGTCTACTAGAATCTTGTGCCCAGGTCAGAGGTTGTGAATTTAAGGCTTCATAATGAGGTCATGATAAATGATAGGATGGACAATTTTTTTTTAATTAGAAACTGTAATTGATGGAATCTTAAGGATGTTCAACTTTACGCTTAATGTGCTAGTTAGAGGCTCAAGGATGGAGATGTAACTTTGCACCCAATGCAAACAACAATGCAACGTTGAAAGAGGGCTGTTTGTCTGTAGCATTATTGCAAGCAGTAATTAGTTCTAGGTTTCCATTAAGATAAGACATCCTTGTTCGATTTAGTAATCTATATTCGCTATAATCTATATATTCGTAATCTATTCGCGTTTCTAATTGTGTAGTCGACTCGGCAAAACTTTAGTTGTTATGCAGTTTAGTTGGAATGTTACGATTATCCTTGCTACATGGATCAGTTCATCGATTGATTTTAGATATTATAATTTTCTCAAAAGGTGTGATCGAATTGTGTAAATTGAATTCAAGCAACATATTGGAAAATCGATTTTTGGAATTTTATTTAACAAAATTCGTAACAAATAAGGCGTAATTTTTGCATTTAAATAACGTCCTTTACCTTGAAACGATTCTACTGTTGTCGATTTGTGGTGTTTATGGCCGAATATGTGTTTTTGAGGTTCTGTTGCTACTGTTGTGCCTTCTACTTCAGCTGCCGACAAAGTCGTTGTCATCAATGGCGCAGAGGTTGCTTCGGCCTCGCGCTTCCACAGCCGAATATTCGGCGCCATTTTTGCTCTGAAAAGAAAAAAAAAATAAATTTTAGTTATCAATGCTAGGATTAAATGTCCTTGTCTGGTCTACGATAAAATGTACTCTTATGTAAATTTCAATTATATCTGGAAATCTTCAAAGGACTAACAATGTTTGTTTCGCCTGTTTGAGATGGAAAATGGAAATTTTTACGCGGGAAGCAAACAAACGAGTAAGTGGGATGCATTCATCCAACTTGACATTCAGAAATAATTGTTTTCTCATAAACGGTCAACACAATATGTCAATTTGAGAGTTTTGTTTCAGTCTCGCAAAGTCTTTCCACCACCAGCAATCAAGAAAATTTGAGAACATTGATAATTTGATTTTTTTTTCTCATGTACACAATTGTGATCCTTTGTAACGCAGCAACTGCTGGCGTCAGAATTCATAAGTTATTTATATCAAGCTCAAATTTAATGCTCTTAAAACTTAGAGCAACAAAATTTCATGTCTAGCGAAAAGTACTCTCAACCACCAGGATAAAATTTAAATATTCAAAAGATAACATCATCATTCCTCATCATTCCTTCCCACGCAGCCAAATCGTTTGCTCGGAAATATCAAAAAAATTTGCCATGAATAGCATAGTCAAGTTGTATCCTGTAATATGGCAAGTATCACATTGTCATTATCTTAACTTGTCACGATATGCCATTCTGTTTTTATGAAATGTATATTGGCATAGTATAGATACATAGACAGAAGTTCAGATAGTGTCCTTTTTCGAATGTAGGGCACACAAAGATGTTCAATCAATTTGGACGTATGTCTATTCAAGACAAAGAAAGATAACATATTCGGTGCATGCGTATGATGTTAATATGTTAGTTGATATCAAATGGATCAGGCGAGATGACTGTTTTCAAAAGGCAAAAATTTGAAGGGTAGTTCAACTGTTTAAGGGTCATAGAAGGCTAAATTGTTGAGCAACAATTCAGAATTCATTATCATTGATATTGATATAGATATCCTATGATAGTTGCTACATCTTTTTTATGCATATTTTGGGGTTTTCATATGGGAACATGCGATACTTTTTGTTCCATGGTATTACGACAGGACAAATCCACAGTTTTTTGAAGAGCGTTAAGTTTGTGTTCTTGCAATTAATCTATTTCTTTTATAAATATTTCTTCTATAACCGATCAAATTTATGTCTTGAATCAACAGCCACCTGAGGGAAACCAGAGCTATCCTTCCAAGCATTGAACTGTAGTGTACAAATTGACCCATGATTTGCCATTTGAAAACAGGGAATATGGTTTTGCCGAAAAGGAGCACAATCCTAGATCCAACAAAACGAAGTCGGTATTATACCAAGTCGTCACATCGCAGCCGTGATGAACCTTGTCAAAAGAAGACGATGTTGGGAAGGAGTGGGGTATCCAAGTAAGCTCCACGCGATCTTGAAACCAATTTGAAGATTTTTTTAATTACTTGCTCTTGAGTCAAACGTGATTCTGACTAAAGCACCTTCTC
Organism: Stratiomys singularior; assembly: GCA_954870665.1. Taxonomy (NCBI): domain Eukaryota; kingdom Metazoa; phylum Arthropoda; class Insecta; order Diptera; family Stratiomyidae; genus Stratiomys; species Stratiomys singularior. The sequence continues at coordinate 17,319,212 of OX940879.1, forward strand.
ATGGTCAGGAGAACTGGTGGCCACACCTCCCGGCCTCGAATTCCCTTCTGAACTTATTATTTTACAATAATTGCTTAATATATTAACCTTATAATAAAAAAACAACTTTGCAGACCACTGCCTGCAGTCGCATGAATGGATACATAATATGTAATGTGAGACAAGTCCAGAAAAAATATCGGACAAGCAGCGAAAAAATCAACAGATTAGAAGAAAAGTATCAACTATATGAAGTACAAAGTATAAGAGATAAAAGCGAGGGAGGGGGAGAGAGAGAGAAAGAGGGAGAGGAGATGGAGAGAGAATTGAGAAGAAGATACGCTGGTGGTTTCTTCAACATCGAATTAGAATAATTCCTCAGAAGACGTTTTAGACTTAATTAAATCGAAGACAGGGTTTTTACCTTGAATAAACGACAAAGGATTTGTCAAATACGCATTTACTTCCAAAATGACAGCATTCTCCAATGTCAAACCACCTTCCACAGAAGGCAATCTAATAGAACGAGAAAACTTTCACTATTTGTCTCTACTTTTATAAATAACAATATGGACGGACTTTTCGTAAATTAGTCAGTTTACGAGTTCCCAAGTGAGTGACCAAGCTTTGACTTAATTTTAACATGCCCACATCTCTTGGATGACAGTTCGCAAGAAGAACATAGAAATCGAATTCTAAAGTAGACCGCTGAATCGACATAAAAATAATGAGGCCGATAACTACCTGAAGAGTGATAGTGTGGTAGCTAGCATTCCACAATTAGATGTTTAGAATGGACGCATCCGAAAATATGATGAGGGTCCTGGGAACTATACTTACAACTGCGATGAAAAAGCTGAACATTTACCTCATTCATATTTCGAGTCATTTTAGGGGACAACCTGTCGTATTAGGAAAAATCGGAAAGGTCAGAAGAGATTGAAATTACAATTAGCACCAATTGAGGGATATTGAATCGGAGTTTATTTTTGCAACTGCGTATCAATGAGCCACGAGGAGTCTTAACGGTATCTACACATCCATTAGTACACCAAGATGGCTCTGCGGATGCTTACCTCTAACCGCGTAGCTTCACAACCAGTGTAGGATACCCATACCCAGTCAAAACTTAAGTTCTTTGAACAAACATGACACTGACCTCGTTCCAGCGATCTAAGCAGAATTAAAAGCGCGAAAGAACAGTTAAGAACAGGTTTAGCCAGTCAGTTCAGTCCAAAACCAGTAACAATGGTCTAATTCAACGTACAACAAGCAGCAGCGAAAATGGTGTCAGACACAACCATCTGCAACGAGAACGTTTAGTTAGAATGACAGAAATATATGAAGGATAAACTGGGCTCTCTGAGCTCACTTTAACAAAACGGTAACCGAACGACTCCTAAGAAACAATAAAAAGAGCTAACTTGCCAAAACTTTAAAAAATTAAGGTAGAATATGCGGTGTTCATGACACTCGAATATCTTTGAAGAGGAGGCAGAATGCGATGTGCTGGGGACTTGGGATTGATTCCGAGGTATGCCAAACGGATGGCGAATACGATATAGATTATATACATATAGATTGAGAGTGTCAAACTCCCAGTGGCAACTGGATTACTAACTGAGAACCTCCCCTGTCACACCGAAAATCGAGCCTGAAACTGTTTGTCACTTTATTTCGGACTTAGCCTTTTTGGTCTCACCTAGTGGCGACTTCAGGTTAAGGAAATCCGTCTTTCAGCATGAATAAATAGCATGGAGAAGGATTGCTGTCAAAGAGATCCCTCTTCTATCTGCATCGTAAGGCACTCGATTATGTCTTTCTTCATAGGAAGAACCATCCACACGTAAAGTTGCACGCATTTCCAATTGACGCATTTCCAATGTCATGATATCCTCTGTTGCGTTTTCTTGAGAACACACGCATGTTTGCTACGGGGGATGCAATCAGCACCGGGTTCATTCTCCTCACATACAATAATTTTTTTTATGGTTGGGAGATGAAGGCTTTTTACGCCCTGAATGTTTAACTCTTAGTGGCAGCCAGTCTTCCGACTTATCACCTCCTCCGTCATACTAAGAATCTAGCCTGGAACTTTCTGTGACATACAAGATAAAATATTAATAACATTGCCAATAATGATCATAATCGTATTTTTTTAGGGTGAGAGTCAAAATCCTACAATGTTTGCCATTTAACTCTATAGCGTCGATGGTTTGATTTGATTGAAGGAATCCATATTGTAGCCACTTATCAAGTCAAGATATAGCCCGGTTTGAATGGGAGAGTCTGCAGAAATCTGCTTTTTCAATAATATACTAGGGCGGTTCAAATATGATCGAGACAAACGCTGTAGATAGTGCGCATGTGTGTTTTGAAGATCGTGGCTTGAGTATGTACTAGCTGGGTCCCTTACAAACAGTGTGGCATAGTTTTTGTCAAGATCGCATGTTCGAAGTTTGTTGCAGCTTGCTGATGCGATACGAGGCGGAGGGGGACAGTTTTTTTTAACGCGAACCTTCACTATAGACAAGGCATGGGTACACTATAAAACCTCGAAAGCAAGGTATCGTCTAAAGAGTGGTAGGAGAAGGAGGAAGGGGCGCCAGTCAAAGTGAAGACAACCAGGTCCGCGGGTAAGATTATGTTTACTGTATTCTGGGACCGGCGGGGTGTGCTGTATGTCGATTTCCTGCTCACCCGACGTTCCATCAATGCTGCATACTACTCTAACCTGCGACTACCACATGTTTGGACCACTGAAATAAGCCCACGGAGGTCAAAGATTGAACACCGACGACGAGATAGAGGAGTTTGTGCGCATATGGCTGTCCGAGATGCCCAAGAAATTCTTCGATACCGGCATCAAAAAGCTTCCGGAAAGGTGGACAAAATGCGTAACTGGTGAGGGACAGTACATAGAAAAACTTTAAATTTTTGTAAATTTTTTCGATAGTAAATAAACGTATCACAGCATTTGTCTCGATCATATTTGAACCACCCTCGTATAATAAATAAACTTTGGATAATTAATTTTTCCAAGCGTTAGGTTGACCCATTGTCTGTTATCACTGGCTGTCTCGAGCCAGCGTTATATCTGGTTTGAGTTGAGCCTGGTTGACAAAAAGGCCCTCGAATTTGTCGCTGCGTGATCAGCAGAGCCCATCAAACGCGACTCTTTCGATAGCTGCAGTCTAAAAATCTTGTCTTACGAAAGATTGAATAGGACTGGGAGAAGAACGGAACCTTATGCCACGCTGGATGTTACGTCCATTCGTTGTGAACTTTCGCAGTATCACCGATAAACTTTTAGTCCTGTTGGTAACCCCTCAGAATTCGCTTGAGAAATTCACGTAATTGGCAACATAATCACAATAATAACAATAAAAATAATAAAAAAAGGACAATTAAAATACTAATGTGGAGTTATTGAACGAACTCTGGCATTTAGGGTTTCCATTACAATTGATATGCAAAGTATTGTCAAAAAGTATCACGAATTTCATATTTTTTAATATTATCTAATTATAAATCAATATTTGTTTACAGTATCCCTTTAAAGTAACCCATATCAAAAATTATACACTTGTGCAAACGTTTTTTCTGATCCTCGAAGCACTCAAAAAATCATTTTTGGTGATCTTGTTCAGCTCCTCCTTTGATGTCGTTCGTTTCTTCCCCATTGTGGTGTAGCGTCATCATTTCAAAAGCTTCCTAAGTTTCGGGAACAAAAAAATGACAAAGGGAGTCAGAACTGGGGAATACGTTGACTTTGATATCATTAATGTGTTGTTTGTGGCATAATAAAAAATCGGGCAAAAGGAATGATGTATGACCAGGGGGTGTTATCATGGTGAAAAGTCAATTTTCATCCAAATATCCGGGGGTTTCTCGTGGATTGCTTGAACCTAAGGGCGCATCGTTTGCCGGAAATATAACTTATTGACCGCTATGCCCTATGAACTCATGACGCTCCACGCTCATGCAATTCACTAAAACTGCGAACAAAACATTTAAATTTGACAGAACTTCGCGCACTTTTTTCGGTCTGGGCTCGTGTCGCAGCTCACGTTTGAAAGATTGAGATTTTATTTCAAAGTCATAATCATAAACCCATAAATCATGTTATGTTCCTCTGGAGCAATTGCGTTTTCACAAATAGTGTGCAACAGGTCCTTAACAATATTCCTTCCATAATAACATGAAGTGTTGTTTTGATGGGTTCGCTTTTGGATTGAGTAGTTTTGGCACGAATTTTTGAGGCGATTCGTCTCAAGCTCAAATGATTGGTAAAAATCAAAAGCCAATTCATGTGTTTAGGTCTTTAGCGACTAACGATACATAATATAATGGTATCTGTCGGTAATTCGACGATTGGCAATAACTATTTTCTTCACTTTATCAATATTTTCGTCTGTTGTTGACGTGCTCGGGCATCGCTCTTCGTCTTTCACGTTCTCTCGGCCCTTTGAGGACATTTTGTAACACCGTTAAACGTTGCTTTGGTCATATTTGGTTGCTGGATCATATGCCACAGAAAACAATTGAAATGCATCTGCGTACATGAAGTTGTTTTTCACACAAAGTTTGATACAGATCCTTTGATACATTTTTAGGAATAGGTAAAAATCAAAGACAAACCAAAAAATAGCAAACGTAAATAATAAAATACAAAATAAGACTAAAATAGCTGTCAAAAGATGGAGATTCACAATGGCCGAACATCGCAGCATTAGTGAGGGACATTGAGTACTGACATAAAACGTTCAAAGCTGTAGAGCAATATTCATAACTAGTAAATAACCAGTCGACATCCACCTAAGCTGGTAGTGCCAATCGACGCGTCCTAGCCTGTGAGTTGGCACCTGATGAGAAGCGGCAGGGACGCGTGTTCGAAAGCAGCTTGAGCTCTTTCCACATTTCTTTATAAAATATAAAACGTAGCCATAAAAATATCGAAAATCGAATATATGGAGCCCGCGGAAATTTGACGTTCGCGGTAATTATCGAACAGACTTCGTATATATAATTTAATGTCTGCGTGAACGGCTTTCTATAAATGTGATATATTTTCGTTAGAGGAAATTAAAATCGTTTGTTTTTTTTAAAGTAAAATGCGAAAAATAAGCGGTCCTACGACTAGGGCTAGACCTACAATTATTGGCTATAATATTTCAAGTCTGTTATACGAATAGGTTTTTCGAAATTGTAACTTTTTGATATCCTAGAACCAAACGTTGTGAGTCCCTATTAAAATTAAGAATTGAAAGAATGTATGTCCTTCCAAGACTGACGCTCTAGTGCCTATAATTTACGTCCTTATTTGACATTAAGCCGAATAAATTCTTTCGAAGATTAAGTGTGATTATTGAATGAATTATTTAGAACTGTATTTAGAATGAAATGGGTACAACGGAAGAAATGGATACGGCGATTCAGATATCGAAGTATATCCTGATTCAGAACTTAGAACAGAGAAAATCTGCTCAACATAGAAGGAGCATTAAGTGCTAATGACAGCGTCTGCTCTCAAGCTAAAATTAGCAAGTAAAGACGTCCCTACATTTGCCAGGACAATGTTGCCGAATGTATTTTACCTTGGATTTCTATGGAAAAAATATTGTACAAAAGTAATTTTCTCAATACATAGGAAAGCTGTCCCTAATTAGGATCAACATTCATGAATTAAAAATCATTCGCTTGATGTGGAAACCTTTTGCATTCACTTTTAGTTAATTTTCTATGAGAGCGACTTGTATAAAACTGTGTAGATACATTATTTATGGAAAGATAACTTTATAGGTTTCAGTCCTAAGCATTTCACTTGAGAAAAGTGAAAAGATATTTGCAACCAACGTAAGCCAAATTGACATGATATGAGTTTCACATGTATGTGTACGTACAGCGGGTCCACTTGGGAATGCGAGTATTGGCATTTAATAAGGATTTTACTATTCTATTAAACTGACTTTTGTGATGGATAGCCATGGGACTGAATGCTTCAAGGAAACTACACAAGCTTATATAAATTTCAATTTTAATCCGATTACACACGTTAATGACCATGTCATGTACTAACGAGAACTTTTCCCGAAAATGTCCTACGCAAAATTCAAAAAGACAGAAAACATTCTGTTTTACGATGACTGACTTTTCCTTAGGAAGATAATAACTAACGCATGAAAACATCTGAAATATGTTTGTAATTTGAGATTTCCGTTACGTCAAGAGCTGGATTTTCTGAAACTTCACTTATACACATATTCTGCGATACGTGGAATTATATGTATATGCATGCATGCCAGTACCTTGCAGCGATAAGAAGAAAGGATGAATGCTTTGGAGAGCATTGAAACGGACATAATAACATTAATGTATCCTGTGAGAGTGGAAGGTTGAGGTGAGAACATAAGAACATAAATAAGGGTGAATGTACGGAGTCAGGCTGAGAAAATTTACATTACATTTAATCCTTGCTGAGTTTGAGAATATGGAAAAGTTTGTATGCTAGTGCTATACAGATTTTGTGCTATGGAATATAAATTCAGGCTTATGATAAGGGTACGTAAGTGAGCAGGCACATCCACTTCACCTAGGTGGTGATGGATCACTTCATGGTTTTTGACCCATGACAGCTCCATTGTCTTAAGTTATTGAAGCTGGCTAGTGTTAATGCATTGCGACACGGGTCGATGACTCAACCTCGTTGGTTTGTTGACACTTTTTCTGTTTATTCCTTGCATGCCGAATGACATAGCCGGTATCCTAACCAACGAACAAGGAGAGGCGACATGAGTAACTTTTATATTCAGGCAGTGATATGAGAAATTCATCAATATTTAATGTATTTTATTAATTGTATCAACATTGGATTGAATTCTTCTAATGATAATATTCTAGATATTTGGTATCTAGTCATGAGATGAAGACTGATTCGCATTGAAGGAGTTTCGTGAGAGAGTCCTGAAAATAGTTTATGTATGTTTGTCTGCATTTCGTGGATGCCTGACTATGCAAAACGGTCATACGCATATAACAAATGCATAAAAAATTATATCTGATCAATACATCAGTTTTACCTGAATCCTTTTTAACCTCATGCATCATTCCAGTAACAAACCGGAAAAAGTCAGAAAAGTCTGACAATGCATTTTATTTTCGTCATTCAGATCGATGTAACATTCTCGTCACAAACGATTGCTCCAAGCAAGGACATTTCGTCAATTAACAATAACAACATTTTAGTAGTAATATTTGTCTTAGTAATTGATTAATCAATTAATCAATTAAAGAAATTTATTAGTAATTATGTTGTTAATACATGATTGTTATGCTATTAGCAGTGATAGGTAATATTTTCGTTATGGAAAGGATATTCAATTTTTTGTTAATATTTTTCCGATAAAATTTTTTGGGTTTTATTACAATTTACTACATGTGTTGTGAACAACAAAATAAATAAATAAAATTAGGAAAAATTTATTTTATTCTAGTGTTTACAGTTATTTACAATGGATAAAATCGGCATATCAAGGAGTCAGTAATTATTTTTTTTGTTGATAGGTAACTTTTCTGTAAGTAATGGGGCGTCGTTCTTTTGTCATCGGAAATAACTACCTTGGACTCCAGGATGTGCTGGATGTTATTCTGGCGGAAGATATTTCGGATGACAAGGGACACATATTGGCGCTTTCTCCAGACCCAAACGTAGGTCAGAAGGAAGCAGCCTGGAAGAAGATGACGGCGACAAAATTCAAATTATTAATCCGGCGAACGATATGCTAGGAAGAGTTGAGGTATTCGTGGACAGAAACCAAGTGAAATGCGACAGCAATGATGACGTTCACTTAGCTGCGAACGACAGGACGAGAATGGCTTCCGGAGATCTTCGTTAGCGAGTGACCTATTAGTATTAGGGACATAACACTGCTGGACTATGGAATGTGTATGCGTATGTGTATGGAAATTCATCAGATCAGACGAGAGGCTTGAGCATTTGGAACACAGTAATCGCCACGTTCCTCACGAGATGCGGCCACGACAAATTGTTAGTTAGTGTAATCGAAAATTTGACCACTCGTTTGGGCTTCCTCCGCACCAGTTGTGGGTCTAATATGTTCAAAATCATATTTTTTTTGTGGTAGCAAGGTGAAGGCTGTTTACGCGCTGAGTGTGAGACTCCCAAACGCGCAATGCTTTTAGACTACCCACTAAACACATCCCCTGTCAACCTTAGAACATAGGCTGGAACCGTTTGATACATTGCTTCGGGCTAGGCCTCGTGTTCCTACGCCTAGAGATGCCTTCGGATTATGGGAATCTCTTCTCTAACGGGAAGGGAGAGGAAGGAAGTGCTAGAAAAGAGACCCATCCATCCTCGATGCCTCCCAGCGCTCCAATAAAGCTTTCTTCAGTATCAGCACTGTCCGAGCATATTGCGCCACGCGATTCCAATTGTCAACTGTTTTCAGCATTACTCCGACCATAGTTTCCGGACAGAGCACTCCCATTTCGCTGAAGAGGTACCCTCGCTGCTGGCTCCATTTTTTAACAATAGAATAATGTGTGACAGTCGTCATCCAACTCTCCTGTTCAAAACACACAGGAGACCGTGCTCTGTCAATTTCGTGCAGCTAGGACCTAAAACAACCGTGCCCGCTTAAGAGCTGGGTCAAGAAGGAATCGGTCTCACCATGCAATTGACTGAGCTACGGCCTCAGGTCAGGGATCAGACGTATAGTCCACCTTCTCCTTGTGTCTTGGTCTCAGGACTGTGTCCGATCGATGAGAGAGCGACGTCTCCCTTCCCTGGAGAACTCTTCTCTGCGGTCTTCGCTTCCGCGCAAGTAAATACTTCGCAAGAGGGGCAATAGGTATCACCCCTGCGATTACCAGCACAGCCGCCCCGAAGACTGTTCGACATGTGGATGAGATTCAAAGCGCTCCTTTTCTCTGCACCAGTGCCAATCGCTTTCAGTGTAACTCTTCGCTGAGAGCGTCGCCCCACAGTGCTGACCCATACAGTAGAACCGATTGCATGTGGTGGGCCCCCCAATGTATGCCATTATTCTGGTGAGTGCTGTTACACGCGCTGCAGCCTTGTCAGCTGTTGCCCTGATTTATTGGAAAAAACCGAGACTATCAGGACACCCGGGTACTTTACTGCTGATTTCGATTCAACCAGTGCGTTCCCAACATTGGTAGCCCTTACTCTGGAGATTACTTTCTTTGTCAGGATAACCACTTCGGTTTTTTCCAGTGCCAGCTTGAAATCGTGAGCGTTCATTTAGTCCATTACCCTCCACATTAACGTATCAAGTCTGAGTTGCGCATGGTCTATTGTGCGTTTTGCGACTAGTGCCGCGACATCGTCCGCATAGCCGATCAATTTGATGGATGCAAGTCATTGCAAAAGAGCTTGAACCTTGGTTGGGGTTGCTTAAAAGACCCGTCACTTCTCTGTGCATGGAATGTATTTCAAACGATCTGGTCTCGGGTCATCCTTCGGACAAAGAAGACAGTGTGATTCGTCTGTGGACTCCTTCTTTTTATACCCTTTATACCGGAGAGGAATTGATTTTCGCCAAATTCGATAAATAACCCACCCTATTCTAATTTTGTCCTGCTTCAAAAGCTGTTTTGCATCCGTCTCTGTGAGGTCGACTATGGCCATGCTTTGACTTCTGTTGTTTTGTTTGGCCAGGCTGACTTTCGTTGCCTTTTCTCTGAGTGCTCTTTTGACTGCGTCAAAACTCAACAAGTAGATCCCCTGACCGAGATGGCCGTACAGCTTTTATTGCAGTTTGGATGTCTTCCGGTTTTGCCGCTCCCTTAATTTCTCACAGGACATCGACATTTGATTGTTCGACGTCCTGTTTTCAATCTTGTTCCGTTTATCCCGATCCCCTTCGATTGTGCTGCATACCAACATTTTGCTGACAGTAGAAGTCGAGACAACTGCTGCCCTGTCGAATGAATTTTATAGCTCCTTTTTACTTTAGCTACCTGAGTCTATAGTGACCTTTTCTGGTTAAGAGGTCTTCCAACTGCAGGGCTCCGTTTTGAACCTGCTTTTCTAAGATTCGTTTGTGCAATGCATATGACAGTGATGCATTTCATAACTCTTTCTGCTTTATAGTAGAGCCACTCCTCCTCTGCACGATCCAAGATAATCGAAGTGCTGGGTGTCTGAAATTCAGAGATTTCTTTATTTGTGTCCTGTTCATTAGTTACTTCGGTGGTGTTGGTATCAATCATAGGTTTCTCAACTGTTTCGCCTTCTTCTACCGCGTGTTCGTCTCTCAGGTTGCGAGAGGCTCCGTTCTTCTTTTGTTGGGCGCTCCGGTGTGCGCATGGTTTTTCTACTGCGCCCAAATGCAGTCCTTTCGCTAAAAGTTTCGGTATTCTTATACCTCCTGTGACTATCAAGCTTTATACAAACCAAGTATGGCCATCAGAAAGCACCTTTGGCGGGCCACCAAAATTTTTGGAGCCTATAAAATTGCGGCGTTTTCGCACTAAACTGACTGCTCGGTGATATATTATATCATTATCATTTGATCGACTTATGCATATGCTTTCATTTTCGATCTTATGGAAAACGTTTTTTTTTTTTATTTTGATCTTCAAATATTTCACCCTAACTGTATTTTAATGAATAGTATTTCAAATTAACTGTGTTTCACTTAAAGCAATAACTGCGTGTCAATCAAATGCTAATAAATGGTGTAGAGATCTTGGGTACACTAAAACGAGCGACACATAAATCAAATGCAGCTGCAAGTTGTCTTGTACACAACGGAACGTAACGGGGACAAAACTGGAAGCATGCGCGTCTATCAGAAATTTGCACATCTATGATGTGTTTATTTTGAGTTCTCTCTTTGTCTAATCCAAGGCAAGAGTTTTGAAAACTTGATCAGCCATGACTTTCATAGCAGTTAAGTAACAAATTTACTTAAAAAGTTTTAGTTATGTTTTCTGTTTTGTCCGACACTGCACGTATTGAAACAGCTGAGAAACACATTCAGGACGGAACATTGAAGCTATCTAGCAGGATATATAGCGAAAGTACTTAATCACACTAGCTCCATGTAACCCATACTAGCCAAGATAGGCTAAAGCATAGCTGGCAGTCTGCATATCAGAGTTCCTTTCGATATATTGTGCAAATCTACAGGTCACGCTAATGAAAACCTAATGTGAAATTAACTAATAGATAATCAGTTCAATAGATTTTCGATCCTTATTTAGTTTCGCTGATTTTTCGATAATTTCAGTAGAAAACGAATAAAATGAACTGGTTTTATTTTGCTTTTTCGATGGTACGACTTTGGAATTTTGAATACGAATGGGAAGACAGAAATCCAGAAAATGCATCTACCAGGGATGTACTTAGTCCTTGAAGAAGGACTACATATGAACTTGTACTTGGCTTGACTATGGAATTAAATTTCTGATGGAAGGCCTCTATCAAACTTTGAAGTTATCTTATAGAAGAATGTTTTTGTCACTTATCCTTCAGAATGTGCTGATGCCAGCGTAGGACATTAAAGCCTGTCCACCTTAATAAACAAGCATGCAAGGATGAAGATAAATTGGAATTATGAAGGGAAATAAATGAAATTCAAATGAACGTAATATCAATGGGTCGTGTCTCACGGGAATGTGTTTTCGTTTCTGGTAGAACTACTTTCAGAAAGTATTCAAGGACAGACAAATTGAGGATATTGGGCAAATATTACCAATGTGAAAAAGAAAGGAGAATGATTATCAATTTTGCTAATAACTCGAATGTCTGTCCTGCATCCCTTTTGCGTTCAGATTGAATTTGAGCTATCTGAATTTTAACTGAACCAATTGAGTTCTTTTTTAATATTCTTTACAAGCCTAGAGGCACCAAAATTTGAATAAATTCATTAAATATTCAATAACCTCGATTTCTGCATCCTTCATGTCTTGTTAAAAAAAATTAAAATATAACAATACATGACCTTTTACCATCCAGAATTTATTTATGAATCTTTAAGTCATAATTTGTACTTATTATTAGCCTCGAGCTTGTTGCGCTAATGGCTTGCTTTTAATATAAAATTGTAGTCCCGAATCAAACGTACCTTAAAGGATCTGGTACAAACAATTTTAAAAAACTCATGAAACTTTATATCTGGGATTTTTTTTTATTTGGGCAACCAGCAGGGTTGTATTATTTTATCTTATCCTCTACATCTGTCCAAATAATTAGTATGCGAAATGAGCATTGGGTTCGAGCATGACCTTTAAGGGGCGAAAAAGGAAATCGAATCGGGTAAAGAATGGATTCATTTTGACCTTTTCAGCTTTTTTTTTTAATGAAAATACACATGAAAGGATATGTTTATGTGGTAATGAAGAGAATAAATAATGTATAATCCAAATGCCTAGAAATTGTATAATTTATGGTGCTAACTGCAAATGATTTCGGATGGCTTTTGGCTCCATTTCTTAAAAAGGATTGGAATAAATGGAAGTTAATGGAATGCTCGAATTATGAAAGGTACTCGGAATAGGAGATATATAATTTTCGTAGAACACAGGTAGAACACAGACATATTGTCACTTGTCAGTTCAAGTAATGGAAGGGATTTAATGTTAAGGTCAGGGTTTCCAGATTTAATAGTGGAAGAGAGTTGATGTTAAGGTCAGAGTTGCACCAGGAAAGGCTGAAAATATTTATAAATGAAGTTTTCTAGAAGAAAGAAGATAGTATTTCAGATGTGAATATGCAAATCATTCCAAACTTATGTCCTTGTAATTGAAATTAGTGATATTTCGAATTTAAACTGCCTTTTATGTCCTTTTATGCTACCTTTTTGGTGAGAAGGCTACTTGTCATATCAGTTTGTTCTGATGCGATTGAATGAATGCGAAAAATTTCCAGCTCCTTTCACAAGTGGAAAACACTTATCAAATGCTTTTTCAATAATTCGTTGGTTGCAGGAGTTGTATAGCATGTCGCGCAAGCTTGTTGAAACCAGCGGTTCTCTCCAGTACAATGAGTCAACGTGGGAACACGAAACTCATTGATCATGGCTCTCAAGCGGACACCATCGCCCTAATGTTGTTAGCAGCAGCATTTTTGAAGACATATGGACTAATGATGCTATGAGCTCATAAAGCACACCGAATAGTTAATTTCTTCGGATACAATAGTGCTTGTACAACCACTTAAAGTCGTCCACCACTTCAAATGTGGCAGTTTTGTTTATTCACGAATCAATCAGAAATGAAACTTATCACTAAGCATAATTTTCTAATGACATTTTAGAGCCATGCTCTGTGGTCGATCGGCTTACTCTGCGAAATCTTTACGTAAAATCTTCCATAAAGGGGATGTGAACAGGTTCAATTGTAGAACATGATGTTGAATTGAATCAACCTCACAATCACGCTCTGCAGCTGCTATGGTTTATTAATTATGAACTGTTCACCGGCTTGATCGATGCATGAGTGTAAATGTGGTGAAGAAACGATCCATAACCAATCGAAATCAATTGTTCTGGTAGACGATTATGTCGGTCATAAAATTAACGGAATGCGTGATGACTTTCTAAAAGAAAATTTTTTTTTTAAATGAATCTCAACTAAGTTCTAAACGCATGACAGCTGTCACACCAGACGAAGCATTAAAAAGTGTTGCCAACTTAAAATTCTACACTTCTCAAAAACTCATAAGATGAGATGTACTAAAATCTTACCATACGAAAATATCGAGGGCCTAGTTAAAATAATGCAAATGTAGTTGATGTGTTTAAGTCAATTAATTTATGAAAGAAAAACACAAATTTCACAACGGATAGTTTGTTTAGCAAAAATATTGCTAGAAACTATTTTCTCGATGCCAATCAGAAAACAATATTAAAACATTATACATCATTATCAAAACATCCTCAAAAGAAACAGCGTCCTTCTCCAAAGAAAAAGTGATATATTCGTGAATGAACAACTATTTCATTTAAAACCAACCACATCTTCATTTTATGTGCGTTGTCAGGACAGTGAACAATGTAGGGTTACTGTCTTCCATTTAACTTTTCCTCGGTTCAAGTGGTACTAACAGAAATATTTGATTTTATGGTACTCCTGTCGCAACGTCAGCATATTTTGCGGAAAACAGCATAGGGCTAGCATGGTACTGACCAATGCTACCCTATACCAGGGTACAGGGTAAAGTACTTGTTGCCCCATACATACTGAACACTTTTTATATCACCATTATCTTTCATTAAAAGGATACAATAGATTCAAAAAGGAGAATAAGGTGATGATGCTCAGGTTGTGGGTGAAGAAGAATGGAAAATAACCCTGGAAAACTCCCATAAGTAATATGAATCTAAAAATTGTAGCTACAGATTCAATGCTTTAACAAGTTTGAAAAATTTTAAGTTATAGATGAGATGGCTAATATCGTGAAACCATAAGGATTCGAATAACGTTCTAAAGACGGGTGGATGTTTTGGTTTCTACGTATGTATTTTGACTTATTTTGCTTTTTTGTCTTATTTTGCTTTTTTGTCAAGACATCTAAACGAGTCCAAAATAATTATGACAAATTTTCACTTGGCCGTTTTCAAAATGAAGGTGTTTCCAAATAGAAACATTCTTTGAGCCGTCTGGACAAAATTGAATACTACCCAGACACGTTTGATCAAATGAAAGAATTATAGGACAATAATGATGATGATGAACTACAAGACTTCCCTTATTTTCCCTTATCTATGGAAGCATTCGATTTTTGAATGAATATCAGTTGAATAGTTGTTCAGTTCAGTTGAATGAATTAGTTGAATTCAGGCCGTTTGTCTAAGTTTATTCCAGCTGGAAAAACATCTTGGAAGCAAACAAATTGCAGGAAACCTGTATTTTGCGGTGTATGGAAGGAAGTAAACGGTTCACATGAAAAACGCAGCTTTCTCCGGCAATTGAAGTCTCAGTTAGTTTCAATTATACGACTTTCGAAGTGAGAAATCATCAGTCTGGTAGACTAGCGTACCTCATTCGTCAAGTATAAGATTTTTCATCCATGTCAGGTAGCTCGGCTGGAAGCCTACATCTGAAGCCTTGAAGCCTGCCTCCCTATATCGATAAAAGTGCAACTGACAATGGAGAATAGGGTTGACTGATCCAAATATTCTCACTAGTAAAACCAGATTGCCGCCAGATGTTACTTTTTTATCGTACAGGAATATATCCTTGAATATTTGCCGCATAATGTAATACTTTGTCCGGAAAATCCAACTTAAAACCTATCTCCGCTTTTAGGTATATTCTGTTCGTATACTCTTAAGCACTTTCTCTCTACCATCCTGGTTTCCACCACAGTGCAAGTCTGCCTCTGATATGTTGACAGCTGTCAATTTCACGTTTATCTCCAGTGCAAATTTGTCTCTCATGACACATTGACAGTTGTCAATTTGACGTTCGTCACCAGTTGTCTCGCATGGAAGAAAGGAATTGCTGCGTTTGCCGGTATTTCAGCTGTTTTTTGCATGTTTACTGTACCGCAAGCTCCTTTGTGGAATGCTAGAAGATGGTGGTTTACTGAAGATAAAATTGCTAATTGTGCTTCACTTCTCGATTCTGGAATCATGATTTCCTAGATTTAGTACTAAGGTGGATCTGTCATCTGTTTAGTCAATTCTTAGTCGCAAAAGTTAGAACGTCTGGCTTGTTTGATTTATCAAAAATCTTAGGATATCTAAGGTACATATATCATGTTTTTCTATTTCGTTGAAGATCTCGATCGCTCTGTCTCGTGTGTCCTTGTCAACCGTCTCTAGGCGTATTCCTCCATGTATGTCTATGTTTCGTGCGTACCAAGGATATAATCAGAGAAACATTATAACACGATTGAAGGGCTTTTTTGTTGGCTTTGGTCATCTGGCCGAAAGCAATATTCCCGGAGAGTAGCGTGTGTCGTATACCCTGTTAAAAAATGAGGAGCAATTTTTCAAATTTAACTTTTTTGTTATCACTAAGGGAGGTAAGGATGTTAGTATTCCAGGAACTATTCTCCGCTTTGTTTGTAGGTTTTTGTTCGGGAAAGTCTGTTGCTTCTAGTTAGCCTCAGGTATTGAGCTGTCGTTTTTCATTGTATATGCTCGTCTTGTATTTTTAAAAGTGGTAGCCTTTGGTCTATTCTTCGTGTCTTAAAAATGGTCAGACTATTGTCTATTTTGATTTGTATTTTTCATTTGCAAAACGATCTCAAAAGCACGGTGATGGACGGGTGCAATTTGCGTCATGCGAGGATTTCTGCTTGTCTAGATACATAGATAGATACAACTTTCATGCGCATAGAGGGATAGTTTGAAGTTTGTGGGTAATTGTCAAAGTTTTTTGTGGAATGTTTTCTCAATCGACTTCAAACATGTTTTCTATCTGTTTTGCTTTAAATTTCTACTAGATTTTCACAGGAGATCCGAAACTGAATTGTTTCTCACTTTTGGACTTTCGGCTTCATTTCCCTTTGATTTGTCAATTTTTTCATATCCGGGAGCGTCCTGAATAGCTTTGTTTGATGAGCTGACGCATGACAATCTGACGTGTGATAATCAGGTTATCAGTGAACGTTTCATTTGCTCAAGCCAAATGATTTGAAAAGAATGTATTCAATAATAACTGCTGCAGACAATCAGAGTCCTGAAATACTCCACATGAAGGGCTTTCCCTGTTTCAACTCATGAATAGGAAACTCATGAAGGAAAATCTGTTTTACGTAGGTCTTAGAATCATTTCCGCAGTTCAAACTGTATTGAAAATCCTTTCTATATTAACAGGGCATTCTTCAACAAAATTATCAGATCTACTTTAATTTTCCTTGGTTTAATTAATTAAATTTGGTTCATCTCAAACATACTTATGCATGACTGTGAAATGCACTGAACGATTCGAAGCGAAATGATGTTTTGAAGGTGGTCCACAGTAGGTTCCAGGCGATGAGTGTCCTGGACACCCTTGCAAACTTATTGGTGATCCATGCACCAATAAAATGAACTCTGTAACTCTCTAACTCTGTGACAGCAGAACAACATCCTATTACCAGAATGCCTGCTAAAGTGTGTAGGATATGAGTCGAATTTGATGACAAAATTTTGAGCATTGAAAATGAGCCGCGTGCCTGTCAAATTATTGTCACGTCTGAGGTTGAGGGAGCATGTAGCAAATGTCGAGTGGAATTACATGATCGTTCAGATGACAATACAAACTTCTTGTCAAGGGTCATATGTCACAGATGATGGCCAAGGATCGCTACGTACGATCGCTACGTACACACATTTTTCGAAAGGAGCTCAAAAGCCGATACTTTTTTGACTTGAGTTTTGAGTTGTGACCAAAACTCAAAAGGAAAATAATCGACTGATCCGTCTAATTTTGAATATGTTGTTGCACACACCTATGGCTACAGAATAAACTTGATTCCAAGCAACCGGACTAAAAATGTTCAGCTTCTACCAAGTTTTTTGACATTTAGGAACCTGGTTTTCAAAGTCTACCATTTTTCATTTTCAGATGAAGTTTTCCTTCATGAAATGTATCACAAAAAATCATGCGGTCGTAGTTACAAAACAATGTGATGGGTTTATCCTGATTTTATTTTTTGAAAGTATTTTCAAGAAAGCAAGAAACTAAAATAAACAACATTGGACTAACGTTTAAATTACTTAAAAAAAATCAAATCAGTTGTGTATCAAAAGGAGATATGCTGGAAATTTCTTCATTTGATTTATCTAGTAGCCACTAAAAGTTACTCATACATATCCTTCTACAAATCAAAAGTTAACTCAACCTCCTTTATCATAGTCACAAGTACAAGTCTTACTCAAAACTGTGTTCTAAAGTTTCTTAGTTGGATTAGCAACTATTGAAGTTCTTCTATACACTATTTGAAGTCATCCACTTTGTATTTCAAAGGTCCTTTCTGTATATTTCAAATAAATTGTGAGAGACTGAAGAACCCATTTATCATAGTCATTAAATTAGGGTGTCAGTTTACTGCTCGTTTTAAAGAGCAAGCTCAGCAATACAAACAAAATATGTTCTGTAGTTCCATTGTCTTATCCTGTACACTTTACTTTAGCTGAAGAAAATCTATTTGTATAATATAAATAGCAGACAACCATTCCGTTCAGTCCAATAAAACTGTCCTTTACTGTCCACATTTCAAGAACAAGATAAAAATACGAGCTTCATTCTCTCAACTCACGCCATCTGCACTCGGCGCCATTGGAAATCATATCAGTCGTCTTAAGTTGAATGAATTTCGTCCTTTCGCCTCACACATCGTTTTTTTTTGCTATCTGACCTACAAAGTGTGACGTTGAATTACCATAAGAACATCATTCTCATGCCAGTTGTACGTGTCATTTTTTGGGAAACGGCGACAGAAAAATAACTTGCAATAAGACGAGTAAACTTTAATTTTTCTATCGATTTTAGGATAGGTCAAGCCGAAGGAAGCCATAGCAGAATAGAAATTAGCACGAGCAACTCAAGATGCATTTCAACATGATCCTTGATGAAAATTTTGTAGTAGAATTTGAACCGTGCTATTAAGGGTGTGAACTGGTTGTTGGAATAAATTAGGATTTTTCAGATTGGTAATTTTCAAAAGATGGAAGAAGGAAAGAAAAAAATTGAAAGTTTCTTCAAGAAAAGAGGTCGAACGAAGGACGAAACCACACGGAAGAGTGCACAGTGCCGAAACGCGTATGTGCACCATACAAAGAAATAGACACGCCAGAACTTCATTCGCAGGACAATAAAACAACTTCTTTAAGAGCCTTTTTGATGAGTAAAATGCCACGTTTGTAAAGGCATACTTGCACATATGTTATCAGTTATAAGTAACAGAAACGCAACCTAAACCTAGTAATGTATGTAATCATTTAATACAAAAAAATTAGAGCAGAAAAATAAGCGAACGTAATGCCTTTGAATCAGGAAGTGTTTTATGACAAACCAATCAGATCCTAATATGTTCCCAGCAGCAGTTCCCGTTCGTCAAAATGGCTAGCACTCAATCAACAGTTTCCTATCCCGTTGCAATTATTTTATACTCTGGTCAGTAGTCTCGCGTTAGTTCAGTGAACAGTGCTGCGTTGCACACACTCTGGCGACTGTAATTTCATCCCTTTGTGCCGACGCAGTGCGAAGTTGCAACGCACTCATCGTTGTTTTTTTGACCACCAGGCGTAATCGCACCAGTCGAGTCAGCAACAACGTCAACTGACTCTCTAGTTGATTGGCTTTGGTATAAGAAGCACGTTTAACGTTGTGACTCGGTGTAATTGATATTAAATAAACACTTTTATGTAGTTCATTCATTCTTATTGCAGAATCTCAATACCTTTCTTCACAGAAATTCAGTATATTATTTCAAGTGAACAAAATGAGTCACTTAACTTTTCAGAAAATGTGGGAAACGTCAGAAAATAACTTCCACAATCGGTCCAAAATCGCAAGAAAATGCCGTACAAAAAAAAACAGCGCTCACACGTCATGTAAATAGGCGAAATTGTGGCATGTGGAGTTCGAAAAGTTTACAAGAAAATCGGAGAAAGCCAATGCATCGATTGAGTTTTACTGTGTAATGTGGATTGTTACGTGGTGACATTTTTGGGTGGTACTTCTTCGAAATAAGGCCGGTGCGTGCATTATGGTCAGCAAAATTAAGTACCACCACATGTTTTCACTAGTATTTTGGTCATATCTTGAAAAAATTGATACCAAGATGGTGTACCGTGCCACAAATCGGGCGTTACGATAGCCGAAGTGCGTCGAAAATTCGATGATGGCCTTATCAGTCGAAATTCCGACATGAACTGTTTAACGCTAAGGAGATGTGATATTTGCCTTTGAAATGGGAAGCTATGAAAGACAAGTGTTATTAGGACAAGTCACAAACAATCGACAATTTGAAAGCCAATATTGAAGCAGCTTTTGGTGGGTTAGGGCCGCATGTAATCCAACATGTGCTCAGAAATCGGGCTGACAGAATGAAGTAAGCTAAGGGCCGATTCGGCTCTTATTTGAATGAAGTCATTTTCCAACCAAAAGGATTCTACTTTCAAAATAAGTTCAAGGTTTTGTTTTATTCAAATTTTAAAGAGACACATCTTGTTGGGAAACATTGCAAAAATTTTTGTGGAGTTCCTATTGCAGGCAAAGAATGATGGTACAGGATTCGCAGCGTAATGAGATATGTAACTATCGACAACTAGATTGTGACAGGCCCATTAACCAATCAACTGCTATAACAGCTATCAATCTGACAATATTCGGAACAAAACAGAAATACTGGAAAGAAATTAAAAATTAAAATTATGACTTTTTGGTAATTCAAGCCATAGGCGAGCCATATGTTGCATTCACCGCCTCATGTGATGAATACATGACTGGGAACCATACATCAAAAAGCCTCTCATTATTGAATTCTTTAATTCCACAAAAGGAGGAGTAGATGAATTTGATCATATCTGTTCACATTTATCATGTAACCTCAATATACCTTATGGAAAAGCTCAAGATTATGGGAAAGTCACGGTCCCCAGACTGCCTGTTTGGCCGGGGATTGCGGAAGATGCTTGCCACACCTTCTTCACATGCGAACGGTGGGTGAGACAACGTGTACATCTCAGGGAGAGAATAGGAGAGATCTCACATGATACCCTGGTGGAGAAGATGCTGGTGTCTAAAGACAAATGGAACTGTGTATCGCACTACGCTCGGGCGGTTCTCACTATGAAGAAGGACATCGTCGATCGCCTATCGGCGCAGAGGGTTCACTCTCTCAGTAATCCCTCTCCTTTCTGTCCATCCCTGCTGAGGGAGTGATCTGTCCAATCCGAAGGTGCCGGTAGGCGAGACGTAAGAGGCCTAGTCCGATGTAATGTAGGTTCTCGGTGTGACAGGGGAGGTGTTTAGTCGGCAGTTCAGTTGCTGTGTGCCACTGGGAGTCCGACACTCAGGGCGTAAATAGCCTTCACCTTCCAACCAAAAAAACAAAAAAAAACTTCAATATAGCGGGAAGCAACTCGTAAATATATTGCCTTAATATGTTGACATTTAGGGGAAAATCATTACCGCGAAGATATTTTATGGAGGAACTGCACTAGTTGCTCCTTGGCTTAAAACTCGGTTTGAACTGCCCACAATGGCTCCAAAAATTAAAGAAAAAATTAGAGATTGGTTTTGATTATAATCAGACTTAAGTTTAAAGAACAAAAAGCACTTAGAAAGCCAAATTTAAGCTCCACTTTGCCCTCTAAAGTCTGGAAATTCCGCGGCAAAGAAAATGCAAGGCTGAAGCTTATACTATACAGAAATGATGCTCAATAAATGTTTGCCTTTTCAATCATACTTTTATGATTAATTGGATTTATAATCCCATTTTCCCTAAATCAAAATTTAACTCAACACACTTAGATGGTGGTAAAATGTACATAACACATAGTCAAAAGGACGATTGGGTTGCTTTTCATAGAAGTTTCGTTACATTAGCTATCAAGGATCAATATGTCATAACACAATAAAACTCCAAAATTTCGCGAGACCAATTTAGATCTTCTCGAACTGAATGTTTATAAAAGATAAACTACATTAGGCAACACTATCCATTTTCAGCCTGCCATATGCGTACCAACCCCCTGTTTAGTCCTACTCGGAGATGTTATTACCTAAACTGAAAGGAAAGCAAACTACGTTGCTTTTAAAACGCTGCTGTCTTTTGCTCTTTGGAAAATCACAAACAGGAGTAATGGGAAAGCTATTTATCATGAAGAAAATGTTTTCTCATAAGACGGAGGATGCAAAGTGTCCTTGGAGTCAGTAATTTTGCAAAGCGTTTCTAATTTCGAATTCTTTTCACCTTGAAGGCATTGTCGAATTGGGTTCCTTTTTCATTCTAACTTTGTGGGATTTTCAGCCTACGAATTTTAATTTGAAGCCCACATTCGATATCTGACAACAATAAGTAAAAAATTAATGTTAATTTACATTCATTGAAAAAGCAACAAAACAATTTCGGCAAAAAGAATATTGCGTGGTAATTTATTTGAGTTGTTGGTTCGTTGAATAATTAAACTCACGTGAAGATCTCATTATTGTTTCAAGGACATTATTATTGTTTCAAGTATTTTAATAAATTCCTTCAATGAATCCATGGTTACGATAGTAGAAATTTATTACGATTTATTCAAAGAATTAAAGCTCAACAAAACCGATTTCAGATTTTCTTTTTTTTTGCCATTGACAAAGGCACGCTAATATAAATTTTCGTTGACGATAGGACATTACTTTCTTATTACTATGAAATATTTCGTCAATTCATCTTGCTCGATTGCGAATTGAAGTCGGTTCTGGGGGAATTTTCTTCTTGAGGACTAAACAAATATCCGTCAAGACTACACCAACATAAACTCTATTGTTGTCCATTTATTAAAACTTTTGTTGACTGTTTTATTGAAAAATGTGGGCATTGCTAACTTATTTATTGTTATTGATCAATATATTGTGCAAAACAAATGACTATTTACATGCACATATAATAAAAGAATAAATAATGACTTAAAACGTATTAAATGATTTTGAACGTTGTTTTCTTAGTCATAATTTTAATTGGGTGTTTTTGGAAATAATTGTGTTTGTATCAGGAAAATGAACCTGTCATTGCAGAGATTGCGTCAAAGGCAGGAAACAGAATGAAAAATTCTTCTCTTTCCGTTCGTCTAAAAAGTTTTTAGTAAGAAAATAAGATAATGGGCTAAAAATCATTTCAAAGAAGATCAAAATTAAGCTGTTGCGTTCGTGATGATGATAAATCCCTTGGTTCAAACTGGAAACAAACCTAGTTTAGTTGGGGAGAAGACCATACACAAAAAACGAAAATCAGTGTGAAATAGATACTTAGAGACTTAAAAAGGCCTGACGTTAGATCGCAGTATTGTCAAGATTATTAATTGGGTTTTCCTTTGTAAGATTAATTGAAAGTCCTAGTTGATGGAATCCTGGAAACAACGGGATCATTTAAAATTTCCCGAGAACTGTATTTGATTTTCGTTTTAAGTACATACGGAGTTTGTTCAAATAGTATCGCGAATTTTGAATTTTCGCGGGCTACGTAGGTTCGTTTTTTGATCTTTTGGTGGCGTTATGTTGGTACTCACGACCCTCACTTATGTTGACAATTCCAGCCATTTTGAATGTCCAGTCAGTTTTTGACAGTTATTGTGCATGCACGTATCTTAGCTTGCCTTCGATTTTCGTCTATCCCAAAAAATGGATCAAAGAATTTATATTAAATTTTTTGTGAAGAACAACTTAAAGTGCCCGGCACACATCGTTACTTCTGCGTGAATTTTTGGCCAAAAACCACACTCTAATAATGCCGCAGCCACTGTATTCCCCAGACCTGGCCCCCTGTGACTTTTCCCTGTTCCCGAAACTGAAGAGGCCGATGAAAGGACGACGCTACGTCATTAAGGAGATAAAGACGGCATCGAAGGAGGAGCTGAACAAGATCACAAAAATTGATTTTTCAAAATGCTTCGAGGATTGGAAAAAACGTTATCACAAGTGTATAATGTCTGACGGAGATTACTTTGAAGGGGACAAAATAGATATTCATGAATAAATAAATAATTCTTGAAAAAACATGAAATTCGCGATACTTTTTGAACAAACCTCTTATACCAAACTTTTGATTTTCATATTTCATATATTTTTTTTCATTTCATACACCAAACTATTGATTCATTTAGTCCTTTTATTGCCCACCAGAACTGTTTGACATTTGACTCACTGCTATGAATTTATTGTACTAGAAAGGCCTTAAGAAATACAAACAGGTCTTGAGCCCAGAAACGAAAGATTTTTGAACCAAAAGTGAGAACAACTTGAGAAATTTCGCCCTTACATTCAATATAGAGCAATGAAGTAGCCCATTGGTGAATCTAGAAACAAAAGTGTTGAATAGAATAGCGGCAGCTTTATAATTCACTACAAACTTATATGATTTCAACTATGAAAAATTAACTAAAGTTTCCATTGCGAATGTCGGCATCCAGATATTTGGATTGACATTTAAGAGATTGCAAGCATTGTAAGATGTCAAATGTCAAACCCCAGCCACTACGCATTTGCATGATGATCCACAAGCAGTTTCAAAATCGTTCCGAGCGAAGGCAAAGATGCAAGAAATCAGTAGAGTGAGAACACAAATGAATGATCTCCATAGATGGGGTTGAAACATTTTGTCAAACGCCATTCCATGATCTGAAACAAATAGATACAAATAGATTCAGTCTCGGGTCCTAGCTTTGTATAAAGTATCTAAATTCCTGAGCGATACTGGTTTGTGCACAATAAACTTTCAAGATATCGAGAGTAAGTTTCAGCTACCACCACGTTTCAGCTACGAAAGGCTCCTCACCTTGCAGGGGAGAGGCTGACAGTAACCTGTCATATGCGTACCTCCAAACCCGTGGCTTAGATGACCCTCGGATCGGTTTGTGTTTCTCCATAGTTCGAAAAAAACTCTCAGTTTATGCTCCAGACGCACAGAGCAGATTGCCCTTCCTTAAAATCTTGGGTACGACAGCATCTTCAGAAAGACTGCATTACTTAGTCGTAGCTCAGACTTATCAGTCTTCCTGCGTCACCTCAAGTCAGCATGTCTATAGGGTCCGGGAAAACAACCATCTCAATGTGAATGATGTCATATATGCACATTTCATTACGACATTTTTTGACCACTATTTGTGAGTGTCTTAGTTTCGCATCCACCCTACCAATAAAGTTGATTTTGCAATGCAAGCTTCTTTACTCAATGCCAACATTTGACATAACATAGTCTACAAGTAACAAAACACTTTGTCATATTTCGAGAATCATTTCGCCCCTGGGTCTCGATTTTTTAGAACCCCCTTTGATGACTTCATCGGTACTCAATTCAGTCCGTCCTTTCCAAATGCAATCTTCGCTACTTCAGTTCTGCATTTCATTATGCACCATTGGTCCTTGAGTCGTTTGCTCTAGGTCCAACAGTTTTTCGATCTTCATTCGTCACATCGCTCCGACTTTTTCAACGTTCTATCATCAGGCCACTTTCCAACTGCATTCTTCTTAATTTCCTTCTTTAACTTCTCGTTTTTCCACTCTTCAATTCTTCGGTTTATCAATACTTCGTACAACATACATCGGTGCTTCAGTTTGTCTCTCATTGGTTTAAAGTGCTCATATTCCACAGAAGACCAATCGACCACAAGGCAGCACAACGTTGCAACTGGCCTGTAAGTCCACCTCGGTTACCCTATTTGGCTTCATTTTGACCTCATTCGGAACAACAACCTCTCTCCCTTGCTCTCACACTTTACACACGCCTGGGGCTGGCATAATGAAGCCGTAAAGTGAACTTACACCAACGCGTGGTTGACACACAGGCAAACGCATAGACAATTTTTGACATTTTACTCCTCGACACAAAAATTAAACTAAGGATGAGAAGCCATGGGTAGAATCAGTGACACCATCCATATCGACTGTTAGGCTAAATCGTTTTGACAGACAGACGGTACTCTGAACTGGCTAAACCTAGAAAATGGCAAGGACACTGAAAGAGTGATTCTCATAAAAATCCGCTCATAGGATACGCGATACATAAGAAGTACTCAGCAGACAAGCGCTCCACAGCGTAGCACCATCAGCAACAACATTTCAAGCAAAGGATATCGAAAACATGTCGAATTAATGCTATTGCGCATTTGAATACAGCATTGACACTCTCGAGTTACTTCTCTCAGATATTTATCCTCGGAGTAAAAGTTACGTGGAGTCGTTTCGATTAAGCACTCTCACTCCATTTCTGTCTGTCTATCACATGACACTACAGCCTCTCCTTTGCAGTCATTTATTTTCGATCTGAGGCTAAGATATTTTCTTCATCTGGAATTTCAAAAATTCTCATGGTTCTCTTCTTGTCAAATAGTTTCAGTGCACTGTCCTTAACATAATTCTCAACTGCCTCAATTTGAAAAACAATGTGCGTATCTATATTCCGCACATACCATGGTATTCGCCAAATCAACCTGATGGCTCTATTTTGTAGAGCAAGGCCCTATATTTGGAGCGTTTTTTTTGTAGGTTTTCGCTGTCTGACAGAAAGCGGTACTGCCGTATTGTAGTGCCGGTACGATTACAACCGATTATAAAAACCTTACTTTTCAGTTTTAAGCAAGAAGACATGAAATGATGGGTATGACAGTACCACTTGGCAGTATGTTCTTCTCTTTCGCGTGTGGTCTTTACAGGTTATTTGAGGTCGAGTGTGGTAGAGTCCTTACTAATAAGCTGTTCTATTCCATGGTGTTGTGTTGGAGTCTCTGTGTAGAGTCTTTTGTTGTGGGACTTTGCGTCTTTTGAAGACTATGGCTCATGTCTTGTCTTTACTCATCTTAGTTTGACATTTAAGGAAGAGTTCTTGCATTATTTCAATGGACTGTTGCAATTTTCAAGTGATGTGTTGTGCTTGACTTGATTTATGGTTTATGCATGTTTCATCCGTATATTGTAATAAATGAACCTTATTTGGCAATTTTGAAATATCTGCTGTGTACAGATTCTATAGCATTGGTAAAATGGACGATTCTTGTGGAACTCCAGCCAATATAATGATCAGACTCTTGAGACCATTATCTAGCCTTACTTCAAGGGTCAAGCTTTGGGAAGACGTCTATCCATGTCTTTTTTTATTGCGTGTATTTTCAAGATAAATCCATTTGCAAAAGCTTTGGCTGGGTCAAAGAACCAATTGATTTTCAAGACCTTCCTGTCCATGCCATCTCTTATGTGCTGGATCACTTTTACTACGATTGTGCTTTTCAAAGTCCATATTGTTTGTCTGCAATTATATGCCTGCTACTTCATTTAATGTAATGAGTAATGCCTTTCCAGTTTTTTTGGAGATTAACGAGAGAAGGAAGATGGGTCTTAGGTTTTGAGAAAAGGAATTATTTATTCTGAATTCAGAAAGTGATAACTTCCGAAGACAAAAAATTGTGTAGATTGTGTCCGTTAAGATTTAACGATTAACATGTCAAAAACGTTGTGTTCGGAAATATGTCGGGATCTAGTGCTTTCACTTTGTCATCTTTAAGTATAAATATTATAGTCATGTCCTAGTTTTATTTCTCTCATCTCCTCCTATGCTTGCGGAACATTTTTCAAGAACTCCCTTGCTTTATTTCATCCTTCTCATCAAAATCCTCATCCTGCAACGATTTTATACGAAACTGAAGTTTCAGCGTATTCGCAAAGGCTTCCAGCACTCCAAATTTTCCGAAGTTTATGCAGTTTTAACCGTGTATATGCCACAGTTAACGCATTTTGGATTTTCTTGAAGTAATGCGAGCCATTACATTTCATACAATCAGCCAGAGTATGGCAATTGCCCGAAGAGACTTCAAACTGTTAACAGTTGTGACTCATCGCTTGTACATTACGGGTACTCTCAGACGGAGATAGAAAAACCGCAAGACTATTTTTATTTGTAGTACATTTTGACGTAAAAGTTTTGAGAGGGATCATTTGCCAGTATAAATAAAGTTCAACTTAATTTGTTTTGAATGCTGTTAGATAGGGAGTTTGTTCGAAGTGTTAGTGCTGTATGAAGTTATGATATGCTTGCACTGAGGTGCTTTCCATATCAATTTACAAGTTGAGAAAAATTCGATCAGATTACCCATTTTTCACATCGATTTATTTACGGCTTTACTGAGCACTGCTTTTCAAAAGAGGGTTATTTTTCAAGCATGCTACTCACAAACTTTCTAAAAGATGCGGGAAAGTATATAAGAAGCATTTGACCATCCTTTCCATGAAGGATTTCTTTCAGTCTTCCGAATCTAACATGTTATATTTTTTGTATAAACTCATTATTTAAGGAAGCTTTCAAGTTAAGGTTTTAGGACAAACAAAGTTGCTCAAACTTGATTGTGACCATGATTTCTCGTGTTTGGAACTTATGAGAAAAAGAAAGAATGGAAATTAACTTTTGTTTAAGAGCCTATTGCGTGAATTAGGATTAATTGTTTCCACCGGAAAATAACAAAATGGCGGAAATTTGAAGAAATATCTGCTGTTGAGTCTAGTAAATTGGCTGCAAATTGGTAAATTTAATTTTGATATTATTTCGACTCGTTGGCGTACCCAACTTTTTTTCCGTGGAATAAATATATGTGAAATCTAATATAAACCAGTACAGGCGTTTCAAAATAAATGGGGCACTGTGACCGATTAAATACGCTGAAGATTTGAAAAATGCACTGTTGCCGCGTTCGCTTTTGGGACTTAACAACATGTTTAACATTTTTATAACGTTCGAAATTATTCTCTATCGTCGTTTTGATTGTATTTAGGACCAAAATCATTAAAAAATTGTTGTTTTTATTGAAAATTTAGGACCTAAAAGCCCGCTTAGTACATAAATAATTGGTTTTTCGGAAAATCTTTTTCGAAGTGAATTTGACTCATTAATTTTCGATGCAATGATGTCAGGCTATGTTCGCAAAACTATGGATATCTAATAAATTATATAATGTGACTATATTTATCGACCATTTTCGAAATACTGTGAAGTTCCTTTGTTCAGCCAAGCTGAAAACGACTGCATACAGCCGAAACGCATCCAGGAAAACGAGAAAGTCAGGCCCGGCGGCCATGAAACAGAAACGTTGTCGTTGGTAATTCGAAATACTCAACAAAATGACAAAATATTCAAAATGCTGAACAAGAAGATCTTGGGCGTTGGACCGTCAATGGAGTGATTGGACTTTGTATTCATTGAAAAGATTTTAAATTGATGGTTCTGGGCTTGATTTTGGTTAGTGTAGAGCAACGCAAGATCGAAATTTATATTCGGAGAGTTTTATTTATTTTTTCAATACGAAACAATATCGGAATCCGTCACAAGGGAAGATGGTTAACAAGATAAATTGATATAATTGCAACGAAACGTTTAACTAATTAATGCTTAATTGACTAAAATAAGCTTCTTACATTGATATTCGTCTCTTATTCTTATTAACTTTCTTCCACAGCCAAAAACTTCCTTGTCATTCAGAAAACAACCACATAACCAAAATGCCGTCGTTTCGGGCTCCCTCTAATAAATAATAATAATTATCCATTAAATCGACGAAAGGAACAATCTTATCATTACACAAAATCCCATTCTATTACCAATCAAACTTTCACAATTTAGCGAAGCTTTTCAGCCCGCTAAGTGTGTCCCGAAAGTAGTAGCAATGCAAATAAACAGACAACCTAGAAATTTTTCACCATGTGAATATACAGATAGCTACCCTTGTATATGTACAGACCCATTAACACTACTTCGTGCGCCGTCTCACAACCAATGAGCTATTCTCGCGTAACATGCAATCCTGAAATATCCTCGTATACTGTATAATGCCACCACTACTACCACCACCGCAAAAAAAAAAACGGAAGAAAAATCGATATAATATATCTTGTAAGGCAATAGATTCAAGAAAGGAAGGAAAATGGTAAAAAGGAAATGTACAATTTTATTTGGAACTGATTCAAATTGAAATTGGAAAATTGTATGACCGGGTTACACTGAACGCAGTTTCAAGATTAAAGCAAGTCGACTTTTCATATCATCCTGTCGTGGCGCATTAAGCAGGATTCATTTTATCGGATTGTGAAAAGCTTTTAGCGATCCAATAATATAATAGATCCAATAATAATCCTTACTGAAGTTTAATTGTTTGAAACTATGCTAGGGAACGTTTGAAAAGAAAGAGTCTGCAACATTGTAGTTAAATAATAAAGTTGCGCTCTATACAATGTGTTAATTAATGGCTTAAGATACTGAAGGATAATAGTCAGCCTAGTTATGATGCCGGTGATAATTAGCTTATTATGATGTGGAATCTGCGATTGACGAACATCTTATGACTCTAAATAGGTTTGGGTTCGATTGCTGAGGGTTTCAAAAGTACGAGGTCCTTTGGTAACTTGGAGAAAATTTAACGAAACATTTTTCCAACCCTTAACATAAATCGCACTGCATGTTCAGTTGAAAAGGATGCCGAAATATGTTCTAAGATATCCTCCGAGTAATTGCGACTTGTTGTTTCAACATTTTCGCTCGATTTCCACTTTCAAGCATGTCCTGCGCTCAGCTAGCTGTGTATGACTGCAAACATCTGAGTAACTACTACAATTCAAATTTCGAAACCCCAGCAAACAAATCATAAAACTCTCAATTATCGTAGTCCTTTGTATTTAATCCAAACTTTTCCTGCTTATTACTTTTTGGCAACATGACCATGCAATATTTGCCTTATTGAGGATTTTCCTATATAATTGGAAGCCTGAGGTGTGAAAATTAATGTTATTAGTTTCGATTCATAGTCACATTCCAGGCAACGTACCGAGGACTAGCCATAACGTTTATAGTATTTTATTTGAAAGTGCTTGTGCGTGTATTGATTTATTCAGTCTGTACAAATAGAATGGAAACGTACGAGAAATATCCGTTTCTATTGTATTTGCAACAAATCCAAAGCTAGAATAGGACGGTCTTCAATTTCATCGCGTGCTTCACTTGTATGTAATTATAAATAAAACAACTCATACATATTCACCGCGAAATAACCAACTGGCATCCTGTTCGTGAGAATGGTTGACTTTAGTGGATATATTACCAACGCAATAGCGCTCGATGTTTGCGACAAATAAAACAATTACGCACCATTTCAACTGAATAGTGGACAAGTGAATTTCAAAGGACCTTAATGTCTCACGGCTAGAATTCACGCTTGAATAGTCGTTACATATGTTCTAGAATTGATTATTATTTCATTAGACCGTGGCTCTGAAATGCGACGCTCCTTGAACTTATAAGTTTTCCCCGACGATACGCATTTATGCTTGCATGTAAGAAATTCAATAACAAATTCAAATTTTTCAATGTTTTGCTGACTTTGATTTAGTCATTACTGAGATTTAATTCTACATTGCTTGCGACTCATCCAATTTTTTTACTTTGCGGACTACATCCTGAGATTGAAATTAAAAAAAAATTGACAGAATAATCTTCACTCTTCTCTGGAAAAATGAAATTTTCAAATGTGACTGGAAATTGTAAAGGAGCATATCTGGAAATCGTGGACAACTGAATCGGAACAAGGAAAAACTTATTATTACTTACACTTAATTTTACAGGATCGCAACATAATCGGCCAGCAACAGCGTTCAGTCACCCCTCCCCACCATGGTCCTGTTTTGAGATTGTCCATCTTGTCCTTCTACAGAAACCAAGGTGGTCCTCTCCGAACTCATGTTATAACACAGAATTGGGGTTGAAGTTTCAAGTCAATATCAGTTCGTTTGTGCTGCTTAACCGCAGCTGTGGGCGGTCTCACTTTATTATGATTAAAAAATGACTCCCTAACATTCGTGCCTCTAATAGGGTGCTTTATACACATTGCAAGTTGAAGCCGTCCTTTTGCTAAGAGTGAAATCCCGCATTTAGATTTGTTTTCGTTCCGAAATCCCCAACTTAATGATTCCTCGAGAATCCCACCAAAACGGACAATAAGACCTCTCGTGGATGCCAGCCCCGTTTCCAAGTTGAGAGTGATGATTAACCTCTTACGAAACTGTCTGTTGCCATTGACGTTATACAGGATTAACTTTCATCTCATTCATGAAGGAAATCTTTCATTCGTTTGACGAGTAAAATGAGAAATACAGCATGCCATTCCATCTTCCTTGTTTGTTGGTGAAAGTTCGTGGGGTACCAAGCATACGACTTTATCATATTTCCTAGGGCATGGATTCATCTTTAATGCGGTTCTGTGGAGCTGAAATCTGTGATGGTAATCTGATCACTGCCTAGTATGGAATTCCAATACTTTACCATTTATCAACTTTTTCGGTGCTCGTGATCATGACTGATCTTCAAACGATAGTTCTCCATCACGAAGGTCCTTTATTACTATTACCTCCAAAAATTATTTACCATGAAGACTATTGAATGTCACTATTAACATGTCCAAACACTATTTCTGTTTTTCCCATGACTTATTTTATCCTCTTCTTTTCAGATTGTTGCGAAAAAAATTCAGCTTATGTATTTGGCAAGCAGTATGTGTCTCTTTACAGAAGCATCCTTCAAATGCCCTTTTTACTTTTACTGATGTCACTTTATTTTTTTTATGTAAATGAGTTGAAGTCTGTCTATTTTCTAAGTGTCCCCAGGACTCCCAGACTCACAATGCTTCTGGACTATCCAACGTACGTCTCCCCTGACAAACGTGGAATCGTTTGATATATTATTTTGAACTAGACCTTGTGTTTCTATGACTAGATGCGCCCTCAGATTACGGGAAACCCCTCTCCAGCGGGAAGGAATCGAAGGAGTACTAGAAGAAAGATCCTTCTGCCTGACTGAATGACCGACTGAAGAGGACTTCCTGAGCCTATGTGCCACACAATTCCATTTGACAATCTTTCTAAGCATTTCTCCGACCAAGACCTCACCAGCTTCACTGAAGGGGCGACATAACATGGGTGTGTGACATGTGTCATCCGTCTGTTCTGTACAAAACCCATAGTTACGAGACGGTGAACTGTAAATCTTGAATGGCCAAAAACCAAAAACATTCATGTCTGGTTAATGATCAAATAGAAATCAATCTTATAATGTGCTTGATTGAGGTACAGCTTCTGGTCAGTCCACCTTCCCTTTGCGTCTTGCCCATTCTTGCCGCTCTTGAGAGAGCGTTGTATCTCTTCTCTGGTGATATCTGTTGTCTTCGTTTCTGTGCACGTAAATATTCATATGTACAGAAATGAAGCAATGAATTGAAATTTAAACGAACACACTTTTACGCTCCTTATGGGCACTCGCAAGGAGCGAGATTGCTAAAACTGCCATCCCAGAAATCGTGCGATAGCGTATGCAATTCGTAGCGCTCCTTATCTCTGCACCTCTCCCAACTGGCTTCCGTGTAACTCCTTGCTGCGAGCGTCGCTCCAAAGTTTTGACAGCGCTGATAAGGAGATGTCTACTTGATGTGTTGAGCTTCGGTATATTGGCTATTAATTGAGTGAGTGACGTTATCGCACTGCAGCCTTGTCAAATGTCGACTGATTTGTTTGGAAAAACTCATATTTAAGTCTATCTGGACGTCCAGGTAATTCATTATTCTTCTGATTTCGATTCAACCAGCACGTCCCTAAGACTGCTAGGCCTTACTCTGGAGATTCTTTTCTTTGTCAGGAAGACCAC
This sequence comes from Stratiomys singularior, assembly GCA_954870665.1. Taxonomy (NCBI): domain Eukaryota; kingdom Metazoa; phylum Arthropoda; class Insecta; order Diptera; family Stratiomyidae; genus Stratiomys; species Stratiomys singularior. The sequence goes on from OX940879.1 coordinate 17,352,549, forward strand.
TTCGGGTTCCTCCAGTGCCAGTCTAAGCACGTGACCAGTCACCCAGTCCCTTATTTTCCGCATTAATTGTTGCATTCTCCATGCCTGTTCCAGTTCTTGATAACGTTCTTACTTTGTCCATGTCTTCAACATCTTTCTCGTCAAAAAACCGTGTAACCATTGTGTTTATTCCCGTTGTCTATGGTTTTCAAAATATGCCTCCAATCTTAATATAGCTGTGAAACTACGTGGCTTTACAACAAGATCAACATTGCAGGCATACTTTGCTTATAGTAACGACTTGCTGTTGGAGAAAAGTTGTATTCTTTGGCCAATGCTGCTTATTAACTTCTTTCGCGGCACAATTTCCAAAAAATTCCGACAGGTGTACTATAGTGTGGCTCAAAACCCGTTAATTTCGACTGACTGGATTGGATTCGCCCCTCTTCACTCCTTGAAAAACACTGATATAGGTTACGAAATTTTTACAATCGACTTCAAAATCTAATTTCCTTGCTCCTCCTTTTCTGGTTCGAATGTTAACTATCTATGAAATTGTATTGTTTGCTTCTAGTTGAACTCTATGTTGCCACCCTCAATTGGTCGGGGCCGTCCTCTATATTTGTTTAAAAATTGTGGACGGCTGTTCATGGCTGCTCAGATGATAAAGAAATAAATGTGATGTTCGTAAGTGATTTTTCTCTAGAAATAAATTTGTCGAGTGGAGAGGGTTGGGTCTTCGTGTCAGCAAATTTTCCGAATACGATGGTAAATACGATTCATACCCCGAGTGATACAACTGCTGGACTGCCGGCTAAACACCTTTCCTTTCAATTATAATTCATGTAGTCTGGAACCGTTTGACTGGGATTCCTTTTGCCCTCTTGTAGCGCATTCGGGTCACAAGATTCCATTCTTCAGCGAAAAGGGGAAGAGCAGTAGAATTAATAGAGAAGAGAACCCTTCCACCCTGACTAAGTATGCCTTTTTCGTAGTTAGAATCGTCTATCAATAATGCATCACTCTGCTCCATTCGCCAAACAATTTGAACGTCCCTACGATCAGGCTATCCTGACAGAGATTTCCAATTTTCCCAGCGTGATCTTTGCGCTGGTATCTGTCCCATATTCTGCACAAAAAATGTATGGTAGGCGTCCTCCTTCTTTCCAATGCGGAATATGCAATAAACAGATTTTTTGCAGCTAAAACTGAATCCAACCGTTCTCGCTTAGTAGTTGGATCAGGTAGAATTCAGTTTTACTTAAGTTTCAACCGACTTCTAATGTACAACCTCCTAGGGGGTTCACCTCGGTTATCGAGGTTAAATGTTTTCCTTCAGCAGTCAGGGAAGGATTGTTTGAAATTTTTGATGCCTTAGGAGCTACCTCTCTACGATTAATGCGTAGTCCATTCGGCTTCACTGCCTGAAAAAAAAAAATGATGCGGTCTGCATCAGATCTCTCATGGATCCCGTCGATTCTAGTGTACTCGTATGCTGTTATGTTAAAACCTTTTCTATTTCATTCTATTCTATTTCAATAAAGTCTTTCAATATTTGGTTATCAAGGGATACACAAGCTTGTGGTGCAAAAACTCAGCCTTGTGGTACTCCTATGTTTGTTTATTTCTTGACTCTTGTTTATTGCTTTTGTTTTGTTTTATCTTTTATTTTTGTCAGTAGTTCTGTTGTCCATTTGATGAAATATGGACGTTTTTTCAATCTTTAGCTTGTGTTACTAGGCTTATCGGTTTGACATTGTTTCAAAGCTCAATGAATCAATGAAAGCCAGCAGGATATCAACTTTGATGGCAAGGATTCTATCTTTTCCGTAAAAAACATTATGTAGTGCCGTCTCTCTTGAGAACTCTGGCAGGATTTCCTGTTGGTCAGAACATAGCTACATTTTGTTCACTGTGTTTACTGTCGATTCAACACTAGACGTTTCAGGGTGATCAGCATTAGAAAGCCGTTATCCTGAGAGGTCGGTAATCTTTGGGTTTGTCTTGTTAATGGCTTTTGTTAACTTTGGTATGAAAAATATTATAGACTCCCGCGGAGGAATCTGAAGGAAGCTAATCATTGGATATAGATGTTCTTTGTACCCCTACCATGATCTTCGTTATAGAAATGTCCACTTTCATTTTGCTTCCAGTTCTTCGTTTGGTTCCTTGATGTTTGAGTGGTTGAAAAGATGCAAAAGAACTTTTTGGCATTTTTTCCTGAGGGGAAGAGGGTGTAGATCCTTTGATCCATTGTGTCAGGAAAATATTGTTTTCTTAGAAGTCCCAGATATTGTATGCTATTTGTTGTCCACGATCAATTTTTCTTTTGAATCAACCCCTTTACAGATACTTCTCTTAAGAGTCATGATATTCTAGTCTCAAAGATAGTCTCAAAGCTGCTCCAGAGGATATTTCTAAAAGTTCTCCTTTTTCTATCCTTGCAGCTATTTTAAAGAACTTCAGATGTCGTTTGTCATCAATTCTAAATCAATCATCACCAGTTATCAATTCATTGATCAATCATCAATCATCAATCATGAATCATCAATCATCAATCATGAATCGTCAACTCTTATAATGCATCCCACTTCACTGCCGGTATATTTTCGACATCGTTCTCAAGTTGAGAACATAGACATCGTTTGGTAGCGTTTGCACAGGCCTCCAAATCCACTTTTTAGAGTTAAGTGGTAGACCAGTGAGGTCTTTCCATCTCTCTCTACTTCTTTTAAAAGGATCTGTTGACGTTTCGACAGGTAAGGTGAGCTGCACTTAAATACAATTCTAATCCTCCGATGCCTTCGTTGTAATTCGAGGGATTTCAAGCACTTCACCAGAAAGGGCCAAAGGATATAAAAACAATTATTAGTGGGGATTCTTTTTTACATTTTTTATTTTATTTTGACATTGGCCAGGAATAAAAAATTAATTTAACCTTGAAGAAAACGCTTCAGAAAAGTACCGAATGGGTTAACCAAAAGGAGAACGAGATAAATACGGCACTAGAGAACCAAAGCATGGCCTTAAAGTTGTCAAATCAATGAAACGTGTGCCTGAAAGGCAATGTCTCGTACGTAATTGAAAACCCCTTTTTGTATGGAGTAAGGACACTCAAGTAAAAGCGTAGTTAAGCATAACACTGATAACCCTTTAACGATGAGCGATTACTGCACGATATGTGTGTAAAAGCGTGGGGCTAAGACTGTATAACGTCAAAGAAAGCGGAGAGAATGATTGAGTGATATTATTTTATATAAAAATTAATCGATGGATCTTTAAAATAATGAAATAATGGTTGGATACTAAAGATTTGCGTATTTTTGTATTTTTATTATTTTGTTTAAATTTAACGCTTTTATTGGTAAACCTTGGATAAGACAACGAAAAGAACCAGATTTTGCTGAAACTTCAAACATTTTAAAATGGTTTTATCGCATTGTTAATGTTTCAATTTTGAGGGCCATGTGTATCTAAACCCCATGAAATATGCTCGTATTGAAATAGTATCACGTGTCGGCAAAGCTATCTCAATCCAGGATTAAGAGGGCCCGTTTTCGAGTAACTAACGAGGCTTTGAAGAAAATACTACTTCCAAGCTCACTTAAACTTTACAATTGACATGATGACTTCTATTTTAATCCTCATTATATTTAAGTGTGGGTTTTTTCAACCACACATAAACCGCGCATTTAAATTAAATGTCCCATCCCGCCGAGCTAGGCATGTGCAGAATATTCTAACAAAACCCTTAACAACTGTTGACATATCAACTCCTCAAGAATTTTATTAAATGAAAGATGAAAGCAGAAATAATATTGTCAAAGCCAACGAAATACAATATCAAACACTTGCGTAATTACTCCTTATACGAAAATAAATTCCAATGAATGACTTAACTTGCTCGTGTAGCTGCGAATTCTATTGATAAGGAATAAACAAAATTGGGTGGATGGATGTTGTCGATGGAAATTGCTTCAGACAATGATTATATAGAAATCCTTGAACGAACAGATGATACTGTTGCTGAAAACCTGTGTTTTATCCCATAAGTGAAAATTCAATTCAACAGGAAAATCAATTGCTTGAACATGATGTTAAGCAAATGAAGGACAAACGTTCTCCAGCCCAAGTAAAGAAAATAATTTTCCAGGAGGAAGCTTTATGACTTCTCACTTCGTTTAAGGTGAAAATTGAGGCATTGTCATACTGGTTTGTTAGTTTTCCTGCTAAAAACATAACTCAAAAGTCGAAAGAAGGAGTTTAAGGTCTAAAGACCAGCCTTCCTCAATTTTTATCAACGATGCAGGAAGAAAGCCAATAAATATTTATGGTGATCCCGCAGCTTATTATGTCTTAAAATTCATTCCGAGCTAGAAGGCGTCCTGAAAAAATCAAAATCTCATTTAACAGATGCTCAGCTGAAATAACAGAAATCCCACGAAGAGCTTACCGAACAATGCTTGGATAAACGAAAAACAGACAATAAGTAGTGAAATGACGAATTCCAAGAAGACGCAGTTACCGCGACAAAAAAGAAATAAAGGAAGTTTTGTATCCAAGGAAAAATCTATCTTCTTCTTAGCAGAGAAAAGGGCGAAGGTAATCTATTGCTCTAAATTGAAAAGAGGACAAATTGAAGAGCATCTTTCGAAGACATGCATCATAGATGATCCTATAACTTTGCCCTCATACTCGTACAATGCTACTGCCATTATCAACATCCGCTTCAAAAATGACCATAAAAAATTTACAAACATCTAAAGACGGAGTTAAATACAAATGAACCGTTCTCTTTAAGTTTAACAGTGAAAACGCTCATCATACAAAAGACTATAATTGGGAATACTTATTATTACCAAAAACAATAATAGACCGCCAAAAACGAAGCTCTTATGAGGCAAAAAAGAATTGACAATAGTGGACCATACAATTACCAGAAGGAAAAGGTCATATCCTTTGTCCCCTGTTCCCGGAAAATGGCCCATAGAGAGACAATAAATTATCAGAAAAAGGAGGACGCGTAGTAATTTCAATGTAATAGCCAAAGTACAAACTGCGTTAAGTTTGGAGCGTGTAGTAAACACCAATAAAAAAATAAACAGCGAAAAACCTTCCTTTGGAATGGTATTTGACTCATTTTTTCCAGTTGCATTGGTATTTGAAAGGAAAACTTGTTGGAAGTATGGCACGCGGATTCATGCGTAAATATTTTATTGAATTTCAAATTCAAAAACAATAAATAACTTTTACAGATACACTAGAAAAAGTATTCTCACAGATTCACGTTCAAAAAACCAGGCATCGCTACACATTGGAGCACACATCCACATCACTTAATTCTAAAGCTCTCTATGTTAGAAAGCTCCCTTTGCTTGCTACATGGACTATTCGTATCTCTTTTTTTGTGTAGCTTCTCAGGAGTTTGCGTGCTTTATAGTGGTAACGCTCTGTTACGAGGTTGTTTCGTTGTACAACTCATCCTTCCTCGCCTTGCTAGATTGCAGTTGTTTTCAAAACAAAATTTCCACATCTTTTTTTTTTTTTTGGTTGAAGACCAAAGGTGGAGAAATGTGAATTTCAACGCATATCGCCGACAGCTGGGACAAGCGATTATAGTGGGACTGGTCCAAACAGATTCATCAAACAATTGCACGACGATAACACATATAATTGCACGACGATAACACATACTCAACGAACTCACATATCTTTGTCCACATAACAAGTGAAATTCTAGCTTTTGGACTTTCATCACGATCACGACTTCGATCATGGAATACGAATTTATGTCCCTGACTGGTTCTCTTCTTTTTCTTTTTCTCTCAACTTTTTGATCAATCTGACTTGCCTGGGAAGTCCATGCAGATGAGTAACCAAAAGTAAGGAAAACAATGAATGTGTAACGATTCGGTGGAGTAGTGGTTTCACATAACATTCTGAAAAATTCAGTGATTCCAATTAGGTTTTCGAAGGACAATCAGTAGTGGATGATAAGAACCAAATTAAAAGCTCTAGTTAAAATTGATGTAGGAAAATTGTGTCATATCGGAATGGTTTTCAAACAAATTTCGAGTCCCATTTGAACTTATCTAAACCAAAACCTAATGCCTCGCAGGGGGGTCAATCTGAGTAAAAACCGAAACACATCTTACTAAGATAAATCTGATGCAAGCTTGAGTTTCACAAGGATTATCCGTCTCTCCTATTCTCTATAGCGCATTTACGTTAGACTCATTCATAATCTAAACAAGGACCGATACTTTTACACGTTGATGCATATGTATATTCTATTTTTCATTTTCTGGGGTCCTTATTGAGCACAGCATATGCAAATAGGGAGCATGAAGGCAATAGTTGTTCGATTTTCACTGGAAGTACAGCCAAATTATCCGGGGCTTCCCGAATATTAAATTTCTGATGCAAGCTGTATGCAACTTTCTAGTTGATTTCGTTTTAAGGGAAGGGAGCTCGCGGAAAATATTAAAACTAACGGTGGTTGTTAAAGGTACGCTCGAATATACCTGCCTTTAAGTCCATTCTGCTCTTCTTTTCTTCTCTGAGAGGTTTTGAATAAGGAAAATCAAGATCATCTCGGGCAGACGGGAAGACAAATCTAGTGAGGGGTAGAGTATCTAAAACTCATAATTTTTTGCTTCCTCGAACTTGCGTTGTTAGAGCCATAACGAAGGAACAGGTGGCTTCCTCGTCGGCATGACAGGACTGAAATATCTAAAAAAAAAAGCTAAAGAAATTGCATGTAAAGGATATAAAGTTTATTTTAAGTTATCGGTGCCACATTTGAAGTCAGAAAGTAGACAACAACTGCAGTGACTGTGCATGAATAACTCGATTGTACGTTACTCCTTTACGACTACTTTATGCACGCCCTCCTCTTCTCTTCATCAAGTGATACACAAGAGCTTCTCTGGAATGCAGTAAAATAAATGTGGTATGGCAAAGTGTGTGTCAAAAAATTTTTTCTTTATCGAACTTGAGTGGTAAGGGTCAGGACGGCGAAACAACTAATTTACTGGAAGGCATTCGGATTGAAAACCAGGTAACTGGTGATAATATTCAAAAAATCTATGGCAGTTATCGCCAATAGAAAAAAAATAAAATATATAGAAAAAAGAAGGTTTCCCTGTCATTGAATAAGAATTTGGTGAGCCTCAGAAGCCTAACGAAGACTAAAGAGAAGGAGACTAAAACCTAACTAAAGACAACCTAACCAAATCCTAAAACCTAACAAAGACTTCCCCAGATTTCCCCAAAAGTTGATACAGAAAAAAAGTGGCCTTCTCCGAGATGAAAAGGGATTTGGTAAGCCTCAGAAGCCAAACCAAAGAAATATGCAACATCTACCAAGAAACCAGAAAATCTAACACAGACTGCCGAAGACTTTCCCGAAAAAGATGTATAGAATATGGTAAACTTCCCCGTTACTGAATGGGGATTTGGCAAGCGTCTGAAAACGAAAATCAAGAAGTATTCAATATCTCCCAAAAATACAAGACAGACTAACAAACACTGCGCTAGACTATCCCGAAAATTAATCATTTTAGCCAAGAAGCAGGCATAGGTAGACGGGTTGGTTCTTTAACGAGTCTGAAGGATTTAACTCGACTCGACAAGTTTTTTTTAAGGGAACAACATTCTAGTTATAATATTGAATCAAAAACTCTTTTTCCAGCATTTAATTTATATTCTGCATGTTTCAAACCGCGCCAGTACTTTGAACACATTTGGAGAAAAATATCCTGTCGCTTATTTACGGGAAAACGTCAAAGATAGCATATCGTAATGATATTGTAGTCCGCGTCTCGTGTTTATTCCCTTCTGTGATAAGTGAACTCACAGAATAGTTCTGCAAGAAAGTAAAGCCTTTTGCGAAATAGTTCGGGCCTAACTTAAACTTGAAATAAAGAACAGCAACCCTTCACCATTATAAGCTATCATCTGTCGTTAATCTGCAGTTATAAATATTTGGAATGAGAATCTCTTCAGAACTGAAGTTCAACTAGATTTATTCCTCGAAGTTAGTCTCTGCCATTTTCGGTACTAGGACCTTCGATTATCGTTATTCTCCAGTCGGAAGTATCTGGGAGGTATTCTAGATAGAAGCTCAACTGGAGGTTGAACACAGAAAATAAAGTCTTTCTGGAAATTTGTGCTGTCCTAGCACCGAGCAAGATTTTTGGTAGCAGGTGAATCAATCGACAAAACTCTTGTTCCAGATGTACGCAATTATGATTTGTCCAATCCTCACAGTCTGCGTCGCTAATATGGATAAGGTTTAAGGTAAGCTAGTGCTACATATCAAAAGGACCTTCGATTGATGCAGATGATTTCTATGGTTTCCAGAGTTTGTGATAAGAGCTCCAATTGCCCTGTGCCCAACTCCTGTTATTCATATTATATTCAATCTCTTTTCAACTTAAAAGTGCACCCAGAGTTTGCGTTTCGAGCTTTTTTTTGCATTAAAAATATCTTACAACAAGGTGCTCTTAAGGTGCCTAAGACAGTCTAAATTCTGACGAGATCACAATGGCCAACAATTCAGTCATCCAAAAACTATACTTGAGGGAGAACTAAACCTAAGGATGCAATTAGTATACAATTTCATCTGGAGTACACTGCAAAAATTTCCAGCAGATGCATGACTAAAACTCAAACAATTTGATGATGGTTCACAGATGGAAGACAGGTAAAGGAAGAGTGACTATTGAAAGACGTTCAAGATCCCTAAATCTTTTGACTACCTATTCACGCTTGAGTCCCTTAAAGCAAAATTGAGTTCACTCAAGAAGCTTGCGGTGTGCTATATCATCTTTAATTCATATATAGGAAAAGCGTTGCTAATCCTTGGTATTGCCAAGCTGTTCCCAAAGCTCCTAGCTCAGCCATTACGTTTGATTTAGTTGGTATAGCAGTGTCAGAGGAGTAAATCTTGGTATATAGTTGGTTTGTAGTGACCTTTGTATGATTGCTGGATAAAGGAAAGCAACATGTTTCAATGGCTCAGCCTTTGACGCTTCTTTTGTTAAGAAACACTATCCTTTTTCCAAAGCGAATCCTATGTGGGGCAGTTTACCACATGAACTATGTCAGTAATGATATGCTCAACTTCAAGCGACTCCGGAACGACTACGCTGGTATTTAAGAGCACCAACTTAATATTTAAGAAGATGGCTAAAGGGTACAGTCCGTTTGTCGATAAGAAACAGAGAACTTAGAGCCATGTTCTACATAAAACATCAAAACACGCGAACTTAGAAGAACTAATTGCTCGATTGCTCGCTCCGTCATTGAACACCACTGGTTTCAATAAGTCAATAATCACTGGGCCCTCCTCCTTTGGAAACCTTTGGGGAATCTCCAGATTGGAGAGCTATTATCCTCCCTAAATGCATCAGATTGGCTGTGAAACTTCCGAGATTGTAGCAAGGACTATCAGAATCATCGAAATATGGCATAAAAATTTGATTAATTGCTGTTGAGAGACCTAAAACGGAGCTAGCCATTGTTTCTGATTCATTAACAAGTATGCGAGAAAAGAAATCGAACTATTTGAAACAATATACGGTCACCAACCATTTCCAAAATTAAATTTGAATTAGTTGGGAGAGATTATCAACGGAATCGGTAAACTGATTAGTAGCTCCTTATAATTTGACAACAATAAGACAGGTGAGTTTATGAGTGCTCACAGAGAGAAATGAAGTTGAACGTTTCAATCGGATTACGCCTGATAAAATTTTCCTAGAGTCCTTGAGTTGACAATTCAAACGAATGCTGCAAGTTGAAGCCCACTTTGAAAACAGTTTTCACTGCTCTAGAGCAGCAGAAAAAGTATAGGTCACAGTTTGCTTTCTTGTGGGACACATTTTATCAGGTCGAGAATCATGCTTGAATGTATGTAGTTCTCTATATTTGTGCTATTTTTTCCAAATTTCACGCTACGTGATGATTCGAGAAAATGCTAAAGTAGAATGCTTAACATTTTGAACATATAGTAGGCACGCTTCACTGTTCAAAACCAGTCTCTTCAAATTTCGTGTTGGGAATTTCAAATAAAATCCAAACGTGTCTCGAAAATTTACAAAACTGAATTCAATTTCAAAAGGTCACAAGAATATGTTGTCAAACACAAGGACATGTTTTATCCTATGTTGGAAAGTATAGCGTCTGTATGTAACTGACATTGTTCCTTATTATAAATTTAAACGGAAGCTATCACTTGTGATAACATCATATTCTTCATTCTATTATAGCAATTTCGTCGCAATTGATTCGCGGCAGACGCAATATCATGTTTTATTCCAGAACATACATTATGCATACCTAATGGTTGCCAATTCACTGACTTTCATATATCATAAAAATTTCATTTTGTATTACATTGCTTTTATTGATTTTATCCTTGACACGGTGCCTTTTCGGGGTTTTTTTCTTCAACTTTTGTCACAGACAATTTGGTAGCAATTTATTTGGTTAACTCGCTTTGATGTAGAGTAGTGGAACGTATAGAGTGCATAAGCTCCACCCGATTTGCTTTGGAAAACTATGAATTATTGAAAAACAATTTTCCGGGATCGCATTATGACCGAGATAAATCAACAACTTTCCACTTGTTTATGCCGCTAATATACTATAAAGCATTTCCTGCACACTGCATAATGCTTTTGTTTTCTTTCAAGGCTTCAGGCTAGGGATTTGAAACACGCGCACTTTCTATTATTATCATTATCCTTGTTTCATTAGGGAGAATAGTCGACAACTGAACATTGTTTTAAAGTTTAAGGCGAGGAATTTTTTTTGCTGTTTTCTCTCAGAATCTTAGCCCTTAATTAACCAGACGTGAGTCTTTCTGTCTTCTTCGAGAAATGCTAAATTCTTTCTTTTCATGTGTGGGTGAAAGTTCTTTCCAGGTGAAAAGGATGTCATGAGATTCAAGACGCAATGGGTTTCTCAGAATGCTCGGAAATATTCGTTTTTCGCTGTCGGAGGTAATGACAACTAACAAAGGGGTCTTGGTTATACTTTCGGTAGGTTTTGCGAGTTATGTTTTGTAGTGAACTAATAGCTTCGATTGGGTTTCCTTTATTTTCAACAAACCAAATTAGAAGACCGCAGTATGCTCATGCATATGCTACACAAAATTTGAATATTTATTAAGTTTTAAATCATTCTCAAATTTAGAAAACTTGAAACATCATCATGAATGAATGCGAGTATTGCTGGACTCCTTTCTTATTCCGTAGATTAAAATTAACAGTCAGATATGTACAAATATTTTGCCTGCTTGTAAATTTTAGGTTAATTTTTGATATTCGACTCAGTAAAAGTTATTTTGCAAACCTAATTTAATTCAGTAAATGCATTATTCTTTGTATATTTCGTGTCCGTTGACTTGCATAAGGATAGTCAATGAACCAGCACATATAGAAAGCATCACAAGCCACAAAGTCCCCTCAAACCTACTGACTATTTCTGCTCAGAAAATCCTCTTCTCGGTACTACAGTAAATGAATAATCGTAAGCCTTATAAGACTTATAAATATCAGGATTCGTTGACGGTGTTTATTTAACAAAAGGAATGGAAACCATACTGGCTGGACGAGATCGAAAATGAAATAATTTCCTTCAAACTGATGCTTTCATAGAAAAGAATAATAATTCAAATAATAGAAAAGAATATCGATGATTTCATAGATACGCGAAAAGGACACGAGATTTTACGAGACTTCTACAATGACACGATTGAATGAAATTTAAATATATTTCTTATATACCAAATTAAGGAATGCATGACAAAGTTAGAAGTATAAAGATTAATAAGCCTTTTAAATTTGATAAAAGGTGGACATTCAGAAAATATTCACAATATATGTAAAGAAATTGTATTTCTTAAATTCAAATCTTACCGCGCGTCGCCCATAAAATTTGTCGAGTAATGATTTGGATTGTAGCCACTAGATGGACCAGTGATCAAGCGATCGATTAATGGAAACTGACAGAGAGTGAGCAGATGGAAAAAGTTCGACGATAAAAACTTTTGATTAATAAAAATTAGGAGTTCGAACATTTATAAAAGAATAGTGTGTTAAAATAGAAATAGTCAATAAAATTTAAAATGCCGTTTCTTTCTTTACAGGGAAAATTTGAATTGAATAAAATTTTTTATTTTGATTGTGTAAACTGAGATTGTATAAACAGAGAAACGGTTTTATAGTTTATTGAAACTTGTCTTATAAAACGATAATTTGTAGTTAACATTACAAAAAGAAGAACGGGTAACAGTAAAGGAAAAATAGTGAGGTTCCAATTTGAATTTACAATGATAGCATCAACTGAACCAAAAACAAAGTTGTGTGCCATAACCTCAATGACCACCAAAAAAGGTAAATGCTATTCAATGCCAGAAGAATACAGAGCAGTAAGTTACCACAAAGACAGTAGTAAAACACAAAGACAAGGATGTAAACAGAGGCTTTTGGAAAAATAAAAAAATGTGTGAAAGAAAGGCATCAAACGAGCAAAATAAGTAAATGGTGCCCGGAAACATACATATATGGACGAAGAAGAAAACATTCAATTCGCTGACCACTTTTTAAAAGAAATTGCCCAAAAAGAAACAACAGAGAAAAATGATAGATAACAACAACAACAAAAAAATTTGGAAAAATCAATTGAAGCGACAGACGTAAGCAAGAAACAATAAGATTTGAAAAGAATCTCTGAGAAATTCATTGTAGAAAAATCCACAATTAAAATATCCAATGCGACTCAATGGATGGAAGTTGTTGAGGAGGAATGTGGTCAATTTACCGTTACACAGGATGAATATGAGATAGAAATACTCCGATTTTTTTTAGGAAAAATCCTGCTTAGATTAGTATAGTGCGATAACCACAAAGTTGAACGTAAACTCAGAATGGAAGGTATGGAAAAATAAATTTTTGGAAACTTTTGTGAATAAGGGTTGGATGATTACATATGCTTATGTGTTTAAACAGAGAAACTCATATTATATATCAATAAATCCATAGACATACAAACAATAATTGACCATATCGCAATAGGTCTGGTAGAGTTTATTATTTATTTGTTTTTCATAATTTATTTATTTAATTTATTTTCTTATACAGATAATCCACCAAATATGAAAGAAATTGAATGGTTTTATGTGTATTACACAGAATAGATGAGAATGATGGTGCTATTTAAATACATATAACAGAGAATAAAGAAGAAAAATATGAATTCTTTTTTAAGGAACAAAGCAATCCTTAATAACTTAGACACTAGCAATGAATTCAGTCATATATCAGCATAACTGTCGTCACACCCAAAGAAATTTGAAGGTACGGAAGCACAACTAATGTTGATTTATAATTTATTTACTTTTTAAACATTATTATCTTTATTTGGAACTCTTTTCTGTATTCTCGACCTTAATTTATTCTGAACTTAATCAAATTTCCATCGAACAAAACTCAGAAAATAAACCGAGAAGAAGGAAACAGGTTTAATACTCTGGGAAATAATCAAAAACTTCCAAGAGAAATAAAAAACAAACAATATCAGAACAACGCTGTTGTTGGGAAAAAGGAAAAACGCAATGAAAAAGGAAAACGCAATTGCTTTAATCAATAAAGAAAGATGCCGTAGTAAAACAATTCACAAACCAAAATCACTTCAGAAGTATTAAGCAAAAAGTAATTAGCCTATAAAAAGGACAATTTAAAGACTAAATTGCAACACTCCATTATTTTTCGCGTTACTTAAAAATATTGCGCCGGCAGCTGAGTGATTGGCAATTTCAGATATAGATGTCTCTCATTCCTATTTTTGAGATGCCCGTAAATGTGATGATATTCATCTTAGCTGTCATGCTTAGCTGACATGCTTAACTAGATTTACAAGTTCATTTTCTTCAAGTTTTTCTAACTCAATATTAATATAGAGTGTTAGAACGAATATTTTCACTATATTTTGCTTTATTATTTCCGTAAAGCAAAGAACGCAGTTCAAGCCGCCAAAGAGATACGAGATGTGTATGGTAATGATCTCCTTAAAGAAAGGCGGTTCCAGAATTTGTTTGAATTATCGGTTCTGGAGATTTTTCTCTTAAAAATGACCATAGTCGACCTGTTGAACTTAATGAGGCTGAAATCAACACCATCTTCAAAGCGGATTGTCATGTAACTACACAAGCGATTGCTGAGAAGTTAAATGATTCACATACCACCATTGAGAAATATTCGAAACGTGTCAGTTTCTTTAAGACAAGCGAAATCATCTAACAAAGCGCAGCAGTGCTTGCGATTTATCGCTCAAAAGCAATAGATTCGATCTGTTTTTAAAACAAATCACCACTGGAGACGAAAAGTGGACTTTGAGCATGAAAGTCAATCAAAAACGATCATGGTATACGCAAGTCACTTCAAAGATACATACTTCAAAGAAGATTTTGCTGTCCTTTTATCCAGGAAAACTCCCTTGGTAACTTTCAATGGCGCAGACCTTGTAAAATCTCACTTAACTTAGGTTTTACCCGAAAAGCATCATACTTACTTTATGCTTGGAATTTTCAACTTATTAGAGAGGTGGCAGGAAGCCATCGAACAAAATGGAATATACCTTACAGGTTAAAATTCATACCAAGTAAAAAAATCTTTTTTTTTTCATTGAACAAATTGGCAATGACTTAGTGACCAACCCAATATATAAACTGAACGCTCCATTGAAGTCACTAATTTACTTAAATCCTTGAAGCGAATTTTCAATTTTCATTAACAAACATGAACAATTCTAAAGAAAAACCTCGCATTACCCATCCAATACGCAACAGACTATAGTACGGAGCTAATCAATCAATTAAGCCAATTGAACATTATAACACTTGCTGGTATAACCGGATATAAAAGGATTTGTTTGTATCGATTTCAGTAGAAGAAGTAATAAATTAATTACGTGTAACACAACTTGATAAATACAAAGAACATTGACGTTTTGATAATGCTTACAAACAACATAAAAATCAATTAACAAAAAATGGTCATTAAATCAACAATATCACATAAAAATATGTTATGGCACATAAACAATATTTGAAGAAGCTAAACTTTAGCTTAGAAGGCACAATCCATCGGTGAGCGATGCTCCTCAAATTTTCTGTAAAATAAATTCCTGATAAAGTACGTTTTCAATAGAAGTTCTTGCCGGGACTACACTCTACTGACACTCCCTAACACTCAAAGATTTCACAATTTTGAGAATATTATCATAATCATAAGAATACCATCATAATTTCATAAGGATGCTTTTTTGGGACATATAACTTCAAGTTGACAACACTGTTTTATGTTACGTATGGTGTGACAGCTGTCATTCGTTTTATTGTCAGTTTGGATTGTCATTTCATCACGAAAACCTTGGCTTCTCTGCTTCGACAGGACGACGCGATATGCCACACAGCTCGTGCAACCATCGATTTTTTGAAAGAACTTTTTTATGACCGCATAATTTCTCGGTTCGAAAACATGTACTAGCCTGCAAGATCTTGTGATTTAACACCGCAGGACTATTTTTACGCTAGCCAACTACAAGAATCAATTTTAGGGCAATCAAAACAATTTAGTTTTATTTTATTACATTTTAAATTTATTAAACTTTTTAAAGGAGAAGAATGTGTAAAATGGCACGACGAGAGCTAGAGAGAAATGATGGGCGTTGAGTAGTACCAAACAGGATAGAAATCGGCATGCTTCATCGCAGCTTTCCAAGAAATCCTACTTTAGGCATGTATTCATTACGTAGTTGCATATGCATTACGGGTAATATTGAGGAGTTTAAAGAACTTACACAATTCGTTACCGGGTATATAAATCGAATACTTATAGAAAACAACTAATAAATTTAACAATCTTGCAAGCTTTCAACTATGTTGAATAATACATTTATTTTTCAAAGATTCAACGAATAAAGAACTTTCTGCTGGATTTATGCCAAAAATAAATCTTCTGCTCCTTTGTATTTATTTGGAACGCAATGCATAATGGTCTGAGTCTGGTACCGAGTAAGTTTTTATTACTTTCACCTACTAACCTTATAAAATAGATTTTATCACTTTATATTATGTGGAATCCGTCATTATATTATTTTCAAAAAATATATAATAATTGATGGCAGTAAAATATTCAAAATATATTTTGGATTTATTGTCATTTTATTTTCTGGTAAATTTAGAGTTTTAAAATGTTCCAATTGCTTTTTGTGTTTGCGATTTCCGTTGATTTCAGCCTTTTTGGCAGTTTGAGAACTAGAAGCTGTTTTGGTTCCAAGAAATGAATATGGAAAATAGAGAGGATATGGCAAGATATCCATCAGCTGGCCCAGAAACTGAATGCCAATACATTTAGCATGTGATTGGCCGTTCTATAGATTCTGCCATTTCTTAGAAATAATGGACCAGGACCTTCCAAATTACTCAATAAATATTATTTCAAATTCCATGTTTTACACTTGGCTCATATGTTCATCTTTGTCTTTATTGTGATTTGTCATTCAAAATCAATAAGGATTTTTATCGCATAATTTTTACCGCAGAAGTGAATACCGTGGAAAAATTACTTAAATTATATTCTGTCAGATGCAAAATATTTGGTTGGATGCTTTTTTGGGCTCGCTTATATGTTGCGATACTGCCTTATATGTTAAGGCACATGAACATATGCGTTATGGTGGGGGTGCCATATTTAGTGTGTTTCTTTGTACTGAGTGATGCACGCAAAATTTTTGATCGGTGACACTGCAGGCTGCCAGCTGAAGGAATTTCAACGAAGGCTTGAGACCTCTATTGGTATTTTTCTCTGTCACCCTGGGAGACGAATTGATTACAGCACTATCCTTCTGATCATCAGATCTCGAGCTCAAGCCCAACTAGTCATATCCATCTAAGGTTAATGCTATTAGTGTCAAACCATCAGTGCAATCAGCCAAGGTGGTTATGTTCGAGGTAATTGTAAAAATCAAGTGCTATTCTAGCCAAATAATTTTTTGTGTGCGTTTAATTTAGAAAGAAGGCGGACCTTATACTACCAAAAAGATGTTTGGTTCTAGATCCACTTTGCTGTTTCCAGCTGAAACAGGAATCCAAAGACACAAATACAAACTCAGCGAGAGAAAATAGGTCCACGCCGTCCCTGACAAAGAATTTCTCTACGTGAACTTTCAATTAAGATGTCCTTCTGTTTGGGACCTTATCTATCCCTTCTATGAAGAGATCTACTCTCAAACAGCATGCTCCACGCTTTCATTTGTCCTCAGTTGTCAGTAACTTATCCGTACTTAATTATTTTTGACAACTTTCTTATTTTAGAAGCATAATGCAACTGATACTCGACCTATTTTTCACAGTGAATATGTTATACAATGTTATAGTCCACCTTCACCGAGCAAAATAAGCACCCAAGTAACTAGACCTAATTTTATGTGTAGTCATAATAGTGACGAAAAAATGCAAATAAACCAAAATTTTTCTTTCTGTGGTTAGGATGTGAAGGCTTTTCCAACCCTGGTCACCGGAATCCCATGGGAAATCGGACTACCGGCTTAAAACCTTACCTATCACACCGGAAACCTAAACTAGAACTATTTGTCACGTTAATTTGGACTGCACTTCTTTGGTCTTGCCAAGCAACACGTTCTGGGTACTGAAATCCGTCTTTCAGAAGGAATCGAGGAGAGGATTCGAAGGGTTGCTTACGGAGAGACCCAACTTTCTCTGCGTCGCCAAGGGATCCATTATATTCCCACGTCATATAATACGTAGTTCTGATCGTCTTTAAATGTCCAATTTCCGATATGTTTTCTAGAGAGGGTACGCATATGAAGCCTGGTTTAACTTTCAAATATGAAGAAGATGTGGCAGGTGTCATCTTTGGTTGCCAGGCAGAACAAGTAAACGGGGCACGATGGTTTTTCCATTTCATGCAAGTAAAACCCGTGCCTATTGAGTTATTGTGTCAGGTGAAAATCAGTCTCGAGCATGCCCTTTGCAGAACCACGGCTCTAGTTTAGAGATGAGTCATGCGGTCCACCTGCCCCGCATTACTTCTGTCTACTATTTTTCCCATCCTTCTAAGGTCTCTTCTCTTTCTTCTCGGCTCATAACTTCCCTTTTCGACTCACCCCTGCGTTATTTGACCCTCCTTCGCTCTTCAGCAAGTAGCACTATGGAAACTAGCCTTGCGATAAACAGCACCACCGAAAAGCTCCCTACTTCTTTATCTGAGCAGGACGCACTCGGTACGAATGCTACTTAGGGTATAATTCCTACTTAGGAGCTGTACGAGAGCGCTGAGGTATGAAGGCGAAGGCGAAGGCTTTTCACGGCCCGAGTGTTTGATACCCACTTGCAACCAGACTATCAACCAAACATCTCCCTTGTCACACCGAGAACCCAGCCTGGAACTGTTTGTCACATTACTTGGAACTAGACCTGATTAGTTCCGCCTTCGGTTCGAGAAAACCCCTCTGTCAGTAGGGATGGGTGGAAAAGCAGGTGATTGCTGTCAGAAAGATTCCCCTTCCCCCGCACCGTCAAGCGATCCATAATGTCCATATAAGAGTAAATATCCGCTTGTGATGTGACACGCAGGTTCGATTGTCCTTACATGACTGGAATTCTTTAGAATGGAAGCTTAGAATTGCATTTAATATCGATTTGCCCGAAAGCAAGTCAACGATAATCCCAGCTCATTTTAATGTGGCCACCACTTTCCTTGTTTTTTTAAGAGATCTCCAATTTTTTTTCGTACAGTGATCTTGAACTTCTAGATATCCCCTTCACCTTGAAGTTTTTTCCATCCTTAGGAGTTTAGATACTCTAGTGACTTCTGAGTGCATTCACTGTAACTTATCTCTCTGACTTTCTTATCCCTCTTAGTACAGCTATTGGCCAAAGGGAAGAAAGCCTTTTAGCACAAGGGATGAAACTACTGCTTCCAGTTCTGTCAGATCCTTGACTGCATAAGCGAATTGACTTTTGCTAGTGAATTTTATCCCCAATCTCGACTGGAGGTGGAGCAATTGATGGATGCTTTGGATGGAATTGGATGCACGTACTGTTCTAAAATTGGCTCTTGCTTTGTAATACTTCAGGTTCCTTTTCATTGCTTTCAAGCAATAATTCCATTTTTTGTTTTGAAGCAGTAGAACATCACTATGCTGCTTAGGCCTGGTCTTTCTCACTGTTACTGCTTTAAACCAGTAGAGCAGTACTATGCAGCTTAGCGGTGACCGTTTTTATGACCCAGCTAACTCAAGTTTTTTCAAAAAATGTCAAATCAAACATAAAAAAATTTAAATATATTGTGAAGACTTTTATGCTCTAGACGAACTGCTCCAGCAATATTGTTATATGACACCAAAGTGTTTCAGAAATCAGATACTCAAATTAGGGTACTAAGTTTTGAGAAGTTTGGATTTTTTCAAATTTCTGACGCTTGAGCCTGAGTTTCTCCTATATGATTCAACTATGTTAGTTACTATGCAAAAATGGAATCGTTTTAACAAGTGTCCAGCCTCATTTTAATCTATTTTATTTGTTTTTTGATTGTTTTTTGATTAGTGGCTTATTTTTTTATCATGAAGTTGAAAGACCTGTCTGATATGTATTAGAAAATTTCCCGTATGAACGTAGAAAGTAATACAAAAACTTTGAATAACGCTCTACATAAAATAATTTGCTGTCTTTTTGAAAAGACATGCCCTAACAATTTCAATGTTTTGAAGTATGTCATTTGTCACAAACTTTTGAAAAGTTTCCTTTTTGCATACTTGGAGCATACTTGAAGGCACAACCCTCATTAAGCCTTTGTAAGGAACATAATAATTGTTCTAGGAAAAAAGGCATTGCGTAACGCGTAATAAGATGCTATAATTTTGAACTTGCGTCGTAAGGATTTGACTTTACTAATCCATAGTTGATTCGGGTTTGAATTCCTCCCGTAACAGTCGAAATCAAAAATTATATCACATCAAATCTTTAACAACGCATTCTATAAAAATCCTTTGCACGTCGAACCTTATTATTGTCATAATTTATCGAATCAAAGCTACATCCATATTGTAAGCTTTTATTTGCTTAAGTGATCCGCACAAAATGCGTCAATTCACCGACCACCTGATTCATGATTGTAGCCGAGTATCCTACAATGGCAAAGAAAGCCCAAACACTCCTGTTGTTCCCATCCAGCCAATGGAATAGAATGGAAGCGCATGTAATAAAGTTTCTCTGACGTACAATACACTCCAGTTACCAACGGAAGCTTTGGTGGTATCATCATTAACAATCAGATTCACAGACCAAATAGCCTTGTGCTATCTTGCTTTGTGATAGTGTGAAAGCCTTTGGTAGGTTATTCTGCGCAGAAGTCTTCATCATTGACATCCCGACAAGAAGCGACATCATTCAGGCTTGAGCTAGGAGTAAAAGGTCGCCTACGCTTCACAGGCCAGTGAAATCAGCATCAGCATCATCATCATCGTCACTTCTTTGCTACATGCTCTTCAACATGACACATGATCCTTGTACTACCCTCGAGCCCAACCTCGGGGAAACATTTAAGTGTGAATTTGTCGCAACGTGTCATTGATATCGCAGCCTACAACAATTATTAAATATTTAAAAAAAAGAGAACTCAGCAATTGATCAGCCAATCAGATGTCCTGAGATGGGAGGACATTTAAAGTCGACCTACTCCTAACGTTTGTCTCGAGGTGATACCAAACTCAGGGTAAGCAAGAACGTATCAGATGAGGGTTACGCAAAAATAGCAATGGAAACGTTAAAAGCAAATTCAATAAATCAAGGCAAGAACCAAGGGCGCTCATCGCTTGACAGTTTTCTTCAGCTCGTCTTGACCTATTTGTCCTGACAGCTTCCGAACCAACCGGGCGATACCTGGGCAACTTTCCAAATTATTTTTACGCAATGAATTATTGAGAGATGCAGTCGTTTTCTGCCGTTCTACTCTCTGGAGACAGACGGAATTGTTTTTGTGGTACCCAGCCTCCCCAACAGCGTGAAAGCGGAATCAGTTTGACACGAAAATACTAGCGGGAGGGACGGCTGGGGGTGGGATGGTGCCTCCATTTTAAGTGCCTCTATCGATTTATTTTATTCTTTTTCCACAAACCACAAAACGACTTTTGCCAATCAAAATCCCCTTTTCCGCGAAAGACCTGTCGCACGGATTCTGCTCTGACCTTTTCACTTTTGTAACTTTCGCTATTGAGAAAATCGGAAAAACTCTACCTTTTTTATTTCGGCAACGACCTCCTGAATGATTGAATTCCTGCAGCTCGATCTCCCGAACGCAATTCTTTCGGGCAACGTTGACTTAAATCGATATCAAACACATTTTCACAAATTACTACAAGTATTCTTATACTTCTGCTTATTTTCTGCACCGGAAAAGCTGACGAAAAATTTTCTTTCACACAAATTTTCTTGAATTTCGTATCTCATTCACTTGATCTGTATGAAATTTCAGAGGAGAAAAAAAATTGATGTATGTCGAATTCGTAACTTGTTCACTATTTAATGGCCGTCCGGTATGCACTGAAACACTAGGACTAAGTTTTTCTTATTTCCTGCGATTATACAAGAAATTAAGGAAAAACGCAAACCGAGAAAAATGGTTGAACGTCGACAACGACGACGACAAAACTCGAACTCGTTATGTGGAAAATGGGCAAAGCTTGCAGTACTAAAAGGGAAAATCGATGCAATGAAACTTTTTGGGTAACAGAAAACTTTCACTGCGAATGACATGCGTGTGGGAAAATTATAGCGCACCTCTGGAAAATATGTCGTTACGAGTCTACTAACCGTCGTTGTTATTGGAAATCTTTTGTCATATGGAAAATGTTGTGTTTGTGCGTCGGGATGTTAGTATGGAAATCGCATTTGAATTTTTGGCGGTAAACTGAATCCACAAATGATGAGTAATCGAACACAATTTTTGAATAAGGAAGTTCGATTGAAACGTGTGGAAATGAAAAC
Source organism: Stratiomys singularior (assembly GCA_954870665.1). Taxonomy (NCBI): domain Eukaryota; kingdom Metazoa; phylum Arthropoda; class Insecta; order Diptera; family Stratiomyidae; genus Stratiomys; species Stratiomys singularior. The sequence continues at coordinate 17,374,606 of OX940879.1, forward strand.
ATGGAAAATCTTCAAATTTGATACAATTCTTATCAATTTAGATAGAAATACTAGATACAATTTTTATCAATTTATTAGATATGAAAGTTGTCGACGGTATTTTGAGTTGTTATGAAAGTTCTGGGTTAAGCTCAAGTTAGGAACAGCTGCTGGCAAGGATATCGGGTAAACTTTCAACGATGGAATCTACTTCATTGCGAATTGAAAGGAAGTGGAATCGTCAAAAAGCTAACGGTAGTTGATAAAATGGATTGAGCATAAGCTTGCCAAAACAGCAAACACGAAATATGCCTGAAATGAATTTATGACCAGTGCAAATACTATCAGAGACAAATGCTTCAAAATCCTTTTTTTTTCATATTTGTTCCTGCCATATTGCATTTGGTAGAATTTTTCAGGGAGTTAGCTTCTGTATGTTGAGTCTATATCAATGGAGATTCCTAAAAAGCAATAAATGGATAATAAAATTGATGCTAGCGTTAGCCACTATCGAACCCATTTTGGCTTTCCACAATTTTCTTGGTTCCACTTGGGCTAGTGTTAGAGGTTGATAATTTTCTAAGGACTAGATGGTAAAAATTTACTTTCAGCCTCAACCAAAACTCAATAAACTGCAACACAAATTTCGTGGTTCATTTCGACTGGTTCCAAAATTGTTTAAATGGCTTTTCACCACTTTTGACAATGTTCAGTAGCTTGATTAGTAATCAAGGGCGCAAACTACCCTTGTTTTTGGGTCTTTTATCCAAGCCACGTAAATCATTGCAACTTTTCTGTAACTTCAGTCTTTGTGAAGCTTTCAGTTAAAGTTATATCATTTTTTCTTATCATATGTAACAGATGGAGCCAGTAGAATTTCAATGCATTGCTGTAGTTTAGGTTGTTTCGCCGATAAATTTCTTTATGAAAAAATGGGTTACAATTCTGCGGTTTACCATCATAGTATTTGTTGTTTTATTTTTTTTGTAAATTTGGTACATATTTAAAGCTAAAATCCATATTTAAATTTTTATTCCGATTCCTGGAGTCAACCTCAATAAGTTAAGCATACAGTCATTTTACTGTAATTCTCCGAAGAAATAGTTTCAGCAGGACCTTCATCCATTGAAATCATTGTGTTAGACTGGAAAAATTTTACATTTTGCTTAGACAAAGCTATGTTGGCTACACCTCATGACTGCTTCCTTCCTGTAAATAATTTTAAATAAAGTAGAACTATCCTTAAGTATGAGTTAATGTGTTTTACTACTTCCTGTAAAAAGTTTTGGTCTAAAGCTGATGCCTTTTTTTGATAATATCGAAAGAAGGAAACAGATACAAGCAAGTACACCCACCACTTCACCACCACTTATGCCCACTGGACTCATCTAGTTCAACACTTGGGAGAAAGGGCTAGAAAGATAACACTAGGGCACAGAGGAAAAAGCAAAACCATATTTTCAAAGGAATTTGTATAACGTATCATGGAATGAAATATTTAAAAAAAATTGAAACAGAAAATAAAATCATTTAAGGAAATTTTAAAGAGGGGGTTGCGTCAGAATTGAATGTTAAGTCAAAGAACCGAATCCAAACATTGAACCTGATCATAAAAACCTGGAGAAGCCAAAGAAAGTGCAACCGCAAAAAAAAGAAAGAATAAAACATCAGATAAAACCGAGGATCTCTTGTTATATGAAACCCAAAAACAAAATGTTGCGAACCACTGAGATGGCCGGACATATAGCAAGCTATCATAATGGAAAAAGAAAATCAGTGGTTCTTTGTTGTCTCGTTAAAAAAAAAATAAAACAAGAAGGAATGAAGACAGTCAATAGAAACAATTTAATGGTTGATATTTAAGTTAAATTAAGAATGTTTGAATGATTTCTTGTTGGCAAAGGACAAAATTTTTTATGTGAATAAGAAGAAGTAGACAACTAACATTCAAGCCATGATCGCGTGGGGCAAAGTCAACCCCCTACAATGATTCAAATCCTGAAATCAGTCGATGGAGCTTATATTTTGAAGAAAATTGCAAATACAATTAAACGGTAGTAAACTTAAATGATACAAAATGAAATCTTAGTTTCAGGGGAACCTTTGAAGTTAACCGATGTGGTACAATGATAGTCTATTCGATTGGATATTGGATGCCGTGGTTTTGAGTTCTCGATCATGAATTTTAATTTCATATTACAATAAATTCCCTCACAACAAAAAAATGAAAGAGTCCGCCCTCATTGGGCTTCACCATGCTATACGTAAATGGTGCTTAAAAAAGCGAATGTTATTTCATGCTATTACCTTCAATCCAGGAATCAAAATAGTCGAGATTCGAGGAAAACTTTTCAAAAGTGAAAATTTTTTTAGATGGCCAGGGACTATCTTCTATAACTTTCAACAAATTTCTGCCAAAAACAGGAAAAATCTGTCCATGTAATTGTTTTTGCAGTGCGACCCGCATAAGGTCCATCCGTTTTCAGGCTTAGAATATAATATTTAATCTAAGAATCCAGAATTCCAGCATCATTGCATCAAGTATCTAGCTTTTTTCATCATCCCTTAATAAATTTTAAAATAATAATCCAAAAATAAAAAAAATTTTGAAAAAAATAGTCCCGAAAAAAAGCAAAATGGGCTCTCCCTCTACGTTAATAATCTACCGAAAGCAGACGGAATGCCTTGGATTCAAATACGCCATATACAACACATTAAAAAAAACTTGAACAAATTTGAATACATTTTGAATTTGGAGTGCGATGTTAAAAATTTTTTTTTCAAATTTTTTCTATTATTGTCTCCTTCTATATATATTGGAACCCAGTTGTTAGAAGTGTTTTTTTTTTTCAGTTTTTGTAGACTTTTCAGCCAAATATGCCTTTGAGCTTACTGAGCTGAATTCCAGACATAGACCTAGGAATTTTCTTATCTGTCAGGATATCAAATAGCTGACAAAGCAAGTTTTGAAAATTATTCCGCGTCCTCTATATTTCGACTCTCGTTATTTAAGAAAGGACAACCACCCAATGTATTTTTCCATGTGTCTCCTTATCAGCTATTTGACGGGTAGATTGTTTATTTGCATTGTTTTATAAAGTGTTTTTTTTACTTGTAAGCCCTGATACATACGCCATAAGTTTTGTAGCATTGCTGGTATTTTTTGATAAGAAAAGTCCTTGGAGGTCTAAGAAGTTATGAGTTACTGCATGTATTAAAATGAATCTGCAAAGAAGTTCATTTGGCATTGGAAGTCAAAAAAAGTAAGCCCTTGTCGTGAAATTGAACAATACTTTCCCGAATATTACAAGAGGCCATTTCTGATCTACATGGGAGAAGTTGACAATCGTTACACAAAGCGTGTACTACTATATGTGTCACTTTATGTGTTATAGTATTCTATAGGTGGTTTCTTAAGTAATAGAACTTAATGTTGGCAACACTTTTCAATGCTACGTATGATGTGACAGCTGTCATATGCTTTATGATTTTGGTTTGTTATTTCACTACAAAAAATGTTGAAGCCTGAGGAGCGTTTGCATATTGTTCAGAATTACTTCGAACAACAGGTTCTCTTCGAGAAACTCATCATGAACTCCGTCATTCTATGGCCGACATAATCGTCCATCAGAACAATTAATTCAAATAACCATGGATCGTTTCTGCACCACATTTAATCGCACTTGTAATACACATCCATTCCGGCTGTAAAGAATAATATTGATCAAGACCCAAATGAGTCCATTTGACACGACATCGTGCTCAATAATTAAATCTGTACCCATTATGGATGATTTTACAGGAGGACCTCTGCTTGTTGGCTTACAAAATACCTCTCGTGCGAGAGTGGAAGCTGAACGTCAACCGGGCAATGTGTAGATTCGTTGTATGGGACTAAAAACAAATTGCGATGGATCTCAAATTGCACAAGAAAATTTTGTTTAGCAATATAACGAAAAGAGAAATGAAATGAGCCATATTTTAGATTGAATGGGTATGCCAATAAACAAAACTATCTCATTTGGAGTGATAAACAAGCACAGCCGGTTGTATAAAAACCGTTATATCCGGAGCAACTCACTGTTTGGTATGCCTTATGGGCTGGTGGAACCATTGGCTGATATGTCTTCAAAAATGCTGCAGGGAATAACATTACTGTCAATGGTGACCGCTATAGAGTCATGATCGATGACTTTCTCGTTCTGCAACTGACTGGCCATAATGCTGCCTACTTTTGGTTGCAAAAGTATGATAATACATGGCATACAGCTCGTACAACCACTGATTTATTGAAAGAAGTATTTGATGAGCCCATGATTGTTGGTTTTGCACTTATGAACTGGTTTTCAAGATCTTGTAATTTAATACCGATGGACTAATTCTTCGGTGGACTGCTTCTTGGGTACGTCAAATCACCCATCAAAGAGGAAACATTTGAGACGCTTGACCATTCGGAAAACAAACATTTGCCATTATTGCCATATTGTCACGATATGGCCCAAGTTATTGGTTAGAGTAGTAAAAAATATGATCGTTCGTTTGGACTTCCTTCCCGCTAGTCATGGAGCTCACACGCGTGTAATCATTTTTGTATGAATATGGCAAAAAATTATCTTTCTAATGTAACAATAAAAAAAAAACAAAAAAGAAAAATCAAAAATCATGGATATCAAAACGAACTATTTGCATTTTATTTCATTTTGAAGTTCTTTTCCTCTAAAAAAAACACCCCTTATTTGTGGCGCTCAAGATGGGACGTGCCTTCAATTTCTTTAGGGGAAAAGAAAACTCATAATGCTTAGATATCTAATGCAAATAACTACCTTAAGAGCTGGAAACTTGTTTACGTTTACTCGTTTACAATGGAAATGACGTCAGAAGTGGTGCAAGGTTCCATCTTTCGCTCAAATATATCGTGGTCTGTGTCTTGGAGGAGGATCAATAACGGCCGCAGCTATCAAAGGGTTTTTATTCGATAGGCTATATTTATAAGGTCACACGGCGCACCATCGACGTGGCGCAACTCAGTCTAAGTCTGGTCGAATCAGCGAGTGGATCGATTGAGTAAAGGCCGAAATACATGCGAGACTGCGACACGAGAGCGCGACGACAGTCTCGCAGCAAATGTCAAGCAGTTTTCGTAAGATGCATTTTGTATGCGACATCGTACAATGATGGCGATGCATCGATGCGAGGCGAGAAATATTCGGAAAAACGAAATTTCCTCGCAACGCGGTACGTGACGTTTGTCAAATGTAATATTGCGCTTAAATGAAATTTAAAATTCAAACGCCTTAAGTACTTTTTTAAGTACTTTGGTTATTATGAATGAATTTTGAATGAAAATTTCGTGCATCCTAGTTAAAGCTTTTATTTGCTTAACGAAGGAACATTCCATTTAAAAAATCAAAAACAATTTTCAGCAAATTTCATTTAAAACGTCACCAATTTGACATTTATCATATGAACATTAATGTTCACCGCATCGCGTGCATTGTAAGCTGAATGCGATGCGTGATGACGAGGGAGAATCGCATCTCGCCCACGCATCGCCGTCGCGTAGTATTGTATTTTGGCCTTAAGTGGTTTTAACTTTGCGTTAGGAAAAAAACTAAGGTAGTTATTTGACTCAAAAAGCAGCTCCCAAGAATGTATCCAGAGTGGTGATGACACCATTGCATATCAGGTCATTTGTTAAAATCTTAGCACAAATGGATAAGGCCTCCGCTGGAGTATGGGCATTCAGTGCCCTGACAGCCAACATCTGAGGAGCAGTCACAATTCGGAGACGCCTACTGATGGGCGCAGTGGATTCGGGTGACTCTCTTAACAAAGAGTCGTACTAGAAAGTACTGATGCATTTGCAGAGACAACAAGTTACACGAGTTTCGTTCTGCAGAATAAACTATCTTTGAAACGTCAGTGCTGGTTACCACTGGAAACATACCTATTGCGCTCCTTGGAAAGAATGCAGATGACAGGATGGACCGGACAAAGGACCGCGTATCACACTTTCTTTACGTGTCAAAGGCTGGTGACGTACAGTTAATACCTTGTAGAGAGAATAGGTGAAATATGTTATTATCACGGGACAAATGGAACATGATTTGACACTTTGTTTAGACAGTTCTTCTTAGAAAGAAAGGCATCAATAGTCTCTTTTCTCACGCTTACGCTAATTTCTCTTCAACATAAGGTAAATATCTCTTTTTATTGTGGAACTAAAGTGACCAGGTCCAAAGTGATGTGACAAACATTTACAGGTCAGTTTATTGATGTGGCTGGTTGTTTAGTCAATTCTGTGGCAGTCCGTCACTCATGACGTAAATAGCGTTTTATCCAGAAAATATACCAAATATTATTGAGATATATTAATCATTAATTTTTCCTTTTTATCAATTTATACTGCAAACAAACCATACCAATGATGTCAGTACCAATAATCATCTTGTTATGAAACGAACATGTTACTCAAAGTTCATGGTTCCAGTCAAACATTTCCTTGATTCGAGTAATTTTATGAGCTCCGACTCTACAATTAATCCCATAACTCAACAGCGAAGCTTTTAATAGTGTCTATCAAACAAATTTTGAAATGGTATTATCCGAATCATTTCGCTGCCCAAAAACAAACAAAATATGCTAGACTTGTGCTAGTAACCATCAGTAGGAGCTTCGTAATATTAACCAAATCCTATAAATCCCACCTGACGTTACAAGAATGCATCAGCTTCTAAAGGATAATCTAAACAAGGAAAATCACAAATGGAGTCATCGATTACCTTAGCGGTAAGCCAACATTGGGGAAGCACTATCCACAAAACAGCATGAAGCTGATTCCCTATTTTAAGTGAATGCTTAAAATAGACGAGCAGGAAAATCAGAAAGGATAACTACACTTTAGAATATCTATACACATGATGTAAACAGTCAACAGCAGATAGTTGAAATCAGCAGGTAGAGGCTTAGTATGAAGTGTAATCTGTTTGTTGCCCTAAAGTATAACAATCCTTTCCAAAGAGATAGTGGACTGAATTCGCATAGAATTGTACGGGAAGGTTGGATGAAATGGGAGCGTTTGATTTGGGAAAGGAAAATGTTCCCGATGAGATTCGCTTACTTTTAACATAAATTGCAAATAACTATGAAAAAACCCTTTTTTAGGTAGACTTGAAATAAGGAAATGAAGGGTAAGGAGAAAAAATAAAATACTGAATTATTTTCCTTTTCAATTTTTTCAGCTTTATTCATTTGTCTTAAACACTTGCACGAAGTTTGCACTGCACAATCATTGGAATCAGGACTGTAGGCTGGGAGGTCCAAAATATCGAAGTCTACCTTATGCAGGGTAGTTAACGCGACACGACACATAAGAACAGGCATGTTGTCGTGCTAAAGGAGGACACCTTTGGTCAATGTTCACCTCCTTTTTTTCAACTTCTCTATGATTGAAGCCTGGTATTCTCCAGTTACGGCGATGCCTTCATCTTTGTAATCCACCAACAGGATCTCTTTTGAGTGCTAAAAAACTGTCGCCATGATTTTACCCGCTGGCCTCGACACCTTAAACTTCTTGGTCGGTTATTTTCCATTTTTCAGTTGCTGCTTAGAGTCCTGTTTGGATTCTAGTACATAATAATGAGCCCAAGTTTTGTTTATAGTAATAATTTGATACAAAAATCCAAAATAATTTTGACAGCAGAGGTCCAACAACAAGCGGGATTACTGTATGTGGTATTATTTCTGAGGCGGCATGACCATTCTCGGCATATATCTCCTTTTTAGCACTACTGCCCCTCTCTGGCCTTCACTTCCTGCAACTGTCTCGATCAATTTAATGCGTCTTTCAATTTTTAAATCGACATCCATCTTGCGCTGACTTTTGTCATGCCAAGATCATTGTGAAGAATTTTAAAACTTGTCCTTTCCCAAGTCCTATTCCAGTCCAATTCCCCTTTCCTTTCTAAATGTTGTTTTTCTATAGTACTGTATCTTCTAGTATCAATATTTTGACGTTTTATATCATTTCCGTAGTAGTTACTTCAATCGGCCGTCCAGGTCATGTGTCATCTTAAGGTGAGTTCCTGCCTTGTTTAAAGAGACTTTTCCACTTGTGAACCATGGTTTTACTCAGACAAAATACCCCGTATATGGACGCCATCTTTCCAGTATGGTTTCAAGTGACTTTCCGTGCTTAATAAGAAACACAATGACGACGGAGAACTTGATTTTTTCATTATTCACACCTACTTTTCTGATGGAGATGTTTAATCGACAATAGTTCAAAGAATACTGACCCGATTAACATTGTCGTTCACACAAATAACGCACCTCTACAATCTCCGAACTGAAATGTTCCAGCGTTTATTACGGGGCGTTTATTATTTTCATTGCATGCGATCTTCCATTAAGGACAAATCATGTATGACATTTTTCAAACTTGTCAATTCTGTGTCATTCATCTTGAGTAAAGCTTAAGCATTCTAAACGCAGCACTTGGAAACTGTGTAAATTTTTTTCGAAACTAAGACCTTGGAAGACAAAACTTATGGAGTCTTTTGAAATTTAATTGTCAACAAAATTGGCTATCCGAGCAAATTATTCTTACACATATTGGTAACTTCCCTATAAGTTTATCATTACATGGTACGAAGCCTATAATGAGACAAATGAATGGGTGGGCCAATGAGTGAGTGCAATCATACCAAAGTGTCAAAAATGTCAGTTCATCAAGAACCGCTACAACTAGAGTTCAGTTTAGTTTAATTCATCTTATAATATAATAATATAGACTTATCGGGCTTATCAGACTGGTTTGGTTTCATAGTTAGTTTCAACTTGTGACAATCCTTTCTATCGCAAGTTTATTGATTGGAGTCGTTATCAATAAGAAATTGATCAATATCTATAAAGAATTGTGGAAAGAGCTCAAGCTGGTTTCGAACACGAGTCTCTGCCGCTTCTCATCAGGTGCCAACTCACAGGCTGGGACGTGTCGTTGGCACTACCAGCTTAGCTGGATGTCGACTGGTTATTTACTAGTTATGAATATTGCTCTACAGCTTTGAACTTTTTCCTATATTCCAAAAAGTCTAGCTTTATCAATTTCAGAAGTTTTTGGTAGATCAATTTTTCCATTTTCACTTACAACTTATAAGTGATTTATACCCTTGCTAAGCTAACTCAGCGAAGACTCATGGATGCGGAAGTTCTGATCAAAAGTTTCAATGGCTAAACACTCAGTGGCGTATTTTGTTCGGTGACTCAGTGAATATGTGATTGAGTAACAAGTTGACTAGCAAAAATGTACATAACTCATACCTGGAGTGAAAAGAATGCGAGAGCTACCTTAAAACTCCATTCTTTCCATTAATATTAACTGTGCGTCGTGAATACGCCAATGGTGTCATTGGTTTTTATTTCATTCCAAATTTAGGAGAAACGCCGAAACGCTGTTGCACATCTTTAGATCATACTCAATGTATTTTCATTTCCAAAAAGTCAGTCATCTGTCAGTTTTATTGTTCATGATTTTCTTGGGTATTTTAGTCTTACCTGAAAATGAACCTAACATCTCCTGATTGCTTGTTTTGCCCGAGTATTAAGGCGACAATGGCGACCATTTAACAAAAAAATTGCATTTTCGACCCAAACAAATGACTTCAATTGTTTATAACGTTTTTTAAACAAAACCAATCGCTAAAATCGTGTGTACTTCACTAGATAATCATATCACGAAGCTACAGTTATAACGGCAAGTCAATCGGATGAAAACTGAAAGAGTTTCATTTCCGGTAAATTTCAAAAATACACTTTCGAGATAAACGCGTTTAAAGTTTCAACACCTTATAAAGTTCTGAATTTTCAAAATTTTACTTTATACAATTTTTTTACCTTTACTCTGCTATCCCAGCACCATACAGTTGGCTTTCCAAGACCTTGGATTTCTCCTCCTCGTCCTTTCTTGATGCGAAAAGGTCGCGTCTTGCCTCTTTTACAACGTCGTAAATTGAGCGCTCAGCAGCCTGTATTCGCTCGGCGCCACAGTGGTTCCAAACGCCGAAAAGCTGGCCAAAAATAGGGGAAATCTAGTTACTAAATGTAGGACTTTTTTGTGTCCCATATGTTAGGTTGGTACCTGTACTTTAAGAACGCAGCATCACCAATGCCAATAATACACACTTGTTAGCAGCGTGGCGTCGTGAAGTTAAGGTTAAAATTAATGAATATCATGTGTTTTTCGACTTTAACACTTAATTTCGACAAATTGGTATTAAATATTTATGGTGAAGTGAATTGTTTCGTAGAGAGGAGTTTCTAAGGTTAGTAAAATACGTATTGTTTAAAATTTTAAGTGCTTGAACATTGTTTATATGACATTGTTTTTAATTGACAAAATTTCGTCATTTTTATGTCACTATTATATTCCTATTACTCGGAAGTCCCACTAGATCCCGGGCTGAAATAAATTGCATATGGTAGGGACATTGTAGCACTAAATTATGACGCTAATTACTTTTGCCCGAATTTGCCCGAAATTGAGAAAATGTAATTTGAAAAATTGCTTAAAAAATGGCAAACAATATGTTTTCTACGTTACATGAAGTCCAATATCGACAAAAATAATTGTTTAAGTTTGTGAATGTTAAGTATACATAATACCAATGATTTTAAACATTATGAATAACAAATTTGTTATAAATAATAAATTATTATTTTTAAAAAACGTAATTAAACATTTTTTTGAGTTGATTGAATGTTTGTATATCAATGAAAACGATGTCTTTTATGTAATTTTTGCTTATATATTAATTGTTAATTTTAAAAAATTGTGTTTTTTCAGATAACCCAAAAAATGTCTTTTACAAAACAAAACATTTTCAATCTCATAAAAGATAATCTAAAAAAGGACAATAATGTTCTTTTAAATCTATTACAAGAACATTTGACTAATCAAAACGAACGGCCGTTTATATTTTCTAACGAATGTAAAGTGTCGTTGAGAAAATTATTTTATAAAATGAGAACAAAATGGGAAGCATGCAACAGGACACTGGACAGATCCGTGAAAGAGAATCAATCTTGGTTGGGCGAAGATTTCCAATTCACTGAGGCATCACCTGCTGAGCCCGCACCTGCTGCCCCCGCGCCTTCTGGGCCTGCGCCTGTACCGTCCTCTGACCCATCACAAGCCGCGTTTCCACCAACGAGTTCGCAAGTACGAGGGCGCCCTTCGTCATCGTTTGAAGAATCCAGCGACCAGACTAAGCGTAGACGAACACAACCGTTACGAGACCAGTTTACTCCGAATGAACTAGCGTATGCTACGCAAATGAGTCTCCGAGCTATCGGTCAAACAGATGCAGCCAAAATCCTCAAGGACATAGGTGAGCCGGCAACTGCTTCAAAGTACAGATTGTCTATTACAGAAGTACGCGAAACGCCTTACTCAAAAGAAGAAGCTTTATCAATTCTCATTGAAAACAAAATTTCCAAAGGTGTATACAATAATCTTAGGGCTTCAAGTATACGGAAAAATTGTAAATTGTATCCGTCTTATAAACAAATCCTTGCAGCAAAAAAAGAATGTTATCCTCCTACAACTGAATACACAATAACTGAAACTTACAGTGAGATGAAATTGCAAGCGTTATTAGAACTCACTGCAAAGCGAATATTAAGAGTTCAAAATGAAGTGATTCAAAACCTTGGTGCTGATGATGTGCGTCACATGCAATTAATTTGTAAATGGGGATGTGACGGAACTTCCGGTCAGAACACTTTTAAACAAAGATTTGATAATGACGATGAAGGTGTTATGACAGACTCAAATATTTTTTTCATTTCAGTTGTTCCGCTTCGCCTCATTTCCGTCAATGATTCAGTTGAAAAAGAAACAATTATTTGGAAAAATCCTCGTCCTTCTTCTCCACGATTTTGTCGACCAATTAAAGTTGCATTCATGCGCGAAACTGTTGAATCAACTAAAACTGAAGTTGCCAAAATAGAGGAGCAGGAGAAAAATCTAGTTTCTTATGAAACAATTGTTGACGGAAAAGAAATCAGTGTATCTTTTAAATTATCCTTAACTATGATTGATGGAAAAGTATGTAACTCACTGACAAACACAACATCATCCATGAGGTGCTATCTTTGCAATTGTACTTCCAAACAGTTTAACGATTTAGATCTCGTTTTGAGCAAGCCAATCAACGACAATCATTTGAAGTTTGGAATCTCTGTTTTGCATGCGAAAATTCGTTTTTTTGAATGTCTTCTGCACATTTCGTATAAATTAGACAACAAAAAATGGACAAAACGCGGTACTGAAGAACAAAAAGCAGCACTTAAAATTCGAAAAGAAAACATCCAGAAAGGGTTCCGTCAACAGTTAGGATTATTGATAGATCAACCAAAACAAGGATTCGGAAGTTCGAATGATGGAAACACAGCTCGTCATTTCTTTGAAAATGCAAAAGTCAGTGCTGCGATCACGGGTATTGACGAAAATTTGTTGAAAAGGTTTCACGTAATTTTGCAAGCACTGGGTTCTGGATTTAAAATTAACGTTCCAAAGTTTGAAGAGTATGCATTGGGAACAGCTCGATTGTTCGTAGAGTTATATCCCTGGTTTTACATGCCAACAACTGTGCACAAGTTGTTAATTCACGGTGCGAAAATAATTCAGTCATCGTTGCTGCCAATCGGACAAATGTCTGAAGAAGCTCAAGAGTCGTGCAACAAATTTATAAAGCAATACCACATGAATTTCGCTCGAAAAACCAGTCGCACCGAAAACATGCAAGATGTTTATTTACGACTTTTGGTTGCATCAGATCCATTGATATCAAGTGTCCGCAACCTACCAAGTAAGCCTCTAAGATCACTGGATCCTGAAGCGAGAGAACTGATTGTTTGTGAGCACATTGAGTCCCAACCCTCTAGTGGGGTAGCATGTGATAGTAGCTCTGATGAATCATTTCACTCTGATGATGATGAATACTGAAGATGAATTACTTATAAGAAGTTTGTAAACTGTGAATAAAAATATTTATCTTTGATTGACGTGTTGTTTCATTTTTTAAGACACACACAACTGATCCGCCAGCCATCTTGTTTTTGACTTGCATTGACATTTTTTTGAAAAATTAATGTCAAATTCTGATTCAGCGACCTCGAAAACCCCTTACTCAGCATTTTTTATCTTTTAAAATAAAAATCCTTTTGTTTTGGTCCGCCATCTTGTTTTTGAATTTATTTTGCATTTTCTTGTAAAACTGATGTCAAATTTCGATTCAGCAACCTCGAAAACCCCTTATAACAGCATTTTTTATTGTTTAAAATTAATATAAATTTTTTTTTGTTCCGCCATCTTGTTTTTGACTTTTTGACTCATTTTTTTGAAAAACTAACATCAGATTCGGATTCAGCGAGCTCAAAAACCTATATGTACGCCCCACCTTCCGTTTTTTCGATGATTCCGATTTTTGGCCAGCTTTTCGGCATTTGGAACCACTGTGCGGCGTCTGTTTCTAATCAGAAATTGTAAAAATTAGGTCCTGCAGTCAATCCTTATGAGTCGTAGATGGGGAGATGGCCCGACAGTCCATCATTAAATAAGATAACTGCGATATCCGTCGCGATATCGAGCACCGCCTTGCCGCTTGACACATGTTTCGGCGCGATGGACCACACGACTGCATTGAACGATTTACTATAGTACTTTAACCTCAAATGCAGCGTGTAGTCGATCGAGTAAACAGAAGCTCTCCTAGCGTCGTTTACGAAGGAACGTGCCCTATACAGTGTATATAAATTACTATATAGTATAAGGCGAGCAAATTTTACGTTTTTCGAGCATTGGAGTTGCTTCAGAAAATTGATTCTCAAAAATTTTCTGAAGTATATTAGTATTTGGACCCTTTTGATTTCAATTTTAGGGTTGTGTTAGCATACTTTCAGCCAATAAAAAAAATCGAAAAAAAAAATTCACATAGGTATAACCCCTTAATGATTACATTTACCACGCTTTTCCCACGTGAAAGACCATTCATTAGTTTGCACTGTTCCGAGACAAAAGGCGTGCTCTCTCCAGAAAATATGAGGGGAAAAATGTTGATATCTAAACACAAATGAAACAAAAAAGTCATTTCAGGGTGTCACATTTTGTACGAAAACTGGATTTTGGTTATTTTTTTTTAAATAAGAGCATCATAGATCGATTGATGATGCATCCCTGCTGAAAGAAAGATTTCCCTAATCCAAAGTCGCCTGGAGGTGATTAAAGGGTTCTTGTTCGGAGTAATGTGACAAACAGTTCTAGGCTAGTTTGTTGATGTGATAGGAGAGGTGTTTAGTCGGCAATACGGTTGCCATCGGAGTTCCGACACCCAGCAGGTAAATAGGCTAAAATAGGAGGTTTCGCCTCCCAACCACAAACAAATTATCATAATTGTTATTTATTTTTTATTCGTTTTTGGGGTTTTTTCGTTTGAGAAGTACTTTATTCTTATTAGTTACGTGTTTTTCCCCGTTCCAATGGGTCTTTATCGCTGGCACTTTTGACCCGCCTCTCTTGTATGCCCATTAACGGTACATTTGCCGCACAAGTCACCTCTTTTCATAATGAGCCTCATTGACATTCTCCAGGTTTCAACATGTGGGCTATGCGGTGTTGTGTCCTTTGAATGTTTTATGCTCGAAAGTAATGCAACGCTCCGTCTGACGTGAAAATGTAACCAGGACGCTCCAACACATCGAACCTAAATAGCTTCAAAATTATGGTTTGGCAATCGAACATTATCGGTTTTGTCGAAGTCAAAGGTTAATCCCGAGGCTGTCAACAATTTGGTTCAATGTTTGCTACGTCGACGACAACACCAATCGATGGTTTATGGTTGAAGGTGTTGTGACCAGGAACAACTGTTGATCACCTGTTGCACTTCTGCAAGATTTGCAGCTCCCACCGTGCACATGACATCATGCAAATGTTGTATTACAAATGGACGATGTTATCCTGTATACAGCGAGCATTATCTATCTTACGTTCCTACGCTCGAAATACCAACGGTCGGTAAATACAAATTATGGGATCCTATTTTTTTCCCCAGGATTCATTCGTACACGGAGAGTAAGATTTATTTCTCTTGGCATTGTGGGTAGGGAGCAGCAGCAGTCGTAGTTGGTAGCTGCAGAGTGAAACTAACCAGCAAGCGAGAGGTTTTTCCGGTTGTGGAATAGTCCTTCTCCACGTCCTCGACAAGTTGATGTAATTCATAGCAAAACCACGATAGGACTATAAATTTTCGAATGTAGGTTTGGTGAGTGTGGGACGTCCACGAAAGTGGTTAAAGTGATGACATTGTTTTGAATAAAACTAGGAAGAGCAAATCACTCGACATGTTAAGTGAATATTGAGGGATAGTTTTGGGAAATAGGATTTTGATTGAATGTAACAGCCATTTGTACTGAAACTCCAATATTCGATGTGAAACTCAGAATTAATTTATTATATCCGCAGTTAGTGCATTCAGTTGAAATGCGAAGGCAATAACAACATTTTTTTGGGTCTTTTTATGTAGACATCCTACGGGGAAAATCATGCACGACAGGAATCAGTCTAGACAATTTTTATTTATCGATTCAAAGTCTTTCAGTTTTCTTTTTCAGTTTAAGCATCTCAACAACTCAATAAATGCTTTAAGGGTCAGGCACAGTATCCTTTCTAAAGACTTGCACTGAATTTTTTAATGTCTGCATTATTCCTGTGAATGCAAACGAGGTAGACCGAGTCGTTGTTCGATAAATTGCGTGGCATAGCTTACGAAAAATCTGGTCAAGTGGTCTGGAAATTCAAAGAACTGACATAATAAGGACCAAGCGAAACTAGCAGTCATTGTTACCATATTGGTGTCAGACAACGATTTCCTTTAATTGGTTATTGATTACTTACTCTCTGCAGCTCATCTCCTTCCAATCATTCACATCAATATCCTGTGTCATAATTTAAGTTGACCATCGCCGACCATCAAAGTTCAGAGTAAACACTTAACAGATGACATAGCTGTCATTTAATATCTTCACAACTTCATCATCCAAGAGGATAAAAGTGCTTAATTTTGCTCTTTCTCAGCATTCTTCTTATTCATCTTAGATGATACGATGTCCTTGAGCGATGGTAATGGTCTGGCTCGTGTTTTCATTTCAACGTATTGCTTAGATCTTGGATTTCATGA
The DNA here is from genome assembly GCA_954870665.1 of Stratiomys singularior. NCBI lineage: Eukaryota > Metazoa > Arthropoda > Insecta > Diptera > Stratiomyidae > Stratiomys > Stratiomys singularior. The sequence continues at coordinate 17,390,820 of OX940879.1, forward strand.
TAAACATTTTAACCGTCAGCTATGTCCTTGTTCCGTCATTTAAATTTTTCATTTTTTTTCCGCTTCCCAATCAGTTTTCATTGCGGTGAAGCATGCTGGGATCATGATTATGGATGAACAAATAATGGAAGTGCATTGGTTTTTTATGGTAATTGGAAATGATTCAATTGCTGTTCGTGAATTATGCAACAGCCAAAAGGATTTGAAAATAGATTTTAAGTGTCAACGCAGCAGAAAATTGCAGCGATTTTGGTTTTGTTTGATTTGAAATCGGTCAAAGTTTCATTTAGGCAATTGATATAAATTTAATACTAGAAAATTGTACAAATATTATTAGTGATATTACAAGAGCATATATCCTGATAATTTAATTTATTATTTTTTGAAATTTATGAGCTTGTTTTTCTGACTAAATGGAGGTGTTTACCGCAAATTGTTCGGGTGTATATTTGTTTTACTTGAAATGAACGAATCTTTTGTTTTATGATACTCTTCGACAGACTCTCTAGAAGCTCCTTGGGGATCCTTTTTCTGGTCGTCAGAATCAGTCAGAGGTCGTCAGAATCAGCGCAGTAGAAGCAAGTGAAGTCCCGAAACCAAGCTGAGGTGGAGATTCGTGTTGGAGGAAGCAGGGGGGTCAGAATCTACGCATGTAATCGCATCATGTAAGTAAGGTACCGAAATCAAGCAGAAGTGGTCAGAAACAGGGCAGCACAATTCATGTAAATTAAATACTTTATATTTACTTACTTATCTATTTGATTGTTTCTATTTGTTTGTTTCTTTCGTCTAATATGAAAGAGTATGCTCTTTCCGTGCGTGTGTGTAAATGTGTGTGACGTGCAAGGATCAGCGCTTTCGTAAAGTCCTAAAATCCCCACGTCCGCGCGGTGAGCTTGTTGGTTAAAAGTAACTTCCTTCGGCAGCCATTATACGGCCGTTGTATTTTAAAATAACTGTGTTTAACCTTGTTCCTTTTTTTCTCTGCAGGTGCAACCTATCGGTTGCCCCGACAATTATGTCTTTATCATTATATTATATTATTATTTTGTTTTGAAAATACATCACAATACTGAGGATCCGTTGAAGTGTCATCGATATGTTATCTTCGGAAGTCACCGGATTACCGAATAACCAGCTAAACATTAATGATCTTTTTGGTGAAGACAGTATCTATAATTAAACTCCGCTAGAACACAACACAATCGTTCGAGCATCGAAATATTCTGCGTCAACACTTACCATATATGGTCTGTGTTATCCTGTTTAAAACATTGATTTAGTGCTTCAAAAAAATGGAAGGAAATTTTATAGTTCTCTGAGTAGTCTTAAAGGGAATCAATATTGCATTAGAATGTCATCATTCATTGATGATTTATCTTAGCAGTACTGAGCGACAACCTTCAAAGGTTCACTATGCCCCTTTCAGGTGCATCTGCGGAGCCTACAACTGATTTATCTTTCTACAAAAGTTATTGAATTGCTTTGTATTCAGACTTCTCTATCCTTTTTCGATAGGAAAGTAGCTTCCTAAATTGTTTCTTGGCGATACTTTGTGATTCCAGGATGCTCAAGGCTTTTTAACCATCTGATAGGATTGCTACAATGCTATCTTTGTATTCTCTGTTTTGTCAGTTTTTCTGTCAATTTTTGGCTGAGAATGATAGTTTAAGTCGCAACTAGAGAGTTACATGGAATCGGTAAGGATACCATTCTCGGATACTCCCATTCCTGTTCTCGCAAATGTTTTGAAACTATTCACATACCATTTTATCGGTATTATTTATTACTCATTACTATTCAAAATTTGTTGTTAGAACTGAAAACAGCTGTAATACCTTTCAACGGTGTAAAAATAAATAGGGCAATGTTGGGCTACCTTAACTTGCCCTTTGTGCCCACTTCAGAGATAATCTTCTCTTGCTTGGTGTAAGTTTCTTGATATTACAGATGTCGACAATATTCCTACCAGTATATGGCCTGGCGACAGGATTCAAATTGTTGAAGGCTGCTGTTGAACATCTCGAAAGAGGTTACGTTCATCAGATGAAAGAAAGATCCGTCATGCGTGTTTGTTTCTTATCTTCCCTAGTCATTGCTCTGTAAGTGATGATTGGTCTCACCATCATGGTAGATATTCACCGTAGCATTTCGGGTTCACTCCAGGGCTTGATCGCTATATTTCTACGCACTATCAGAATACTAGTGACCTTTGGAAACATTCCCTTAATGGCCCGCTTCACTTCACCCTGCTAACCGTCAATACTCGGATAAACTTTATGTTCTCCGATATTAACTTCATTTTTAAAGCCAATCTCCGTCCTTTTTATATGTTTGGTGCAAAATCGATCCTGGTTTCAGTTTCTTGTGAAAGACGTCAGGATTCTTTAATGAAGATTGAACTTGAAACATCATTGTTCAAGTTGTTCCCAATTCGAAGTTCCAGAGTTGTTCCCAATTCGAAGTATCTTCAGCATTATATTGTGACTTCGTCTGCCGAAAGAGTCCATAGGAGTGGTTAAAGAACACTTTTTTGTGGACATCTACGAACTGCACGTACGTTGATGGTGCTTGCTGCGGCTTTTCACTCTTCGTTTCGTACTGAAAGGTTTTGAAATAACTAGTGGATGAGGATGGATTTATTTCCCTTTTCGCCGGTGTTTACCTCCCTGCATCTTGGCTGGTTTTGTCAAACAGATCAACAATACTAAACAGGTTGACAATACCTGTTTGGAAGTAATGAAAAATAGGATAGATTATTCTGTGGAGTTGATTTACTGGCTTTTTGTATAATTGACGTTGCCCAAATGCCATTATTTTTCAGATTTTTGCCTGATCTTGGTACAAAGTACATAATAAAGATATTATAAATAGATTTAATACTTGTATGCAAAGTTTTTATTTGATGAAACTCCCAAAGGAATTTCTCACGGCAAGTGACCTTTACTTTCCTCAAAAATTCTGAAAAAAAAAATTTTGACCTGATGTCAAAATTTGGGCCCAATGACATTTAATATTAGAGATGGAAAAAGGAGTGTTTCATGGAGGTGATTATCTAGATTTTTGCATTGTATATTGTACATCGGGTGGAATTGAGTATTGCAGGGACTTGCATTGTGGGCAGGCTTTTCAACATCTAGGAATTACTTGTCAACATTTTCAAAAAGAGACTGGAAGTTCGGTTTCCGATCTTATAATTTATTCGATGGATTTGATATAATAAACCCAAATCCATCAAACAAACAAACAACACAGCAGTTGCTATGCTACAAGACAACCAAAAATGTATACATTTTTAAATATCCTTTAAATTAATTTCACGAGTTTCAGTGTTTTACTTCTCTTTTAGCGTAAACTCTGAGTCATGTAAAAGTCTTTTCAGAAGCGCCGGCTAGCTTTTGCAGTCAACACTCATAGCAATAAAATTCTTAAAGAGCTCTCAACCAAGCACTCAATACATCCTGTAAAAGTACGCAGGCTTTAAGATGTACAGCCATACTCCTTCAAATTCATATAAAACTCGGTAATAAGGGTTAATTCATACTCATTATGCAGAGTGGAATCTCATACTTTATAGTGTCTTATTACTTTCACGGGCCTGCAATTTCAACTTACTTTTCTTACCTTTCGTACCTTTCTCACCTTACACGCAGGACGAAAAGTATAGTGAGTCGGACCAATTCAATAAACACTCCTTAGACGGTGTTTATGTGCTCACGTGGGTTGTTTTTTAAGGTATTTGTGCAAATGAAATCAGTAATCCTCTTTACTCCTACACCTGCGACATAAACCGTAAAATAAAAAGTACCGTGCAAGTGAGCAAATATCCTTTTATTGATTTCCGTAACGTATTGTATTAGTCCCTGAACATTGCACACCGACTGCTTCGGAAACGTGTTAAGTCTAGTCACCGTCACAACATCAATTCATTTTAACACGTCTTCACATTATTGCTGCGAAAAAGCAAAAAAAAAGCAAGAAAAGGGAATTCAAAGCAGGATAACTTATCATTTCCGTAGATTTATAAAATCTTGAAATATATGAATGTCAGTTATTTAGCATCAATCCTACCAGACATATGACTAACGATAAATCCTTCCATGAAATCGATATTTTATTTTTTTGTGTGTTTATTTTCATTTTTTTCGCAGGGATAAAAGGGCGCTGTTCATTTCCTTTCCACCCCTAGCGTTGAAGGTGGGGCTATGAAAAGTGAAAGGAGATGGAATTTCAATTGATTGACAGATTTTTGCCAATGACGAAAAAATTGAGGAAAAAATCCCTTTGATAATATCTACATAATTTTTCAATATCCGCTTTTTTGGAATTTTAGAGTTATTGACAAAATAGAAAAGAGCATATCACATTGACCGTGTAGGAAGGAAAACTCTTTACGGTGTTGCGTGAGTGTTGGTGAAGATTTAGTCGTATCACTGCCTGTTAGTTTTATAGGACAAATTTACTTTAAATTTTACTTTGTGAGTTAAATTTTTTATATATTTTCTGATTGTGCTTGCAAAACTCTCAAAGAAGTATTTGCTCGCTGTATCCTTTTTGATGAAAATTCATATGTATCCTTCGGATCTCAGCGGTGACGTGGGAGGAAACGTTCAAAATGAACCTAACGCCAAGCCATGCAGACTGTAGTAAGGATAATGCTGTACAATTAATGAGAGCATAATTTGAATATGATTACTCTTATTTGCCGATGCCATTAAAACTGTAGGTGTCAGCGAACGTTTCTGTATTTCATTACAAACGTTTTCATCAATCAAGATCTTTGCGCTTTTTTGAGAAGGCTCGACGACATATTACTCCTTTGACATATTTAATTGGAGAATGTTATCATTATGAGTAGGTGGAAAACTTATTTATTTTATATTGACTGGATTTCTTAGGACCCTAAAACATTCAAAAAATATCATCTAGCACATTGGATTTTTTCGGCTTCCTGTTAAATATTATTCGATTTTTATGAAATGTAAACCACGACGTCATCGCATGGAAAGCTCGTGATAATTTTATTGGGATGATTTCTTTGGTACCTTGTAAAGGATCAAGTAAAAGTTCATTTCAGTGTGCAGTCAAATGTGTGCAAGCCCTTGAAAATCGAGAAAGAATTCCTCTATTTCTCCTTGTCTTAACGATGCCTGTCAAAACATTCCAAAAGGCACAGCATACACAAAAATGAGAACATTGAACAGTTTGAAGGAAAAGAAGACAAGGAACAAACTGACTGCTACAGCAATTTTCCACTGAAGTATTCCAAACATGTTCAACAAATTACCTGACTATGCTCAAAAGTGCACATCCGAGCCGGCTCAATGAGAATCCTCCAGAATATTCTACAGGAGCGAACGTCGGAATACCCCTCAGTAAAGCATGCTGTTGGACTGGTGATCTTCAGAATAATCTGCACAGGATCTATTTCCATATTAACCGCCGGGACGCCAGAGGAGCGTAAATCCTAACTTGTGTTGACTACATCACAAATTTTTCAAAATTATTGTAAAAATAAGAAATTGTATCAAATCAAAAAGTTAAAATGTTGAAACTTTTCTTATTTGTTGGGGGATACTGCGTTTCATTATTTCATGGTTTCAGGGTTTTTGGTTCGAAGTTGAAAAATATTTCCACCGTCTAGGTAATTCCCAGTGCCACCACTGACCTATCACCTACCTGCTTTACCAGTTCAGTTAGCCTAGTTTGGTATTTTTTGTTTGCATATATGTTGTTTCATCTAGTCCCAGCGAATGGTTAAAGAGGTCCGACTTGCAGCAGGAACGGAACGATTGGACAGAAAATATAGAGAATGCTGTTTTTGATAAAAGAACATCCACATTGACCTCACAACACAGGTTCTGTAGAGAAATATGAATAGGAAAAATTTGTAATCACAATTGCCACAAAAAAATATAACAAAAACATTCGAGTTGAATGAAGTATAAAATGTGGAAGACCATGCGCGACCATGCGCAACTCGGACTAAATATGCTTATGCGACGAGTAAGGCTCTGGATGACCGCTCGCGGTTCCACGCTGGTACTGGAAAAAACTCAAGTGTTCATCTTGACAAAGAAGAAACTCCCCGAAGTAAGGCTGCTAACTTGGGGAAACGCTGGTCGAATCGGAATCATTAGTGCAATATTTGGGCCTTCTGATGAACTCGAAGATGAGATTTTCTCAAAAAATCAAGGCAAAAGCCACCAAGGCTGCGATACGTGTAACGGATGTCATGCAAATATCGAAAAGTTTCCGGGACTCTAGTAATTGCAGGGTTGATACACATCACTCTCTTTGCGAGAGAACCCTAACATGTTTACCTGCGCAGAAGCGAAGACAAATGAGACGGGACGAGACACAACGCCCCCGCAGTGATTGAAAGCAGTCCCGCACAAGACTCACACAAGAGAAGATGGACTGCACGCTTGCTTCCTGACCTGACCCGAGGCCATAGCTTAATGTAGTGCATGATTAGATAGATTTCTACTTGACCCATCTTTTAAGCAGGTATGGATTTTTCGGACTTACCTGCACAAGATTGACCGGTCACGGTCTACTAACTGCTTGTTTTGTGGAGTAGACGTGGATGACGCAGTAGTTTGGGAACTGCGTTGGCCTAGCCGCATGTAAAGTGTCAAACGGTTACAGGCTTGGCTCTCAGGTTGACAGGGAAGGTGTTTAGTCTAGAAGCATTGCGCGTTTGACAGTCCCATACTCAGCCTTCACCCTAGGTCACAAAAAAAGTATCAACCCTGCCGTAAGACAATAACCAATTTGGACTCCTGTAATGAATGAAACACATGATACTTAAACAGGCCTTCGTTTATAACGGAATGGCCTAGGAACACATTTTACTTAAATTGAGAAAAATTGACACATAAAATTCCTGGAAGAATAAGTATATTCTGCAATGAACGGTGGGCGAGATTTTTTCAAAGCCAGCCTGGATCAAATCTTCCACCCGAAGAAGCAAACCCAGTTCATGGTGCTAATAGTGTCGTGGTTTGGTAGGGTGAAGCTGTGATCCAAGGATAGCTTTTTATCAATAAGCAGGACCCAACCTAACCAGAAATCACTTCAACATAAGATAGCAGATTTGCCGAAATAAATTTGAACATCATCAAAAAAATCAACGAACTGATTATTGTAACGAAGATTTATTGAACACTCACTAAATAAAATGAAACAGTGTGCTTTTATGACATCTTTTCAAATACAATGTTCAGCTCCGTACCGGCAAAGCCTATTTAAAAAAGTTTTCAACTTTTCCTTTAAATTTAAGCCAAGCGTTCTTGCATAATATTATATTGTATTCTCACATTCTTGATATCGTGCCAAAGTTTAAAAAAAAACTGCTTTTATTTTCGTCTGTCAATGGCGTCAGTAGTTTTGTTGTGTACTGGTTTCGTCGATGTTTCATTGCAGAAACTGCATTGCAACGAAACAATTGCAGCAGTGTCTTTATATAAAAACTAGAGATCAAATGGGTACAAGACGGCGATGTGTTTAACGTGAGTGTCTGCCATATTTAAACATAATTATAGGACTTCCAACACAGGGATGATCCATGTGTCAACCACCACGTTCTTGAAATGAAAGACTGTTCCCGTAATGAGTCCCAAATTATTTTTAAGGTTTCAGGAAATCAAATGCACCCAGTGTCCATGATCATATGTTTTAAGGCATTAAAGTCACAGCCACTTTTCAGCCAAAATTGACTCCTCACCGAGCGTAAAGATGATAGTAATTGGTCATGAGCGTTCACCCAGCCCTTGATTCACATAAACCTCTAAGCAGTTTGTGGGTTCCTTCAGACCAACTCTCAGTTGTTGTCCCTGATAAACGGACAATAGCTCTCCCTCTATTCTTTGGCTTTGTAAGAATAGGACTTATCAGAATACTAGCAAGACTAAGCCAAAGTCTTCGATTTTCATCCTTTTTGCGTTGGTTCTTCATGACAGCCAAGTGGAAACTATTCGGTAAATTCAGATGGCTTTTAATGGTGATGCTGCCACACCGGCAACCTACAGGACCAAAGAACGCAGGAAAAAGCAGCAGCGTCAAAATTATGTTGCTCGCTTTAGATGACTCCCGTTGTTTGGTATGCCATTAGAACATGCCATGTGTGTCGGGAAAGCAGACATATTTGTGTTGTTTTCTGTCCAACTAGAACTGTTAGGTAACCATCAGGAAAGGAACCATGGTCAAGCGTAATTCAGATCACATGCTCGTGTACCTCAGGGTTACCAATGAAGTTGGTCTTATCTCTGTAAAAAACTATTACGTCATGAAACTTGCAACACGAAAATATCACAAACTCAAAAAAAAAACGTCAAAAGAAATGATGTTTGAAACTCATTGGTGACAGATGTCAGATCACATCTGGAGAGGCTGATATTATATAAGGGTATGCTGATCGCCTATATATAATTTACACTTTCCGGGAGATTATTAAGGCCAAGCGTTATGACACGATAACATTCTCCATTTAACCTCGGTCTTGCATTAAAATGGCTTTATTAAGCCAGGCCGTCCGAGCTTTATAGTGAACATTCATGCCCCAGCAACGAGTAGAGTAGTTCCTCTCTCTAATCGATTTCCAAGGCCTGATACTCTCTCAAAATGTGTTTCATAAAACCTTATTTGCTTCTTAATTGTTGTAACGACGACCGAAGAACATGGAGCTCTCCTTGATTTCTCCAGAACTACAGGATGAATCATCTGTGTAATATGAAAAATATAAAGGGATCTCAATTGCTACCTTGGTCAATGCTGACCAATTTTTAAAAGAAAAAATGATAATACCGGTAGCAACTCTGCGCGTCATATAATAAATAATGTCCTACTCTTTTTTCTTCTGTGTCTACTAGTTGGCTCGCTATCTCTGAAAGTAACGCGTTTTTAATTTAGGGACTTTTATCGTTGAGAGCGGTTGGCATAGTCACTTAGACCCACGACATGACTCACTGTGACTGTAGTTCAAATAACGCAGTTTAAAGGCTACTCACACTCAAAGCACAAACACCCGCTTTATGGCGACAAACAAAGAGTAAACTCCTAGGCTCGCCACGGTCTTAAGAGGAAGGAGACAACTTTCACCAAATGTCACATGTGCTAGACTTGCTAGACATGCTATAATTACCTGCTAACATAAGTCAATTAATTGGTTAAGAAGCCAGTTATCCAGTTTATATCAAGTGATACTTTCAATTCCATCACTTCAATTTCATGCATTCAATGTGTCCTGTTGCATGTCCGTAGACCAATCAATTGATCCACTCGTAACAAAACTATCCTAATCATTTTTCCAGGCCTGGAATTCGCATGATGAAGGCAGGCAGAGCTAACTACAATCTTGATGTCAAGAGGACATTCTCTTCCGGTTTCCTTAAATCAACTTGTTCTGTGAAATTTTGTTGCCATCCTAAGCAGGTAGTTACCATCTACGAAGGGATGGTCACATCCTTCAACGAGCGTCAGTAACACATATCGTAAATTTATACGCACTCAGTACAGAAAAATGACTGTGCGACAATGTTAGCCTTGTTTGAATACTCTACAAAAATTTGAATATTCTCTGACTTCAATCGCACCTAATTAGTGTAATAATAAAATAATTGATTTGATATTACCATGCATGGTTCCGAAACCTTGTGAGAACATCCTTGAATGCTTGGACCTATCGATGAGCTTCTGATGATTTATGTTTTCAAAACAGCAATTCTTTCTAACTCTCGATGCAGACCATATTACTCATTGCGGTTGATCAAAAAAGTATCGGGTTCTGAAGAAAAATTTCGTAGTTCGCAGGACATTCTTTTTCTAAATTCACTGACGAAAATGCACAAACAAGAATGAAACTGCTATCTTCTTCAACATTACACGCCCACTTCTCCATGGAATGTCCTTTTCCTCGAACTTTCGCAACACAGTTTCTCATAATACTTTTCCTAGCTCCAGGGTACCCTCGGAAACTTTAACGACTGTCAAATATTCATTTTTGTATAGAGAGCCAGGAAAAAAAATCCCTTTTCAGCCACAACGTCAATTTTAGAGCTTAGCTTTTCGCATAAATGAAAAATCATTTCGTTTTCATTGCATCCACAATATTCCCTCGCGCCATGCTTTGCTCCGCTCCATGGAGTCGAGTCCTTTAAATCTGTGCACTGGGCGATTTTTTTTTCGTCTATCGTGACTAGCGCTGCGAGGGTTATTTAATAGCCGTTGGCTGGTGGAATGGTCACGATAAATGTGAGCTGAAAAGGCTACGTAGCGACGCAAAAATTCAGCTGGGATCTAATAGGGCGTCAATAGATACACAAATTTAATTTGCCCCAGTTGCCTAACAGGAACCTATTAGCCCATCGATATCAGGAGTGAATGTAATAGGATGGACTTTAGGGGCGGTTGGGTTCATTGATGACGATGGTGGTGCTAGTGCGAACGATGACGATGGACGGTCTAATTGGTCCAAGAGGTGCTTGCGATGGCAGAAATTTAATTCTTCAATCAATTACCAATTACCCAGGAGCGTTTAATGTAAATTTCAAGGGAATTCGTATAGTTGTTTTTGTCATTCAGAGTCGAAGGGACTCTTGCGTTGGTGTTGGCATTGCGTTGATTAATTTGAAGTTTTCGCGTAGCAAATCAGGATCATAACAACAAAAATAGTTGAGCGTTCCGATGAAATCGTCTAAAAGCCTGCATTTGGCTTAGGTTCGATGGTAGTTGAGGATTTATTGGGGATGCAATTTGAAACTTCACAATATTTGGGTGATGACAACACTTCTGGCAACAACGAACCTCATATATTTATCCATCCCCTCAAGGAAGACGAGCATTTCAGCCGACTTGTGACGGTTGTTGTTGCTCTTCTTGGAGTCCTGGCCAATCTGTCGATAGTCATTGGCCCCGAGGGTGAAATCTTTCAGATGTAGTGTGCACGCAAATTGGAGCAACAGTCGTAAAAACGGAAATAATTTCCATGCTTCGTTCAACTGAGTATTTTCTGATAATTTGATTTACACTTGGAAATCTTTCGCAGTCAACGTCAACTAGTCCATTCGCACGGTAGTTTTTTGTATTCACTGACAAACCAAAGGACGACAGATTGCATGTAATTTAAAATTCAATTGATTTTCATCGGACATGAGATAACATCCTTACATTCTCTTTTCACGACGTGCCTAAGCGTAGCAGACTCATATTTCAACTTTGATTACCAGGTTGGAAATAAGGTGATTAAGGAGTTTTGATACTACAAACTCAAAACATTTCGTTATTTTTACTGCTGCTAATGACATTTCACTGGTAATTGGAAAAGTAAAGTCAAAGTGCTACAACGAACTCATGTGAGTAGTATAAAAGGTGATTTTTATTGGAAAGAAATTTAAAATGCTTTGAAGGTTGCATTTAATGCCCACTTTAAAAGGTGATTTTCAAGAAAAATAAATTCGAATTTTATATTGGCACGCCAACGCCCCTTTCAGGACAACAACTGGTCTAATTAAACCTTTACGATAATAAAAAGTATGATGCAGCAACCTAGATAAATTACCCCTGATCAATAAAAACTGAACGGATCATCAGAAAGGTTTAGCCCTTATGTCAATAAACTGCCGCATATACTCAAAGCAATAAGAGAGGGACAACATTGATTTCCTCATTCAAAATACTTTAATCCTGAATTGAAAACTTGCCTGAGACTTAGTATGCTCACCTGAATAGATAACTCCGAAGAAGTTAGGACCTGTGCCATCTTTTCATGGCAACGTCTTGAGCCTCATTCCTTTTCAACATTCACACAAGTATATTCCCGAACCTTCTAAAGGATACTTTCATTGACCGACTTCAAAGAGAAAGAACTTTCACTGACTTGAAAAGGAAAGATATTGATAAATGAAGGAATCAAAGTCAGCGAGTTCAACGATACTTGTTGAAACATTCACCTATTATTAAATTATCATCTGTAAATAAAATAAGTATCGATTGTATTCAAATCCGATAACAACAAATCTCACATTACAATTATGATCGATGCAAGTTAAAGATCCCCTAAATAGACACAATTTTGAGCTCTATACATTCTACCAACAACTTTTCTATCTGGATATATTACATATGACAAACTCCCAAAAATATTTTTCCGGTTGAAGGATATCTGCGTATATCCAACACTACATGCAATGATAGTATCATTCAATGCAACTTACATCAAGCGTCAGTAACGGCCAAAGAACTGCCAAAAAGTAGAGCATCAATACAACGATATGTAATTGTGCCTGGAAGAAGGATCTCATATCTAATAATAATCGCTGCTATTATAAGCAATCTTCAATGTTAATCCAAAGTTGCTGTAGAAATACACCAAGTTGATCAAACAACATCTCGCAAAAACTCATCTTTAGATTTTAAGCCACTGCAGCTGCTCAACCACCTCGGAAGGAGCTCTACAATACATTTTCAATAACAAATATGAAACCATGCTATAAAAAATCAATATAATCCATCTTTTCAAAGTACACAGCTGTACCTACTTAAACCAACTGTTGAGCACTAGTAACTTAAACGAATTGTACAATAGCAGTATTCAGAAAGAAAAAAGGACAATACACACGCAGTAAAATATACAAACGCATTAAAATACAAGCGCAGCATAGTAAGAATGCACTAGATCACAAACGCAATACAAAAAATACGCAGCACACTACGTTCAGAGTGAAAAAAAGACCCATTACAACATGCATGCAGTACAATCATAAGTATCGTGATATGAACTCAGGGCAATGCATAAGCAATTGAATACATAAGCAGTACCATACCACCTATGCAGTACATTGCATTTGCAGTACAAAACTTACGCGATGGAATTTATACATATAGTACAAAACATTTGCTGTACAAAACTTATAAAGACACATGGGTGTATCCCGTCCACGTAGTACATCCCTTAACCATTATAATACCTATAAACCACCTCACTAACGCCACAAAAATATATGCTGTTGAATACGATCGCAGTGCAATACACGGGCAGTATATCGCATACACAGCATATAACGTACGCAGTGCAAGCATGCATAATGCTAACATACCCAACGCAATTTATACAGTACAGTACAAAACATATTCAGTACAATCACAATGACTCTATAGCTGACGGAGTCCATGAATCCCGAATTGGATCCTCTAGTAGAGATGTGATTCCGAATATAAAGTTGAAAAAAAAAAAAATGAAATTATAAATGGAATAAAACGCGTGTATTGCTATTTTGTTCTCCTGTCAACTTTTTTATTATAATTAATTATTGCTTTATTTTTATTTACATCTTGCAAGAATTAGTAGGAGAGAAATTCGAATTTTAGATTCGCCACATTCACCATAAGTCCAATACATGCGTAGCACAACCGATACGCAGTACAATTCTTTCGCAGTACAAGAAAAAGCAGTACAATTCATTCGCAGTACAACATGTTGTGCTGGCTGTGTGTATACTTCGAGCTGTTGTTCTAGGTGTGTATTGTACTGCGTACGAAACATACTGCATATTTACTGCACCTGTATTGTGTGCACGTATGTGCATGTGTGCATGTAGTATTGGATTGCGTGCATATTGTGAATATTGCTGCTGATTTTAATGTGTAAGTGTTCTACTGCGTACGTTTTGTAATGTGTATGTATTGTACTGCTGTTGAACTGCACTACGTATACATTGTACTGCATTTATACTGTTCTATTCTTCTAATGTCCTACACTTCGAATGTACTGCGTATGTATCTGCTATTGTACAGTTTGTTATCTATGTAATTGGTTTATTGAGAGTGATATTTTGGATTAATTCTGAGAGATTTCGGAGTTTAATTTTGGAGATTTAGCAATTTTGTATTAACCAGTCCAGTTGGATGTGGCTGCGTCTGGTATTTGAGCGCACAATGAGACGTTATTTTGAGGAAAATTTATGATTGAGGCTTTTCGTTTGTGGCACTTCTTATGATTTGGATCAATAGCTGGAGTCATTTGATTTTGACTTCCGATTTTCGTTAAAATTCAATAAAAAATGAAATCTGCACAATTTTTCTGTTTATGCTTTTACATGGTATCGTTGTTGGAATTATTGAATAAATAGAAATTCTCTTGTCTTTTTCAAATTCGCAGCAGATCTAAATAATCAGTTGGTAGAAAGGTTTTCTTCCTTCATATTTTTCATGCTGGTTATATCCAGTAAGAAACCCCACCATCTCTGAAAACAGAGTGTTTTGGAGTTTAATTGGTTTAAATTTTTGTCCAAATTTTGGCATTTTCCATGTGTGTTTTTACCCTGTGATTTATGTTACTATAAATACCGCCAACAATAATCCTGGATCATTTTAGCTGATAGTGGTTTAATGAAACTTTGACTTATCTATTATTTACTTTCTTTTCCTCCGGCTGATGCAGCTCATGCTAACTCATCAACATTTCTATTTTCATGTACAAGACAACGTAAAGGGACGCATATTTATCTTACATTTACAAGGGTAGTTGCCCCTTTGCGGTCCTTCCTACAATCTTGCACTAGTTGTGAAACTAAGTGTTTACACCTGGGCGCCTGCAGTGTCGACTTTGTGTCTGGGAGTATTAACACTCCTTCATTAAGGATTTTTTCCCGCTCCTATGACCGGAAAAATGTTGTAGGACTCTTGATTTTGTGACCAACGCTAAGTGGCTAGTATATACGAAATAGATTCTGGCACCGCATCCCCGGTTTTTCAAACCGACGATGTGAGCTGGTTGGTGACTTGGAAGTGCTTCTGTGGCAAGTACGTTCATCTAGTGTGGGTTCGCTGTGCCCACTATTCATCAAATTTTGTTGAATTCTTTTATGCTTAACACGAAAATTCTCTTGTTTGTTACAAAAAGCAAAGGTTTTGATGCGGTCCAATAATCTCCTTTTAATTAATTTTTTTTTTTTGAATTTAACTCTAATTTTTTCCAATTTTTCACAGATTGACAGCGAACCGAAAATATCTAAACTCTTGTTTTGGCCCGTCCCAAGCTACTCGTATAAAGAAAAATGGCAAATGGAAAAACACAGGAAAATCAGAAAGTATCAAATAAGTATCCTGAATTCTCAAAACAGAACCCTTATAAGAATTTGGGCTAAGAATGCTTTGCCCAAAAACAATCTCGAATTTGAATCTATGATCAAATGCATACACATATTGCCAACAGTGCAAATCCACGGGTTACACCCTTTACGTCTCTATCTAGAAAATTTATAAACATTGATAAAAAAATCAAATAACATGGCAATATTTTTAAGCAAAAGCCACAAAATAACTGCATAAACCGCAAAAATCACCAACTATCAATTCACGAGTAAGAATGTGCCAAATCTAAATTTGCCAAAATGCTCACTCATTTTTGTAGGGCCAAAGACAATACTCAACGAAATTTGTAAAGAAATAGTTTTTTTACAGTACATTAATTATACGGTACAATACATATGCAGTACAAAACAAACATAGTACAGCAAATACACAATACAATATATACGCAGTACAATTCATATACAGTGCTGTGCGCAGTACAGTATTGTATAGTACAACCTGTACAGTGCAATACATACGCTATGCATATACAAACACACAGTATACAGTACTACGTAATTTACTGAAAACATTTTGTACTGCGAATGAATTGTACTGCAAATAAATTGTACTGCGTATTTATTTTGATGTATTTATTGTATTGTGCTTATTTATTGTACCGATTATGATTGAACTGAATCTTTAGTGTGCTGTATATATATTGTACTACGTATGTTGCGTATTTTCTATGCTTGAACTGACTATGTATTATACTTCATATTGGTTGTGCGGAGTGTATAATATACTGCGTATGTGCTGCACTGCATTTATATTATACCGTGTATGGCTTATACCGCGTATGTTTTTTATGGTTAATTTGATAAATTTTGCAGACACATAGGACTGTGAATAAATGAAAAACTTTAGTATTAGCAGAGAACAGCAAGGAGTCTCTAGAGTGGCTTTTAGTAGAAAGAGATGGATAGAATAAGTGTTTATAAGTTTGCGGTTGAATTTACTGCAACTTACAGTAACTTGCAACTTACTCAAGCATTTTCAGTGCTGCTCTTCTTGAACGAAATATTGAGAATAAAGGAAGTGAACATTTAGCAATGTGAATGAAATCATACATTATAACATTGCTAAAATCCCGGTCTTGCTGTTTTGTTTTATCTCTATCACCGCGAGCCTTGGAGAAAAACTTCACTAGTAAGTGGTAAAACGAAATCTCTTATCTTGACCGAAAAAAAATAGCGTGTAAAAATAGCGTAGCTACGAACCAGCGTAAAAGCTTCCAACAAACTCCTGACTTAATTTTATTTAACCCAAACAATTAACATTTATTTTAATTGATAAATTTTCTCTAATTTTTATGGTAAACAAGGAAGATATTCCTTGAACATTTTGCTGGAGAACGCTGTACTGCCATTCTTATCTCTGTCCGAAACAAGTCATCCCAGAATGTAAGTGCTTTTTGTTCTTAAGCTATTGTAGGGAGTTCAATAGTTCAATTGAAAATATCATGTGCAGGTGAATAGAATACTTTTCGTCTCTCAGCCAGTGACGCTTGGAGTCGCGTTAGCGGATATCTTCAATGAGGAACATAAAGGATGTTTGATAAATGCTGAAGGATTATTTACATACGTAGAATTTTTTTTGGCTGGGAGGTGAAGGCTGTTTTACGCTCATACTGAAGGATTCCTAGCAGCTGAAGGCTACTAGACCTCCAAACACCTCCCCTTCCACACTTCCACTGGAACTTTTTTGCCATATTACTTCGGGTTAGGCCTCTATTTCCTCACCGATTAGCGCCTCCGGTTAGAGGAGACCCTTTTTCAGCTAGAGAGAACGGAAGGTGTAGAGGTTACTGTGAAAGATACCCCTCTTCCCTCTGCGTCAGCCAGCGGTCCAAGATACCTTTCTTACTCAGAAGAACCGCCCGAGCGTAATATGCCACACAATTCTATCTGTCAATTGATAATGTCATCAAATCCACCAAACTTTCTGAAAAGAGTTCACCTATTCTCTCGGAAAGGAGAGTGCTCATTTCCCCACCGTCTGCGCTCGAAAATCCATCTACCTTCCATCTACCTTATTCGTGCCTCTGAAGATAGATCCTCCTACGCTCTCTCGCTAGGAGGGCGATGAACACCACCCCTGCTTGCTTGTTCAGGGCGTCATCCCAGACTTCGGATGCGTATAAAAGTGTCGAGTGCATTGTGTTCATTAAAAGGTGTCTTCTGCCTGAGAATGATTCGCCTATGTTAGCCATGAGCCGGCTAAGTGCTGACTCTCTCAGGCAGCTTTGGGAAGCTTGGGAAGTTTTAGAAAGCTTACCTTAGAATCTATTATCAAGCCCAAGTACTTGATTGCGTTCTTGGAGTTGAAAATAGTCACTCCTTCTTGCAGGGGAAGGACTCTGGAGATCCGTTGTTTCGTCAGAATGACCACTTTGACATACTTTTGTCCAGCGCCAGGCCATCCACTTGCCACATAACCGCACCCTGTTTGAGTTGCGTTTGTTCGATCAAGCGCCCAGTGATCAAGGATGCCACGTCGTCCGATCAGCCACGCCTCTTCCAGCAGTCGCAGCCTCAAAAGATCGTCGTATGAGGCGTTCCATAGAACCTTGTGTGACTCCTGTTGTCACCTTCATCACTCGGCGCCCTTCCTTCGTGTCATATAGCAATCTGCAATACCTCAGATGATCTTTCAGCATCTTCATCAGATATTGCGGTACTCTGAAGATACGTTCGAGAGGGCCAATGACATCCGTCCATCTTGTGGAGTAGAAAGCTCTCCTTACGTCCAACGTGACAAGCAGAACAATTCGCCTTGAGCCCTAGTTGTAGCCACCACCATGATGGTGCCTATCGTGGATGTCCCGGGTATGGTAACTAAGGGTCTCCCTTCCCTTTGTTGGTTAACACCAGCCTCGCTTCCTTCCAGCGTGGCGAAAAAACACCCTCTTCGGAACAGGCATTGAAGATGCGAAGCGACAAATCAGGGCAACGATGGTGGACCAGTTGCAGTACCTCTGCCGTAATGCCATCCGGTCCCGTAGTCTTCCGTTTTTCCATCGACGCTATGGCTAGTTCTAGTATGGTTAATCAAGCAGGGCTTCCTTGGGTGGTGTATCATAATGAAGAAGACATACAAACGAGATGCTGTAACACGAGACGATCGAATAAATTCCTTAATTTTGTGGTAAAAATCATGGGTAACAGAAACGCAAAGCAGCTGTATCACAACCCTTCATTGAGGACAACGTGGTACTAATTATTATCTGTTGCAGTTACTCCGCGGGAAAAGGCTCACCTGCATAAGATTAAAAGGTATGGTCCTCTGATTGCTTGTTTCGATGTTTTGATGTTTCCATTCCAGAAAGTATAATTGGTAAGACGTCGATTTTGAATGACAAACGGAGTTGTGGGGGCTTCATAGGTGGGATGTTCTTCTCATAGAGAAGGAGGTCATTATTAGTGGCACAGAAGAAACAAAAGGAGAGAGGCACTCATGTTTAACCTTATATTGAGACTACTTGAAGAGACTACATACACCTAGGTAAACTGAAGATTTTTCTACGTTGATCTGGAGATTCGATGCGCTGAAAACAACTTGTCCTGAAGTCTGTGCAATATCCTTTACAGTTTCGAATTCTATCAAAACAAGACTGCTATTTCAATTAAACATGTCATAGCAAATTCCATTTAGTTTATAAATTTTACATCTGTTATTGACAAACACTATTTTCAAAACACGAAAATTCAATTATTTTAATACATTCCAGTTTTCCTATTGCACACATGACAAAGGAAAAAAGGAAAAATCATCGCGTAACCGTCACATACGATTGAATAGCAAACTAATTGCTTGCGATTTTCAACGAATTCAAATCCGCTATAATCCAATCATGCTCTCTTGAATCACAAGAAGAATATTTCAATTCCTAAGGTTTCAAAGTCATGCATGAAGGATTCAAACAGGTTTTTGTTTGACTCCTTTTTCGATGGTACAAACTTTGTATACAATCACCCCCCCCCCCCCTCTTGCCGGCTTACTTTCCGTTCTCATACTATACATATTTCTGGAAATATGCGAAACACATACATATTGTCATGCTGGAAAGTCATACCAATCTGAAGGAGAGATAGAATGAGTTTTGCAAAAATATAGAAATCCTGTCCAAAAGTTGAATACGACACGTAGCAGAAGTTTTACTCTGAACGACGAATAAAAGTGAAATGAGCCTGAGAGAGGAACGGAGAGCGCAAGGAGAGAAAAAAAGTCAAAACGTTTTTGCTGCTTCTTTAGAAAAACCATTGATATATAAAGTTTTATTTTTTCCGATAAATTGGACCGAGAATAGATGAAAAACTTTTCTATAGTATCGACTTAATAGTCTCGAGGAGAGGATGAACGTTTATTTGGAAGGGTTACCACCAATTAACATTGTCAGGATAATCAAATTGTTACTCTCTCACACAACCGACTTTCCGTTTTTTTGGATGAATTTAATGTGAAAAATTTGAACCTAAATGACATCGTTTTTGTTCGATTTAAATCAATTAATTAGATACATTCAGTACATAATTAACAGTGTCCTATTTGAAACTTTCTACAGTCTGACAAATGCTAATAATGTCGGAAGGCCTTATGATGGCTTTGTTTAGTTTAAGTCGTTATCTAAGAATTTTGACTCAGGACGTCATTTCGAAAGGTGTTGTCGAAATGTTGTTGAAATTATTAGAATTTATCATCAAATGAGTATTCAGTTTTGCGGAAGTTTTGGTTCATTTTAATCGTTTCGTCTATGTCAAAAGAAATGTATTGTCACGCTTCATGCATTCTTCATTCTTCTGCATCCTTGATCGACTAATTTCAGAAAACTAGTTCAGCTGCAAACGAGATATACACGTTGTGTGTATATCTCAACTGTATGCCACCATGTAACGGAAAATCCAAGCCTCTCTTGTCCATGTTATTCAGCTTAGCGTAACGTTCACATGGATCTTGGATCTTCTCTTGGATCAAACTCCCAAACTAACGGTACACTGAATATTGCAGATTGTAGATTTTCTTGTTTTAAAAAAAAATTCGCTATATGACGCTTAATTATAATTGAAAAGTTAAACCTACTTCAAAATCTTCATTGAAAAATCCATGCTGTTTGCAAAGTGGATGGTTTGAGTGAGCATTGGACCTGGGAATGGTTTGAATTAACTATACTTTGAAGCGAACGATTGCAGGCGACGAAAATAGGATTCAAGAATGTCCAAAGCTAGCAAATATAGTTGAAGGACAAGTACACAAACGCTTTCATAGCTTGTATTGATGATTTGGTTGCGTGATTGCTGTCTTGAAAAGGTCATTTCATCTCATTAATTGGTACTCTGCTAATCTGCTCTCAACTCTGTCACTGAAGCGATCATGGAAGAGTTATGCAATCAGGAGAAAATTCGTGACTCATAATGGCAATGAAATGTCACGAATTCCTCGGAAGACTCGTAACAAATTGACGGATCCTAGAAATTAAGACTGCAATTGGTAATGACAATAATTAAGATTTTCTTATATGAATGGAGAATCATGAAAAACATTCCAAATTATTAGAACGCCTCCAAATCACCCACATTTCTACGTCTCCTTAAAAACCAGAAGCTTAAGGAAGGGGATGTATTTATTTATAAGTGTATTTACTTTTGAATAAGGTATCCTTTTGGTTTCTTTTCATGTCGTCCTTTATTTTGATGTAATTAACATTTTGCTTTAGAACGGGTTTTCATTTCTGCAAAAATAGCATTTAAGAGATGAATAAAACTGAATGAATTTCAGAAAAATTTAATTAGTGTAGGTATTTCGATGCGTTGCATAGGGTCAAACCACTTTTTCTTTTACTTTTCTTTCATAAAGTTTCAATAAATGCTTCCTTTAGGAAACTTTTAACTGCTCTCTAGGAAATAAAAATAAATGCTAGTTATTTTGCGAATTTTATGAATAGTTGTATTTTTGCTTATGTTGCCCATTTTTAAAAGTGTTGATAACGTTTTAAGTTATCAACAAGTAAGACTCTCTATGTGTAAGACAAACCACTACCCTCAGAATGCGGCATAAGAAGGGGAAAAATCTGAGCGGACTAGATAACTCAAATAAGGGCTAGGACTAGGACTCAAATAAGCTCGTGCTGAGATGTTTTGAAGACACTCAGCACGAGCTTATTTGAGTTTTTGGGGCTGAAATATACGCTGAAGGACCAAGGCGCGTATCTGACAAGCAACTGCAGAAACAAAAGCACAATGACAGCAATCTCACAAACTGTGAAAGTAGGAGCATCCGCTAGAATACCAAGAAGAACAGAGTAGCAAGAATTAGGAGGGTTGTATTTTCCCATATTGAGGAAAAGAGCCCCTTAGCAAACTCGGGGATCAGCCAAAAATCAATAATTCAACAGTGAGGAAAATTTAAGAAACTGCCTTCAACTATCAAGTCGCACTACCAACAACGAAGGAAAAAAAGACAGACCATTCCGAATGACAAACAGATGACACTTTTGACAGGAAACTAAAGACAAGCTTCTACCCGCAAACTCACCCGGTTAAAACCTATCGAAGCGAAGAAGTGGTGTTACACCACCTCATGGAATAGACAAGACATAAAATGATCGTGTCATAAATCTGCTAACTGCGTTGAAGAAGGATCCGTGTGAAGTTCTACCTCAGCAGCAGCAAACTTTGAAAAATACCCTCATTAAAGGGGTTGGTATTAATTTCCTGAACTTCTCTCTGCAAATGAGAAACACATATACTCTTCGCAATAAGCTGGCCCTGAGGAGTCTTGCACCAATCCGCGTAGTTTCACAACTTATACTTGGATGTAGGCAGGCTCTCAACACTGCAACGTCCCAAGTAAGCGCAAAAATGGCATAAACCCTTCTTCATGATGATAAAGAGGTAAGCAGAAAAACACAAAACTAGAGAGAGTTAGATCAGCCAACCAAAATTCATCTAGAATAGAAAAATCAAAGTCTCAGGGTTACCTTATTGAACTGCAACTTTTCTAGCATTGCAATAACGTACACACCGCTGGTACCACTAATGTCATATTTATGCTGAATTTAAGCAAATTGGTGACGTTTGAAAAGAAATTGTTTTTGATTTTTTAAAAGTTTTGAATTTGGATTTTTACTTCGTCTAGAAAATAATAGCCTCTACAAGAATTCACGAAATTTTCATTCAAAATTCATTCAGAATAACCTTAATACTTAAAAACTAATTAACGCGTTTCAATTTCAAATTTTATTTAAGCGACATATTGCATTTGACAAACGTCACGCACCACGTTGCGAGGAATTTTCGTTTTTCCGACTACTTCCCGCCTCGCATCGACGCATCGCAATCATTGTACTATGTCGCATACAAATGCATGTTACGAAAACTGCTTGACATTTGCTGCGAGACTCTCGTTGCGCGTCTCGTATCGCAGTCTCGCAGTATTGTATTTCGGCCTTAATGCTGTGATTTTATTGTATTTGGCCAGAAAGCCGCAAGTGACTGTCGTGAGAGTACACGAACACATCAATGTGTATAATTTTTTCGCTTCTCGGACTTTAGCTCACTGTCGTTTTTGCTTGCAAAACTGCTATGGTGGCGGTCGCCGAAATACAGTACCAGCGCCTGAAGTGGTTGAGTTGGTGAGAGCCTGTCAAGATTCAACGATATCCCCATGTAGCAGCAGACAAAGGCCTCGTGAGTTGAACGTATCGAAGACACAGATGCAGTGAATATTGAAAAACGAACTCGAAACTCATTCTTACATGTATAAAGGACAAGATCTCACTGATGATCAGAAGGAAGTTTGGCTTGGTGGAGCTGAGGAGCTGTCGCGCAGCTGTGAACGCTGCTGGTGAATTGTAAATGTCGTCTTTTCTTATCAGTGAAACTTTATAACCAAGCAATTTGGGAACAAGCAGAATGGTCGGGTATACGAAACACATAGGTCTAACGATAATATAGATGGCCATCAGACTTCAAGCATCACCGTTTGAGATGGTTTTTGCAGCATTGACGGTTAATGGTGGCTCTCTTCTGCTATGTCGACCCTGGAATCAAATTGAATGCCAATGCGTTCAGCAAACGAGTTCTGGAAAGTGTTCTGAAGCTAAAGACAACAAAATATTTCAATACAAGTGAGTGGACGTTCCACCAGGACTCTACACTGTCCCACAAAGTATGCGTCAATCGGGAATGGCTGCGTAAAAAGGTTCCATTATTCATTTCAGCTGTACAATGACCTCCGCGATTGAAGTTCACCATTTGAGGCATTTTGCGGGCAAAGGTTGGAGTTAAAATATACCTCAGTATTGAGGTGCTTCCGACAGCGTTTCTCCATGAATGGGCTCAATTTCTAAATTGTCATACTCGTGCAGGTGCGAGTCTTTCTTCTGACATTTGAGAACCATAGTTCAGGCCAAAAGCGATATATCGAAAATATGAATTTATTCACAAATTTTGGACATCCTTCGACATTATTTGCTCTTGGTCAATCAAATTTGTTGGGAAAGAAGAAAAGCCACAACGTTTTAGAAAATTGTAGTTCAATTGAGCCACCCACACATCCACACCCACCGACGGAAGTAGACAAAATGCTATGGAAGAAAATGTATACAGCTTGAAATAACAGGAACGAAAAAAAGGATACGTCGAGCTCTTTCGCGACACCTTGATAAAACGAGAACAAAGGCACTACTATGGCTGAAGAGTACGTCACTAGGCTATGGCTTGAAAAATTTGGCAACGACATAGCTAGGCTGCCTCATTTAGCATATGCAGCAGTTTTGCCTAAAATCGCATCCATTGAGCTAGGAACGTGCTTGATCCGAAAAGATGCCTTTCTTCCGAAAATTCTAAATCAGCTTTCAACTGTTTCAAAGACCAGTTTGTAGGCATTCGATGTTAAACATGCGCAGAATGATCAGGCCTTAAGTCAGTTGAATAAAATGCCATAAGTGCCATAAATTACCATAAAACGAGATTTTTGACCAAGATTTCCCACATTGTAAGCTCAGATACCAAACCATATCTTATAATTTGGATTGTCCATATTTCAGTTATTTGATTTTATGGACAATATTGTCTATAAAATCAATACTGATGAATAATTGCTGCAGCCGCTCAGTGATTACGAGTATTTCAGGCTCACAGGGCGAAAACTGGAATATCACACTCTCTTGATTCCCCGTACAGTGAAGAACATGCCGGACATAACTTTTATAATGGTTGTTTTTGTTTTAGCTGCATGAGAAGTTTCAAAGGTTGTTGTCTATGATTTGATAGTTGAAAATGTCAAATAGTGTTGACATTTCTATTCAGTAAGGTTTCGCAATTCATCATGAAGCGCTTAACGCAAAGACAACGCTTCGAATTTGTGGAAATTTACTTTGAAACTAAATATTGAATCTGTGCGCGAAGTTTATAAAGCACTTTGTTCATTTTGTGGTGAACAAAATCGGCCCAGCGAGCAAACAATTCGTGCAATTATTGGTCATTGATCGTTTTCGTAATGATTTTACTCTTCTTGATTTAAAACCATCAACAAAACAAAGAAATTAGCGTACCAAGAGCATATTACTAGTATAGCGCGAAGTGTTGAAGAACACGCAGAAATGCGAACTTGTTAGCCCTTATCCTTTGACTACGTAGGGCTTACGTGTCTGTAAAATATAGCTCGTGCAAGAATGAGAGCCAAATGGCCATCTATTACGTCGCATTTTTGGCTGTTTGCGCTCATTTGAAACTGGGCGAAGATGAGCATTTTTACCGAAGATTTATGCTTAGTGATTAAGCTCACTTCTCGTTAAATGGCTTCGACACTGAGCAAAATTGTCGTAAGTGGAGAACTATGTAACTCATAGCCGTGGCGGATATATGCCCGAAACCATATTTAAAAAATAAATGCCATGAAATTATCTTCCATACCATTACTTTGCAATATTATTGAAAATTCTCAAACCCTTACAAAAACACCATTTACATGAGTAAATGAGAAAATCAGAGTCAAAAATGAGAAAACTGTTTACATCTTGACAAGAGGATAGGTAAGCACTGTGACTACCGCGTAGCAATTAAACAGCATTAATGCTTTTTGGAAGTTCTCAACTTAACGGTATTCGTCTCCAATTTTCCATGCAAAATTTTACTTGTGAGGTAAACTTCCTTGAAATATGGACGAAGTTGTGGAGTGATGCGTATTAACTTTGTTGTGAATTTTATTTATATTTACAATAATATTCTTATACTATTGCACCAGAACTATTAATTAGCATACATTAGCATGAAAATCTACCCGTCGCAATCTCGAGCTATCGTTTAACTTGCAAGCTCTCTATCTTACAAAGCTCGCTTTATTTGATACACGGAGTCTTCGTATCTCTTTCTTTGTCATAGCCCCCCAAAGTGTGGGTGTCATTAAGCTGTGAAGCTATGGTTTTGCAGATAAGATTGGATATATGATAGTATCAGAAGGTAAGAAGGACTTCGTGGTCTTCTGCGCTCTAAGAATCCTACTTATTCGGTTATTTGACGGTTCAGAGTCAAGAGTGATAACTTTTACAGTAATTTCTATCCACTAAACTCTTTTCAGCTTAAAAAAAGGTCTACCTAAGGTGAAGACATTGTTCTAGATGGCAAAAATTCGTCCTAGGACGAAAATATCAGGCACAAAGTGTCAGCCTAAGTTCTCGTTGCAACAGGGGAGTCCGACATTCAAGGTGTTATTACCTGCCCTATCAGACTAAAAGGTTATTGGTATTACTGATATTCTAGTCTCCATTATGGACCTGACTTTAATTTTCGGGTATTATCACCAGGAGAAGTTAAACCTCATCTTGTTTCAAGACATAAACGCTTAACCTATTTAAAAGGACATTGCCTTGCCAAAGTTTTAAACTACAGCTGTCAACACTTTACACAAACACAAACCCTAACCACTGTCATAGAAAATGATAAAAAAAATTTCACCAAATGTATGAAAAACAAAGTTTTTCTCTCTCAAATTGAGTACTGTAATACATGCCATACATCCGTGCATACATACAATACACACATACATATATCTTGTCAATAGTTTGAATTCTTTCGAATAAGAAAACATATCGCATAGTGAAGCTGCCACTTATCTAGAAAGTTGGTTTGTGGCTAAATACATTGAAAACGAGGGTGAAAACGAATGCGGCCAATAAAAAAGGATGACGCTAGAAATAATAGAAGACGCGAGGAGACGATTGTGTGGATGATGACAACGTAGATGTGCAGAAGTGGTGTTTGAAGTTGGTCTAAGGGAAACTTTACTCATTTAAGTATCCTTGATTCTTTGCAAATGCAGTAGCAGACTTTGAATTTGAAATTGACAAGAGCGTTTCATTTTGCTGATGGACGTGATACGGTTAGTGTTTCGAGGATACATGAAAAGTTTAACAAACTTTGAAAGAACAAGTGAAATGAGGATTATGGCTACCGTACAGATATTGATAGTTTGTTTTATTGTAAATGCATACGCTCTCATTGTATTTGTATCAAGTTTGGACGGTTCATTCGAAATAAGTAAAGGATATAGATAAATATTCTATTAAATGATTAGGTACATTTTTCGTCCATTTTTATTTAACAATCGTACATTTTTATTTAACTTGTTATTTTTAAGGGTTTACTGTTGTTGTTACTTGAACTTGAATTATTTCCTTTTTTTAAGTAAGTTCTATGCTTCAAAACTTTCATATCGAAGATTCTTGGCGGAAAACAAGGTCTGTCCTGTCCGTGATCGTAGTCCTGCGTTTGTTAAATGCAGTCAAAACGGGGAAGTCACTTCTTCTACAGAAACTTACAGTAAATTGGAAATGCTTACGCATAACTTCCGCCTATTCTCACCCTTCAGTTGTTTTTTATCATTCATTATCAAAAATTCACGCGTCCTTATTTTCTAATTATATATTCAAAAAAAAAAGTTTGTTTTGCTTCGCGAGGGTCTTTTATTTTTAATATGGAGCTCTGTGAGATATGCTTAGAAAATTGTTTTTTGTTTTTACTGGTTATACAGCAGTATGCTTTAGTTTCAGCGCCTTCAAGGATGTTACATTCAATACGATTTCGGAACCACCAAATTTACACAGTTCATTTTAAACTTCATATTCATATACAAAGTCTAACTATTTTCTCACTAAGATTAGCAAGCTAGATGGGCAGCAGAATGACAATTTCAGGATCCCTCCTAATTTTCAATTTTTTTCTGATTTTTTTTTCTCTGGTCCTTTTCAAATTTAATTAAATCTGAATTCATCTCTTTCCCCAATAGAACAAATCAGTTTAATTTGATGATTTTTTTCTTGACAACTGGACAACAACTGGAGTTGAACTGAAAGATGATCAGGTCCAGGTCCAGGACCATCAAAAAGATGGCTAGGACCTTGATCACTGTCGCTTTTTTTTCGGAAACACATCGCTTTGGTGAATCAATTTTGAATGCAAACGTTACATTAGAAGTTAAGAATTATGTTGCTTTTCCCATGTAAAGGATTACGAAGAACAGGCTCCAAGAACTTTTTCTTATCCAAAACCTATGACACTCTTTGAAAGCGTTGAATATATAATCACAGAGCTCAATCTTTTGTTTCATAAATTTCATTTACAACTAAACCGATACGAAGGATTCCAAAATATGCAAAAAACGAGGTTCAACATTCGTTCTTTAAATGAAAGAAGCTTAAGAAACTGCTGTCTTTGCTTAAGAAACCTTAAAAAATCCAAAATGCACGTAGAAAACGATCAAGACATCAACGGAGTTGGTCAAGTCAAATTGACAGATCTTCTACGGACATGTTTCGGCGGTCTTTAGTCAGGCACTTAAGACAACATTTGTTGACAAGTGAACATTTTTGAGATCATGGTCCAATCTGTGCTAAGACGTCATTGATAACTGACAACTGTCATCCAGAATGATATTCTTTGGATCGTGTGAACTGAATGGAAGAATGGATTTTAAGGCTGAATAAAAATCCCAGCAAGAGATTGGAGTTTTCAAAACACTAGGTTCCTTTGGGTCAAGTGTCATCAGAATTTTCAATTTTCAAAATTATTGAAAAAAAAAAAAATTTACAGATACATTTTTATTATAACATCACTTGTAGCTCTATATGTCAATGTCAAGAAAGAATGTGTCATTCCCTGCGCCACCAAGTAACTCTGTCCTTGTCACACTCTCTGTTGCAGCTGAAGAGTTTGTACGAATTAAATTATGATGTAACTAAGATAATGATTATACTGTCAAAATGAAGTTAAACGGGCGAAGCACCTACAAATTACGAATTACTAGGAAAGCACATGGAGAAATACAGCTATAAACATATGGCTGTCAAAATTTTAGCGTTTGTCAGATGCTATATGGCGCTTAGATGAAATTTGAAATTCAAACGCTTTAATTACTTTTTAAGTACTAGGGTTATTGTGAATGATAATTTCGTGCATCCTTGTTGATGCGATTATTTCGCAAACAAAGGCAAATTCCAAATTCAGAACTTTTAAAAAATCAAAAACAATTGCAAGCGAATTTCATTCAAAATGTCACCAATTTGACATTTGTCATATGAACATTATTCTTCCTCGCATCGCGTGCATTGTAAATTAAATGCGTTGCCTTGCGTTGCGTTTCCGTCATGCATTATTGTGTCTGTCCCTACAGTCCTTTCAATTAACTCGCACTCTCACCGACGAGTTAGTTGAGAGAGCGAACCCCGTCGATCCGTCGAGTAATACTTTCTTATACTGTACAATGTATAGACGCAATGTGTGAGCTGACCCGCTTCTCACGGGTTCAGATTTTTGGGAACGCAGTAATTATCATCCTGATGAAAAAGCGAACATTTAAGGCCTGTAATTCATCAGCATTTTGTAAGTCCCAAACGTGAAGTTTAAGAACAAATCAGAGATCTCACTGACAAGGCTGTAGGACTGTGAAGTTTGTTCTACTTTATGGGAAAAAACTACCACGCAACGATTGGAACAAGGAGTTACACCGAAACCAGTTGAAACAGATGCAAAGAAAAGGTGCATTAGGAATTGCATGCGCATATCGAACAGTCTTCCGAACGGCGGAAATCATCGCCTACCATACAAGAACGTGCAGAAAAATTTATCGATAGAGAGAGAAAGACAACAGAGAAGTAACCGCCAGGAGAGGGAGACCATGCTCTTTCAGTGATTGGTAACAGTTTTATAGCTATGACGCACAGGAAAAGTGGGCTCAGGTCATTGCTCAACCGATCTTATGATCAGACTGATTTCTACTTGACACATCTCCTGAGGCAGGTTGTTCCCGGCATGTTTCCGAGGTTTCTAGTCATGGATGTTTCCGGTCTTACCTGCACAAGATTTTTGGGTTGCGGAGACTCCATCTGCACGCTTTATATAGGAGAAATAAATGATGTGTGTCGTATAGTTTTTGCTTGCAGAAGATAGTTCAAACGACGTTGTGAACTGTTCAGTGAAATATTATAGCTCTTACCGAAAACTAAAGTCTATAAAATTCTATGAACGAATGATAAATGGAATCACGTTATACATTTAGTCGGAAGGTGTGCATTTTCGAAAAAGACATACTGAAGCGTCAGAAGCTATCGGAGAATGAGAGATATCTCTCCTTTTCACTAGAGAAGAGATTTGCTTAATCTTAAGGCGCCTATAACCAAAGAAACACAAAGTATAGCCCGCATTAATGTGTCAAAGTGTGTCAAACTAGTTTAAGGATGAAAGAAGAGGTATTTTATGGGTTGTCCAGAACTATGAATCGTCCAAAACTCCCTTTTTCATAATCAGCCTGCATTTCTTAAAACTAAAAAAAACAATCAATGATCCCTTAACCTGTAAGTCACTCTTACGTTTCAGAATAATATTTTGAGTTACTATTGAGACTCAAAAGATTTGTTCTTAGTTATACTAGTAGCAAGGCCCTTTGAAAGGTGCCTAGTCCTTTTAAAGGGTAATGTAGAAAACTCGCCATTTTTCATTGCAGCGGCCATATAAGTTATAGAGAAGATCGAAAAGAATAGAATGTAAGTCTAGCAAAACAACTATCGAATTCAGAAAACCTTGGAAGAGAAAAAATATCTTATCGCATAGATGTATTGCTTTTAATAACATAATTGTACTTATTCTAGAAAAATTAGTAATTTTAGACATGGTGCAAGTGTTAGACTTGACAAAGAAAAACTCTTTCCGAGAACCGCTCCAGGAACTTTCTTCTTGCATGGAAACATTACAAAGATTGTGTATCTGAAGATCTTATGAAATTTTCCTTTAGTAGCTACAGATCATTCATTTAGTACCTAGAGATATAGTTAGGTAATTCCAGGAGAGAATTGTCGTCGATTTAGATTTGATCAAAAAACTTGCTCCAGTTGTCGTTATAGCGTGAACTTATTCTCATGCTTGTGACAGCTACCAAGGATAAGAAAAGTATTATAATTTTCTATTCTTTGGAAGGTAAATGTTTTATAAGAAAATAATAACATCATGGTTGGGAGGTGAATACATTCACGCACTTAGTGTGGGGCACACATAGCCACAAAACACTTCCCTGGCAACCTGACAACCTATCTTGGAACCGTTTGGCACACTACTTACGGCTAGGTCTCCTTTTTCCACGCCATCAGTTGCCTTCAAGGAAGGGCATCGTTCCTCTAGGGGCAGGAAGAGGGATTACCAGAGAAGTGATCCTCCAACCTCGACGCTCTTGGCTGCTGTGAGTCCATTTTATTTTTCAGGACTGCTTGAACATAATGTACCAAATTGCTGTGTCAACCGATCCAAGTGTCCAAGAGATAAAATTATCTGAGATGAGCTCTCCTGTTTCCCTGTGTAGGTCCTGCAGCAGCCTTTCTCATCTATTCCATGCGAAAATTGTGTGGCAAGCGTCATTCTTTTCTCCGGTGATTTACAGATCTTGTGCAGGTAAGACTGAAAACCCCATACCCACTCTATAGCTGGATTATTTAGCCACGGCCTCAGATCCGGACTGAGCCGAACAGTCAACGTTTCCTTTTTGCAATTCATCCAAGACTGCTGCCAATCGATGAGTGAGCATTGGTCCTCCTCGCGTGCAATTGTCTCCATTGAATCTTATGCAAATGGTGCGGTGCTCCCTAGTAAGAAAGGTGATAGGAATTACACGTGCAATGACTCTCACTGCCGAATCAGAGACTATCGGATATGACGATACAATCCTAAGTGCTCCTCTTCTCCTGTGCACTTCTTCTCCTGTACTCCTTTCTAACCCTTCTTATCGGTTTCGAAGTTCTTCTTCAACGGATCTATTCATGACCCAAATAACTCCTAATATAGAAAGTCAGTATCACGAAGGCAACAAGGAACTGGTATGCTTATAACATAATACAAATTACAGCAAAACTAACCAATTTCTTCATTCCTTTGCTAATATGTCCTGGTATGGATGTTAACTTACTGATTGTTCTATGTATTTGGTTTTATTTCCTCTTTCCTGAAACATACAGAGCAGATAAGTATCTGACAGGAGCATTACTTGGTTCTAGTCCCCGTAAAACTTTATAAATATGTATGCCTTCTGTGCAACTTCTTTCATATCTCAAAACCACTAAACAGTTTGGCTTTCAAACTGCAGAAATCTCAGATTTACACGAAAACCGCCACATGTAATTTGCTGTAATGATGTGAGCGCCATTCAGTATGCCGTTGAATGTTTTCAAAAGAAAAGCTTAGGAAATTTGTAATGTGGTCAGAAAAATGCATATGCCACTCGTGCAAATTACACCCAGTAGAGTTTCTTGTTACGACACTCCTGGTGTAAATAAATTCAGCTACAAGTTTAATTAGACAAAAAATAATATTTCACTTTATCATATCGGGTTGCCGGAAAGCGCAAGGTTTTATATATCCTTTGGGTTGCGGGTTTAGTTTTTTAGTTACTCTGCTTGTGAAAGTTTGTATTTTTTTGCTTGCTGCCACTCTTCGTGTATCCTGCGCGTTTCTTCCACTTTAAACCGCTGCAACTTGGATTCGAAATGCAGTCCACAGTGTGCGGTTAGATAGTACGTTGAGGTCCTCTTGAGTTCTTTTTCACAGCAAGCCAACCCTGTTATTCTTTCATCCACTTCTGCACTTTTTTCCCCACAGAAAAGGAACGTAAGCGAATTGAAGGATCAAAAAAATTGTATACACATAACGCAGGGATACACTGCACTAACTTTATCACCATAAATACCAGGCCAAGTATACTCTCAAGTGCAGTACCATTTTCTCGAGTATAAATAATGAAGTAAATTGCTGTTGACACAAATACCAACAACTAAATGCTGTTTTACTTTTTGCTTTTCTTTCTTGGCTTGGTTTTTGCTGGTACGAAACCTAGTTCGCGCCCGAAATGCTGCACAGACAAGCCGTGTACAGAAGATGGTCGATGCGACGGAAGAAAGACCAAGGACGGGGGGGTGGGGGGTTATGGTGGCTAGTTGTCGACGGCAGGAATCTCAAGAAAGCTATTCAAAAGGAAACTTCTCCATAAACACAACAATGGTGGCGTCGAGGACTCCAAGTGCAACACTGAACAAGACATTCAATCCTCAAGAGTTTAGACGCAGGAGTGGTTATGCTATTCAAGGAATGCGACAAGTGTATCGATAATTTTTGCTGAATGAAGGATTTCAATGTCTACTTGGTTGAATTTCTTCGGAAGGACTTGATTCGGGTTGGCAAGGGAAACAATTAATAAGGATATTTATTGTGAAATACAAATAGATCTAGAATTAGTTCTATTTATCATTCTGTTCGGTATATGTATGTTTGACTAGTTATTTTGGCACACCTTTGTGACACTCGCTGTTTTCAAAAAATACAAAAAAACTAGATACTTTAGTAGTGCATTTCCTGAAGTAGCAAAGATATTGGATGTGTTTTCACAGGAGATTTCGTATATCAAGAAAAATAGTTTATTTATTCCCGAGTTCATGTCATCTAGCTCCTTCCAGTATGGTGTTAAGTCTGTATAATCACAATATCCCATTTATTCAGCAATAGGAATCATGGCACCATATTGTCGTTGCATAGAGCAGACGTTATTTCAATAACGATGTCTTGAGGACAAATATTTATAACTCCTGCACTGATGGAATTGTGACCAGTTCATTCTTCGAAATGGTCTCGTAACTCCTGCCTAAAGTCAAATTGAACCATGGCATTTTCCTTTATTTGAAGGAGGTATCGATGTGTTCATTTGCGACTGTATCGTCATTCAATCAGGTACCCATCATTAGTCAATTGTCATCAGTCTAATCATTAATCATTTGTTGATCCTTTTTGCACTAAAGGTGTATTTTTGGCTTCCTTGCCTCTAATATTCTTCACAGAATACACCATATCCATTATTCTCTTAATAATTCTGTAGCGTCCCTCAAAGTAGGCTGCAGCTTCGTAGATTGTCCATTATGTCGCTGTGAGTTATAAACATCAACCCGAACTTGTCCTGTTGGAATTCGGAGCAGTTTGCCTCCAAACTCTAAGTAATTTTCCAGAGAGTAAAAGTCGATTAATCATCCTTTGGCTCAATTTGCTTGTATACTTGAGACGTTTTGAGACGGCTCAGAAGGTGGTCCTAGCTATACTTCAGCTGGTAGACACATGGTTCTTCCCTGTACAAATAGTTTGCGACGCGTCTTCGGCAGCAACGTATACCATGAAGAATATTGAGAACTGCTGATGGCAGCCCCTTTTATTTTCGAATTTCTTTCATCATCATCCATGGCGCCACAGCCCAAACCAGGTCTTAGCCTCCAGGTTTAACCTCTTCAAATCGTCAAAATCCCGGGACCTCGTTGATATATGTTAGGATGAAGGTATGAAGGGTTATTTTCAGCTCGTGAATGTTGAGCAATCAGTTATCTCAGTTCAGTTTTTCATATAAGATCTTGGTATAATTCACGATTATTTAGATCCATTGCAAAACAACCTGTTCCACTATAGCTGCTGTTTTTTGGTTAAAAACCGAGTTTACTTTCAGCCACTTACTGAAATGATAGTCAACGAAGAGCGCATACTGATTTCCATATTTGGATTCAGGATACGTTCCAGGAAGGAACGAAGGAAATTCTTTGTAACCAATCACTCATGTAACATTTTTTCCATATGCTTGACGTTTAGTTTCATGGAAGTCTGAATTGTGCTGTTGTGACAGAAAACCTTGGAAAAAAACTTTTTGAACCCAGAATTATTGATTCCGATGCTCTTTGGGCATTTTCTTTTATACTTCCGTTAAATTTGTCCATGTTCTGAGAAAACCAGTTTGTATTCTGTGCGAGGTGTATCATCTTCTACTATTTGATCCTCTGTTCCCCGCAAAAAAAATAGTGGCTCCATTGTGCTGAAATACTTTCTGAGACAACGCAGCGAGTTTGGGGCCTAGTTTGGACAGTGCGAGTTTGGAGAGGGCGACTGAGGAGGCCATTCACGCGTCCACCCTCTTTGATTGACTTACGTATGTCGACATTTGGACCTCACATGTGATTGAATAGGAGCCAGAGCTTGAAGGAGCTGTAAGTTGAGGACCCCGTTTATCAAATTCAAGTCCGTGATTTATAAATCAGATATATTCTTCACATGTTAGATATAGATCAGTCGGGATTTTAACGATGGTATCCTTCAGATATTTTTGAAGGCCAGCCACTTCCTATATTCAGCCAAACAGAGGCTGTCCCTGAGGCAGACCTTCTCCCTGAGATTATTTATCTTACAACATTTGGGTTCCCTCCAAAGACGATAGTCTTCCACAAAATTATTTGCGCTGTCATGAAAAACATTTTTAGTAATAAAGAAACCTTCCTTTTAATTTTATGTTTTCATCGCAGATGAAGACCGAACGATCACGTTCGAAAATCGATTCCGCAAGGCAAATAAAAAAACATAAAATTAAAAGGAAGGTTTCTTTATTTCTAGCACAAAAAAATTTTATGAAGATGGAAGCAATTACAAATATTCTTAGTAACTCATAATAACTATCCCCTGTATATATACATCGTTCAAAGACTCCCATGGTCATCCACTCCGTTGCAAAGTCAAAGTGTATGTCCTTATTTTAGAAAACGAAATAGAATTTTTTGTAGGATTTTTTGTGGCAAATACACCTTTTTATATAATCTTCTTACCCTTGTGTAACTTTTAAAAATATTTAATGATATGCGCGTATGTAGGCTGCTTGGGACGGCTGTAGGATTATTCCAAGCCTAATTGCTCAAGTCTTCCTCTTATTTTAAGAAGTCTATCGTGGTTCTGCAAAGTAGTAAAACTGGAACAGCAATGGAACTACTTTGACACATAAGTTTCAACCTCAATACTGGCTCAATACCCTCACTTCTGAATTATTTTGGATCATGTTTGCCACAATAATCGAGGATGATGCATCTTGCTGTTCTGTCCCGATCAACGGGTTGCGCTCCAGTTGAATACAATCTACCGACGAGTCCTTTTAAGTCCGCTACAGAGTTTGGTGGAACGAATAATCAATGCGATATAATATTTCAATTTTTGAAACAATGATGAATAATCAATCATTTACCATCCTTTTAGATTTGTGATAAAATGGTTAATGCACTATATATTGCCGAGTTACATGGTCTCCAAAGTAGGATTCAGCTTCACTTCTCTCTCCTCTTTTTTTTCGTTTTCAAAGTTTTCCTTCCAAGTTTTTTTCAAATTTTCTTGCCCTTATACTGAGATTATCACATATAAAGTTGACCGCGAAGATATGACAAACCATTGTGCCACCATGAGAAGCGAGATTCACAGGATTACATTGTGCGTTTACGTGATCATGTGTTAAACTGTTGTTTACTTATTCTATTATAAATATTTGCTATGCTCATTTTATCGCAAGATGTTCCACCCAAGAGTTCATAGTGTTGTAGAGCTGTATGAATTATTTTATCCCAAGCTTGAATATTGTTTCTGGGGTACCAATTAGAAATTTCAGGACACTTCTTATAGTGACTCTTCTGGCAAGCTTTTCCGGGGTAATATATTCCTTAATGTGTTGAAAATGTGATCACAATTGGTTGTACGTTAAGGACTTTGACTTGATCGGTTGATAATACGAGGGACATTTCATAAATAATGCACACATTTTTTTTTACTTTAATTTTTTTTATTTTTACAGAAATATCTCTCTGCATTCCTTCGATATAGTCTCCCTGCTTCTCAATGACTGAATCCCAACGAGTCGGAAACCTTACTATACCATCGAGGATACAACCTTTGTTCATCTGGCGGATGGCTCGGGTAACGGCGGTAGAAAGCTCTTCTACAGATGGAAAACGACGTCCACGCATAGGTTGATTCAACTTTGGGAATAGGTCGAAGTCTCATGGACTCATGTCCGGGCTGTAGGGAGCATGAGGCAACACCTCTAAACCGTGTTCGCGTAGCTTTTCGGTTACAACATGTCCAATGTGCGGACGAGCATTTTCATGGAGGATGAGTGGTCTAGCGTTGAGCAACTGAGATCGGTCATTGTGCATTTTTCTACGCAAATTCTGCAAGAAATCACGATCATAAACTGCTTTGACACTTTTCCCATTCGGAACACTGTCTTTCATGATGATTCCTTGGTTATTGTATGCAAAGATCATCATTTGTTTGACGTTTGATTGTGTTTGTTGAAATTTTTTTGGTCGTGGGGAAGATGGACCTTTCCACTCATTAGACTGTGATTTCAACTCCAACAATTCGAACACAACAATTCGCAACAATTCGATTCAAGAATGTTTGACCTTCAATACTGAATCTTTGTTTCAGCAAGGTTGCAATGTCCAGGCGTTTTTGCTTCTGTTCACCAGTCAAGTTGTGCGGAACCTATCGCGCCAAAATTTTTTTTTTCTTTAAATCATTTGTCAGAATTCCGTAAACTGATGTTGGTGGAAATTCAGAAAGTTACTCACAAGTCGCACGACGATCTTCTTCGAAAGACTTCGTTCATCGGTTGATGTTTTCAGTCATCCTGGTCTTAAATCATCGTTTATGCTAACACAACCACCACGAAAACGTGTGGACCAACGAGAAACTGTACTACGGTCCACTGTTGACTCACCACAAACCTCACTTAAATCACTGTGGATTTCTGTCGGGTTTTTTCGACGTAAAGTTTAAATCTTAATGTATACCCGTTGGTCTTTAATAGTCACAGTACCCGAGACACGTGCAGGCTCCATTTAAAAATCGCATAACATAAAAATGCAATACGCTACAAATGAAAGAAAATAACACACTTCTTCCTCAAGCTTTGAACTACAACTGACGAGTTGCTCATTGTCGCAGCGCTAACTATCCCGCAGTGGTACCAACCTAAGCAATATTTATGAGATGTCCCACGTATAAATAACTTACCATGAGGTCTTGAGTTGTTGACATTAATATAACAATATAACAATATAACATTGCACCCCTACTTCAGATCTTTTAAATCGATATACTTTGCTATGAAGAGAACTTAAAGAAGCAGGAGGAAATCTCAAAACGTATTGAACGAACCAATTTCCGTCACTTGCATCATTCTTCGTATTTTTCGAATATATTCTGAATAGTCTCTCTTTATTTATCCTCGTTTTTGTTATTTGACGCCTTTGCCTCTGTTTATAGAAGATTTGTGACCGATTTATGAAATTTCAAGCACTTTGTTTGGATTCACGTTATGGTAAGATTTTATGCTGCCTGTTGTCAGCAGTATTATAAATTTTAAATTCAGTTTATGTTTGTCCTGTTTGACAGGTTAAAATGAGGCTGAGTGGATATCGAAGGCTGCAAGAGATCATTCGCTATCATTGAGGTAATTTTGAGGCTACTATTTGTTCGTAAATTTGCTTAAAAGCTAAAACCAAATCTTTGTAGGATAATAAGATGCTTGCGCTTCTGTAATTAGACGGATAGAATTTTTACGTGTCCGCAGAACTTTTGCAATCGTGAGAGCGATCGCAAGTTACGGATTTTATGTCTATTGTGTTCAAAAATGTCTAAATATCTGTTGGACCAACTCAATGTTGACTTTTTGATAGATCTACGCTATCAATATGTGGTGCGTTTAATTCGATACGTTGGCATTTGTTCCACAGTGTTACTACCTAAGCGATATGATGCCACATGTATTACACTCCGAACAAACTCCTAATCAAACTAAACACATTAGAATTTAGTCGAATTTCATTTGAATTGGTAAAAATTTTCTCATTCTATCCTCACTATTTTGTTTAAGACGAATAACGCTCTCGGAACCACAACAGCACTCTAAATCTAAAATTTATCTCTCTATTTCTTTCTACTTGAAGTGACTGAAGAGTGTGAATGCTGGTTTGTGTTTACGCTGCGGTAGCTACCAATGAGCGATTATTGTCGAAATCGAAATAAGATTAAGGTGCATTACGAAGAAAATGTTGCTGCTACCCCATGCAGGAACCCATGCATGCTTAAAAGTAATGATGAGATAGAAAATTAACTTACGTAGTTGGGAGAAAAGTTGAAGACGAATTTCTGACTATTTAATGCAATTGATTTTGTGGGTGTTAATCTCACCACACATTTGCCTTTACATCTTATCTCCAACCAGTCTTTTTCACAAATATCAATCCATATAGAAGAATATCGCTCCTATCGAACTGCAAATTGGCACTGATCAGTAATCACATTGTGGTAGTGATATACCTGTATAGAGGATACAAAGCAAATTTCTTCCCTTTTGTCAGGGGAGCAGATTACACTCTTTGTCCGTTTTCATCGCATTAGTGCTTTATTCCAGATGTTGTGAACCCACTCAAAATTGAATTCTGAACGAACGCTTCCTTACGTTGTAAGTTCAGCTGTAATCCTGCCGAAGTGTGACTTCAGGATTTCTATTCATGAGATTTCAGCGGAAATTTGAACTAAACCATTTTTTAGAATTAAATCTTGTTTGTAACTCGTTATTA
Organism: Stratiomys singularior; assembly: GCA_954870665.1. Classification (NCBI taxonomy): domain Eukaryota; kingdom Metazoa; phylum Arthropoda; class Insecta; order Diptera; family Stratiomyidae; genus Stratiomys; species Stratiomys singularior. The sequence goes on from OX940879.1 coordinate 17,429,911, forward strand.
ATTTTCCCAAATTTAATGTCATAATATGTCCTTTTTTTCTTATAACCATATAATATGCTCTATCCCTAGCAAGTTACTATTTTTGTACTTGAATATCATTCTATGTATTATCCGCATGTCTTATTTTTCCTGTTGAGTAATTACAATTTTTCTATACCTGTCTAAACACGTCATATCTGTTTCAATGGATTCGCCATCAAACGATTCCTTGAGCTACTAACATAGCTTCTATTTCTCAATCCAATTTAGATCTCGTCTATAAAAGGTCTTCCATATGTCCTCCAGTATCATCCTTATATCTGCTTCCAGTCAGGCTAGGGCTAGGTTCTCATGTTGTACTTTTTTGGGCCTGCTTTTCTTCCAGAAATATACCTTTGTAGCTCATTATCTAAACAGAGTTCACTTCTCGGTTGGATCTAACTTAAAGGATACTGGCGAGTCAACTCGGTGCAATTACAATGTAATCCATTGGTTAAACTTGTTGTCACTTGGAATTTCCCTAAACCTCGCAAGAACATAGTGAGGTTGTGAAGGAAGTGATGAAATAAGAAAGTTCTTTAAGCAGATAATGCAGACATAAACCTGAACGACATCGTCAAATGTTCAGAGGAGACTTTGCCTCAAGATTGTGGCTAAGTGACTCTGCTTGTTTTCGACATAAACAAATAAACCAACAAGGATAATTAGAATCGATTAGGCTTTTTGAACTGCCTTTATGATTTTTTTTCCTTTGATATCGACCTCGTGGTCTTCGATTGGAGCCCCAATTATTGACATAAAATAAGGTAATAATTTATATTGTGAACAATAAGGCGGTAAAATTTATGAATTTAATTTGATTTTCCAAAAAAAAAACTTATTTCAGGTGACTTTTTCTTCAGATAAGGAAACAATATATCGTTATGAAATGTAAGACAATATCTAATAAAGTAACATGTAGGAAACAATTTTTTTCAAAATTTTTGGAGCTGTTTTTCTTTGAATCTTTTGAATTTTTTGAAAAAATTGCCCAAAATTGCTGGCGGACCTGATTTCACGAGTTTGAAAATACGAAAATTAATTCTTATTTAAGAGGCTATCGCATGAACTATCATAGGATATTCTGCCTATAACCTATAACTATAACTAAGTAGCGTAAATTTGAAAACAAAGACTGTTTTTCGGGTTCGAGAATCAGTTGGAAATCGGAAAATTCATAATAGCCGTTTCAATACTAGTGGAGAGCCGAGAAGGTTGAAGTCCACTGTACGGTTGAAAAATGCCCTCCCGTCGTGCTTTGCCTTAAGGCTTAACAATATGTTCAAAACTTTCAAATTGCTCTCAAACTTTTTTCATGCATGATGTTTTCGAATGTATTTAGGACCAAAATCAGTAGAAAACGAAACGTCTATTTTTTGAAAACTTGTAACCTAAAATCTCACTTAATAAATACTACACATATGTTGCTTTTCTTAATTTTTTGAATTGATTAGTTAGAATATGATTTCATCAATCGATAAGTTTTAGATATTATGCTGGGTATACATTTGGTTTTTTTTTGTTGTATAAGCAGCTAACTTCACTATATACAGCTTATTTTTACATTACCAACTCAATGTGTTTTCTGCCAAAAATAAAGAACAAGTGCAAATCGTTGCAACCACAAAGTTTTCGAACCCCTGAAAAATAATTTAAACATGAAGTAGACTGAGATTGATTCAATCAGCGCAAATCAGATGCGGTGAAGAGTCACCACAAGGTTGTGGAGAAGCCCACTTGCATCAATCAAATGCAAATGTCACATCCGTCAATGTTACAAAGACGCAGCGGGCTGTACTCAATAGAACTGCGGTAGTGAATTCAGTAGTGAAATTGAGTGTTCAAATCAATAATCATTATAAATTAACTTAGTTATCGAACTTCATGTTTCTCTTAACAAAAATAAAATTCGAGGCCAAATGAGTGTGTGTACGTTTGAATGCTTATCATGGATTTTTCATTGTACTTTGTACTTTTCTCAACAACTTTGCTTTTGTTTTGTAAACGAGCTTGTTTTCTTCCTTTGTGTTGCCTGTCTGCCCAAAAATCGACCTATATTTCCAAATCGATTTTGTTTTCATCGAATATGATGTTATGTTATTGTTAGTCGTAATTAGAGGTAATGCTGCGTTGCACCTTGGTTATGAGCCTGTTTTTTAGCACATTATCGCTATTACAACGACTTCAAAGGATATCAGAATGGTCTTATAACTTGTTTGCATCAGACTTGATCTTCAGTATCAAGATTGGTGACACTGTGTTTCGTTAGCATTGCCTATACTCAAACAAGGAGTATTTGATCCTTTCTTGGTCTTGGAAGTGTCTTTTTCATATTCTTTCGACACTATAAAGCACCATCGACACCATCTCGAAGTAACTTATGCTTACTTACCCGTAAGACAATTTTTCAAATCCTTTTCATAACATCAGTGGAGCAGCTAATACCACCCTGGAGTAAAATTAATTAAACTAAAGGGTGTCTAATGGTATGCTTTTTATTTTTGGCTTAATTTTGGGTTTATCTACATTTCTTCTGCGTTTCAAATTGGCAGTGATGACCAGATTGTTTTATCAAATCAAACTCTTACCTAATCGGAGATTTACTGTGACATTTTAGAGCTTTGTACATTCCTTTTTTTTTTGAAGTCATTTAGACCTCCCTTAATTTATTTCATATTTAATTTATTTTCATTGCAATCGACAAGGGGTAAGCTCACCAAGTGAAAAAGGACAGCAGCGGCAAATAGCCCTTATGTCAAAACTTCAATAAATTTTTGAAAATGTTTACAAGGCATTTGAACATTTTACTCAGTCATAAAATCTGATTTATTTCAACATTGCCAGCCATACTAAATTTGAAAGTGAAGCGTGAACTGTGTATTACCCTAAGTATCTCCTCATTATTTCGACATTTACATGCTGGTGGAGAGCGATTAGTGACGTCGAAAACATGCTTATATATTCCTTCGTGAGCTCTTCATATAGATTAAGTACATATTATGGTAGTAAATCCACATAAATCATCCTGAAAAGCATCTAACATATTATCCACGCTTATCCATTCTTCTTTGTCAGTGAAAAGCGCGCGATATTTACACACTTCTCGGAAATTTGAGCTTATGCAAAGCTTTATGGCATTATCTCGAAATTCTCGTTTGCAAGACAGCAGGCTTTGCTTGTATTGCAACCTAATAGCATATGAAATCCTTTTGAAAGCCGTTATTTAGTATTTCGTTAGAACTCGTCGCCAAACAAAAGAGAGGCTTACAGCTAACAAATTGTATTCCAATATCAATCAAAATGTACTGTCATTCTTTTGAATCGCTGAATGCCGATATTTGAGGGAGATCTGTAAGCCCTGTTGTATTTTGTATGGGTTCACATATGGGTTGATATCAATGTTCGTAATACCGAAAAGCTGAAGAATGTAAGGATATTTTCTGTTTTGCACTTGGGCTCCGAATAGGATGACGCTATCGTTGACTTCCACCACCTGGCACTTGAGCGCTATTTCAGGAGCAAGCTACCGTCATGTGCACAGAGGTGCGATATCGCCTTCTTGCTGGCGATGGCTTAATATAACCTGCGAGAGGGCAATTATAGGCAAACCAATAAGTTAATTACTATTGCACCATTATTCTATGCATCCTAGATTCGCCAGCATATTACCCAAATTGCATGCACGAGTTCTTACAGCCCGTCCTTTCAGCTCACTCACCCTTTTTATAATTGCAAGTGTCAACGGTTGGGAATGTGCGGAAAGGATGTTGCGTGATTTGCTTCAGATTGGTATCAGCTATTAGGTGAACAAGCCCTGCATACTCTCACAACAGGATTCTGGTTGAATTTTCAATCTTAATGCGAATCTAATGTACGTCTTTGTACAATATAGTTAGCTTATATTAGTTTGGAAGTTTGCGGCAGGTGCAAGAACGATGGAGTGCAAGTGATTCTGGAGAAGGTTCAATGTGGGTCCTTCGATGATGATGATAGTGCTAGAATGTAATGTTATAGCATTATGTTCTTTGGGTGCATAAAGGTAATTGCACTATCGTTACGCTTATTCAGGAGTTAACGTATGGGTTGTTAGCGTGGAAAGGCTGATTGAACTTTTGCGATTATCACCAAGGAATTATGGTGTTGAAAGGTCGAAGTTAGTTCGCAATGGTGATAAATGGCCAAATCATTAAAGGGCCATTGACATTACTCCTTACTCATATCTCATGGTATTAGTAATAACGATTGATTGATTTGAAGGACGCACTTTGTATTCCTTTGAAACAAAAGTGGGTTTGAAAACTATGCTTCCACCAAATTTTTTTCCTTGAAAAACATTTCAAACTAAAATTTTTCCTGGATAACAATTGCTGTACTTCCTTTTCAGGATTGCAAACTCTTCTATGTATTCTAATGTATGACATATTCACTATCTCTCATTTCACAATCAAACACGTAACAAAATGATTCGTCCAATTGAAACAAGATACAATCAACTTCAGTTTGTATCAATTCGAAGGATCTGTCTTCATATGAATTAAAAAAACTGACGTTAATTTCTGTCTGAAACCGGCGTCACTTTTAATTCAATAAACTGCCAGTAATTGCATCTGACTCAAAGTTACACATTGGAGTGTCATAGATTATTCTGTTTCCACGAGTATTCTGAATAGTACGTCGAATAAATGCTGCTTCCTAGGCAAATTTAACCCTTGCATTGGACTAGTTTCTATTAAACTTTGCGAAACTCCTGGCACTTCATTACTGCGAAATCGTAGTATAAATATTTTATCAGGAAAATTCTTTTAAAGTTTCTTTTTTCAATTGCGATATTCATTCTTATTTTATAATTTAATTTCTTTTATATTTAATTTATATTTATTTATTTATTTATATTTCCTCATATTTGTTGTTTATTGAAAATCGGTTCAATTAAGTCACTTGGTGGAAGGAGTTGGTAGAATTTTCTTTTAAAAAAATACATTGTGTATACTGTATATCTCAATCAATTCTATAATATTCGCTTTTTCACCAACTGAAACAAAATCAGAAATTTTGAGCAAACAACCAAACCCAGACGAAAAACGGACGAACGAACACAAAAAGGCATAGAGCCTCTACCAACCAGAAATACTGGCGGCATTCGGACGCAGCAAAAAAAACAATGCGCACGCCGGAACGTCCAGTAAGACTAGGGGAAAAGCATGAACAACTAATACCTGGAAAACACATGGGGGGAGAAACGTCCGATGACATTCAGATCATGATTCGACGCCACTGACACTGCTTCTGCTGCCACTGACACTGCTTCTGATGCCATCAGAGCTCTAGATCCTAACGCAAACAAAGAAAGCCCACCTCAAAACCAGGCGCAGGACAGTCTCATTGTATTGGATCGGCTCGAAGAAAAGCGCCTCATACGTAAGGCAGGAACCATAGTTAAAAAGATCAAAGATTCCTGCAATACCCAGAAAAACATAAGCAAGGACATTAGGGACGGTATTTTAGAGCTTGAAGAGCTCTTAGACCGTATCGGGCACTACAGACGCAAATGGCTTAAAGCGGAGGAGGAGCAAAAGACCAGTACCTCGGTCGAAACGGAAGTTATTCCCGCGCATAGCGCTACCAAAAGAGTTGCCAGTAGCCCAATCCAAGGGGACCGAGACAAAAAGAAGAAGGACGAAGCAGCGAACAGACAGATTACATCGAATGATGGATTCCAGGTGGTGTCAACTAAGGCCACCAAAAAAGCGTCCAGAAGGCTTCTCCTTGAAAAAGTCACCAATGATAAGCTCCTTCCCGGGGACAAAGGAAAAGATACCCCAAACAAGAAACGAGAACCACGAAGCAAGCCACGCCGCAAAACCCTAAGGCATGCACTGCTGGTCAAACCAACGGATGGGAGAACTTACGTAGACGTTTTGCGGGAAATCAAGGGAGCTGTGAGACCCGATGACACTCGAACTGCAATCAGAACCGTCCAACCAACCAAACCTGGTGGCCTCCTTGTAAAATTCGGACCTGAGACAACAAATAATGACTCATTCCGGGATGCATTCAAAAAGGCTCTAGGCGAAAAGGCAACAGTAGCTTCACTTGAATCAATGGCCACCCTCGAAATCAAGGACCTTGACTGTGTTACGGACAAGACGGAGGTGGAAGAGTGCCTCAAAAGGGTTTCTCCCGAATTAACTGGGATCAAATTATGACTAACCCCTGAAAATAATAGAGGACAGCGCCTGGCCATTGTCGACTTAACCGAGAAACATGCCGAAATCTCCTCTACATGGGTAAAATAAAAAAAGGTTAGGTGGTCTGTGGAATACGGCGAAGAGCAGTTCCTCTCTACTGTTTCAAATGCCTAAGCTACGGTCATACCGCACAAGGCTGCAAAGGGCCTTATAGGAGCTCCTTGTGTTATAAATGCGACAATGCAGGACATAAAAGAACAGAGTACACGAGAGAGGCGCACTGTATCCTCTGCAAGAACGCTGATCCCAGACCTGATGACCTGAGATATATTCCAGGGACAGGGAGGTGCCGGGCATTCAAAGAAGCCCCAACCAAAGCCAAAGCAGCTCTGCAATGACCCGTGTCCTACAGATAAACTTACATCGGAGTTAAAACGCCCAAGACATGCTTGACCAATTCACGAGGGATATGAAAGCCGATCTATTGCTGCTTACCGAACAACACCGAGATAAAAATTCATCGACATGGTACCCTGATGAATCTGGTACTTGTGCCATATGGGTACGAAACAGCACACAACTGAGAGTTCGGGGCCATGGGCGAAAAGATGGTTTCGTGTGGGTCCGTCGCCCAGGAATAACATTCTTTAGTGTGTACTTGACACCGAACGAGTCAATAACATCTTTCCAGGCGAAGCTCAACACTTTGATAGACACCATCTTGAGCACAGAAGGTAATTATCGGGGGAGACTTTAACGCCAAGATCATTGAATGGGGCATGCCTGAGAACTGACTGCTGAAGACATGGTGAACTCCACAATGAGTAGCATCATCTCCGCTCGTAAGTCATCTATGCCCCACCGGAAACCTAGACACGGAAAGCCTCCAGTTTACTGGTGGTCCACTGAAATAGCTGACCAACGAAGGGAGTGTCACAGAAAAGCTTCTCCGGCGAGAAGCTCAACGAGTGCGAAGCCAGGACGAGGCATGTGCCAGAATGACAGTATATCGGTTGGCCAGAAAATTCCTTCGCAAACTGATTAACAGGAGTAAGGCCAGTTGCTGGCAGAACCTCCTCGAAGACGTGAACAGGGACCCGTGGGGCTTGGGCTTTAAACTAGTTATGCGGAAGCTGGGCACTTTGCGGGCCCCCTTCGTACTTGAAGTGGACATGATGGACGCGATAGTACGGGCACTTTTTACTCAACATCCCGTCCGCGTTGATGCCGCCAACAGGGAAATAACGTCAGACTGTCCACTCTTCACGAGAAACGAACTGGAATAAGCAGTTCTCTCCATGAAGGCGAAGAAGGTTCCGGGCCCAGACGGTATTCCAGCCAAGGTACTGCAACTGGCCTATCACTCTTGTCCTAACTTGTTGCTCAGTACGTTCAATGTCTGCTTGCGCGAAGGCGTTTTCCCTCAGTGTTGGAAGACGGCAAGACTCGTGCTGAGCAGCAAGGAGAAGGGAAATCTCGAGTCGCCGTCAGCATACCGACCGTTATGCATGCTAGCCACGGCCGGGAAAGTGCTCGAGAAACTGATAAAGAGGAGACTCGCTAACGTTATCCACGCCACTGGGGATCTTTCTCCAAGGCAGTATGGTTTCAGAACGGGCCGTTTCACTATAGATGCAGTCGCGGAAGTTGTAAGTGCGGGTCAACAAGCGGAGGCACGCAGTCCATCCAACCGTTGGGTATTCCTTCTAGTGACGCTAATAAAGAATGTTTTCAACTCCGCTAGATGGACGGGTATTCTGGAAGCCCTGCAAAACTCATTCAGAGTTCCAGAATATCTGATGCGGATAGTCTGAAACTACCTGAAGGATCGCAGCCTGATCTATAACACGGTGCAAGGTTGTCGGAGTATGCTAGTCACATCAGGTGTAGCTCAAGGCTCCATCCTCGGTCCGGACTTGTGGAACGGCTCCTACGACGGACTGCTCAGACTTGAACTGCCGGAAGAGTCGCGACTGATCGGCTATGTAGATGACGTTGCGGCACTAGTGGCTTGATGCACGGTCAATCAAGCGCGATTAAGACTGAATGTACTAATGCGCCGGGTGGAGAGCTGGATAACCACTCACGGGCTTAACCTAGCGTTAGAGAAAAAGTGGTCATGCTGACCAAGAAGATCCCCAGAGTAAGAATAAGAAAAGTAAGAGTAAGAACGCATTAGTAGAGTCGAAACTATCAGTCAAGTATCTGGGCTTGCTGATAGACTCTAAACTGAGTTTCTCGGAGCAAATCAAGGCAACGACAAACAAGGCCGCAGCAGGCGTCTCGGCAATTAGTCGACTAATGGCCAATCATGGGGGACCAAGTCCAACAAAAAGGCGTCTTCGAATGAGCATCGTGCAATCTACGCTCCTTTATGGAGCAGAGATATGGAGTGAAGCTCTCAACAAGGGACTGCACCGAAAACGGCTGGTGTTGGTAATTGCAGGGGTGATACCAGTCGCTCTCCTTGCTAGAGAGCGCAATAAAATCTACCTCCGAAGGCACGAGGGTAATAAAGAAAAAGTTGCTTGCGATGAAAGACGATGCACTCTCGACAAATGGCAACAATCATTCAGCTTGGCTCATCAAAGACTTAAGATCGTGGCTCAGTCGAACGCATGGTGAGACTGATTTCTACCTGACCCAGCTACTGAGTGGACACCGTTGTTTTCAGTCTTACCTGCACAAGATAGGTGAGTCTCGGTCTCCAGATTGCATTTTTTGCATTGATGTGAAAGATGACGCCTGTCATACCTTCTTTTCATGCAGAAGATGGGACAAACAGCGTGGTGTTCTTGCCGAAAAAGTGGGAGAGCTCCATCCAGATAGCCTTATCGAAGATATGCCGAAATCATTGGGATGAAATCAAATGGAATCAAGTGGCACATTACGCTCGGGCAATTCTAGCCATGAAAAAATGCATACTTGATCGGCTGGAGGCGTCGAGGGCGGAGGGTTTCCTTCTCTACCAATCGTCTTCTTCTTTCCCATCCAATTGGAGAAGGAATCCTTGTAGCCCGAAGGTGCCAAAAGGCGTAAAATTGGGAGGCGTAGCCCGAAGTTATGTGTCAAACAGTTCCAGGCTAGTAGGTCCATTGGGAGTCCGACACTCAGGGCGTAAATAGCCTTCACCTCCCTACCCAAAAAAATCAATTCCATAATATTCGTTTTTTCACGAAAAGTCTACGATTTTTAAATTGATTTATTCAAGTACAATGGAAGTATTTGTAGACAAACAAACGGAGTGAGAATTCGAAATCTAACATGAACGACCCCTCTAGAAGTCTTCATTGGAGCTTAGAGGAACAATTCATGAAGGAAATAACATTTGATTTGGGATAAATTTAATAGCGATCAAAATTGACGAAGAACAAACACTGAAAATTCCGATATTGGATACCAAAAGACGAGAAGAAAAGGTTACTTCAAATAACAATAAGCAACTAAACATCGATTAAACTCATATATGATATATAAATAATACCCGAAGTCACGCGCATAATAATACACAACTCATCGAACCATCCCCGACAGAATAAACGCACAGAAGTAAAGGAACTATAAACCAGACTCAAACAGACACCTCTATCAGATGAAGCCTGCAGCAAGGACTAAAACACGATGTAAACGATACCACAAAAAAATTTATACCAGAAAAACCTGATGAACAATATAAGGAGGAGCTTCAAAACACCCAAAAAGCAGAGGAAAGGAGCAGAAAGCCAGTAGAAGGCATTGACAAAATTAACATAAAATTGAAAAGCAACATACAAATTGGCGAAATTATTCAAAAAATACTTATTTAAAATACTTACAATATAAGGAGCAATTTGAAATGAATCTTGGTCTAGGATGCGCTGGTCAAACACAGTGTCTGTGAACAAATCTTTGCATGCCAAAAAAGTTACATTGATCAATCGGAACATAAAATAAAAACAAAATTTCGTGAGAACATCATTCACAGCCACAAAAGGATACAAAAGCTGGACACAATAATTGAGTTTACATTTGCTATGATTAATACGAAATCGATACCAGCTGACGTTAGGAAAGCAGTGGCAGTATATAAAGGATACGCAACATAAATGCGGCGTTTGAATACTGGGAAACATAGAAATCTACAAACAAAGAATGTTCGACGGACGGATCAAAAAAGAGCAGACAAGCCCTTATTCGGACAAATCCTTCGAACTCCTAAAGCAACTCTTTAAAAAATGAAAGGCAATAGCATACAATTACACCAGCCAAATGAGCGCGGTAGGAAATCAAAGGATTCCCACGAAAAAAATAAAATTGCGGGCTTTTTCCAACCTGCATAAAAGAGCCCCTACTAGGTTTGGTGAACAGCGCACTTACGAGAAAGTTTAAGGCCAACAAACTCAGAACCAAACCACAGACCTAGGATTGTCTGCCGACAAAATGTGAGTGTGAACGTTATTAAAAGACGAGAAACTATGGAATTTGGGTCAGGAGAACGTAAACAATCGACATCCTAGTTCTTCCTTGACAGAGAAATAGTTTTGTTTTCTTCTTCCGCGAGATAATGCTTCGACATATGCTAGTATTTGAGCTGCTATCACTGTTGTGACGCGAGAGCACAGGGTCCATTTACCCGTCGTGTGAAAAGGATGATTCACTAAGATACAAATAAAGAAGTCTTTCTGGTATTTTCTGAAAATTTAATTTCCAACATAGTCTCTGTTCAAGTCAAAACATTCATCCCACGTGCCTTCTTGCTTTTTAGATCAGTGGACAAATTCTTTGTTTTAATTCCACATAAACTATTCAACGGGTTTGGAATCTTTTTATCTAACCCAAACTTCTTTGGATAAGGGGAGGGGGGGTGTATCAAGGGTTTTATCCAAATTTGGGAATGAAAAAAGTCGGTTGCAGGAAAATCTGATATAGAGGGGTTTGGGCAGAAAGCAATTCGAAAAGGAATTCATTTGAAAAAATGAATATTTCGAACCCGCGTGAACCCACGCATTTTCTCGATAGTGCTTTGTATTTTTCTTGACATTGACCCTCAGTAGAATCAATAAGTTGATGGAGTACGGGCATTTTCTAGTCTTACCTTTTTGAAGGCAATCTTCTGTTCCAAAATAATGTTGCGATAACATGACTTGCAGAAAGAACCACCTTCATTTTTTTCAGAATTGATTCTGATTTCTACATTACTTTGACTATTGTATGTCATATATAAATCTTGCTGTGAAAGTTTTTGCAGTCGTTAACTCGGTATGAAAGAAGTCTTGATGCTTTCCAAAATAGTCATTCGACCATCCATTACTGTCACTCGTACCAGTTTTTAGGCGCCTGGAATGTTCCTCGGAACAAAGACTTGTATAACCGCGTTTCAGCTGAGCATCCCAGTTTTGACACTTTCAAATGATGAAGTGACATTACCAGAAAAATGGTATTAATGTGGCATTAAATCAGAAAAATGGCATTAATTAACAAATGGCACTACCAGAAACATAGGCCAGCTCTTTCTTTATTTCATGCCCCTTTTTTCTATTCGAATAGAAGGACCGTTTCATTTTTGACAGAAAACCATTGCCCATTGTTAACAGTAAACGTCGTTTGTAAACTTGCGTCATTTGTCAACTCGTAAAATTCATTTGAACTTGCGCAACGGACCATCTACCACTGGTAGAAACGATGTGATATTTTGTATAAATAAATGTTTTATCATTATCTTAGAAATGATGAAACTGGCCAATTTTTGCAAAACCCTCTATTAATAATGTCAGAAACTGTCAAAATGTACTGAAACAAGGATTTTACTTGACCTATAATTTGTTAGAGTCATTCAACTTATTGTGTTAACCCATGATTTATAAGGAACTTTGAAGCAACCTTATTTCTCAAATTTGATATGGAGAAACCCTCTTATTTTGACAGTTGGTGAATAATTGTGTTGAAAAACCTTGACGAATTTGCAAATTTCCGTTTGTCTATTCAGGGTAATGATTTACCCGTTAAGCTTGTAGGGAATTTCATGGAATGTGTTAACCTGCGTAAACGTTTTCACGTTTTCCAACAGGTTAAGACGCGCTAAGTTAAATGAAGGGCTTCTACACAGGACTTCTATTATTCTAATACTATATTGGAGCGTTGCACATATTCATACCGCGTACCTTGTTCGACTAAGTAGGCTGGTTTAAGGATTCAATGTCTAAACGGAATGTGTGTTCCCAAGTTACATGATAGTTTGATGGTAACTTTTCCTGCTTTTTCATAAAAATGGAGAATTTAAAATGAAGCTGTAGTAAGTATTGCTTCACATTCATTCCGTGCCATAACAACCAGGCATATACCATCACTCATCCTATATGTGGACATCTTTGTAAAATTGAATAAACTCTTTGTGTAACATTGATGTCAAACATCCACGACAAAGAGAGATTCTATGTCCTTATATTGTTTTCCTTTTCGAAAATACTGCTGGAATATCTATGCTCAATGACTACCTACGTAAAAAAACTGCATATTTGCAGCTTTATTACAGTCTCTTAGTCAGAACTTAGCTGAAAGTTGTCAATATCCGCTGCTTTCTCTGCCAAATCTCCTTTTCGTTTTCTTTTTCCTTTAGCATATTTTACCTTGACGCCCTTTCTCTGTAAGCACATTTGACAGTTTCTAGGCATAGAAAACCGCTTTTAAACGAATAAACATCGAATAGTGAACTCTAAAACCATTTGTTGACACAAGGTTTATAGTTCTGATCTTTAGGTATGGTGAATGAAAGTTGAGTCTTTTCTATAAAATCTACGCCAAGATCAAGTACATTTATAGGACGAAAAACTGATTCGTTCTCAGGCGAAAAATTTCAAAACTATTTGTGAAGTGTGACACTGCTCAAAACATGATTTGTGTAACTCTGTTTAGAAGGAGTAACATTTGTTGGTTGGCTTCGTGATACCTTCTGAAGATTTGCTAGATGCTACATTCTGTTCTATTCGAATCAGGGCAAATTTTCATCAATTTATATCAATCTAATTTCATCAATCAATAGAAGGGGTGGTTTTTTGAAACGTTCAAAAAGTTTCTGTAAGCGTCAAAATATCTGCTTTTTTTGAATCTTTGAATTGAAATCATATCGCCTACATGTCATAGTCTGATTAACATGCTAGCTTTGTATACATTAACAACTTTCACCAAGCTTGCATCCTTACATCCTTACATCCTTATTGATGATGATTTTACCCTTGACATGAGAATATCAATTTCAATAAAGTGGTTAATATCATGTTTTACGATGTTTACTGGCTTCCCGACGTTGTCTCTGCAATCTTTCAAGCTACACTGGTCTGGATTGCTAAACAGGAACTTGAAAGTCTTTTTGAGATGTTTCAAGGTCCATGTAATGTTTCATTTTTCGAAATAATTCTTACATCACAGGGAACTTGAAGTAGTCGTTATCATTCTTGATAGTTTGAATGTCCAGGGAATTAGGTATTATTGTCATAGACGTTCATTTCTTTAAATTCTGGCAAATGTCCAATTTTTTAAGCTTTCGTGTTTCATTAGTTCAAATGGAGTCTAAACCGAATCTGACGTAATATATTTATAGGTAGGAGCTGTCTATCTCGGATTCAGATATCACTTTGACGAGAATGAAGTGCAGAAAGTTCCGAAACTGCAATCAAGCACTACATTGTTATCCTTCAAGGACCCATCGCCGGATGTAGAGGTGACATATTTATAAAACCATGAAAACGAGAGGGTTCTACTGCACTAAAGACGACAAAGCAAGGTCACGTTGGGAGCATTGCGTCAAAATTCCCGAACATCCAAAAAGAAAAAAACTGACACAAATGAATTGCTCTCAAACATAAGTGCATTTTCACATGGTCCAACTCTTCTAAAACCATGATGTTCTGTCAGATCGTTCCATTGTTTATTTTTCATTCATAGCAGTAACAATTATTGGTTAACCTTTAATTTGAACACCCTTGACGTAAACTCGAATAATTTGACATGTCGCACGAATACTTACATCAAGGATCATGCTGATATTAAGAATTTAAGAATTCAAAAAAGTTTGTTGCGAAAATGTAAAAGAATTGGGTATGCGCAGGAAAAACTGAAAAATTTCGAATCCAAGTATGGCATGATATAGTGACAGAGCCAGAACAATACGATTTTTCGAATGATAAACAATTCCTGTTATTTCTTAATTCATTAAAAATTCAAAAAATGGTTGAATCCCGTCGAAAAAAAAAATACTCTTTAGCCGAACCCAGCCGAAAACCACTTTTTGACTGGGTTGACTTCACTGATATACTGTCATGTTACCTGACATATTGCGGACAAACACTCGTGGTGAATTGAAAAATGACGTATAACGGTAAATCTGATGGTAATGGTAAACTTCTTCCTATGGGCGTTCAAAATATTTGATTAAAATACATATTTCCACATTGACTTTAAAGAGCGTAATCTCTTATCGATACTTTGGCTTTCTTCGAATTTCGAAAAATTTTGTCCTTCAAGTCATTTTTGAAGCTTTATTTTGTAGAAAACTACCAAAAATTGATTTTGTGACATCCTTAAATTATTCCCATTCCTCAAGGATTTGGGGTCGCCTCATAACGAAACGTTCCTTTAGATTGTGCAGAAGTGAACTTACTTTCTGTGCAACATATGCAGGTTGTGAGTCACGGCGGTGAAAATTATATTTAAATTTCTGCTACTGCAGTCACAGCATCAGCTCACTTAGCTGGGCTAGGTACCTTTGAAGAAATGATCAAAGATCGTTGATCATTTGAAGAGTTATTTTGGTTAGATGGCCTTCTCGTTTAACTTTGCTCAAGGCTGTAAAGCCCAAGTCATGCGATGAATAGATGCGCCACAAAATTGGCATATCAAAATAAGGAGACTCTTTTAGGTGTTTTGGGCAGTATCACGCTTCAGCATGGGCATATCGAATTTCATTTTTCTTGAAAATAAATCATCGATTTGATTATTTCACTATCTCATGTCTTAAAGTAAGCATTCGATTCCCTCGCCCGCTTGTACGGACTCTGTGTTGTTCTTATCTGCAGGAATTGGAAGAAAAATTTTGATTTTTTGTGAAAAATATCACTCACCATTTTGAAGTCTTTTACGTTTGCAAAACATTTCTTTGAATTCAACCAAACGGCATCGAAAACAAATTAGATAATATTTATTGCATTCTAGTGACAATTAGCAAATGAATTATGTACCATTTGGGTTTACGCAGATGAAGATAAAAAAGGACTGAAAAAATATGTTCGGCATACAAGGGTTAAATGTTGGCACAGATGAATTCGCTCGAGATAGTGACTGTGAATCCTTTTGCCATGCTTAAATACCTCGATACAGTGCCAAGACAGACATTTCGATTTAAATCAGAAGAAAATAGTCCATCTCATGGTCCATTCTATACATCCAGTCGTCCATCGAGTGTAAAATGAATGTCACACTTCCTCCGGAAAGGAGTTTTATGAAACGAACTATACTAGCACCCGTTGTAAACCGTATCCCTATTCGACCAATGAAAAATCTAAGCCATACTAGCCCCCGTTGAGCAATACGTTGTCTTCACTCAAAGATAAGGGTTGGGCTCACAGATACGTGCAGACACTTCTCGAGAGAAATTTATTTTCAACAGAATCATCATATAAATCTCATTCTGAAATGTTCACGAATTTGATTTTAAATTGGAAGCCATTTAGTCTGTCCTCATATCTCATGGGAAAAACCAAGTGAACAGACGGACCCCAAGTGCGAAGGAAATTGGGTGCCATGGTAAAAAGTAGCTGTGGCCGCCAGGCGAGGTTATAAATGTCCTGCATATTCAAGTTAATTGCGTTGAAAGCCACTTTTCCGGGAATGAACTGATTGATTGTTAATTATCCAGGAGCAGGCTGTGTCATTTTCAGGCTGATTTTGCTAAGGCAGGCTCCAAAGGTGATAGAATTGAGCTTTCAAGGATATCTAATGATGAATCATTTTCTTGTTTCCTGGTAATAAATTTTCCCGGTACTCCAACCAAAAGAGTTCAAAGCTATAAAGTCAACAAGCTACATGCTGTAATATCAATTTCCAAATAACTATAATAAATAATACTGTTAAAGTGAAATCAAGTTGTTCCAGCTGATAAAAATTTTCATAATTTCCTCGTAAGGGTTTCAGACAAATAAGTGACGGCGACAGTCTTCATTCCAGTTGCAGCTTCTCGGGGAAATTCCCATAAAAATTCAGTTTCATGAACATCCTTCCTTACCTTCCGGCACTACGATTTTACATATCATCCACTGTATCGGAAAATTTATATACCCTTATGCTCGTCTGCATGCGCTTTGCCAAGGGTGTATCTGATGAGTGCGAAACATAAGCGAACAGATTTGCATTTAAAATTATCATACATGAAATTAGCATTTTGAATTTATAACGAGAATTTTCCCAGAGATTGGGAAATCATACAACACATACACATTCACACAGCGTGAGAGATTATGTTCAGCGTTCAGTGTTCAGTGTGCGCATCATTGCATCAATAAATGGAAAATTATTGGAAATTGAAAATTTCAGTATGGTATTTATCAACGTGATACTTTTTCGTCATAATGCCGATGATCAAGGATGGCTGCATGCTTTGCTCACAGATAATGGTTGATTAGACAATAATAAGAGGCTCCAGAATTTCAAAAATTTACATGAAGTTAACTTGAGAGACGATCCCAGAGGAGGATTTTTTAGATAGTTACAAGAATAATTTTCGTTTGAAGTGATTTATTTGGAAAAGCTAATTTTTAGCTACCTCAAATTTGGGATCTCTAATTTCAACTTGAAAATGGTTCGAAACTGCTTCTTACATTTTCCCTAATTATTTTTAAATTAATTCTTACCAAATCACTGATAATTTAAAACCCTTTTTCCTTTCCGCAACCTGAGAAATTTTCAGCTTCCAAACTTTCTGCTTGATCAACTTCATTCAAGATAAATTAAGTTTAAAGTAATATTTACGTTATTCTTGGTCCATGCATTATACAGGAAAACATGAAGAACAATTCAATTATTCATATGGACGATTTTTTGTCAAGTTTCCTCCATATTTCATATTCTTTTCTGTTCTGAAAGTCAAACTAAAATTAGACCTGCTAGGATAGTGTCACGTATCACATTGTGATGCTTTCAGGATATATACACGCAATTTAGTCAGGAAGGAACGTTTCAAATCATTTTTGGCGTAATTACATCATCATAATCACAACATTTGTAAATAACAATCGTCAGGGGAATCGCCATTAGACTTATAGTATCCATATGGAAATTATCCTTACACTATAAACAGTAGATAAATATAATTTCTAACGTTTGTTGGAAAACGTTGACTTTAATACACAGATAGGGGTATTATTATTAGCCTTCACCTCCCAACCGAAAAAAAATTATTATTTTTATTATTATTATTATTATAATTATTATTATCACACTATATACACCCCCAAGGGCTACCTTGGTGTGGTGTCTAGACGAGGTTGCCCGTCATCTGGACGCGTGAACCATTAAAAAAATGATGAGTGAAAACAAAAACAATAAACTAGGGGTGGGGATATATATCCCCACGTGTGAGGGGGCCACAACCTCATGAGGGTTTCTCTTTAGTAATACACTCTACAAGTGAAAAGATCACCGAGGTAAGCATGTTCGCCGGGAGGCCAAAACAGCTGCGAACTCCCCCTCAAAGAGTAGCCAAGTCTCACCAGAGCAGTAAAGTAACAAACAAGTAAATTTCCATCGAACGCTTTTCATTTGCGAAAAAAGTGCTTGTCCACACCACTCCTGTTCAAGACGACGGAGCGAATGATACAAGAATCGTAGTGGAGGCTTTATAGATCAGCGCCATCGATCCCAAGTGCCATTCTCTGGGGGTTGTCAAAAGTTACAAACCAAAAATCGTGGAAAGTGAAAAAAAGGATTCTCAGCAGATACGAGACCCTTTTAAAGCACACTGAAAACGTTACCTGAGGACGACCTGATCACGATAATAGCCGTTGACCAAAGTAAGGAAAAACGGAATCTTGAATGAATGAGAACGCAAGGAACGTCCAAAAAATGTGAATAGGGACATTAAAACCGGGATTGACGAGCTGGAGGACCTCGTTGATAGAATCCAGCACTACCACCGCAAGCGGCCTCGGACAGAGAGCGAGCTGAAAGGACTAAAGAAAGTTTCTGAAAATAAAACTCTCTTTAACGAGAAAAACTACTCCTTTCGTAATAGGCAAAAGGGCGGCAGGTAGTGCACCAAAACCTGATCGCAGGAAAAGGGTAAATGGGCCGACATCAGCCGGTACAGGAAACACCAGACAAGGGAAGGAGAGAGATGCTGATTTCTAATGGTTGCGCCCCAAATCGTAACAACAAGCTGCGAAGAAAATACAGCTTGTAATAGCAAAAGATTTGAAACAGACGCCCGAAAAGCACGAAGACACAAAACACAGCGCAATGTCTAGAAATGTAAAGGGATGCTCTACTGATCAAGTCTGCAGACGGGAGGACTTAAGCCGGGGTCCTCAAAGAGATCAGGCAAAATGTCGAGCCCAAAAAAAAAGTGTCCTTATACGAACAGTAAGGGCGACCATAACCTGTCACCTTCTCGTAGAACTCAGGCTGGAATCCACCGACAAGCGCCTGTTGGAGAGCGCCGTTACGAACCTTCTCAGCTCTGAAGCTGTTGCGTCGACATTAAAGCTAATGGCCTCTTTAGAAAAAAGAGACATTGACTAAGTGGCATATGGCAAAGAAGTAGAAGAATCCATTAGACAAATTCTTCCTACGGCAGACCGTTTTAACTAAAGGCTGACGCCCACCATTCCTATAGGGCAAAGCATCGCACTTGTAGAAATCCCAGTCAAAGACGCTGTGCAACTTCTGGCCGAAGAGAAAACTGAAATCAGCTTGGTAATGTGCAGGATACGTCAGAAGGTAGTTCTAGCTCAATGCTAAAAGTTCCCTAGTTTTGGACACAACCTAGCAGCATCTTGTGCAAAGCTAAGGGACTAAGGCCTGAATTTCTGATCCATGTTGCAGGAAAAAGTAGGTGCCTGGAGTTAAAAAAGGCACTTAGCAAGTGAAAAGCAGAAACATCATTCAAGTCCTGCAAATCATCCTACACCGTAGCTCAACCGCACAAGACTTACTCGACCAGGTTGCGAGTGAGAAAAAAGTCGACCTGTTGCTGATATGTGAGCAACACCACAAGAAGGAGAAAGCTGGATGTTTTTGCAACCGATCTGGCAGTGCCGCCAACTGGGTACGGGATAGTCCTCTACTCACAATTCGGACTTGCTCCCGTGGGATGGCTTTGTACTGATGGCGTGTGCGGATACGACACTCATAAATGTCCTTTTCCAGCCGAAAGAGCCAATCTCTTGCTCTAAGAGCAGGCTCGATGAACTGGAGGAAGCTGTTTCGAGGACAGAAGGACGAATCATTGTGGGCGGTGACTTCAATGCCAAAGCGATAGAAGAGGAATGCCTCATCCAGATCTAAGAGGAAAACGAATCCTAGAAATGGTGGCTAAGAGGGGCATGTGATCATAAAAGATGGAAATACACCAATATTTTGACGGAAAGGCTGGGTGCGAACCATTCCGGAAGTGACATTTGCTTCGGAGTCCTTAGTGCCCAGGATGCACGAATTGAGGGTATTGAATGACTACTCGGCGAGCGATTACCAATACATTGCTTCTGAAATTGGCGAGCGTACTGCTTGACGCGTAGCAACCCAACTTTCAACTGTAGCTTGGAACATTGTTAAATTGAATGCCGCCACATTCACTGCAGACGGGGAATACGGCTATCTCAGTTGAAAACTTAGTGACTTTCATCATGACGCTCTGGCATACAGGAACAGGAATTCTGGTATACAGGTCAGTTAGAGAACTCCCCGTACATTGATTAACGAGAGCAAGGCTCGCTGCTGGCAAAACCTCGATTAGGACGTTGACAGAGTCCCGTGGGGCCTGCCTCACAAGCTTCTCATGCGGAAACCAGTGGAAAAAGTGGAAAGGATGAGGTTGTTCGAGTGCTTCTCCCTGTGCATCATGTTCGTCCCGATGTTTTAGACGCTAAATGGAAAAAGTGGATAGGCGAGAGGAACGGAGAAGGATCCCGTCTTTATTAGAATTTTAACGTTTTCCCACTTTTCATGATTCCTTATTCTTGATCCTAAAATGTCACACTAGCAACCTTTGTTTGAAATCAAAATATGGATGAACAATAGCGTGCTATAGCTCATTCAATGCCTCTTCAAAATAAATAAACACAAACAAAAGTGTCCAACTGTCTGCTCGCCCGTGACATTTTGTACTTCCTTAAAAATTTAGACCTATTGTTGCCTCACAGAAAACCGGAAAAGTCTCGTCTTTGCTTGCTTTGAATGTTCGTTCTTTATCATTTGAAGCCCCTTATATTCCTTCTCTTCACTTCTCGAGAATCTTTGAGTATCCTTTAACTTACCTTGCTTTGATTTTTTTTGGGGGTTTTATATTTCAGTTTTTCTAAATTGAAAAATAGAAATTCAGGGTCAATTCCATCAATTTTTCATCCAAATGCTTGTGCAGACTTGATATGATAAAAATAAGGATGTGCCCGTACTCTAGTCCTGTTTCGAAAGATGTAATTTTGATGTTAAAAGTTTCAATGAAGCTTGCAACATTTTTATCCATTTTAATTTGCGTTTGGATTTGGAAGATCTAGCTCCAATTTTTACGAGATACATATTTGAGTATCTTTATAATATTTAGGGAATTTTTCAAAAAAGGAAAGAATAAATGAAAAACACATTCACGGAGCAAAACTTGTTAAACTTCTTAGAAATCAAAATGAACTTTTAATATGACATACCATAAACGCCTTGTGAAATTCTTAGAACTGGGCAAAACCTGGTTAATTATCACATTTAGATTCTTAATTGTGTGAAAGCGTGACGTGACATTTTCGCCCTCCACCGTACTACGGAAGGACACTTGATTAATGGTAAAACACAAACTAGACGAAATTCCTGAATCACGAGCTCGAAAGCATCCCTTTTTTTGATAAGAGCAAAGTAAATGCTTCAGCCAGTGAGTTGTTAATGGTCGGCTTCCAAGTTTAAATACATCTTCATTCAAAGATATAAAGCATTCGAGTATCTTTCAAGATTTGAAGCTATCTAACATTTCCTGAGGTCTATTACCCGCCAATTTATTACAGTGATTTTTGTCAAGCAGAAATTGTACTTTGTGTCTATTTCCAGTGACACACTAACAATCTACTTCTACTACATCGTTTTTTATTCTGCAAGTTGGTCGGACAATTTTCCGGGACGATATCTATGAACAATTCAAGAAAAGTACGTAATGGCCAATCACTGTTAGGAAACACAATATAACAGAACACTAGATTTCGTTTATTTTTCTCTTTTCCCTGTTTTCTCATCTCTGGCGAAACTGGAACCTAGTCCTTTCTTCGAGGGGCGCAATAAATTCAAATTGATATTGCCCTCTTGAATGTTTTTCTGGTGGTTGTCCGGGGCTACTAACAATTCCGGACCTTCATCAAAAACAAACTATCTTCCACAACAACTACATGTAGGTTGTTATGATTGGCACTGACTTCACAGCATCACTATTTTTCGATTTCCATTCCTCAACCCTTAAAGTCTTACCGTTGTCTGCACTTAGATAACATCACAATCAACTATTCTGTTTTCACCCTTTCGGTATGATAGAAAGTATTGCCGATATGAAAATGTGATGTGTTGAAGGATATTTATTTTAATGGGGATTTTTGGAGGAATTATTGCAACGATTATGGCTGGAAAAGCTTTGCCGCAGGGACATTTACAGCAAAGCGATCCAAATAGTTCTTAGCGGAAAAACAGGTGAGTTTATTAATATTTCAAGATATATTTTCCGTACAGAAGTGAAAAGTCAGAAGGAGTATTGAATTTAGCAATAGAACTTTGAAGTTTCCCAATTGTGAGATTGACAAGCCTGTAACCAATGTCCAAACGACTCCAGCATGCTCCCAGCCATGAGTGAATTGGCCCTAAAAAGGAAAACTTGTCGAGTTTAGTAGCACCAGGGTAAGCAATAAACAAAGAGCAAACGGTCAACGAAAAAAGAAAAACCTTTCTTTCACAACAAATGTCCTTTATGCGAAAAACGAGACGGGTATTCTTTTTTCCAGAGGCATATACATTCAAACATTTGTTTTTTTCCTTTTCTCGGTTTTCTGTACTGTTTTATTTTATTTTTTTCCCGCTTCATCGCCCCAATACTTTTTTATATGCAACAAGAAACAACGATGAGGGTTAAAATGGCACGCCAAGGAATTCAAAGACATCATAAGGTAGCAAAGAAGACGAAGTGAAGAATTGGTTGAAGCAAAAATTTCCATGAAAGTGAATTTACTCGAGGTTGAGCTGATTTGATTTGAAGGAATTCAATCATGGGAAATTGTTTTCATATCACCTTCTGTGTGTCCTTTCCCGCATTTTTTGATGCCCTTTTTTTTTTCTTTTTGTCTACTCTGTGTTCTCACATGAAAAGTCTCGTGGGAATTTTCCCCTGGCAAGGAAAACTTACTAGACGCTGAGTTCTTAGAATATCGTTCCGGGTGACTTGCTGCTTCCCAGTTGTTGGCTTTTTTGCATCTTTGAAGCGAGTATTACGTTCCGAGAGTACTTTCTACAAGTACTTCTCGTCCATGTGGAGAATGAGTATATACGACTGATTACTTTCAATTTGAGTTTTGACACTTCATGTTGACTTTGGGGCCTTGCAAGTCACGTAAGTTCTCTCAATTTGCTATTCGATGTTATTGAAGTTGTAAGGACTTACTTTGAGTTTTTCTCATGAAAGCCAAAGTATCGGTTACAAATTTTTCGGAATGCAATGCGGGGAAAGTTATGAATACTCCAACAAGACAGATCTTTTGTACTTGGAGTTGGAACTTTAAATAAATACAGCTTTGGTGCCATCTTTTGAAGGTGTCGATTTTTGCTCAAGGATATATGATTAATTTTGATTTTCTTATGAGGGTCAATAATGTTCTAGGCTTATCTTTTTTTTCCTGCATTTAAGTTAGATTGGAACGATGAGAAGGAGGGGGGGGGGTTATTGCCCCCGAGGACTCAAATTTTGCCTGTTCTGTACTGCGAACTTTCATATGGCCCATTACTTTCACTGAACATACCTCTTGTTTATTGATGTATCCCGGCCAGCTTTGCGATATACCAAACTTGTTGTTTGGTTGGTTAAAGAGTTCACAATCACTTTTCTGTATTTGATTATACAGAATATATTACTCAAATTATAGAAAACCCTTAGAATTCTATTTTGGAAGTTATGATGGTTCCTAGAGCTTACCTTCATCTCTTTAAACTCGTTTCTTGAAACTATAAATGAGAAAACAGTTTGACGGCAATTTAAACCTTCCAAATGGTTGCTTACTTGAATGACCTGTCTCGCGAATAATGATTATGCAGTAATGGTGAAGAATATACATATATATAAGAATATACATAAATAGAACACATATTTACATTAAAATTAATTATTAGTTACTCTATTTAGAAGGCTTTATTCCCCTCGATACCTTATCTTCACTCCAGGACAACATAATAAGCAAAATTTAACACAATTTTCTGAACTCCAGACAGAATTTTGAGCCTCTTTTGAACAGGCCTGACTATCTTCACCTGGGGTCCCACTGAGAGCTTTTTGGGTGTCTCCTTGTCTCCTTATTTAATGCTTGATACACGTTTTTATTTATGCGACCAACAGGCAAAATTTATCATGCAACCTCTCCAACATTCTGTTAGACTTAGTCTGTCTATACACCATCAGATATCCCTGACATAGCTTAAGTACATAAAGCGCTAACACTCGTTAGCAACGCGTCCCAGACAGAGATAGAAAAGCACAAGCAGATTTGCATTTGTTTTGCATTCATATGCAAAAAGATTTGAATGGGGTATTCGGATTTTACGTGTTTTGGTGTTTTGGTTGAATACCGTTATTTGAAAACTGTATTCTCGTGTCCTAGTGAAATAATCCAAATTTATTAGAAAGGGAAACATTAAACAACGAATCATGATTTGTTCTTAATGATCCTGTTAGAAGTTATCTGTCCATATACTGTAAGAATCGAACTTCACTGAGGTCCAAAAAGCACATATTCAGGATCACATTCAAAATTAGCAAAACTAAGTACATAATTGTCGCGTAGATTTATTACAAGGAAAGATAATGTTTTTTAGGGGTTGGAACTCCCCCAGTGTCGGACTCCCAGTGGACCTACTGCTGACTAAATTCCCCTGTAAACCGGAGCGCCTAGCCTGCAACCGTTTGACACCCAACGGCTACCCAATTTTACGCCTTTGCGCACCTTCGGGCTACAAGGATTCCTTCTCCAGTTGGATGGGAAAGAGGAAGAGGATTGGTAGAGAAGGAAACCCTCCACCCTCGACGCCTCCAGCCGATCAAGTATGCCTTTTTTCATGGCTAGAATCGTCCGAGCGTAATGTGCCACTTGACTCCATTTGTGAAATGATTTCAGCATATCTTCGGTAAGATTATCTGGATGCAGCTCTCCCACTTTTTCGGCAAGATCACCGGGCTTTTTGTCCCATCTTCTGCATGAAAAGAAAGTATGACAGGCGTTATCTTTCACATCAATGCAAAATATGCAATCTGGAGACCGAGACTCACCTATCTTATGTGGGTAAGACTGAAAACAACCGTGTTCGCTCAGTAGCTGGGTCAGGTAGAAGTCAGTCTCACCATGCGTTCGACTGAGTCACGATCTCAAGTGGTTGATAAGCCGTGTGGTCCATCTTCCTTTTAGCTCACGTTGCCATGATTGTTGCCATTTGTCAAGAGTGCATCGTCTTTCATCGCGAGCAACTTTTCCTTTCTTACCCTCGTGACTTCGGAGGTAGACTCTTTTACGCTCTATAGCAAGGAGAGCGATGGGTATCACCCCTTCAATTAAGAGAGTCAGTATGGTGATTAATTAATGTACGGTATGGTGATGCAATCCGCAGTGCCTTGTCTCTGCACCTGTGCCATCCGTTTTCGGTGCCGTTCCTTGTTAAGAGCTTCACTCCATATCTAGGCTCCACAGAGAAGCGTAGATTGCAAGAAACTCAACAGCAGTCGCCTTTTTGTTGGACTTGGTCCCCCATGATTGGCCATTAGTCGACTAATTGCCGAGACCCCTGCTGCGGCCTTGTTTGTCGTTGCCTTGATTTGCTCCGAGAAACTCAGCTGAGAGTCAATCAGCAAGCCCATGTACTGAACTTGTAGTTTTGACTCTAATAATGTGTCGCCGACTCGGACCAATCTTACTCTGGGGATCTTCTTGGTCGGGATGACCAAATCGGTTTCCCTAACGCTAGGTTAAGCCCATGAGTGGTCATCCATCTCCTTACCTGGTGCATTGGTACATTTAGCCTTAATTGCGCTTGATCGACCGTGCGTCCAGCCACTAGTGCTGCAACATCATCTGCATAGCCGATCAGTCGTGACTCTTCCGGCAGTTCAAGTCTGAGCAGTTCGTCGTAGGAGACGTTGCACAAGTCCGGACCGAGGATGGAGCCTTGGGCCACACCTGATGTGATTAACCTCTCCCGATGACTTCGTGCCCTGTCCTAGATCAGGGTAATATCCTTCAGGTAATTTCGAACTATTCGCACAGGTATTCTGGTACTTGGAATGAGTTTTCCAGGGCTTCCAGAATATCCGTCCATCTGAAAAAAACCGTTCTGAAACCTTACTGCTTTGGAGAAAGATCCCCGGTGGCGTGGATAACGTCAGTGAGTCTTCTCTTTATCAGTTTCTTGAGCACTTTCCCGGCCGTGTCAAGCATGCATAATGGTCGGTATGCTGACGGTGACTCGGAGTTTCCCTTCCCCTTGCTGAGCGTATCTAGGTCTCTGGCGGGGCATAGATAACTTACAAGTGGAGATGATGGTACTCATTGTGGAGTTCACCATGTCTTCAGCAGTCAGTCCTCTGGTCGCCGGCGATAAGCCAAACGGTGGTGAGAATTTCATGAGCGTGTCGGAAAACTTCTCCACGTCCATCCTCTCAGTATTTCATATGAAGGTGGAGCACTGAGTGTCTGGGAGTGTAGGAACGTTGTCACGGGTCTCGAATGCTATGTACTGATGATCACTGGCCGAGTACTTCTCTAAAACTCTCCAATTGTGTGTCATAGAGGAGAGAGACTCCGAGGCGAATGTCACTTCTGGAATGGTACTCACGCAGCCCAAGTGGGGGAAAGTAGGAGTGTTACCAGTGTTCACCACGGCTAGCCCTACTGTGGCTGCCATCTCCAAGATTCGATTCCCCCTGGGGAATGATAATGTCAACTCGTCACCAAGATACTGGATCTTTTCCTTTCAAAATTTTTTCTTGTGGAATTTATTGCGATCTTTGATCTACAACAATAAGTCAAAAACGATTCGCGACCTTAAATAAATAATCCAACGCGCCATTGAAAATCTACCATGCATAGTGGGTAATAAAGAAGTGGAAAATCGGGTATGGTGGCTGTGAGATACTAACATCTCCCATTAAGGCTTCTTGTTTCCAGTTCTACCAAATTCTACATTAGGGTGTTCCATCTATTTAAGAGTAGTTCGGGGGACAAAGGATCTAAATCGAAAACGATCGAGAGCACAGAAGACTTGTTTAAGGATGGGTCTTTGTACAATGCCACGGGAGTATACTTTCTCAACAGTATAGTATCCTCATCATCGCGAACTTCACTACCAGTATGAGAACTGGAGAAATAGGTACCAAGGGTACACCCTCGGGAGATTCCTCTCAGACAGAGATAGATGGAGAATTATTAAGGTTGAATTTATTGCAATTTTATGAAAAATACCGTTACTTCAGGACTTAGCTCGAAGTGTTGGCGCCGTGACAGTTCCGTTTGGAACTTGAAGTGAACAAAACATGAAACAAACCGACATTACGAAAGTAAGTGTCGGCATAATTCCGGCAAAATTAGTTCCAAACCTCTGACTATGTGACCAAACACAACCATTTATTCTGGATAAACGAGGATAAACAGGATGGGGTGAAGTAAATCATGGACATAAACATTGAAAATCCAGTCCATTCGCCAAGATGACTCATTTCGACGAACCAAGTGGAAGTGAATGCAAAGATCTCGAATATGAAACAGAAGAAAAGAAGTCGTCAGCCAAACCAGTGATTTCAGTGGAATACATCGCACAGTTTCAAGATAAGGTTACTGGAGAATCCCTACAATTTCGCAGTACTTGACCAAGTCTGCCACATTTGAATTCTGAAATCATAAGAAATTTATTCCTGATCTCATCCTTTGTGTTAGCCACTAAAACCAGACAAGATATCGCCAAACATTTTTCGGATATTCCCTTAGCTATTCAACATAAGAAGATTCCATTCTTGCCAAAACGATTGGTGGCTCAATCAATCCGATTGTACTAGGTACCTATATGTACCAAAAGTATTGAGTAGATTTTAATGTTGCATTTCAACGTCTATATATGACTTTTCTCCATTTTATGACCTTCACATGGTGAGGTTGGTGCTGTATATCTTAACCCTCCAAGCCTTCCTATGTCCTCAGTTTGAGCAGATTCATATCCATAATTTGCCCTTGGCTTGAGCTCCTTCTAGTGGTAAACCCTTAACTCGATTTCCATTGGTACCTAAAGTATGATTTGCACTGTCTGTATGACGAGTTACACATTTAACTGCTTTAACTTTCAAGTTCTGGTTTAAGGTATCCTTCGCTAATCATTTTTCAATTAAACAACAAGCTTTTTGTATCTCTCTGAATCCTTGTTATGTCACGTTGTTCTGATTCTAAATCAGGCTGACAAAGTGATACTCTTTAAGTGAATCTTTTATAAGTCTTTAAGTGAATGTTACACCGTTTGACTTGTCTTATCCATCTGTTTCCATGAATGTGACCTATATATCAGTTTCAAGTGATTGTCTCCACATTTAATGTCAAACTTATCGATGTTAGCTATGTAGGACCACTGTTATTTATCAGAAGTAGATTGCATAGTCTACGTGCTTTTTTTTAAACCCAAGGTATGTTTTGTAAACGTTGCAGGATGTATTTCCGTTAAATACAGAACCCTTTGCATGCCTCGATGAGATAAAGGTGATGGGAACTCTGGACCTATAATTATCTATAGCGTAAGTACCGAATAGCGCTGACAGTCCCGGTAAAGAAAGAGACACAAATACCCCATGTAGCAAATGAAGCGAGCTTTGCAAGATAGAGAGCTTGAGGATTGAATAACTCGAATAAGCAGAAGGTTCGCCCAAGCTAGCATTCTGAGCTTAAATGTATGTGAGAACAGAGTTAGGGTACCAGTAAATGTGAATTACTGTGCATGAATACATGAATACATGTGCTTGAATATATTTTAAAGAATGTTAATGCGTATCTCTATATTCTATCTCCTGCAAGCTTAGCTAACAAATACCGTTGCATCTGGAAAATTGGAGTCATTTCATAGAGGTGTCAGCGGTTTTCAGTAGTTAGATTCTGGTATATATATACTTGTTGGTATTTAGCTAATAACTGGACCAAAACTATCATAACTTCATTTGCTTCAAGCTTAAAATCGCATTCTTCATTTTTTATTTTCTGATTCTGTAGTTTCACCTTTTCTTCAAAGCCATTCTTTGGTAGTCCAACATCGAACTTCTATTATCCAAGTCTATATGTGAGTCGATTGGTAGGTCCTTTAGAATCGTGGGTACCGGGTTTTCTAGTTTGTCCAACGTTGATTTTATGTATTTTAATGTTTAACCGTAATTTATCTTAAGATTTAGATTGAAAGATTGTTGCTCTACCTAAACATCTAAGCAGGAAAACATTGGTTGACTGCGACATTGTCTCAAAATTTGAGTTGTGTTACATATTCCACTATATATTTTCCTTCAATGATTTATAAAGGATTGAGTAGCTCTACACGACTTCAATATTCTCGTAATATTATTTCGATTATACATCGAGAATATCGGAGAATATCGTGGAGATACTATCGGAATCAATTTAAAAACGTCCTTTATTAAGGCGGGATAGCAATGAATTGCGCTATGATGACGATACTTGTGCCTCGATCATCTTCTACTCAACCATGGTAGCTCCATTAATATCAAATTTTCCACTACCATGCATCCAACTAGTCGCGAAATAGCGTTCAATACATTTCTCAATAAATAAACAAATTTGCAATTTCCACGAGAAGGAAAATCTCTCAATTTTGAAAATATACTCATTCATGGTAAGTTGTATGCATAGCTTATAGCCAGCGTACGCGTCATATAGCATAATCCCCGACACCAACCGAAATTGAATAGCAAAGTTTAGAAGGAACTAAATAAGTATGAAAGCAGCAGACAAAATGTGATCTAAGGCGGAAACTGATTCCACTTTATTGTGGCTCAAGATAGCACTCTATTTTCGTTTCGTTTTCGAAGGATTGCCAAGTTGAATTGCAAGCGACTAAACTACCCGTTGTCGAGCCAACGAATAAAAAATAGGAGCAGGAACGAAAGGAAGCAAGGATGTGCCGGAGAAGAGCGGCGAAGAAGAGTGGAAGGAAACTTTTAAGGAAGTTATATCCTTTAAATGGTCGTATTCAGAAGCTTTTAAGTTCCTTCAAATTTTCGACCATTTCCGGCAATGACTGCACTTAGCCAGGAAAATAGTTCTCATTCAAAACGGTTACTTATGCGTTAGTTGAAATTTAAGGGGTGGTTTTTATTTGAATTTGGATGGAAATGGAGATATTCTAATATTTGATTATGGGAATAATAAAAAGTTTGTTTTTTTTCCAAGGGACGTGTTGTTTGCCTGGTGCTTGAAAACACGATTAAACCTCATCCTGATAATGGCCTAGTTTGTTTTTATTAAGGGTTAAGCTTATAGCGTGGATGTTGAAAGTTTCTGAAAAATGTATATTTGGATTTGAGACTAGATAAATGTTGATTTTTCCAGTTTGAGTTTAAGATTATCTTTTTTTGTGTTTGGACGAGCACAACTTCATTTATTTTCTTTAGCCGCACCTTCATGAAATACTTTCTAGACTTTTACCTTCTTCGTTTGAAGTTTATCAATGCTTTTGTTGGAACCTTTATCCTATCGTGCGTTCTCTTCTCTTTTGCTTCGCTATTGACTGTTCTTCTTCGCCTCCAATCGTCTCAGTCCATTGATCGCTTCCTCGATTTTGAAACGCGAGCAGTAATGAACTGTCTTCATCAACGGAGTCAGACCAGCGTTTCCTCGGTTTCTCTACTGGTCTCCACCCTTTAGTGTCCCCAACGAATACCTTTTTAGGTATGCATTGTTCGTCCAGGCAATTTCTATGACCAACCCATTGCAGCTCCCGCAGTCTTACAGCCGTTCAAACCTACGAGTCGTCAAAAATTTTATACGACTCATGTTTCTATCCCCTTTGTAATCGCCTACTACAATTCTTTTGAAAAAGTTTAGATGAAAGTAAGCTCCAAATTGTTCTTGTTCTTGTGTGATGACTTGACTGGATCTCTTCCTTAGCTCAACTTAACCAAATCTTGTTCTAAATCAATATAATCAAGTTCAGTGGACACAAAAACGGATACTGCGTCTTTGGTTAGAAAATAATTGACCCTATAATTGACATTTAAACACAAACATTCAAACACAGATTTGAATACACAAAATTTTTTAAATACAGGAATTAAACACGCTGCTGAATGATCCTTTATTTTTATTCACGTTCATGATTCGTTTTTGCTGGCCCAGAAAACTTTTTTGCACAGAAAAATTTTCCATAAAAAATGTCAAAACAAAGAATATATTTTGGTTTCCTTTTGAGTCTACTGACTGCATTATGTCCTGATAGTGTTTAGTTCAATATATAAAAGGAGTTTTTTCATCGTCAAACGCAACACTGTATCAGGTAAAATTATCAGGAACGGGCTTTCATGTTTAAAGGATATAACAGATCAAAAAATAAATTCATCTTTGAAAAATAGAAAATAAAATACTTCGCATATACGTAAACAGGATAGAAAATCCCTTAAAAATGTTATTGATAACAATGATTATTGTTGGACCGATTATTGGTGGAGAATTCTGGCAAAGCAAAAAAACCAAGTTTTGACGTTGATAAACGAACAATTAATGGTAGAATTAGTATCAACTAGAATGCGTAAGGTAAAGTCGTTTAAACCAGTGATTTTTAAAGCCTAGTAATAAGGCCAAAAATCTTCACTGTTCTTACTATCATCATGATCAATGGGTTCCACCTTTCGAAACCCATTAGAAATGGACCGTTTTCTGTAATTCTCTTGCCACATGTCCTAGTTTTCTTTGGAAGACTCTTTTTGAATTTGCTATCAACCATAGAAAAAACCTCGGTCCCTTGAATTTCGTAGCTCTTTAGAACTGATTTCATTGAAGTTTGTTATTTATTTCGTTTTTAATTCAAAAAATTGTTGAAAAAAGAAACGTCTTTGCGGCCAATTTACAGAGATATTGTGAGGCTCTAAGTTGAGAAAAGTATTTTGTGAAAGTCTCTGCCAAGGACTCACTTCGGTAGAAAAATGTAATTTCTTTCCAGTTTGTAAAAGATGTCTCCGTCGGTAATTGAAACACACTCTGAGCTAGGACATTTAACTTTTCTTACCCTAAAAATCACCAAAGTTCCAAGAAACTGTGCCAAAATTATTGTCACATACCCATTAGGGTATTTATGTATGCTCTCTTATCTACGGTTAATTGTCTCATGCTAAACTGTGCATCGAAAGTTTGAAGAAATTGCCCATTGTCCTTGTTGAAAATCTTGACAAAAATTGTTATTCCGTCGCAAACTTTGAATGAAATGGTCGTAAGGCTCCACACTACATACAGAAAACAATTGGCCAAAGCACAATACATCTTTACCAAAGACAAATCAATGAACACAAGGATCACAATTTTAAGAAAACTTTGGGAAGATGGCTCCTGTGCAAAAAATGCACTGCGGCTGAATAGGCTTTTTAGACCGTTTTGGATGCACTCACTGAGAATCAAGTGACTGACTTCAAGGAGGAAGCGCACACCGTCTATTTCAAGGGTCTATATCAATAGTAAGAGCAGTTTCTTTAAGGATGGACAAAAGGAGTGCCATTAAGGAAGCAGTAATAAGTCTATTGCTGTAAGTGCTCATTTTAAATGGCGTTATACAAGCCATGACAAACACTGGAGTAAAAGTTTTGGCGTAGAAGCAAAACATGATGATACTTTCCTCAAGTACAATGTGTTCGGTCCCCAGTAAGGTCCCCAAAAGTGTAACGCTCCCCAGTAGTGGGTGCAAGAAGACCGAACTGGTCTTGTTTTCTAAGCAAAATCAGCAAATAGCCTGTCAGGGGAGGTTTCATAGGCAGAAAAGGATATTAAAGAGTAGATCCCAGGATATACCCAGATAGATACCCAGGCGTCATCCTATAGATTAAAGTGTTATTGAAGAAGAATATTGATTAGGCAATGCTTGGTTTCTACCCTCGCAAGAAATCGTTTGACAGTACTTGGATCTTAAGGCTAGGAGATGCTTATCTGGAATCATAACATTGTCGTGAGACCTCTATAGAATTTTTGGCTAAACAGCATGCTCTGAAGAAAGCATTGTAAAGAAATATGTAGGAAAAAGAAGAAAAAAACGAGGGTTTGTATGTGACAGATGCACTATGAAACACTTTTCGAAACGTTTAAATGGTATTTTCAGGTTGATTTCGAAGCATAAATTAGCTGATGGGGTTCGGCCCATCAAAACAATACACTTATCGTTCTTAGAGACATTGAAACTTTGATATTCGAGCCCAAGCTTATGCGAACTTCAAAAACGCAGCGTTTTCAATTACAGTTTGAAATGACAGGAACGCAAGGCTGACACTATTCACAGGACATGACGTTTGCGTGGCTGGATGTGTGGAGATACGCTGGATATGTCCGAAATAAAAATCAGTGTGCGAACAGTTGCAGACTTAGCAGTAGACCAGCTTCAAAGCGTTTGACAACTATCCCGTTTGTAATACAAATTTCAGCGCACAGAAGGAACGAAAACCAAAACGAGTCCCTCGAGTTGTCAGTAAGCAATCAAGTCTGTGTTATCTAGTAATATCAATTGATTAAATTTGTTGGAAAATATTGCAAAGTCTCCGCCCAAATGAAAAGATAGAAGATTGAAACTGCGAGAAACCAACGAACTAATGTGTCAAATGATGGTCAGATGTTCAGTTATTATTGATACCCTAAATCATCTACACGTTGCGATAGCTACATTAAATAACATGCTGATATCCTACGTTAAAGCGAGATGAAAGTATCCATCGACTACTGGAATTAAAAAAAAAACATTATCCATGGAGTTTGGTACGAAGACCTCATTTTCCTTCGAAGCTCTGAAGGGATCACCATGCGCACCGTGCATGCCAGTTGGCTCCAAACCAATGACTTTTTTGAAGCTATGGATAACAAGGCGAGGTATTATAGTAACTTCCTTGTAGTGGCCCAGCTATCTGATAGAGAAG
Source organism: Stratiomys singularior (assembly GCA_954870665.1). Lineage (NCBI taxonomy): Eukaryota > Metazoa > Arthropoda > Insecta > Diptera > Stratiomyidae > Stratiomys > Stratiomys singularior. Next base: position 17,463,718 of record OX940879.1, read on the forward strand.
ACTGGAGACGCTTGGAATGAGCTTCATTGACTTTCAATCGGGTTCTGCTATTGGTACCTGACAATCCTTTGAGTTTTGACAATCAGCTGATGCGCTCAATATGTTGGAATGTCTTCGTGATATCATGTTGCTATTGTGTCTTAGTTCAGGGTCTCTAAGCCACGGCTGATCCGTGAGTTTACAACCACCGACATAAACTGAAATATCTCTGTGTCAGGGGTCTTAACCTCATTAAACTATCTAGAAATCTGAATGAAGTCAGTACCACTTTGTATTCTCTGCTGCTTCTGGCCTTCGAAATCTTAACCACCACGTTTGAGCGGATAGGCTCCTGACTGTGATGATGAATAATCTGGCATACGCGTCCCCCAACCCTTAGTACAGGTCAATTTCTGATCGGTTTGCGATTTTCTCATGTCTAGACTACGGCAACCAAACACTTTCGCATTGGTGACAATGGAAAGAAAGTTCACAAATTCTAACCAAACCTTAAAAACTAACATCGCAACTCTTTTGAAATTCACTTTCTTTTGTCATTTTACGACGGAGGCTTGACACCTTTTTTTTAACAATCAGGGGTGCAAACTCAAAAGTCGAAGTTTTATCCAGCGATTTTTTAACTCCTTTAAATACTTCTTATAAATTCTCATAAATACTTCTAGCATCTATTGCCTTTTCAAGATTGGCCTTATTCAGGAAGTCCCTGTCATTGATTATCGTTTCCAGGTTCAACTTAAAATAGTACTTAGAAGAAGTTCTCGTTATCCGTTAGTTCTGTCAATAGTTTAGCCGTTGCAAATCTTTCATTTTGTTTCACTGGAGCTGACAAGGAGGGCTTCAAGTCGTTCGATCGCGATGTTTTGGATGATTCCATCCAAACAACGCTGCTGGATGATTCCATCCCAACTGTATAGAGTCAGCCCTTCTAAATTAGGTTTCAAGAATCTTCAAGAAATTACTTAGCACTTTCATGCATTCTTCCCAAAGGCACCACGTTTTTGACCATTTTTCATCTAGGTCGAATAAACATGATTAACAAGAAAGTCGTAGATTAGCTCACCAAACAGACAAATGTTGAATATGCATATAAATTGGATGACTGGATATTGGATTTTTAAAGATTTGACGAGATTAGACCTATTAACGAGCCCTCGCAAAAGTTTCAGGAGGAGAACTGCAGGCTGCAGTAAACATTGTTTTCTGCAGAAAATTTTAATGAAATAATATGATATTATTCTCGTTATTTTAATGACTAATCCTTGCTTGATGATCAATGAAGAGCTTCTTCGACCATGCTCGAGCCTCAGCGGGTAAGACTTCTGCGAGATCGTGGGCTCTCGGTCGTCTTATGGACAACACGGGAGACAAACCTCAAGTAAAAGACGTCTACTCATGAGTGCAATGGAGTCAATGCTCTTGTACGGCTCCAAAAGTTGGGCTGACGCTCTAAGGAATCAGTCGTGCCAAAGGCGTCTCACAGAGATAAAAAAGCAAGGAGCTGTGCGAATAGCAGCTGCATACCGCATTGTTTCTGAACCGATAGTGCTGGTTATCCCGATACTGGTCCCGCATATGTTTCTTGCTGAAGAACGAAAACAAGTCTAGTTACAAAGGGGTGTGTCTAGCAATCATAGGTAAGTGAAGCGCGAGGTAGGTGACCCGCACTGCTCATCAGTGACTTGGGGCCGTGGTTCAGTAAAACGCATAGTGAGACTGATTATTACCTGACGCAACTACTCAGTAGGCACAGATATTTTCAGTCTTGCCTGTATACGAAGAGAAAGTTACCATCATAAGCTAGTTTGTTCTGCCGCGGGAGACAGATGACCCCTGTTACACGTTCTTTGCATGCGGAAGATGGGTAAGACTCTGTTCGCATCTTTAGGACAAAATAGGCAGATAAATTAACGGGGAAGATGACGTTATCCAAAGACAACTGCAACTGCGTGTCACTTTCAGTGTTCGAATCGTTCTTTCTATAAAGAAGGGCATCCCGGATCGCTTGGCGGCACAGAGTGAAGGGGATCTTTTTGAAAGCAAACCTCTTCCGTCCCATCCATTCCTACTAAAAGAGGGATATTCCTTAATCAAAAGACGCTACTAGGCATTGACTAATGAGACCTAGTCCGAAGTAATGTGACAAACAGTTCCAGGCTATGTTTTTGGTGTAGGCAGGGGGGTGGGGGGGGTGGTGTTTTGTCGGTCTAGGTTTAGTCTGGTCCGATACTTAGGGCGTAAATAGCCTTCACCGTTTAACCACAAATAAATATTGGTACTATTATATGACTTGCCGTATATGCTGGTTTAAAATCGAAAAGAACTGAGTCCTCATTTTCCATAGAAGGTAAAGCTTTAAACTTCTTTAAACATCGATTTAACTCTTCACCTTAAATTTTCCTTCACTGCCAAATAATTTGTTTTCATCATCGCGACGGAGAAAATTCATATTTGAATTCCCCACAATCGTCATTGAGATTTCCACTGACTGCAACGGCGTTGATCACAATGCATGTAGTCCTTTCATGAAAAAAAAAAGATTAAATTTTTTTGTATATTTACCACGACAATGGCAAGAACAATCCGAAACCCAATCTGAACAACTATGCAACTGGACCTCTTGTGCCAAGAACAAAAGGCATTTAAGAACTTTCACCTGTTCACCATCGTATTACCGTTCTTATGAGCCTTTGAAAACTTTGCGTTCATAATCCCTTCGAAACTGCTAAAGAAAAAATAGCGAAGAAAGACAAAGGAAAATAATAGCGGACGTTGAAAAAATCGATTTGACTACAACTTGTATATTCTAGTCGTGAACGAAAAAAAAGTTTTTCCGAAGAAAATTTTTATCAGGACTTTATCGCACCCGTTTATTTGCCACCAGCCGCGTCTGATGCTTTCACGGATCCGCAGGTAAATTTGCAATGGTGAGTGGAACAGGAGATATAACAACTAAATAAGGATCAGTAATATTCCTGGTGTATCCTCGCTCACTTTGTCTTGAATCTCATCAAAGTTTTATTATTCGGTTGCAGCCGTGCAGTTCGTCCTGAAATTGTACGCGAATGCACGGTGCCAGGTAAAAGTTAATTTATTTTTTTTAAGAGTGAAATTCCCCGACAAGAATGCTCTTGACTAGTTCCTTCGATAAATTGTGTAGAGTACTTATTTCCGGATGTTTGTTTCGAAAGACTCCTTGCAACAATTAAACTGAGTGAAAATTAAAATAAGTAAGGTTTACTTTGAAATAAAAATGAACTTCTTTGTTAACACATTACATGCGGGGCGCCGCGACTTATTGTTTATGACTTAGCGCGGGCAAAAATTTGAGCATTCGCGTAAAAAATGACAGCATAAAATGTCACAATTTTCAAGATATTTAAGATATTTTAATAATTCTTACACTATTAAACTCACTAAGGAGCAGCAGCATAACTATCAAGAAGTTTAAATAAACATTTTGAGTCACGTGTAATGTTCGAAAAAAAAAACAAACAAATTAAAACTACAAAAAAAGACATAGGAACATTTCATTGATTTATTTGTTGAAATAAATAATACACTAGTATTTTTTAAGAGTATGATATTCATAAAAACAATTACCTACGTGAAGGGGTATATTACAAAAACTGCACTTATAACAAGTCAAACTTTTCTTTTGATGTGCAGCGCAAACACGACACTGCCGTTGAGCATGCACTTTTTTCCCTTTGCTTTCGATTTTTTCTGGTTTATGTTTTTTCATATCCAATGATAAACGCCCGGGCGGATCAAATTTAGATGTGCGAGTCCTTTGCGTTGAAGTTGATGGTCCCGGCTCTGCAGTATCCATTAGTTCCGCAGGCAACTGGTCTGTTATCAAACTGCGAACTACTTCTAATAAAAATTTTTTATATGTCATTCTTGTATTGTTATAAATATTGTGGACTAGATATGCGTTAAAAAGAGCACAATTTAATAAGTACATAACGGCACGCTTAGTCCACTTTTTCGTTTTTCGCAAAAAGGAATAATACGAAAGATACTGATCGGCCCTATCAACTCCTTTCATAAATTTATTGTATTCTATCACACAGGTCGGTTTAATTATTTTACTTTTCGTGTGCCAGTCTATATTGTGACTTTCTAACATTTCAGCCGAGTGTATACTGGAAATCATTCTTATTTCTCTCTTCGATTGCCAAATTTGTAACAATATATCTTGCTTTCTTCTAAAAATTGTTTCACCACGCTTCAATTTTAGGTTTTTTAGAGAATCAGGTAATCCTCTATTTACACGAATTGTCCCGCAACTTCTCGTTTTTATGTTTAGAAGTGTCTGGTTGATTTCCATACTATTATAATAGTTATCCATGAACACATGATACCATTTTCCCAGATAAGGGCTGAGGACATCTTGAATTGTCTCCGAGAGTTTTTTACCTTGTCCGCAGTATATTTTTAAATTGCAAATATAACCACTCTTTGACTCACACACCATTCTCACTAATATCCCGTACTTAATGATTTTTGAAGCGTTGTATACTTTGAACGCTAATCTTCCACGCCACGGTATAATACTTTCGTCAAGTGAAATTTCCCTTCGAGGTGTGTACACAGTATTAAATTTTTCCAATAAGTTATCTAATACTGGTTTAATTTTGAACAAACGATCACTAGAGTCTGTAATATCGTTATTTGAAAAATGCCATGATTGCCATATTTGCCTAAATCTGCCGCGGCTCATTGTTTTCGGAAATATCGGAGCTTGCAATAATTCGTCTGTTGTCCAATAATCGTCCATTGAACTTTTAGGAGATTGACCCATCAGAATCAACAGGCCGAAAAATTTTTTGAATTCAGTGGTAGTGACGTCTGTCCATTTTTTGGATTTTTTGTAGTCTTTGAATTTTTCCTCATTCTGTTTGTGATAGCGATTAGTTTCTTCTACCATCATTTCATATAAATTGTAGTCAATAAACAAATTCAAGGACTCACTGACACTATTATTTTTGTTTGGGAAAACACTTAAACCCGATTGACCCAAACACGATTCAATTACAGGCGGATTGTCTATTTCAGTCCATTGTTCAATAATATCATCATCTTCATCGTCACTGAACTGCAGTGGAAAAATCCTGGTTCTCCGTCTGGTTCGGCCAACAGAACTATCACTATCACTGTCGTCACTTATGTTATCTAACAAGTGTTGCATATCACTATCACAAGAGCACTCCGATAAATTATCAGCAAATACATCATCGTTAATTTCGCGCGAGCTCATATTGGATTTAAAGAAAAAGTATAATTTATTACTAGGGGATATTTGAGACCGAACAATTTAATGTAGAAAATCTACTGAAGTGTTATCAAGACTACTGAAATGCTATTTGTGCAGAAAATCGGAAATTTCTTACCCAATTCTGAAAGATAACATTTGAATACTTCTGGAAAGTGAAATGGAAAAACCCTTGATGACACAATGTGCTTTAAAATGTTCAGTGAAGGTAAAAAAAAAATATGCAAAAAGGTAATAAAATGTAAAATTTAAACTTCAAGAGCAAGTTACTAATGAGATAAAAGCAGGTATTAACCCTTTGTACTCGAGGGGCGACTCTCAGTCGCCACTCAAAGTACTGATGCAGCTCGAGTAGCGACTGAGAGTCGCCATAAGGTTTTATTTGGGTTATTTTTTAGCTGTCGCCTGTGTAAGCACTTATAATTAGGGAAAACCTAAATAGAGAAAGAAAATGTGAATGTAATCCTTATCAGTTGTAGGTTTCCCCATACCAAAACAGCCTCGAGCGCATATGGTTAATACTTTACCAGACGGTAACTATCATACTATGTAAACGGTAAAAATACCTCTCCCGCAGATAAAGATCAGTCGCCGTAAAAGGTATTAATACCCTTCCCGCATGTAATGTGTTAACTTAACTTTTGTACGGGAAGAAGAATGTATTCAATCACCTGCAAAATGGGGCTGGGGCTATCCTGAGCAATTTGCTAAACAAAAATTCAAGCAGCCACGAATATGTTGATCCTCTTAGTGCCTTAACTAAATCATCTATGCCTAGAGTCTAGACTTAACACCACACATATTTTATGTGTTAATTAACTTCCACAAAATGTAATGTGTATTCCTGGGTGGCCATAAAAATGCTGAAGGAATTCACCTATAAAGTTTTATTGTAGTTCAGGATTTGTTCAGTTCTTCATTTACCTTTCAAAGAATACAACAATAAACTACCACATCCACGCTTGCCAGGAAATATAATGCTGAAGCCATACACAGTTGCCATGCTAAATAGTAACATTTCAAATCATATTCTGTCTATAAACCTTTTTTTGCCTCCTGCGAAGCGACCATGAAAGAGTTTTCTGATTTTCTACGCAAGCTTTCAGCATAAAAATAAAATATGGCAGCTAAAGTGTTTGCTACAACTTACGTACTCAAACCAAATGCAATCTTTATTGGCTCCGGCATACCTTTTTCGTATATTTCTGTCATATGTTTATCCTCGCTGCTGTCTAATACATATATTTGTTTAAGGAGGCTAAGCTACGATAACTGATTCAGTACATCCATACGGCATATGGGTGGATAGAGAAGTTTAGGGGATGTGGGGGTTTTATCATAATGATGAAAGTTTTTGGTAAGCGTTTATTTTGGTATTCCATTCAATGAAGCCAGGAGAGAATGACCTAGAAACTTTAAGTGTTAACAAACTGAAGAAAATAGAATGTGGAAATTATCAAGGGATTCCTTTATTACATATTTTCGTCCTAGAAAATATTCGCTTGGTGAATCCAGATTCAAATTAACAATGTCTTTGCTGGATTGTTTTATGAATGTTATGAAAATAAGAATATTGACGCGTACCTTAGGATTGATTATTAATAATTAAAAAAAAAATTATAATAATATATTTTACTGTGAATTTTTTGACAATATGTCAATATAATATATACCTTCCGCATATTCGACTGGTCGACACACACGGATATAACCCATGCGAGTCTAGCTCCCAACAAAATGTGTTCCGAATTTACCCCAGACCCTTCCCATTACAGTAAATTCGTATCGACCTTATACATCCACGCGGCCATTTTGGTCCAAGGACTATCGTGTTTTGCCAGGACATTCATCTATCAAGCAACCTTACGCCAAATTCAATTGATTCCAAAAAAAACCAAGGACTAGCTTACATCCCCTTTAGTTCAGCAATCATTTTGTCTACAATTATCTCAGGATTCGCCTTACTAATCAAAGGTTTGAGTGTTACTCTGCTCTCAAGAAAAAACCACAGGTTTGACGATTTGATTATGAAACGTGTTGCTGGTCAATACTTACAGAATATTACGACCCCACTTTCGAACGTATGCGGATAAGTAACTATGTACCTTTGTCTGTATCCAATCAAGATCCTGTTCTCAGCTCAAAATCATCAAAGAACTCATTACAAGTAAAAATTTACCTCTTCATATTTTCATATAAGACTGAGGCCTTAAATCAGAGCCAGTATAAGCGTTCAATATCACAAAACTCTATTTCGTAAAGGTGGATTGACAGGAGGATAGACTAGAGAACAGGACGACCTGAATAAGGCATTTATCAGAAAAGTTTCAATCCATTCGCAAACCAACGTTGTTCCTTTTCACAAGTTCTAGTTCTTCTTGACAGCAAAAAATGGATAAAAATGACTTCTCCCAGCACAAGCACTGCCTCTTCTGTGAAAGTCAAAAAGCTACATGGAATGAACAGGGCTTGTTTACATAAGATGTTCGACACGTCAGGCCAATACTTGTTGTTTTTGTCAAAACTTGTCCTTACATCGTCCTTACATCCGTAGTAATGAAGGTACTTTTGCCATGAGCGACTTCAGCAGTTTTGAGAGCCCGATATTCAATAAGGAAATCATGGATTTATTCACCGTCATATCCGTTTTATTTGTGCTTTAAGAAACTCATCTAGTTCTCCAGAGTTATTCACAGATTCTATAGAAGGTTTTAAGCGGTCTTTCCTTTTCATTGATTACTCAGAATATTGGCTCAGCATTTTTGGTATAACCTCCAGTCTACTGGTACTATCTTATGTTTACCTATACTGTCCTGACTTTATTTAGGTTTTCGAATGCCTCCAGCACAATGGATTTGATAATAATAGAAGTGGCCACATCATTCATCATTTGTCACATTGTGTCTGTTCGATTCCAAAGTAGTCTTCTGCTTAACTCCATGAACCAGTTCGCCTGGCACCCAATTGTTGCTCACGAATACAAACAGGAAGTCCCTAAGGTTTTCTTTCACCATGACCAAAATAATTTTCATTTTTGAACATTTCCCAAGAAGGGATTTCTGCAAGGCCACTGGAGCAGCACAAGGATAACTAATGTTCTTGCCATGTAGAAAGCCTCTATTCAGGATTCAGCACTGGAAGTACGAAAGGAAGTTTCAATGATTGAACCACTCCTTCTGAAGCTAAACTGCGATTTATATAGGCCTAAAATTTTACAACTTCAACATAAATAATTATATAATGATAAAGGATACCCAAAGTCAATTTTAGGTTTCTCTATTTCAGTCAACAATTCCGCTTAAGAGTGGAAAGAAAAATTATCTCCGACCAAAGGCTTGTTATAAAGATGCATTAGTGCCCAAAATTTCTCCCATACTACTCTCTTCCAAATTCTCTCTCTCTCCCTCAAAATACTTCACACAACTCGGATCAAACCAAGTCTGATTGAAGTTGCTTTTAGTTCCTAACATTTGTTTCAGATTGGATCAACTATATGAGTCGTTGGGGGAAAGGTTGGGAGAGGGTAGGCCCAAAATTATTGGGCAGTACATTGATATTATTCGATATCAGGTTTGACATGTGACCTCTCTGACAGTTTCTGTTAAATACAATATACTAAAGTCAGGTAGCATAATACAGGACGTATTATTCCATTGCTAATTCGAAGAAAAGTTATCCTGCAAGCCTTGTCAGCCTTGCAAATTGACAGAATATTTTAAGGGCAAGATGTATTCTTCGCTTTGATTGAGCTAAGTCGCTGTCTCCTTTCATATGTTTATCATTGACGTTTATAGAAAATTGGACAATGTTCTCGATTTTGACAGCTCAGCAGTATAAAAGACCGGTTTGGTGATGTTTGACTTGTGTGGGTGACGTTTGAATTGTTTGGGGCAACCATTTTGTTTTGGCGTTATTCATTTCTTACTTGAGCTATTTTGCTTCTTGGTACATGGTTAAACTAAGGACTTTAAATTTGGCTTTAATTATAGAATAGCGAACCTCTACATGCAAGACTAACCACAGGACCTAACACTTTGAGTTTTTGAGAGTTTGACTTAAAGAACATCAGTAGCCTTTTCACATATCCAAAATGAAATACGACTTTATGATTTTTGCCAAATAAAGCATAGAATGTTGGTGTAACAAATTGTTGTTTATTCATTCCTAAAATTTGGGTTCTTGATCGACAGCTTCTAGCGAGTATAAGGAGAAATCTCTATACTGCGATTTTGGCCTAGGTAATCCAAAAAAAACTAGCAATTGCTGACGTTACAGCTCAGCTATCTTGTTTATTTGACTTCATTTTAGCCTAGTGGTTAATGAGTTGAACCGAAGTTCTTAGGCCTATTTATTTTGCATTTGCGTCAGGACAGAACTTAAGAAGAATGATAGCCGCTTCGACTAGATGCTATTTTGACAACCAATATCATAATGAACTGCAAAACTATCTCCATGAATAAGAACAGTCAGATCATAAGCTCGATACCGAATGAAACAAACGCCCCAAAACTTTCCGCAGCGTAGTCCGTACATACATCATTCTTAAAAAGAACCAAGGAATCAACCTGGCTGGAAATTTAGCCTAATCTAAAAAATTGCAACCGACTCTGAACCACATTCTAGTCTCATATGGTACTTGCAGTGGGCCATGAGGTAGTTTAGGCCGTGGAGTAACTTCATTTACGCGTTGAAACAAAGAGCGAAGTACCAAGGAGTTCTTATTGAAAAACGACGTGTAGAACTCAGCTACTAGATCTATCCTTCAGCCTCTAAGTGACCACAGCTTTTGAAAACAAAGAGGGAAATATAATTAGATAGGTTCCTCAGATTAAGGGTGGCAGCCATGGAGCTAAAACTTATCTTCCGGAAGAAGAATTAATTTAAAAACGGCCGGATGAAATGCCCCGCACAAGCTATATATAATGTCTCCCCTGTAAACATATGTGTATACCCTTCGATCTTGAAATCATAGGTTAGGATTTTCTATCAGTAGACGCTGTTCAAGACCTTTTCTTGTAGATCAACAGTAAGAAATTCGAAAGAAACTTAGTTGTCCACGGAACAAAATTAAGTTATTGCGAGACAACTGACAAAGATTAATCACAAAAAGTGGTATTCAAGGTAATTTTTTTGACCCCTTGATACTGAACAAGGATTTGAAGCAAGGTGTCATCAACTTCAAATTAATCAAAGAATTACAGTATGCGCACCGCTTCCAGGGAATATTATCTAATATCTGGCTCATCTTATATATGTTTACTTATAGGAAGACAGGTGATAAGTTTATTCAACTATTTCTGTCAAACGACGTTTAACCTATCCTTAATCAGTTCAGTGCAAGATTTGGGAACAATGAGACTCACTAAGAAACAACTGGAGGGCGTAGCAAAACACCAAACACCAACACCTCATTACCTCTGTGTTTAACCGAAATGTTGTCATACCATAAACAGTCTTCTCACTTAATCACATCCCCATAAGCATATAGGCCTTCCCAATTGGGGATGCAATCAACTAGATCAATCATACCTAATACTAGTGAAACAGTCCTGCAGCATCCTTGGTAAAAGATTATACCAAAAAGCTCCTGATCGGTCAAAATTTGTCTGAAGATGGTGAATCCCAAGGACATATGGAATAAGAGTTATCCCGACCTCAAAGAATTGAAATCAGTTGGAAATTTCAACAGACTGGAAGAACAATTACGGTCACTTCTCTAGTACATTTAGGACATTTGAGTAAATTGAAAAATCGAATCGAAATCTTTAGCTGGGAAAATCGTTGGGTACATACCCAGTGAAAACGAAACCAGCCATGTGGAATGCTACGAAACTCAACAGAAAAAAGGATGGAAGAAACTGTAAGGAACGAGAAACTAGGACTATTCAACAACAAGTCGACAGCAGCGAACACACCTTTGCTTTTAGGAAAGATACTGTTCTCTGGAAAAAATTGAGAAACTATGATGGAAATCTGTAGAGCAACAATAGAAGAAAATCTGTTGAGAAATAATTCTAAAAAAGTAGCAAAAAGACTGCACCGCACTCAAACTAAAATTGGTTCTCTACAAAACACACATGATTTAATTATTGCATATCCATCGAGAGTTATAGGAAAGTTAGCTGTCTGACTTCAGAGAACTTGGCAACCTGTCACATGCCTTTAAACGCGCCGCATAAGGTAATCGCTGATTCAACAGATGTCAATTCATTAACGCTGAAGGATGACAGCCTAACAAGGTAACAAAGAACTGAAGTGACAAGCTGTAATGTGCAAACTCCATCAGTGTCCTAAATAAATCTCTGAATCCTAAAAATTCAAAAATCCACATTCGTTATTACCAAAGAGGATTGAGCCTTCGATTTTGAGTGGAACTGGTGTCAAAAATTTTGGCAGAACATGTTGGGTGCTCACCAAATGATTTCAGCCTTCAAGTAAAAAAAGATGGTGGCTGGTTCCTTTGCTGTTAAAATGACACTGGAGCAGTCATTATTGGCCTCCCAATTAGCACTAGAGTCAAATATGTAGAAATGTTAGAATTTCTTAATCAATCTAGAAAGTAACACTAGAATCTTGTCAAATATGAACAAACAAACTGACACACCCAAGAAAAACCATGGACGAAATAGGAAATGTGGACAATCTTGTATAAATCGGCACATAATTGATGAGGATAAGGTATCTGTATGTCATGATTATATGATGGATCTAGCTCGCGAATCTTGCATTTCATTGGGTCCTGTTAACTTTGAAACGCAGATGCATGTACTCCAAGAAAATCTTGCTTTGAAACTAGATACAATTTGTGTATTCGAAAAGTGCAGCGAAGACTGACCCTGAATAAATTTACGGGAGGAAAATCGGACAGAGATATATAGCGAATCAGTTAAAATTATTACTTGTACCAAATATTTGACATCTCGAAATTCGGTCGAACATCTCCAAAATTATATATGCGCGTCGAAATTACAATGGAGTTAGAAACCCACTTGACCGCTTGCAGGAAATGGATCGCTTGCTGAAAGTGCAAGCTTTAGATGGATTAGACAGGAAAATCAAAGGACCAAGTTCAGTACGGAAACCTCTAGACAGTCTACAGCTGCTTGAATTCCCAATTTAGAGGACGTAATGATGACACTTAATAAAAAAGGCATTAAAACGCAAGGACGGCAATGGGTAATAGAGCCTTGAACACAACAATGGCGTTTCGAAAAGGAAGCTAAAAATACAGATCTCAATGAACAAAGCTTTACACTCTGGCATAAATCAATCTTATAAGAGGCCTTCAAACTTGGCACCATTCAAACAACAGTCAGTATTTATGTATGGTCAGTGCAAACTGACAATTTGGTATGTTTCCAGGAATAACAGAAATGCCAGACAACTAGAAACTTCCATCTGAGAAAAGTATGACAACCGAAATTCTTTCTTTTCCGGGCGTGAAAAATTTGCACCCGTATCTACTTCAACGTCTGAATTTCTTCCAACTGTCTCAGCTGAACAGACCAAATCAATAAGGATGCTGAAAGTCCTACTAAAGACCTCTAATTCGAACTACTAGAACTTTGTACCGGTAGAGCTCGTAGCCATGACTTTATAATCAGCCTTATGAGCCAATAGAGTCCTTGATCAAGACTTTATATAAAGACCATAATTAAAATTGATCTCTCAAAAACAAAGAAATTAAGGCGCTTCAAGCCAAAATGTAGAACTTTAATGCGAAACTACCAGAACTTTTTACCGTTAGAGGTCCAAGCCATGACTTTATAACCAGACCAGATATCTGAGTCAGTAGAGTCCTTGATCACGATTTATAAAAAGATATTTCAAAGTTAACGATACTTAAGGAGGCTAACGGGAAACCGTAACTTTTCAAATGAAAAACCAGTAGGGTTGGTCTCGAATATTGCAAATCCTTAGCCAAAAACGACAGAATCACCATGAATTACAAGTTTCATGTTAGGATTTACGGTGTATACTATTCCTGCAACTGAAAAGGTTCTAAAACCATGTTTTGCACTCCAACGAGGATGGAATTATTTTTTTGCCTTTGGAACATTCAGTCGTTTCCCGGCACTTCCTTTCTTTTGTCCACAGATGCGTTTCGGGGGTACGTCATCTTTGGTGTGGTGTTGCCAGTCTCATATTCCTTATTTATAGGTCCGTCGTTTACGCAAGAAAGTAGGTGTCCTTTTAAGCGGTTAGAGGAGTATTAGTTTTATTCGAGAGTTTTATGAAGTTCGGGTTTTTTTTATTTCGAAGAGGTTTTATAATTTGGTCCCTGGATTGTTGGTAATTCTTTTGATGTTTCCTTTGATTATCCCGAAGACAAAACAAAAAAATATAAACATTATTCTAAAATCATGGTGATTCCAAATCGAGATAAAAACAAGAAAAGCGCTCACTGTTGGGTTCCCTAGGAATAGTGTGAATATTCTTTCCCAGACCAAGAAATGATTTTCTTTCGATCATTTTTAGGTGTTTCAAATGCATCCTTGAACATAAAAATACATAAAGATTAAGTTCCCGCTACAGAACTTCTAATGCAGAACCAAGCACTACGTAAGCTCTTCGAAGCTCTTCAGAAAAGCTCTCCAAACTTTAAATTTTAAAGATGAGAAGAAGGAAGAAGGACACGCACTACCCAGTATAGCTATAAAACCAATACCATACAAATTATTATAGTTTGATGAAAGATGATCCATTAAGCCTATAATGTTAATGTATATATTTATATATTTAGAGATATTACATTTAAATATCATGACTCGAAGGAAGCAGCGAAGGACGCATTGAAAAAAAATTCTGAAAAAAGATCTTGAAGAAGATCTCGGCATCATACAATCCATTACACAAGGATGATTCTATCATCAACTCACAGGTGACTATAAGGGTATTTTTGGTAAAAGGAAGCGGCGTGGTCTGCCTAGATCATGCAGGACAGGAAACACCACTTTATGGACAGACATATACACTTACATACATAGACATAGGACTTTTTGTTTCAAATTTTTCCAAAGAAATAGGAAAGTCAATATGCCAAAAGAATACCCAAATGCTTTACCAACTTTCAAGGCTTAATTTGCACATCCTTTAAATTAATAATGGCAAAAGATTGCGACCAGTTAAATGCCAAGAACCCTATCAGTTGGTTAAAATAAAACTACTGCAATTCAAAAAATCATCCTGAATAGTCTGGCTAAGATATGTTTTGGAAAGTCAAGGCAGCTATCTAATGACTTCATTTCAGGATCAGTGAACGAATGTAACGCTTAAATCTGTAAGGATTCCGTTTAAGTAAGCAATGACACAAATTTGACCAGAAAGGATAGCTGATGCTCTAATTAAATAATTTAATAAGTAATTTAATAAAGGTTCTTAGGTAATTCAAGATTTTTTGAACTCTCCAGGTTTTTTGAATATTCAAGGAATAGATGACGAAGGGAATTTTTGAAAAATCTCAACAAGGTTAGTATTCGCTTTATAATTAAAAAATAATAGATTCCAAGCTCTCGTCAATCTACAAACTTCTTTGACTCAGAACTTACAAGATAACTTCTGAATAACTCAGTTCCAGTAAAAGGATCGGTTAATATAAAAATTCCTGACAGAAACTTACAAGGACACCAATTTTTATATGTTTTCAACGAATGCAATATTTCGCTATTATTAGGAACATATTTACCACAGTAACATTTTTCATTCCGCATAAATTCCCCGTGTCTCCCTTTCAGAAGTGATAAAAATCTCTTCGAGTTCCATTCCAACACCAAAAATAACATCAAGGTGCGGCCAACGACAAAAAAAGGGACAAACTATCCCATGATAGTACTTCCACGGAAGTTCTTCTTCGTATGTTGGCCGGACTCGGAGTCCATGCTTTAACCATTAAGAGTCCTATGACAGAGTAGAGTTGGTTGGCAATGTCGTGTGTGTTCAAACACTTTTTTGAGTGACGGTGACGTCAACGGCAACAAATAGTCTGAAACAAAAGTGCAGGACATGGCACAAAACAAATGAGTACGAGAAATCCTCTGTGCTCCGTGTGACTTGTAAATACACCGGAAAAACGGGTGGAAAACGACAAAAGGAACAAGTCCCGAAAAAAAGGAGCATACGGTTGGTCGTCAGCTGTGGCAAAAGGAATTCCATACTTCTTGTATGTACATTTAGTGTGACTGAAGAAATAATGGAAAAAGCGATGGTCACTGTGCTCTTCAGCCTTCCAAAGGATGAAATAGTCAGAGAGCAATGTAAGTGTAGTTACATTAAAACAACAACATTTTTGCAAGGCAACACCCGACTGACCATTGTTTGTACATGAGAAAGTACCAAGGATCTAACGTGTGTGTTTTAAAACGATGCTGAGAATGATAAAGTCAGACTGGACTCGCTGACAGGAAATGGACAGTAGGAAAATGGACTTAAAGAAATTACATGTGTACTTTGTCGACAAAAATGTTGAATATGTGCTACATTTTCGCAATTTTCTCTACATGGACAGTACGAACTTCAACGGTGAGAAGGTGGAATGTTTGTCACAATATTTACAGGTAATTACTGTGAGTATGTGGATTTTGGGTGGGATGGGATGTCATCAGTTCACATATGTCCCGTAGCTTTGGAGGAAAAGTCCTTTTTAGCGCCTTCTTTACGTTGAATAGTTCGATGGAACATTAAATAAATTAAAGGGACATTACTACACTATATATGCTATCAATACGAATCCTTATTAATTTAGTAATGAATTATTTTTTATTTTTTGTAATTATTTTTTAGTAATGAAACGTATGGCTCAAATAGAAAATATTGACGCTTAAGGTGTAAAAAAATGGAGGTTAAATTTGTAGACTTTATCAAATCAAATGGGGTTTGTTTTCAGTAGACTCATTTATTATTGCATACCGGAAAAAGTTGGGAGTTAAGTTTTCTACTGCCCTAAATTTCAATTTGTTCAATTAATTTTTATGCAGCAACAAATTCGACAGATGTGTCAAAACGCTTCCACTGCTTCAAATAAGCTAATTGGCGCGCATTCCGAGCAAATATTAACCAACACATTTCAGTTCCTCAACATACTCTGAATTTCCTAGATTCTGCGGAAAAAATACAACTGAAAATAGAGAAACTTAAAAATAACATTTAGAGAGCAACAGGCAATAGTGCACCAAAATATAGCAGAAAAGTCCACGCCATGGAAATAGACGAGGAACCGGATAAGTTGATATGTGCAAGTACATTCTGTACAGTGTGAATAGCAGAGAAATCGTAACTCCTCCTGGAAGACCAGTGTCAACTCTCTAACCAGATCTATCAAGGGCAAAATCACGATCCTCCAAAACAACCATTGGAACGATCTTCTCATCAGCCTTGAATATAACGTAGTCTAATAAAGTCTGGAAATTGACAAAAATTCTGAAACGAAAATATCACAATCTTCCATATGCTCTGAACGACGACAATGGTACCCAGATCCATTCTAGTGAAAGGAAAGCGGAGGTACTTGCTGATAAGTTCCACGAACACCACAAAATCTCCCATAAAATGATGGGACGAGACAACATGGCAGATATAATAGTAGCTAAGTAACACTGCTAGTCGAGGCAAACACCGCCATTTTACCTTCTGGAGCTGTTTTTAACACAAAACACATAATTGAACAAATAAAGAAGCTAAAGATAAGTTAGGCCCCTGGATTCGACGTATTACGCCATAAAGCGATCAAAAACCTTCACGAGAAAACAACAGCGCTGATTACCCCCATTTTTAACGCCTGTCTGGGAACTTCACACTTTTCAAGCTGCTAAAACACGCCAGCGTAATACCAGTCCTGAAGCCTCGCAAAGATCCACGAGATCCGAACAAATAAAGGCCAATAAGTTTATTGCCGGTTCTTGTAAACTCTTTGAGAAGCTTATGTTGAAAAGGTTGACTGATTACGTTGAAAACAAGAACATCGTCCCTAACTTTCAGTTGGACTTCAGACATAGATACTCAACAGAGCACCGACTACTCTGTGTCTCCAAACATAGAAAGGCAGCACTAATGACAAAGCAGTCGATGGGAGTACTGACCATCGATATTGAAAAAGCGTTTAGAACTGGCTGGCATGATGGCCTAATTTATAAGCATAAAGAGGGCAGTAATCCACTTTACCTGCTCAAACTAATTTCATCCTTCTTGAGAGATAACACAAACCACATGAAAGTTCGAGGATGAATATCCACTGTGAATACCGCCCATGCTGGTGTTCTACAAGGTTCATGCCTGAGTCCCACATTTTTCAGGGTCCAACACACATAAGGTATGAAAGCAAGGTTTTTATTCGGCTAAGGTCGAAAGTTTACGACGGCTCTTACAGAAATGCTAGGTTTGAGGATTTCGGGTGTTGCTTTGAGGTGTTAAGGGGTTAGGTTCCCTTCATCGGAACTTAGTTTTCGACGGGATGACCAGTTATGCTGCAATGACAATTCGAATGACTATTTTGGTATTTGTTTGTGGGTTCTTCGTTAGATCCCAATGACTCCTTGGTGTGTTATTCTTCCTAAAGAAAAGGATATCCATTATATTCTGATTCCAAAATAGTCTTCATAGCGATATTTAATTTAATTTTGAGAGCTGTCGTCTAAAACATGTGGTTCAATTTTGACCTACATCTTTTGTGTCAACACTGATTTTAGTCGCTAATCGCGGGTACTTGTAACATAGCCTAAGTATTACAGGGGAGAAAAGAGTTTATTTCTTTTATGGTGTTTAAATGCAAAGTGTAGGTCGGTATCACCTTAGAAAGCTGAAATTAATATGAAGAATCTGACTCCATGTTAACATGATCCTATCAACAAATGGTTCGAGAAAGATCCCAAAATGGATGTGCCCTTATCAATGTCTCTCCATTATTTGAAGCAATTTAACAAAAGTTTCGCATTAACGTTCCCAGCGGACTGAAATATTCAAGTGCAGGCCGGACGACTAGAATAGTTCACATGTTTGCAAAAGACTCAGTTGATGATTACATTGATATAAATCACAAACAATACACAGCTGTCCTGTCTCTCACCTTGTTTACTCCGGTGCCAGCCTCATCTTCCCTTCATTAAATTGTCTGAGCAAAACACATCAATTAACATTTCGAAATGTAATTAAACAGATCTACTAATGACTATGTCCTCCTACGTACTACTTCATTTAAATTTGTGGGTACAACGCCATGCGTTCCCATGCACACTACACATACTACACGAGCGTATGGAAACAGGACTCTATGTGTAGCGTGCATTGGTATATGCTTTCGCATTGGAGGAATTTCCATAACTTTCGCTCAAGTAGGCGCACATAACGCGATGCGGATAACGCAATTCAACCATACTCATAGACTACACGTATCTGTCTCTCAATCCCGAATGCAGTGAGCGAGGACATTAATGCACCCTCGGGATTAAGCCAATAAATGAAATCAATCGTAAAATCGCTTCTGAATTTATTACTCTCGCCCAATATACAATTCAGAATATGACAAATGACCATGTGCTATCGTGCCCCCCCCCCCCTTTTAGATTGTGGCGCCTCGGCTGAATTAAATTCAATTTTATCGAGATCTATTCAACATGCAAAGCATTTTGTAGATTAACCCGTCTCTTGGCCAGCACTACAATATCCTTTCGGGCCATCGCAAGCATGTCCTGTGCCGGCTGGCTTACTCTGATGAGAGGTGATTTGTCGGCCGGTGTTGTCTGTTTGTTGAATAGAATTAGATTGGAGCGAGGGAATTTCAGGATTCGATTTGGTTTTCAGATTCAAGAGATTTATTTTGAGCTGGGGTATGAAATGCTCATTAATGATTCATTTGGGCTTTGACTCGATAGCAATTATTTTAAGAATGGACCTCTCTCGTGTAAGTTCCTGCCAAATAGTTTTAGATTGTGATGTATCCCGAAACTTTGACCATTCATATCAGTAAAGCTTATGAAGGGGTTCATTGAAATCGAATAATATATTCATAGGCAGGATGGAATTCAGATAAGGATATTAACTTGATTTGAACAAGCAATCTGAAAGAAATCGTCCAATATTCTGGCAACAATGTGTTATTTCTTTACTAATTTTCAATTTTTCCATCGTTCAAACAACGTCGACTTAAGATTCTTTGAGGAAACAAAATTTCTTCCTCCTCCTCATCAAGTTCCCATTTCGAGTCAATTTATTTTTCAGAATTGGTGCTCTAACTCTTCGAATTCTAATCTGCATTCCCTATGTTGTCAAATATATGTCCAATCACCTCATGAATATATAGAACAATTCCTTAATTTTCCTGACAGGGAAGGATATTGGGTTACCCTCTCAAAAGTATTCCCTCTCGATTTAAGATGCTTCAAACTTTATCCTTACGTTCATGTTAAGGAAGGTTAAGCTGAGTTTGTGTTATTTTTTCAGTTAGTCGCTTACCATACCTTACTATCAAAGGATCACTCGTTCTTCTTGCGTTTCTTAAAATTTTAACTGCACTACTGTTCACCCACGTAATAGAATTCAATGTTCATGAAGTAGCTGTACAAAGTTAGGAGTGTTGGGAGAAGCACTGAGTATACAGGACCTATAAACCCTTGGCGTTATTTTGTTGTCCTGACTTATCCTCTCCTCATTTTTTCGATTCCGTGGTCCAAACTACTCTCATTTTATTAATGTAAGTTATTAAGAGGCAAAAATCCTGCAAATAGCAGCTGACATTCCCTTTACGATGATAGCGTCATTTTGAATACGTTACATGATGCCTAAATGAAGCATGATGAAAATAACTGATAATAAAATGATAAAAATAAAAAAATAAGAATTAACATTTTTTATTATGAGTCACAGATTTCAAGTTCAGTGGACGTTTATTATTATTCAACATTTCTTATAATATAAGGAAATTCAGCTGGACCTCCATCTGAATATTATTAGCAACTACAAAATAACTAAAGATGCTCTTTGATAGTAACGATAACGACCGCATTAATCAGGACTCGAGAAAGAATTATATTGTCATCGAAAATAATAATAATGACCGGCTACTACCGTCAAATTATCACGAAATACTCTTCAGTCATCTTGAAGTCGAAAGTAAGTTTCGGCGGACTTTCATTTTCTGCTAAAAAAACGCAGAACTCTTCCTTCATTGAGAAATGGTGGCAGGAAGTTTCTGCAAATCCAAATACCTGACCAAGACGCAATTTGGACAGTGTTCACCAACAATATACCAATACAAAAGATACCAATGTTTTTGAATTACTGTTAAAAATAAAGTTTGTATTCTGTGTTTAAACCTGAATCTTTACGCTATCTGTACAATAAAGTTTTAACAGATTTTCAAGAGATGGCGTCACTGATATTAAATCGAATTATTCTATATTGCAACCAACTTCATTTTGTAGCCTCATCATTAGACTGTTTTCTTCAGTATGTTTTATTTCTCTGAAGTGCTGACAACATAGTTTTTCTGTGCTCCGAATATGTCAACTTTTGGGTCAACATAAGACAATTCGCGGGAAAGATTACTTCTTTGCTGTCATTTGAAGAAATATGCAGCTGAAAGTCGTCGTGTCCTGCAGGAAGCTTATGGAGATCATGCTCCAATGAATTCTTCTCATGAGTACTGATTTCGACGCTTTAGAAGTGGTGATTTTAATACCGATGACAAAGAGCGCCAAGAACGACCAGCAAAGTTTGAGGATGCCGAATTGGAGGCTATATTGGATGAAGACTCGTGCCAAACGCAAGAATAACTTGCAGAAGCATTTGAAGTGAGTCGGCACGCCATATCTGTTCACTTAAAAGCCATGCCAGCCAGCCAAAAAATCATGCAACCCACCCGGTTTTGCGCCAAAATCGACGCAATAGCCACATATTCACGGTAGCTAGGTCATTCTCTGTATTTGGTGGGATCAATTTGGCGTGGTGTACTATGAGCTGTTAAAACCAGATGAATCCATTACAGGACAACTCTGCGGACTACAATTTATTCGATTGAGCTGAGCATTGATACGAAAACGGCCGAGTCACTTTTCAAACATGACAATACTCAACTACATGTTGCAAGGCCAGTCAAAACATCCCTCGAAACGCTTAAATGGGAAATCCTACCCCACCCGCCGTATAACCCGGATATTCTCCCTTCCGATTATGACTTGTTCTCTTCGATGAGGCCTGACCTTGAGGAACAGCACTTCCGCCTTTTTGAAGAACTCCAAAATTGGCTCGATTTATGGATAGCCTTAAAAGATGAGTCGTTCTTTCGAGGAGGAAGCCGTAGGATACCAGAAAGACGGGAAAAGTAGTGGCTAGCGGTAGAAAATACTTGAATAAATGAATTCGTAACAAATTTTATTACGATAAAGCGACAAACTTGGAAAGATTCCTTTAAAATATTTTTGTACAGGTAATAGATGCAGTAAAGGGTACTCCAAACGGAATGAAGAATAAAAAAAAAACAAAGCTCACTAGCATTATTTATGTTGTAATTTGGCAGTCTCAACGTCAGTTGACGCTAGGGTGGTTAGAGTTCTTATCCTACGTGCAACAAAGTGAGGCTGGAGTCCAAACACCTGGATTAGAATTTGTGTTCCTGGCGATGGAGTATTAGCCTACTAAGCTGTGAAAGTTACCTTCGGTAAAATTGTCATGGCCAATCGTGATTCTTACGAAAATAATTAACGAAGAAATTATGAGTTCTGTAACTTAGCATCAGTACACCGAGTTGCATCTTCATCTTAATCTGGAGGTAATAGTGAATTATGAGAAAAATCAAGTACTGCGCTGTCATTAAGTTCCTTACCAAGCTACGAAAGTCATATGATACCATGCTGGAAAACTTTCATTCGTTTACGGGGACTCTTGTCTAAGTAAAATCATGTCTTAAAAGTGCCACAGTCTCTAAACAACGCAAGGACTCGAAGACGATCCATGGCTCGTGTACACAATCAGAGTGCCAACTCCAGGAATGGTTGAAAAATGCGAAAAATTAATATTGGAAAACGCTAGACTAAATAAAAACTAGGTTGCAAAGATGGTTGGAGACTGGATAAGACTATTTTTAAAAATCTTGACTATCATCCTGGTACAACCAAAGCCAGCGCTAGATAGGAGCCGTGAATGCTCATGCCACCTTAGAGACAATATGGCGTGGAGTATTCCCGCCCGTTTTGGGCCTCTATAGTTAGAACAAGGGTGGATTTTTGAATCGAGTTTTCACTTGAGACGAAACGTGAATTCATCATTATAAACCTGAGGCCAAACAGGACTATATGCAGTGGCACAAAAAGGGTGTCCCAAATGCTCACCGTATTTTTGGAACTCAGAAGGGATCCGGTTGACAGATTATAAAAATAAAGACGTCTCCTTGACGTTTTATGTGTTGAAAGACAGGACAGATTATATTCGAGTTAAATGCTGAGTTGTAGTTTAGGATTCTACTTTTCGGAAATATTTCTTTTTGCCATCTGCTTATCATGAAGTTGAGCAGTGAAAGGGGAGGGATTTCAGGGAGAGCAAATGATTATTATATTTGATGGTATAGCTTGGGTTATGATGAGGAGCAGTCTTAGGCATATCGGCAGTATATACTATGAACAGGAGGGTAGAAAAGACGGAGCCTTGTGGAACTCCGGATGAGTTTGAAAAGCAGCGTCACCAATTTCGACGGAGTGAAATGTGATGAACATTTTGTGAATAAAACAATTTTACCATACCGTGATAAAGGACTCGGGAAACAGACTAAGGTAGATAAATTTCTATGTAGGTTAAAACAGATGACTGTTTTGATGAGGAGAGCTTGGTGAATTGCATAGACGAGTAGTTTGCGAACTGAAAATTCGGCATGATTTTGATTATGAAAATCATAACAGAAAACGACAGTGTATGACTAATGCTCTCGCGGAAAACAAATAATGTGAACGTTGAATTACAAGAAAAGTAGGTGACTCCAATAGTAGACATTATAAATGTCCCTTTATATTGACTCCAATAAAGACGTTCATACATGCGGGACGTATTTTCTTTCTATCTGGCGTATCTGAAAACGGAAATTTAGAAGAGCATGAATTTTGTTGACGAGTTCAATATTTCATTCTTCCAAATCGGGAAAGATTGCAAGATTAAACATAGTTTTCTATAATACATTTCGATGTATACTAGCAAGAACTTGCTGGGATTCAAGGAATGCTTTATGGACGTGTGTTGTGCGATTCAAAAATTGTTCCATGACTTACTTGACTGTAAGTCTATGGTCAAACGGTAATCTATCCTTTGTTTTCGGATGTTGCGAACAGTCTCGTAAACTCTCTATCGAACAAATCGACCTTGGATATTGGACGCATTTTCTCATGTCTCGTGTCTCTATGATTTGCTTTTCTTCTGATATTGGAATACTTATTCAACACCCTACAGAAGAGAATGTTAACAATGTTGGCTCTCATCAACTTCTCGAGTCAGTCTCGATTTATAAGACAATCTTTTTGGCTCGGATGAATAAGGTCTTTACTGGTCATGATATGTTTTAGGGTGTTCATTGAAGAATTCGACCACTCCTTTGCTTCTCCATCCTCGGCTGCTTTAGTAGCTAGCTTTTGTAGAGTGCCTTTTATGGTTGAAAACCTTGGAGTTGTTCTTTTCCCACTAAGTAGATATGTCTGGAGTTGTTGCTCACCAGGTGATGAATTGCGACAAAAATCCTACAAAGAGGTTGCAAAGTTGACACAAATTTCGCAACATACGAGTATGCTCTGGCCTTAATGACATAAACATAAAATATCAATTATGCATCCAAATCTATTACATCTCGTTGAACAATGATTCGGTTCGAATCCTTAACATCAAATTGCAAAATTTTATATTTCATTTATGCTCCAGAGCTAGGAGTTCTTGTGAGAGATAATTTCCTATCGATCTACACTGTTAGGCAATATCGTACTGAAATATGGTTACCCACCTGTCAAACAATTAAATGACAGATCGGATTAAAGTCCATCTCGCTCATCGGGTAGAGTACTGCATACCAACAAAAACACGAGAAAGCAATTAATCTACGCGATTTGAAGTACTTAGTCATGCTTTTTTGACAGAGGGTACCTACTGAATGGTTTAAGGTTTGCTTATTCTTTCAAGCGGTATTAGGAAGCAAACAAGGTTACAAAGACTTGTGACATCTCACACTATGACGAAACTACACACTTTACACTCTAATCATTAAAACTTGTGACATCAGGGTTTTACTGATGAGGAGGCTCTCGAACACATTGGTCTGGCGCGGTAGGGTGTCAAGAATGAGCCAAATTTTCAAAAGTTACCAAACGTTATTCCAACTTCACGTAAGCTTTTTAGTTTATAGTATCCTGACTTTCTGATCAAATACGTGGTTCGTTGGAAATCGAATTCTGGGAGGCAGGAAATCCCCTCACGTTTCATGTGTACAATTAAAAAGGAAGACCGTAACTGGATGTGCATTTGTAAGACTTCCTGAACGAGTTGTTTCCCTAGTAGAAATGTAATCGAAGTTAATTTCAATTGCTTGCAGCAAAAAACAGCAACACTCTGAAACAGATGCTCCTTTGGTTTGGTAAGTAAACATCCAAAATATCTTTGCTGCTTTCAAGTCTACCGAGACCCATATGTAGATTGGTATCATCAAAAGTCCGTCTAGGATCTTGCATACGTTTAGTGTTCGAGTCGAGTCGAGTCGCGTCGTCGTCGTTCCTAAAACAATTTAACAAACTGACTAAGCACAGATCAAGTTGCGCTGGGCAAGGATGAAAAGCAGGAAACAAGTTCATCTCCTAGATTTTATCCAATGATTCCATCACTTGCACATATTTCAAATGTTGCTGCCAGTCCGGAACTCTGGGCAGGAAAATCCACTTTCTAGCAAACTAATTTGTCAGGAGTCGCTTTAAGGGGGGGAGGACGTTCAAATGAACGATTCCTTGCACTCTCAGCTACGGCTTGGCTGGTTGTAAATTGAAAACGGAACACTCCGCTTGCAAAAGGACTACGTCTAGCACCAGTGGCAAGTGATGTAATTCTGTAGCTAAGCTAAAGTGAAATCTCAGTGAATCCTGAAGGTCTAATCGTGTTTCAAGCCCCGGCACCAGTCACAAGTTTCTCATCTGGGTAGCAGTGGTAGAAGATTTAAATAAGATATGCTGTTGTAATGGATCTCTCGAGGTAAATGATGTTCAAAGAGTTCACTCAGGATATGTGCATGCACTGTGGTGTAGGACATTTTGATTGGTTCTGTAAACAAGAATGATAGATGCTGATATAAATTTAGAAGGAATATTTCAGGCTCTATTCATCCGTATCGTTGCTATGCGCTTGATTAGGTACTGCAATGTCTATCGCTCTAATCGTTATTGCTAAAAGAGAGTTATTTAATATATTCAATTTTCTGTTCTAATAAATTCAAGTGGTATCCTGTTGCAACTTTATATGATGGCTCTCTATCTGTCGAGTTAGTAAATTTTCAATTTTGCAATGCTTCAATTGATAATCACTTCTTTATTGATTCCAATTAATTTAAGAGAGTTTATTATTTTGATCAGTTTTAATGTAAAAGTGATTACGAATAGGTTCGTAACTTCAAGTGAATGCACTTTACATCGTTGGGTTCTCAACGATCTGTAATTCTTCAATTTTTCTTATTCGTCAATGGTTGAATTGCATTAAAGAACTTGCACAGTGTCGGTAGAATCAAAACTTCAAAATGTTTTTCAAAAACAGTCACTCCAATTATCCTCCATATTGAATGAGTGAAAAACTCAAGACCATTGCGTTTCAGTAGTACTTGTTGAAGGTTTTTTTCCTTTGTGAGTTCAGACTTAAGAATAATATTTGAGTTTCTTACATATATTTTTTATCTTTATCATGTACATCCAACCTGTAACTTGCTCATTCAGTTGTAAATTTATGATCTCAATCGGAGTCAGAAGTGGGTGCTTCACGCAAAGAATGATATAAATGATAATATAAATATTGGCGATGTGATAGAAGATGACATGAAATTGGTGGCCTCAGAAAAGAACTGAAAAAATGTAGAATTCAACCCTCTCCCCCAAGGGTTCCAGGATAACAACATTCAAAGCATTAATAATTATTTTCAGAAGTGCTCAAATATCGCTTAAAAGAGATGAAGTTGCGACTATATTAAATTTTTCCCGATGTACCGATTGCGCTATCTGAATTGATTTGTTATCGAATCGGTTACGCGCACCGCGGAGATCAATAATCCAAGCAACAATGGGTTGGATAAGATTCATACATGTGGAGGAAATTTTTTTTAAATGGTCTGCTACTTCACTGAATACGTGTTGATAAACTTAAAATTTCCCTCCGGTAAGGTCGCAGATAATCACGTTAGCCAACGACCAATCTGGGGCAATGTTATAGAAGCTACGGATTACTGGGGAATGAGGTCGTAGGAAGGATTCGTTGCTGGATCATTCATTGCTTAACAACGCACTGCAAAATGAGAGCGGGGCAAAATTGCTGGTGGAACGAGGACTATAGCCAATACGTTAGGAGCCTCCGTTGAAAGGAGCTTCAGCGTAAGGAAGGCAAGAAAAACCGTTTCACAAAATAATAATCAGGCCTTTACAGACCGTGTTTTTTTGAACACCTGGTGTCAATCGTGACAGGTAAAATTTTCAGAAATTCAAAATTTTATTTATGTTATTAATGTTTAAAAGTGTTTTTGTTGGGGCGTTCAGACCATTTACACCTTGAGTATGGGTGTTAAATCCAATCAACACAAACATCGCTTTGGGTAACCCACAAAACTGATTCGCTATTATCCTGGAACTAATAGAGGTAAAGTGTCAAATATGACCATCTTTGAAGTAATGTGACATTTCTGAATACCCTTTTACTGGATAGAAGGGAAAGTGGCCTAGTTTTTGTTCAACTAGCTGCTCAGAATCTGCAACAGATTTTCTGCTGCTTGAGAATTTTATGTGTCCCAGGACACCCATCCGTTAAACAAAGTTTAATGTATATTAGCAGGACAACACGCATGCCTAAGTACATCGAGTAGTTGGAAAGCATTTACCACTTAGGGAACAGTACCATTGGTGAATCTTTGAAGTCCCAAATTTCTTGTGAATAATTTAAAATAACGATTTGCAGCCCGAGATTTGCCAAATTAAGAAGTAGCTGCCAAAAAAAGAAAAGTTTCTAAATGCTGAAGTGAAATGAAAGGGTTTGCATTACTTACGACGAGTACCAATCTACCTAAGTTTTGAATTCTGTGAAATCAGGCTAAATCAATTGTACATCATGACCATGGGCAACGGACAAAAAAAGTCTGGACATCTAGGAAAGTATACGCGGCTTAGTCTGAAGGATGGAAACAGGATGAACTAGTTAGACTCTGTCACGAAGATAACGAACCGTGGCTTGAGTTCCCAATTTGAAGACGCGATCTATGGAAACAGACTGATGGAGGTGTCATACGAGGAGTATTCAAATATAAACGAGCCTTTTGCTTCTGAGGGTTAAAAACCGTAGCTGAGGTAGGTGAAGTATTGGAAAGAATTTGGTGATCTTCTTTAGATCACTCGAGGCAAAACTGATGAGTTGACCAGTTTATTTAGAAGTCCTCGAAATGAGTGAAAAAAAAATTTATCCATCGGCTACGTAACTCATCATACTAAAATTTTTAACGAAAGAAGGCGTTCAGCCAGCCGAAATTCAGTATCCATTGCGGGCACGGTTTGAGGGAATTGGACTTTCATGACCACCAATCGAAGTCTGGTGTGCCAAACTTCAACAAAAGCGTGAAAAGCGGAAAAAGTGAGTCAACAAAGACGCTCCAGCTCCACCATTACGCCTGACAACATTACAGCTGATTGCGAATTAATTGAAAGAAATCGTTACGCTACTGTAGTAGAAATCAATAACGAACCAGTACTCAGTATTGAAAGTGTGCACACTATCGTCCGAGACCAACTTGAATTTCGAAAATCTCTGCGAGATGGATTCCACGCCTGCTTACCCAACAACAAAAAAATGTGAGAGTTGAGTTTGTCAGAGGCTTCTTGCTCTTTTTCTAGATGAAGAGCTGGCTTTCTTGCAACGCATTGTGACGTTTGACAAAATATGGGTTCACTACTACACTTCCCAACCCTAAATTGCTAGTATGGAGTGGAGAAGAAAAGAGATCATCAAAAGAGCCAGGATCATCCAAAGCTAGAACACGTTTGACAGCCGGAAAGGTTATGTCAAAGGTTTTTTGGGACTCTCAAATAGTTTTAATCATTGATTTCGACCAGGATTGTCGTTCAATAAACGCTGCATACTATTGTGGCTTTTTTGAACAGGTGCGAGCCGTAAAGCGGTCAAAAAGACCCGGTCAACACATCCAAGACGTCTTGCTTCTGTACCAAAAATCGTCTGAAATGTAATGGACTGCGCCTCTAGCCCTACAGCCCGAACCTTTCACCATACGATTGTCATATGGTTGGTCCTTTCAAGAAGGCACATAGAGGAAGGCACATTCATAGTAAGACGTTTGTTATCCTCTTTCTAATGAAAATCAGTCAATGACCCGAATATCATCCGATATGCCCTTCAGTTCATCACATGGAGAGTTTCATAACATAGAAAGAGTCATTGTATTGTTGGAATTGGACATTCTTCTTCGGATCAGGCGCCTAGATCCCCAAATGGTCTCCTTACATAGTGGAAGTCAACCTGACTAAACTATGTATCCTTCCTATGTGTGCATCAGGGAAAGCAAAACTTGTGGAAACCATTGAGTGAAATCAACTTGGCTACCAAGTTCTAAACGATAAAAAGCGATAAAAACATACTAAAACAGCCTCTTGGAGGCAGAATCCTTTCTAAAATCCAGAGGACAGAAGTTGGAAAAAAAAAGTGAAAGGTGTTATCAAAGCTCCTGATCCCCAATAAAATCTTAAGCGAAATCAAAAGTAACAAATAAATGTTGGGTTTCAAGTTGAGTGAAATTTATCAGTCCAAACATGGTTTTCAATTTTCCGAACGATAAAGTTCTTAGTCTAATTTCTGGTCAAGCTGGTTATTCATGTCAAATTGTTAGACAAAAAGAGAAGTCAAATCTGTGTTTGCAATCAAGTGTGGTAATGCCAATTAGCTTTCTTGTGTACATGTGGTCTCAAAGAGAGAGAGTTTGTAGAATATTCTAAGAGCCGAATTCCAAAGTAAAGTGTGTTGTCCTGAAACAGACTTCTATTGTAATAAAAATTTAATTCGAAAAACAGTGGTTTTAAGAACTTTACTCACTTTTTGACTGCCAATCATGCTACATTTTGAATATGGTACTCCTTTAAAAGAAGTAATCTATTCCGTTCGGCATTTTAAACTGATTGCCTCGTTGATTTAGTTTCAAACCAGCATTGCAGGACATAAGATGGTTCACTGCGGTCAACAAAAACCATTCGATTCCATCCAGTCGTGAAGTCATTCTTCCTGAGCTATTTTCCGGTCTTCCCCTTCGACGACCCTTGAAAATATATCGTCTTCAACGTTGTCGTCATACTAAAATTCCAAGGCGTTACTTTACCCATTATTATAAAGGAGCATGCCATAGTCTCTCGCTATCTCGGTGGCAATATGGCAATGCACTGAAAAGAATCCTTCTGCCCTGATATTTTTTCTCTTGGACACCTCCACCCCCCACAATGCAGTGAAAGTTGAAATTAAAACTAGGGAAGACATACCGACTATTGTTCAGGGAAATGTGAAGACTTTTGAAACTTCACACTCTTTCAGTATTTACGTCAATGGGTATAGTCTGCAAGGTACTACGGAGATTTTCTTTAGTTGGAACACAATATGATAGCCATAAGCTGTAGAATGTTATCTTGTGAATGCAAGTCTGAAGCAAAGTTCGTTAATGCTCCCCTACCCAGCGTTAAAAATTTTCCGTTGAAGTAACCAGAAATTACATCCCCCGGAACATTCACGTACAGACAACGCCACTATTTTGCACTAAGATCCTTTAATAGTTTGCCAAGAAGAATAGTGTGTATAATAAAAATATATGTGCTTGGCGTAGCGTCCTTTTTCCGACCAATTCACTCCATCAACATGAACCAGAAGAAAGAAGGTTCCTTCGAAGCTACACTGAGCAAGTTAGTGCGGCCGAGAAGCACGAATAAGAATGCGGAAAAGCCTCTAAATGACGTGGATTTATGACTAGTAAAATAGATGATTTATACAAGAGGAAGGAAATTTTATCGCATGTCCTTATTTGTTATCCGTTGGAACGTTTAAACATGTTATTTTTCGTCGCAGGACATTGTAGCGCGCTCGAGAACGATAAGCTAAGCGAAAGGATTTCGACTGATGAGCGGGTGTTTGTGGTAGCATTGGCGAGACTTCGTCCCAAGTAATTTGGTAGCAGAATGTTTCGATAGATGCAACAGGACTTGGTTGGGGCGGCGTGTGACTAAATCTTCTTGTTCGACGTACTGCTTTCCTTTCGGGGCAAATTCATTAATCATGAGTGGTATATTGAGGCGAGAAAGAACTTATCTTAGCATAGAAACCGAGTTATAATGAGAAATGCTACGATGTTTTCATGTTGGTCTGGTGGCTACTATTTCTCAAAATGTTACAAATGAGAAATGATCCCATATTTTTCAATGGGGCAAGTAACATGTGTGCGTGCAGCAATCTGTGCATCTTCATGAATTTCACAAAACTACGCCCTGGCATGTCTGTTTGTTTATTTTGGTTGGTAAACAAATGTTTTTTGAATGATATATGTTCAGATAGTGGGAGAGAACACTTATTGATTACTTTATTTCAACGATAAGCAGCGAAAAAGGGTTGAATATAGCAGTTCTCTGCATTATATTTCCTATAATAACAAATTGACGAGGAAGTTTGTTACCTTAAGAACGAAACAGCTTAGACAGTTACCCCGTATAACCGTTAGGCCAGGGCTTCGCGCGCCCCCAAGGCCAAACCTCCTCCGGTTGAGGCTCACGGTACCGATAGCTCGCCGAAGACGGGCGTGGGCGCCACTCGCTTTCCCAGTAGACCTCACGAGAGCCTCCAAACGAGAATGCGGCTCGCCCGGATTACACTTCTTACAGATTACCCTTCTTACACTTTCGACAGAGGAATACGGGAAACGCCAAACTACCCACGACGTCTCCTCCGCGGAACCACCAACCAATGTTACGCGCACTCTCCGCGTCTCGCACGCACCACTCCTCGTCACCGCGCAACACCTGGAAGAAGAAGAAAAAGAAAACAACACGAACAACTACCAAAACAGGTGCATTCACCAATAAAACTTTTATTTATTCCACGTTCCTTTTATCTTGAAAATGTTTTGCACTTAAACAATGAACACTTAACCTAACTTACCTAACTAACTAACTTCCGCTACGGGCCCTTTGGTTTTTCTTGTCTCTCGTTTTTTTTTCACTTATCACTTATTCACAATTTTCCCTTTTTTAATCCTTTTAAAACTTCGCAAAGACTTCCCCGACCAACTCCCCTCGCCAAAAAAGAAGAAATTTTTAATTTGCCCACCACATTTATCACTTATTCACAATTTTCCTATTTTTTAATCCTTTTAAACTTCGCAAAGACTTCCTCGACCAACTCCCCTCGCCAAAAGAAAGAAAAGAGAGCCCCGCTACTTGTTTTTTTCCTTATATATCAATCTCTCTCCCGGCCAAGTATCTCCCGCTCCAGTACAGTCACCTTTTTCGCAGCTTTTTTGTCACCGCTGTAATTGCAGATTCGCCGTAGATTGTCGCAATTTCTTCGTCGCGAACTGCGTTATCCGCCATTCGCCGCGGCGGTGACCGTTTCACATTGTTGATCGACGTGTTCTTCTTGCGTTCACCAACCTTCGTGTTGCGTTGCTGCAGCCTTCTTCAAGTGCTCCGGAGTCAGAAGATGTGTATCCAATTCAATCCTGGTGGGGAATTCTTTGCTACATTCCAAGCATTTCGGGTGCAAGAACTTCTTCAGCGTCGAGTGACCTCCGGACTTCCTAGGAGCGGACAAATGGCCGGGGAAGTGTAGATCGCACACTGTACAGTACTCAGTCGTTGGCTCTTACCAGACTTGCCCATGCGCTTCAGACGATCCAGTTCAATCAATTTCAACTGTTCAGCAATCCTTGCTTCTTGACAAATCATGTTGGCTTTAAGACGGTAGCTTTCTTCAATTCCCTCACGCATCATCAAATGGGTACGTCCTTTGATATGGTTCTCGAACGAATGTGCATCCCACATGTGCTTCTTGCACAAATGACACTAGAACATGTCGTTGGGTCCATCAGCGTAGATTGATTCCTTGATACTCTCGGTTTTCTTTTTATCAGTTTTATCGCCAGAAGGTGAATCCTTCTTATTAGGTTTGGAATTCTTAGCCAGAAGTTTCTTGGAAGAACTGTTTACGACATGTTACTCGGTCCCAATTGCGTCAGGAAAGATTACTTGCTGATGCTACTATTACTATCTTAACGCTTCGTTAACTAATGACAAGGTGGTCTTATAAATATCCTTCTTACCTACAGTTCTGCTTCCCCTACTCCTTCCACTCTTTCTTTGTCCGTTTTGCGTGGTGATGGTGCCGCGGAGATCACGGGAGGGGGGTACAACAAAAACAAACCGTAACAAGTTCTTTGTCATATAATTAGTTTCATCACAAATTTTCATAATTTTTTAACCACAACACAACACACTCTTACCTTTCTCTTATTTAGGATCTTAATGCTCACAATAAATTTAAACCTAATGACACCCGAAAAAAGACCCAAATCCGCTCGCTCGAATCTCGGTCTGATTTGAGTTCTGAGGATATCTACGCATTTTCAGGTGGGCGTTTACTTCCAAATGTTGAGATAGGTGGAGTGTGTGGCGTACTGAAAAAAACGCCACATGAATAGTGTTTACACTGTGCTCCACGTCCAACTTCGCGTTTCTGTTGAGACCTTCGGTTCCGATCCATAGATCCATAGAAGGACGTGGGAAAATCGTTTACCAAAATGTGTTCCACCAGACTAGGCTTACTCCGGAATAGACAAGAAACTAAGGCTAACTAAGGCTGCCAAGGGTAGGTACACATCTTTCAACCCTTAGACATCACTTCTATCAGTAATTGAGAATCACCGCCTTCATGACCAAATATTATTAGAAAAATATTGCGACGGATAATCGTTTTGTTGCCCTCATACAATCTACTAAACTATCGACTCTTCTTATTTGTTGAAACACGATAAGGACTTAACTTCAAACAAGGACGAAATTGTTATAAGTCTAATAAAACAATATTAAAATCAAACCTCCTCTTTAGTTATCTCTGCTCTAGCATTACTTCCTACATAAAAGTTCCTTTTGAAGAAGCGAAAATGCTAAGCCGCCATTTGCTGCCTCGGCATCGCTTCGAACCTTTCAACTGCTTTCCTCTTTTTTTGGTTTTACCTTTGTCATCGTTCCACATTGTTTTGTCCCTTTACAGCTGTGCGACAGAGTATATACGCAAGTACAACACAGCGCAAATATACTTAATCCTCTACCAGGACGCTGCCCCAACTCTAGGTACTATGAAACACATATCATATCAGTACAAAAAGTCTCTAATCACTAAGGAGCCAAATAGAGACGACGTCAGAAATTAAAATCTCAATCTCTCCACATCGCGAAATCTGCTAAAATAATTTTTGGAATATAAGTAAGCCAAATGGATGATCTTCACGAGTCTGGAATTGACTTGGAACTTTGCTCGCTATCACCTGCAATACCAAAGTCAAAGAGATCGTTTTGTTTGGTTTCTTTGAATGAGGGCTACACTCTATAGTGACTCAGTAACGTCAAAGGAGCCGTTTTGACTTTTTCAGCCTAGGCTCAATGCATACCGCCCACTCTTTCCATACCATCATGGGCTAGATCGAAAGTTGACCAGATATGACATTTAATTTGGAAATTCCGGAGAATTAATTTGGAATTCTTATTTGACCAATTATCACCAGTTGGGTTCTTAAGGCCTATTCACTCAGCCTTTCGGACTCCGGAGGAATATTGAAAGATGGGGACTTTGAAAAAATTGGAAGGTGATAGTGGTACGATAATCACTTATGACGATTTTCTTGGGAGCGGAAGACTTTTAGTTAGACGATCTTTTATGATCACGGAACCTGAAGATCACACTACATCGGAGGTCTCCTGAAATCGATAAAAAAAACTAAGTGAGTGTCACTAACTCTATTATGAGGTTCATCGGATAAAGCCCTGGGAAGAAGCATGCAGAAGCAGAAGGGAAGCCTCATATAGGTTATCCAACCGTCAGTTAGTTTAAAAACTACTTCCCAAGCCCTTCAAAAACAGAATATTGGACAACATAAAAAAGGACACAAATAAAATCAAAACAAAATCCACGAAAAACCTCTCACTCTCAATATATGGACGAGATTTTGCGTATTCTTTTCTGAAGCAGTCTAAAGCGGAGGAAACATTGTTTGTTTTTTAAGGAAAAGCCAAAATTCCAGCTATAGTTCTGTAGTGGTGGTCTTTCAATTGTTCGCTGCTTTCAGGGGTTACCCTGAACGAATAGAAGGTATACACCTTAAAAGAGAGACTCATGCATTGGAGTCATACTGATCAGCAAGAAGAAAAGAATTGTTCATCACCATTCGCATGCCACCCAGCATGTGTGCGAAATGACCATGAAAATGAACCAACAAACTCATTATTAAAAAAAACTTGACTATATGGTACATGCTTCAAGGAACTTATCTCTGCAAAGATAGTTGCTCCACCAATGATAAATCAGAAGATAAACGATAGAAGATAAACCTTCTATTGGAGAATAAGGAGCTTTGTCCGTTTTTTGGAGCCGAAAAAGGGCTCAAACTGTTGGATTTTCCAACAGGTTACTTTAGAAGTCTAAAATTCTGGCAAATGCTCTCCAGGGGCAAATATACTGCAAGTGCTGGAAAATTGTTTTTAAGTAAAATGAATAGTTAATGGGGATTATGAGTGATTTCTTTGAAAGAGCTCAATCTACCTCAGTCTAGTCACGATACGTGGGGTTAGGTAAAGGAAGATAGTTGAAGGAAGGTAAACGAAGAATTCCAGTGATATTCGGTGTCACTCAAGGCTCCATTCTGTGCATCAAACTGTGAAACATCTTTTAAGGCTGAATTTTTGAAGGATCTGCTGGTTGCAGCAGATGTTATCAACTTTGCTGGTTCAGTCTGTACACGTGGGAGATCATGCAACACTTCTAAGTATTATAATTCATCGTATAAGGAACTGGTTGACGACTTCTAGATTCAACCCAGCAATATGAAAAACGAAGTATTCAGCCTGACAATGAAGAGAACTACCATATTATGGACTATCAGTTTCGAGAAAATGCTAGTCGATCACAAGAAATCCTGATTAAGTATCATAATTCAGCATGTAAGGGACTATTTGATGGCTCCTGGACTCAACTTAGCAATACAAAACCCGAAGTAGTCATTCTGACAATTAAACGAACCAGTATTATAAGAACAATCCCTTGGAAGTAATCCCTTGTCCATTAAAAATCAAAAAATGGGCTTCATGATGGCGTAGAAGATGTCTTGTTCGGTCCAGAGCATATCAAAAAAGGACATAAGCCGTCAAACTGAAACAAGCCAAATAACGACTGAAAAACAAACGGTATTTCTAACTATCCGACATAACAGCAGATCATCCCTATACACAAGGTTTCTCAGCTAACTAATTGATATTTAGTGTTGTGAGAAACGAGGAGAAAGAGTTAGCAGAAAAAAACGTGTGGGATGGATACCAAAATCAGCGAATCGACAATCTTACAACGAGAAAGTATCCGTTGATTAAAATGACTGATTTGCACTAGATGTTGTTTAAGGACTTTATCATAGCATCAAGAAGATCGCAATAGTCCTAAACAGTTTCTGTATTTTAATAATTCAATGTTAAACTTGGTTTGCCACAATTCTGCTGAATAACTTTGTTTAGATGCTTGTGA